>CM020224.1:19492148-20883050 GCA_009819775.1 Phoenicopterus ruber ruber
ACTGAGCTCTCCTTCCCTGCTCCTAGGTCTTCCTGGGGAGAGCAGCCACATCTGCAGTGGGCCATTTGTGGTGTTTCCTGCTCAGAAATATTAGGAATTTGATAACACTGTTTTCTAGCTGCAACTACTGGAAGAATTTAGATAGAATTCTTGAACCTGGCAGTTATACAACCCTTTGTGTGAATTTACTCTCATAAAGAGAAGGCGTCAGGGAGACATTGAAGAAGATGTCTTCATCCTTCAACTTGATGATTATCTGCCTTTCTACCTGTGCATGAGCCCTTCACCTTGCGCAGGACTGGAGATCCTCTGTTCAGATGGGAGAGATGGGTGCTTATAGTCAAAGAGCCCAAGACAATATAATGTAAAAAAGTGAGCAATAATGTTTGCATCCTGTCCAGCTACACTTATGGATAATGTGTTTCACCTCCCTAAATTCCTTGTGAACACTTCCTGACTTCCAGTTCCAGACTGTAGTTTGGAGGTGCTGCCTAGTAATGAATGGCTGTCTTTGTTTTGTGGGATAGAGATGTGTGGAGTAATTCCTATATATCCTTTAGTGACTTGTGCATCAATATGTGGATTAAGGATAAGTTCTAGCCATGAAAAAATTACACCTGTGCTGAATTTGGCACATTTTCATAAAGCCTTTAGAAAACCTCAGATGAAAAATCTGTAGAAAGCCAGTTGCTATAAATAACTGTGGTATGTCGCTATATTTCTATTCATCTTGCCATTGCAGTGAGAGCTATGGTGTGTCTGAGGTTTCAAAGCTTGTTTCCTATCTGCTCCATCTCTACGTCCATACGTGTGGCCTACAGCAGTGAGCGACCTATTCTCTTTTTAAACGCCAGAGAAATGTTTGCATGCTGCAACAAGTCGTGTTGCAGAGATGCTCAAACCGGAGCTAATCTGAGCTGCTGTGTCCGTTCAGTACACAGCCATGGTGATACCAGCTTGGGTCCCAAGTGCAGCGTAGCTCTCTGCGGGACCCTGTGTCCCCAAGCTCGTAAAACCGTGGCCGGTGCCTGACGAGCGCCTTCCCGTTCAGCCCCGTGCGTGCTCTGGTCCCTTCTGAGATAGCCTTCCACTTCTGAGTGGGACTGTAAAGAGCATAGGTAGGATTGAATGGAGTCACCCTGTATATCCCAGTGGTATATCCCCTCACACTTTTTAGGAAATCAAAGTATGACTCTCCCAACCTTGCAGTGCTCTATGTCCTTGTAACATTGGGATTCATTTCAGAACCTCAGTGCAGCAGGAAGATAGGTTGCTTTATGAGTTATTACAGTACAGAGAGGGCAACTGGAGCTCTACAAATAAAGAGTGTGTGCTCAGTGTCCTTGGCCTTACTTCCACCACTTCGGTGTGCTAATCACTGCTAATGGGTCTGCATAGTGAATAGCAATGCCTGTCACATGGTGAATTTTGAGTCATTTTTTGCCCCACAGCTCACACTGAAAAGTGTGTGTAAAACTGCCATTTTACCACTTCTCCAGGCATTGATCCCCAACCCGAGACACCCCTTTGACAAGGTGCAAGCTGCAGGCCAGGTGTGGGTCTTATGTCCCTTCCAGACACCAGGGAAAGTTCATTGTCAGCTTTGTGTGGTTCCCTAACCAACATTTCCAGCGGATCCTGTGCCTAGCATCTAGCATCTTGGATTTTCTGTTTCATAGAATTTGCCCATAGAGCAAAGCGGTGGGTGTTGATTTTTTTTGTTGTTGGTTTTTTTTTTTTTTCTTTTTCCTTTTTAATAAAACATGTTCAATTAGCCTCCTTAGAAAAACCTCCCTCGGTGCTCTGATTGGGTGTCTGGCAGAGGAGGGACTGCTGTCAGCATGTCTGAGTTCCTGGAAGAGCTGAAGTGCAATGGAAGTGACCCCAGGGAGCAACGGGCTTTCCACAGAAACCCGGCAGTCTGGGGGAGGGCTGACTGAGACTGGATGGTTTTAAGAGCTCATTTAGTTTCCTTTCTGCAGCCTGACAGAGAAATGGAGGGAGTGACAGTGCTGCACACAGCTTCAATCACATCCTTCATCAGCAGGGTCTTAATGCTTCCTGCAGCATCGTGCAGGGTAAAGGCACTGGGACATCCTTCTGTGGTTTCTCTGTGCGCCGCAGGGCACCCTGCGGGTATCGTCAGCATCCTCGTTTCTGGAGACCCAAAAGCTCAGCAGATAACTTGTAGACTCCTTATTTACACTATAGATTTTTAATTCTAGATCATATTCCCATTTGTATGATGTTTTCCTTCACCTTTCACTATTTTGCTTGCACTATACTTGCCTCTCTACTTTTAAAGAAACAAACATGAATTGCAAATTTCATAGCTGTGATTTGGTCTTTTCCTTGGCTTGTACGTCTGGGCTGACATGGTGATAGGGTCTGTTCTCATCTTTTTGGATCATTGTCATCCCACAGGTATTCTGATATTTAAAGAGTCGCTTTAAGCTTGTATCTTCTTTTACCTGGACCAAATGCCTTTTGCCTAGTGTTTGAGGGCATTCAGGGAAGAAGGGAAAAATACCACCTCAGTCCTTATAGCAGAGGCCTAAGGGAATTAACATTAAATGAAAAATCTGCCTATGCTACAATCTGGAAATAAGACAGCAGTGGAAAGGAAAGATCTGGAAGCTGCTTTCCACCCCAGCCTGCTTGCCTTTGGGTGCAGCCTGAGACATGAGCAAGCAGGGGAAGGTGCTCCTGTTCTGGTGCTGTCAGACTGAAACTGCTGTGTAGGAAAGTGCACGCATCTGCTTTGCATGAGAGCAGTCTCGATGGCTGTGTGTTGCACAGCACGAAGACAGCAAACCTTTGGAGCCTACGGCTTCAGCTGCCTTGAGTTCAGGAGCTTGTCTTTATCAAGAAGTCAGAGTGCACTGAGCCAGTGCGTGGATTTATAGCGTGCTTGCTGCTCTCTGTGTACTCGCAGTGTCTTCCAAGAGGTCAATTTTATGTAACTTACTAACTCACTGAAATGATTTAATTACCTTGTGTCTGAAACTGAGACCAGAACTGTGGGGGACTTGGGGTACTCTGGCGGTGCAGGGTTATGCCGTCCTCCTGCAGGTTCTGCCAGGCTCTGAGCGTGACAAACTGTTGCCCTGAAAAGTAACCCGCTCAGGATTTATGCCCACTCCTGTAGTGTAGGGCGGGCATCATCTCAGACTGCAGGCTCCGTTGGCACGAAGATCTAAATTGTTTTCTTGCCTGCACAGGTGGTTCTTCAAAGTTTAAGTAGAAGAAAGAGGCATGCTGCTATTGATGTTACCCTTGATCTGTGGAAGGATCCTGCTCAACCAGCAGCAAATATAACTCTGCTTCTTGGCTAGTGAAAAGTCAGAAACGGTTCTGCTTTTGTTTCCCACCCTAGGATGCATGAGCAGCCCAGTAATATGAGTTTCCCTCCATTCCCACATCAAAGCATTTTCTTAGGCTGTCTGCAGTCACTGCTGCACGTAGCGAGCGTGACGCCCCTTTCACACGCACTTCTGTAGCTTGGGTGGCTTAACTGGGAGCTGCACCACCTTTACCACAGTACGGGAGGAAAATCAAGTCCTAAGCATTGTGCATAGGTTACAAAATATTAGTGCACCATATGGAAGAGGCAAAAAGTGCTTTTCCAAGCAGGGGAGGTTGAGTACAATTAAGAAATTATCTTTCCAAGCTCCTTTGGTCTGCTTTGAAGACTAAAAAAAATAAGTGTACACATAACAAAAGTACTTGACATTTAACAGCACAGGGAAATGAAACTAATCAGACATGGTGTATGAAGACAGCAGGAGGGAAATGTTCTTTTGTAGTTGATTTCTTTCCAAGCAAATCATCTTAGTCATCTTCTGTCAAGCAAACAGAGGGTGGAATAGGTGTTTGTCATAAGGAAGGCGTAGCTAGATGTAACAGAATCCAACTTTCCATGAAAAGCTTATTAGCTGACGTGAGGAGTCAGACCTGTTCAGGTACTCTAACGTTACACTGCTCCTGCTAAAGCAGAGTGAGTTTCCAAAGAGCAACTGTGATTCATCGCAGTCAGCAGCGAGCTACCCACCACCACGACGGGGAAGGGGTGGGCTGTCTCTAGCACTCCGGCCAGCAGGGCGCGTGTGTTTGTGCAAGAGCAATAAAAATACAGGGTGCGAGCTGCCGGACGAGAGGTCAGGTCGGAGTGTTTTCCATTTGAGAGGGAAAGGACCAAGGGAAGACCGTATATGGTTACGAGCCCAAGAGACAGCTTTAATTCCCAAGCTTGTAAAGCCAGGCTTAGAAATGTGGGTTTTTTCTCTGCATGGGGATATGTTGTTGATTGCCCTAGGGACAAGAGAAAAGATTTAGTTGAGTCACTTGTGCTTTCCTTTATTGTCCCACCAGTCTGATGGACTTGTCTCTTCTCTGGCAGTGCTGGGGAGAAGGGAGGTTGGGACGCTTAAAAACAGTGCTCACTCGGATTGGAGACAGCATTGCAGAGGGCAAGAAAAAGTCACCTTTGTACAGAATAGCTTTGGGCCTGACTTTCTTTTTGTTAAGGTTACTCGTATCGGTTTGACCTCAGCGGAGGCGGTAGCGCAGAGGACCAACCCCTTTGTGCACTGGCCGTAATCGTTTCTCCGGAATTGTTTTTGAGGTTGTTTTCAAATTGCACTGCAGGAGACTCTTCAGGCTTGGGTAGAGCCGCGTTAATTTTGGTGACGGGCTTTCTGCCCATTGTTCGTAAAGGGCATTCCCGTTGTGGCGGTTCCCAGCCGGGCGCACGGCCCGGAGCTCTGCGCGAGGATCCGAGCGGAGGTTTTAGGTCAGAGAAGGAAGTCCGGGGGACTTGAGCTCGGTTTGGTCCCCTACGCCCCTCACCCAGGGGACCTGCCCAGGCCAGCCACGGGCAGCCCTGGTCTCTGCGCCGCCGCCTGTGAATCCACTGACCAAACGTGAAGCGTTGGTGTAGTCCTGTGTCATCCCTCGGGACAGAGGAATGATTTGAACACGTCCTCTGTTCTTGGATTGTTCAAAGGATTTTGAATAAGGTGCAAAGGATTACCTTTAGCTTAAGATAGCAATAGGAACTGCCCAATAGCTAGAATAACGGGTTTAAGTGAACACAGCTATGGTCTGTCTGGTTTGAATTTGATGTTGAAGAAATGACCTACTTTCTACAGGGAGAGCTGTCATTTTAAAACAGACATTAAATTGTTACTTGGTAACTGTGTAGGGTTTGAAGTACCTGTAATAGTCCCACTTTGTCCTCAGCTGCTGAATTTTGTAGCTGCCTTTGTGTGTCTCAAGGTCAGGCTGGTCACCACCGATAATTTTGTATCGCTCAGATATTTTCTGGTGATGTGGCAGCAGATCACCAGGGCAGGGAACAGAAAGGAGGAGTGACATGAAAGCTCTGCTCATCCAGGCACTTCTGTCAAGTACCATGTAGGAGATGTACGTGCAGGCTGTGTGTCCTCAGCCTTTGAGTTCCTGCCTCCCCACGGGAGACCGTGGAAAGGACACACAAAGCCCCAACATCTCTCTGCCTCAGGGGAACAAAAGAGGAAACTTCCTTTATCTGCCAGTTTTCCTCATGTTCCCTGAACGTGCACAAGGAAAAAAAAGTCGCTGGGGTTCATAGATTTAAATAATCAAATTTAAGAAAAATTATCCAGAGATGTTTCTATGCAGATTGCTGATGTCTTTGCCATTTTGCTATACTGACTTCATTGCTTTAACTATTTATAGGTTTGCTAGTATCCATGTACCACTGTCCTTTTCCTTGTTGCTGTTAGAAAGTATCACAACCATGATTCTTTCAGGACAGGGGGCAAGTTAAGAGGTTTGTGTCCATGGAGTAAGACTTCAGAACATGTTTCTTGTTGACTTTTAACACAATCATCTGTGCATACATACTGATCCCAAAGTTTAGAAACTGGGGCTGGAAGATGAAGCTGAAGAGAGCCTATGTGAACAGTATGTGATCACTAGCATTCTTCACACACACCCATTCTTTGGCAAGGGTTCCAGCTGGCATGAGTGCCTTAATGACAGAGATGGTAAAGGGCCTGGGTTTTCCCCTTTTCCTTTGGTTGAACCATAACATATAAATGTCATTTGACTTCATCTCCCTTTGCATCAAAAAGACATCTCTACAAGGCAAAAGATATATGAAAAGTCAGTGTTCCCTGACATAATTTGAAGTGCTTCCTTTTGTAGGCTTTAATCATCAATTGTCTCCAAAACAGCACTGCTGTACTGATTATATCAGCCATAGGAAGGCTGGAGGGTAAGGGTAAAAACAATTCCTTTATACTTTGGTTTCCTGAGATATTGTCTTTTAAAGTGCCTGTCTTAGAAAGCAAACATACTGGAACAGCAAGGCATAGGGAATATTTATATCTCTGTAGCTGGTCAAGGTAAACCCTATGAGGAGTGTTGACCTCAGCTGGCTACATCATCTGGTATTTGTTGGGTCACTACAAGAGATAGCTGGCTACCTAGAATCCACCAGTGTCCGTAACATGTTCCCTTTTCTTTAAGTCATTTCTTTTGTCAATAACTGCAGAGAGAATTTTGAGCGCTTTCCTTTTTGCTCCAGTAAGAATTAATGATGCTAGGTATAGGGATCACTATAGGATATAGAGCATTTGCTGTAAGCCTTTGGGGTTTTAATTCCATCGAAGTAATAGGCTGTAGAGGGATGCTGGCTGCTGCTGCTGGGGGAATGGGAAGAGATAATTAAGAAACGGCTTCTTTGACAGTTACCTATTTCCCTTAACCCAAGTGTAAGAAGAGAGTGTTTCTTTTGGCTCACAGGAAAAGGATTGTCCTTGGTTTGAGAAGCTCTTTGACAGGAGTATTGCTCTTCCATCAGCTAATTCCTCTAAGAAGAGCTGAGACAAAGGAGGTGATTATTAGAGTGATAATAGGCCAAGAGGAAAATACAAAATAAACTGCAAAATTAACATAGAAAGTCTTCTGCTTGTTGCCTTCTACAAATGGGATAAAAAGCGTAAGCAAGATAATATATTTATTTTTATTGTTTATTAGTCAAGTAGGACTGGACTGATAAACGTGCAGCAGGGGTTATCTGGTTGTGTTATAGAGTGGACTGTCTCATTCTGAACTCACCTCTCTTCCCATCCAAAACTGAGTGGAGTATTTCCCCTTCCAGTAGTTGTGGTGGACCCTCCCTTCGAAACCATGATTTATATGAAGAAACAAAACCAACATGATGTTCAATGTATATTTTCTGTCAAATTCTGCTAATACACTTCTATGCTTGGAAACAACAGAAGCCAGCATGTGACATTTTCACTTGCTACACAAGTCCATGTCACACTGTGACTTGACACTAACATGAGTTATTTTGTTTTCGGCTGTGTGCCTGATTTGTACTGGTTTGTGTAATAAAGGCTCATCTTTTCAGGTAAGACAGGCTGTGTTATACGGCCAGGCAGTAGAGAGCTAAGGGACGTAAAAAATAATAGCCTTCAAGGTACCTTCTTCATGCAGCACATCCGAACGAGAGGGACCCACATACTAGAGAGTGTGCACATCTGGCCTCCTCCCTGCCTGAAATACAGATTGGCAAGGCACGATGAAATTCTTCCCTTAACCCAGAGCCAAACTAGAAGGTTATATGCAGCCTGGGGCCGCACGAGAATGTCAGACGGAAAATGGTGTGGATGAAGAGAGATGGACTGAATCAAGTAACGGGCAGCTGTAGGAGTGGCATACCAGTCCCGTTTGTGTCATCTGAGTAGTCTACATTGAAAGTGGAAAGTGCAGCTCTTCACTGGGTAACAGAATCAACGACTTCTGCAGCAAAGTGTTTCCCCACTACCTTAATGACCAAAACTCCCAGCTGGTTTTCAGTATCCTGAGGCACTGAGGTTATTACAACATTTGCACACTCTTGCTTGGAACCACTGTTTGTGAATACCCCTGAGTCAGCAGCCTGGCAGGTCACACTAACCCCGCTCCTCAGGATGTGACCAGCAAGAAAAGGTTTTGCATGCACAGGGAAGCCTTCAATCATCTATATTCTTGGAAAGAAAAGAGTAATATGGAGTCCCCATGTTGGCCCCATGTGGGGACCACTCAGCCCCCAGCTGATCCGCCTCATTCTAGCAGTCTTGCAGTGCTATTTTGTACGTGTTCTTTCTGAAATGTTGCCCAGCGCCTCTCAGCCAAGATGGCTTTCATAGCTCAGGACCAGGGGGAAGGGAATTAAAGGGGTGAATTGCAAAGAGTCTTAGAAGAATGTAAGGAGTATTCCAAATCCAAAGGCTTAGAAAAGAAGGAGGTATTTTCAAAAAGAGTTACAGAGATTTTTCGAAAAGAGTTACAGAGATTTTCCAAAAGGTTCCCTGGAAATAATATTAGGTCATGTTTTAGGCTTTTGAAGATTTACATTTTAATCATAACAACACCTTTTACTACTACTTAGCACTTTCAGACATGTGCAAACACATAGCATGTGCACTGTGCAACATGTTTCTTCAACATATTTACAGGCTTGGAGGTAGTGTTTTGAACTCTGCCTCTGCAGTGTTTGGCAATGACTGCGATGACACTTGCATGATGGGAAGAATCGTTGCCAAGTTGGGTAACTTCTGACAAGTATAAACACAGCTCTGCCTTCTGTAAACTAGATTTCAAACCATATTGCTGTTGTGGGGGAGACAGTCCTGACACTAAAGAACATACAGGCTCTTTGATCAGCTATTAAATCTGCTGGTTTGCATTGAGTGAGCCTGTGAAGAGCAAGCAGCAAGGGACAGTTGGATGGGATGCGTGCCCCAGGAGCTTAGCGCTGGGTCTTGCTGTCTCTTTGTCGCAAATATAACCCAGATCTGTTGTTCTTAGGAGTTGTGATCACTGAAAGCTCTGTCTTAGCCAATGTGAAATGAGTTTGCTGAGATCAATCCAGGTTTGTCTGCTCACTTTTCCACGGTGTGATGTTTACATCGCAAAGTGGCATTGCAGATGTTCTGACTGGCACGTTTGTAGGTGAATTCAAGTGAAGCCAGAACTTAACTGTACAATGCATGATGAGCTTTCCTTTCACTTTTAATAAAGAAATGTCCATGTTAGGGACTGTACATGCTGGTGGGGCAATGTGTGAAGGAAGGTTTTTCTTGTATTGATTAAGCGGCACTTCAGTGTTATGGTTTCCTCTAAAGCCAAACTCACGTCAGAATTACACCAGGGATAAAATCCTTGTCTGTAAAACCTGGAATATCAAGTGGACCAAATTCAGCCCTGAAGTAAGTGAATTCCGATCACACTCAATGGAAAACGAACCTGGATTTAGCCCGTTTTGTTTTACAGGTTTCACAGGGAGGGCTGTTTCAACCTCTTTCTAAAGAGCAGCACTTCTCCAACAGCCGCAATTGGAAAAGTTGCAGCGTATCTTCTAGATCAAGGCAGTCACATGATGGAGTTACGCAGGCTGCCCGGCCGGAGTCCAAGAAACTGGAGTCCTGGCTGAGCTCTGCCACTGATTTTTGGTTGACCAGCTCTTCCTTTGTCCTTCCATCTGGCATATTTATATTACAGGTTTTTGAGAAATACCAGCTCTCTGATTATACGTTTGGACAATATAATGCTGCAGTAGCCAGTATTATTTCAAGCTTTTATTGACACTGTAGTTGTATGTGGGTACATTAGAGCAAATGCCTTTCCTGCCTAGATAGGGTGCTCTCTTAAAATAGCTATTTTTACAAAAACTGACATTGTATTCATTTTTGCAACTGAAATCTGAGCTGCTGCAAAGTGCAGTTATGCTGCATTTAGGAAGTAGTGGCATTCAGGAGAAAACCCTTGCCAGCAAGGTCTGAGAAAGAGGAGCAAAAGGGTGAGAGCCGTTCCTGTTCGCAGAAGGAAACCCTTTTCTGCAAATCTAGGTTGGTGTGTCAGACTGGGAGCAGGTCTGACTGAATACTTTCCTCTGCTGGGGCAGGCTGCTGTCTCTGGGGTCTGGTCTTTTCTCTATTGAAGTTATTCAAATGATGGCTTTGCAAGAATGCAAGATTAGCTCGATGTGGGGCTGACCTGTGGGCCATCTGCCCCAACAACCTGTCTCCAGCTGTGGTGGTGGCCACAGCTGACTAAAAGGAAATGGCAAGGACTAAGCCACCAATGATTTGCAGTAAAATTTCTTTTTTTGTCGAGTCTCATCTTTAACGAATATTAGCTAAAGTTCTGACAGTTTGTTGTATTCCCTCCCCTTTCCCAATCCAAAAAGCCCTCTAAATTATTATGTTAAGATTAATTGTTATATTATTATGTAAAACCCAAATTCTGTTTTACTTACGTTTCATAGTTTCTTTTTGAAGATTAATGCCCAGGCTAACAGTGAAGCCGTTAAAATGACTTTTCTTCTGTCTGGTCTACATTTTGCCTACCAGTAGCCTTTTTCTCTGAACAATATAATCTTATTTCAAGTAAAAAAAAAAAAACCTACTTCTTGCTAAAATTTGGAAGAGTCTGTTTGTGTACACTCATCAGTCTATGTGATGTGAATACTGAAAGACTCTAATCTAATTTTATTCCTAGGCTCACTTTATAATTTTTCTTTAAACTTGTTTTTTGATGTATAGCGGAGGTGATGATGCATGTCTGATGGATGTTGCAGCATTATGCCTGCTCCCGAGGGCCACTTGCCTTACTTGTTTGTGCAGTGTGTAGCAGAAGCCACACGATTGTTGTGTTTCTCAGGAAGCGTAAGTGGAAGATCAAAATGGGGTTCACATGAGGCAGCATTAGCCTCCAGATAAAACCATGCCTCCGCGCGTTCCTATTCCCTGACACCCTGGCACCCGTGATTATAAAAAAAAAAAATAGGCAGGACTGGGTGTGGGCAGAAAATAGGCATGTCTCAAAAGAAATTAGTCTGAGTCTGAACGTGTTATCAACGCACTTAGCAACTGCATAGCCCTCTTTTTGCTATCGTGCCGTTAGGCAATATTGGCAGGACTGCGTTCCCTTGCACTCCCTCTTAAAAATTCAATGCTAGGTTGCTGTGAACAGAAAAAGGCAAAAGGATGAATGTTTCTGCCCAAGGACAGGGCAGATCTCTTTAAATAGTCTCAGTTTTACCTTTGGCTGGTTTGTTTCATAAGGAGCTACCTAGTCTGGTGTTTTTTCCTCCTGTGAATGATAGGTGGGGTTCACTCAAAATGAGACATAGATGTGACAATGCTACTAGGAACTGAGTTGGAAGATGTAGCTTGGCATCCAGAGTTGCTGTGGCACATCTTTACTGGATACTGCTTTACCCCGTGCTCCAGACCTTTGGACTGCTGATGAGGGTGGGGAAGAGGGTAGTGCATTCCCGTGAGGACTGCCAGTGTTTCAGCAGTCATTAGGGAGAGACAGGAAAGGACCGTCTCTCCTAATTGGCTTCTGACAGATTTGAACATGAGAACATGATTCGGCAGAGCAGAAGAGCCATACGTACAGTGTCCAGTTAATTTTGATTTTAATTTTCTTAATTTCATAGATAGCAGGTGAGACTGACAATGGAATTTGGACTAGAAATGCCATGTAATAGGTTGATAGCTGGAAACACTTGACCACATCTGTTGTAAGAAAATTAAATACACTCTGCTGATTCACTTTGTTTCTTGCTGGTTCATCTGGCTTGGGCTAAGGGAAGTTGTGCACTTGAGAGTATCTGGGGAAAGGAATAAGATTTCAGTACGTTTGAGAGGATAGGAACATGTGCACATAAATGGGTTATTTTTCCCTTGCATGTGTTGGTGTTTCAGAAGGCTGATTATTTAAGACAGAAAACGATACCATATGTGCCTGACAAACTGCAGAGTATTTCTGCTGTGGCAGTGAGCCACGGTAGCATGGTTTCAGTCATGGAATGGGATTTCTATTCCCTATCCTGTCAGTCTGCTTTTCACATTCTCAGTGAAGGCCCCACGTCCATGTTTCTATCTGTAGTCAGAAACTGCAAAGCAAGAGAGAATCGAACCAAATTGTTGTGCGTTGGCTCAGCAAGCTATACAGGTGTCGCCGGGAGAGGCGTTGCAGCTGTACTTCGGTGATTATAAAGGTCAGTCTGCATTTCCATGAATGCTCCTGTTTCCAGAGATGTGGAACTCAATTGTAAAAGTCAGTTCAGTCTGCATGGAGGTTTGGCGCAGGAGTTCTCAGAACATGAACCTGTTTGCTTTAACAAAATGTGCTGAAGGTGCAAGAGTGGGAGTCGTTAAGATAACAGCCAATGCAGTAAAACCATGTGTGACTGCAGTTATGTATTGGCTTGACTCACGCCAATCATTTCTACCTTCAATCTGTGGAAAATGAGTGGCAGGGTTTCATATATGTAGCTAGGGAAAGAGTTTAGCTCAGCAAAGAAATTAAGAAATTACTTAATAATGTGTCAGAAATGCTGCATCTTTCTTTTCAGTATTTTCCAGGGTTTTCAAAGTTCCCGTTTAAAGATGGATGCAGCTTTTCCTTCCTTTTGTTTTCATTTTGCCGCGTACTTTGATTGTGCTTTGTTTCTACCCTGTCTAGCTCGCTTTCCACATTTTCCATAAAATCAAGAGGGACGTGATTGTTTTTGTTTAACAACTTAAACTTGAGCAGATTATTCCGCTGCCAACATTTCCTGGTTGGTGTGCAATGGAAATCTACTCATGGACTCACGTTGATGAGGTTGTGGAAACAATGTTTGCTAGTGAATGCCAGCCCCATGACTGGCATAGAAAGGACAGCACGTGCTTTAGGAATACTTTAAAGCGGTATTTTGAAGTTCGAAGCCAGTGGATTCAGAAAGGGAGAATGACGGAGAGGAACTAGTTGAGCTTCTGTTTTTTTCTGAGCATATTTTACTGTTTCCAGTGGTTGAGAGCTCGCCGTGCCTTGCTTCGGGCAGGGTGGGCGGACTGTGGCACGAGCATCTCTCCTGGGAAGTGAGTGCAAAGGGGCCACAGTGGAGTCATGTGCCAGCAGTGGGGTTCCTGCAGCGTATTCCCTGCATGTCACAGAGGCAGGACAGGTGGGGTGGCCTCTGTCTCCCTCTGACACCGCAGGGCAGATCCAGCTCCCTGGTGTTTTCCCCGCCTGCCGTGTCTGGCGTGCGAGGGGATGAGAAGGGGAAAGGGTGCTGGGCCAGAATGCAAATACAGGGAGACTGAGGCCCAGTGGCAGCAGAACATGGGGAAAAAGCCGATGCCATGACTCTCCCGTCCGAAGCGCGGTCTGCCTTTCATGAACTCATCTTTCAACACTACTATGAGCAGAATTTTTCTTTGGGGCCAACTTGAAGCCTGCTGTAAACAAGTCGCCAAACTTCCAGTTATGTTCCATTTCTTTCCCCTAGATTGTAATGGTTTTCTATGGCACACAGAAGGAATTCCTGTGTTTTTCTACGTCATTAAAGACTGTTTCTTAAGCCCTTGGTAACTTGGGACTTGGGGTCTGCTGCTGCTCATCTGCGTGTGGTAGAAACCAGGCCCACACTGGTGATGATTTTTGGTGTTAACTCTCCCAGTATCTGAAGGGCTTTTCCTTTTGTTAAAGTTTTTTGTGTCTTGTTTGAAACAAAATGGTCAAGAGTTTGTCTGGTCTTCTTGGGGAGAATTTCTGTGAAGAGGAAATGAATTAATCCATTTAGATTTTACCAAAGACTTCTACATTGAGTGGCTTTAAAATATATTTAAAATGTTTATTTAAAATCCAAGTCAAATGATTTTTAACAAAGTGTCTCGAGATAGAAGAAACTGACTTTTTGGAGTAACTGTATTGTTTATTCTTTGTATTGCAGTAGCACCTAGAGAACCCTATTGTGCTAGATGCGGAACAAACATATAACAGAGATGGTCCCTGCCCATACGAGCTTACAGCCTTCAGCTTAGCCTCTGCATCGTCCTGCCGGGGACTACCCGGGCATTCATTCTTGTTACATGCTTCTGCCATTTTAGCTGGGCTCTCTTGGGGCAATGAGGTCAAACCTGCAAGCTTGATTTCCTCATGACCCCCAACAGAGAAAAGATCAAGTAGGAGGCAAGTTTCAGAGAGCTGAACAACTTGCCCTTTCCCACTGTACATTTCTCAAACTGATTTTTCACATGCTGTAGATACCAAGCCTGGGGCCGAGCCATGTGGGCTTCCTGAGATCACTGCTGCTCCTTGAAGAGCTGTGGTTTCCTTGTTCCCAGTGTCCTCAGGCAGATAGAGGTGTTTGGATAAAAGGAAGCCTTTTCAGTGGTTTATGGTTTATATTATTTAAAAAAAAAAAAAATTTCTGTTTTGTTTTCCCTTCTAAGTTTTCATTCTCATTCAGTACCTTCCCACAGTTGCTGCCATATGGGGCAAGGGGGAAGGATATAATAAAAAGCAAACCTGACATCACACATGCACGCTGTCAATCATCAAAGTATCAAAAACAAAGCCTGCAAGAGCACAAACTTGTATAAATGTGGAGGAAAAGAAAAAAAAGGACACTGACTAAGCACATCAGGCCATCTTGTCCCTTTGGGCAGCTTTAAGATAGGGTGGAAGTAACTCCACCTGTTTTTTGAGCTTGTCCCCTGGGTCACCATCCCATCCTTTTCCACCTCCTCTTTCAACTCTCAGGTATAGCTGGGATTTGTCTATTCTAATTTACAGAGCCTTAGGGATGAACAAGGAATCCTTAACATTGGTTCATGCTTGATCAAGTTATGGGGTCTTAGGGGCAAAAGAAGCCAAAAGATAATTTCTCTAGACCTGCCTGTTCCCTTCTCTACTCTCACTCGATGGCATGGACTGGCTCCTGCAGGCTGAGAAGGTGATGGGATCATGCGAATGAAGAGGAAGGGGCAACTTCTCTGTCTGTGCTTGCTTTTGGGCAGATCCCACCTGCTGTTTGTCCCTCCTGCCCGCAAAAGAGCAAGGGAGAGCCATCGTGCACCATTTGCAGGGGTGTGAAGGGGATGGGGTGCGAGAAGTAAACCCAGAGCAAAAAATCTAATTAAGGATAACAGACATGCAAGTCAGAGAAAGAGAGAGGAGAGGTCTGGACCTCGGGAAACAGAAAAGTTGAATTGTGGTTTCCAGTGTGTGCTAGAGCCTAGCTCTGATTGAAGCCGCGTGTCTTGTCAATAATGCTGGCAGAAGCAGAGCAACTGGCAGTTTGGCATTGTGCTAGCAGAGAGGAAGGACAGCTCTTTCTACTGAGGTGCTTCTAACTTGTCACCCCCCCAAAATAAATAAATAAATATCCTGAAGCTGTGTGTGTCACTGGTGCAGCTCAGCAGAGCTGTCTCTGAACCCCTGGTCAAGGAGACCCCGTTCTTGCCCCACGTCTCGCAAGGCAAGGGCAACATCAGGGAACAGCACTTTCAAAATGCAAGCCAAATGCAGAGTGCTCTGAAACCAGATCCCTCTGCCCGCAAATAAGAAAATTGGGTTTTTGATTATTTGTTTCTAAATGTTTTGTCACAAAC
The DNA here is from genome assembly GCA_009819775.1 of Phoenicopterus ruber ruber. NCBI lineage: Eukaryota > Metazoa > Chordata > Aves > Phoenicopteriformes > Phoenicopteridae > Phoenicopterus > Phoenicopterus ruber. The sequence continues at coordinate 19,507,577 of CM020224.1, forward strand.
TTCCTTTTGAGAGGGAGAGGATGAAAAATAATGGGATGAGTGCTCCCTGGCCCAAGCTTAATATCTAGAATCTCTGCTTAGAGCTCTCAAGGAAGAAGGGCTTCTTCAAAGAAGTCTCCTGTCCACAACCTATGACACAACGTGCATCTCGGAGATGCACAAGCTGCTACCAATGTGCTTTGAGGTTACGATACCCAGCCCCCTGTAGCTAAGGAAGAGAAAAAATATTCTTTACCTCTGTAGGGGTGGGTCTAGATGAAATCATCTGAATCCCACATACCCCAGAAGTCTGGGGGAGCTTGGATGTGGACTCCTGTGACCTGTTACAGGGACAGGCTCAAACAGATACTATTTGGATGTGAATCCAAATCCAAATTCCCACAGATTTTTGGCTGCCAGTTGGCTGGGAGCCTTTATTCTATCTCTAATTCCACAAAAGAAAAAGAAACAAAAAACAATAAAGTAAAAGGTGCTTTTAAAATACCATGAGGAGAGAAACTGCCATGGAAATAAATAGCTAAAATAACAATGTTAACATTTCTGGTGTCACAGCAACTCTGAAATTCAAGTAGTGTGCACATGCCTACAGCACTTTCTCACAGCCACTATCGGCGCGGCCTGAGGTTCAGAGCTCAGATTGTGTCCCGTTGTTCAGTGAAACAACCAACTCCTCCCTGGTGCTGGAATGGATTTACAGAGAAGGGGAGAGGAAAGATGGATGCAGTCTCTGCTGATAAGCAGGTCTTTACTGTGCCCACCTGGTACCGCGCTTTAGCGGGACAAAGACACAAAGTTCTCTTATTTCTGTCCCTGTCTGTCACGCCTGAGATAGAATGGCCACGCTTCAGAGTTGGAAAGGGTATTGCTTCAAATAGTCCCCCATCCGCCTAGGGAGAGGGAGCTGGTCCACGTTGGCTGTAGACTTGTTAATCCGTAGCCGGCACAGGTGCTGTAGACTGGGGATGGTGTCTTTGCGGCTGAGCGGCCGGATGAGTTTCAAGTGTACTGCAGCTGCTGCCATCTCTTTTTGCATGGGCGGTAGAGGAGACGGAGGCGGGTAAGGAGCCTCATTCTTGCTTTCCATTGTGCAGGATGTGACATAATGCTGGATAAGACTGACCACATCTGGGAAGGCCAGGATGCGAGGTTTGGACAAGTAGTTTGAGTCTAGCCGGAACTTGCTGTCGGTGTATTCGATGCGCACGTTGGTGGGACCTCGATTTGTCTTGACAGAGAGTGTGAACAGGTAGCTGGGGTGGGTGCTGTCCCGTACCAGGAAGGTGCCCTCAGGCATTTTTTGGAGATGCTGCTTGGCCTCACTGGCAGTGATAGATCCCCAGTACCAACCTGGAAAAGCATCCCAGAAAGGACTTGTTAGGGAAAGAACGTATTAAAGGACTGGCAGTGTATTTAGAGAAGCCTCAAAGCGTACTGAGTTCAGAACCTGGGAAGTAACCAAGCCCAGACTTCATAAGACCTTCAGAAATTAAGACCATGTCAAGTTCTAGGGGTTTCCTACCTGTGCTTGTCATTGCTGTGCTGGGGCTTGGGATGAGGATGACTACTTTTGCCCCTATTGCAGCTTACAGAGAAAGAGGGGCCTTTTTGCAATTCTTTCTCCTGATTCAGTTATAAAAGACAAAGCTTTTGCTTACACTAGTAATAAATTACTTCATGATACAAGTTTGTAGAGACTGAAAATACACTTGCTGCATCCACAAGAGTCAGCCACGGCTGTGACAGAACCAGGTTCCTATCTGAAGTGGGATCAGGAGATTCTTCCTGGAGCCCAGATTGCAGAGTTGGCTCCCTGCTCCCTGTAGCCTTCTGACCCCGTGACTTTGTGAGTTGAGCCTTACCAGATTCTCGCAGATAGGAGAAGGTTTTTGCAATGCAGAGAAGGTCTTCTTCAGGGTCTCGTGTCCGAGGTGGGTTGCTGTCTGGAACCGGTGCTGCAAAGGCAGGCGCGGACTCCTCCTGGAAGGCCATAACTGGGAGAGGCTGCATGATCGGCTCTGACAAATCCACCGCAATGCCCCTGAGTGACAGTCTCCTGATCTTCTCCTCCGCCAGCAAAGGATGAGGTCTGAAATGAAGGGCATACTCTGCTATTTTTCCTTGCCTTGCAATAGGTTGCAGTGTCTCTTCAGCGCATGCTACATTGTACTACAACATGTTATGTTTTATAAACAGATCCTCAATATGATTATGTTTCAAACAGAGAGAGGCAAGAGGGGAAAAATTACACAGCTAAAGACGAGCCCTTAGAAACAGGGAGAGGGAGTTTGGCCTCTTTCGCCTTGGAAAAGGTGGTCTATCTTGCAATTTAGGTTGATTTGAAACCTGGTATTTTTAGCTGTTCCCTTTAATATGTAGTTTCAGAGGCAATAAGGTTCATAGCAGCATTACAGCTTCACTTACATCATTACAACATTGGAGCATTTCTTTTTCTGCCAACGGATTTGTTAGTCATTTACTGTAATATAATTAGAAACAGAATGGGGAATAGTTTGGGTTTTGTCCTACCCGCTTCCTGCTTAAGGTTGACCTGATCCCAGATGTGTCTGTTAGAACTCAGGGTGATCTGATCTTCTAGTAGAATAATGGGAATTCTTGTTTTGGCCAAGCCTCAGCACTATACAAACCCTAGCATTCAGGGGCATGACGGAGATCTCGGTGCGACTGTAATCCCTGCAGGATTACAGCAGGAGGAGGTTCTGCCATGACTGGGCTGCTATGAACATTAATCCCTCTGTGGCCTAAGGAGAGCGTTAGCGTAGCCATTCAGCATCTAAGTGCAGTTTCAAAAAGCCTGGAGCTCTCATGGGCCATGGGTGCTCCTTCTCTGCAGCATGGAGATTCCTAAAGGAAGGCAGAGCTCCGAGCTCTGGGGGGAGGAGGGATGTTGGGGGCCAGGGAAGGCCTCATTCCCAGACAAGCTCCTGAGCAAAAACATTACTTTCTGTCTTTTCTTCTTGGCTCTTTGCCCTTGTGTGCCCTGTACTGCTGCATGTCCTGTGCTATATCCCCCCATGCAGTCACTTGCTTGAGATGTTCTTTCGGACACTTAACATAAAAGATGGCTGAGTTTCCAGAGAAATACAACACAGTCCTCAACGTGAGACTGTCACAGCACCTGTGGAGCTGATGGTGATTGCAAAGGCAGCAGCTACCTCCTCCCACATCACTGAAGAGAGAAGTGGAAGGAGACTCTGAAGTCATAAGCACTTCCCTTCTGATCTTCCTCCTTCTCTGTGCTTTATGGGAACAGTGACACTTCAGGTACATACGTAAATGTGTCGTAAACTGATCTGCACCTGATCACAGCTGCACTCCACCTTCTCAAACTGCTGAGTCCCAGCTATGGGATGGGGAGCAGGAAGAAGGGATTTGGGGGAAAAGTAGGTTAGAGAAAACCTGAAAACAACTTCACAGTGATTTGTGAGTGAGAGCCACGATCAGTTCCATGACTCTGCATTTCTAATAAAACCACGTAGGTTTGGAGTAAGGTTTTTGTAAAGCCACTGGTAAAATTGAATCTATGGAGACACTTCTTGCCCACACAATACAAGGTAAAACCCCACCGTTCTGTTGGTATTTAGAAAAGAACATTCTTCCTTTTTCCACATGTCAAATCACATTTCTGAAGCAGGCTATCTACTTGGCACTCATGGCATTTGATCCTCATTTCTTAATTTCTATTAATGGGTAGGAAGCCAAACCTATTAAAAGTGATTGCTAGCCCTTATCTTCACCAGGCACCCTTGATCCCAGGGACTGCCTTTTCAGTGGCTTTCACAGAACAGTGGATGGATCTGAATATACTGTTATACCTTGAGATCGCTGTTGGGAAACCTCTGAGTTCTCTTTTAAGTCCCACCTGAGTTACATTTGTAGGTGTTGAGGGCTGCATTTTTAAAGGTATTTGGATGCCTCCCTCTTAATGTCATGGTCTTCACAAAAGTCTAGCTACCTGCCTTCTTGGGGAAGGGAGATTCCCGATTCTCCATTTCTCCCCTTTTTGAGCAAGGAGGACTATAAACCAGATCCTTTCCTGCACTGAACCTAATGTAATAGTTCACGCTGTGCAAAAAGGGTCTAACACAGGACTGTTGGCAGAGCATTCCCTCCCAGGTGCATTCTTATACCGACTGTTCACTGAGCTGAAAATGACTGTGACCAATGTTAAGTAGAATCAGTCCTGCACTGCACATTGCCCACTCGCTGCCCAGAACTTGAAGACTGCAGTCCAAATTCCAAATCTCTCTGAACTTATTTTCTCCTGGAAAATTTTTCTGGCCTACCCTTTGGGAAAGGTTTTGAACACGGAGAAAACTTTTCTTGTCCTAGCATGGAACTACTTTTTTTCTTTTTATATGCCTACTTTGGAGAGGAAATTAGGAATTGGCTAAGAGACTGAGAAGGAAGGGAGAGATAGCAAAGCTACGTGAGGAGACGTACTCCTGTTTCATTGCAGAAGGTTGTTAATTTCAAGGGCTGTACAAGTTCACAGTTGGGTCCTCCAACAGACACACCAGCTGTGCGAATTTGTCAGTAGGTTTCTTTCATAGAGCCACTGTGGGTCTCTCTGAAGCAGAGCCCATGTGCTTGAGGTTTCCCACTGCGCTCGCTCTCTGCTGCCTTACACTTTCTGCCGCCTGAAGCTGAAGGAGCCTGAACCCCATGCAGTCACTGCGGAGATGCTTCCACCGCAGCCAGAGAAGGGCCATGCTTATACTCCTCCTATTGTCCTTCTATGCCCCTCTCTCCCCCTACAAAAAGTCCTAGTGCAACTGTAGTCTCAAAGGAGCATGGTGGAACAGAGAGGGATTAGAAATTCTCATAGACCGGGAGGTGCTGGCATCCTAAACAACTTTGTGCATGGGTTGAAGAAAAAAGAGCTGCTGCTGTCACCAAACAGAGCAGCTCCAAGCACAGGAAAGGGAGAGCAGAGGGATCAGCGAGCAATGGCGGACTACAACTTTTAACGCGAGTACATTTTGCAAGAGGGATAAGAAGAGTTTGCTAGGATAAGGACGTGTTGAAAAAGGTATGCTGACATGAAAAAGTCAGTCCTTTAATGGGGCAAAGTAAGTATTTGAAAATAATTAGTGCTTGTAAGAAAGAAAGTAGAGGAGAGACCTGTGGAGGATCAGGACTGAACAGAGTCAAGTATTAGTACAACAGCTGCGATGAAGAAGGAAACAAATATATGAAATTTGGCATGTCTAGCTGGTAGTCTGTGTGGATTCTTGAGAGAAAGAGCAAATGAACTTCCCTGTGCTTTGGCAATTAGTGTTTCAGAAGGCCTTGGAAAGCCAAGAAAGTTCAAGAGAATCAGATGTCTGGTATCATTTAGTCTTAGCTTTGCAGTTACTTCGCTGATAAGCTAAACTTTGTAACACAGTACAAATAGTACAAGAAAGAGTGTGTGAGCTGCTCTCCTTTCCATCAGCCACTTCCCAAGACTCCCAGGGGAGCTTGGTCTGACTAGGAGGGAGAGTATGGAATCCAGGATATACAAAATCCTAGAGGATAATGAAAACTGAGCAATAAATGGTCATAAAAAAAATATTAAGAGACAACCATCTACACATCTGGCTACATAACAAGTTCTTAGTGGGTGAAGGGAAGCAGTAGCTCTGGTATGTTAACCCTGGAGAAAAGCTTCAGATAAGGGTTTCACAGAGCCCAAGTTGAAAAATGAATTCCCTTTCCCGTGGCTATAGGAACTGCAGCAGTAGACTGAAAACGAGAGCGAAAACAAACCCACTTGAGTAGTAGGAAAGTATTGGTAAGCATGAGTTCTGCTTGTCTGTGGAACAGATTTTGGGGGAAAATGGCAGAAAAATCCCCGTGCTTTAGTCATTTAAAGCAGACAAGGCAAATGCATTGCCTCTGCGGAAAATCCGCGGCGTGCAGGAAGGATAGGTAATACTGGCATTAGGGCTCAGGCTGAAACAAATGCTGACACTTTCCGAATACGCAGCATGTGTCAAAATGCTGGGTGATTCCTGCAGACCAGGTCTTTACGCATGTTGAGGACCTGAGCTGATCAAACAGACGCTGGAATGCCAGCACACCAGTACCAGACACAGGTACCAGAGAAGGGACTTGGATGTTACCTGTTTTACTGAACAAAGGTGGTGTAACTATGTATGTGCCCCCTATGGCTTTCATTCTACAGAATGCTGGGTATGGGTTAGTCTGTATGTACATACATACATTACCCATAAAAGCAACAGAAAAAGGAAATTATGTGTTTAGCACAAATATTTACTTAGAAATAGACAGAAACATCTGAACTCGGGGAAGTTTTTCCCTGTAAGCAGTTTGTTTCCGTTGGGGTGTTAGAGAACACCTACGGTCTGGGGCTGGTGTCCCCCCTGGTCTGCACACACCCCACCGAACAACACACGCCAAGTCTTTACTCGTTTTTACTCCCCCAAAGATTTAGAATAGCGTATAGTTTTTCAGCAATAGAAAGCACGGCAATCGGGAATACTCTACGGTCCCGTGATTTTGGCCATGGAATCTGAAAAGCAGACACGGGACGCACACACAGAATTTAGCACTCGGCGAGCGTAAGTCATTCCCATTCCATCAGTCACACATGGCAACTCACCCGAGCTGAGCTGAAAAACGGTCCCAGAGAATCTTACTAATTACAATCATCAAAGCACAGCTTTTAAAAGAAGGCTGCAAAGTATCTTACCCCTGAACACAGAGGATCATGTCACTCCTGGACCAAGGGAAAAGCATTAAGTCTTGAAGAAGGTGGGAAATGCTTTCTCCTCTTCTCTTTTTCTTCTTGTCTCCTTCTTCTTCGCTTCCCAGAAGGAGCAAGTTAGTTCCAGCCTCTAGTTAGGGCTTCACGGTCGGAGAAGGCTGGAGAGTCCCAGCAAACCCCTTCCGCAGTAGGTTGTTTCAGGCACAGAAGCCGAGCAGAAGGCGAATCGGGCTGTCCGAGAAAGACTTTGCGGATTGTTCAGCAACTTTGGCCAGGAAAATACGTGCACTCTCAGTGCTTTAGAAAATAACGTATTCTTGTTCTGCTTTTCAGAAAACAGCAACAAAAAAAGTTTTAAAAATAACCAGATAAAAGGGAAATTACATATATTTAAAGAGGAACTAATCTTCCTTCAGAGCAATCTCTTAGAAAAAACATTCAGAGCACTCTGAAATAATAATAAATAGGTACCAATAAATAATATCTCCCCAAGTGCCGGGGGGAACAGAGCCGGCGGAGCAGCGACCTGCCTTTTCACTGACTCCAGAAGTAATGAAGCTCCCAGAAAAAAAACCCAACCTACTAAGTAATCTTTTGTTTGCCCCTTTTAATCTGTTCCAGGAAGTGAGGGATTCCTGGAATCGTATTGTATTCGCATCACTCTTCCGATATCAGCCACGCGGAAAAAAAAAAGAGAGAGAGAGAGAGAAGGTATAAATAGCTGTGTCCATAACGGCCGCGTTGATGTCAGCACCGCTCGCCGGGGGAGGAGAGCGGAGCCCTCCCGGGAGGCCGGGCGGGAGAGGGCAGGGCAGGGCAGGCTGCGCGGAGCCGCCGCCGCGCGTGTTCGCGGAAACGCCTTTGATCCATTTCCAAGAACTTTCCAGGAACGCGGGGCCGCCGCGGCGGGCGCTGCCAATGGGCGCCGCTGCCCGCCCGCCAATGGGCGCCGCCGTCGCCGCGCCCCGCCCGCCAATGGGCGCCGCCGTCGCCGCGCCCGCCCGCCAATGGGCGCCGCCGCCGCCGCCCGCCGCATGCGCGGGGCCGCCCCGCCCCGGGCGGAGCGCGGAGGGACCGCGGGGGAGCGGCGGCCCCGCAGGCAGCGCCCGGTCCCCGGCGGGGGGGGGGGTGTGGGGGGTGTGGATCTCCCACCGGCGCCCGCCTGGGCTAACGCTGAACTCCCCGCGTCGCCCTGGTGCAGTTGGGCGCTGGGGGAGGTGGCAGGCCGTGGGGCTGCGGCACCTGGGGACAAGGTGCAGCCGCCCCCTCAGCTGCCCCTGCCCTCCCCGCTCCTCCCGCAGCCCGCCGGGCGCGCTGCCTGCCCGCGCTGGCAGGGAACGGGTCACGTTCCAGTGAAACGCGGTCCATGGGAGGACGGTGTGCTGTGGTGTCCGGTAGTCTGGACAGCGAAAATACGGTTGTCACGCTGCATAGGGTGGCCCCGTGTCTTGGTCATCTGGGAATCCCCTGTGAATCTGGATTTCAGCTCGGCTAAGTCTCCTGGAAAAGGTTGCTCCACCACCGTTTTGTCCTGCCTTTATAGATCATTGTCCAGTTAAAATTGGGTAGCCCAGGAGGAAATATTTCAGTTATTTTTAGGGTTATTGAACCTTTTATTGTCAAACGCTTTGTAACAAAAGCTTGATCGTTCGTTTCCTGCCACTAGTTGTCACCTCTTCACATACCAGTGCTAAGAGAGAACGTAAGAGTGGGCTATCCGTCACCTCCATGGAGGTAAATTGAATATTTAAAAATATTAGTAGTCATTGCGCTGTTCAGAACCAAAGTGGATGGGGCCAGGAGCAGAGGGGAGGGGAAGATGATGATAAGGGTAAGGTTAGAAGGGTGTTCTCATGGGCAGGACATGTCCAGCTCCTGACTCAGCCTTTAACTCCCTGCTGTTTCATTTAGCAGCTGCTTAGCCTTCTGCATGCTTCCGTTTGTTTTCTTTGCTACATCAGGGACAGTGCAGTAATGAGTGCTACTAATAATACTGAGCAATTCAAAGAGAGAGGTGCTGAGGGTCATCTAAGTATCCAGCGGGGTGGGAATGTCATCATGCATGCACCCCTTGACCAGCCTGATTCTGAGCCTTAGATGGACTTCAGCTCACACTTCATCTGAATGCGTGTAAATTCACAGGAGAGGCGAGGAGATAGCAGAGGAATTTCAGTCCTCACCCTTTCTGTGCACAGCAAGCACAACAGTCAAGAGATCATTCGAAGGCTTACCTCTGCAGTTCTGGCACGGGGTTGCAGGGGGACGCCTGCATGCACGTGCTCCTTCATATCTAAATTTGGCATTGTTTAAAACCTTGTGTTGGTGGTGCAGCACCACGATGGATTTGAACAGACCTAGACTAGTGAGGAGGAGGAGGTGGCTGCTGTCTCCTGCAAGCTGTAGTTAACCTGCACATTCAGAAGGTATTTCATCTTCAGCCTTGGAGGGGACACTGAGATCATAGCTGTAGCGTGCTGGAAGGCAGGAGTGCTGCAGCCCAGCGCTGCAGCCCAGCACAGACACCCAGAAGTTATCTGTACGGTTTTTTTTTCTTAGAGTTGGGCTCCATCTAGTGATCTTCTTCTGGAAGAGTCTTTGTGTGCAGGCTCTGTGCTGTTGGTTGAGTAGCCATTTGTATCTCTGGAGCAGGAAAGCAACGCTAAGAACTGTACGGTGGAAACATCACAAGCAGAAAGGGGTCTCAGTAGGCAGGTCTGTGTTTCTGCTCTGTGCTGTGGAAGCAGCACAGGCGTTGACACCAGTGCAGACACTGTGTCGGTCAGCATGCGCTCCATTCTGATGCAGTGGTTTTCCACCTGCAATCACTAGATCCATGCCGCTCTTTTCACGAGTCCTACAGGACCCTGAAAGATGACCATTAAATTGAAGTAGCTAATGCGTATGAGTATTAATGAAAGGAGCTTTCATCTTCATGGAAAGCTTTTTTAGGGGCCTACCTCAAAAAAAAAAAATTCAGGCAAATGCCTGGTGATCAGTCTCAGTAGTACTTCATCACTCTACCTGAACGTTTTGCCCCTCATTGGCATTCCTCCTGCACATGGTAATGCCCTCAGTAGGAAACAGAACAGTGTCCCCGATTTGCCAATGCCCCAGGCCTTGTGCAGTTGGTTACCTGTGCACAGTCAATGTAAATTGCTGCCAGTCCAACATACTGGTTGTTTAAACCCAGTTTATACTGATACAAATGGTTCTCCAGGGTTAGTGTTGACGAGTTAGAACATTGCAGAGGCAGTAACAAGAAATATTGCTGAGCGATATCATTGAGTGATAGGCTTTAGTTATGAAAAGTATCAAAGAGAGCTCACAATAAAGTCGGGGAGGTAAGAAAATCCAGAAATCGTGAGCCAGTTAGTCCCTTAGGAAAGTTCACCAACACAACAGCACCATCTACTGATAAATGTGTGTTTGAGAAGACGGGTGGCCAGAGTCCCCTTTCCACTGAGGGCAAGTTACACTGCTTCAGCTGTGCAGTTGGACATTTCTGTAACCTTGTAGAGTTGGTGTAAATGAAAAATGACATCCCAAATCATAACTCTTGAGAGAGGTCTGTGTGTCTGGAGACTGGATTTACCTTCACTATATGCTTGTATATGAAAGACTGGAAAAAAGTTGCCCCTCTGGCTGCTGCGTGGCCATAAGGCCATCTCTGACAGTCGCCCTGTGTTGTAATGTAAGGAATAGCATGCGACCAAATAAACATTAACAATAATAAGCGTCTATTCCTTGTTCAGATGGGCCATTTCGTTATTTGAGTAGGGCACACCAATTTCTGTAATCAACAACACACAAGAGGGTGATGAACTTACTGTTGTGGTTTTGATTTCCCAACCCGGTGTGGAGGAATGGAGGAGTCTCCAGGGTGTGGGTGAGCTGTGCCATGGATGCAGGGACATCCGAGCTGGCTTCGTGAGAAGTAGGATGTGCAGGACAGCAATGGGCTTCATTTTGGGCTACAAAAAAATACCTTGGTGTTACTGTAAGGAACTCACCATATTCATTGTCCCTAGGCTTGCTGGCATGTGGTGACCTAGAAGATGACTGCAGTGTGGCATCTGTTAGGAACTTTTCTGCTTGTATCAAATGCTGAGTTTCTGCAAAAACTGTATTCCTGAGTGGCCTGGAAGGCCACCCCGGGACTGTCAGACAATGTTGCTATACCCATTAGTTGCAGGATCTCTTCCAATGAAAGAGAGAGATTAATTTCTTGTGCTTCACTGCAGCATAAAATGAAGCACCATCTTCTGTAGACAGATTGGAAGATTCATGATGCATTTGATTTATGATACTTGTATGAAAAACCCTATCTTTTTTTTTCTCTCTACTGAAACGGAAATGTCCAACCGGTATCTCTCTGACTCTCTCTGTAAATAAGCTGTGTCCCAGAGCTCCTTCTGCTCTAAGATCCCTGGAGAGCAACTCTTAGTGGAGGAGCAGGGATGGAGCCTCCCAAAAGCTTCTCGATGAACAAGACAAGGTATCTGTAATAAGAGGTCTGAGTCCAGGATTATAAAAGCAACTGTTCTACCCTCTCCTGTAGAAAAATACCTGCTGAGTATGTGCTAACAGGGAGGAAGTAACCTTGAGGAACTAAGTCGGGTATTAGGACACACTCTCCAGATTGTGAGACTGGTGCTCTTGAGACTTCCCTTTCCTTCACTAGCAGCTGGTTCATAGCTAGAATTTGTAATTCCTCCTAGAAACCATGTTGTAATCCAGGTCAGGGCAGAGGGTGTGGGCAGAGAATGAAAGAGAAGTTGTTCTAGTTTGGTGATCACGAAGCATCAGGTAAACATCACTGTCTATGAAAGAGCTCTATAAACCTGTTTGTACCTCAGCCATGGAGAGAAAAGAGCTAGGCTGTTTGCCGATGAGCTTTCCTAGTTGTCTGGGTAATAGAAACTACTTCAGTTTCTGGCTTCTTGTTGGGCTTTTCTTTCTTCTTCTTTTTTTTTCTCCTTTTTTTTATTTTTCGTTTTGATAAGTCTGAGACAGACACCTCCAGAGCAGAACTGAAAGATAGGTGAAAAAGAACGTATATAGTCTTTGTTTCAGACCACTGTGTACATGACAGACTAAACTAAAGATCCTGCAAGAAGCTGCTTTTCTTCTCCTTCATATCAGAGTGTTGTTCTATAGAATTGCCCTTTCTTTCTTTTAATATCACAGACGCAGTTTCTGAAGAACTTCCTGAGAGATTTAATAAGGTTGTTGCAACCGCCCAATCAGACAAAGCTGCGTCCTCACTTCAACCTGACAATACAGAGGATTTTCTCTTTGGTGACATCTATATAATGCATCCCAGAGAGTGGATTTCTCATAACACCAGAAAAAATACATAGCTGTTACTCAGAGGAAGCAATGTTTCAGAAAAACAAGTCACTATATTTTCAGCTGATGGTGTAATTTCTTTATTGTAGCTGATCCTGATTTCCACAAGACATTGCTATCAAAGGACTAACCTCCACGCAAATCACTTTTGTACATAAATGAACTCAGGTAACTGTAGCATTCAGGTAAGCATCACTCCTCCAAAATACGCCGTCCCTCAAAGAACATTTGATGACATCAGCTTTCCTAGCTCTCCAGATGACAGCAAACTCAGGATATTTCATTTTCGTTAAGAAATGAGATATTTGAAAGTCTGAAATCTCTTTGATCCCAGATACTACTGTTACTGAATTGCTACAGCATGGCAAAAAGGCAGTGAAAATAATACCCAGTGGGATAGCCAAAATTAAGCTGCTGTATTTAAACAGTCGTGCTCTCTGTGTGTAAACCAGGTATCTGTGATATCCAAGACATGATAAAATCAGGAACAGCGTATCCCAACTGCGTGCTGGCTAAAATATGAAGCTTCCTAGGGTTAACACGCTAGCTTAGAGAAAAGGGGCTGCTGCCCCAAAGCTTATTGCAAGATTAGGGCCTTATTGTTTGGTTATTTTCTCCTATAAGCTACTCTTCTAGTTTGGGGCAAGGCAGGCATAGCTGAGCTACTAAATTCTCTCTTGAAATAAGTTGCTTTGTGTTGTTGCTGTTGGGGATTTTTGGTAAAAACAGGATTAATATTTAATTTACAGTTTTAGGGATTTTTGGGAGGATGAAAGAACTTTTGCCGTAGTGGGCTCTTATCCTGTAATAGCACTGGGTTTTTTTAAACTTCAAAAAGCAAACATCAATAAATAAATAAAAACATCTTTTTCAGTGAAAAATGTCCCCCGGCTCAATAAGCTGCAGCGGGCCTGTCAGCGTGTCCTCCATCAGTATCTCCAAAGGATACTAACGCGGCTCGACCTGCCACCAGCACAAAGAGAAGCCGCAGGATCCGCAGCCTAAGTTTTTGATCATACGAGATGTAATTCCCAGGGAGATCTAAAACTGGCATTTGAAACCAGACATGGCGGGAAGTGCTCCCGGAGCCAGACAGGGGGACAGCTGCCGCCACGGCGACGGCACTGCGCTTGCTTGCCTTCAGGATGTCAGAGGTGGTGGGGCTAAACCGCTAACCCGGTTAACTCCGAGACGTGTGCCTGGACCCAGCGTGCCTGTCCCTCCCCCAGAGCTTGTCAGAGAAATTATAAGACCTTAAGCAGCTTAAGAGAAGGATATTGCACAAATGAATGTTCTCGGCTCTGCACAAACCGCGGGTGGATCGCAAAGGCCGGGATCTACAAGTGCGGGAACTTCAGAGTGGGAGCCCAACGCGGGTTTGCAGGTGCAGTCACCTGAGACACCACACCAGGTCACTATAGCGGAGTCGTTTCACTAGTGCAGCACCTTTGGGGCTGCCCAGCACGGTCAGAAAAACATTGAATAAAAAGCATCAGCTAAGCAAAATCAGGAGAGATGTCCATGGAGGAGATTTAGAAGTTTAGTACAAGAGCACGGGATACTTTTGGCTGTTACAGTATTAGATTGCCACCTTCTTGTGAAAACACTGTTGCAAAGACTTTTAGATATTGAGAAATACTGTCTGGTTTTAAAGATTTTCTGCACGTGATATTTGTGTTTTGCCTGGGGTAGAGATAAGGTTAGTGCTCGAACAGCCTAAGACAAAAAACGAACACAAAAAGCAAGGGAATATATTTGCTTTGTGTTTCTCAGCTATGGTCATCCTTGTGTACAGTGAGGCTATTTGATACTTGGGCTGGTGCTGGAAAGGCTTTCTCGGAGTTTATGGTGGGTGAAATTAGCAGAGGGTTGGTGTAAGGCCTTATTAACTATGATTCACACTGGATTTTTAAGGTCTCCACCCTGTTTAAACTTATTACTGGTTGCTGGTAAAATGGTGAACTTTGCTAAGAGCACGTATAGACAATATCGATTAGTGAACCCAAACAAGCATAGCTTTCAGTAAGATACCATTTCAAGCAGTGACTTGAAAAATGTGGATTGTATCCTACTGGTTGAATTCTTCTCAGTGGGAGACTGTTCGTAACTGAGACATGTAGAACCAACTAACTTCACACAGAAGAATCCTGTCTTATTCCCTCATCTTTCCTCCTTTCTTTCCATGCAAGACTTATTTTGTAGAAATTCGTTCTTGTAATAGTTAGAAAGAGTCATAATTTCTTAATGAAATTCCTTCCTTCTGACACACTCTGTAAAAAATAGCAACCCCTTAAGTAGACGTGTTTGGAATTTTTGCAGTGTTTATTATTTCCCAGAATAGGGCCATAAATTGCCTTCTGCTAGCTTTAATGTGCGAACCGTTGTAACTTCTGCTTGCTTTGGTCAGCCATAGACTTTTGTGTAAGAGTTACATGGAAAGATCAGAAGTGGGGCTGGGAATGGGAGCTACAAATCGGTGTGAGTGAGTGTATTTCTCAAATCATAAAATACAGAAAAGAGCTGAGAGATTTAGAAGTTTTCTGAAGGGTCTGGCCCCCAGTGACTGTGAGCTGGGAAGAGGACTAGAGTTACCTGTTGCAAAGAGAAGGAAATTACCATCCAGGACAAATAAAACAGCATATACAGGCAGAAGCCGTGGGAAGGAAAATAAGAGCAAGCTGCTGACTACAGAACAGTGTTACTGAAGGTTTGCAACCTGGGAGCTTACAGTTATGTATACGTTTCCCTGAGATTGCCACAGTGGGAGGTGGCGCAGAGCCTAAGAAGGCTGGAAGCCAAACCTGAGAAGGAAAGGTTGGAAATAGCTGTGTTCCTCTGGGATTTGATTAGCCCAGAATAGGTGAACCAGGCTCTCCAGCAGCTGAACTGCTGAAAGCCTGGAAGGGAAACCTGAGGCAGAATAGCTGTAGCGTCACATCACATGGCAATATACTGCAGATCTGCATCCTGCTAAGTTGAACTACTTTTTATCCCTTGGAGAAAGGACTCATTAGCCCTTTTAATTATTTTCCTAACCGATAGAACTCCAGATGCCATTATGTTACGTAAAATGACAAATGTATTTTTAACTCGTAAAGCATGTGAACTTTAAGCTCTTTCCAGTGATACAAATACAGCTCCGTTTCAATGCATGACTCATCTTCACATGTAGGAAAAACTCAGCATTCCACATCCCTATAACCACCACACTCTGTGCACCAGCGATGAGCGACAGTTGCTGTGGGAACCATCACTTTTAATATCCTGACTGCGCATGCAAAAGTGCAAAGAAACACCGACTGCTTATTTGGCAGAAAAGGTCGCCTTTAATAACAGCACCGACTCTTTCGGTGGACATAGTGCCTGAAGGATCGTAGTCTGTCCAGTATCAAGTCTCGATGCTTTGCTCCATAGCAATAGCCTTACTGTTTAAAACAGGTTTTAGAGTGAAGGTGTCAGTCCTTTCCCCTTCCTAAAACGAGCGATCGGGGGGAAGGGGCCGGCGGTGCTCCGGGCCGGGCCTGGCCTCCCCGCCCCGCCACCGCGCGGGCGCGCTGCGGCACAAGCCCGGAGCCGCCGCGGCAGCTTCGTCGTGTCCCCCCCCCCCCACCCCGCCCCAGCAGGGCCGTTTACCCCAGTAAATGAATAACGTGGCCGCTGCCTTAAAAACACCGCCCTACGCAGGGGATGTTCCCCACCACCCGCTCGTCCTTCCCCGGGGAATCTGCCGCCGGGCACCGCCCGCCCTGCCCCACGCAGCCGCGGGGGGGATGAGGCAGCTCCAGCCGGGGCCTCCCGCACCCCCCCTCAGCCCATGCGGCGCCCGGTCCGGGCCGATCCCGGGGCAACCGCCAGGTTCCCCCGGGGTCGGACCGGTCCGGGCCCCGCGGCGGGCGGCCTCCCCTCAGCGCGGGGGGGAGGCGGTGCGCACCTGCCCAGGGCGTCGGGGCGGGCCCAGGCAGACCCCGCCTTCCGGGACTCCGCACCGGGAAGCCTCGGCTGGGGCCGCGCCGCGCCGCCACAGGCAGGTAACCGTCCTCCGGCGGTGGAGCCCCCCGCTACCACCCCGGCGGTTCCCCGCCGCCGCCCCCACCCCCCTGCGCGCCGTGGGGCCTGCCCCGCCTCACTTCACCTCACCTCAGGGTTTTCCCGCCTCGGGGCTTTCCCGCCCTCCTCCTCCGCCTCGCAGTGCGGGGGGGCTGAGGGAGCCGCCCCGCCGGCGGCCCTCGCTGAGGGAGCTGCTCCCTCGCCCGGGGCGGCTGTCTGCGGGGCAGGCCCCGGGCCCGGCAGCCCCTCGACGTGGGGAACGGCCCTCGGCCTCCCCGCGGCGCCTCGCCTGCTCGTGGCTCGGCCGTGTTAACGGGTCTCGGAGGCCCTGGCACCGGTACCCACCCCGGGTCTGCGCTCCTGAGAGGCCAGAGGCCCTCTGGTCCCCAGCGGGGCCAGGCAGCTCCTCGGCTTTGGGAGCTGTGCTGTCGCATCTCCACATACCCGAGTTTTTGGGTGGTTTGATGGTCCCCTAAGTAATGCCACACGTGCCCTCGCTCTGTGGACTGGGGCAATGTGGTAAGTGCTGGCCCAGCATCAGGTCCAATGCCTGCCCATGCAGTGCCCCTCTGGGGTTTAATCCAGGTATTCGTGGTTCTCTTGCGTAACTTGGGAGTGTCGGGATGAGGCAGGGGGCCATTGTGGAGATTTCTACATAAAATGTTGAGGCAACAAGTTGCTGATGCAGGTTTATGAGCTTCTTGAAGCAGAGGCTCTCTCTGTTCTGTTGTACAGAGCTTAGCTGAGTAAGACTTTAGTCCAAGACTCAGCACAGGCACTTGTTGCAGTAAAAGCAGTAATTTACAACTGCAGACTGATAGCTGTGTGTATTGGAACTGGGGTGACTGGTCTGTAAAGCTTAACAAAGCGTGCTTTCCTGAGGTGAACCTCCACTTTTGGTCACTCTAGCCCCTGGTCATCTTGTTAAGAAAGAGAGAAAAGTGGTTAGGTGAGAGAATGGTTAGTTGACATCAATTACTAATACTCATTTCCATTTTTACTCAGGGCTAAATGGCGAGCAAATGGACTGTTTGAAGCACTGGGTTTGATCGCCTAAGAGGAGGGACTCTGCTGAGGATACCCCACAGGGAATCTGTTGGGTATCTCTGTCATCTCAGACTCTTCCCTGATATGGAACAAAGTGAAGGTGAACAGGAATCCCAGCCAGAGAGTCATGTGGATAGCAAGAGCAGCGTGAAATCCTTGCCTGGGGGAGAGGCCCATGTCAAACTAGAGATAAAAAAACATGCGGTTACAGATGACTACAAACTCTCCAAACGGGTGCTAGGGTTAGGAATCAATGGCAAAGTACTGGAGTGTTTCAACAAGGAGACAGGCCAGAAATGCGCTTTGAAGGTATGTAGGCTTTTTCTTTTTTTACTTATTTATGGTTTGGAGGTCAGAGTTCACTTCCAAAGCCCTGTAAAAGCTACTTGTTCTGTTGCTTACGTTTCACAGAGTGCCATGAAGAATTTGAATATGTGGAGACGTTTGCTGTTACTTACAACATTGTAGTCCAAACCTGAGTCTTTTCCAGAATATTCTGCATGAGTTTCCAGAAGAATGTTATCAGCTGTGAAATTCTCGTGCTCATATTTAAAAGACAAAAAAGCGGGGGAGAGAGAACAGTGTCTTGGTGTGTTCTGTGAGAAAACTTGCTAGTTTTTGAATGAACATATTATGCAATACTTGGGAAGGAAACTATTTTGGATCTTGTGCAATGAAATAGGCCTAAACTGGGAAGTAGTTAAATGTTCGTTGATCTGCAGGCTTTCCTCCCTTTGAAGACTTTTCTTAAGGGGCATTTCTAGTTGTTTACTCAATTATTCTCCTCTTTATTTTTGCAATCCATTTACAGAAGGGTATTACTTGGGAAAGCATTGATTACACCAGTATGGCAAGTAAGTTTAGTAGATGTTTATGGTGATAAGTACCACTTAAATAAATGGAGCGATAACCATTCATTAGAGAACATAAAGCTTACCTGGCTTTTGCTCTGCAGCTTTTAAACTTGAAGATTTCCCTGATGCTTCTAAACCACATTGTTAGAAAACAACTCAAATGAGAACCGGGATGGTTCTGTATGGTAAGAGTGAAAACCAGCTGAAGTAACTGTCATGAGAATTACTTAAGAATGTTACCGAGTCCTTGCTGGTGTTAATCTGATTAATTGGGATGTCTAGAAGGCTTTCAGGTCCCCTTCCTTTTCTCAAACCTCACACTGTGTTTGCTGACAGCAGGACAAATCTGCTAGTGGTCAGCGGGAAGGTCTGCCAAGGTCTGGATATGGTCTTACCTTTACCAAGCAGAACTGCTATCCCCAGCAAAGCCTTTGCACTTTGACAGAGCAGACTGGAAATATCTGCTAGCTTTGTGTATTGAAAAGGTTTTTAATAGAGGAACTAGAAAAGCTTACAATACAATAACATGATGATTAATTCACGTTTCCAACACTCGTTTTCTTTACCACACTGTTTTTTGTATTAGCTTCATGTAGCTGACTCAGAGAAGTTTATCATGGGGAAACTGGAGGTTTTGGCAAACAGACTGGAAGTACTGGGGTTTTGCGCCTGCATAGGGGAGTGTCAGGTTTTTACAACTCTGAGGTGATCCATTAATCAGATCCTTCTGAAGTGCTACCAACATTGATTTCTATACTTAGCATACTGTGATGAAGGATAATAGTTAATACTGAAGCTGTTCTGCTCTTTCTGAAGAGTTCAGCGGCTTTGTTGCTGGTTATAGACCATTCATACTTCAAAGGTTTTGCAATCATAAGGGCTGGAAGCATTTTAAAATAGAAGTTGCCGTTCCAGAGCACAATCCAGTAGCAACAAGTGGGTTCCAGAGCAAATTCTGTAGCTCTGGAATCAAATAGGAAATACATTCCTATGGATACTAGCGTCTGTAAAATATTTTTTTAATCCAGCGCTCAGAGTTGGGGAGGGGGAGAAGAGAGGTATGGATGCTGTGCCCTGACAGAATGTCCTCTGCCTGATGAGGAGGAGGAACCTGTAGTAGATCCTCTAATACCAGTTTCTGTTTAGCACTGATTGAGTTGGCTGATTTTTTCAGAACTTTTAAAATATATTAAGGACCAAAGTAACTCCTCCCCCTTCCCAAACTGGAGTTTTGTCAGTAATGGCTAATGTATCACTGAAATTACATTAGATGTGTGTTTGTCACCCCCCCCAGCTGTAGAATGTGTGCACTTTTCTTCTGAAAGGGGCAGAAATACTAAGATGTTTATGAGTTCTCTAGGGAGTTTAAATGGCAGATAATAGTTTGCTGCTTGCATGTGTGTATTTCTCATCCTTACGAGTTTAAGTGCTGAATAAGAAGTTAAATATGCAATTAAGTAAAACTGCCAGCAGCCCAGAGAGAATCCGCTATTCTCTCCAAAGATGGTCTAATGAGAAGATTATCCAACAAGGAAGGATAAAAACTGTGCTTGGTTAATTGGCAAGAATAGAAAGATCTTTTCCTAGCCCTGAAGATATTTGCAAGGATGAAAATATTCAGAGGAAGTTTTTCCGTTGTTTCTTGTGAAACCTGAACACAAGTCTCAAACCTGCTCCAGATGAGACTTCAGAGCAAACCATCAAGTCAAAAGAGTTATGGAAAAGGGACAAGAAACTTGGGGAAAAAAATTTTCAGATGCAGCTTCAGTGCAGAATTCTCTGTGAAGGGACAATAGGGCCTTGGTGTTTCTGCTTTGCCGCTGCTCATACTTCCTAGGTGTGATGGCGGGGTTATCATTCACTTACAGGAATAGAAAGTGGAGGCTGATGAAGCTGTCACAGAAAAAAACCAACTGGTCTGACAGGTAAAGAGAAATGTAAAGACTGAATTGCAAGTTGAACAAGAAAAAAGGGATGCTGGATGGATTTTTTTTTCTGGAGGTTGCTTGTGCAGTATCCATTGAGATCTATGTATATTTGTGGACAAATACTTCAGGTGTGAGTGTGCTCACTGTAACCTACTCCTGGGAAAGGAAAAACATCACTTCTGCTGCTGAAGATGAAGTGTAATAGTCTGTTCCCCTCCACACCAAACTTGCCCATTGAAGTAGCTTCTGACTTGGCAGATGGCACTGCTTTCTGCCTGCAGGTTTTCTTTTATATGGGAACAAAGCCAGCACAGCCAGGATCTGGATAGAAATTACTCAATGGAAGGAATTTTAACTGAGGTACTCAAGAGGAAAGGGCTCGAACCGGCAGAAACATTCATCCCCAGAGCCATGTGTCAGTCAAGCACTACATACTGTAATTGTGAGGTCCCTGTTGTTGTCTTTAGTCTGTGTCCGTAATTGGAACTAGTTAGAATTTCACTAATCATTTTAGAGTGGGAAAACACAAGACATCCTCTCAGAGATACTGCAGGGCTTTGGTTATTTTCCTAAAGTATCATGTGGCTTAGTTTACTCTGCTTGGCCTTGTGATTTGCGACACGCTTTTACAACGTGCTGTCAGCTTTGTTTCTGTTAGATTGAAATGCCGCATGCGTTGCTGTCCTGCTCCAGAAAGTCTAATCTGGTTACTCACTTAGACACATAATGACATTTTGGCTGAACAGCATTGTTCCCAAATAGTGAGAATGCAGGGATTTAGAAAAGTAGAAGCATAAACAAAACTGCTGTGCAGGACTGTGGCCACCTGGAAGGCAGCTATGTTTTGATCTCTCTCTCCCTTACAAACAGAAAACCTTCTCAGATCTCTTTCCATAGTTGATCCAGAAATAGCAGTCAAGTGAAGTCTAGTCACTCTTCTATTTTTATCTCTTCTTTGCCAGCCTGCCCCCTTCTGTTCACTTTACCTTTCGGGGCTAAAATTTAACCTCCGCTCCTTTAACACTGTCATCAGCCTAAGCATTCTCTGCTGTTTTTCATACTCCTCCCTGTTTTTAGGGAGAGGAGGAGACCAAAATAGCTGACTACCTGTGAGGATAAATGTGAAGTCCTGGGACTTGCCTCCCATTAAAAAAACCCCCAACCTACAGTTCCTTGTTCTTTCTTTTCCCCTCACTTCTTTTTCTTTTTTTTTTTTTTTAGCACAAATTCCTGCTAAGTGGTGTCAAAATAATATTTCAATGCATTTGATGACCTACTTTATTTTTGTGGAAGGTGGTAGAAAGGGCTCAGACAGAGTTGGTGTCAAGAAAAAAGAGCTAGAGAGCGCTCTGCTGGGGTATTGGGACTTCTCCGCATCTGCAGCTTCAGGATTTTGGTGGATGTTTCAGGATGTATAAACAGTGTTACATGTTGTCAGCATACTATTCACCTGCAGTAAACAGATGTTGCTTCTTTCCAGAAGCAACAGGAGAAGTAAAGGAAGGACAATTCAGACACAACAGCAAAACAAAGACCCTTGGAACTTCAGGAAAACAAAGTACATTACTTATGGGTGTATTGGTACTTTTGGTATGAAAACTCTCCTGAATAACAGTACAGCAGTCATAAAGTGCTTCTCCCCTAAGCGCTGTGCATATGCGCCGTATACTGCAGCTGTCTTCCAGTCATCTGAGACTTGCAGGTTAAGGTGGAGTACGTATGAATGGACCTGCTAGTTCATAGAATCGCTTGGGTTGGAAAAGACCTTTAAGATCATCAAGTCCAACCTGAACCTATCACTGCCAAGTCCACCACTAAACCTTGTCCCGAAGTGCCACATCTACACATAGGTCTTATCCTCTAGAATAAACAGTGAGTTAAGCCATGACCTGCCTCATGGAAAATGTCCTGTGCTGCTAAGTGCCAACAATACAGTGTATGTGACTTGCTGATTTGAAGACAAATAGGTGAAGCCCAAATGTTAAATAAAGCAAAAAGCAAACACAAAAATGAACAGGCTCCTTGCCTTTTAGATTTAAGGAACTGTATAGTGGTTTGGTGAATGATACAAACAATAATCATAGAGTAGGAGGCTCTACTGTTATGCGTAAGAGTATTAGCATAACTTTGTGCTCAGAAGGAAGGAAAGCAGGTAATGGAGATGGGAATGACTTTTTTTTTTTCCCCAAAAAAAATTTCTAAGATGGTTCTTGGAAACCACACATAGGACTATGTAGAGGATGTTGTTCTGCTTTCCAAAGGGGAGTCGCTGTGGAGAAAGACAGTCATTCTGCATCACCTGAATTTCATTTAGTCTTGAGCTGCAGTTCTGCCTCTCACTCAATTTTAATGTTTCTGATTACATTAAATAATACTGCATCACATAAGCTAATTGCTGGATAGTCTGTTTTCAGTTAGTATACCCTGAAGTCGGGTCATGATTGCTCACAAACGGGAGACTGTACAGTCTAAAGTATTTGTTTTGCAAGTTATCTAAATAGCTGGTACTTGTAAAATACCCTGTTTATTGCCTGAAATAAGATGATGATCAAGGAAAAGAATGCAGCAGTGGAGAAGGCAATGCATACAGTGAAAGTGAAGGTTATTTTAGGCTGATTGTAGAATAGGAAATGTTAACAATCTTCTTAGATGCTAGAGATTGCATTTTTAGAAAGGAAGAAAATTATGCCAGATTAGGAATGGAACATTTCAACATTTTTAGAATAAGGAAAAATAATGTTGTACTAAGCTAGAACTGTGGTGGGAATTCAGGGGAACCAAGTGTAATTGTTGGTTAGGTTTTGTGCAGGATGAAGGAGCTCTTGCTTTACTGGAGTGACTGTATGTTTCTGGAGGAAATTAGCACTTTCTAGAGAAGTATTCTGTAGTTCCCTCTTACCTACCATGTTTCCTGCAGCCTATTTATACTGGTTTATCTCATGCTACAGTAAATTCAGTGTCAGTAACACAGCTGAGTATGAGTAATAAACTCCAGGAGCTATGTGTTGTAGATCAAAGCCAGATACAGCGTAGAATGAATATGAGTTCAGAAAAGTTCTTGTTAAATGGCAGCCTCCAGTGTATGGAGGAGTACCTAAAATATGGATAACATGAGACTGGTCCTTGAATTTTATCCTTCAGTGCCAATCTTGGTAAGTATTACGTAAATATGCATAAAATACCTAAAATAACATTCAGTCGATTAAAAAGTGGGTCGTTTCTACTGCTACAAGAATTGTTTTTAAACCAGTGAGTCATTCAAGACCTGAGTCTTTGAGTACTTTGTACGTATTTGGGCCAGAATGGCACCTTCCAGAGTGTCAGTTGGACTAGTTAATTTAAAAAAGGTGGACTTTGTCAATTTGCTTTGAAGATCTGACATTCTTGACTAGTCTTCTCCTTATTTGAAATACAGCAAATAATTTAAAGAAAAAAAAATAGGCTTGATCTGAAATAATAAAACCGTGTGTAGTTCAATGGCAGTTCATTAAGCCTAAAAAGTGCAAAAGAAAGGCGAATGCTATAAACCACTAAGTCATCTTGAAAAAACAAAACTATGTTGATGCTACTTTGCACCTTCTGTGTTCTCTTCCAGTCTGCCAGCAAGCTGGCACAAGTTATACCTTGACTTGTGTAGCAGCAAAGCTTGGGAAGATCAAGGTGTGTTCCCCTGCCTTCACCCAGGTTCAAAGATCTGAGAAAGTATTATAGATACGTGCCTTATTTCAACTGCGAGGAAGGTGCTTAAAGGGAGAGCGCGTGTGGGTATCGGTCAGACACAACTAAGCACTTGACACCCGCTTTGGACTAGAAGACCCTTCTCTTTGTCTCTCCCTCCTCCCTGTAGAGTTTAAATCCTCCTATTCCATTTAACTGAAGTAAAACCTCACTGATTCATGCTAGCTGGGAGTCTCATTACAGATAACTGGATTTCGCAAATCAGCTTTAGTACAAGGGAACAATAAGCAAGAATTTTAAAGTTCACTTACAAGACAAGTGTACTTCAGCCTCATTTACTTATGTAATACCATCTAGAGAGATGCCCAGACTGGAAAAACCTGATAACATCTTTTATAATTCGGGAAGAATCAGGGCCACACCTGAATGTCATAGCTCACATGCATGTTGTTTTCCTTGGTATATGTTTCTCTGTCTGTGGTAGCACCCTGTGTAAGAGCAGCCTGGCCTGAGAATAAATGACTTCTCATGAGAGCTTGCTGCCAGTTAAATCTCAACAGAAAAAAGCGATTATCATCATGCTGTGATAAATTCATGGGAAGCATAGAGAAGGAAGATGTCACTGTCACTGGGAGCAAGAGCCCATGTGAATTTGAGAAAGTTAATAGATTAATCTATTGCATATAAAGACTGTTTTGTGTTAATCTCTTAACGATATACAGTGATTTTTTTCTAAAAAAAGAAAGATACATTGATTTATTTACATAATCATATGCAACATTTTGCATCCCTAAATGTTTTTGTAGTTACTATTTGCTTGACCCCAAAAAAGTTCCCATTTTTCCTATGATGTGCATATGTTGCCTTGTTAGGGAATTTTTCTGCGTTAAGCATGTCTCTAGAACGCCAGACTTCAGCATCGTGTGTAATATATTACAGTGTAGCTGTCTGCATAGCTATCCTCATTTCTTTGGGTACAGTGGAGTTGTTTGAAGTGTTGCCGTTGTGGCTCTTGCACTGTAAGAAGACGTGGCGACATTCATGAAAAGGGAAGTGGCAGAGATGTGGCCAGTGTTGGGGGTGGAGAGTAGGTGACCTGTTTACTCGATTGGAAAACCGTGAGAACTTCTTTCCATCATCACCAGTGAAAGCTGGTGGTGCGGTCTGTCTGGATTAGAGTGTGTAAACTGCGTGGATTGTGGTATTTTAGACAGACTTCCTAAGTACTTAAGATGATTCAAAGCGCCGTAAATGAGATTAAGCTATAACGCTCCAGCATTTTAATACCTCAGGAGTGAAGGGGGAGAGAATTCTTGCTCAGCATGTAAATCACGCATGGCCTCCTAGTTCCTGAATCTTTGTAATACATGGCATTTTGCACTGAAGCTTTCATGGCCTGTTTTAAGAGAAAAAGCAAATACTAAATTTGTGTAAAATTAATTTTTCCTTCAGAAAAGTTTGCTTGCTGAACTTACTTAAAAACCCCCAAACAAACCACCCTGAATGTGCCATCTTTACGAGTAATTTCAGATGTTCTGGCGAAGGAGCCAATCTTATTAAAGTTGCACTGTTCACAGATCTTAAGTCTTGCCAGTTCAAACTCTGGCTCTTCTCCATGGGCTTTTTCCCAGGATTATTTTTTCTTTTCTTGAATACTCTAAGTATGCTGGCGTTCCAAGTAACAGGCCCTACGGCAGCTCCTGGGATCTGAGTCAGCTAGGGCTGAGGACAGATTTATTAAGCCTATTGGAAGGGGAGTGCTCAGAAAAAACTTTTTGTTTGTTTGTTTTTTTGGATGGCACTTCTAAAATATATGAACTGTTTGGAAACGGCAGGGTGTGGAGTGACTCATGCTCTTCATCCACTGAACTTTCTCGTGTGGTGAAATTTTGGCTGGGGCAGGAGTTTGCCTAGGTGTGAATTAGCTGTAAGCCTTATGAAAGCACTTGAGTAGTGATTTGTAGCTGCAGTTGGTTTCTATTATACTGTGGGGTGGATTTGGTTTTTGTTTTCAATGGAGAGCAGTTAAAAACCGGGTAGGGAGCAGCTGCCTCGCACACCTGTGTTCTGCGTGGGACTCCTGTATGCTCCTTAGCATCAAATCTACCATATATTTCAGGGATGAAGAGTCCTTAAAATCCCATTTGCAGTGCCACAAGGCCTGGCGTTTGGGACTGCCATAGCTGCCAGTGTTCTCCTCGCCTGTAGCTCTAATGATGAGAAATACTATCCTGTACGTGCTTCATTTTTAACCAAAAATGTATGTATGTATTTTTATTGTAAAGGATTAATTTCTCTCAGGGCCTTATTCCATTTTCCCACATGTTGCTTTTAGTCAATGTGGCTTTGTCAAAAGCAGTCTGGTTTCCACAGCAACGGAGCTGTTAACACCAAAGATGTCAGTGCTCGAAGGTAGCAAGGGGAGGGGGCTGCGCTTTCTGGCTCAGCTGCCTCGCCACGTAGAGGCCCTTGCTGCAGCCACGCTACAGTACAACGTCTCCATTGTCTTTGTGAAGAGTAAAAGCCTTTCATTTTGTTCTACTCTTCCCTTTCCAATCAATTTGCAGTCAAAATTTGACACTTGGGAGGGTGACGGGGCTTGATGGTCCCTTGATGCTTAGAAGCTTCCTGTTCTTTCAAGGCCTCTGTTCTGAAGGGCGCTGCTCTGTTGTCTGCTTTTTAAAGAGTTTTTCTGTGAACGAAATAGCACTTGCATGCATGCAAAACCTGTAGCAGTGGGTTTGCGATGAAGGGGAGTAGGGCACTATTCTTTTTGACCCACGTTCAATGTCGGCTTATGAATGATAACATGAGAAATGATCAGTCCTTTTACCTTGCCCAGTAATGTGAAACCTGCTCCAATGACACCTGCTTGGATGAGTTTTCTGAGGCACCCATCCCCTTAGGGTGGGAGCTAAGCCTCGCTCCTACTGACCTTGGAAAACTGCATTGTTTAAAAGTATTTTCTAATACATAGTTAACCTGTGAAATTCACTTTCCTCAGGAGGTGAGCGGTAGTGATGCTGTGAAAATCTTAAGAGGAAAAAAGCGCCTCTCTGAGTATTGCAAATGTGAAGAAAAACCCCGTAGTTTCGATATACTGTAGAAAGTTGGCTGTGGTCTTCTAGATCCTGTTGTTACAACTTATACTTATGAAACTGTCAGGATAAGTAATGAAACTTTGAGCTTCGGAAGGCATCTTACTGCTTCTCTTGTTAAGTGTATGGCTGCTGCAGCTGTAAAATACTCTCCTGTCCAAGGAGAGGGAGGTGGAGCTTCTGTCTCGTCTTTGCAGATGGCTGTAGCTCTGGGTAATGCCTTTCACTTGCATAATAGTTTCACGTAAGGGTGTGTCTTCCTGGGCAAGTTGTTCTTGCCTAAACTAGGGTGTAAACATGAAGTGAAATAGATTTTTCACAACGGCTATTCATATTTACATCTTTTTTTTTTTTTCCGCTTATGAAGGGCAGGGCAGGAAAGCACTTTTACTACGCTTAGCCCATGGAAATGCCAACAGTATAATGTTGTTGAAACTTCTTTTCAGGCATTTACTGCTGCTTTTTTTCACCTTTAATAGAAATTGTGGTAAAAAAGCAACTGCTGAAGACAGTTAAAACCGGAAGCTGAAACTTTAGAGAGATGGGAAGTTAATGCTTTAAACTGACTCAAATACATGATGAAATCATGTACCCAAATGCAAATATGGTTTTAATTCAATTTTTGCATGCCTATTAATGACTCTTAAAGACTAAGCTTTGTATCTGCAACTTAGAGTTGCCACCCGCTTTTGATAGCTGGTTGTATTCTTACTGTTAATTTCTGTCACCTTCTTAACAAGTATCTGGCTCTGCACTGGAGTTTGTGGTACACAAGTCATTCTTGCAAAGGGCAAAATCTCTGGAAGGCTACTTGTCTACTGGAATTGGGTGTTTTGCCAGGTTTATCAGATTTAGTTGGGTAGTTTTTCAGTTGATTTGCTTTATGTTTGCAAACCTACAAAGTAGCATCTCACAGGATTTCCAGCACCAGAGTGAAGGGAAGCAGGCTGACAAAGTGAGAGTGGTGGATGAGGAAAGGTCAATTAATTTAGAAACAGTCTCGGTTCTGGTGGATTGGTATCAAGTGGAATTTTCCTCCAGTCTCTCAGCTCTGTAATAACTTTTTCCTGTTGCTGAGATGCTGTGATTAAAGGCCTCTTGAAGGCAGAGGGAGTGTGAGAGTGAGTTTTAGTTCCAGTCACATTTCAGAAACGCTGATTGCCAGGCACGCCTCTATTTTGGCAGGTGAGTGTGACTGTCTTGACTTGGGCTGGGGCTATATGCCTGTTACCATTGAAAAATGGGACATGACACTCAAGATCTACAAAAACTAACCTCTTACTGCAGTAGGGAGGAGGAGAAAACAGCAATATACATTATTGATAAAAGACTTTATACAAGAGCAATTAATTCTGAGTCTTTCCCACCTCTCTGCTGTCTGAATCACTGTTGCGGAGGTGTGAGGGAGGGTGAATGACTGCAATGTTGTGTGTTTGTGCACAAAAGACAAGTCTCACGGGGGAAATATGGAGAAAGTTCTCACAAGTGTTGGTTCAATAAAACGTCCAACACAGCAATAATAATTTTTTGTTAAATCAGAATACCCCAAACTGGTTCTTGGTATCTGTGACAGTCTTGATTTTTGACAATATGAGCTAATAATTGTGTAGGACTGTTTAAATTAAAAACTAAAGCAGGAGTTTGCCTGCATCCTACAAGCAAAGGAGCATGTTTCACAGGAGGGTAGTTTTGGAAAAGGAGAATGGTTTGACCTTGGAGCCTGGGTAGAGTCAGTGTGAGGACGGGCTGTGCAGCCAGTCCTCTAAGGATAGGATGGGAAAGCGTCCATGCTGAATGTGGAGTTTCTCACGTCATCCTTCCCATCTCTCCCAAACATCAAAGCTTATGAGGAGATTGGTGTTCTCTGTTTTTGTTTATGTAAACCTTCTAAACTCAAATATCTGAGCCCATTCGGTGTGCTATGGCTTTGTATTGCGTGCTGAACAACCGTTTTCTCACACAAGTCATGTGTGTTCCAGATGCGATTTCTTCATCTCTGTTTCTTGAGGATGCTCTGACTCTGCAGACCAAAATGGTCATTTCTGTCTTTTAAAATTGATCTGCTGACCTGCATTTGAGCAAGTTAAAATAGGGATAATTTGGTAGGGGAAGGTATTGTTAATATCACTGCTAGTCACCAATTTCTCATGTGCACAACACACCACCTACATCACTGAGGAACAGTGCACTGTTTTATATTAAAAAGGAGTAACACTAATGCGTTCCATCTTCACTTGGTTTCCTGCTGTGTAGGGGATTACCGGCAGACCACTGCATGTCATTACTCCCTACTTTATGTGCACAAGAGCATTAAATGCTCTTTAGTTGAGTTTAGCACTGTTAATATATTATTAATATGAATCAAGGTTCTGTTTTATGATTGCTTCTAATTACTCAAAGGTTCCTCACCTTCTCTGAAGGACGGTATCTTTCAAAGCTCCCTAGTATATCAGGTTTTTTATAAAAGTGTTCACCAGAGTAGAGCTCCCTGAATTTCAACTATGTAACTTGAAATGATTCAAAGGAGGAATGACTTTTCTAATGTGGTGACCCTACTGAGAAATCAGGCTGCATTGAGTTATCTTAAGCTGCCTGTTCAAGCCTTCAAATAATACTTAAATTTTAATTAAAAAATAAATTAACTTTAATCAAGGTAACTTACACTTTTGTACCACATTTAATCTAAATTTGCAAGTTATTCATCTAAATACCTTATACCTTTGGACTGTAGTCAATCTTTAGATTCCTATGCACATTTTGTTGCATGATCATACAGAAATCTTGGCTGATGTTTTGCATTTCAGCTTGCATCTACATAGAGTGATTGGTGTCCCTGCTACAAAACTCACAGGGATTTTCTTATTTTCTATTTGCTTTTTAAAAATGTGTTAATTAAATTTCTAAAGCATTTTCCTCTACAAATAAATAGAATCCTAAGCAGATTCTGAGCTGTGTGTTAGCGTGTGTTGGTCACTAATGACTACCACTGAGACATCAGGAGCAATGATCTCTTTTCCAGTTCAGTATGACTGATTACCATTAATGATTTGTAGCTGACTGCTTGTTTTATAGGGAATATTTCTAGGGAGCCCAAAATCAGTGTTCCTGGGACCTCTGACATCCTCCTCCATGCTTGGGAGAACTTCATCTGCAAATACTCATGGGTTTGTGCTTTCAGTTAGTTTATTCCAGGCTTTTAAACTTTTTTCTTCTGTGTAATCAGGGCAGAAGTTGATTCCCTTCTCTTCCACCCCCACCTTTTTCTGCTATTCATTCTCTGGAAGGATTACATTTTAACTGCTAAATGTCAGTAAATGTCAATTTTTCCTTCCACCTCAAAACTTCTATTTTATTATTAAAAATTATATGAGGGGAAAGTAATCTGTGAGACATCACTCTTTGCTATTTTCCCCTTTTTCTTCTCTCAGATCCATTTAGCATTCAATAAATAGAAACTGTACTTCTGAAGTATGATTAAATTTGCTGTTAATCTTGTTCCAAACTACTAAATTTGAGGTTTTCAGTATCTTATTTTTCATTTAACAAGGCATACATTGAAG
Organism: Phoenicopterus ruber ruber; assembly: GCA_009819775.1. Classification (NCBI taxonomy): domain Eukaryota; kingdom Metazoa; phylum Chordata; class Aves; order Phoenicopteriformes; family Phoenicopteridae; genus Phoenicopterus; species Phoenicopterus ruber. The sequence goes on from CM020224.1 coordinate 19,537,868, forward strand.
AAGAAAGAAGTAAAATTGCTTTAAAAATAAAACGAGTATTTGCATTTGAACTTTTTCTGCGGTCAGGTAGAAGTGTATTATCTCTCTGCTCTGCTTTTTCTTTACGGTTGATATGCTCCCCAATTAGTTAGCTTTTAACGAGTCCTAATTTTTTTTTTACTAGTTATATAGAAATGTAAGCTGTAGTATATTATTTGCATGTCTGCTGTTTTCTGAAATCGTAGCGCTTGTTAGCTCAAAATAAAATACATTGGTTTACCCTTTTTGCATGTTTGTATATATATGTTTGTGTGAGAACATGAGAGCCAAAAATTGTATTATTTAGAAAAAGGGGAACAAATAAACATTAATTACTGGGAACTGTAACCCACTAGAGGCTTGTTAGTAACCACAAATACATAACAAAATCAAACTTGTAGGATGAGTAACTAAAAGAAAAATCTTAGATTCCTTTCTGCCTTTTTTCTGAAAAGTCTGTTGGAGTTTGGCTTGAATTAGGAATTCAATTTTGGCCTTATTTGTTTTCTCACTGACTGTGAAAATAGAAGTCAGTAAGCACTGCCATTTTCAGGAAGTACTCAGGCTACCATGCGTAATATAAATCAAGGCTATAGGAAAAAGTAGTCCCAAAACAGACAGCACGCTGCTGCTGCAGTTCACGTAACTGTGCTGCCTTTGTGCTTCTGATGACCCGACAGTTACCCAAGTTTCTGTGATTTAACACTGGGCCCATGAGGTCTATGTTCCAATTTCAACATTTACATTTTCCTATATATCCACACAGGATTATAACTTACATCTTAAAATCTGCCAAATGTGTGAGGAGAAAAATTTGGATATATAAGGATTTTACTCAGCAGAATGTACCAAATTTTGCCTAGTTATTTTGTTTAAGTGCTCCCATGGGAGACTTGGAGGAGCTATGAGGCACGTTTACCCAGTAGTTCTACTGTTTGGCCAAAGTACTTTTTACGTGCAATTGTTGCTTTTACATGCAGTTTTAAAAGGCTTGGAGAGCACTGGGGAAGTGTCCCCTGTGCCCGCTTCCCGCCAGGCCGTGTTACGAGTACGTGTGTTGCACCGGGCAGCTTGGCTGCCTACCTACAGAGCTGTTCTGGGATAAATAGCACAATCGCTGCCCCAGAATGGCTCCCTGTGAAGGACAGGCTTTGATTACACAAGAACAAGGGAGTATTCTGGGATGTGTGTATCTGTTCTTCCAATGCACGTGCTCTCCACTAATCTGAGTTTTCCTCAATGCGTAGTCAGATAAGTCTTCCAGGATGGCATCTCCCTTACCACCACCTCGCAAATGGCTTCTCTGGTGAGGTGACCCAGGTACAAGGGCGGGAGCAGGTAAGTTGATAAGGGTGATACGGGATGATGACCCCACAGATGATAAGGATGTGTCCAACTCAAGCTCTTAGCATGAGGGCTGTAACCTGAAGTTGAATACAGGTATCAGAGACTGTAGTCTCCTGTAACCTGAGGCTACAGCATCTCATTCTGTGCTAGCGGTAACGATTTATATAGTGTCTGTAGCTAGCTGATTGAAAACATGAGCCAACTGTTAGCACTGCCTTCCAGGAAGCTTGGCTGCTCTGAGGGCTGCTGCTGCGCATTGTACGTCAGCCTGCTTCCCCTTTCTTGCTGTTGTTGTTGAATTGGGGTCTCTCTGCTGGAGCAAGAGACATAAGTATTATAAAAAGCCTAGCATAGAATTGGCCAAATACTCTCAGGCTTCTTTAGCTTGACTATGTTTATTTAAAATTCTCTTCTATTCTTACAATGTAATTTGTTGTTAATTGCCCCAAAAGTAAGGAAGCGTGAAATAAATATTTTCTAACTTCACCCATTTTATTGTTAGTTTGAAACAGGAGAATAGGAGGTAGCAAATTACTTATCCATAGACTTTTTACGACAAAGAAATAAGGCATGCAAATGATCTAGTGTTGCCTAGTAGAACTGAGGAAAATAAAAACAACTAATAAGTATACTGGGATTGAAGGACATAGAGATAATGACCATAGCTGAAAGAGGAGAGGAATTGGATAAATAGTCTAAGAATTATTGATTTTATGATTTTAGTTAAGATAAACCAAAATCGGAGTGGTAGGAAACTATATATTTTTTTAAAAGCAATGTAGTGGCACAATTTTGTGTAATATAATGGTGAAATAAAGATAATGCCTAGTTTTGATTATTGAATTGAGCAGGCATTAGTAAAGTTAGAAATTTTTATTCAAGTCTATGGTTCTTTACTACACCCAGTCTTCCTAGAAAAATGAGGCTGATTTTGAATGAAGCAGATCATGAAGTTACAGTAAAAGATGCTGAGGGTTAAGTTGTTGATTCCTCTGTTTTTGTAAATGATTTTCAAGTACAAGTAAAAGGTATAGAATAATAACAGAGTAATCAATACGATGTTACAAAATCAAAACAAAGTGGAAGACGTAGCTCTCTAGAAGATGGGAGAAAGAGGCAGAAGTAAAATACTGAGAATGATGCAAACTGATACTTGAGTACAAGTTTGTTCCTTTTGGGGATTAATTAGTGACAGCGCAGCAGCATATAAAAAGTTAAAGAACTTTCTATGCAGCTGCAGTTGGAGACCCTGAGTTATATTTGGTGCATCAGGGTTCATCTGATTCGCTACAATAGTGCTGGTGTCGGAACTACTTAATGTATGGACGGAACTACCATCTGCACCCTGCAAATTTCAGCATCAAGTGACAGATACCACCTATCAAGAAAGACGGGGAAACAGTAACTATCTGAATTGTTCCAAGAGTAGATCGTTCTGGATAATGGGTGTTTGCAAGGGGGAGCAATGATGAAAGCTGAATATATATGGTTTGAAGACAGCATCAGGAAAAGGCATCTCTGATAAAATACTGATTACTTTTCTGATGTAATTAGCTTCTCAGCTGGTATCAGAGTTAATTGTGGAAAGAAACAAAAATAACCGCAAAAGTCATTGTCCTTGCTCAGGCACAGTATCTGGTTTATAAACAGCGGTTTATCTTGGTGAAGACGTCAGGAGTGTGACTAATGTGATAAATCTCGTGTAAAAAGGAAAAAATAGATGTCAGGAAAAATGATGACTTTGTGAGGTCAGTGCTATGAGTGCTCTTACCAGGGAACTCTATTGTGCCTCTGGAAAGATGCAGAATTGGGCTGGACAAAGCACTTGTCTGTAAGCAGGGCTCACAGCTGAGCTTAGCGGTGGGATTGCCTTGATCTACGTGGCCTCTCTCATCTTAATATTCTGACAGACTTGAAGGGTGGTATTTCCTGTGCTGACCAGAAATAGTTTTGCAAGAGTTGTGTTGGCAGAAATTTTTCAATCATTTCCACTGATAAGACTAGAGGAAAAAATGGTTTTGCCTACATAAAATACAACTTACATTTCTAGTGATTTGCCTGTTACTTGGATTTGAAGTTTATTGAGGGGTGAATTTTGTTCAAGGAGCGTCTTGCCCTGTGACCGTTAAAATCATCCCAAGTTCAGCCAAATTCTAAGTCTTTAATGGTCAGTAGAGATGCGTTCAGTTTTAACAGCTGACTTTCCCAAAGGTGCATTTGCACTGGGCATGCTGCAGACTGCAGCGGAGCAGGTATTTTCCAGGGGTTGAATCCCTGTGCTACTGAAATCTATCCTGGCTCTGGACACAGGTACTAAGATAAGCAGTCTCTAGTCTGGCCTTTGACTCTCCCACTGTCCCCAAAAGCACAGAGGAACAGAGATCAGCTGGGTACCAGCAGAGAGAATGGGGAGCAGAGGAACTGGGGCCTGGAGGTGGTAGAGAATGAGATCTGCTGAGGAGGCGTTGGTGAAGGAGCAGCCAGGACAGGCTGGATGCAGAGACAGGAGCAATAAGATGACAGATGGGGAGCAGAGGGTCAAGGCTGAGTTTGGATGAGGAGCCCCAACAGAGGCAGAGACAGGGAGCTGAGGGGTGGAGAATGGGGAGGGGGAAGAAAAGTAGCTGGAGTCTGGGATTTGGAGGTAGAGAAACAACCGCAGGAACCAAGGAAGAACTGACCAAGTAAGGGCTCTGGTACTGGTTTCGAGGGATGGGAAAGAGCTCATAGGGTGATGAGGCTTGGTAGGAGAGGATGATGGGATTAAGGCAAGGGGTCAGAGGTGCAGATGGGACCAGCAGGAGGCTGGGGGCGGGGGTCAGAAGATAAATAGAAAGCTTCCTAGCATAGTGCTCACCCCTCCAGGCAGGACTGCATCCCAGAATCTCCTGGTTCCCTGGTTTCTCTCCAGTCATCAAGTAGCTGTAAAACTCAGTGGTGTAAAATGTTTTATACCCTCTTGTTTATCCACATTTGTTATATTCTGTGTTACTGCCATTAGCTAAGTTTTTAGCTAACTGGCAGAGGTCTGTGCAGTAGATAGGTGAGCTTTAGCCCTGCAGGTAAGTCATGAGGGATTATCAGTGTGAAGAAGCATAAGGGGATTTGTTATTTGTTTTGCTGTTGCCAAAAAAAAACCCAAAACCCCACACCACAAAAACTAGACAGTCTCTCTCGCACACAAAAGTCCTTCCTAAAGTAGCAGTTTTGGGTTGGGAAACTGAGCATTCAGATGTAGTAAATGTCAGGATCCATGCTATGTATGTACTTTGACTATCTCACACTCTGTATTTTCTGTCACGCTTCAGCCTTTCTTGGTGCACAGACAAAATTATTTGGTTGTTAAACAATTGGTTTCAATAGCTGGTTTCGTTGTCATTGTTCAGTGTATGGACGAGGCTTCTTTACTTCAACTTTTCAACAGATTTTTTTCATTTCCTCCTGGTTGTGCTTTGCGGTGTTTTCACGATAATGCCTGGATCACTGTTATTTTCACAACATTGCTTTAAGATAAGTTTATATTGTCCCTGCTTCACATATGGGGACCAGAGAAATAGGGTAGACTTCTAAGAGTAAAAGTATCCACTGAATTTTGGGAGCTCCATTTGAAATATCTGGGATGAGGGTGGCTTGTTTTTTGGATTCCCCCCCTGCTCCTCAGTGTAGCAGATTGCACTTCAAGTCAAGCCAAGTTTTTTAGACCCAAGCTCTGTTACAGCTGGGAGTGCCCAGGACTTTTGCAAATGAGGCTGCAGTTTGGGCTTGTAAGAAATGAGATATAGGCAATTAGTGACTACCTGTTTGGCTCAGCTGATGTCCTGAGCATTGCATAAGATGTCAGAAATGGACAAGAGTAGAACCCAGATTTTTGAGAGTAGCATTCAGCTGTGGTAACCACAAGACCTTTCTTTCTTATATTACACTTTCCAGTTTCTATGTAAAATGAAGAGGAGGTGGGAGAGGCTACAGATAGCAGTTCCTGTCACTCTGCATCCTGACTTGCATCCCGACCAGGTTCAGATTGTACTCTGACTGTTGTAAGGATGAAGTTGAAGAGGGAGGAATAATATATAATAATACTGTGTTTAATACGTACATACAAAGGGAGCAATAGTCAGGTTATTTAAGCACCTTAATCCTGGAATTCACTAATGTTAGAAGGTCTAAAAAGGCAACTTAAATCATATTTTGAAATCTGTGTTTTGGTTTTGTTAATTATCGTAGAGGCCTGTTGATAGCAAGAATGGTTCTTTTTTCATCTGCAACATTTTATTTATTATGTATTTATTGAGGGGGGTATTAAATGGTTCAGACAAAACAATTTAGAGAAACAACAGAATGATGAAATTGCTAAGTTATGCTGTATGCACAGAATTTATATTATCAGCATTTACTACAGTCTCTGTCATCTCTGTGCTGGAGATTCTCAAACAATTTGTGCCAAAGGTACCCCATTGCAGTACAATGTGAGGAAAGTGACACCCAGAGACAGTTTTTGTCCCAAAAGAAGTCTGTGACCTAGAAAAGGATCTGAAATCCCTGAATCCGGTCTCTTAATGGCAAGAGCATAGCCTCTTAACCAAGCCATAGCAGTTCATACAGGCAACAAGTGTATGTAAATTATTCTGTCAGAAAAATCCATGGTGTAATCTTACAGGCACTTTCCAGGGCCATAAGGTGCAGTCAACTTGCAGTCCATGCAATATGTGAAGACTGTGTCACACACAGCTCTCAATAAACACTTCTCAGAAATTCAGCTGCTGATAGGGCTATTTTTAATTCTACTATCAATCACTTCCAATAAAGCTTCACTATTCTGCCTCTCTTTCACTGAAGCCTTTTCAGTGAAAACTGCAACCTGGGCATTGCCAGCTTTACTGCTAATTTTTTTTTTGTCAGGAATATGCAAAGAGAAGGATTCAGATTTCATTTCTTTTTCTTCACTTTGTTTTACAAAAGTTACCTCATTTGCCTAGACTGGATCGGAACTTCAGGTTTTGAACTGCCATGCGGTTTCTTTTACAGGTGCTTCTAGGTGTGTGTAGTGGTTACAACAAACACCGCAAATGGTCGTGGTGGGAAAATAAGCTATATAGGTGGCATAGACTGAGGAAGCGGACTCAAATTGCGCCAGGCAAGGTTTAGATTGATATTAGGAAAAATTTCTTCACCAAAAGGGTTGTCAAGCACTGGAACAGGCTGCCCAGGGAAGTGGTTGAGGCACCATCCCTGGAGATATTTAAAAGATGTGTAGATGTGGCGCTTAGGGACATGGGTTAGTGGTGGGCTTGGCAGTGCTGGGTTAATGGTTGGACTCGATGATCTTAGAGGTCTCTTCCAACCTAAATGATTCTATGACTTTCCCCTTTCATTTTTAGTGGCATGGCTTTGACAACTTAGCTATGTAAAAGAATATTTATGTATCTGAAAAATCCAAACATCGCTTGGAGTTTTTAAACCCGCAGCGCTGTGTGTTCTGAACAGTGAGAAGAGTCCATATTGGGGTATTGTGGGAGAGACGGGAGGCTGGACACAGGCTAGGACAGAGGGAGGGAAGACACAGGATTGTGCATGTGATGTCTGCTTTCTTTCATGTGTTAAATTGGTAGGACGATCACAGTGAGCTGCTGTGCTAGCTTTACCCAATTGATAAAAACTGGGAGGCAGGATGTCTGAGCTAAAGGTACAATGAATAATAAACACACACTGAACACAATAGATTATTGATAAAAAGGAAATGGCAACAGCATTTACAGGCTAATAGCATGGAGATTGGCAAAGATAGAAAGAGGAATGTGACTGTTGACTGGGCATCCTGAATTTTGGGACAGGCAACAACAAATGTTTTTTTGGAAGGTTTGCGTAGTCAAAGGAAAGGATGTTATCAAATGTGGCCTAGATGAAATCTAGACTGAAGAATACTGCAAGAATCTACAACACTATAGAGTATTTATAATCTATAAATCTGTAATCTTTAAATTTGATAGTATCTTTGCAGAATGGAACCTTTAAAGTTCACCTTTAACGTGCCAAAGAGCACTGCTGGATCCTGGGATTTAAATACCTTTCTCTCTTTGGCTTCTGCCAGATATTTGTTGGGTTTTGTACCTTTTGCAAGGTATGTAAGACAATTGGGTGGCTGTATCTACGAGACTGTCGTGGTTTAACCCCAGCTGGCAACTAAGCACTACCCAGCTGCTCGCTCTCTCCCCGCCGGTGGGATGGGGGAGAGAATCAGAAGGGTAGAAGTGAGAAAACTCGTGGGTTGAGATAAAGACTAAAGAGTAAAGCAAAAGCCGCGCGCACAAGCAAAGCAAACCAAGGAATTCATTCCCTGCTTCCCATGGGCAGGCAGGTGCTCAGCCATCCCTAGGACAGCAGGGCTCCATCACGCCTAATGGTGACTTGGGAAGACAAATGCTGTCGCTCCGAACGTCCCCCCGTTCTTCCTTCTTCCCCCCCAAACTTTATATGCTGAGTGTGATGCCATATGGTATGGAATATCCCTTGGGTCAGTTGGGATCAGCTGTCCCGGCTGTGTCCCCTCCCAACTCCTTGTGCCCCCCCCAGCCTCCTCGCTGGTGGGGTGGGGTGAGGAGCAGCAAAGGCCTTGGCTCTGTGTCAGCCCTGCTCAGCAGTAACGAAACATCCCTGGGTTATCAACACTGTTTCCAGCACAAATCCAAACCACAGCCCCATAGCAGCTACTGTGAAGAAAATTGACTCTATCCCAGACAAAACCAGCACAGAGGGAACAAAGCTATTGCATGTATTGCAAAATAGCAGGGGATTCATGGCCAAGGCCTGCAGGGTTGTCAAGGGGAACAGAGCTCAAAGAGGGGGGTAGCATTTATTTACAAGTTTCCAAGGACATATAGGCCGTGCAGCTTTATAAGATGCAGTCAGACTTTTTTGGGCAGACCAAGAGGTGGGAATATGGGTTATGGTTAAATGTCACAATTTCAAGTTTCCAGACATGCCTCTAAAGGAGAGCTCTGTTGCTCACTTCATTTGATGCACACTCCTGGATTGTTTTTTGTTTAGGTTAGCTTCCCTAAATACTTGCTTTTTTCATATCTGAAGCCGTATGCTTTATAATGTTTCATCAGACTTGTAAGTTGTGTGTGAGCATGGGTCTCTAGCTATACCAAACCTATCAATAAGGTTGCTTGCTTTTTTTGGTTTGGGTTTTGGGGGGGGTGGTGGTGGTGTTGGTGGTGTTTGTTTTTTGTTTTTTTTTCTTTGGTGTGTTATTGTGGTGTAGTCAGAATTGGGGTTATGAAAAATAGGCGCTTAGTCATTTGAGCAAGCATCCAGACTTCAGTCGTGTTTCTGCAGCTAAGCCTTATTCCGTCTTTCTCAAAAGGCAAGAGAATTTTTCTTTCTGATACAGAGGCTGAAACAGCCTTTATTAGAAATACCCTCGGTAAGCGTGTTGCAGTTATGAAAAGGCTTCGGTTTCATATTCCAAGTCCCACGTTCGTGTGGTCTCTTCACCTAAGGCTCACAGGGATAAATGAGTGAAACAGGCGTAGGTATTTATGTAACAGCCCTTTGGGAAATGAGCAATGATATTTTTCCAGTAGTTCTTGCTGTGTCAGTGTATGTTCTAGAAACCAAGTGCAGCTATCGCATGGCATCCCCCAGAGACCCTGTGAGAGTCCTGGTGTGCAGCTCTCCAGTTCTGCCAGCCGTCATGAAACTTGTCTTAGGGGTGTCTTGTTTTCTCAGGCTCTCTTCTGAACCCCCCTCATGCTCCATGGAGTGAGTGCATGTACCCCCGAGGAGGTTTTCTTGCTAAGACTCACCTTTTCCTTTCTTTTGTGATAATTGTTTTTAGAAATACCTCCCTTAAAACTGAACAGGGAATGGTATTCTGACTGCATGAAAACTTTATCAAATGCACAAATTTGTATTCCCCACATTTAGAAACACCCAAGAACTTTTAAAGCTCCTCATGAGAAATGAGAATAGCCGTACCCATCCCAAAATAGACAGTGGTTCCCACTCAGTTGCGATCTGAGAAATTCAGGGCTATGTCCCTACTTTGCTAACTTGTGTTTCAGTGGTGGAAACTGGGAGACATAGCACGCTGTAGACAAGCAAAGAGTTCTCTGTAAGGACTCAGGTGGTGAAGTGGAAGACCTTGATCTAATTCAGGCAGAGCAAGGATCTGGAAGTGGATTTCTGCACCTAGACTTAATAGGCAAATCAGCTGTTGGTTATCTGATGTGCAAATGCAGGGTCTCAGTGTTTTGAATGGCAGTTCTGTCCAGGACCTAAGAATGCTTTTCTACCAATCTGTTGTATATTTTCACGTGGGAACTTCTAGTTTTGACTAAAATAGTTCTAATCTTGCAGTTGGAGATACAGCTAGTGATGGATAATTAGGAATTCTGGCAGAGCACCCCCCATGTTCAAAATATCACAGCTTCTTAGTTTAGAATAGTCAACTGCTAAGAAGAAAGCGAGACTTCAGGAGCTTTAAGGTTTAACGCATTACGGTTTGAAAAATGTCTCCAGATTCTGCAATAGTTGGTATCATCATTTAGTATTAAGAAGTGTTTTGAAAGTGATTGCATTTGACCTGGTTGAGCTTGTACTGCATCGTTGTATGATGAGAACGATAGATCACTGTCTTGATGTTCTTCCACTGGACCTTCAGGGATTCTCCTCCCTCACCCAAACCAGAGCAATAAGAGCCAAGAAGCTTGCGGTGGTAGGGATGCTGGGGGCCTCTTCGGAGCTCACCTCTTGCTGGTTGTGAGCAGCCCTTATAGCTTCCATTAGTAACTAATGGGGGGCACGAGGGTCGCAAGTGTGCCTGTGAATTTAGACAAATAACCCCCTCCTTCATTTTACGACACAGGAGTATCAAATGGTGAAGACAAACCAAGAGATGGTTTCTAAAGGTTTTCAAAGTGGCCACTGCTTGGGAAAGTGTTATGTGGCCATCTACAAATAAATACACAAGCATTTTTGGTGGTAGGAGAAGGATTAACTCAGGAGAGTTGAAATTACCACCACCTGACAGGTCTTGGATGAAATCCTGCATATCAAGCAGGTATCATCCAGGTCTTACGGAGTACTGCGTGGTGTTCAATATCTGCAAATTTCCCTTACCCTTCCTGTCTCCACTTGGGGATCTGTCTTCCCGACTGATGGGAAGAGCGTCATGGCTGAGTGCCTTCTCCCCTTGCCACTGCCTGCTGTGAAGTGCTGAATCAGCTCTGTTGAGAGACCAGCAGCTGCACAGCTCAGACAATCTGTTTTTCTGTTAACATGGCTTTAGTGCGGGTATGTTTTCCTGATTCCCTGATGTGCCACGTCTAGGAGAATGATACCGGATGGCACGTTGCTGCTGTGAAATCATCACCTCAGAAGTCATTAACACTTTCATGGGGCAGCTGTTTCCATGGTACTAATGTTGCTTGGAATCAGGCAGGTGACTTTAGGCCAGAAAGATCTTCTGAGTCCCTTTTCTCCGTTGCCCCAGCTTTCTCACTCCCTCCTCCCCCTTCCTCAAGCCCAGACTTCTCTCTTTCAGGCATGCTGACTTGTGGAAATGAGCCAACATTGCAGTGTACCACAAGCAGATACTGCTGCAGGGAGAGGGGGGAAAGGACAGTGTCTTAAGAGAGGGAAACAGATGTATGTTTCAGCTCGGAAAGATGAAAAGGATTGAAATTCCTGGAATGATTTTTGTTCAGCAGTGCTTTTGCTACATCTCATTTTTCTGACCCCTGTGCAGTCCTCAGCATGGTGCTGCTTTAACCGAGACATCAAAACATTAGACTTCCAAATATTCTTTGGATCCTCCTTCTCTTCCTTTTGCATGTGTAGTCATGAGGCAGCCAACACAACGCAGGAGCGGAGAGGAAAACTATTCAGGAATGTGAAAGAAATGCTCTTGATTTTGGCAAAAAAACACCCTTCCATTTAAGCTACTCTGTTCTACCTTTGTGATGTCTGACTGCTTTCTGTCATGTGGTTGCAGGGAATGTGAAGCTGTTCTTTCTAACATCTGTCAAAGAAATGGAACATGGATGTTGGGGAGGGAGCCCTCCACTCCCACCTCTCACTCCACAGCATATCCTGGTATAGGGAAAATCTTTACAGGGAGGCTAGGTGGCTAAAAACTGAAATAAAGTGGGTAGCAAAACGGAAGGATGTTCCCTAACTTCTGGAGCTTCAGGGAAATAAAGTCTGCTTGCACGGAGTAGCTGGTAGCAGTGACTCGTCGGGGGCTAGCAGAACTTCTCGGCTGTTGAGGGAGAGCCTCCAGGGGTTTGATGCTCGACCAGGCAGGGTGGGCAAATAACGGAACAGGTTTGGATGAAGAAGGGGAGCTGTGGTTCAGGAGGGATTTGGATGAGAAGGATGGGGTATTTATGTAGTGAGGCGATCTTCCTTAAAGGCAGCTTGCATGGTGTTTCTTGAAGGTTTCTGAAAGGAACCAGAAAGGACTGTTAGGCTGTGTATGAACTGGCAGCTCCCAGTTGTGTTCTAGGAAGTGTGTGTTTTCCAGCATCCTGGATATTAAAGAGCACTTGATCAAGTAGTGAGTGCTGTAAGGCATTAGCTGCTCCAAGAGTGTGCTGGGGGGCTCAGCAGAAAAGTAATGTGTTTGATCGCGAGATTCTGCCGTTCTGGCGGAGCAGAGCTGTAACCCTGGGTGGCTAAGCTAGTGCACCGACCAAAATGAATCAATGAGAATTGCAACATAAATAACAGTTTTACTGCACTGTCACTTGCTTATGTTAACTCCATCTGTTGAATTCCCCCTTCCCCCAGTTTATTTCTTTTCTTTCCTTTCCTATGTAGTAGTTTACTTGGCTTTAGAATATATATTCAGACAAAATAAGCACAAGAAGTCTTGGGAGAACAATTTAGTTTCCTCTTTCTTTTAATGGCTTCCTTTGCATTTCTAGCCTCTGCTGAACGCTGCATGGTTTTGTTTCCATTCACAGTCACGCTATTCTCTGTCATATCTTTGCTGTACACAATAAGCAGTTCCAGGGACTTTCTTGCCTGATGGACCTTTAAACCATCAACCACTGAGCTATCTACTGAGTTGTGACTTAGAAATAGATACAGATCTTTGCTTGAAAATGCCAACAGCAGAGCTTGCACAAACATGAGTGTGAAAACATATATTGCAGTGACTGAAGCACTAGAGAAATCTTGCAGATGTCCTTGCTGAAGATTTTAGGGCTTTGTTTTATTTTTGAGGACAAGTCAAGTTCCCACAGGTGACAGCTTTCAGGAGTGAGTGTTTGACATTATGCTGGCCAGAGTCACTCCAGTTAGAGAGTGAGAGAGTTTCCCAAGAACTGGGTGAAATCTCAGTATCTCTTCTGTGAGGGATGTGAGGTACAGTTGCTGCCAGTGCCACTGTTGACTGGGATTTAGCAAGTCTCCCCTTAAGGTAATGCTTAAAAGAAGTAGATGAGCCCTGTGGAATGGGAGAAGGAGGATTTGAGAGTTCTTTATTTCTGGGTTCTTGTGTTTGGATGATGTAGGAATACTTGAGATAGATGATGCAACAGAAGAGAGAGACACTGCTTGGCCTGGTAGGTTATGTGACAGAAAGCACAAATGTGGGTGTAGAGAAATGAAATGTGAAAGAAGAGGAAGAACAGCGATATATCAGAAAGAACTGGCCTGGGGTGGCATATGGCCAAGCTTTGCATGCATGGATGACAGTCTTAAATTCATGTGGAAGGGGAGGGGAAGTCAGCTGAAAGGCAGTTTAGGTGTGCAGGCAGTGGTATGGGAGGATGGTATCTGCATTCTGAATTCTGCTGCCAAATGGTGGGGCCGTAGAGGAGAACATAGCTGCAGTTGCGAGGGGAGGCTCATTAAGGTATTAACTGTCAAAAAGTGGGGCTGGGGGGCAGAGCAGAGTGAAAAGACAGATGCATGGAAAGTGCCTACAGCATGAATCCAGCATGGACCCCAAGGAGCCTCTGTGTACTGGGGAAGGATGTCAAAGCCTTCCTGGGAGTTCGAGTGATTTAATCTTCATGACTGTAGTCACGCTTGCAAGAAATAAAGAGAAAGGCTGGGGGGGCAGCATGGATTCCTCTTGGAGCTACTGTTATCTGTGGTTAATGAGATTAAACGTGTTGCTAATTTTTGCTTCTACCTTGTTCAGTATTATCACTTCTGTGTTAATTTTGATACTGCTTATTAGCATGAAGACTAGGAAAGGGAACATCAGACTTGGATCTTCTCAGTACTTCTTTTTTCCGGTCTGTGCCTTCTGCCACATCCTGCTCCAACAGAGGTGTGCTATGCCTCGCTAATCTTGGTATCATTGTCCAGCTGTTCCACACAGCTGTACAGATGGGTTTCATGGCAGTTAGCACTGAAATGAGCATTAAGCACTCTGAATAACATCTATGATGTTTGCTTTTCCCCCTTCTTCCTGTGGAAAATGTGTGTAGAGTGCAATGCCTGTTACTACTAGAGTAATTAGGTATGTTGTTTGGGGTTTTTGTGTTTTGTTGTTTGTTCTTTTTTTAAAGAGAAACAAAAGTGTAAGACTATACATGTAACAAAAATGTCAAATTATTGGGACGGGGGTTGTTAGGGGTGGTTAAAATGGAACTTAGCAACTGTGGTTGTCAATATTGGGAAGCATGAGAGGGTCACATCCTGGCAGACACACGTTCCATCCCATTTCATGACCATGAAAAGTGTTAGTATGGTTTTTGGAGGTATTGCTGCATCACAGTCACTGCACAGGAGAAAGGCAAGGGTAAGGAAATACAACTGGCACTTAAAAAAACAAATGGGAGAGTTTTTTGTGATGGCCATAGTTCTTGTGGAAATCTGTGTCTCGGTCTCGGATTGGCCCCCAAGACAGCTCTGACTCCTGTGCAGGCGAGGTGTATCCTCAGTGGGGGAAATTTCACTGGGTAGCAAAACTGTTGGCTGCAGTGTATGTCTCAAAGATTTAAGTGATCTTTTATATGCTTTGATTCAAGCATATAAAGGTGTTAGACACCTAGAAGATCAAGATTATGGTCTTGAATTTGTTTTAGTGTTCTATGAGTAGCTAAAGTCAAAGCAGAGGGAAAGTTTGATGGGCTCATTCATAATCTGAGGAGGTGCCACAGCATTTTGTATTGCTGCAATTTTCTTAAGCAGCAAAGTTTCACAAGCAAACTGTGACTTTTGACCAGCCAAGGATTGAGATATATGAATTACTGAAGCCAAGCCTCCTGAATCCTTGTTATCAGAATTTATGAACTCATAGCTGGCAGGAGTGAAGTTTTTGTTGAGGGTTTTTTCCCCCTCTTTCTTTTCTTTTCCTTTTCAAAGGCAAACCTCCTATCAGGCACTACAGTGAAACTATAAAGTAAAAACTGTCATAATTTTCAGCTGGGATTTTTAGATTTCCTTTTCCTCAACTCAGAAATTTAGGAAGAGTAAAAATAGTGGTAGAGCTACAGATTATTTTAATCACAATCCCAATTTATTGTAGGTATTTATGCCATACAAGGTTTTGGAAAATTTGGCATTATGCTGGTAACCTGAGTGCGCTATAGGCAGAGCAACATTGGCACGTCAGGCTGAACATCCTGCGTTTTAGGTGCCGCAGCTGCCCAGCGTCCTGCGCTGTGTGCGTGTGGGCGCTACTGTCAAAATCCTGCTCCGAGGAAGGAGATGATGGTTTTGGTGGTGAAAAGCATCTCAGCATGGAGCAAAGCCATATGAAGGTCCTACAGACCAAAGATCAGACGTTGAAAGAGTGTGAACACAAGTCCTATGGCTTGCCTATTCGTCCTGCGTTTCTGCCTATCCCCAGAGAAAGAGGAGGTTTTAAAATGAAGAGTGGAAAGACCTCTAGAGCGCTTCCCAATTTTTTTTATCTCAGATGGTCATAATGTGCATATTAAAGAATCAAGGAGAGAAAGGATGTTTTGTAGTGTGTCTGGGTTTCGGAAAGGGCCCTGCAGCAGGTCTCCCCAGATGCTGAATATTGACTGCAGGTATTGAGTGCAGTTGTCAGTGCTGGCTAAACAGCAGCCTTTTGTGGTAGAAGTTGTCATGAGGAGAAGGCAGAGAGAGGAGCTGATCTCTAGGCCTTTTATAAACAAGCATTTGAGGATGTTCTTGTCTGGTAACAGTGTGTTAGCAGCTGTGGGTGATTTATTTTTCTTTTAAAATATGATTGCAATATTTTGAATAAAATAGAAGCCGCGTGTTGCTGGTTTGTAGCCTGTCACAACTGAGTATAGCTGGAATCTTAAGGTGCCAGTAAGAATTATTTTTCCATCCACATAGCAGAGCAAGCGCAGTATTAAAACGCAAAGTAATCTTACGGTTGTAGCAAAACGCATAGCGTGCTTTTTATTTAAATCTCTATATACCCCATAGTATTGAATGTACAGTTGCATACTTTTGGCACTACAGTTCAAATAGAGTCATGTTATATTATCAGAGTATTTATCAGGACAGTAGCTTTTCTTCATGGGTGTTTTTTGCTTGGTTTTGTGCCTGCCTTTTATGCCAACCTCGCGTGTGCAAGGGGATACCTCTGAAATGTGTACTGGCCTACTGCTTTGCCATTTCAGTTGTATTTGCCATATATCCACTAACATTTATAAACAAAGACAGTTGACCTTTGCAGAGTGAATGGCTAGATGCATGTGTAATTAGAGAATTAATAGTGGTATGTCTCATTTATTTACCTCAGGTTGTAGAGTCATATTGAGTGCCTGGTGGCGATTTGAATACTGCTTCAATAAATAAAACTCAGAACCACACCAAAGTTATTTTTGAGAGACCTGGTTGATTCACTGCGGGAGAGAGGCTTGGAGCAAAATAATATTTATGTGATGTGTGCTCTCTGGGGACGGAGAAGCAGGAGTGCTCGGAGAGCTAAATTCTTCAGTGGATTTGCTGAGCGTCCAGTGCGCAAACTCTTACAAAAGAGCACATCTCTCTGTTAGCCTGTTCTTTTTGTCTTTGTCCGTTCTACTCTTTCTCCTGTTTTCCCCTTTAAAACGTGTGCTTAAGAAATTTGAAGCCTTATGTGTCAGCAGGAAATTGGTTTCAGTGTGACTCTGACACCACATGCAAGCAGTCCTCTCCGAGTCCTCTCCATTCTCGCTTATGCTGGCAAGATACCAAAGATCTGTTGTGGCTTTTGCCATTTCTAAGGATAAGCTGAGTAGAGATTGGAAGACTGGAGAAGAGGTGGATAGAGAAGCGTCGCTCAGTGCAGACAGTAAGCCCTTGACACTCAGTAGGTTGAGTGAAAGGATTAGGTACCGCAGGCAGGAGTGTGGCAAAACAGTGCTGCTTGGCTGTGCTTTGTTGCTAACATGGAGAAGCCCACCTCTGGGCCTGGCTGTCTACCTGCACTCTGATGGAGATGCCAGTTAATGCCAGCTGTGGTAGCAGCTTGGACAGCTCTGCAGGAATCGGGATGACAGTTTGTTTCAATGAAGCCTCCAAGCAGATTTAATTTCTAATAGCCTAAGCTGGATTTGAAATAAAAGCAGAAAACTGAAAGATTTAGTGATGACCCACTACCTGTGCCTGCTCTGGTTTTATCCCTTGTCTGTACACTGATGCTTCAGTACTAAATAATTCGAGCAGAAATGTGTTCTATTTTTTATTTTAAGAAAAAATTCAATGCTTGCTTTGAGATTTGCATGTGTGGATTTCCCTGCTTGCTGGGCTACCATTGCAAAAAGACACACGCTTCTTGCTGCGGCTTGACTGACTGGCAGTGCTGATGCGTGAAGAAGAAAACCTTGATAATTTCAATTCCTTTAGCGTTCTAACACAAAGGATGGCTTTATCCCTTATGAAGAGATCTGGAAACAGATAAAGATTGTTAACATTGAATTAATAGGTGTAGTACAAATAATCAGGCTGTAATAAAAGACAAAATGTCCAAAGTCATAGTGATAGCTCTTTTTTCTTTTTTTTCCCTCCTCTTCTTTTTGTAGCATAGGGGAGGGAGGAGATGAAAGAAACATTATCCAAGCCTCCTTTTGCCATCAACCCCTCTTGAATAAAGAACGACTGGAAGAGCTGCTCTGCAGCAAATGGTGTTAGTTTCTGTGCATCAGTGTGAATTTAGATTCCAAGGCTTATTTGTAGGATTCAGCATTTTTGTAACAGCTACATGTAAAGAGGAAAGAAAGCAAAAGAAGTTAGACATTTACCCACTTATGCCTGAGCAGAGACTTTGTTTTTCCCCCCCAGCTAGAAAAAGAAATCTATATTTAAGTGCTTGTATATCAGTATTACATGTTGAGGACCCCTAGGACTGAAAATTTCTGCTTGTCCCATTTCTGTTTTAATAATGGGAAGCCCTCCTGTGAAGAAAATAGCACAGAGATTATAAAACTGATTGTCTATTGAAGGAGAGTTCAGATTCTGTTATTGGTGCAAGTAAGGAAAAGATGTTTGCAGTGCCAGATGCTGCTTTAACGTGGCACGTGCAGTAGATGAGAACTGAGCCTGTAACAGGTCTAATCCAAGCACCACAACTATTTGGAACTAGGAGGAATTGCTGAAGTTTAAAATAAATAAAAAAGCATATGTGGGGGTCTTAATCCCCTATGTAGGGAACAGATAGCAGGTGTAAGAGTAATTTGTGTAATCTGCTAGTGCATATTAAAGAGAAAGTCACAAAGAAGTTGTTGCTTCCTGTCCTCAGCCTGTTTCATACCTGTGCCCATGCGTATCTTCTTCTCTCTGTTGTTACAATTTCAGAGTCCAGAAAACCACTTGCTGCTCCCTGGAGTCCTTAGAAGGCTAGTTCCTGTATAGATCAGACCATTAAGGTATGAGGGTTCCTGCTATCCTTCCTTGCTTACACAACATGGAATCGATGGAAAAGCAATTAGAAGATACTGTGTCACTTTTTCGTCTCCGTTTTTTTTTTCAATCAAGAAATTCTGCATAGGGAGACATTTCACAGAGCTGGCCTTCCAAGCTGCAGTTTAGAATTTGTTTTGTTTTGCAGGCGCTTGCTAACCTGAGTTAGGCCATTACCCCAGGATTTAGAGTTCAGACCTCCCTCCACTGCCAGGCCCTGAATTAGCAGGGCATCCTGGAGTGCCTGCTGGCATCTGCCCTGTTGTTCCTCCGAAACAGGCAGAGCACACCCCGTGGCACAGCTCCCTTCCCTCTCCAGCTTTTTCAGATGTCGAGAAGAGTTGTGTGAATCACTAGGGGTTAGGGCTCTAGAGCTCTTGTACTTTCTTGCCTTCCTTTGCCTCTGTTTTTGGTGATATCCCTGTGAATAACTGTTAATACTTGCTTCATCTGCTTCTTTTAGGCAGTGGTTCGGTAATGCTGAGCTCCAGCAAAAATACAGTTTTCTACTGTGCAGCTCCTGTTCCAAACTGTGTTGCCTGACCGCACACATGGACATCCCCTCGCGGTTGTGCAAAGGCTGCTGTGCATTGTACATTGGATCACTGATCTGGCTTCATGAAAAATGGGGAGATGGGGCCTGTTTCTTGGGTTTGTCTTGTTTTGAAGTTAGGTTGGTTCATGATCCTGCCCACAGCCATTCGTGACAAGCTGTGACTCACCTGAACTGTGTGGGAACTCTAGGGGCATGACTGGGGGCTCCTTGAGCTGATACTGTTTGACAAAGCTGCTCTTTCCTCAAACCAGCATAAACCAGCAGTGCTGGAAAACTCGTCTGAACCTCTGGGTTTGTTCACAACTACCTCTGCACTTCTGTAGAATGTCAGGGGAACCTGGTCATAGTCTTAGCAAAGCTATTGCAGCAATAGAAGCACAGTCTCTCTTCAGGCTCAGGAAGGTGGCAGAATGTCCATTTATGGTTTTTGCAAGTTTGTTAAATTTAACCACACGGCTAGAATTTCAGTCTGTGTTTCTAAATCATCACCTAAATTTTGTAGAAATTGGTTCTTTCAACCCTGCCTGGATTTCATTTTACAGGTGTCTGTGTCTCTAAGATGTCTTAAAAGTTATAGTTATGGCTTCCAGTTCTAGACATAAGGAAAAGATTTAATTTATTCTTAAGGCTTAGAAGGAGAAATCCAAAGGTTAACAGTTGGTTGATATATCAGATGTTGCTTGGTATGTATATCTGCTCTTTATTTTTGCATTTCCTTTTCTCTGCTTCTCCAGGTGTCATCTTGACATGAGTACATTCAAGTTTGGCACTAAGAAGTATATGGAACTTGCTTGTAGGGGTGGAGAAAAGAAACTGCAGCATCCTTGTGTGTATCAAAATGCCTTGTAAAAGCTCTTTAGAGAGTGAGAATTCAATTCGGCGAAATAATTTTCATAAGCACTTGGTACAAACATGAAAAACATTTCTGCACACTGTGCAAGCGCAAGATACACAGATTATAGTGCAGTTAACATTAGTAACGAGAATGGTTACGTCTAATTAGTAGCACAGGATAGGTGAGAAGGTTTTTGAAGCGTCCTGCTCAGAAGTGCCATTAATCCAGTAATATCCAAGCAGTAAACCCTGTAATGCTTTTCTAAATGACCTGGTTAGTCCTGAGGGTGTTTGGGCTTTATTGTTGCACGTGTAATTTAATGAAGTTTTAAAGAGACCTCTAGGCAACAGACCAAACTCAGAAGGGCAGAGGGGAAAATGCTGATAGACAGTCCTACTGAGCTGGAACACAGTGGCTGTGAAGGAAAAGCCGCTGAATGGGCTCATGGCTGAAAGAAGTAAAGCAATTGCGCTTGGACTCGCTAATGGGCTTTTTGTCCAAATTGGAGCCATCTCTTTCTTTAGGAAGTTATTTGTGTTGGAAATCAGGCCATAGCCAGGCTGGAGCAGGAAGGAAGAGGCGGATAGTTAGTGATCTCAAAAGGGTGTGCTGTGGGTGCAGAACGACAGCTGTGGAAGAAGTAGGTTGGCTGCGAGGGCATTGAACTCGGCAAGAAAGCTTCTTCAGCTCCTTGCACCGCTGAAAATCTGGTGTCATGCTGGAGCCTTTGGAGCAGAGCTGAGGGAGCCTGGGGGGTGGTCACGGTGGTGAGGCTCCCTGCCCGTTCAGCTAAGGAGCCAGCAGCCGTCCTGAGGCCACACGTCCCCTCCTGCAACCTCTCTGTGCTTCACAGAAATACAAAAATGTGCACTTGGCAGAGGAGTACTTGTCACCCTTTTCCTGTTCCCAGCCTGGAAAAGAGGAGAAGCCTCTTACCTTCTGTCCAGTGGTTCCCGAGCACTTCCCCAGCATTTCATAAAGTGTTACAGGCCTTTCCTGCCATGTTACTGTGTCTGCTTTGCTGAAAGGGATGTTGAAGCAGCAAAGAAGTATAAGCTTTTTTTTTTTCAGTGATGCAAATGGTCTGTGTTGGAGTCAATAAAGAAACCAGAATTTGGATCTTCCTTCCTGTGACCTTTAAATCGTGTGTTTCCCAATATTGAGAGGTGCCTGTGGCACCATTTGTGCCTTAGCTGGGCAATTGGATGGAAAAGCAATCTCATTTTCCTGGGCTGATTCATAGGTCCCTAATGACAGGTTACATGTTAATACTTGTTTTCAGCAATTATCATGCAGTTGTGTTTTGACTGGGACCTGATAGCAAACATGAGTGAGAAGAGCTTCAGGCTAAGGCCTAATAGTGCAGCAATGATAAGTTTTTGTTTGGCTGTTTGAAAACAGTTCCCCCACAGTTGTTGTAGTCTTTTTCTAAAGCGAATAGATCAGAGGTGATTGGTCTTTGCTTGTTTTTTATTCTGTTTCAATCCATTTGACAATGCTTTATATAGCATCAGTTTTGTTGCTGCTCCATCATTACAATGATTATTACTACAGGGCATAAAGTATCAAGCTCGGATCACGGCTGTATTGTGTAGGAACCGTATAAATGTGCAGTAAAGAGAGAGTGTCTGTCACAAAGTGTTAGCGGTGTCTAGAGAGACGAGGCAGAGAAGAAAAGGCATGATTCAGCAATGTGCCCCTGTTGCACAAAAGCTCAGTCGCAGAGTCTGATACAGAGCAGTTCTTCAAATGGGAAGGGACACATTTCTCGTGTACAGGGTTGCAAGATCAGGAAAGATGAGCTCTTACCTCCCTTCTCGAGATCTGCGCCATTAAAATAAACTGGCCTTGTGACAGAGAAAGAAGTTCAAGCATCTACATAGTCAAAGGTCCCTTGCTGATCCTGATGGGGTCAGAAATTTGTGTAGTACTAAAGCAGCACATTCAGAGTCAGTGTGAAAGTCCTTGTTGTTTTAAATCTCACTGAACCTTAAGGTTTTGCATTGCACCTAAAAGTCTCTTCTCCCAGCAGCTGGGGGGCAGGTGGGAGGGTTATTGTTCTTAGCAGAGGGATTCTCCTCTGTTTGCAAGTACTGCAAACAAGTAGGAAAAAAAATTGCTGTTTCTCATCCTGAGGTGAGTGAGATAGGTCTGTTTCCATCTCAGATTCAAAATCTCTCCTCACTGCCACTCCAGGTCCTTCCAGTTCCAAGGGACCAGTTGTTTCTGTATTCCTCAATCTAGGAAGTTGGACAGCCCAGAGATGGCGAGAGTCTTGTGATGGGTGGCATCCTTTGGCTGGAGAAAGTGCTAAGAGTAGCCTTTGCCACCATCTTTGAGCTCAAATGCATGTAGGTGCCAATTTAGAGCAGAGTGATGCTGGCTCACTGACATTGCTCTCTCCTATTTCTTTACAGCTCCTGTATGACAACCCAAAAGCCCGTCAGGAAGTAGAATATCATTGGCGAGCATCAGGGTGTCCCCACATTGTCCATGTCCTGGATGTTTATGAGAATATACATCACGGAAAGAGATGCCTCCTCATTGTCATGGAATGGTATGGACCTGCTGCAGCCCCCCACCAAGCATTGCTCTTTGAGGGGGTGGAGGGAGTGAGAGAATGTGTTGGGTTAGATGAGAGGTGAACTTTCTCAGCAGCACAATTTCGTTTGCACAGCAAACCTTTTGTTGTCTTTATGGAACTGGTAGGGAAATGTATAGCTGCCCCAGCCGTCTTGGATGATGGAAGAATGAGGAACCTTAACCAGAAAATAATTTTTCCTTGTACTCCATGACAGTTGTCCTCATTAAAGTGTTGACTAAGTGATACAACCTTGAAAGATATGTCTCTACAAATATGATGCACTTTGATTGTGATTGGCTTCCAACCTCAGATGTAAATCATATGATCTGACATGATCCTTTTTGCTACTATTTTGACTCTAACTTTTCCTGTTCTCTCCTTGATCTGTAATAGCAGTTACTGTCTTCTTCACTGGGGACAAATTAATAATCCTTTTCAGTATCTTTACTTCCTTCTTTATTTTTTCTTCATCTCCAGCCCTTATATAAAACAAGATTACTGTCAGCCTTCCAGTGTCAGCGTATCTGACTTCCCAACTATCTGTGTCATGATCTTTGTGACAGGGTACATTAAACTGAAAGCATCAAAATTCCTTGGTCTTGTTTTGTTTTCTGTTTATTCCATATCAGAAGGGCTTTGTGCATTGATTCAAATGAGTGTGATGTTCAGGAAGTGTTGGCATAGGAGGCCTGTAATATCGGTTCTGTGTGATTATATGGATGCACAGTCAGGTGTTAATTTGATCTTTTCTGCTCATGTAAGGTGGGGGTTTTTTGTGTTCTTTGTTTCAGCATGGAGGGAGGAGAGCTGTTTAGCAGGATCCAGGAGAGAGGAGATCAAGCTTTCACTGAGAGAGGTGAAAAATCGCAAGTTGAATTTTAAATTTTGTGAAAGATTGCTTCTCCCTTTCTCTGTCCCCTTGCTTGATTCCCTTACAAGATTTCTTTTTTTATTTGGTTTTTGTTTGTAATTGTTGTGGTTTAACCCCAGCCAGCAACTGAGCACCACTCAGCCACTCGCTCACTCCCCCCTGGTGGGATGGGGGAGAGAATCAGAAGGGTAGAAGTGAGAAAACTCGTGGGTTGAGATAAAGGCAGTTTAACAGGTAAAGCAAAAGCTTCACGCACAAGCAAAGCAAACCAAGGAATTCATTCCCTGCTTCCCATGGGCAGGCAGGTGTTCAGCCATCCCCAGGAAAGCAGGGCTCCATCACGCCTAACGGTGACTTGGGAAGACAAATGCTGTCGCTCCGAACGTTCCCCGTTTTCTCTTCTTCCCCCCCTCAGCTTTATATGCTGAGCATGATGTCATATGGTATGGAATATCCCTTGGGTCAGTCGGGATCAGCTGTCCCGGCTGTGTCCCCTCCCAACTCCCTGTGCCCCCCCAGCCTCCTCGCTGGTGGGGTGGGGTGAGCAGCAGCAAAGGCCTTGGCTCTGTGTCAGCCCTGCTCAGCAGTAACGAAACATCCCTGTGTTATCAACACTGTTTCCAGCACAAATCCAAACCACAGCCCCATAGCAGCTACTGTGAAGAAAATTGACTCTATCCCAGCCAAAACCAGCACAGTAATTTTTTTTAATTTTCTATCCAACTCTGTATTAAACAGTTATTTGTAAAAGTTCCTGAAAATCAGGAATTACCAGAATTGGCCAAGTTCAGGCACAATGTGGAAGGTTTAGAGGAAAATTCTTCATACAAATCTACTCAGCTTCTTCATTTCTGAACTACCGCAGCCTCTGTTACTCTAGTCCCTGGTCTCCTCCCAGACCACTTCTAACATGATCAGTGCAGCTCCTACTGTGATTTCTCTTCTGGCTGTCCCTCAAGCAGCATCACTGTGCACAGCTATATTGTTAGGTGATGAATATAACGAGCGAATCACATTTAATGAAACATCTCTTATTCAAGGGTTTTAAAGTACTACTTAAAAGGAAGTGTTATTAGCCACACTGTAAACAAGCCTTCTCATCTGTAATAGGGACTATGTGCGAGTTTAAAGACCTGCTATGAGTCAGTGACAGAGCTTGCAATAGAGTAGTCCTGCCATTTTTATTGTCTCTGCTATTTATTATTTGCAGAGTACCACAGGTGTGCTTGACTCTGGTTCTCCTTGCCCATTCACAACAGACAAGAGCTCGTATCTGCTCAGGAGTAAAAATGTTAGTGTTTGTAACTAGCGTTGTGACAAAATGATTAGAAGAAGAAAAATTTACACCTGAGCTTGTAAATTACTGTGACTATTTTGCAGGCCTGGTATAGAGGCCAGGCTTTTTTTGATCCTGTGTTTCCTAGCCTGGGATGAGTCCTTTAAGTAGCAGGAGACTCGTGTAGGGAAAACAAGCATTTTCAGGAACTTTATTTGTTCCTCTCTCAAATACAAGATTCCAGGGGGCAAACTGGTTCTGTGATCATTAGTGACTCCACTCTACTAAACACATGTTTTTTCTACATTAAATACCATTGTATAACATTCTAAATACTTACTCAGAAATTGTCTGGGAGTGTTGGACAAAAAAAACACCTTCATTCTTTCCTGAGATAAATGAGCCGTGTTCCACTGGATTCCCCAGGTTCACTGGCTGTTTATATATCAGCCACAACTTCCCATTAGGAGCCAGGGGTTTTGGCCTGGGCCAGGAAGGAGGAGGTTGTGCAAGGTTTTCCCCGAAGAACATGAGTGTTTCTGCCTTCTGATTGTCCTTGCCTGAGATTGTGTACAAGCCGTGTGAAAAAGGATTCCAGGTTACAGTACAAGAATTTCTACCTTCTCCCTTGCTAGTGCAGCAGAGGTTTCTGCCTATGCAGAAAACAGAGGATCAGGTTGAAGTTGGTAATTCTGTTTCCCTGTCAATGGAGATGTAATATAATGCTCACTTGGTACAATGGGAATGTCACTCTTCCCTGCTCTGAAACCTCTTGCTGTGTAACTGAACTCTTCCAGACTTCAAGAGTACTGCTGTTGCAAGGCAGCTCACCAACCACTAGAATTTCCCACTGGGGTTACGTTAAATTTCAGAAACATATTATTTCAAAGGTGGCAGTTTGGGCTTTGCAGAATAGAACTGTTCATTTTGTTTCTTCTGAGGAACAACTTCTAAAGACAGTGAGGAATGAAGATGTGACCTATCCTAAAATTACTATATTGTTATGTTGCTCTATTTTTAGAAAATCTGTTAGATCCTCCTATTACCCCTGAACTAGAAGCTGAAAGTTAAACTTCTGTCTCGGACAACCAAGGACACGTCCTGGACAATCAAGGATATGTCCTGGTTGGGGCCCCTTTCTCCACTGTCTTGCATGTTGCTTGCGTACCTGCTCTGCTCTTGCTGCTTTTCTGGTGAGCAAATTAAAGCACAAATTTACAAGCTCATAAAAAGCAGGAGTCTCAACTGTTCAGTTGCAGTGCCTGCTCAGGAGGAGGGCTGAGCAGCCGGGGAATTGGGGGGTATGGTTGCCTGCAAAACCAAAACACAGCTGTTAGGGCTAATTTTAGGTTTTCTAGTCTTGACGCTAGCCCTGTATTCCAGCAAGCTGTTTGTAAGTCATAAGCATTCCCAAGCATGTCCCCGAGTTACAGTGGGAATGTTAATGTGACCTTTCTCTAAAATTGTATTTATAGAGGCCTCTGAGATAATGAGAGACATCGGAACAGCCATCCAGTATCTGCATTCAATGAACATTGCCCATAGAGACGTCAAGGTGAGGCCTGAAGGTGTGTGGGCAGGGAGAAAAGAGCACGAGGCAGAAAAATAAATGGGCAGTGGTGGTTTAAATAGAACTAGGAGTACAATCAGATGGTCAGAGTGTTCCTGTTCCTCGCCAGTGTGAGACGGGATCTGTTCGCAACTAGTTTGCAGCTAGTCAAAGGTCAGAATATTCATGTGTGCTAATGCCTTCCAGTTGTGTATGCAATGCAGAAGAATCTGGTGATAGTCAGATGGTTAATTAAAGAGGTACTACCAACTTGCAATCCCGTTAATTAACAAGAAAATAACACTGCCTGAAGTGAACTTTATACTAGATGCTGTATCTCTATGTACAGTCTTTGCCAGTTATTAGTTGTTTTCAGAATCATACTTGCCTAAAAAAACCAACAAAAAACCCCAAACAAACAAAAAAACCCCCACAAACAAACACCAAACTCCCCTTCAGAGACAGGAGAAACTGCATATATGGGAGGAATAATACCAATTCCATGCATCCAACCCACTTTAATAGTATATGTAAATATTTGGGAAAATGGGAAGATCTCAGTTACTATTATGTGGAACAGTGTGTTTTATTAGCTGAAGTTTATACCCAGATCTTATTGTAGAGATTTGACAGGATTTATAGTATTGTATTTTGTTTTCATTCCGTAAAGTGCACAGCATGAGCAAAGACAGGATAGCTGCACCAAGGCATTGCTAGCGCAGCGGTACGGCAGTGTGGTGGAATGTGCTGGAGAGCAGGTCACATAATGATGGACTGAGGCATCTGATTTATTCCACAGTTTTCAGTTTGTGAATTTGCTTCTGTGTGTTTAGCTGGAGGGAGAACTGCCATTGCTTGGTGTCACTGAGGGGTATGTTTGAGGGTTCTTTAGGTAGGAACTGGAGAATGACTTAACAGTCCAGAAACTAAAAATCTGTTCACTTTTGTGGAGCTATGTGCCATTGCCTATCACCAGCACAGAAACTGAAGTGCTTAGCCCCAAACACTCCCTACACACACTCAATGAACTAAGATAGATACGGTTCAATTTGCTTAGTAGATCTGAAATCCTGTTTTCTTTCAAGCCCTGCCTTCTTCTGTATGTCCCTAAACACTAGCATGAGAGAGGGCACAGCTTCCTTATGACTGAGAAACTGGAAAACAAGTTCAAACAATTGCAGATTCTGGAGCTGTGCCGTTGTCCCTGTTCTTGTGCACAAGAGCTTGTACTTCCCTCTGTGCCACTTCTGGTTTTGGAGAGCCTTTATGGAGTGTGGAGCAAAAGTGGAATTAGCTGAGGTTTCAGGAGACAGAGGAGAGAGGGAACAGGAAGGTGACTGTGTCTGTATCAGTTAATTCTGGTGGAGTTATGTCAGTTGCTCATAGAGAGTTTGGCTGATGAATTCTCTCGTCGTCCACCTCAGCTACTTGAGTGCGGTACAGAGTGCTGTCAGATCAACTGGTGTTGATCAGACGGAACAATCCTGGCAAGCGCAGTGAACTAGAGAGGGGTTCACGAAGCCAGACTTGACACCCATTGGACCTGATGAGAGTCTTGTGATTTGCTCTCCTAAATACCATGTTGAGAAGGATGTTGATCCTTAGTCTGAGCAAAAATGCTACGTGTTGGGAGGTGATTTTCCGCATGGCATGGTGGGGACGTGAGAGAAGTAAAAAGACCCAGATGCTGGTGGTGATCCAGGCAAGCAGGAATGGTTTGACCTTTCAGCTCATTAGAGACATCTCTTCATAGTCCAGTTTATCCTTTCTCTTCGTGCTCTTTCAGCCCGAAAACTTGCTTTACACGTCTAAAGAGAAGGATACTGTACTCAAACTCACGGACTTCGGCTTTGCCAAAGAAACCACTGTACAAAATGCACTGCAGACCCCCTGTTACACCCCTTATTATGTGGGTAAGTTATCCAAGATGCATTTCTTTTCTGTTTCAGTCTGTCATCCCTCCCCTTATAGTGGGCCTGTGGACTGCAGGAATGGATGGGAAATCTTCTATTGTGGATGTAATGCAAAGAGGTAGCCGGCAGAATTTAAACTGGCATCCAACTCAAACCTAGTCTGGTTCCAGTACAGTTCAGTGCTCCTGCTTTCTTCCTTGGTTGCAGAGGAAACAGCCTTAACAGGGGATGCACGTGAGGATCAAGGAGAGAGACCATGTTGCTTCTGATTACACTTGAAGTAGTCCTGATGTTTCCTCTGAATGATGCAATAAAAGCCGTAATTTGAACTCAGCTTCATGATTATTTGGGTGTTTCCTTGCAAAACTTCCCTTAGCTTAACTAATGCAATAAAAGAGAACAGGGGGAGTATTGCCTCAGCTGTAAAGCTTCTTAAAGCTGGCAAATGGAGGAATTAGTAATAAAAGACCAATGTGTCTTAATCACAGCTGAATTTTTGCCTACATTTTGTCCAAAGACAGAGCACTGTGTAATGAATGCCACGGTAGACTGTCCTTTATGCACTCATTTTAGAGTACGTCCCTTTTGGTCTTTGAGTTGATAGTCGTTCCCCATATGGTATGACTGAGGCAGTCTGCGCTTGGAATTTCTTAGGAGGAAAAGGGGCTTAATTTTTTGGAGGAATTAGTTCTCTTCTACGATGTAAGTTTTTATAGGTTTTTTGTATTGAAAGATACTGTTATTCGTTGTTAGCAGAGAATTACAATAGCAGTATTTTTTTCTGATGCTTGCTTCTATATTTTTGTAAGCTGGGATTAGTGATAAAACGTTAAGGAATTTACACATATATGTTTTTATGCCTTTATATTTGTATGTAAACAGGCTGACATTTCCCTTCTCAACACCTTTTTACAAACCAGCATGATTGCTCATGCGTTTAGAGAATAATTTTCCTTGCAAAATCAAGCTCCTTGCCAGTTCACCTGCCCCAGGGAAAAAAAAAAAATCCCCTGTGAATGTATCTCTCTATAATTTTGTTACTCAGGGAAAAAATACAATGCTCTGGAGGCCAAAGAAAAATACATTGCTCTGCAGTTGCTGGAGCTAAACACACTCTACCTAGGTACCGTTCAAAATTTTATGACAGCTCAAGTAGGTCCTTTCTGTTCTGATTTTGGGAACATATGCTCCTGCCTCGTTCAGTGCAGTGTCTCCCTGTACACATTTAGCTATCGCTCCTTCTGCTTTTCTGTAATCTTAGTACTCTCTTGAGCAGAGACACTAAGGTGAAGAGTAGGGCGTTTTGCCAGCTCCATTCCTCCTTTTTAAAGCTACATGAGATGTGTTTAGGAACTTGTCAATAGAAAGTACTACCCAGTTCCTGCAGTGAGTTGCATTTTTTTAATGCCTCCAATATTTGTTGTTTAAGTGTGCTGTTACTTATAAGGTGGTGGAGATGAAAGGAAATACCTGGTACTCTGTTAATTTCTGGTTTTAATCTTCTTCAGCCCCAGAAGTCCTTGGTCCTGAGAAGTATGACAAATCGTGTGACATGTGGTCATTGGGTGTCATCACATATATTCTGTAAGTATTTGGAAAGATGCTTGATGAACAGAAAAAGGACACATCTTATTAAATCTGCACTTACAAGTAACTAGTCACTAGGATCATGCAACGTGCAGAAGAATAGAAGCTTGTATGGGACTTTTTAAGAGATGAAAGGACTTTCCTAGTTATAAGAGTTCTTTTGTACACTCTTGCAGCCTGTGCGGGTTCCCACCATTCTACTCAAACACTGGTCAAGCCATTTCTCCAGGGATGAAGAGAAGAATTCGCATGGGCCAATATGGGTTTCCCAATCCAGAGTGGGCTGAAGTATCAGAGGAAGGTAACAATGCTCACTGCTACTGATGAGTATGTGCATGGTGTGCAGTGGTAGAGTGCTTACAAGAGACTATTTCTAAAAACCTGTCTTAGTTTTTGTTTCCCTTTTTTTTAGAATTCAAATTAATTTTTTTAAGGTGATACAGAGAATGACTGGGAACTCAGACAGTAGCCAGCAACCTAAGTACTGCAGAAAGTAAATGACTACTGAAAACTTTCTTTCAAATTCCAGCTAGTGCCAGTGAATGCCGAGATTAAACCCTCTGGAAACAAAAGTCTTTAATCCTGAGAAAGGAGACTGCCAGGACAGCTGCGATGCAAGCTGAGTTGGAAGAAAGGCAAACTGTCTTAAGAACTCGTTCAGTCTTTGCCCTCCTTGGTGATACAGCCAGCAAGGATGGCGAGTTTTCATGCTAGTTTTCTGTGATGTGGGAACTTGCCAGCCACCACTTAAATCAAGGTCAACAATTTATTTTGTATAAGTCATTGACCAAAAGCTGCTGCTGTTCAGCTGTGACCTGGATGGGCTCAAACCTGGTGTCCTGGAAGTGGATGTTTTAGATTCCTTCTCATTCTGACAGGCTCATAAGCTGGAAGTCTCACCTGCCCATCATATTAAAAAGAAAGGTCAGCAACCTCTGGACACATCTGTTTTTCTAACAAGCCTTTTATATTGCTGTTGCTAGCGTCCTATTACTGTCTGCTGATTAGCAATAACAAGTTAACATTGGATAATACTGTGATCTGTGGCACTTTAACCCCTCATTGCATCTCATGTTTGCGTGTACATTATGGACCACGAAACAATAAGGAAGATGTTTTACCTATGGGTTGCTGGCTTAATATTTTGTCTGCCTTGGATCTTGTTCATATTACAGCAGTTATTAAAATGCTAGGAGAGCTTAGTGAGGGAACATGCACTTGGAAAATTTGTAGGGTTTCCGTATGCTTGCCTGAATGAAGATGGGTGCTCTCTACCTTTGAACCTATTAAGATCAGTGAGTTTATGTGCACTTTTTTAGGCTGATCACCACCTTCAGCAGACTGCTGCTTTTTGCACTCCTTGATACTGTTCTTGTCATGGTTTTCTTTATCTAATCATTCCTTCATTGCATCATCTATGGAGGCTTCCTCTAAATTCCCCACCAGCTTCCTGTAATCATCTTACAGGGCTCTGTGTGGTCCTCTCCTTTTGTTTCCTTGTACATTTTAGACTCCAGGTAATCTCTTCTGTAAACCTCCTTTGCAGCCTCTCTCGGCAAACTGAAGTCTCAACTTGTATCTCTGGCAGCTTCTTACAAGCATTTAGTCATCTTGCATTCAGTGTTTCTAAAAGAGAGCTCTTACTCAGAAGTTTTTCTAGATTCTTCCAGGGAAGTATGTTTAAGTCTTTTTAAATAATGTCCCTTGGATGTCGTGTTTCCCATCTGCATTAATGAAACTCTTGTCCAGACTCTAATCATCTCATATCTCAGTTACTTAGTACTCTTGCTTTGGCAGATACTACGTTCACAGAAAGCTGCTACAAAGCCTGTTTGTACAATCCATTTCTGTGACTTTGTTGTCCTTTTAGTGGCCTCTCTGTTGTCAAAGAAAAGTTTATTGTCTTTTTTATTTTCCCACAGCCTGTGCTAGTTTTTGTCTTCTATCATTTCTCAAAACATCAGCTTATGCATTCATTCAGCCCATAATGCCAAGCTTGTCGCCATCTTTCAGACAGGCAGCTTGGCAGCTTTCTCTTCCTACGTTTCTCTTTTTCTCAAGTTCTTGCTCTCAAAACAGTTGGTTTGGTGATGTAGATCGCATAGCTGGAATCCCCAATCCTTTGTCTTTCCTTCTTACCTCTTGTTTTTGATGTTTTCATGTTCTGCCTCTTCAGAACATAATAACGTACCACACTGTACATGGCTTCTTAACATGGTAACAGTGATAGGCAGGTATTTTGAGTTCTGCAAAATTATCTTTCTTCATTCAGCGGGTCTTTGTGCTCTCAAGGTTAATTGAACACAGTAGTAGACTACAACATGCCATGTTGGTCCTGTTTTTCAGCCAAACAACTGATTCGCCACTTACTGAAGACTGACCCAACAGAGAGGATGACAGTTTCTCAATTTATGAATCACCCTTGGATTAACGTGAGTTTCATATCTGTTTTTACAAGGGAGCAAGATGAATTCTTATATGCAGAACTTACATGTAACTCCACATAGCACAGCAAGAGAAGGATGATGATTACTGTTAATAACTTAATTAACCTACTGTGCCCTCCATAGAGGGTCATCTGCCTGTAGAACCACAGCTCTTGGTGTTACCAGAGGACACGCAAAGAGAGACACCCACAATAGCGTCCTTGGAAGCAAAAGCCGAATGTATGTATATCTTCTGTGAGCAGGCAGTCACTGTTGACTCTGCAGCATATGCATGTGTTACTCTCTTTAAAAATATAAAAATAAACTGTATCTACTTACTTCATCAGTGCAGGATTGAAAGAGAGCTATTATTAGTGGTCTCAGGCACCATTGTGCATAGCTGTGTTAGTGTGAACACAGTCCTCTGCTTAGTGGGAATTCTCATCCTTGGCAGAGCGTGGAAGCGCGTGGGGGAGGAGCAAAGGTCTCGGCTTAGTGCCCTGTAAGAGATTGCCAGATAGGGTGGTACACAGAGCTATTAATGGTCCCAGTTCAGATTTCGTTCTATGACTTGGTTGAATTTACTTTTCCTTAAAAAATACTTTTGGAGGAAAAAGAAAAAAAAGACTCTAATAGTACAATATTAATTATTTCAAACAAGAGACAAAAATCCCAGGAGTTAGCAGGCTGAGTTTCAGGATATCACTTCTGCTCTGTAGGTGTCACTCAAAATAATAGATTATACTTCTCACATTTGTGCCTAAAAGGACGCCTTAAAAGCCATTTCTAACTGCCCAAAAAATCATCAGCCAGGAACAGAATCACTTGTACTGTAGAATGCCCTGTTCTCCCATAGTGCTTTCTTAGTCTATGCTGATCCTCAGAGGGAAGGGGCAGAAACAGAGGCATGACTAATAGTCAGCATTTCTGTAATGCCTGTTTGAAGATCTCAAAGCCCTTAGAATCATATAGAAATGTAGCTGTAAAAGATCCTGATGAAATAGGTAGATGTCTTCATTTAGAGTTGTGAAAGCTGAGAAATTAAGGTTACAAAGACTCTGTGGAACTGGAACGGAACCTAGATACTGTTTAAGTCTTTTCTAACCAAATAAAAATGTAATCACTGTTCAGAATAAATACCTCCAGCTTTAAGTGTTTGGAGGCCCAAGAAGGAGGTGTTCCAGAAGTCAGCAGGCGATGAATTTCACAGAATGAGTGCCTAATAGCTAAGGAAGCTACCACCTACAGCGACACATGTTACTTGAAATACGCATATAACCAATTAATAAGGAGGAGATTAGAGACAAGGTCTATAGACTCTGCTGCACCAAAGCGCCGTGCTAGAATACCGTCCCTGGAAGAATGCTCTAGGAGCTGCAGATTGGCATTTTATTCTGCTGAACCTATTGTTCCCATGAGGCAGAGGGAGGGAGAGGGAAAGACCAAGATAGTGACTCTGTGTTCTTTTCCTTTTCTTTTCCTAAATCCCCAAGTGGGAATGTGTATGGGGAGATGCCTCACACAAGCAGCGGAGGAGGGGGATTGTCTCTTCTTTCTTTTTTTTTTTTTTTTTTTAATTAGATGGATGGCAGAAGTATTATTGTGGACTATGCAAAAATTGTCAGTTTAGGTGGAGTACATAATCCTCTAGTTAGCTTGTAGATAAGATCTATTCAACAAGAAGTAGCTGACAGCAGATAGGAGGGCACCTTCAGCACCTGCTCAGGGACACCACCGAAGCCAGTCTGATGGTTTTCCATTTCCCACCTCTACTTGATAAAACTATCCCCTGGCCAGCTAGGGTCCTTTCCTGGAGGATGCAGGAGTCGTGATTTCTGCTTCCGCTTCTGTAACTACTGCAGTACTGCTGTTAGCTCGGTGGAGTATAAGCACTGCTTCCAACGTAATGCTTCTTTTACAAAGACATGTACAGGGATCTCCTTAGGCTTTGTTGACATGCAGCTGCATCTGGTGTAGGATGCCACAGCAGCAGACAGCAAGTTTGGGTAGAAAGCACAAGGAAGCTGGGATATCCAAATGAAAGTATAGTTGGGGTTATGGACTGGCAAGAAATACCATGATTCTTGCTGAATTTAGCAAGGGAACTGTGCTTCCTGCTTTAGAAATCGTACCTTATTCTAATTTAAAGTATCTACTGATCTTTCATGGCAGGTGAGCATAGATCTCAATTTTATGTGGAAGAACGTCTCAAGCGATGCACTGTCTTCTGAACTGTGCTTTACTCGGAAAAATAGTATAATTTCCTCTTTGGGTCACACTTATGATCAGATAAACTGGTAATCTCAGTTAAAGTATATGTACAAGAAAATTTCTCCTACAACAAATCCTAGAAGATAAAGGTCAAATTAACCACTTTAAAACATTGACTAATGAATAGTGAAATGACAGTTAACATCTAAAATGTGCATAAAAATTTATCCAACACAGGGTTATTGGTTGGAGTGGAAGGGAGCAGAGTGAAAGAAACTCAGCACTGATTTCTCTCTCCTTTTGTTCTTTAAAGATACTGTCATGTGGGGGCTATAGTCCTTTTCTACCTCACACATGAATTAGCTTGTGGAGTAATTGGAAGCATGAATAACGAGGGCCACCAAAGGACATTAGATAAAGTTTTATGCCCTCCATATACATAAAGCAAGCAGTCACTTCCCAAACGTGATTTTGCAGAACACTTCTTTTGGTATTTTTCCCTTTTCTCAGAGATCAATGGCAGTGCCACCAACTCCTCTTCATACCGCTCGGGTCCTGCAAGAGGATAAAGACCACTGGGATGAAGTTAAAGTGAGTCAATGAGTAGTTCAGATTTCCCGAAGTCAAGTTTGATAAGAGATTAAATGGACTGTCTTCTCTGCGTATGCTTATTTCCTTGGAGATTATGTCTATTTTGAATACAACCATGTTAAACAAAGGAAGCATAAGCAGTCCTGGTTACAACAGTAGTGTATATGATAACTGTTAAAAAAGAAGAATGCTATTTGAGCTTCACCTGACAGCCTTATAGCTGTGCTAGATATCAACAAAGATGATGTTTATGATCAAAGTAATTAATGATGCTATCTGCTGAGCCACTGTGTGTAACCACAGAGGAGAAGGGACAGTGTTGAGGGAGCTTGAAGTTCATTACAGTGAAGTGAAGAATACAATGAAAATGTAGGGGACAGGGTGGGAGGGTTGAGTTGCATTCTGGTTTTCTACTCTATTCTTCTATTGTAAAACAACATTAAATAACCTTAGCCTTGTCTCGTTGTGACATTTGGCGGGGGGGAGATAAAAATATATCTGTCTTTCCCTTAATCTAACCAGGTGCCTCACCTACTGTTTATATTGATGACAGTTGAATGCTTCCTGCAAAGAGAAACTGTAGGGCAGACTAAAAGTTGTTTGCAAGTTTTAACTCTTTCCTGCTGGCCTTTATCAGGTTGGCACACTTTTACAATTAATTCTGATTTTTTTGCATTTACAATACTTGGCATTTTGGTAATTGCAACATTCCTGTAATGTATTTTACTGATTACTGATTTTATTTAAATTACTGATGTATAGTCTCAGCAGTTGAACTATGTAATGGTAAAATTTCATAGGACCTAGGCAACATTTGCCTCCCAAGTCAGAGAGATCAAACGGATATTTTCACTTAGTGTTCTTCATTTCCATGTTTCTGAGAACTTCTTATGCTTGTGCTTTGTATAGGTCCCAGAGGTATTCCCTTGGGCTGCCAGCATTCCCATAATATTTAATCATTTTTCCTTTCCTGAACTTACATGCCTAGA
Source organism: Phoenicopterus ruber ruber (assembly GCA_009819775.1). NCBI lineage: Eukaryota > Metazoa > Chordata > Aves > Phoenicopteriformes > Phoenicopteridae > Phoenicopterus > Phoenicopterus ruber. The sequence continues at coordinate 19,573,469 of CM020224.1, forward strand.
CATTCATTCACTTAAGCAGATTTTTGCTCACAGCCTTATTAAAAAGTTTAAAATTTGCCTGCACTTAAATATTAATTCAAACTAAGAAAGCGTGTGAATTTGAAGTACATACTTTTAAACAACTTTGTGGGGGCTCTGTCTTCTAGTTCCTGCTAACCTAGTTTGGTAACAGAGCAAGGAAAGCGTTGCTCTGACGCTGGTATAAGCAGCCCAGGGTCAGTAGCTGCTGAAGGCCCAGAGCCAGCCGGTAAGAAATACTGGGCATAGGGACACGGTGGAATTTAGGCCAGCGGAGTGTGGTCCCGCACGCTCACGTGTGAAACACTGTGTGAATAGTTCCTCCTGAATGAGTCCATCAGTAGAATGAAGCCTTTAGTCATAGTCCAGTGCAGCAGAAAGGGCTCGGCTATTTCTGGCCGTAGTGTAAGAAAGAGATCCTTTTTGTACCTTCATCTCCTGGCTGTAGTGTGGGGTGGCTGTGTGTGCTCTGCCTCAGGGTTTTCAATGTATTGCTTCCTTGGTTTCAGGAGGAGATGACCAGCGCTTTGGCTACCATGAGGGTGGACTATGATCAGGTGAAAATTAAAGACTTGAAAACGTCCAACAACCGCCTCCTGAACAAACGCCGTAAGAAGCAAAAGCAGGCAGGCACTTCTTCTGCAGCCCCAGGGTGCAATAACCAATGAGGAGAGAAGCCAAGGACCTGTGGGTGGAGGGTAAAAGTTAGAAGAACAATTTAAAATCGGTATGATCAACTCGGTCCGTACCACAAAGGCAATGAGACCAGAAGAAGCTATCCTGCAAAGAGGGAGCAGTGTAAAAGATTATGTTTTTATAACTTGAATCAGGGCTTTGCTTTTAAAGGCTAATGTATATGACATGATTCTGTTGCATCTTGCTAGGGAAGGTACAGTAATACCAGAAATGTTATGGTGTTTTGTTTTGGCATTAACTGTATCAGAGGAGGGGAGAGAACAGGAGGCAGTCTCAGCATACTAATGCACTGAGACTTTAACAGCTATCTACGAGAGTAACTTCTGCTACCTTTTTGAACTTGGGAATAGAAAAAATGCCAAGTGTTCTGGTAGGGGTGTTTTAGTAGTTCAAACATGAGTACTGAGACAGGAGAAAAATGCCACTGCTCTTTATATGAGTAGCACAGGTGCAGTTCTAGTTTGGATGCATCTGGACAGCATTTCATGTTAGAACTGGTAAGAATAGTCAATATTTCCGAACTTACCTCCTATAGTTACAGAATATCACCTGAACAGTGAACAGTTATTCCTGTTACAGGAAAACGCATCCATACGTTTCCATTTTCATGAAGTCTTCATGTAGTCTCATGTGAAGATTTGAGTTTGTCATGGATTCTCGTTTGATAATGTGTAAGTTTTCTAAACTGTAAGCATTATGTCATGTCTATGCCACTGTCGGATCCCTCTCTTGCGACGTTTTTAATTTAAACGGTACTTTGTGTGAAGAGTTTTCATAAGGATTTAATTAGTTGAAAGTATCCTGCAGAGAATTTTGCTGTTCCTCTTGGATCCACAACCTCTAGGGAGTGCAACTGGACATGCAATTGTATACAAGAGACTGCTCTAGAAGAGAGACTTCTGAAATTTGTGAAGAAGTGGCAAGTGCATGTTCTCTGAATGGACCCTGGTGTCTGCCAGCATCCCTTCTGGTAATTATCTCCAGATCCTGTGCCTAAGATGTGCTGATCATAGCAAATTTTGGGGTGCTGGGGTTGGTTTGTTTCCTGGGGTCAGAGAGGGGGAGGATGCTACTTTATTTGCAGTGTTTTGTCAGTGTTTCTGGATCCAAAGGTTTTTGCCACCTAAGGGAGGTTACATATAAGTATATCCACCCATTGTTTTTTTCCTATTCTAATTCTTGTTTTATGGGATCCTAGCCTTGGTTTGCTAATTTTTACTTCATGATCAAAATATTTTCTCTCACTGTATTTTGGGTTGTTTTTTAGTTGAGGGGAAGCAAATATTTGTGAAGGTATTATCAGAGTCTAGGATGAAAATGACGTGCTTCCAATGATGCAGGCAAAAACTACTTTGTGGTAGGCACACAGAGTACTGGTGTGTTAATGCCCTCAGAAGAACGTTAAAAGACAAAAAGGAAAACAAGGCTCCAGAGAGGATCTGAATCGTCAAATCTGACTGCCACATAGGTCTTGTTACCTCCAACAAAGATCAACCTGAGGCTTTGGACCTTGTCTGGGGAGCCCTGTTCCCATCTTCAGAATGTTGGATGAGGCCTCCATTCTTCTCTGTGAACTGGTCCTAAGGTTTTATAAACTGATTTTAATAAATCATGTTACATCATTCCTTCCTCCTGTCAGCCCTGGTTTTGCTGAGACATTGCAGAGTTTGCATTGCTTTGCGAGGTACGTCTGTGTTGAAGGTGATGGGAAAGGGGAGAAGGGAAGTGTTCAATAATGTCCACATTCAAAGGCTACCCAACTTGGAGCGTTTTTTAAGATTCCAAGGATTTGGTTTTAAATATCAATCTCTGCAAGGATGTATTTTAAAATCATTTCATGTTTATCTAGGTATCTCTATGATTATAGCATTTCCTGTATGTATTTATTTTATATTACTCCTATTAATTATGCAAATATTATTCACTACCTGTAAATGATAATACAGCGAATGAAGAGTTGTGACGTGTTCAGGGTGCAACAGTTGGGATTAGAGCCAGATCCAAGTTTCTGTCCTTTTATCCAAATGTTGTGAGGGTGCTATATGTACATCACTCCTTCCTTCCCATCTCTGTGCCCCATGGGGGCGACACGTGCTCCCAGTATCCCAGTTAACAGGGCAGCCTGTGTGTGATGTGGTGATGTCCTGGCTGCCTTGGGCAGAGTGGTGGTGAAACTGCTGCAGCCCACGTTTTTGCTTCTGTCTTGCCCAAAGTTTGAGCAGGAGCTCTCGGTTTCCAGCTGGTGCCTTCTCGCGTGTCAGTTCAGTCTGGAGCTTGAAGACAGGTATCTGTTCCTGAGTAGTTTTCCATGGGGAACTGTAAAGCGTATCTGGACCCGATTCCTTCCTGGGGGGTTCCAGTCTTGACCGCACTGCAGTTAGGAAGCTGGAGTGATGGACTGATGCACTTGGGCACAGCACCTTCAGCTTTCATTCCCTCTATAGAAGGACAATTCCATCTCATTAGACTTGGACTAATAGTTCTTGCGTTCTACCCTGCAGTGACAACATCCAGGAATACTGTAAAGCCCCGTGGGAACCTGAGGAGGGCCTCAAAATGGCAGACACGGAAGCGTATGCAAGTATTGTACGGAAGTGTTTGCGCTTATTTTACAGAAGAAAGGAGGCGACTCCTTGGGAGCAGGGAAGCAGCTGACGTGCGATGTATGGACCCTCAAACCATCGTCCCGCTTGTGACACGGCTGTCTCCTGTGGCAGAGCGGGAGCGGGGTGTAAGAGCTCCGGTCTTGTTCTAACCGAGCCTGAGTCAGCCCGAGCTGTGAGAATCTGCCAGGGACCGGGTATGGGGGCTGCGCTTGTTTCCCCCCCCCGGGGGTGCAGACGTTCCCCCGGCAGCTGCGAGGGTGGCCGCGGCGGTCGGGTGTCTGTGGAGGTGCGGACACCCCCGTGCGGGCGCTCGGGGCCGCGCGCGCCCGCGCAGCTCGCTCCGCGGCGCCCCCTGGTGCCGCTGGAGGCCGCGGGGCCCGGCCGCGCCACCCGAGCGGCTCCGGCAGCCCCGGGGTCACCGGGCTTCCCCGCGGGCTCCCACCATTCCGGTCGCCGGCGTCAGTTAAAACTAAAACCTGCGGGATCTCGGGGTCTGTGTCCCGTTCGTGTTCTTGCCAAAGCCTACAGGGAGCACTGCCTGTTGCCAGCACGTGCGCTGTGCCCCGCAGGAGCCCGTGATGATGAGATTCATGTGTACGTTTTGCAGAAGATCTTTCTTTTCTGGCTGCTGGCTCTGTTATAAGAAGGGCCCGCCTTCTAGCTGCATTCACACACATTATAAAGAACTCTGGTGTGCTAGTGGTGGTATTTGGGTCTTGCCTCTTCCCCCAGCCGTATAGTATAATAGTCTCTTTGGAACCTGCTGCTTGGGATCCAAATTTATAGCCTGTTTTTAGAAAGGATAGGCTATTATAGAACTGATTATGCACTTGCATATTCATCAGCCATATAGAGGAGGTAAAGAGCTGGGAAGGGAAAGCAGAAATGAATGGTCAATAGAGAAGGCTTCAAGGAGAACACAGATTAAAAGGTCTATTTATTTTTTACAGCAGAAGCTAAAAAAGGTCTATGCGCAATTCCCCACCCCCATTCCTTTTCATAGCAATTGCTTATGGGCCGCTGCCTCCCCTTGTGTTTCTCTGCACTGTACTCCTCTCATACACATGCGTTCTTGCTCGCTCACTGGCAAGTCCACTTTCTCTGAGACACACACAAGTGTGTACACAAGCACAGGTAGTTTCCTCCCTCACTTTTCCATTTCGTGCACTACACACTTCCTTACCTCTTTGACCACATGTGCCATATGATGAACTTTTTTTTGACATGGTACAATTAAAAACTAACGTTAATGGTAAGCTCTTGGCCTACTTCTGTGTTTTTCTATTTGTCAAAACCCAGCATGCAGTCCTGGGATTGCTTTTCTCTCTTAACACTTCACTGCCTAGAGTCTAGAGGCCCAATTATGTAACTGCTTCTGACTTGTCTGACATGAGGGATAATGAGAATGCTACATACTCAGTTTGATCTAATTTCTCGTCCTCTTTTCAGTTCAGACTTTATTTGGCCCATGTTTAGACAAAGATGCTTTTGAGAAAAGGAAGATTTAGTGAGGAGGAGAGAACTGAAGCTTTTAATTACTTGCACATAATCATAAGTACCTGTACTGTTTTAAACCTGTGTTAAAGGTAGGTAAGAGATATTAATCTATGTCCAGCTGCTTTGATATATTTGCATGCTGCGCCTAAGGATGAAGCCAGCCATGGGAGCCAGATCAGCTGTACTTAATGGGAGGAAAACTTGTCCTTGAGGATGCACCCCCACACACCAGTGCCCTTTCACACTCACTAACAAACCACAGGGACAAAGGGAGTGGAGGCAAGCCGGGAATGAATTTACATGTGGGAGAACTCCTTTCTTCCAAGAGTACGTGTTTTGGAGGGGGGTTTGTGGAAATACCAGAATTCTCTTTTTCCTAGGTTTTGGCATTTCCCCTCTTCACCTGGCTGTTGTCAATAGTGGAGCTGGCATAGCTGAGAACGAACATAGTTAATTCTCTTTTAGAGCACCTACACGGGATGAAGACAAGGAAGCAAACTTGGAAGACAGAGAACACATACTTGAAACCTCAAAAAAAAATATTGTTAAAAATTCTTGCAAGCTAACAAGCAAGTTTACTTCAGGTACATACTTAAAAACATCTCACATCTGGAAAATTGAGGTTAGAGCAATCCTAGGTACTAACATTTGCTGAAGAAATGTTTCCCTGAAATCTTTGCACCGGGTAAGAAAATGCTTTTTGAGTATTAAGTATAGCTTTAAAAAAAGGTGTTTTTTTTTTTTAGTCTGTGTGGTTAGAACAATTTAATGGGGCAAAGGGAGTAGAAATGAGGGATGATATGTCATGTTGAAGAATAAGATAAGAAATGTCTGCTGTTGTATTCTACTCCAACTTATTTTTTTACTGCAGATGCTACCTCTGTACAGACATAGCAGGATAGATTCAACTTTTTATTAGTCTTTGGAGGAGAAGGATGTTCCTGCACTCTAGGGAAATATGGAAGATAACCCTGTGACTGTAGATGAACACCTGTACTGGTAAATCTGTAAATGATGCCTAGCATTAACTTTATTTCAAAATGTCTTGCCACATGAATCTACAGGTGCCAAGATCTCATAGATCTGGTCTAACTGCATAAAGGCAGAGAGGCATCATTGTCAGTGCGTTTCCTCATACTGCTTGAGACTGCAAAAAGAAGCAATTGCTGAAATGTACTGCAGCATTTTTAGCTTCCAGGAGCCAAAAGAGAAAAAATGCAGCTTTCAAATAGCTGGAGGTGACATGGAGGCCCAGGCTATCTTTTGTCTGAGGAGGGTTGGTACTTGAAGATAGTATACAGGTATCTTGACCTTGCTTCAGTTCAGCTTCCAAATCTGATAATAAACATGTTTTATTATCAAATAACTGATGTCATCTACCTGGACATTTGACACTGTCCCACACGACATCCTTGTCTCTAAATTGGAGAGTCATGGATTTGACAGATGGACCACTCGGTGGATAAGGAATTGACTGGATGGTCGCACTCAAAGAGTTGTGATCAATGGCTCGATGTCCAAGTGGAGACCAGTGACAAGTGGCGTTCCTCAGGGGTCGGTGTTGGGACCGGCACTGTTTAACATCTTTGTCGGCGACATGGACAGTGGGATGGAGCGCATTCTCAGCGAGTTTGCTGACGGCACCAAGCTGTGTGGTGCGGCCGACATGCTGGAGGGAAGGGATGCCATCCAGAGGGACCTGGACAGGTTTGAGGGGTGGGCCCGTGCAAACCTCATGAAGTTCAACAAGGCCAAGTGCAAGGTCCTGCACATGGGTCGGGGCAGTCCCAAGCACAAATAAAGGCTGGGTGGAGAATAGATCGAGAGCAGCCCTGAGGAGGAGGACTTGGGGGTGTTAGTGGATGAGAAGCTCAACATGACCCGGCAATGTGAGCTCGCAGCCCAGAAAGCCAACCGTATCCTGGGCTGCATCCAAAGCAGCGTGGCCAGCAAGTCGAGGGAGGGGATTCTGCTCCTCTGTTGCACTCTTGTGAGACCCCACCTGGAGTACTGCGTCCAGCTCTGGGGCCCCCAACACAAGAAGGACATCGACCTGTTGGAGCAAGTCCAGAGGAGGGCCACGAAGATGACCAGAGGGCTGGAGCACCTCTCCTGTGAAGACAGGCTGAGAGAGTTGGGCTTGTTCAGCCTGGAGAAGAGAAGGCTCTGGGGAGACCTTTGAGCAGCCTTCCAGTACCTAAAGGGGGCCTCCAAGAAAGCTGGAGAGGGACTTCTGACAAGGACATGCAGTGATAGGCCAAGCAGTAATGGCTTTAAACTGAAAGAGGGTAGATTTAGATTAGCTATAAGGAAGAAACTCTTCACTCTGAGGGTGGTGAGGCACTGGACCAGGTTGTGCAGAGAAGCTGTGGATGCCCCATCCCTGGAAGTGTTCAAGGCCAGGTTGGATGAGGCTTTGTGCAACCTGGTCTAGTGGAAGGTGTCCCTGCCCGTGGCAGGGGGGTTAGAGCTAGGTGGTCTTTAAGGTCCCTTCCAACCCAAACCATTCTATGATTCTGTTTTAGCCGTGTGGGGCTGCAGGCCCAAATTACTAGTAAAGTCTCTGCTGCTTTGACAGCATGCTGGGTCTTTTCACCGTTAGCCACTGAAATGTACTTATTTGGTCCGTGGTTGCAAACCACTTAGCAGTCTTGGTCCAGGGACTGCACTGAAGCTGAATAATTAAAAAAAAGATGAGTTGCATCGTTTTCTTCTATGTTAAGCTTCTAAATTTATTTCTGTTGAATTTTACTGCATTCAAGTTAATTACTGGTATTGCTAGCGTAACAACTGTTTCTTATTGCACTTTTTAAATTTGTTAACAGTGAGCATAAGTGCTTCTTTTGGGGGGTCTGTCTTTTTGTCTTTTTTGTCTTAGGAGTTTTATTCCAGTTTTGAAATTAAATGGCATGCTTATTTTGCCTAATATTGTTCTCCCAAAATTTCCAGGCTAATCCATTTGGGAAACATGGAAGATGTTCTCAAGAGATTTCTTATTGCTTAGCTACTGAAGCACCTGCTAAAGCTGAGCTCTTTAAAAAAGCTGAAAATTATTTAAATGTGAAAAAGAGTGGGTTGATCTGGAAAAGAAACTTCTCAAAAGACTAAAATTAGAATGGAATGTGTTAGAAGAGAAATACTGGTGGGGGAGGAGGACTAAGGTTTTTTAAAATAAAAATGCTACCACTTGAGTAATGATCAAGGAAATTCTGGTTAGGATATTAGCTGCTGCTCCAACCCAGAGCAGTTCCTGAATTCAGAAATAATTTTGTTTCCCTAAAGATAGATATTCAATACAGACTCCATTTTTTTCTGAGGTAGTCCAAAGCAAGGCTCGGCTTGATGTTTATAAATGAGACTTTAGAGTAAATGCTGTTAGTATACCAAATAAATGGCCTTTTTTTTAGAGCAACTAATAACTGAACAAATACACTTTGCACATTAAGTTCTGCTCTCTCAAAGCTGCCTGAGTGAGCTCCCTTTCTGCCTGCAGAAACCTTGTCAAGGTGAGATTAACTTTCCTTTTTGCTTTCAGACATTTTTGCATTTCTGTCTTGCACTTCATCGCTGTGTGTTTGACTTTTGTCTTGAGGGAAAATTTGATTAGTTGTCTCAAGGCTAACATTCCGTGATGCAGTGTTTTCTCTTTTTTGGCTCAGTTGCAGTTGTACCACCACTTCTCTTATTTCTGAACTTCTTGTGGTGTAAAGCATTGGAAGATTTTCAAGGAATCCCACTACCTGGCAGGAATCAAGAAACTACATTGTATGTAAAATGGTAAGGAGGAAAGTTCCAAGCAATGGGGGAAAAATATCCCTCGGAGGGTAATAGACGACCTCTGCAAAGAAATGAACCCAACTAGAATGTAATACTTTCTTCCTGTTTGAGGATGGGCTGTGGGTACACTCTCCAATGTTTATGGGCACCTCCTTTAGAGGTGACCCAAAAGGACACTAGTCTTCCTTCAGGGTCATAGAAGTCCCCTGCATGATGGCAGGGCGAGCAGCTCTGCCATGCTTGCCTCACTGAGACTTCTCCCAGAGGCTGATGCACTTCCCCCATCATCCTTTCTCATAACCAAGGTGCTGTGGTGAATTGGGGGGTGTAAGTCGAGCCATCAGCCCTTTCAGCTCCTGCACAGGATGTTTTAACCTTTGTTTTTTCTCAGATTTATTCAGAATAAACATGTTTAAATTTCTTAGGAAATTCTGTTACTTTAAAATCCCGATTCCCATGGGATTTAAGCTTTTTTCCAATCAGCTCTGTAAAGCACCATGCTAGTGTCCTGAGTCATAGAACTGTTATTCCAAAATCTCTTGGTGCCAGTTGTACGTTATCTCACTGAGAAGTAGTACTTAGGGCAGAAATACTTTTATTTCCTCCTCCTAGCTTTTAAGTCCTTGTGTGGAATACTTCATTTAACTACAAAGAATAAAGCAAGGTGGACTGGTTATCTTCCTTTTAAATTCTTTGATTTTTCTTCTCCTTTATTTTGTTAGTTTGATGTATTTTACACTGCTTGGAAGTCATGAGTACTTCCTTTAGAGAGACTTGACTGCAGTATTTCAGTTTCCTCTCTAAACATTAAAAAAAAATCCTATGGAAGCTTTTTGCTATAGGATATTTAAAATCTGAGGAGTAGGAAGGAATTGAATTTCCTGATTTAAAGTGACTCAGCTAGGTCTGCCTCCTTGTTTCGTAATAGATTCTCTGCATCCAGCTCAAACCTTGGCTGGCACTCGGTAGAGCTATCAAATGTTTTCTCGATTAATTTGTCGTTCCTGCACAAAGTCATTTTCTAAGCTGTTCCTCGAGGATCCTGGAACAACTATCTAGTAAGCAATCATTAGCTCCAAAAGTACACGACTCTGTGTCATAAGGCATCTGGTGCTATTGCTTGAAGCTTCCGTCATCTCAAGTTATAACAATTATATGCCTGGCTAACAGGAACTCAGTAATAAGGGATGACTTCAGTTTGTTAATATTGTTTGCTTTCATAGCGTATCTACAGTCGTTCACACACACGCATCAAACCACCTTCCCATAACTTCAGTCTAATATGAAGAGTTGCTTCATTTCCATATGAAACCTAAATGGTGGTGGTGTTCTGTGCCAAGCAAATTAATTTTAAAGCATTTCTTCTGAGCCTGAAACTTTTCTTTGTAGGATTCCTGAGATTGTGTATTTCCCTTTGGAGCAGATTTTGTTCCCAACTTCCGAAAAATTATTTCCAGTGAAAATTTTAAAAGAAAGTTCATATTTGTTTAAAGGAAAGTTGATATTTGCATGCCATGTATGATTGAATATGTTGAAGTAATAATGTGGAAGAATCTAATTAGTCTTATCCAGGCAACTGAAAACCTTGAGCTTCCTTGATTAGAATTAACTACTGCATACACAAAAGGAGAAATTTAATTCAAATTTCTATTAATCAGAAATACCATTCTGCCAAAGTGATTATTTTTTTTTAAAAAAAAGACATAATAGTCTTCTGTTTGTATGACAACGATTTCTGTGTCAAGAGTGATTTTGCGTGCTTACATCTTGGAAGTTATATATCCTCAAGTTAAGTACCCATGAAAGTATTTCAAGTGTTGTGGCCCAAATGCTTTCAATTCAGAAGTACAAATCAAATACATATTTACATATGTAGGGAGAGATACTCTGGTGCGAAGCCTCAAAAAACTTAATCTGAGCTTTTGTTGTCAAGTTCACTTCTTTTCTTCCCACAGCATCATTAAAGTAAGGTTCTCACTGCCAGTAAATGTTGTGTGGTTTCACGTCTCTGTCATCCCTTTCCCATCTGCCCCTGGACGTTGCTTAGTCCAAAGAAGAGGAGGGGAGCAGCAGTGGGGAGGAGCTCTAGCTGGAATTGCCTGTGTTATTCTGCACATGCACATGAGGCATGGCAGGTCAGCTAAAAAGACAGAGTTTGTTGTCTGTCTGTATGTATTGCTCAGCATCTGTACCTCAGCTCTATAAGAAACTTTAGTTTTGTGGGAAGCTGCCTGGCAGATCGTGTGCTATCATCCTCCCCCTGAGAGTGCACCCAGTCCCAGTCGGTGTGTGTCGGAGGAGAGGAGGCATGAGCACAGAATGAGAGCCTGTCCTGTAATTTGGATGGTGAGCAGGAGTGAGCAGTATGTCTGCTCCGAGGGCTGGACCTCGTACTCGCAGCACCTGGATGCAAGAACATGGTCCTCCAGCCAGGGTTACTAGCAGCCCTCCCCACATATGGTCTACTGCAGTTGTGGCAGACAAGGGGGAAAACAGGCTGTCTGTGATGGAGTGGTGCGTAGCACTTGGCTGACCACTTTTAAGTCATGCTCAAGGTTTTTTTCCTGTTTTTCCTGATACAATTGTATTTATAAGAAGAAAACTATATTCAGTTGAAAGAGTCTTACAGAGAGTTAGGGAGAGGCTATTTTATTTGCTGAACGCTAGCTTTGTGTTGATTTGTGTGTCACAAGCTATCGAGGAGCCTGGTCTTGATCTGAAATGCTGCCAGCCACAAAGATGTCAGCACGTTTGCTGTCAGGGCTCAGAGCAGGTGTGGAGGCTGTCTGCCTGTCTCTAAGTCCTGAGAAGTCCAGGTGACACAAGTCAGTGGGTTACGGCAATGTCATAGACCAGGGCTGTCCAGCCTTTCTGTCCGGCCCAGACAGCATGGACAACATATTCTCATCTGGAAGGACACGGGGAGGTACATAGCAAATTCTACAACAACTGTTTGAATGTGTTTTAGGCAGGCACCTCTGTGTGTGTGACAATTGGCAGGAACAAAACCTCACATGCGACCTGTTGTCACAAAAGTGGAAATACACCACTTGCATGATGGAGATGTGCAAGCTGCTGTCCCATTATACAATGGGAGCAGGAAAAATCATTAGGGAACGTCGAATTTCATATTCTGTTGGACTGTATGTTTAGCTCAGGGGTTGAACATCAGCCCTCCTTGATATAGAAATTAATAGATTCTCTTTGAAAGCAGATCAGAGAAGAGTGTGTTCAACTATGCACCAAAGTGCAGAAATACAAATGTTAGACTAAATTCCAAAATCTGAGCATATGTAACAAGGGGAAAGAGTATATAAAGGGCACAAGCAGACTTAGCATCATGCCTTATTTTGAAAATAATTCATAGTAATCTGAATGTTATTTAGAATGCTTTCTGTGGGCATTAAATACTTGTTTTATGAAGAAACTGTGCAATATTCCTATCCTTGAAAGTTGAAAGGGACTTATTAAACACCTTAGGGTGTTTGAAAGAATAGTCCTAAGGTTTAACTCTGTATATGTTTCGGAGGGAGGCAAGAAAAAGATGATTCTGTGAATCTGAAAGGAGCTGGGATGAAGTGTGGGCTGCACTGACCATCAGGTCATCTGTATCTGTCTCTGCAGCCGTAGGACTGTAAGGGAGAGTAAACCCCAGGCTTCCGTGATGGCAGAAGTTAGACCTTGAATTCCTGTAATTCCTGCATTGGAGGGCAAAACTGAGGCTACAGTAATTTGTTTCTCATTTAGTCCTTCATCTTCTATCTTTATTCATGTCACTGGAGATAGGATCACTCTGACAGCCCTAAAGGGCAGGGTGGGACATTTCAGACAGTTGCCTGCCATATTCGTGACAAATGAAGAGCCCTATCCGTGCGCACAGAGTGAAGTGCAGAACTCGGAGCATGTGCTGAGTTCCAGCACAGTCCATGTAAGAGATGTGACCTTGTGATGCTGGAGACAGGGTCCTGTGTCTGACGTCACAGCTGTTTCATGTTTCTCACACCTTTTTAAATCATTTTTTAATAGGAAAGGTGTGGTCATGTGAAAGACTCCTGTGCTCTTCTTTTTGACTTGTATGTATGTTCCTTTCCACTGCTTTCCTGGGCTTTCTGTCATATTTACACTGTCATTGGGAGTGAACATTCAGAGATCGTCCTCTGACCATGTAGCGTAATCGCTGGCAGACCCAGGCCGCAGCTATTGACAAAGAGGAGATAATGTCCCTTTGAATGTCCCCAATTAGGATAATTCTGTTTTTTAGCTGTTCATTCATTAGAAGAGAAGTAAACAGTGCAGACAGAAGGTTGTGAAGCAGGGTGTTTATTCACTTGTTTTCTAGCCTTCTCTCCGGATTAATGAAATGACTCATAGACAGTAATAACATGCTTGGAGGAAAAAAAAAAATATAACTGGAGGTGGGACATGCGAGGCCAAATCTTTCCGTCAGGACACCCACATCTCGCCATACCTACATATGTGATTTGACTCTTTGTTAAATGTAAAGAATGGATCAGTTGTAAAGATAGCCAAAAACCCCAGGGGAAAAGAATCAAATGGGCATCTAGTAAGTGCAGGTTGGTTTAGATATGTGTGAAGGAAAAGGATTGCTGGTGAGAATGTAAGACTATGCCATTGCTTGTGAATGTTTCTGTGTGAGATTACTTTTAAGTATTTTCCTACCTGCTCTGCCTCTTTGACAAAGAGGACGAATGGTGTGCCTCACGTACGTGAGTAATACCTGTTATCTCTCTGCCTCTGTATGCTGCCAAACATGCTCTCTGTGCTTTTTCTAAATTGCCTGTCCCATAATCATGCTCAAACCCTTACCAGCCTTATGAAATGGAGAAGGTAGAACAGCGAGACAGAGATACTGAAAGACTTGGAAAGGTTGCATGAATTTTGGGCAGAGAAGGAAATTGAACACAAAACTAGGTATCACAGACACACTTTCAACACCAGACCATCTCGGTCCTCTCTGCTATAACGTCTCAAGGAACACTCAGCCCCATCTTTGGGAAGATTATATATCGGCTTTTGAATTGTTTGCTAATAAAAATCTACAAAGTTTCCATAATAAAGTTAGATGAGTGATGAAGCACAGGTATGTTTTAGCTTAACAGTAGGATTTTTTTGGCAAGGTTCAACAAACTGAAAGCAGGACAAGGGAGGCATAGTAATTGTGGAAATCCTGAGAAGAATTAATTATAGCATATACTACCAGGCAGCTCTGATGTTGAAAAAAATAAAATGAGGTGCACCTATGTGATACTTTCACATACAGAAAATACTGCTCAGCATTTGTATTAGATTCTGAATGGATAATAATTTCTAACTGTGTTATCTAAGGGAAACAATATGGATAATGCTGTCATAAAGACCTCTTTGAATATGGCTGGTTCTCCATGGCAGTACATATCACACAGAAACCTAAACCCCTCAGCCAGCTCCTACTCTGAAAACTGCTTAATTTATAAATTCTCCAAAAATTGGTGTATAGCCAAGATGTTCTACTATTTATTGTTACTTTATTCAAGACTGTTTATTGGTAGTTTCTGTGTCGTTTCATTTTGAGAGGAGCCAGTATATCTAGGGTGGAGATTTAAGCGACACAAGACAAAAAATGAGGATGAAGCTGGAGAAGGAAGAGGAACTTGTCAAAGCCTGTAGAGAAGAAGTGAGGATAATTAATCAGACAAATGGAGATAGAGAGCAGGTGTGCAGAGGGAATAGTCTGATGGAACAAAAGGCACTGGAATGAAAAGGAATGTCAGAAGAGGTGAGTTTTTCTCTATTTTATAAATTATAAACTGTAGCAACAACAATTTTCCTTGTCAGCCTGAATTTTTATTGTTTAAAAAATAGCCTTACAAACATTAATCAAAGCAGTAGCATTTTAAATGTTTTTTTAATAGCAGATTGTTTCTTTAATGTACATAAATTGATTCAATACTGACCATTTAAACAGTGGGATATGAAGCCCACTCACAAGCCTACGAATTCCAGCAAATGACTAAAATATTTTATCTGAAAAAGTAGTTTCTATAATATGGGTAAAGGAAATATATTGGTGATGCTAAACTGGGAAGAGAAAGGGAAATATAGGGCAAGGGCAAAACCAGTTTTCCCTTGACATGTTTGTAAACCAAACATTGCAGTATTTAGGTCAGTACCAGAGGCAAAAAATATAGTTTATAAACTAAAGACAAACTGAGCAGTTAAGGTTCATACCCAAGCAGACAGCGTAAGGTCAATCCTCCCATTTCTCTGTGCAACAACGTAGTGTCACCCACTTCTCCAGGGAGCAAGAGTGTGGCTGACAACCCTGAAGACCATGAGAAATGGAAATTCATTCACTGCTTTTGCAAAGAGAAGCAGCTGGTATCGGTTACTGTTTTGAGATAGAAGGGAAATGCTCTCTGGTTCCGTGTTTACTTTGCAGTTCCTGCACAGAGCTGCTAAGGAGCCTGTTGCTGCATTAAGGCTTTTCGGGTCCTGTCTGCACTTTTTCTCTTCTCGGGGCAGTACTGAAGTATTTTCCTCACCACGCTGTTTTGTTGTTCCCTGGAGGCTAGAAGACTGGGAAGGGATGAGCACATACAGAAGGTTTGCAGAGCAGATCAAAAGGGTTGGCTTTCTTAGATGATTGAAAGGAAAAATTTGGAGGAGTAATTTGGAATTAATAAAAAGAAACAGGAAGGAAGGAAACTTGAGGGATCCAAAGACCATGATCCTACAGATTTGCAAATGGGATCATCTCTGATGATAACACACCTGAGCTGGTTATCTGTGGTTCAGCTGCCAAGACTAATGTGAATGCCCACTTCTTTTCTTGCGGCTCGTCCTTCTGACCAAATTGATTAGGAAACCCTAATTGTAATGATGTAACAACAGCACAGCTGAAGGAATAAGTTGTTGCCAAAGGTGTAAGATTCTTTAGTAAGAACTGTCTGAAATACCCTGAGTCTACCCAGAGCATTAGAGTAAGAAGAAACAGAGATGCATGGATTGGGCCCCCTTGGGACAGTGCGGTACAGATAAGTGAATTCAGAGTACTAATTCAGATCATGTCTCCCTTTCATTTGATTGAAGTTACGCCTTCACTATAAAGTTTAAGCTGACAGTGAATTACAAAAAAAAACATTTTGAGCCAAGTGAATGTCAGTGTCTAGTAATTGCAGTTTAATAATGTGATTTACTGTTGCCACAAACATGATGGCAGGGGCCTAAGGTGGTCCTCTAGGTGTTCCCCCCCCTTGCATAGAAGAAAAATATTTTTTAAATTGTAAAAGTATTTGACTTACTAGTTCATCAGAGTTTTCCAAGAATCATAAGCTAGCTTTTTGCATGGGAAATCAATGACTGTGTTCTAGGTATGTAGGAAAGAAAGTTAACAGAACTTTTCTGGTTTAGCTGCAGAGGAAGCAAACTACCAGACTTGTTGCAGCAATTCTCAAACTTTTCTTTCTTTAAAGAGTATTTTTTTAATTTTTTTTTTTTTTTTTTAAAGTTAAAGGAGATATTAGCAGAGGCTGGTCTGGACTGATAGCTGAAGAAATTATTCTGTATGCAAGCTTAGCAAGGCAGACTGTCTTCACTCTTTCCTCTGTCCCTGTGGATTTAACCAAGATGCATGTTTAGGGCCAGGTTCACAAAAAAAAAAAAGGAAAGAGGTGCAGCGGGATCACAACTGTGGTATTTGCAGCAGTTTGCCTTCCCTCGGAAGTTCAGTGGGAGTTCTGCATGGAGATGGCAAAAGGTAAAATCATCATTTCTTAGCATTGAAATAGACTGGCCAACACAGTTTTTCCAAGGTTATCACCGTTCTTGAACTCCTTGTACTGCAGCTTCTCTGCAAGTAGTTGAATTTTGTACTCTTCATTACCTAGTAACCATACACAATACATTAACAACAAACAAACAAACAAAACCACCTTCCAGGCTCTGCATTCCTTTCATGGTAGATGCTTACTTAACCTCTGCCATGTCTAATCATGAACTTAAAACTATGCTGATGAACTTTCTGAGATTAGGGAACTTTTAATGGTGTTCATTCCAAGCGTGTTTTTAATAATTGGCCATGCATGCTGTGCTAACAGACACACATCTCTCTGAAGGGTTTCATCAGTTCCCAATTATGTGAAAGTCCAGGAACATTTTTTCTTGTATTAAAAATAAATAAAAAATTAATTTAATCCATGTGAATTTAGTACTTGTGAAAGAAGCAGACTTGACAGCTTCAGTGTCTGCACTCCACATCCAACCTTGGCGTCCGTAGTCATGGCATCAGTGATACAGGACCTATGTCATGAGGTCTCGACAATGGCATTTAAAACTACCTTGTAGTGGGGTGACAGCTGTAGGACCAGTAGGTTTGGGGCACAATCATTTTGCACTGCAGGGAATGCACTTAATTCTAAATAACTTTTCCCCTTATTCATAGGCAAACCTATACATGGAGTTTGCAGTCCAGTTCCATTAAAAAAGTAAGTTGTATTAATAGCTTTTAGATTAGCACTTTTATGTTCACGTTATTATCAGTACCTAGATATTTGGTATGTTGTTTAAAAATGTGTCTGGATAATTATTTATGCTTTACCCATAGGACATGCCCAAAAAAACCCAAAACAAAATATAAAACTCACACAGCCTCCATGTAGATGCTGGTGGGTTGTCTTTTTTCTACTTTCCCAAAAGGAAGTTATAAATTCCTTGTTACTGATCCAGTAAGTTAATAATGCAAATGTTTAAAGCAGTCATGAATCATTAATTTAACAGGAACCCACAGAAAAATCAGAATAAGTTCATGACAAAAATGACTCCCATAGAGAAATCTGTTGTCTCTCTCTTTTTGTACATGGTATTTACCCTAATCCAAGGTGAATTTCTTTTCATCCTTTAGAGATTTAAAAACTAAGAATCATCTTTTATCTGCTTGCTAAGGATAAAAATGTGCCTAGAATACTTTAGGGCTGCTGTGTTCCATAGGGTCCCTATTGTGCTTTGTGTAATGTACTCATAGCTCACCATGGGTGTTCTTATATGACTTCATTTTTTTTGTGAAGCTTTCTTATTTTTAGAATAAGCTTATGCTCTGCTGCTGGGTCCCAAATTTTCATGGATATGCAGATGGAAGAAAACTGCTACCATAAATCAATCTTAAAAGAAAGAGATTGCAAAAGTAGGACAAGGTACCATCTTCAGATGTTAGAAGGAAAAAAAAAAGGGGGGGATTTGAATTAATCCTAAACTGACTGGCTAGCTGGTTGTTCAGATAAAGTACCACAGTGACTTTTGTTCAGGGAATAATACTTACATGTAATGCATTTCCATGGTGTGCATCAGGAAAAAAAAAGTCAACGTTCAGTTCTGAACATTGACTTCGGGAGCATGACAACACAGCAAACGTTTCGGGGATCAGCTTGGAAAGTTGTGCAGAACAGGTTCTGGCAGGGAGGCATGCACCACTTCTAACATGGCAAATCCTGTTGTCGTGTGTGGCATGTGGAGCAGCAGACTGTCATTACCAGGCAGAGAGTATATGTACACGTGTTCCCCAGCTAATGGATTAGAAACATGCTTGTAAGAGGTGGAGGGAGATGGGGAGGTGATGACACACGGTAAGCACTGAGGGGAAGCGCTAGGCATATTGTCGGTGGTGGTGACTGTGATAGCAATTCATTGTTATTGGCAAGGACAAACTCCTAGTCAGTCGCTTGCTTTTGATTCATACATAATGCATTGACGTTTTTAGAGTACAGTTGTATTCAAGCTCAAAATTACTTTTTTGTGATTTTATTTATTGTGTTTTTCATTTTATTTTGGCTTTAGGTCTCATTTGCTTTGGGGTAAAATTACTGATGGAAGTAAATATTTTAAAGTTAGTTCTTATGCCACACTTCAAAATATATGAGTCTGTCATGCCTCCGTTGTTTTATCTGATTAGAATGGCTTTTCTTCCCTGGCCTGCTAATAGACTGGAGGTCTGTGTTACAGACAATACAGTGATGACCAGCCAAGTATAAAACATCGTAGGACAGGCAGCGGTAGCACACAAATCTTGTAAATAATATCTAATAAATCTGAGGGAGCAAACAAGATTTGCTGAGTTTGTCTTGTAGATGTGTGAAGTTGGAAGGCTCCTCACTGCTTGGTTCACTCTTTTCCCTCTGTGTCATTGCGGGAAGATTTGTCTATGTACTTACGAACACCAAGCAGTGATCTTACAGCATCACGTAGGAACTGAAGATCCTGCCAGTTCCTCTTTCTCAAGCCTGCTTAACCAGTGAATCAAATGGAGAGTTGCTTTACAGTCTGGTAGATCGTCTTCCTACTCACAGGAAAGAAAACTTGCACTGATGAATGAGAATTATGTTGTGAGCAATAGAAAGATGACATCCCAAGTTGTCTAAATTCTCTAAAACCAGCACTATCCCTTTAAAATAAATAAATAAGCGCCAGGCAGTCATGAGGGGCAGCTAATGAGGTTTGTGCAAACATGATGCAGGAGATCTTGATGTTGGAATGATATGCAGTGTCTGTTGCCAAGAGGTGCATAGATTTGGATAATGGCCAGTATATTTTTGTGTTGTTTTTCACAGATTTGAGGTGTTTCTTTGTGTAACATGGGCAGTACTGTTCCTCTTAACATCTCCTACTTTATAACTTCCACTGATGTTGTAAGGTAAAATATGTGCTAAGTCTTCCTTTCTGTTTTATGGTTTAAATTTTAATTCTCTAAGAATTTAAGAGTGTGGATTTTAGATTGTGTTGTATTTTTCCCAGTAAAATAAAGGAAACTGTGTGCTTGTATGTATGTATGCATACATACGTACACATATTTAAATTTGGAGACTTGAATACTTGCGGTACCTATATGGGAGTTGGCAGGAACTGAGTTAACAGCCGTATAAGCAGCCACAGCAGGTGAGCGTTGTGTGTTCAATGTTCGGCAAAAGAAGGTGACTTCTAGGGTCTAAGCACATTTGAAAAGTAGTCCGAAAAAACAGCATGGCTTAATTTAGGGACCCCGTTACTGAGAATTCAGTAAGCCTTGTTCTTTTAGCTTAATTCTCTCTAAGTGAATTAAATTCCCCTGAAATAAATGTGTGTAGGAACAGTTCTGCTTAAAATTCATACAGTATTTTAATCTGATCTAACTTGCTAGATAGATAACCAATAATTTTCCCCTTATCTTGAATAATTCTACATGCGGATAACACTGTAGGGTGAAATAAATATTACTTTTTTATTTGACTGGTTTTATTTTAGGATAAAACCTCAATTGTTATGAAAATACAGCATTCTAGCACTTTTCTGCGTTAGCTTTCTGCATATTCCCCATCAACAGCATTAAAAGGAAATTATTATGGTTCCTTTTCTGCTCCTCTTTCAGTGATTATTTAGAGCAAGCAGAGATAACTATCTGGAAGATTCAGCTTGATACTGATCCCTTCTTGTTAATCTGCTGTTCTTGAAAATGAATTAGGATTATGAAAGTAACCCTTTATCATCAGTAATAAAGACCAAAAGGTCACAAGTAGGTTACCTACAAACCTCTTTGTGGTGATTTCTTGTAGACATTTTGGCTGGAAGGATTTAGCTGTTACATTTTGCTGAATATTTGGCTTTTCTCTTATTGCTGCACCATAGCTCAAATCATCTGAAAATCTTTTCCACGTTATTCTAATTATTCTTCTAAGTTTTTCTTCTCTTGCTCTTTTCTGTCCTCCTTCCGTATATCTCGCTCTCATCTTTATTAATAAGCATTTTGTAGCTTCAGAGTACTTTGAGGAACAGTAAGTTGTTTATAGAGTTCCTGTTAGGCAAGTTGTACACTTGTAGGAAAATGAAATTAGAAGAATTAAGTGATTTGCCTCGGGGGAGGTTTTGTGTGCAGACCAGGATTAGAAACCTGTTCCTAACCCTCCATTTTGTGATTCAGGTGGCACTTGCATCTTTCTTTCCTGCCTTCTCATCTTTATTTTTCTGACCTCCATTCTTTTTTCTTTCCTCTCTGCATAAATTCCTTTTGCATTCATTCAAAAAGCAGCACCTCTGACCAGGACCTTTGCCAGATGGCTTTATATACCAGACACAAGTCTGTTCTGGAAGCGCTGATTCAGCACAGAAAGAGGTAGCTTTGTGGCAGTGACAATATTCAGTGAAAACTGTTGGAAAATATGCTAGAGTTGGACACAGCCGCAATTCTTAACTAGCTGATGAGCCTTTCCAGAAGCTTTGCTTAATGAGGACATTACCCTGAGATGGGGACGTTTCCTGCAGCTGCCGTTGTGCGGTTATGATGAACTCGGATCCTGCAGAACTGCCAGTTTTCCTGTCCCTGCTGTGAAGGGCTCTCAGAAACAGAATCCCAAGGGCTAAAAACCCGATTAGACTGCACTTTAACTTAGAGTTCAGTCATGTGTGCAGTGACAAATCGTCAGCCCTTATTCTGCCCACTGTGCACTACCTGGAGGTTTTACAATCAGGTTTTGGATTTTTTTTTTTTTTTTTTAACTTCAGCAGGTAACATTTTTACTTAGAAGTTAATGATTCTGTTGCCTGTTGAAATCAACTGGTGATGTTAGTATCTGCTCCTCCTTTCTTTCCCATAAGAAGTTAAGATTGTGGTTAAAGAGGTCCCCTCTGGTGTAATTTTCTCTTGAAACCTTAAGAGTTTTTTTGACTTGTGTCAGGGAAAGTAAGGGCTTGGGCTATTCAGAATTCCTTTATTCATGTTGGTTTCATTGCAATTTCACACATCTAAAATAGAGGTTCCTGGTGAAAATAGTATAAGCTATCTTCCTCTTAAGTAGCATAAAAAGAGAAAAAAATTTCAAGTGTGGTTGAACTTTGTTTATCCGTGTTTCTTCTACATATAGGCAGACAGTTCCATTCCTGTAAATCAGAGAGCAGAGGGAAAACTTTTTAATTCATTTTACGGTCCAAATTCTTTGTTATTAACTCACATCTATACGGCAAGGAAAAAACCTATTAAGTACCACATATTCTGTCTCTCCTACTGTAAGGCAAAACCCATCAAAAATGGTGTATGAATGCAGAGCTAACTCTACAGCTCTACAGCTAGAATGGATAGGTCTCAACTCTTAGTCAACCGAGAGCGGACAGTGGGATGATTTTGAAAAGGAAATGCAGTTGAGACAAGAAGTGTGGGGAATGGAAGGTCTGGGGTCCCCTAACTTGAAAGAGCACTAGAACCAAATCCAGTTCTTTTAAAGTTCAGCCTGACATAGGGCGTCCTCCAGTGAGAACCACTGGAAGAGCTGCATAAGAACAGACATCAGAAAAATGGCTGAGTGGAACAAGAACCCATCTTGTTAGTGTTTATTCTGGTTTCTACAGAATGTTTTAAGTAAGAAAATCCTTTATTTGATAGATATTATTTGCACTCAACCTTCTGTTCAGATCACGCTGTGAAGGATTAATATAGTGGCCAGTTTAAGTGTTCTGTGGAAGCTAGTCCAGCAATAAAGCAACTATTTGCTGTTAAAATTAATGGGTAAATGGAAGGGCTCTATGAGGAGGACGGAAGAAAATTTGGTGTCATTTTCAGTGCTCAGGTCTCTAGCCTGTGGGTTTTAGAGATAGAGACCACATTTTCTGACTCCAGAGCACTTATCAGTTTGTGATCTGGAGATTTCCAGGGAGTCCAGTAAGGACTACTTTTTAAGGGCCCAACTAAAAGAAAAGTTACTTGGCTGTTGTAGGCCTAAATTCAACTAAGAGTTGTATTTCCATTGTAAAATATTTTAGTGGGAAAGTATGTTGAAAATACGTGCATGCTCAGGGAGAAATGGGAGCTCCATCAATTAAGCAGCTGAGGTGCACTCAAAGGGCACTTGATTCCTGATCCCTAGAAATAACAGCTTTCCCTCTCCTCTGAGCTCATTTGACTTGAACCTGGGACTCTGTTTTGCTGCACTGAGGAAGGTGTGAGGTTGCACACGCATGAGGGCAGAATTGGCTTCAGGGGCTTCTTGGGGGCAGGTCGAAGGAAAGAAACCTTTTGTGCTTTCCTCCAGAACTCCCATTTTAATTGCTAAGTTGAATTCTTTGGACGCTTCATGTGGCATATGTTTATGTGGTTTTGCACTCTGCATGTGCAAATTTGTACTTCTATTTCTTTTTTTAAAGCAAACCTGAATCTCCCACATGCTATGTGGATAAAGAAATCTGCCCAAATTCCACCATTGTTTAGAAGATGACATTGAGTATTCTTTGAGCTCTAATCCCAGAATATTATATAGTACAACTTCAGAAAGGTAATATGAACACAAGAGAGTGCTTCCTCTACAAACTACCATTTCCTTTTTGGAAGCTGGGAAAAGAAAGCTGTATAACTACTTCTAAAATATAGTTTTTAATATATATATAATATATATTAAAATATATAGTCATATATAGTATATAGATTTGTCTAAAATATAGTTTTTACTATAGTTCCTTGGTTTCCTACATGCCATGTTCAGAATGTAAACGCCTGTTAAAAACAGTCACCTACCAGCGTTCCTGAGAAACCACTGCTTACAAAAGAAGGATCGGAGTAGGGGAAAGGTATTGT
Source organism: Phoenicopterus ruber ruber (assembly GCA_009819775.1). Taxonomy (NCBI): domain Eukaryota; kingdom Metazoa; phylum Chordata; class Aves; order Phoenicopteriformes; family Phoenicopteridae; genus Phoenicopterus; species Phoenicopterus ruber. Next base: position 19,596,644 of record CM020224.1, read on the forward strand.
AATTATAAGTTGACCTCTCACTTCCTGAGTGAGGAACTCTGTGAAATCCAAAATAATTGCCTAGTGCCCTGCTACATATTTGTCTCCCTTTGGGATTAATAAACGCAGGTGTCTTTGTGGCTTCTGAGGTATCTGACCTTCGTGGGATGCACACACAGACACCATTAAGATCAGCATGAAGAAGTATCAAAGCAGAAGGGGAGAGCAACGGTGATAAGTGCCCCATGTGGCAGTGGTAGATCTAGGTTCTTTGTCTCCTCTGGGCTCTATGGACTTCAAACTTTTGTCACTCATTTGCTGGGAAAGTGCTCTTGCCATGAGGTTAGAAATTTGCCAGTGGCTAGGAAAAAAAATAATCAAGATCTAAGGGGCTGGAGAGAATGAATAGGAGGGAAAAAAAGTTTTAAGTAGTAATAGGGAGGCCATTCATGCAAGGCTTCTGTTTCAGTTCCCAGGGCCGTTGATGTCTTGTGCCTTCTTTACCAGATAAAATACATAACCACTTTTCCACCATCAAAGCTAATTAGCATTCATGCAACCCTTGACTGACATAGCTAATTGTTTCCAGTCCCAGCACTAGCTCAGTTGTTAGCACTGTGGGCCACTGTGCAGTGCAGGTATATCCTTAATCCACATCTCTCAAGTTTGAAATGCATGTTTGTAACTGGGTCTGTTAGACCAGGGACGGGTGTGATTTGGGAAAAACCTCTTCAGTCTTCACTGTCGGTTGGCTTAAGTATTCCAACACTCTATGTATTATCTGTTGTGAAACCTGCTTCTAGGTGCCTGACTTTTTTTGCATGGATTGTGTGGGAAGCTGTATCCCAGCTGTGAGCTATGACATTCAAAGTGGGAGGCGGCTGTGATGACCCTCCACATCCCCCCCAGAGCTCTCCTTATCTGGGTCCAGACCACTGGGTACTTCTATTAGCATCTCTCCTGTTGGTAGAGTAAAATCAGTAAATTATTTCTGCAGGAATTAAATTGTGGCTGCATTGTATACTACGTAAATGCCTGAAGTATGCCAGTGGGGTTTTGCAATTACCTAAGAATGGATATATTTTTAATATTTTACTGAAAAGCTAACTTATACCAAGACATCAAAGAAGTAGTTCTGTAAGCACTGGTATTAATAAAAATGTTATCTTCCTATGCATTCATGTCTCACTTGAGTGACCACAGTATCTAATATGGTGCAGGTTCAAAACATAATTTTTCTTTTCCATATGGTGTTTATCTGTTTATCAGGACTCGCTCTGCTGTTGCTAAGAAGGCGTGTACATCAGTGTTTTCCCCTCTAACTGCCTATTCTGTGAATTTATAGGATCTAGATGACTTTTCAAATCAACCAACAGGTTGTGGGTGGAACAAAAGGAAAAGACAAGAGCTAGGAGTACTGTTTCAAGCAAAATCTGTTTTCATGGTTCATTGTTTTGATGGGAAAACAGACTAAAAATGCCTGTTCATTATGTTTCCATAACTTGAGATTTGAATGGAGTTTGCGTTTGGGAGTTTTTTGTGTGTGTTTGTTGCTCTGTTTCAGTAAAAACACAGAAAGGCAATAGGAGGCTCTGAACTTAGGACAGATAAACTATGCCTAGTAGGAAATTACATGGGTTTTTTTCTTTCCAAAACCTCCATTTGAAATTATGTTTTTCAAGCTCAAAAATGTGTTTTTATCTTTGTAATGACATTGGTAATCATCTGACTTCTTTATCTCCCCTGGAAATTGTTTTATTATCTGAATGAATGTGAATATACACCAGCGAAGTTCCTAAGCTACAGATACAGAAAGTGGCTTTGTTTTTTTTTTTTTTGTTCATTAATGTAGCCTGCTGAGGGTTGTACAGCAAAATGGTTTGTTTACTCTGTGCAATTTCTCAGAGTACAGACATCTATGACAACTAGAGTTTAACAAGTGTAATTTTCTTTCATAAATTTCTTTATTTCAGAAGATGCACGCCATTTCTTTTTCTTACAGTTGCCCTGAAGAGTCTACTTCAAATCAAACTATTGAGGAGTTGTAACCTTGTAAGTCCCTTGATACAGAAATGCAGAAAGATGACTTGATACACCAGGGAAAATGCAAGTGGCACATAACTTGCATTTTGCACCCCATATCAAGATATACTAATCATATGACAGATCATATTTTATATAGCTTTTATCTGAAGAACCCCAGAGGGTTTGCCAAGTGGAATATTCATTCCTACTTCAAATGCAAACACCTGTAAGGTGAATTGATGTTTATCAGCTCAGTGTCTTACGTTAGGAGGACACCATGACTAATACTGTATTTGGATAAAACTGTAAGTGAATTTAATGAGATAGAATGTAACCTTGCTAACCATTGCTAAAGGGAAAACCAAAATGCCAGAAAATCTTCACCGGACTTACCAACTAACTGATTCTAAAGTGATCTTATGATAAAAATTAAAGAATTCTGACTAGTCAGTTATTTTGAAATACTCCACTTCTGACAAATCTTTCTCGAATGCATTTTAAAAACTGCAGCCTGACTTTTGAAAGGAGTTTAAGAGCCTTCTAAAATTGTAGTGTATAATTAAAATTCCAGCCATGTGTCATCAGATTTGAAGTAGCGCATTCTCTTCTGTCTGATAACATGCACTGATACTGTGCTAGCCCTGAGGAAATCCACTCTCTGTTAAATCTCCAAGGAAATAAAGAGAAGAGGGACTGCCTGGGTCAAGAGTCCAAGACACTTCTATCATAAGCAATCACATCAGTATAAATCCCTTTGGCAAATGGATTAGGCTTAGTCTCAGAAATGTAAGTTGTCCCTGAAACTCCCTTGGAAGACTGTAACAGAATCTTAGTCCAGCTTTCGTTTTACTACAACCAGTTTCTGTCCATTGATTTGTGATGCAGATGTTATTTAGCCTGGATCATTGTTTTCTCCTTTCCTCCTACTTGTCTGAGTATTTGTTCTCCTAAAGTACTTAAAGCAAATAATAATTCTCCTCTTAGCCTTTGTTTAGACAAGCCAACCTTTCTACTCTCCTTACAAAAGATAGGCTTTCAGTTCCTCATATTTTTATAGTAGTCCCTCAAACTGGTATCGGTGCAGGAAATTATTACTTACAAAAACTCATTGCCAGAGTTCTAAAGGAGGTAACTTACCTGATGGCACTGATACTTTTCTACCTCCTCTTCTTACCTGATGGCATTGATACTTCTCTACATCCTCCTGACCTTTCTCTCTAAGTCCTAGCATTGCACTGCCATGTTCATGACCACGTTACACAGGTGACTTGGGATCAGCTCTAGATTTACTAACAAGAGAAGTGTTTTTTCCTCTGTCACTGGCCACAGGTAAGGCAAAGGCTTATAGTAATCTTTTTATTTTATTACTAGTAGCTGTGTATTATTAAATTCTTATCTGTTTTGATTATTCTCTTAAACAAGATCATCCACAAATAAAATTCCTGTGTAAAACTTAGCCTCTGCATATGCTGACTATGCCTCCCTTATGTCGTCAGGAACTCCCGCAAGTGCTCTCCTACTTTTGGTACCAACACTATTAATTAAAATACTAAATAAAAATGGTCCCAGTTGCAAAGCTGAGGAACACCAGTAGTGATCATCTTCATGCACAGCATTTTCCCATTCAGAACAGCCTACTGTGAGGTTTTTAGCCTCTTTTTTTAAACCAGCTTACAGTTTTTATACTGGTCTCTTCTCCATTTTCATAATTCTGTTATTTCTCATATGGTTCTCTATTGGCTGTTTTACAAAGGCACAGACTGTGTGGCATTCAGGTCATAACTTTCCTTAGACGTAAATAAATTTTAAATTGTAAGCAAAGCCAAGTGCCTTAGAGATTTCCTTTCTGAGATTGCCTATGCCAACGTGTTCATAGCCCATCATAAAATCTAATGTTTTCCATGCTTTTAATAGTTTTTATTGGCAACAGAATAAGAATAAATTCAGTTACTCAAAGATGAAAAATGCGCTAACTAAACTGATTCAACTAAGACTGAAACAATGAAATAATTCAAGTGAGTATATCTACAAATTATTACACCAGTAATGAAGGCAAAGTGTAAAGCTGATACTAGAATTTTCTAGTCTCATTTAATAAGATACTGTCTAATCTGGAGGGAATGTAAGAAGTCAGATTCTTTTTAGTCAGGTAGCCCATCCACTGCTCTCGTCAATGAAGTCTAATGATTTAGCTATTGATAGGCATAAAGTATGAGTCCCTCAACATAGGTATTTGTTCTGGTATTAAACCCTCTCAAAGAGAAACTGTTAATCCTGATGGTAAAGGCTGATTTGGATTGCCTTATGGCAGCTTGGGGTTTTAATTTTTGTAGCATTGCTTTTGTTACCTGGAATCAGGCAGTGGAGGCTTAGTTAGGTATAGTAAAGCATGTGTGATGTCATGTCCAATTAGATGAGTCAGCCTGGCCATAGCAGTAACTCGGGTATTTCACATTTTTCTTCTGGATGGCCTATGAAGAGAAGAAAGGAATATACTTACCCTCCAAAATTGTTGTGTCATTCTAGATGCATTTTGCCTTCATACAACCTTTGCATTTTATAAGTATCATTTGCTTCAGGAACTATGCTCAGGACTTCAAGATCTACTAGAGCCCATCTGGTCTACTTCTCGGAGCAAAATCCTAAGGGTGAATCAGAAAAGATTTAATTCCAGAAATGTGAAGAACAGGAAATGTGAGTGGTTTCCGCTGGTAATGTTACAATATCAGACTTTTGACAGAAATAGTGAGAAGAATACCCATGATCAGTAGTCATAATTTCTTAGAATTCTCTAATAATCTAGTCAGCATATTCTTTCCATGCACATGGTCTTGTTATTGCAGTTATTTCCATGTGCGCTTCCTTCCTCTCTTTTAAGCAGTTCCCTGAGACCCCTTGCTAAATAAAAATCTGGGAGCCACCGTGTCTTAATGCACAAACTCTTTTTACATCTTATGTAAAAATTACCTAAAGAATGTGCAAAATAATTTATGTAAAAAGAGACTATGCATATGTGATTAAAAGTTTTGGAGGGCCATCTTAAATCAAACCTCGTGGTTCTCATCTGCTGAATCCGTTTTTCCATTTCTTGATTCCTCATCTTTGAATTTCTTGCTATGAATTGCTGATTGGCCTGACATTCTCACCTTTGTGAGAACTGACAGGACCGCAGGTAAGATAATAGGCTTCTCGGTTATAATTACCATCCTTTCTGTGAATATTCTCATAGAGATTTACATTTTGTCTATCTCTTAATCTCTAGATTAATTACCTATAATGCAATAATAAATTGATTACTACCACTAAACAGTGAGGAAGAGCAGTGACTTCAAAGAATCAGACAGCTGTAGTAAGTCTGAAACTCGCATGCTTGAAGAACTTATTCGGTCTTTAAGCATGGGCCATCTGAATGAAATTCTTCTACCTGGGAGAAAGACGAGTCTGTGCTTCTCTCAGTATGTGTGTGGTTCCTGTCAGCATTAATTGGAGCGCTGAGTGAAATTCATAAAGAAAATAGACCCTGAACGATTGTTTTCAGAACCAGCAGCGCAGCAGATTCTACAGTTGTGTATTTGTAATTGTGCCGCGGTGGAACAAGCCCTGGAGCAAGCAAAGAGACTTGGAGATTTCCCACCTCCCTGGCAGTGTTTCTGACTAATTCAGCTGTGCTGGCAAGTACTGCCAGTTACCTGCATGCTATTTGCAGAATAACGTGTATCCAGCACCAGGCAAGAGGTGACAATAGTGACATTCCCCCCTTTGTTTCACAGAGGTGTATTTAACCCTTCTGCCATGTGTAACGGCCATTATGTGGCTGTGAAATGACATCAAAGATCCTTTTGAGTATTAACGAAACATTGGCTTCTAGCTGCACAATTGATCTCTCCTTAAATTCTGACTCCGGGGGTTTAAAATACAAATACCTAAAGGCCTTTTTAGTAGTAGTTCTTCTCTTTTTGTAAGCATGTCTGAGAATCTTGCTAGCCTGGGAAAACAGCCTGTTGTGATGTTTTAAGAAACCGATTGCTTTGCTTGAAAGTTCTGTCCTCCTTGAGAGGTTTCCCTTCAGCTCCACCCCGCTCACCCCCGTTTACCCTAGCTCTGCCTCGGTGCGGGAGTTGTTCTTGACTGGGGCTTTCTCCATCGCACTGGCCCGGGCTCTGCACAGTCAGTAACTGGACAGACCAAACTTTCTTGGCCATCTTGTGATGTCCCAGTGAAGTGCCACCTTCCACCTGGCTCAAACTGCCACCTTCCAGCCCTGTCTTGCGAGGGGTGGTTGGGACTTCCTTTCCTTTGACAAGACTCCAGAGGAACTCTTGCTCTCTGCTCTCTTCCCCAGCTTGACCTTGATTAGATGTGAATTTTGGTGTGAAGGAAGTACAATAATAATACAAAGAAAGAGTAAAGAATACCTACAGGATCATTTTGTTTGATTTTGCTTAAGATAAGGAGAAAATGGAGAAGGCAGGCTTCTTTCAATGAGAAATCCATTTATTCTATCAAAAATAAACGAAAATATTCCTGCAGAAAAGTGCAATAAAGAGGTAATTTTTTATGCATAAAGATTACTGGAATAACTCGAGTGACCAGTCTGTTGACTTCTGTTTTATGCAAAGTTTTTTATGCATCAAAAATTATCTCAACTCCAGTTTAGAGCCTTTTTGACTATGAGACCATTCCTTTACGTTTGCTCTGGAGCCTCTATATTCTTCTAAAACTAACAGGAGGGCATTTTAGCTTATTCCTTTGGAGCCCAATGAAGGCCAGTTTTCTTGGTCTTTTTTACTCCAGCTCCCTTGGGACTGCTCTCTAAATGTATGCCAAGGCGGTCACTGTTTTCTTTTCAGCGGAGAGAAGCCTGTGCAGTCTGTCTTCTGAAAGCTTCCCAGATAAGATGAAGTTAGAAAGTGGATGGACTTAGAATGTGCATTTCAGTAGCAGCACGGTCGTTACCTGGCACTGAAAGTTTGATGAAAATTGCGTCAGTTGCTTTTCAAAAGTTGCCAGCGCTTATTTTTTATGTTAGCAAAATAATGTATTTTCCCTACTCTAGCTTTGTTGTCACAACCAGCTAAACTGTCTGTCTATAAGGGAAGAAAGCAAACTACCCTGCAGGTGATGTTCAGCATCAGAATGTTCAGGCTAAATGGATAAGGTTTGGCAAAATTATAACTAACTGAAAACCGAGTCTCCTGATGTCAAATGTCAGGACAGCTTTAGTGGACAGTATTAGTTCTGCTTTTGCACATTTATAGCAGAATCCTCGGTGAGTCCTAGAAGCAAACAGAGTCCGTTTAATGTCTGCGAAAGTGAAAACTGTCGTTTTTTTCTTTTACTGTTTAAATGTCTGCTTGTGTTAGTATTGCACTGCTCGGCATAAAAGTCTAAATGGATTTCCTCAGCTAACAGTAAAATAGTATATAATATCCCACAGCTTTTGCAGCACCATTGTTAGGTCTGCTGCTATTAGAAAGATGATAACTTACAGGAATAACTATAACTCAGTCAAATTTGAAATAAAAACTGTGGAAAATATGTTGCTTTTGGGGAGATGAAAATATACCAGCAATATTGATCTTAGTACCATATGATGTTCTTGCTGAATTCAAATGTGACAGGACAAAACAGATAAAAATGAAGAGCTGGCTGCCTATCACATGATTCAGCAGCCTTTTCGAGGCAGGGATATTGCTTTGTGTTTCTCCTACCAGTTCCTCTCCCTTTTTTGGTTAGAAAGAGGTGCAAAAGGAGAGCCTCCTGGGATCCTAGCTGTTTGCTTTGCTAAGAGAAGTTTGGGATTTGTTTGTTTTGAATAAAAAGCTATTCCTTGAGGCTAGGACATAAAAGAGGTTTGACAGTGAAAGAGCTTGCTACTTCTGGTGGGTAATTCTTCTCTAAAAATGTAATTATTTTGAAAGGTATGCAGGACCCTGTCCCTCTCTCTCCCCGAAATTTTGCTTTCTCTTTTTTCTTTAGGGACACGAGCATTTTCATTCCTATATGCCAAGAACGACGCTTAGACTCAGTGTAACCACGTTGACTGTATCAAAAAGTGATGAAACCTTAAGGGTAGCTATATACAAAGATTCTTGTCTACTAGGGGAAAATATATAATCTATTAACAATTAATTACTGAATATTGAATTCATCTAAACCAAACACATGCATCCCTAAACATTATTCTCAGATTTCATTTACAAGCTTTGGGCAGAATTTTACAAGAAAAATTAATCTCTCTCTTCAGCTAAAGACAAACCTGAAACTTACTTTCAATACAGAAGCTGTAACTGAAGGTGATTAAGCATGCTCTAATTTATTGTAGTTTACAAGCCAACAGCAAAATATATATATCTCTCCTACAAATCCATATGGTGATATGCAAGCATTTCTCTCCAGTAGTATATGTTTAGAAAATGTCTATCTGTGCCAGTGCTTTAAGCAGTTTCAGAGTAAGCCTTTGACTGGTGTCATAAAGATCTTATGTTCTTCTCTGTTAAAAAATTCTGAAAACAGCTGCAGAACCGGAGCTGTGTCTGTGCGCCATACTCTTTAAGATCTTTTCTAGGGCAGAGGCCCAGGTGTCTTGATTTAGTTAGGCAGAAATATCAGCATTTCTTGCAACTGTTTGCAGTGGAGTCTCATTTATTTGTTTCAGCAGCCAGAATAGCTTTGTGTGCCTCTCTGATTATCAATCCAGATCATGATAGCTTTATGGCTGATCGGATGGTGCGCCTTTGCAGCTTTGAGCCTGCTCGTTCTGCCATGTACTATGAAGTTGGAAGCTAGGACAACACAGAATCTGAAAAGGCAGTTCAATGCTGAAAGGAATGCACAAATGCAAGTATTTTCGCTGTAGTCCTTTTGCCATGTTCTGGTGAACCTTTAAGCTCTTGTAGCTCTTTTAGCAGTGGCAGAAATTGATCTTCACATACCTGCTGTAGTTGTGTGATGCGCTAAACTGCATAGCATTTCCTTGATTATCATTTTCATGTTTCTGCTTGAATTTTGCATATAAGACTTTTCTGTTAGAGAGGATTAGAAACCCTGAAACTTTTTTTTCCCCTATTACTAGGGTAAGATTGTGTGTAATATCTTTCACAGTTCTGGCTACCAAGCTGTCGTCATCTACTTCAGTCGTGTTTGTGTCTGAGGACATGCTGCTGGCACCATTTTGTTTTATCTGTGCTAGAAGACTGCCTCTTCTCCTTCTGTTCTGGTGCTGATATAAGTCCCAGATTTTTCCTTAACAGGAAAGCGCGTGTTATGTTTCTGTCATTGCAAATTCTCATTTTAGTTGAATAATCCTGTTTTAAACTTTCCAATCCATCATTATAAGGTAACATAACAAGACTTTGGTGTGAATACGGTTGCAGCGTGATCTGTATTTCATCATGTCTCTTGAGAACGTGTGCAGCCACATAAACCCCCCGACTACTTGATTCAAAGTGGGCCACTTCTAAGGATATGCGAAAGCGTGGCACTTGGATTTGGGGCCAGGAGCGCTGGGGGCTGATGCTGGTTGTTTGTATTTTTGTTTTATTTTAATTTTTGTGTAAGAAATAGAAGCTGGACAAATTGTTGGGAATAATAGTAGGTATGGCATACAGGAAGATTTCAGTACAGGCAGGTGGCTGTACTTAGCAGTTGATAGTGCCAGCTATAAGATTTTTATCTATATTTAAATTGCCTTAATCAGCAGACTGGTTTGTATTCAAAACTGTTTTCACATTACACAAAAATGGCAGGAGAAGAAATATTACTTTGAGAAAAATTCATAACATCTGGTGAAAGACATAAGTTTCATCTGTTTGTTCAATACGGATTAATTATTTTCCATGTGTGATTTCCAGAAGTTTTTTCCAATAGTCTCTTGAGTAAACAAATTATGTACTTTCCTAGCAAGTCTAAAATTCTGATCTTCCATTTTTGTTCTTTCTTTCAATCACTTCAGTTCTGCAATGAAACAGAACATTATCCCACATATGCCACATGAAGTCTTCAGTAAGTCTTTAATATTCTGTACAGCAAGGGAAATTTGGATGTTTATGTCTCTTTTCTTTTTTCTTTTGGTTGGGGATGGGATTTTTTGATAAAAAGTATCTTAGACCTAAGTAAGCTTAATTTCATTTCAGACTCAATGTAACGAGACTCTTATCTTGTACTGTAAAATTACGCAGATAAATTATAGCTTTGAAGAAACTGTGGTCTGATAGAAGACAATTTATCTACTGAATGTATTAGGCCAGATCCTCTGCTGGTAATTATTTGGGTGGAGCTAAAGTAGTTTACACCAGGAATGTATGTGTGTGTTGCTGCTGTCTGAAGGAAACTGATGAGCAGGAAATGTGCTGACTGAGACTTTGATAGAACAAGAACTGGATATGCTGAAGAAGTCTTGTTCGGAAATGCAATGATGTTGTTTTTACATATTTCCATATGGAAAGGATCTTTCAGGACAGGAGAATCAAGATGTGTGAATAATAAGTGATTAAAGGAAAGTGTCCCACAGAATGGACTTGTCATGCTGTATATACAGTTAAAAAAAAAAAAAACATTGGGAATAATTGCAATTAATAGCAAAGTGGCTTTTTTTTTTTTTCCAAAAGGAAGACAATCTATATATTTTTTTCCATTTCTGTTATGCCTCTTTGAATGTTTTCTTGTTTCATTGCCAATATGCATGGAGTGAAACTTTAAAAAATATATTCACCAAGAAATGTGTACACCAGGCAAATGCATGCAGAAGGATGCTGATTGTGAAATGTTTCTGTTCTTTCTCAACAAAACAATGGGGTGAGGAAAGAATAGAAAGAACCAACGTGCTTATACCTTTGAAATTTTCCAGGGTTGAAGACCTTGGGTCCTTGTTTACATACCGTGGCTGTTTTCAAACCTGGAGTTTTGTGAAACTTCTTGGACCAAAACCCTTGTTGTATGTGCATCAAATTCAATCCTGTGCTGCCTCTCGAAAATCGTGCTCTTTTGAAGTTTGTGTAGCCCCTGTTTGTAAAGTAGAGCATCTGACAGTTAACAGTGTTTGGGCCAGTCTTCAAAGACTGACTTTGGGATCTCTGACTCTCTTAAATCTCTCTAACTTCATGCACCAAGAGACATTCAACTCCTTTTTCTGCACCTTCCCACAGTACAGCTACAACTCCAGGGCCCGCAGACGAACCCTTTCATAAACAGATCTGTGAGACACGTTGCTGTTTCTGCACTGGAGTTCATCATATTTCCGCATACTCAGGAGCTCAGGCCAGTAAGAACAACCCATCTCTTAGGACTTAAACTTAGGGAACAGTGCAATTCTAGTGCAAAGTGGCTGAAGTGATTATAGTTTTAAAGAAGTTTCTAAATGTAGAGAAAAAACTATCAGTAATTTTTACTAAGTGTTAACAAATAAACGTGATGTGTGCAGAGTGTGGTTACCTGGGGAAATGTAGGGAGTTTTAATCCTCAGCATGGAAATCAAAGCATTAGTACATCACTAGGGGAAGATGATGGACCTTTTGTTTCCAAACGCTGTACAGAGCTCGGGCTTTCTGGCAATGTCCCTGGCATTATATTCATTTCTTCTGAAGCTGCAAATTGATTAAATTAGATCAGTGAAAGGCCACTAATGACATGTTTTCGTTTTCTTTTTATTGCAGCAGCGTGTTAATCTTACATTTGGAATTTGAATCACATGGTAGCTGGCTGTTCAAAAGAGCAACTGGTCAGGGTCTAGACATACGTAATACAGTGAAGCTTCTGACCACAGCTATTAAAAGAGAAAACAAAGGAGGGAAGCCCTACAATCCTGCCTCATACACATGTTTATAGTGATGGAATAAGACTGCTTTGTTTCAGTCATTTTTCATAAATAGTTATGTGGAATTTTAATTATGTTCTCTGGGTGTAGTGCTGAAACATCTCTTCCAAAAAATTACTCTATTTACTTCTGAAAGTTTCAAAACCACTCTGTGTGTGTGTGTCACTGGAACCCTGAGTTTGTGTAAATTGAAGGGTTAATACTCATTGATGAAACCATAGATTATTTTTTGTTCCCCCATATACAAATAGACATGCAGAGAGGAGATGGCTCTGGCTCGCTGGGGCAGTATGGGGACTCCTGTCATGAGCTTTCAGTGGAATCTCATCTGGTTTTATCCCTTAAATTCTCTTCAGCTAAAGTTTATATCATAATAGCTCTTTTTTCTCCCTTCTCACCCGCTCTTGTTTCCTGAGCTATAGTGAGGCGCTTTGACACCTTGGAGCAACTCTCCATATCTTACCTCCTGTCCTTTCCTGGTGTCCCTCTGTCATCACACTGCTGCTAATTACAGCTCTGCACCAGTATCTTTTTCTCCTGGGTGGCAGCAGCAACTACTGTGGCTCAAATATATTTATTCCTTATGGTACCCTTCTTCCACTTCCATCGGTATCCCAAGTCCCTTTCACTTTTCTTTCTATTCAGTCATTTCTTACTTAAATGAACCCTTATAGACAATAGAATTGATGTGATATTTTCCACCACTATATTTTGTTTACAAATCACAGCACTCTCTAGCTTATGTCTGAATATTTGTTTAGATTGTAATTGCCTTGGGGTAGGAACTGTTTCTGCACATGCGCGTGTGCATGCATTGTGCCTATAACAACAGCAACTCCTCTTTTGTCTGTTGAGAGCCAAAGGGAGCTGAAGTATATACCATATACTTAGTATATTTTTAAAATATTTCAGATAGCCTGATCTGAATTAATGACAAAATATTTAAACAGCTTCATGTTCATACAATTCCCTTGAGTTTAAATGAGATTTAGGCATTACTTAAAGTTGCACCTTAAAAGTCTTTTTATCTCTAAAACTTTTTTAATCACGCCGAACTCAGTACTGTATTGAAATTAGTATAATTTACATTTTCTTCTACCCATCTCCATATAAACCAAATTATTTAGGTTTCCATTTAGATACTCCCCAAAATGTGATTCACATCTCATTTATACACTACCATTGCCATTTAATTAAATTAATTCTTACAACAGCCTCAGCTAACAGAACAGATATGCCTCAATTCTGAACAGTCTTCATGGATTTGATCAGTTTTATGTAGTCACAGACCAGGTTTTCTGAAAAACTGGTTTGCTGTGTGAGCACTATAAATGCTCATTTCTCTAAGCGTTCAGCGTAGTGGATATTCAGCAGAGTAGCTAAGCATTTTGGAAAACTTGGCCGTAGCTGCTGGTGCCAAGCCATACAGTCTGTCTCGGAAAATTCTAGGGTTTTATTTTCTCAAGTTCTCTCAAAGTTGGGGGATGAGGAATCCCTTTGAAATATGTAACGAGGCTCTAGATAGCTCAGAAGTGAAGTGAATATTTCTGAAAATCTCTGTTGGGGGGTGTCTTGCCAATGTGGATTGCAAGCAATGGCAAAGCTAGAATTGGAATAACAAGAGAAAAATAGAAATTGCCTTTGAAACAAATTTTGAGATTAAATTACAAAAATTAGGCTTCTTTAAACATGTTGAGGTTAAATATCAGGTCATTTTGCTAGTCAACTACATACTTGTGCATGTATTTTGAAATGCAATTATACAAGTTCAGTATTTGATATGTATTTTTTTAACATCAGCTTTCACAGCAGGAGTAAAACTGAGAGCAGAATCACAACCTCTGAAAATTGCCTTTTCATAGGAACTTCACACTGAAACTTCTCCTGTTATTAGCTAGTCTGGAAACACAAACAGTCATCCTTAAATAAACTGCCCTCCTTTTTAGCCATGTGAATGATGGTCCCTGTAGTAGTAAAGCTGCATTTTTTTTTTTCCTTGAGGAATTCCTTTGTATCTGCTCCTTCCTGTAAGGTTCTTGAAGGCCATTTTTCATATAAACCAGCTTTAGTCTGTCAAGCAACAGAGTCACAGGAAACCAAGGCTCCAGAAATCCTGTAGGGTCCTCCCACTCAATATTGCCTGGCAAGCCAATTAGCTTGATATTTTTATCTCTAACCTGATTTGGAACTAATTGTAAATTACTATTTTACCATTCTGTTTTCTGTGATAAATGCCCTACTCAATTATTATTAGATCTGTTCCTAGGACAGCTAAATCTCCTTATATCTATGCCATACCTTTGTGGCTCTGCAGTCTAAGGAGGATGCAGAAGCAACCTCTCATCCTACTTCACCGATTCTTGATCTTGGCCCAGAGAACAGGGGAATGTGTTCACTCTTTGAGACAGCGTAGGATTTTCTAGCACACCCTGCACTGTGGTAAAAGTGCCGTTCTGTATGAAGGTTCATGTCAGTTATTTAATATCTGTCAAGTTGCCTTCAAAGCAAAGCCTAATTCTCTACACTAAATTAAGAAAGTTGGAGCCAGTTCGCGTTTTCCTCCAACTCAGTGTTCCCTGCTTTTTATTTGATTTTTTTTTTTTTTAAAATCTCAGGGTCTATCATGAGATAACATTTATTTTAAAGCTTGAGATGCCGTTTTTACCACAGAGTACATCTACCTTTGATGCAATTTTGAAGTCAATCTCTCAGTTGTTCCCATTTACTGCACTTTGCCTCACATCACTGAGTGTGTCAGAGCACATGAATTGGATTCCTTCTGGTTAAAACTAAACTAGAATATGCTCTCCAGGAACACCATTGAATGTCCATTAAGCAGTTGGAGAACGTTAGTTCCTGGGTCCGCACCAGAGCTTATCCAAAGTGGCATATATTGTAGATGGTGGGTTCTCAGCACCAACTGTTTTGCCGTGCAGGTGTTCTCCTGTCTCACCTCACAGTTCAGGAACATTGAGGTGACGGTATGCATGTGAATCTTGAAAAGATAGTTATGCTGTGGTCGGAGAAGGCTCTTACTTGCCCCAGTTTTGGGAACAGAGAAGTAGGAACAGAGAAATAAATAGCTCTGCTCATTACTGCCTTTCCTCTTCTCCATTTCTGTTCCTGCTCCGTGCTCAGGGAACTGAAGATCTTGCCAACTGTTTCAGTTAAGGCTACTGAGCAGGCATGCTCCTCTTACTGTGTCTTAGATAAATTACCTGGAACCCAAGAGTGCGGCGTACAGGCCGCTGACAGAAGCAGAAGAGCAGTTTGCAGTCTGACTTTTCAGTGTGTGCCTACGTAACGGTATCTGTGTAGCTGCAGCTAACAGGAATCATTAAACTCACGCTCAATTGGAAAGACCCCTGAGGAAGGATGGAGTACATTGGCAATCACAAGTACTTCCCAAGTCTGCTGCTCCTGTACGAATTTAGCTACCTTGCTCCATGTAACTACTGAAAGAAAATGCAAGATTCATCTATCCAGATTTAATCATCTGCATCTGAGCTTTTCATGTGACACTAGTGCTGTCATTCAAGCAAGCAATTCTCTTCCACAGGCAGACGAGTTCATGGAGTCATGTATTGGAAAGTCTCACACAAAAGTGAACTTCGTGCTCCAAATCACTGAGATGATGCCTTTTCCATTAGCACTTTAATCAAGGCCTTCGCTGCAGCAAATGTTTAGCACTGTAAGTAATTGGTAAAGACTGCTGACCTGATAAAGCTGTGGTAGGTTCAGCCTAATCTGAAAAAAATCCCTTAGAACATTTACTGCATTAGCTGACCCAATGAATCATCAAAAAAGCAAAGCATAATCTGAATGTTGTGCGCAGCAAGTAGAAATATGCCTGGAATGTTTCAGAAGGGCCACACTGAGAAGAAACAAAAAAAGGCTGCTCAAAGTGGAGCATTTTCCATGCTGTTCCATGGGAGCTGTCGCACAGAGACCCCCTCAGTCTGCTTCTGAATATCCCTTTGGCAACAGGAACCAGCATGCGGGTGTGAAAATACTGTGACTGCTTTTAGCATCACAAAGTAATTTTTTTATCGGAAAGTGTGCACAAAGTAATGATTTTATTGGAAATTCATTGCCTACCTTCTGAACATCTGAGTCTTAACCACTTGATAATCAATTCAAGGATTGTATGATTCGAAAGCAGTACATGGTTAGGAAAGCTGTTAGAGATTATACAGTATTAAGAAATCCTTTTCCTTTTCTCTAAGCAAAGAGAAGCTTGAGGAGGCTATGGAAGGCTGGTCATTGTAGCAAAGAGCAGGTGAGTGTGAAGGCTGGAGCAGAAGCTAGTGGATTGTTTTGCAGTTTAATTCATTTGCTTGGGAGTGAGTCGTGGGCTGAGAGTCCTTGGGTGCTACCCCTGCCCAGCGCTCAGTTCTGCCAGGGAGGCAGGAACGTGACTACAAACCGTGTGCCAGGGGGTGTGAGGCCCCGTCAGCCTCACACCCCTTGGCACGGGAGTCAGAACTAAGGACTGATGATAGTCAGAGGGGAAGGAGCAAGTGTATGGACAGCCAGATAACAAAACAAATGTAAGTAATGGTTAAGCAGATATCATTAGAGTTGTGTATTTTAAAAACTGCTAATATCTGTGAATTTCACTGTCCAGTATTGACCATCTTACTGACACCCTGCTCGCTAAGTCATCGTTTCCAGGATTTATTCAGCCATTCCAAATCTCTGAGCAGATTCAGCCTACTGCATTTCTTAAGTGAACAGATAAACCTGTAGTTCTCTCTTTAATACCAAATGTAGATGGTATTGCCCACTGACACTAAGCAGAGTCTGTCAATGTGCCAGTGAGAGTTGTCATGTCTGTAGCATCTTTTGGTTTATTAAGCCTGGAAGGAATTTTTGAACTACAAAAATAAGAAAATTCACAGGATCCTAACAGCTAAAACATTTTTTTTTCCTGGCTGTGAAAATTCCAAAGAAGCCATGTTTTGTGGTGGTCTTTTTTTATCTTTAGACTGTTTCAGGCAATATATAATGAGTCTTCTCTCCTTTGACTCATGCACAAATGAAATTCTCTATGGAAAAGGATACAAAAATGTTTTTTTAATTTGTAGAAAGGTTTGTTTCCACAAAGTAGAAATCATAAAAACCCACATGTAGCATCTAGTAATATAATTTTAAAATAATCCCTCTATGTGCTAGTATATTCATATAAATATATTTTAATTTTCAATAATGAAAATAAATTTGAGTTAGGATCACCTACTTAATAATTTGTTCTATAGAAAATGGTAACAGTAACCTATCTTGAAAAACATGAGTCTGAGAATTGCACCTAAGAATTACCTCAAGACTGTCCTTTCTGATTGAGCTAATGAATGTTTCTTCCAGTGACAGCCAACCTAAAGTAAAAAGCTGAAGCAACAAAGAATCTTTTACATCTTCTGGTAAGTTATACCAATTTAGTCCCATGATTAAAAATCTGCACCTATTCCAGTCTGAATAGGTCATCAGCATCGAGCCTTTTGATCTTGTAATGCTTTTGTCTGCTAGATTTGAAGAGCTATCAGAAATCTCCTTGTGTATATGCTTATAGACACTGATCATATCATATCTTACATTTCTCTTTGACAGAGCGAAAGAGATTGATCTCTTTAAATCTCCGTATTAGGAATTTTTTTTTTTTTCTTTTGGCTATTTTTACTGAACCTTTTCTGTTTTCTTTTTGGGGAAGGGTGAATATCAGAAGTTGGCACAGTATGTTACAATACGACAGGGATGCAAAACTTTGTGGTAAGATTAGATTCATGCAAATTAGTTAGAAATAATTGTTTCCCTTTTCATCTGAATCCATCCGAGCTCCGTGTTGCGCTCACTGAGACTTGTAACAGTATGAGGTCTGTTATGATTAGTTGTATAGCTGATTATGGTCTGATTGCTTCATTCAAGTTGTCTGGACTGAGCTACTGCTAGCAACAGTAGTAAAATCTTCTGAGTGTTGTATTAATCTTTAATAGATCTGTAATGCCCAGGATGCACATCAGTGGTATTTTCGGAATGACAATTACCATTATATTTTTCAATATTATAATACTTCTGTCCCCAAAGCATTTTAGCTACCACACTTAGATGACATTAAGTGGGAAGCCTCCTATGATTCATATTTGTTGTAAATAGAAAACTTTTTTAATATTTCAGCAAATAATCCTAGAGAAATTAGGCATCTGTGGATTGTAAAGATCTGAATTAGGGAAAGTAATTTCTGAAAGTATATCAGATGTCTTACAGCTTCAGAATGCAAAGTTTCCTGTGTAGGATTCATCACTATTTTATAGCTTGCTTGAGTAAATCATATGGCCTTGGCTGGCCTCCAAATCAAATAGTTCCTAGGCTGCAATTCCCATAAACGCGTATTTAGAATAAAACATAAAACTGTGACTTCTTAACTTCAGGTAGCTCAACCTGTCTGTCTGTCTTTGTTGTAAGCAAGCTAACTTACTATGTACGTATTTCTTGTAGTTCGCTGTATTTTTATAGGATCACTTCTAGTATAATATTTGTAATATTAGAAAAGTTCACAACTGCTCTTGGCTATGATCAGGAGACGGTATATTGGCTTCAGAATTATTTTCTAATATTGTGCTAAATTTCTCCTGAAGTGTCCGTAAGAGGGTATTCTTTGCATCAGTCATGTTCTGTGTTCGGGAAGAACAAGTCAGCTCCCATACAAACCGCTTAATGTACATTCCGGGTACATGTTTTGGCTCCTGGACCTAATCTATATCCGATTACAGCAGCAAAAAGTCAGGCAGGTTGATACTTCTTCTTGTCTGTTTTTATCATGGTTACATGGTATGTAACTTTTCCTCCCTGCAAAAGAAAACAGTGATAAATGTATTTAATAAAAAAATGTGAGAAAATGCTCTGAATAAAATATTTATTTTATTACAATAGCAACATAATACACGATGAACCCTTTTACTGTATAACAAAGTCTTTTTAATGGACATTGGACTGGCAATGATCTCCTAACAGCACCTGTGTCTTCTCTTTGTTTTTCTCGGCTAGGCAAGCGAAGTTTCTTCTCTTCATCTCTTCTCATGTGATAGATCTTCCATTTCCCTAATTGCGCCAGTAGCCTTTCTTTGTGCTCACATTAATCTTGCTGGAAGATGGGTGATATAATTACATGGTGTACTCCCAAGTTTTCACTAAGTTTTTACTGAGGCTTAGTTGAGTGGTCTGTTTTCAATGAGATTATTTGTCCTGTTTCATCCTCGTATCAGGCTTGCTTTTTTCCCTTGGTTGCGCCACAAATCAGGCTGTTAGCCATCCTGTGATCAACCACACACAGGCTTTTTCCCTCCTCAGTCATTTTCAACCAACGAATCTTAAGCTTACAGCAAACATAATTTCTGAGAGCATGGTCTTCTGCTTTGTACTGTTAGCATTTATCCCATACTGATTGCTCCGTCGTTAGAATTATCTACTTCTTCCCAAGATACTCTGATCTTCCACCGATCTTCCACATTGTACTGTGGTCAGTTTATATTAATATAGTTTCTGTTTTTTGTGGAAATGTTGTTAATGTAAATACTATATGAAAATATGATCTCAGAAAGAACCCTTGGGGGACTCCACACCCGCTGGCATCTCTAAAGTAGTCCACTCCCTTACTTAGATCTTTCTTCTCTACCTTGTGTGCTGCTCATTGAATCCTAGGTGGATTACCTGTAGATTATAATATATATACAGTTTTATCTAGAAAAGTAGTTACTTTATATATAAATAAAGCTTATGTTTTGTCACATTTTCTGTTTCCCCTTTAGCATTTCATTCAAAACATTTGAGAACTTTGCGTGCTGCAGATGTTTGACTAATAGGGAAATAGTTGCTTGGATCACCTGTTCTGCCTTCTAAATGCAAGTAATTAATCTGTCTCATTTTAAGACTGGAATCAAGAGATGAAATGTATTACAAATTTCTGATTGCAGAACAGGGCACTAAGGTATCGAGGTACTTTAGAATTTGGAGCTGTATACTGTGAGGTTCCCAATTAGGTTGCGTTGAACTCTTTGACCTTTGCCTCCTACACATGGTTCTTTCCACGTGTACACCAAATGGCTGGTGTTAATTTGCCATTCAGCACCTGAACCCGCCGCACACCCTTACTGAAAATTGAAAAAGAACGGTGGGTTTTTTCTAATTACCTTTTAATCTCTGTCTCGTTTTCACCGCAATGTAATCCCACTTTTTACCTTTTTAAAATAATCAGGTCTGAAAAATCTTTTATTTTATTGTCCTTTCCATGATTTATTTCAAATTGATTTGTGGAAGTTCAGACTTTCTCCCTTCACATTTTACACTTTGAAGTTGTACCTATCTCTTCCAACTTCATACCGTTTTAAAGCCCTTTTAGATTTTTCATTTGCACTATTAGCCTTTTTTGGGGTAGTTATTCCTTTGGAGCCCATTTTTACTGAAGTCTCTTTGCTTGATATTCAAGTTTTAGAAATAATAATCTATTTACAAATTAAATACATTCTAGACCTTAATGTTCAAGTTTATGTTTCTCAGCCCAATTATTTTCAGTAAATAGTTACCATAGTTACTCAAAGATTCTTCTTCTAAAATCAAGATTGCGCCCGATGTTTGTTTACCATTCCATTTAATTTAAATTGAATCATCTTATGTGCATTCACTCCAAGGTTGTTTGATCAACTCTCTTGTAATGTCCTCGTTGCAAATCAAAATCACATTCACAATAGTATCACTTCATGTGAATTTGCTAAACATTTGGGAAAGAAATCTGTCAGCTCTCATACTAATGAGTATATGAATGCTACCACTAATAGAAACATTTATTTTCCCATCTCTGTCTGGAAAGTTAGTTCCTATATTGATACAATTTCTAGAAGCAATAAAATTAAGAGTTTTCTAATCAAATCCAATCCTAGAATACTCTTGAAAATCTTGAGCAAACTCAT
This sequence comes from Phoenicopterus ruber ruber, assembly GCA_009819775.1. Classification (NCBI taxonomy): domain Eukaryota; kingdom Metazoa; phylum Chordata; class Aves; order Phoenicopteriformes; family Phoenicopteridae; genus Phoenicopterus; species Phoenicopterus ruber. The sequence continues at coordinate 19,617,422 of CM020224.1, forward strand.
TTGTCTGCCCATCATTCCCCAAAATTATTTTGGCTCAGACAAATTCTGTTTTGTCCATGCTACTTACATTTCTTTAACCTATTGTCTCCTTGTTTCATAACAGTAGTGTATCTGTATTTCTGGACTTTATTTCTCTAACTTATTTTTATCAGTTTCATTATCCTTAGATGTTTTCACCAGATTCTTTTAAATGATGCATTAGACGTATGGGTTAATTATTAGTTATTCAGACAGCAATCTCACACACAACAGTAAAATATTTCCCTTACATCATACTGCTATATATTCCTTTTCATTTTTTCTTTTATTAGTTATATTTTTTATATTTTATTCTTTAGGGATAAACTGTATTTCATAATTCCAACTATAAAATTATATTTGTGGAATAAATTCCAGTCCTTGCCTCTTTATATGCACTGGTAGTAATTTTAATAACATTATTTCTTCAGTGGCTTGTGCGCCCAAAAATGTGTCTGTTTCTTCCCTCAAAGTTACACGAGTTGATCTAATAAACAATACTTATGCTGCTTTCATTATTTATGATAGAATGAGCAATTTGCCAACTGCAACAATTCATATGAATTCCAAACTAACTAGTAAGGAATAGTAAATTTATTTTAGTGGGTTAACAACAGATTTTACCAGGTTGCAATAGAATTAGTATTAGTGGAGGATTACCTGTCCTCTAGAAATCCTGCCATTAGCTCCTCCAGACAGTGGCTTGAAATCTTAAATCTCTGCTGAATGCATCCTGTCTAGAGGGTGACAAGGAACAGCTGTCACAGTTCAACTCAAGCTGATACAGTCAAGCATTTTGAGAGCAAAACAATATTTTGAATTGCAGTAGGGAATGAGAGATGTAGCAGACACCAAAAGAAAATATTTCATATTAATAGGAAAATGTAATATTTGCATCAAAATTTGCAAAATTTTCTAATTCTAACCAGTAAAACACTTGTAGCAGCGTACGCAGAGTCTAAATTCCTGGAGATCCTTCTCCATTACCAGTAGGGAGAAAAAGGGGTCTGAGTTTTATCTTCATAATCATAAAAGGTTCAATTAGTTGAGCAATCTGTTTGCAGTGTGTGTTTGCGCTTTGCTTGACAGGCATGTTATATTTTTATATTGGTTGCTGGGTTTAGTACTACTAAGCAAACACGTAAGTTTGTTTATCCTGTGTAGGAAGGTTGCAGTGGCCGTAGCCAATCCAAAACCTGATGGTAGTCCACCTGATGGTGGATAATTTATAAATCATAAATGAAAAATAAATCTTCTAACTGAATCTGTCCTTTACTATGTGCCATGTTTTGTAGGTAAAAGTATGCCTGTAAAAAATACCTTTTGCAAACTCTTTTCCACGTCTTCCCTTCCCTGTGAAGGAATGAATGGGTTTATTAAAGTCTTCAAACTTACACTTTCGTGGCTCAAACACTAACTGGGTCATAGCTGGTTTCTGAGTGATCATTTTAAACTTCTTTCCTCGTTATTTTTCCTGTGTGTGAGATTTTGTGCCTGTCATTGACCACTTTATAATACGGGTATACTTTCCTGTTTCAGTGGCCTGCCTTCGGATGGGATGTTTCTGTGAGAGCTTTTGTGGAGAACTCTGCACTTCTGCTTCTGACAGACAGTTATGTTGATTTATTGCTATTCATTTGGTATGTTAATGGCAAATAAAGAATTAAAATTTTATTGCATAGCTTTACAGGAGATAAAGAACATATTTTTTGCCTTTACACAGCACCTGCACAATCTTAGATGGTAATTTTTCTCCATGTGGAAGACAGCCTGCTTAATCTAGGCTTTTTCTCCTGCTGCCTGATTCAATCACCTGATTCAGTCACTTCATGATATGAGGACATTTCTTTCTGGTTTTCAGGAAGGTGCCTCTCATACACACGGAGCTGTCTGCATGTCTGTAACAGCTAGACAGCATCTTGAGGAGCTCTAGGCTAAGTCTTTACTGCTAGAGTTTACACAAGAGTTGTTCACTGAGCTGGGGGGGGGGGGAATGACTTGAATCCATATCCTTTTTGCTTGGTGAACAGCTATCAGAAATGTACTTAATCTGTTGCTAAAGTGTCAAGAACACCTTTAAGGAAAAGTGAATATTCAACACCCTTGAGAAGATGTGTGGATGTCATCTAACTCTATTTCTCTGCTTCTGAGTAGAAGATGCTGGATACATTAAGAGCTCTTTGCCAGTTTGACTGTACTGCGTTATGGCAGGACAGCGTATTTGTGTAATTATTGATTACTTCCTTGTGGTGATAGCTGATGAGGTGTTCATGCTTTTGTTATTTAGATGAATCAGCTGCTGGTCACTTTGTGCTGATTCACGCTCAGAGCTGGATATAAGTATTTGGATGCATTTACAGTAACGTCATCCTTTTTACTCAGAGACATGCCAGTCTGGAATTGTTATACTTGACTAATTGGTCTGCCGTGTCAGGTAACAAAACAGTCTACTTTCTTTTATTCTGCTCAAGAAGATCTTGGTTTCATTACATACATCAAAGCTCTTGAAATAAATTTCTGTCATTTTTTTTTCCAGTTAACCTAAGTGACACATGTGAGTGTCTTTGGATGTAGTTGTGATTTAGTCATGCATGAGACAAAGTTTCAAAAGTTTGCTCTGTAGAAGACTGAAGTGGTTTTGGCATGCTGGGAACACAAGAGGAGAAACTCTCTTAAACATAAGAATATTGTAATATCTTTCACAGGGATTATATTTCAAATTCATTTTGGAATCTGAAACTCATATGAAGACTTAACTATCATCTATTTGTTAAGTGGAGAATCTCACTCTGGGCACCTGACACTAGCAGTTAGAAATTTGATTTGGCTATCTATTGAACTAATTGCATTTTAATTGTTCCAATCTTAACAACATTAATTTTTTTCAAGCTTTCTAATATTTATATGCTATCAAAATACATTCTTTATGGATTTTGACTATACATAAACTCAGTATTGTATGTATCTAGATAAAAATAATCAAAATAATTTTACAGTTAAACGTATAGGTTGTTTATCTTTTTAAATATAAATATGTAATTAATATGGACAGTACAATAGTACAAAATGTTAAACAGCGTTTCTTGGGCCATGGTGTGTGTGGTAGGACAAGGGGTGATGGTTTTAAATTAAAAGAGGGGAGATACAGGCTAGGTACAAGGAAGAAATTTGTTACAACGAGGGTGGTGAGGCACTGGCACAGGTTGTCCAGAGAGGTGGGAGATGCCCCATCCCTGGAAACATTCAGGGTCAGGCTGGATGAGGCTCTGAGCAACCTGATCTAGTTGAGGATGTCCCTGCTCATGGCAGGGGGGGTGGACTAGATGGCCTTTAAAGGTCCCTTCCAACCCAAACCATTCGGTGATTCTGTGATGACTGTATATTCCCGTAATCATTCTTCTCAGTAGTTGAGCTGGAATATATGCCCACAGCTAAACTGTGTGCACTAGCATTCCCATCAGAAAAAATGGGATGAATGTCGATAGGTCCAGCATGACTTCAAATTATCCATCTCAGTACTTCTAAATTCTAGTTTTTCCAATTGTTTGTTAGTGCTGGTTTTATTTCCAGATAACAACATATTCTCTGTACAGGTCAAAAGGTAATGGCTAGATATAAAGCGATCTGGTGGTCCTCGAATTCATGGGTTGACCAACATGGCCAGCTAGCTTTCTTGTCATAAAAGTGCTGAGGTGTGGACACAGCAGGGTTTCTGTCCTTTGCCAGAATAGCTGAGGGAGGCTGACTTGAAGCGATGTATGACAGAGGAAGGCTCTGAGCTCTTGGATACAGTCGGTCGCTGCTGATAGCGCAGGAGCGGTGACACAACGTGCGGCCATGACAGCAGCAGGAGGTGAATGCCGTCATGCGTCTGGCGTGCGCTGGCCGGAGCCCCCGGCAGCACCACGGACAGCGCCCGGACGCCGCCGGCCCTCCCCTGCCTTCCCTTCCCCTCCCCTGCCTTCCCTTCCCCTCCCCTGCCTTCCCTTCCCCTTCCCCTTCCCCTGCCCTGCCCTGCCCTCCCCTCCCCTGCCTTCCCTTCCCCTGCCCTGCCCTCCCCGCGTGGGTGGACGGCTGCGTGTTCGCGGGGGTCGGCAGGGCAGCACAGCTTTGTTCTTATCTATTGTGTGCCTTACAAAATGGATGATGCCTATACATGTACTGCACCAAACAGTGTAAGGAGAGATTCTTCTAAAAATAGCGAGCATGGGATAGTTAATTTGATAGTAAGGCTGCTGTGACTAACACATGGAACAGAGAGGCTGTGCGGTAAGTGAAAGCACACTAATAAGAGGGTATTCCTGCTTTGACCTTTCAGCTAGTTCCAAATGAAATACATCTGCTCACTTTTTCTTTTTACTTTTTTACGGATCGACACAATGCATGTAAATAAGGATATAGAACTGTTTAGTCCTCAGCCACTCTGGCTGGAGGTGTGTTAGATTGTTCTCTACGAACCAAGGTTCAGTTGTCCCTGAAACAAAGCAATAACATTAGAGAGAGCACTTGAAAAAATACTCTGCCTTCACTTGTAGAGATTGGGCTAGGAATTGATTAAGTGATAGCTAAAATCAGTTAAGGCAGCCTCTGGAATGGCAACCCTGTTGCATTTCCATGAGTGACGAAACCAGTTCTCTGATGTTTTCTCTCAATAATATAAATATCTTAGCATGAAAGAGATCTCTTTCAAGGCAATAAATAAATACATGATAAGAAATACGTAAGGTCAGAAATGAAAAAAGACCAAAAAAAGCATGCTCACAAGAAGAGTTCACAGATGTTTCTGAACTCTCATTTCAAAAAATAAGACAGGAGCTAATTATTACTTTGGTAGGGTTTCTTACACCCTGAACATTAAAAGAAATTAATAGGAAAAGGTATCAATTTGTCACAACAGTGCTAATTAATGTTCTATGATTTCTCACTCTTTTAATAGGCAATTTGCTGTAGTGAGAACATTAGAGATAAGCGAGAATGAGGCTGCAATAGTATTTTTCTCAAATTTCTTAATTATTTATGAACCATGAAGATTCAAATGAATCTTTTCCTTTTTTACTAATTGAAGAACAAAATACTCTTGTTTCTTTAGTATCAGGAAAACATTTGTTCAGCATAATCTGTGATCTATTTTAAATAAAGGTCCAGCTGACTAAATAATTACCACCTGCACTGTGAATTTTTGGTAATTCTTCTTGATGTATTGGTATTAAAGCATTAGTCAGTCCATTCTCTACTTTTGTGCTAAAAAAAAAAAAAAATTATTGTCCTGACTTAGTGCAGATACCTTCTAGGCAAGCAACATATAAACTTACAAACTGTGATACGTTGGCATAACAACATTGATCTGTACTTGTCCTTACGCAAGTCCTGGTCTTTTCTGGTTTTATAATTTGTTTTCAAGCAATATTACACATAGAGTAAAACTAACTTTTAACATTGTATTTGTAACTGCAAGTTGTGTTATTTGTTTTTAGTTGACGTTTTTTGCGGGGGGGGGGGAGGATGTGTTTAGGTGAGACTTAACTCCAAATGTCTAATGTTCTGGAGGGATTTGAAAGTACCTCTTTCTCTGCCCGCGATGACTTTAGATTACCTTTGCTCTGAAGAAGATAACACCCAAAATAGGGGATGTACTAGAATATTTTATGCTGACTTCCGTTTTTGCATGAAAGAAAAATTTTGGTACTAAAGGACTGGAACAATAGAACAGTTGTAATTGAGATGTCCCCAGGATTGCCAGAAAGTTATGTTTGCTCCATCTCACATGATAAGGTTAGATGTGTGTTGGTTGCTGTTGATCATGAGCTCCTACTTCAAGCACTCGATAAGCAATAGATGGCAGTGACTACTTAACTGCAAGCTGGAAAGGCTGCCTGGTGCATGGGGGTCTGCTTTCCTTTCCTGCCGCTCTGAGAAATGTTGAGGGTGGGGAGCAGACTTGTTTATAAGGAGCTCATTCTGAATTAAAAACTTAAAAAAGGAGTCTTAAGATAATGGCCTTCAAAATCCTCCCCCAATCCTGAGCACTAATCAGAAATCATCCCAATGAAAGAATAATTAGGTGAATGAAGTTGTGGGGCACAAACACTGCAATGCCTTAGAGGGAAAAACTGCTGTCATTTGCTGCATTTAGCTTCCTAATGTTATGGTTTGGTCCTTTATTCATAAGGAAAAAATCCATGAGATGGCCTTGTGCGACAGGACAAAGAATATAATTTAGATGTGTACATCAAAAGCTGAGACCTCCTGCTTAAAAGTTTCAGAAGATTACTTCATCAAAGGAAGAATAGCTCAGTTCTTGAGACATGTGAATCCCTATTTTGAGGCACAAAGGAGAAACACTTGGTGCTTCAAAAGGACCTGCGAGGTCGTTGGAGATGGTGATAGAGTGTATTTGCTTTGGATCCTTTTGTTTCTCCCTGCAAGGTGAGGATTTTATAATTTAATGGGAAAGTCAAGTTGTTTAATGGCTTAAACCATCTTATCAACAGGGAAAGAATATGAACTTTAAAGAAACAAACATGCAAAGCTGGAACCGCAAGTGTAGAAAAGGAGGTAACTTAATCAAATAGATTGACTGTCAGAGGGCATTAAAATTCATCCCTGTGGGTTTTTTTTTTCCTGAGAGCAGGGGTTCTGGGCCATGTTTCTAAAACAGAGGTTTGAAGTAATAACGGAAGTAGAAGTACCAGCATCTATAGCCCTGAGAATAGGGAGAAAGGGTAAAGTATGGGGATGCTCTTACCTGAAAGAGAGGGCAAGAGGGTGATATGTTCCACGATACCTTAAGGCTGAGATAACTAAGAAAAAATTGCTTGCAGGGAGGTATAAGAATCTCTCTGCTTCCTGCACTCTGACCTTCCATTGTCCCTTGCAGAGCGTTTGAAAGGATTGTGCAGTTCCCTTGATCTATTTAAGAGAAAGAAACTGTGTCAAATCTTTCCAATCCCGAGCCAGCTGTCTTTCAGATCACATCTATATTACGGCAAGATAGTATGATATAAGATGATCTGTCTAATGTATTTTAATTAATACTGTGTTCAATGTTAATGTGTGTTCTGTTTGGATAAGGACAATTGTGTTTGCAGTAACTTAACCATAAGCAACTCACAATACTTCTGACATATCGGCTCCTGTACACAGTGGATGTTAAGTAACTTTCAACAGTGTTATTCAAAGTGATTAGTGCTTTCCTTCTGACTTGACTTGTTCAATTAAATAAGGTTTTGAAGCATGTATTTGCCATTATTCCCATATGGTGCAACACAAAAGTTCAGTGACAAAGACTCAGAATGGCAGCTCAGAAGACTTCTGCAAGGGGAGGCCACTTTTCTCTGAGACGCATTAGTGTTTGGGACCCACAATGTCCACCAACAGAAGTTCTGCTTGTAGGAGGTCTGATGTTTACAGCAGATTTTAAAATTTAGTTTGATTGCTGAAGTTAATTTTTAAAACTTCTTAACAAAACCTTAAAACCATTTAAATAATCTAATGAAGTAGGCATTGGATTCCAATTTTGTGGTGGTTTTTAAATGTGCAATCTTTATGATAAGGAAAAATAAAAACAGCTCCAGAAAAAAAAAAAACCCCAACACCCTGGGGCATATAACCCTCAGAATTTCTTGTTTAGGCTTGCACAATACTACTATGCTTTTCCCATGCTTTACAGAGGAGTATGAGTATTGAGGCTGGCAGGAGTGAGCTCTGTTAAGAGAGAAAAAAGGCAGAAGAAATAGTTGTTTTGCAGCCCTGCGCAATAGTCGCTGCTTGCTTTGGTCTGCCTCTTCTGCACGTGGGTGATCCTGAATACCTACTTGCTGCCTGGGAGATTAGTGCCTCTGCCTCCTTTGCAGGATGAGATGTTTGTTCTATGCTACACTTAAGCTAAGAATATTTACTAAAGCAATCAGTATTTATGTAGAGGTGATAGGAGACTCATTAAACTGCTGAATGTATATATCAGAGGAACAGGTGTAAATATATTTGGTAACTTTAAGTTATGCAGACTTGCATTCCACTGACTCTACAGTAAAATACACTGATTTTTTTTTTCTCTCTGAAGTGGGTCATATGCCCCTCTACTGACTCTCTGTGTTTGAAAATAGGTATCACCAGCAGCAGTGCAGAAAAGTGTTAGGAATAAATATGTAATAATATGTACCATATTTGAAATACAAGTAATCTATCATCAATATGACTGTACCTGTTAATGCGATCATTTATATGTCCATGATCAGGAAATACAAATGGCGTAGTTCCCTTTAAACAACAGGGTTCTTGTATACTATTAGTTCCTTGCAGGTCCCGTTCTGTCAACTATTTTGGTGTCCTCCTCAGAGTTCATCTAACCTTGCAAGGTTCTCATCCTGTCTTCCCAAGTTCTCCTTCATTCCATATTTACTTTAAGGGGAACACTCAACTCAGACATGGTTGTATTTTGAAAGAAGAATTCTGCTGTGTTTTTTCTTAGGCAGGAAAAGTATCTGCTTAACTACCGGTCAACCTGGCAGCAAGAAGAATCCATGAAGTGCTGAGGCTGTAGAATGAAGAAACTGGAAGAATTCACCAATTCCTGTCACTACAGAGGTTTTCTGCTCCCAAAGTACTAGTAAGATATGAAGAGGTATTTATTATTGACATATACATATATAACCCCCCCCCCCCCCCAGTTTCTCAAACCCAGCAGCAGCCTATCTCCAACAGATGCAACTCAATGACTTTGTCAGGTTTTGTCCCTTCAAAAAGCTATTTCTGCATGCTGTGGGAGTGCCTCAGGAAGGAAAGTAATGAAGCTATTGTAAACATATATATGCCTAAATGTGAATATGAATTAAGTTATGATTGAATAAGTTGTTTTTCTAAATCAATAACGTACAAACATGCTTACTTATTGGCCATGTTCTGTTTGCACTCTGCGCAGGAAAGCGAAAACCAACAGCCCCAAACCAAGCAAAAACCCAACCAGAAAGCTGTCCGCGTTCAGTGTTGAAACAGAAGTTGCACGTTAAAAAATAAATAATGAAGGTTTCCACAGCAACCTAAGTTCTGTAGTGCAAATTGATGACTTTCGTTCTATTATATAATGATAGAACAGATATTCTATAAAAAGTGTTGGGTACATCTGAAGTTATATTATTAAAAAGTTTAGTGTAATCTAAAACTTCGCATCAAGCAATTTATTTACAAAGGTTTTGGAAAATGCTGTATAAAAAGTGTTGGTTTCTGCCTTTAGCTTTGGGAAGGCTCTGACTGGAGAAAAGTCGCTAGTCTGGCAGAATATTTGCAGCGATCAAAATTTCAGTTACAGGAAAAGTTTTGAATTGCATGTTTCGGCTTTTAATTTGCTGTGAGGAATTAGAATTTAGGTTTTATGGAAAGAGTAGAAATGAAAGATGAACTCAAAGATGAAATCTAAAAGCTATTTCAAATTTTGGATAACTGTTCATTGTGCAACGTGTACAAATTTTGCCAGCTCCTTAGAAACTTTGGAAATGAATTAAAAAAAAAAACATGGTATTAGACAAATTTTAATCTAAGGGCTGGTGGTGTCACCAGTTAAGAGTGCTGACAGCCTTTCCTGATTCTCGTTCTACTCAAATGCCAACCTTAAATGCTGCCACTGTACACTCAATAATATGAATTATTTCTCCATTTTTTTTTTAGAGCTAATAACTCATTAAACAGTTTAAGTATACTTATTTTAATTTCCACCGTTTGAAATAATTTGAAAAGGTTTCCGTAAAAGCAGTAGGTGAGCTACGAATCTTAACGTCCTGTTCCGACACGGTGGTGCAAAGTAGAACTATCACCTCTGCGTGCAGCGGCAGCTGCGTACGGAAGGACATCCACCGTGGGGTTTGTAACAGGGGGACGAGTGAGAGAATTTTCTTCTCTCCACCTCGACTGAATTTCGATTTTTCTAGTGTTTAAAAGATGGTCCTGCCCCAATCCTATCTTCTGGTGGTTCCCATGTGCGTAGTACTGAGCATCTGGTGTCCTCTGCTGCAGACTGGGATTACTGGGGTGCGTGTCCCCCCCCCAGGCGTCCCCCACCCGCCCTCCTTGGCACAGATTCGCTTTTTCTGTTTTCTTGAAAGAATTTTTGCTTTATTTTGCTTTTTTTTTAAAAAGGAGGTCTGACCCACTGGAGGATAAAGTTTGCGTGCGTGCTCTGAGGGGACTTCAGAGGCTGAGAAACCCCCTGGAAAGGCCAGCGCTAGTTCTGTCAGCAGCCGCGTTACGGTGCCGGGGTTTCAGGCTCTACCCCGGTGCTGGCGAACGCCGCCGGGTTCCCGTGGCAGAGCCGCTCCGTGCTGCACTGCGCCGCGGGGCTGTGGCTGCAGGCCCGACCTCCTCGGAGCCGCACCGACCGGCTGCCAGCGGGCGGCTTCGCCCCGCTGGGGGGGGGGGGGGGGCGGGGGGGCACCGCTGCCGCGGAGCGCTGCGGGCCCGGGACCGGCCCGCGCCCCCCGCCCCGGGCCACGCGCCGCCGCCCCCGCGCCTCGCGCCCGCGCGCGCCTCGTGCGGCCCGCGCGGGGCGGGGGGGGGGGGGGGAGGCGGTGCGAGCCGCGCATGCGCGCCGGGCTCCACCGGGAGGGGGGGGCGCGGCAGCTCGAGTCCTTCGGCGGTGGCGACGACGACGACAGGAGCGGCGGCGGCGGTGGCGGCGAGGAGGAGGCTGGGGGCCGCCGAGCTCCGCGGGGCCGCCGCGTCGGCAGGGTGGGAGCCCGCTGGGGCGGCGCGGCCGCGCTAGGAGAGGCGCTGGGCCGGCGGCGAGCGCCCGCCGGGCGCTGAGGGGAGCGGCGGCTGTTGCTGCCCGCGCGCGCGGGCGGGCGGGGGGCGACCTCCCCCCGCCCCCCGGCAGCCGGCGAAGGGCCCCTCAGCGCAGCCCCGGCCGGAGCGTGAGGCGGGGGCTGCTGGCGCGGCGGCCGCGGAGCAGCGCCCCCGCTGAGGGGGGGGAGGAGGAGAAGAAGCCGCCCCCCGCTCCATGAGCGGCGCTCGCCCGCCTCGCTCTGCCCAGAGGATCCGCGGCCGTGGCCGGCTGCCGCCGCAGCAGCATGTGGAGTCCGACCGAGGAGGAGAAATACGGCGTGGGTAGGTGCTGCCACATCCCCTCCCCCGCCTCGCCGCCCCCCCCTCCCCGCGACTCTCCGCAGCGGCCGGACCCCGGGGGCTGGGGCGGGGGGGCTGCCCCCCCTCACCCCCCCGGCCGCCGCTGCCTCTCAGCGGGGGCGGCGATGGTCGCCTCCGCGGTCTCCCGCCGGCGCTGCCGCTCCCGCTGCCCGGCAGGTAGAGCGCGGGGGGGATGGCGCGGAGGGCAGGCGCTCCCCCCCCCGCTCTCCCCGCGGGGCTGTGGGAGGCTGCTCGCGGGGGAGAGTGGGCATCGGCTGTGCCGCTGCCTGCCCGCTGCCTGCCCCTGCCCGCGCCGGCCGCTGCTGCCCGCATAGCCCGGCACCCGCTGAATGTGTCTGCGTGTGTTTTGATTCGGGTTATTTCCCTGAGTTTTTCCGCGGTGAAGCAGCGGGCGGCAAGAAAAAAGTAGACTTTGGGGGCCCGCGCTCGGGTCCGGATTGCACAAATAATCAGAAAACGAGTCGCTTAGCCCTTAATCTACTTAAGCGTGCGATTCCTTTTCCTCTCCGCTTTAATCTGCGGTTTGTGGTGATCTTGTTTATATGGAGTTTAGGGGAAGGGAATGGCTGTGGCGCGATGTCATTAGGGGGCGTCGGTGATGCACCTGTTCGGCGGTGGGGCCCGCTGGGAGCCGGCGTCGGGCGAGGCAAAGCGGCCTGGGGGCCGGCCGTGCCTGTCGGGGGTCGGACGGCGGCTGGGCCCGCGGGGGCTTCTCCTGTGAATGACCTCGGGCTGCGGCGTTCGCGGTGCACCGCCTGCGTGAAAAACGGCTCGCGTCTCTCTGCAAACGCAGAGCACTGTTATTTTTCGTTGTTTGTGGTAAATCGGACTTCGCTGTCATCTTGCATCTTGTTCGCTCTCGTTTGAGAGGTCATCGCTGGTGGCTTGGGTTTTTTTATTTTAGCGTGCAGTCATTTCTGATAAGAGCAGAAATGTTATGCCCAATGAAAGGAAGACAGACTTTCTTTAACTTCACTTTTGTTTATTTTGATTTAATTTTTAAAAAATTTTTTTAAAACTGTTGACATGTATAATAATAAAAGTAGGTAGTCCTCCCTGATTACTTACCAAAATGCTTCATTAAATTTGTAGCTATCAATTGTTCATATTGATTTTTAAGTTCCATAGTGTGTAGTGATGATCAATTTCTGCAAATATTTAAAAAATATAAGCAACACTTGCTACAGAATTCTGTTAACCTATACTGTTGAAGTGGGATTTTGGCAGTTGACTTGCGAGCAATTAAAAGTCTTAATGCCACTACTATTTACAACACATTTTGAGCATGTAGTCAACAAACAACAAAATTTATCAGTACTTTTTGTTAATTTTTCATCTTGTGCAACAAATACTTGCTTAGTACATCCCACATATCTTCATAATGAATAGAAGCAGTGAGAAATTAACTTTTGTTTAAAAAAAAAAAAACAAATACAGTGTGCTAGATGAGAACCTGTCAGTGTAGGGCAATATACACAAGTGGCATAAAATAACACAAGGAAGTCGTTACTTACTGTACTGTTGCTAGGTTTGCCAGTCACCGGGAGTATATAAAGTTAACAAGCTTTGTTATATCTCAGCTGGATGTTCAGAGATTACGAAGTATCCGGACTTGCTCATACCTTCACTGTTGGTGAGAGGCCACCTCTGTTGTCCTAGTACTAAACTTACTGGTATAATTGTAATAGATGTTTCAGAAAAAACTTATTCATTTTTCAAGTCTTGTTGGTTTTCCTCTGTTCCGTTTATGTAGTCATTTTTCTTTGCGTGCGTCGCAGGGTTTGATATTCAGAGTTTTGTTTGTGTTTGGCCCATGTTCTCAAATAAGAAAATACGTGTGCTACCTTAATCGAAAAGTAGGTGAACTAATTTATTTTACGGAGACGTATGGGAGGAAAAGAAAGGAAATCTCCATTCAGGTTGTAAACAAGTCTTGAAGAGGCATCTGGAAGAGAGAGCAGTGAATGAAAACAAGTGTTACTTCAATGAATAGTCTGTAGTCTTAAGAATATTCCTGTGATGTTGAGTTTTCTTTTTCAGACAAGGCGCATGTAGGTAGGTCTGAGATAATGGCTAAGTCTTAAGAATTTTGGTGATCTCTTAGGCAAGTTTTTTTTGCTCTTGGGTAGGTTTAATTACTTTTTCTGTAATTGAAATTGGTTGATAATCCTCCAGAGAGGGAGAATAGGTGAAAAATGTTGCTTATGTCTGGAGTTCAGTTACTATAGGTGGGGAGAGGAGTACTAGTTTTTGAGAAGTAGAGCTGTCATTGCTTGCTGGAGTGGTCATTTTTGTGCATTTTGAAGAAACTAGTCTATAGAAGGCATAGACCGAAGGTTTTACTGTTAGGAGGTGCACTAGGGGAAAAAAATGAGCGGGAATAAAAAAAGATTTTTTTTTCTGATATAAGTTATCCTGATTTCACAAATAAAATAATATGTACAAAAATAATTTTCTTGGCATGAGTTGCTGGTATGAGGTTATGCCTTGGGCTTTAGTAGTTTGTTTTTATTTTGACCACTGTCTATCCAAAAAAACCCTGTGTGTTTTCTCCGTGCTTTTGTTAAACCATGAAATGTTTTGGATGTGCCTTTGGATTAAGGCAATAGACTTTATGTCCCTGCTGATGTAAGCTGGGAGGGAAAAAATGCAGTTATTTCTGCAACTGGAATACCACAGAGAGCTTTCTGGTGAAATAGAAAGGTATGTCTGGGCATGCAGGCCCTGTACGTATCTGTTCACGTGTATCAAGGAAAGCAAAAGTATCACATACAGTAGTTAATTCTGATACTGTTTTCTGAAAGTAAATTGTGATCTGTGTTGTCTTCTTATCTAGGTAGTTGGCTCAGAGATGATAATTTATAGAAACTGTTGCTTCAGAAAGACACCATGTTCCCTCTCTGAACATGTGGGTATAGAAGGGCTTTGTATTCTGCATTGGCTTTCAAAGAGTTTAAGACAAAGACATTTCTTAGGCGCTTGCTGGAGCCCCTCTGCACACACCCCTTTACAGCCACACGGACTCTTGACTGCAGGAGACCATGTTAAACTTACTGATGTGAACATCAGTGGCTTTTTGGCGGTTCTGGAGTTGTCTTTGCCTATCTAGCTGCAATTACAAGTTTTCAGTGGTTACAGTTGTAGAACTCTATTGTATTGCCCACTTCTCATACAAGTCATTGTATATTCCTGCAACAAAGAGATTAAAAGATTGCTCAGGATACTTCTAGCTGAAGTTCTCCTTGATTGTATTTCTCAGCTACTATAGCTACTACCTGGTAGCTGTTGTGAATAATTCCTTTCTGTTCTATTTAGAAATACTTGTGTTCGGTGGCTCTAAGCCTAACTACATTTCTAAAACTTTAGAAAGGCAAACAATTCTTCCACAGATCCTTAAGATGACCAGTTATGAAAACGATTAGTGAAGTTTCCAAACCGATTATTGAAGATAACTAGCTCTCTAGCCCTCTAGTGTTTTAATATTTTTAAAGCAGTCTCTGTCTCTAGGAAAATATTTATTAAAGTGATCTGATTAGTTACATTAGTCTTCTAAAGCAAGTATTAAATAATAATGAATTAAAAGAAAAAGCTAAGCAGAGAGAACTCTTTAGTAAATAACTGTTAATTAAAATTTGGCAAATGTGTGAGAGCTGATTATGTGTTTCATTAGGCTGTCAATTTCTGCTGCTTTATCTTGTGCAAGGAGCACGTTTAGGTGGTTCTCAAGGTTTTTTTGTTTGTTTGTTTTTTAATGTAGTTAATCCTGTACTTTGTATGGCTGACCATATTAAGGATGTATATATTAAATAATAGAGAAGGAAAACCTGCCTGCATAAACAGCACCTGTTCTTAGTTTATTCAAAGAATTAGTGTTAAAATCTGTTAAGTTTTTTATTGAAAATGAATTTTTTTATCTTTATTTTCATCGCTTAATTGGCAACAATGAAAAGTAAATCCATAAACACAAATACATATAACTAATACTTCCTTTGCTCCTACTAAGAAAGGATGGAACATCATAATGTCCTAGTTACAGTTCTGTACTGCAGCTTCTGCTTTTTGATCAGTATCTTGATTTTTGATTTTTTTTTTTTCTTTTCCCTGTCACTAAACCTTGGCTTGCACATTTCCCAATTCATATTTGTGTTTGGAAAAACAGGACTGCAAAACTTAGAAAAACTCTGCCTTCCCTCACCAAGTCCTTTGGCAGACTACCCTATTCTTACCTGTTTACATAGAAGGCAGCTGCTAAATGAAGGAGTGCTTTGAGTTGATGGATATTGCAGTTTCTCTGTATCACTGAAGCAGTTTGTTACAGGTTTTAAATGAAAAGTTTTGGAGAGATAGAAAGAAGTCCTTCCCCCAAATTAGGAAAAAGTCTATCTTTGGTAATCTGGGAAGCAATATCAATCATTGCAACTGAGTTCTGTGTTATGGGAGGTATACTATATTTCATCTTTGCTTTTGTATCCTATTGCCAGAACCTGTAATTGCCTGGCAGCAGGAGGGAGGTGACTAAGGATGTTCTTCAGTGATCTGTCTTGGAACCAAAGCTATATGGAGGGATGTACTTCTAAGCCTTCTGTGCAACGCTGTCCTGGGAGGGGCTGGTAATCCCTGGGGACTTTCTCGTCAGATGATCTGTAGATTGGAGTAATTTTTATTCCATTCAATATTTTGCCCTTAAGGGCCTTCTTTTACCTTTAGGACTTAAGAATGAAAAAAGGAATTTGTTAGTTGGGGTCATAAAGGGAATGTATCCATGTTATTTGACTGAATGAGAAATGACTCACACCTTGAAATGACTCTGGAAAAGAGCAACTCCCCAGATGCACCTGATTGGAGACTTTCAGTATAGAGAGGAGAGTTTAGTGAGATGACATTTAACGCAGTGGGCAATTTTCGTTTCAGTCTAGTGTAAATCTGTA
Source organism: Phoenicopterus ruber ruber (assembly GCA_009819775.1). Lineage (NCBI taxonomy): Eukaryota > Metazoa > Chordata > Aves > Phoenicopteriformes > Phoenicopteridae > Phoenicopterus > Phoenicopterus ruber. The sequence goes on from CM020224.1 coordinate 19,633,501, forward strand.
TTTCTGCTGTTGCTGAGGTAGCTTGGAGATTAAATATACTGTTTTGTGGGAAGCGATTAATGTGTTTTGGCTCATTTATCCAGAAAAGACTAGGTAAAACACATTGTGGTTACTCATGTGAATACCTGGTCTGCAGAGCTGGATGAGAATTGATCTATAAGAAATTACTAGCTTGAGATCATCTAAATACCAGTTGTCCATAAATACATTTACAGTAGAAATTAGCCAAAACTTTCTAAATACAGGAGGAATGAAGTTGAGAAACAGTTTTTCAAATTGCTTGCAAAGGCAAGGAATCAGATGTGTATGTTTAGGAGTTTATTGTGTGGTTTGTATGGGAATGTAGGTGTGATCTTAGAGTAAGAAGTGACAGTATTGCAATACGGGTTTTAACTTTTGATGCTTTGATGGTTTTGAGAGCAATTTTCTCCATTTATTTGTAGTTATGCCATATTATGTATTCAGTTAAGACCTTCAGGACTTCAGCTGCTTGCCAATAGGATGGGGGCGAAAGTGGTTCCCCTCTGACCTTATCCACAGTGCAGAATGGATTTTATATTTAGACTGATTTCCTAAGGGTGGAAATCTTTAAGTGTTCAGGCTTTCTGTCCTCGCCTAACAATACCTCTCATCCAGTAATGAGCGACATAATATGATGAGGGTTGGCAGTCTCAGGCATACGTTTCCTACAGATGTAATGAAAATTGGTGGCTGGGTGGGGAAGAAAGAACTTACTGGAGTTCTTGTGTATAGCAGTGCAGATAAGCAGCTACTGACTCGCTGAGAAGAATGGATAATAAGGTTCTATCCATCAGGACTCTTCCTAATACAACTTTTTTGTTTGCTTGCTGGAGAACGTGAAGAGGAAGCTGTTAATGCGAGCATGGGAGTGAACTTGAGGGCGCTTTGTAGACAGTAGCGCTCAGGAACAGGACTGGGGGTAGCGAAGGATTAAAAGTCCAATGGTACTGCATTCGGTTTGTCATGGGACTGTTGGTGAAACAGGGAACAGGAATGTGAATATCCATTGGTAGGAAACCAGGCTTTTCATGTTTATTCAAGAAACAAGTTATTTTGCTTTCTTTTTTAATGCAGCAGGTATCAATTAGAATTAAAAACAGGGTATATGACAACATGTCTTGAATGCTCCTAGTTCTTGGAAAATTTCAGTAATGTTTTGGTGTTTCTTATTTGTATGCTTTGGGTTTAAATTCATTGTCAAGCCTGTAGGACAGGAAGGGAAATTCTTAGAGTGAAATTAGTGAGGAAATTTAAAGTCGATTCTGTTTTGAACAATTTAAGGCCTAGGAAGTTGGTGTGTGAGTATGGGGTGATGGTGCAGGTCATGGTTTGCAGTTTTATGTAGGAGGAAGAGAGGAAAGTTGGTATTTTTATTAATCCTTCTGAAGGTAGCTTGCTTAGTTTACAGTCAATGGCATAGCTCAACTGGACTTGTCTCACTATCTTGCAAAGCCTTTCTTTTCAGCAATTCTGTACTTAAAAAGTCCAATATAAACATCAGGGAAACGCGTAAGAACTATTACCAGAACTTGTGATCTAGAAAATTCTCTACCACATATTTAGTGACATTTAAAAGCCCGTAGGAAGGGGATACTTGGGAATGAGGAAGAGTTCTTTGTCTTCATATGCACAATGATATGTAGATACACAAGCTTTTCTGATTAATATGTTAAACTATTATTTGGAACATAGTTCTTATGTGGAAGAGCTGTAAATTCCTGATGACCACCAACAACTAGTGTTATCGGTGGCCATACACATTTCCTAGATTTGCTCTTTTGAGAAATGGGAGCTCTTTTCGTATGTGGATGTGAAAACACTGGCCAAAGAATGGAAAGTCTTTGGAAGATTATTCAGCTGTTAAAGAGCCTGATGCAACTTTTTCTTCTGCTTCAGAGAAATTTTTGTTAATTTATATAGTGAATTAAGTTTATTGCGTTCTTTTCTCAGCTGAGATACTCACCAAGGAGGACGCTGAAGGAAGCATACAGTAGGGTCTTGGTTCAAAACCAGTTGCGATTGACAACAGTCTTTCCACTGATTGTTTTTAAGTTATGAATCAGCCTTAATATCACTACATTTTACTCTTCTTTTTCTTCTGTTTCAAAATCTGTATGCTCACTGAACCTCAAAGCAAAGAGATGAAATATCTCACTCAAGTGACTGATGTTAAAATCAAACTTCCATTCAGGTTTTTGCATGTCAAAATTGAACTTTATGATCTCTTCAGAGATCCTGAAAGCATCTCTTAAGGTTTTTTTTAACTGTAATTCCTTCCTCTTAGACATATTTTAGTGTTTGTTTAAGCAACAAGCCTTTAGTCAAACCTTACTGAAGGTATTAGGAAGACTGATGACTGTGGGTTCGAGCAGACTAAGTGCTTTCCAGTAGAGTTGTGAGGTGGTGACTTATTACAAAGATAAGACTTCTCTCTTGTCCCACTTCAGCATTTGACTACATTTTCTTTTCTTGAGTCTTTCTGGATAGTGAACCTTAAGAAAAGCTTATGACAAGTGGTGCCACCTAACTCTTGGTGATTAGAAGCAGGTCATTCTGCTTTCAGAGGTAAGCTGATACCAGTTACTCTCTGAAACAAAGGTAAAGGTTTGTCTAGATGTTACAATGTAAGGAAGCTTATGCACTAAATGCTTTTACTGTTGGCAGTAGGTAGTTGATGGAGTGGTGAATTATTTTATTTTCTTTATTTTGAATATAAGTCTGTGAGCTACCCAGCATGCGAGTGTAGTTCAGTGTGCTTTGGCAGGTGGCTTACTGTTCTAGAAATCTCCTGTTTCTGTGTATTTGAACAGCAGGGGACTCTCTCTTCCCTCTAAATGTGTTTATGAATGAGATGTTTATGCCAACTGTTAATTTAGTATACCTGCCCTTTCAGTCTTGCGATCTTGGTAAATGAAGCCTTGCATACATGTCAGAGAAACCCAGAAGAATTGTTAAACAGAAGCCAATTGGAAGCAATATATAACTTTTTACAGGCCTGTTTGGGTATTGGGTTGCATACAGTCCTTTGTCTTGCTGGAGTGTGTGGTCTACCCGAACAAGTTTTAAAGGTAGCAGAGAATGTTTCCTAGGAGAATGTCACAGACGGTGTTAAATTGTCCCTGTAGGGAGTGATTTGTATGGTTCCAGTAGCTGGCTCTGGATCTGGGAGGATAGGAGGAGATGCTTCTATTTCACCCATCTCTTCCTTCGCAGAGAAGAATGCCTATGGAAATGCCTGCGTAAAGTTGCCTACTTCACCTAGGCACATGTTCTTATTTATGTAAGTTTATGTATGGCTATATTATATACAAGGACAGAGAGTGTAGGTATAAGTGAGAGTGTCAGCCAGTGTGGGATAAATAATCCAAAAAAATATTAATATTGTAAAAGAAGGTTATTGACAACTGTGGTTTGAACATTGTAATTTCTTTGTGTTTTTTCTCTCTCTCTAAATGCTTATAAGCTGAATGATTGGCAACTCAATTTTTGATAAACCAAAGAGGCAACACTCTAGTTTCACTGCATTTAGTGAAGCAGGATCGACATTTTTGTGAGATAATTTTGCCCTGACATCTGCTGTTACACACTGTACAAAATGGAGCTGCCTGCTACCTGTGCACCTGGCCTTGCATGAAGAGAGTGACTAGGTGAACCACCTACTTGTCTGTGTTTCTGCTTAAAGGTTATATTGACGCCAGTTCCTCTGGCGATGACTTGTTAGTATGGGAAGAGCTGGCCCGGGGCACGGAGAGACCAGTGCTGTGAGCTGATGTGCTTGGGCCTGCTGGCTGCTGACCACGCAGCTAAGCGTCCGCTTGGAACAGCTTGTGCTGCTGCTGTCAGTAGTACTCCCTCATCGCTCTGTCATGCGCACAGTAATCCGCAGCTCGCTGTTCGGTTTCAGCCTTTCCAAGTACATCGGTCTGATCAGAATTATGAACAAAGTTGCTGTGCTGTGTGGTTGTGGTTATTGTTTGGTGGGGCTTTTTTGGTTGGTGTTTTGTTTTTTTTTTTTTTCCCTCTGGTAAGTATTTGGTTATCTCTGTGGTCCAAGGGTTTTACCCCAAGGAAGACTGCTTTTGAAGCATTAGTCTTGCAGAAACAGCTTCTCTTTTGTCTCTGGGGAAGTGGAGGTAGAAAAAAGGCTTCTCTCTCTAACTTTCTTCATCACAGCAAGGCCCTAAACTGCAACTTATGTTGTTGGTTTTTTTTTTCAATTCTGGAGTGACTACATTTCAGGTTGCTGGCACAAGACAGTGTTCCTCTTTTAATAATGAAAAAAAGTTAATTATTTCAACCTGGATGGTGGATGAAATAAGAGAAAAAGTGGATTTTCCCAATATTTCAGATGATGTTGATAGCATTAAATAATGTATGTTTGCTTAAATCAAGATTAGAAGAGGTAAAAAAATTACTTAGATCTCATTAAAAAAAAAGTATCTTCAATTATGTCAGGCAAATATTTCATTTTTTTGTATTTTAGTAGCAAATAGCTTACCAAAAAGGTCAAAGTTCTTGTGTGTGGGTTGAAAGGTTTCTTAGCAGTCTTGTAAGCTGTCTTCAGACGTCCACGAAAAGTTCTTGTGTGGCAGACAGTATAGGCTGAAATACAGAGCCTTCAACTAAGATGCAGGAGCTGGTATACTGATAAATACACTTTTATACATCTGCCCTATTCTTCCCTTCCTCCTCCTCACAGGAAATGTGCAAACGGACTGTAAATGCCAAGGTAACTTTAGCATGTTGTTGAACTTACTCAGCAGGTAGACGGGAGGACTAAAAGTCTTATGATGTAGTCAGTGTAAAATGGGATAGGATGTAAAAGGCTGTGGGATGATACCTATGTTTTTGCATGCGTGAACATGAAGCAGCGGTGCTCTCTTGTAGCTAGCCGCGTACCAGGCTGCGTTCCTGTATAACCAGGATGTTGAGGGAAGCGATCGTTTCCTCCTTTGGGGAGCCACTCTTGGCGCTGCATCTGGAGCACTGCATCTCACGGTACGAGGGGTGAGGTTAGGAGATGGTTAGGAGGCTGGAGCACACGATGAGAGAGGAGGGTCTGTGAGATCTGGGGTGGTACAACCTGTAGAAGAGGAGGATAAGAAGGGATCTGGTTTGTGGTTAGCTACTTTTTAGGGAGTTACGGAGAAGACAGAGCCAGACACTTGTCAGAGTAGCACAGTGAAAGGAGGAGCAGTGGCGGCAAATCACACTAAGGGACATTGATTCCACAGTGCATATGGTAAAGCACTAGAGCAGGTTGCCTGGAGAGGTGGTGCAGTCTCCATCCTCCAGGATATTTAAAACTTGACTGGTTTCCTAGTGTTCAACAGTAAAGTGTAGCCATTTCTGGCTCACATATACAGTCTGTAGAATGCAGCAGTGCAGAATGGCTCCACGCTCCTTTGTGCAGATTGTGGCATGGTCAGTGTTTTTCTCCTCTTTGCAGGTTAGATATTTGAAAGAAGGAGAAGAGTTTCGGAAACTGAAACAGCCTTTGTCTCTGCTTAAAGAGGAGAAAAAGAAACTGCGGCATTTACTTCCTGCATAGAGAGCATGATGTACGGGTGAGGGACTTCTGTGCTGCCAGAGTGGAAGTTGAATGAACTGATAGCTGAGGGAATAGATTTACAGGAAGGGGATGAGTAACTAGGATAGATGCCTGCAAAGCTAGAAGCTCAAAATCAGTTCCTTAAGGTAGTGGACAACACTGTGGGCTTTTGGTCTGTTTCTTCAATTCTACCTTATGTCACCAGGATGTGCAAAACTATTTTAAACAGCTCATGATTTTTGAGCCTAATCTCTATTTTTATCTTGGAGGGTAGGGGAAGGATGCTAGCAATAATTCACTTTGCTAGTGAATGATCACCTTTCTTCTCAGGCATCTGTTTCTTTTTTTACATGAATATTTTCATAGTGATGGTATGACTCAGTAGAAAGAGGCGGTGTTGCTAGGCAGCAGTTTGAGCACTTTGCAGATGCCATGTGATGGCAGTAAGCTGCCTTGTAATAATCCATTGGTGGCAGTATTCCTGGCTGAGGTTCTGTGTTGCACAAAGAAAGAAGCATCGCTGACAGGAGCAGATGCTGCCTAGCAACTGCCAGTGCTCCCGGACCAGCCTGAAATACCTTCACCTAATTGTGGTGTAATTTTGGTCATATACAAAATCTTAAGTGTAACAGATGGCTTTCAATTCTGAAGTATATTTTTCTTCCTCAAGGTTTTGCATAAAAGTTCATAAAGACCATTAATAAGGTCAAAAAATTCTTTAGCCTGCTTCTAAATCGTGTCTTTTGTTTAATCCCTACTCTTCGATTGTAATGTTTGGATGGCTTTTAATCAGCTTTTGATAATCTTTCTTTTTGTGTGTGTGTGTGTATTACATTAGTGCCTGGTGATTCCAATCAGATTAGAGCCCTGTTCTGTGTCATGCGTACCAGTGTACTCTGCAAGAAATGCCCCTTGCTGCAAAAACCTTGTGTTGTTTTATTTGGGTAGTTGTTTTTGTAGGTTGTAATTGGATATGTCCTCTCCTTTGTACCTAAATTCTTTATATTGTTCATCTTGCTTAAACAGCAGAATGTTTTGGAAGTCCTAGACCTGGTTTTTGTTCCCTGTTTTCTGTGTAAACATACTTACTGAATGTGGCCTGAACTTGAAAAGGAATTGGCATGTCTCAAATTAATTTCTAGCAAATAATTGAAACCCTCACCCACAATTAATCATTTAAATGCTTGGAAGGTATACTGTGAAGGTGAAAACATTCTTCTAGGTATTTGTAGAATAAAATGAAAATGTTTTCATTTTAATTTCCTTGTGGTTCTGTTCCCTTGTCAAATATCATCAGAGTGTAACTGTGCAATCTATGAAGCTGCCAGATTTAATCAAGCAGTTCCACAAAAATTTAATCATATTGGCCTTTAATTTTGTTACAAAAATGTGAAGGTTTTTTTTCCTTCATAAACTATTTTTTGGTCTTTTCAATTATTAAACCCACAATTTCCTGTGTGCAAGAACTACTCCCTTTTACTGGAAAAAGGTTTGTAGTTCTGAGAGAGGCTCAGGCTGGAAGATACGTGGTGGTTTGGAAAGTATTAATTCTTTGCTGCCTGTAGGCGTGATTGTGCAACACAGTTGCCTCACAGAAAGGTGAAGCTAAATCTTGACTCTTAGCTGTCTTCTCCTCTGTATGGTAACCAGTGTTGTTTTTTTCTTGCACAGTCACATTGCTGTGGCTTAGACTTTTCCCCATCTGCCATACGTAAATACAAAGAAAAAGTCTGTCACCCTTCTTGGAAAATAAATTATTAAGAAAATGTAGTTTGGAAGATTCTAAAACCATGAATACCGTGGAATGGAAGAATAGAAATTGCTTGTTCAGTCCTTTTATTTTAATACAATTCCCAGAGGGCGTTGGTGATGTAGGATCTGAACAACTGAAAAACACTTTCTATATGATGTGTAAGTGAAACATGGAGTTCTGGGGTGATGTGGATATTAAAAGTTGATGTGGTTCAAAAACATTTGGGTGGCTCTGTAGAAGAAAAAGTATAGAAAACACTATTAAATACATATATAAAATTAATACTAACAAAAGCTTCTACTTTAGGAAGTCCCAATTCACAGATGGCTCCAGTTGGGGAAAGCTACATCCTTGCCCTATTCTAATACCCTTCCTTCACCTCCTTGGTTTAGCCTCTGTTAGGGAAAAGGTATTGGACTTAGAGCCAGCTTTGGTCTTGCCTACTACAGTGACTCTTAAGTTATGTAACATGCAGCCTTTATTATCATCTCGGTATTACAAGGAAGAAAATAAAGTTAATCTTATTCAGCTGTTAAAACTAGCTTATACTGTTTGATAATAGACACTTTTAATAGATAGATTTATATGAAAAAGCATTTTAAAGAAAGATACTTCCTCGTCATAACATTAATTTATCAGTCTGAAGTAATTACATTATTTTCTTAAGGATTAATCAGTCTCAGTCAATCTTAGGCTCACATATTGACTTATTCCATGTTAACTAGTAATAGTGATAACTAGTAGTAGTTGAATATGAAATTCTTTATGAGGACTGTGAAATTTAAGTTTATTATACGTGTTTACCCGAAGTAAACATGAACACCAAATTCTTAGCTGGTGTGGTAGAGGTGTGAGTTTAAAATATGGCTATGTGTTATAATGCATAAATTACACCACCAGAAAACTTCAAAACTTTGACATTCATAGCACAGAATACAATTCAGTGTCCGTTCAGTGTCATTATAAATTGGTAGGGTATGGAGCTAAGTAATTTGGATATAGAGCAACCCAACTGCAGCTATGCTTGTCCTATACATTATCCTTGTCATCCCTTCTGAAACTAGTTTGGTCAAAAATATACTTAGGGCATGATCGATGCATAACCTGAATAACTGCAAGTCGAGTGTATTACAAAGCATTTATAAAAAATAAATGGTGTATTTTAACCTGAAACACTTGTCTATGTTCTGCTGATGTCATCTAAAAATATTGCAAGTTACCAGAATTTTAGTAAGACAGATAATAATAATAACGAGTTGAGAATTGGAAAAAACTGTCACAAAGGCCAAGGTGATTTGTCTTTTGAAGCCGTAAATAAACAGAGATAGCTTGAAAGTTTGCGAAATTATGATTGTTACAGTAGAAGGAGTTTAAGAACTTTTTGATTCTTTTGTCACATTGTGCAACTAAAAAAGACCCAGTGAAACTAAAAAAAAAAAAAAAAAAAAAAAAAAAGAGGCATGTTCACAACTGGTAGTATGAAATGTTGTGGGTTTTTTTCCCCAAAGTTAACCCATAGAGTTCATTAAATCTTGGCCTCACCAACATCTTGTGATAAATAAAACCAAAAATGTGGTTTAGTGTATTGGATATGTTCTAGCAGCAATGATTTCTATTGTGGAAGAGAAAACGTGAGAAAAAAATAATAATTAAAAAAAGCCCAACTTTATGATTAGAGAAACATAATTTAGATTTGGAGAAGGAAAAGGGGACAATGTAAACATGGAAGCCTCTTGAACTGATTTTGTTTCTCAGCCCTCATTTAAATAAGTACTTCCAATTTTCATTGGTACATCTTGGAAGGTGGGGAGGGAAAGGGCAGGAAAGGGGCTCCATTCCTTTATAAAAATAAAAATTGACTTCGTGTGGGCTGAACTGATATTTTATCTTGTAAATAGTATATTATACAATGTCAAAATATTTTTGTAGACTTTACTACAATGTGTAGAAATAGGTTGAAAAAATTAGAAGTATATGCAGAAGGCATGTACCTATGCCAGTTCATTGTGCTGCAAAGTATTTTTATGGATATGCTGAGAAAAAATGATGTTTCAGGGGAATTAGCAGCTAGATGCTGCATGATCTTTATGTGGCTGTATTGTGCTGGGCAGTACGACGGCATTTTCCTGTTCTTGTTTTGGCTTTTCCCACTCTTTGTGTAAAACAGGTGACACATCTCTATTACTATGTTTATCGTGTAATTGACATAATCCATTTGAGAAGAAAAACGATCTGTGGAAGCATTGCAACCCAGGTGAGACTGGGTGGGGAAGTTTGGACATAGGAAATTGAATTAGAAGGAATTACAAAAGGAAGATACATTTTAAATTATACCACAGCAAAAATGAAAACAGCTCTGTTATTTAGGTGGGCAGCAGAGAGTAATGATGACACACGTGAAATCTAATTTAGCATTTCTCTAACTGTGAATTGTATCCTCTCTTTTTGTCATAATAGTGTTCAGATGAGGTCACAGATCGATAGCTAGTAGGGGACAACAGAAGCTCAGGCTGTGATTCCATAATAACAGTGTGAGAGAGATCGTAACAGTCCAGCCACATACCCATCTCATTCAGTGTCCTGCCCTTGACAGTGACCAGTAGCAGGTGTTTACAGCGTAGTAGCACAGCAAGATAGGCATATGTGATGCTTTCCCAAGACTTAAGTGCTTTCTGGGTCAGGGACTTGCTGAGCCTAGGGTGGTATGCATCCATTAATCTGCCCTATTTGCTTTTGAACTTGAGTGATTTTTTTTTTTTTTTTTTTTTTATCACCCACAGCATTTCCTGAGGAGTTGCACAGTTTGTGCACTGTGTGGAAAAGTACTTTATTTAATAAAGTCCTGAACTCTTCTCTGCTGTTTCATTTGACACTGCTCTGCTTTTTGTACTGGAAGGGATGATTAGCCATTGTTCCCTGTTCACCTTCTGTGTGCCGCTTATCAATTATACTCTCTCCACCCCTTTCAGCTCTCAGTCTTACTGGTATAAGAATCCTATCTTGGTTTATAATTAATCATATAAAAGCCCTTATGCAGTCCTTGGTATCTCGTCTCACTTCTTTCGACCTTTCCTTATGCTGTTCTGTCGTTTTGGACAAAGTATACGTTTTGGACAAAGGGGAAGGGGGAAAACTGGCACATGGGGGTCACTGAATTTTATACAGTACTGTAGGTAATGGTATCTTCCCTTTTTTCCCAAATGTAGTATTCTGCTCTGTGGTGGTGGTGGGTGTGCTTGACAGTGGCTGAGCATTGAGCTGATGACAAGAACTCTGAATAGCAGTCCAGAGTTTCACTCAGTGTGATAATAGCAAGGGGAGAGGCGATCATTTTGTATGTGAGATGAGGATTGTTCACCCCTCATGAAACACCATGTAGATGAACTAAATGGTGTACATCTGCCAGTTCTACTTGCAGTGCTTAGGTCCATCTGCAACTGTTTATTACCCTCAATAGCTTGAGTGGCTTCACAAACTTTGTCACTTTTCTAAATGATCAGCTTTTCTGGATCATTTAGAAGTACTTTACGCAGAAAAAGCTCTAACAGAGATCCCTTTAGAGCTTGCTGGTCAATCTGTCTTCACTAAGAAAACTGGCTACTACTTCTATTTCATATCTCTTTGCTAGTTATTTTTCTGTGCAAATGCCTTCCCACTTTATCACAGCCTAGCTCAGCTTTTGCAAGAGCTTTTGACAGGGGCCGTTTCAGAACATATTTTGTAAAACCTACTGGATTATATCAACTAGCTCTTCTTTGTCCACATAGCAAGCAGCTCCTTTAGCTATCTAACATATGAGGAATCAGTAAGTTATGCAAAGATGCATTTACTCTTTCTTAAGATGTCACGTTTTTCTGTGTACCCTTATTCTTTTGAAGCAGCTTCTCTTACTGCTGGTGACTTACAATGCAGCTGCTTATACTGTGTCAGGGCATGTCCATAGGCAAGGAGAACACTTCTGAATCTGTCCTCTCCTGCATCTTTGGCTTTCCAAACTGTTATGCCAATGCCATCTGTTCTTACATGTTATACCCCCCAATTCCTTCGTACTGCCTGCTGCAGCTTGACAGTAACTGCCTATGTGAACTAGTTTGTGCCTTTCTCATTAATAAATTACAGAGGTGCAGATGGAAGGGTTTCTTTTGCATGGCCCACTTTGATACGGTTCAAGTACCACACTTAAGGAACCTCTGACTTGGAGTTAATTCCTGAAAGGGGCGCGTGGTGCTTTTTCCAAGATTCCTCTTGGGCAGAATGTTGGGTTTAACTGCTGGCTGAAATTAAGTTTCATGAGGGGGAACTATGACCTCCTTATAAACCTGAATGATGGCAAGGGGGTTTAATATCTGAAAATAGACGATAAATACTTCAGCAGTCTGTCCTGGAATCCAGGAGGATTAGATCTGTTAACTGGTGGGTAAAAGCTTTGCTGTACGCCTATTTTGATGACGTGTTACTTCTGTATTCTGGTGAGCGAGAAGGTGATTCTTGTAAGAAATGATGGAGACTTGTTGATTGATGGACAGTTTGTAGATGATCATATACTATAAAGAATTTCTGTGTGGGAAGGACAGAAGTCAGTTATTGGAGTTCTCTCTGTAAATTTTTTTCTCCAGAATGGTTAAATTATTCCATATTTCCCATATACATTTGTGTTCATATTTTTCAAATAAGACAGTGAAGAAGAATTGTGTACCTAAAAGTGACTTCATAAAGAAGATTGTGTTGCATAATGCATCTTTAGCTTAACAAATGAGTAACATCCATAACTTTGGCAGTAACCTTTGGAATCATATATCAGACTATAAAATAGTCTCTAATTTTTGGGATTCTATAATAATCGGTGGCTATTTTTACCATTCTTTTTTTATTTCAGAGATGTGAAATTGTGTTCTTGTTAAACAGTTTTAACAAGATACGGTTTGGTGTCTTTGGTCAGTTTACTTGGGTTCTTTAATTTTTCCTGACTTACATTTAGTTTAGTGTGGCTGGAAAGTCAACTACTCTTGAGATTTGGCATCTGTTATTTTGAAAATGTCCATATTGCTATTCACATACCCTATTGATTGTTAGAATTGTCAAACAGAAGAGGCTTACAAGATTTATTGATGACTGCAAATTTATCGATGAAGAAATTAGATTTCATACAGCTGTATTAAGAATGAGGAACATGGGGTGGATGTTATTTTTGTATGAGAACTTATTTTCTAATTGAGAAGGATCATCCAGATTGTATCTACAGCTGATGGAATCAGTTAATTTCTGTTCTGTGATTTTTATTTATTCTTTTTTGACTGAAGTAGACCTAAGAAAAGAGCTTTGGCTATCTTATTGATAGAGTACTCTGAATTCTAAAGAGCTGATTACATATTGATGCAGTAGAGTCCTTATATCAGGTTTTCTTTGTGTGACCATTAGAATCCTTTTATAAATGGACAGTTTGCATCTATAAACTAACAGATCTATTAGAATTACTTCTTGTAAGCCTAAATATATGAAAGTCATTATTATTGGCCATATTTTTAAAATTTATTATATCAGCTCTTCTAAAAAACAGTACTGTATTTTCCTGGTACCTTTCCTTTAGCTTTCATTCCAAGCTCACTTTTTATAGGCAAGTATTTGATGACCAAAGAACTAGTAGTTGCATCAAATCCAGTTTCTTTCCTGGTAGCATCCTTTATTCAGTAGTTTTCCTATAGTAAACAATTGTCATAGGAAGCCAGCTGTTGTTTGCTAATTCAAAACTTCTAATGCAGTGTTAACATGTGATAATGTTTTTCAGACTATTACTTGTTGGACCCAGCTGAGTAAGACCAGTCAGTCGTTAATCTCTCTACAATTCAAACTACTCTTTTGTCTACAACCACTAATACTCGTGTGTCCCGTGACTGGTGTCTCTGTGTCACGATAACCTTGGCATGTTCAGAGAAGTTGAAAATGGCCTGGAAATTGGGTTTAATATTATCATGTATATATGTATTTTTTTTAATAATCGTGTATCTAGAATTACTCTCATAAATGAACGTATCTTGTTACTGTATTAACACTTCTCCATTTTTCTGGTGTTTTCAATAGTAGCTTTTCTCCCAGGATTTTTTAAATCCTGTGGTTTTGAGACATACTTGATATTTTTTAGTATTTTTGTTGGTCTGAACGGAAAAGTCATGTTATTTTAATATAGGACTATTTTGCAAAACAACTTAAAATATGTTTGTACCTTCTTGTTTTGGTAAAATTGCCTATTAGAGAAAAAAAATGTTCTGTATTTAAAGGATATTGCCATCTAAAACACTGGAGGGGCAAGGAGAAGCCATTGGAGGTTTGATTGGGGCCTGCCAGTTAAGCGTTTGGCAATTGGCAGTGTTCTTGCACTTTGGGAGAAGCATTAAGTAGTTTTTCTTTGGTTGAAATCCATATTTATGATTTCTTCATGGGTGAAGAATGAATCCAGAATGCTGACAAGCTTAGTGGTTTTCTTGGATTATGTTGTCTGCATTACTCCAGTCTGGAGCCAGTTGTTATGTTTCTCCTGTCTCTGATGTAGACAGGACTTTAAAACCTCATTTAACCAGCAGTGACTTCTGTTGGGCCATACGAGCTGAGAGAACAGTTTAGGTTTGCTGACGGAATTCCTAGTTTTTCCTTCTTTAATTAAACACTGCAGTGAGTCTCACTGTGGAAGAGCAAGTATTTGGTGCTGTTTGGTTCTCTTCAGATTTTGATTCAAATTCTTTCTCGTATTACTCTCATCTGTGTGGGTGCTTGCCTGGTGTGTGTAGTTTGTTCTTTCTTGCCCTTTCCCTTTATGAAATATGTATATACGGTTGAAATTGTGTTTTATTTTGGTGGAAGTTTTTTCTATGCTTTTCTCATTATTTCTTGAAAATTCAAGGTTCAAGAAACGTACCTTGTGGCACATGGTGCAGATGACAGTCTTAGTTTCCATGGTGGCGTTCTCCTGGACTTCAGACTTTCTGGTTAACTGCTTTAAGTTCTGCACAGAGAGGCTTTAGTCATAAGGGATTCAGTGGCTTTGATGTAAAAAGATATGCAGGGAGGAGATGAAATGCAGCTCCGTCACATGGGAACATCTCGAACATAGCTTGAGTGTCTGCATTTAACGGGGACTGTTCTCTTAAATTGGAAAAAAGGACGATGCCCACTGGAGGTCACTATTTCGACTCATGGAATTCCACTTGTAGTGCTCCAGCGTGTGTGTAGGTGACATATAGGGTGTGCTCTGTGTCTGAGCATGCATTTACTTAGAACAAGGTACTTGAATGTTTAAATCTGTGCCTGAGTGAGTTTTTAAATGCTGATGAACAGGCATTATGGGACTGGGAGGGCAGGGGGTGGACCTTATTTGCAATTCATCCTTTATTTTGACATGTCATGTTTCGGGTAACTGCTCATGTCTGTGTCCCTATTGTATTTTGATAAATATGGTTAAAGAATATATCATCATACACTATGATAATTTTTAAAAATGTATTTTTAAAATTGAGTTTCATTTAGTATTTTTTTGGCTGTATTCATATTTTCTGAAACATTAAGATGGGTTCTTATTTTCCCTGGTTAATGAAAACTAAAGATACCTAGAAAAATATTTAAGATATATGTCACGTTAGTTAGTGCTTATGAAGAGTACAGATTCTTATGTATTCTTTCACGTATCTACTTAAATATAACAATGTATGGTAATATAGGATTTTTGCAGTGCATTAGTTGCACAGATGGTACTTGAAATAGTTTCAACTTGGAGGAAAGTCATTCCTGCAGTTGACTTCCTATTCTAGTCTTTGCAGTTAGGACTGCCTGTTCCATTGATGAGTTGTGTAGTAGAGTAAGAATTGTGAGACAAGGAAATCTTTGTGTGCAGTATGAATCAGACGTTGGTGATTAAAGTGATTACAAGCCTCGCTTAATTAAATATCTTTTAAAAAGCACAGCTTTTATGTTGCTGCTGAGCTTAATTTCTGATAAGGGCTGAAATAAAGATATCCGATGAGGAAAAGGTGGCTGACAGGTTTTCTGGGCAGCTATGTAATAGCTATTTTTATGTAAGGAGTGAGCTAAAGTGCTATGCTTAGAAGAAAAATTCACACAAAGATTCAACCCTCATATGTGTCTCTCTCTCTTTTCCCCACCCTCTAGTGATATGCAGCTTCCGAGGAGCCGTACCGCAAGGCTTGGTCCTGGAACTAGGTGAAACTGTCCAGATCCTGGAGAAATGTGAAGGTAAGTGTGATGTCCAAGAAGGAATCCCATTTTCTATATAAGAATATAGAAATATCTTTATCTTGCAGATTTTAATAAGTTGTTTGGAAATCATGATGCATCAAATCAAAGCACTTGAATAAAACCTAATCTGACCCACTTTCCATAGGAAAGGCTGAGTGCTGTTGGCACTAATCCAGTCTGATAGGGGGTCAGTGTGTTTTAAGTTAACCATCTGTCCAGAAAATCTTGAACCCTGACCTGATTGTTGTGTTGTAATTGGGTCTTACAGTGAATTTTCATCATGTAAAGTATACAATCAGTATCTTTTTTTTACTATCTTTTTCTCAATGTTACTGTTATGCATTTCAATTAAGTGTATCAGTGTTTATTATTTAGAAACATCTGAACACATGAAAAATATTAGTTATGAAGTAGATTAGCAAATCATTTGGGAGCAATACTGGAAAAATGTGAAGAATACAGATTTAGGGGGGGATTGCTTTGCATTTATCTTCATGTGTCCTTTTGTACCTAAAGGAAAATGCCATTGTAAATGATACAGCTATCATTCTTTCTTAGGTGGTTGGAGATGGCTGTGTGTGAATAAATTGAATGTCCTAATCCTCTGCTTTATTCACATGAATAGTATGATTGAAGTTGTTGTGTTTAAAAGGAGAGTTACTTTTATCCTAATGTTCAGAGTAAGCAAGTGGTGTAAAACATGTCTGTTGAGAAGTAGATTGACAAGATACAGTATGAGAACATGTTTCACTAGAGTCTGAGGTGGAATAATGTAACCTTAATCCTGAAGTGTTCCAACAAATTCAAAACCAGATCCACAAATCTGAATTTCAAATTAACATTCCACAAAGTTGTAGGTTTCTTTTTGTGTTTGTTCAGTTTACAGTCATTTTTCAGCTCCAGTATTAATGTTGCTACACAAACCTTCTGCATGCTTGTCAGAAGACTACTTTTCTTCTATGCCCAGAACTGTCTTTTGCTCTTGAAGCTTTTTCTTGTACCCAAGTTTTTTGTTTGTTTACCTACTGACTTAACTCATCATGAAAAAGTGACCTCATGCATGCTATTTTTCTAGGAAAGTAGTAGCTTCTTCACCTACACCTGTAAAAATTTTCTGTTGAATGAGAGTTTTGCAGTGCAGTGGTGATGTTTAATCCATGTGCTGTAAACAATACATGTAGTATTATACCTGCAAATGATAATTTTTTTTAAGAAAACACATGTGGTGTAATGGGCTAAGCTTTACTCGACCACTGAGTGTTGACTGTAGTCATTCTACCAGGTCTTGTGAATTGGTACGTGGTGCAAGTTCAGGAAAAATTTATTACTTTGCATAGGATAGTATAACTCTAAGGGAAAACAGTGTATATTGCTGAAAGCAGTCCTGTTATTTTCAAACAGTCTCTGATAATCGAGGAAACTTTCAAAACTCTGGGAAATACAGGCACGATCTCAAAGGAGCAGGTTGCTTACAGAAAAGCAAAAAGATAATCCAATGTCTCTTTACAGTGTTACAATAATTAGGCTCTGTATATTTCCTTTGCCAGTAGTTTTGAGGACGATTCCTCAAAGGCAATTCATGCCAGTCTTCAAATTGCTGAGAAAGGAGGCCCTCAGACAGAGTGTTTTCTTGGGTGGAAGGAGATGTTTGTACAGAGTTTTTTTAGTTTTGTTTTTAAGCCCTCTGTCCTGTCGTTTTGGTTGAGGTGCCTTTACCATGGACTTTACATATATAAAAAGATATATTAATTTTGATAATGTCTGCAACTCCACAATATGAAACTCATCTAAATATTCAGATGGTCTGTGCTGCAGCTCTTGCATGTGTGAATTATGCAAAAAAGCACACTAAACATGCAAAGTAGGTTCTTAAAAGAAAAAAAAAAAGTGGTAGTTGTTTAAGCATTCTTGTCTAAGTGGTTAATGCGGTCCTTGGTTCGCCTTGCAAATTTAGGATGAAACATACCTCATCTTCTACTTCTGCGTTATTTGCTGGGGATTCTTTTGTCCAGGCCAACTGGATAAATTAATGTTGACCCATGCAAACAAGGGTCACTGCTGTGGGAGTCAGCAGAAGATCCATTGCTGTTTCAGCTTCTCTTCTTAGAATAGTTTGTGCATAATTCTGTACAGTAGGGACTTCGCTGTCTGTGTTAAAAGGATTCACGTACGCGCAAACCTTCTAGTGACGTGAAGAATGATTTCGGGGAGTTGCTGAAGAATTCAAGGTGACAAAGATTCAAATACGAGCTATACTTCTGAATGCGCTTTTTT
Source organism: Phoenicopterus ruber ruber (assembly GCA_009819775.1). NCBI lineage: Eukaryota > Metazoa > Chordata > Aves > Phoenicopteriformes > Phoenicopteridae > Phoenicopterus > Phoenicopterus ruber. The sequence goes on from CM020224.1 coordinate 19,651,344, forward strand.
TTAATCATAATGACTTACTGATTACTGTATTATTATTACAAAAGAGCAAGTGCTCTTTTGTAGTGACTGGTGTAAAAAGCAGTTGCTGCATTTAGAGTAATTGAATGAAAGAGCAGGGAATTTTCTATATCAAGTTCTTGGGTACCTCTGCAGCTAAGTTTTATATATATTTGCAGAGTAAAGGAACAAATATATATGCATACACACACAGAGGTATATATACACATGTATTTGTCTCTTAAAGGCTAATAAATATAAATACCAATTGATAACACACTTTAAAAATATCTTTTTTTATTGTGGTTGTCTATGCATTTTTAAATAAAATGCAATGAAATACAGTTGTCTTTGTTGCTATGGATCTTGTTCATATGTTTGAAATTGGAACTTCTGAATTTCAGTCAGTTTGCGTGGCTGCCACTCTGTGTGCTTTCATACCAGGCCACAAATGTCTAAATCGCTGTTTTCTAATCATGTCTAAATCTGACAAACACCTCCCACTGCTTCCACCCCTCCCCAATAATTCAGTATGACAGGGTTCAAATCCATGGACTTAGTGTCTGCCTTTCCTCTGAAGCTACCCAAAGCTTCATCCATGTTTTCACGAAACGTTATGCTATCTCTGAAGCATGTGACGTTACTAGGGTGGCTTTATAGTTACTGTTTGCACGAAGGACTCTGAAGTCCTCCAGCGGTCTCACTCAAAGGTAACAAATATTCTTCAAGATATCAGTTGTACGTATGCTTGTCTTGCACAGCTTTCCCCTCTCTGAGACCTTCCACTTACGATCTTGCCACTGAGAGAGAATTGGAACAGTAAGTGGTGTTCTCTGCTTTACATGCTGTGCATTGAGGACGTGATAGGGTATGGCAATAGTGTGCCACCTATAAATGCTGAAAGACAGAGTTTTCTTTTGTCAAGTGACACAGCATGAGTGTACTCATTGTTTGAAATACATTTGTGGACTGTGTGTTCTAAAGAACACCCTATTTTTCAAGTCATAGGGCTATTGCCCTGCCGCTGGCAGTAGCTGTGAGTAACTAGTGGCATTCAGAGTAAATTTACAATATCTGTTTTGTCCATTTATTTTTATTGCTAGGGAGCAGTTTTCTTTAGATTAAAAATGCTACAACTTCAGTGGCTTTAATTATTATCTTGAGACTCATATATTCACTGAAGAAAAGAAACACTAGCTGATGCTTGAAGCGCCAGATAAAAGAATATTATCTTACCCATGCAAATTCTGGTATCCACACAAGTATTTATTTACATGTTTTTAATTTGTGTGTGTGTTAATAATAGTGTTCTTAAGCCACGCATGTAATATATTTAAAGTTTCCCTCCGTTATTCCAGAAGTGACAGCACGGTTGAATGAAGGCTTTCCAGTATTTGGGACACTTAAGCAGCAGATATAGCTTGCAGTTAGGGTTTTTTCTTAAATTCCTGAAGAATTCAATCTGCTTGAGAAGTAATATCTTTGCCATGCTTCCGAGTTATACCGTGCAGATGAGTGAGGAATCACACTCCAGCCTGCCGTTGCTGTGTGAGCAATGCAGTTTTCCTGGAGTCGGGAGCTGTCCTGTGGCTGGCTGGGCCATATTGACTCACTCCCAGTAATTTGGGTTTACCCTGGGAAAGATGTCTCCAGTGAGACATCCCTTTTCCTCTTTGCCTTTTTTTCCCTTTTCATCCCTTTTCCTCTTTGCCTTTTGTGGAGTGTGCCAGCGGAACGGAAGTCTCTTGGACCCACACAGCTGCTGCGGAAAATCTTGCCTGGCTATTCAAGCTAGTCTTTTGGAGCACAGGAATGGCTTCTTGATGGCCCTCTGTTTGGCTAAGACCAAGATAAAACACATTCTATCTCTTCTGCTGTTGTTGTGGCATCTGACTGCATTATTAGCATATTCCTGTGGCTCTGCTGGCATGAGGCTGCTCCCTGACACGGTGTTGGCAGGCTGGGTTGGGTATTCATCTGCTGCTCGTCCTGTCCTGGCACTGCTCAGAGCATCAAGCTCAGAACAGAGTGGTCTTGGCATTGAGTGGTTTTGACATCAAGAAGCTTTTGCTAAGCACTGTTACCATCCCTCTTCTGGGTCACTTTGAGTACCTTTAGCTCTGCACAAAGGTACTCTGCAAGCAGCTTATGTGTAGATTGAAAAGTAAAAGCAATTGTTTACTGGCTAGTATATGCAAAAGATAGCTTTTCTCCAGATTGGAGGGTTACTCACAATACTGCAAAGTATACTTATTTTTGTAGGGCAAAGAAGGTTCGACTTCTTGTAGCTGATTCTACCAGCAGTGCTTTCTTTAAGAACCAAGTTTAGCTTTAGGACTTACCATAAATACTTATGTAATTTATTTTCAGAGTTCTGTTTGTCAAGAAGTTGTATGTGGAATTTTTTTTCTCCTACAGTCTGCAGCTGGTGCTCCTTTATTCAACCCAGATATTTGAGCTTTATTTTTCTGAAAAATAGATCAATACCTTTCAATTAGGTCCCTTTTGTTTTTCTGATGCTGAGTGCTCAAAAGGGATGAGTTTTTTCCATGTGACAGACCTCTTGTTGATTAAGTGGAAATCTGAAAAGGGTTTTGAGGTGGCTTTTAGAAAGAATATCCTGTTTTGTTCAAGATCAAAAAACATTGGTAGCTCTTCTAATTGCTCAGATTAAGAGATTGAGATGTGCAGGCCTGCCACAGAGCTCCTTTTGCAATTTAACTAGGACTGCACTATTGTTGAGACTTCTGAGTGTGATACGCCTTTGGAAAGACTGTGTTTCAGTCTTTATGTAAGAGTATGCAGGTTTCTGTAATATGGCTTCAAGTTTCCCACGCTGTGAATTTCCGTATGTACAGGTGGTTGTAGGTGAAAGATGTTATTTACCTAAGCATTTTTTTTGGTATGTGATGTTGGTATATACATTCACAATCCATTTTTCTGTCCTGCCTCTTCAGAGGCCTTGTTGACTTCTAGGGTTCAGAAGAGCTAAGCAGGAAGCCTAATACTTCGTATAGCTGAAAAGCCCTAGGAACAAAGGGAAGGACAGGGACACATTCTTGCATATACCACTAAGTAATTTAGCTTTTATTACTGGCCTGCAAGTAACCTACAGTGTGAATATATGCACAGACAATGCGTTTTCAAGAAAAAGTTATGAGCAAGTGGTGGTCTTAATGTGCAGGGGGAACAGGCATAATGGGGTACTTTTCCTTTTGGTTTTCTGCAGTTTTATTATCATGGAAGTAATTCTTGCAGCTCTTTGAGGGATTTATTTGCTGTGTAGGATATACAGAGAGGGCAGAGCTGTAGATCAGCCTACTCTTCACTTTTCTTAGCTTGTATCAAATATCGTTAGATGGTATTGAAAAGAGCAACTGTAAAGGATTGTGGTTTTTTCCTGGGTTTTATGTTTCACCTTAGAAGTGTAATGTTTAGGCTCTATGGTAGGTTTAGCTGGCATGGATCACTGTGAAGTGTGGCTGTATTGCTTCAGGTAGGCAGCTTGGTTTATCTCCTGCACTGTGCAGTAGAGTCCTGTAAAAGCAAAGTTGGAATAGGGCTTTAAGATACAGTGACTTGTCCAGAACACACTGGAATGGATAGGATTCATTCAGTTTTCTTCTACAGTACGTGAATTAAACCTTTGTCTTGGGCATACTGAAAATGTAAAGCATGAGGTGTTCAAAATCAGTTAGATTAGGAAAGTGCCTGTAATTCCTACACTGGCAGTTTCTGTTTTACTGAGGCATTATGTCTATCATACTATCAGTTTCTTTAAAACAAACAAAAGCTTTGCACCTCCATTCATCAAAATTTATCAAGTACGTGGCTTTGTCGTGACACTTATCCAGAAATACACATCGACGCAACATTCAGATGCCATCCAAATAGCTGCATTCATCTCCAGCTTCTCACAAATGTTCAGACGTAAGAGTGCTTTGTTCAGTTGTTACTGTGCTATGGTGTAAGCAGGAGGCTCATCCTGTGCCTGTCTTCCTGTGTGATCAAAGAAAAAAGAAAAAAAACATTTGCTTGCAGTGTCATCTGTGTCATTGAAGGTATTTTTGCCCATTCTAGGATGTCTTCATCATTTTATCTACTTCATTTTGACTATGATACATGCTTGAAATTCATCAGACTTGTTTGGGATATATTTAGTGTTCTTCTTCTTGTCCTGAATAGGGTGTTGCTTAGAATGGTGCTTCTAATAGACTAATTTTTTGTTTTCTTGTAGCAAATGATGCTATGTGGTATGGAATATAGAATCATAGAATAGTTTGGGTTGGAAGGGACCTTTCAAGGCCATCTAGTCCAACCCCCCTGCCATGAGCAGGCACATCCTCAACTAGATCAGGTTGCCCAGAGCCCCGTCCAGCCTGACCTGGAATGTTTCCAGGGATGGGGCATCTCCCACCTCTCTGGGCAACCTGTACCAGGGCCTCACCACCCTCATTGTGAAAAACTTCTTCCTTATATCTAGTCTAAATCTCCCCTCCTTTAGTTTAAAAGCATTCCCCCTTGTCCTATCGCAACAGGCCCTGCGAAAATATCCCTTTGGCTGATTCAGTCAGCTGTCCTAGCTGTGTCCCCTCCCAACTTCTTGCCTACCCCTAGCCTACTTGCTGGGGGTGGCGCATTGGGAAAAAGAGAAAGCCTTGATGTTGTACAAGCACTGTTCAGCAGTTGCCAAAATGTGGGTCTCTTATCAGCACTGTTTTAGCTACAAATCCAAAATACAGGACCAGACAGGTTGCTGTGGAGAAAGTTAACTCCATCCCAGCCAGACTCAGTACGGTGACTCGTTTTCTGAAGAACAGTTAGAATTATCTGTCTTCCTTTTCCTAGGTCATCCACGAGGTCAAGCAGTTTGAGAATATTCTTAGCTGTCAGAAAAGGAAATGGAGGGAGGCACTGTGTGCATGAAGCACAGTCTCTCTCTGTAGAGATATGTAGGTGTTCTAGCTCTGGTCTTACGCCTTAACTTCATCTGTCCTCAAATTCTTAGTTACAGATAATTACTAGACAGTTAATCTGTTCAAATTGTGGATATTCATGGTTGTTTCACATTAACTTGTTCACAAAATTCTTGTCATTTCATAGTCATGTTTTTCTGTTTTTAATTTTTAAATCCTATCTTTTTCACCATCTCCTTGAAGTTAATACCCTTTAAAGGCCATGTGTCACTTGAAAATGAATGCCATAATTCTAAAGTATTAACAATTAATTATTTGTAGTACAGTAACATCTAAAAACATTAGTCAATGTTGAGGTCTAACCATGTAGTGCATGTTGTGATCACAGTTATCTGAAGCACCTACCTAGATTTGATGACTATTGTGATCAAATCCTCCAAAATAAATGTTCTTTAAAATATGATTAGATCAATATTAATCTATTTAAGACTAATTCCAGAATAAAGGCTTCGTTCATTTTAGTGGATAATGTAATGCAGATGCAATTTTCTAAATGTGTTTTTAAACAAAACATTGCACCTTTTCTCATAGCTTTTACTTTGAGATACAGAATGAGTTTTTGGTGGTGTTCATTGTAAGCAAATAGGGAATTACATTTTACAATTTAGTGCTTCCAGGTTCTGGTGAGCTCTTCTTTCTACTGTATGTTGCTTGCATGGAGTTGGAGGAAACTTAAAACAGAGAAAGGTGATTCTAAAAATATTGTACCACACTGAAAAAGATAAAAGAAAGAAAAACTAAGATTTGGAGAGCACAATCTACAGGATTAAAGGGAAATATACCACTTTTCAAATGTATAAAGGTACCTACAAAAGGGAAGTCAACAAAATGTCTGCCATATTCTCCAAAAGAAAAAATCCTGGATTCAAATAGCAGCAAGGAAAGCTCAGGTTATAAAGTGCATGTATGTTATCTCAGCCACTGAAATAGGTTGTCCGGTGAGGATTTGCCATCTCCACTTGACAGAAATATTCTAGATTTTCAAGTACTATACCAGAATGTTACTGTTACATGCAGTTTTCTTGGCCGATGTTGATCAGTGGAAGAAGTTTCTTCTAAAAAGATGCCTGTGCAACACCACCACTTTCAAAATGGTCTGCGTGGAGTAGCAGAAATATACTCTGTTTCCTTGGAATGCTGTGCAGAAATACCTTGGAATTTAGGTTTTGCGGAAGTTGTCTGGGTCATTTTCCACAGGCAAGGAGTGCTGTGTTGTTCAGTCCTGATGATAAACTATTGGACACTGTTAAAACAGGCTAAACATCTGCAAGGAGAGGTTTAGGGATATCGCTCGGACAGCTAGGTGATTTCTCAGGGGTCCTTCCATTCCTGTTTTTTACAATCTGTAAACACATACCTTTCAAGCTTTGAAGATTTGTTTGGGGATTAAGAACAAGAAACTCAGAAATAAGGTAGTTTTTTGGAAATGTGTTTCATCCACTACCCTGCACATCTAAATTGTTAATAGACACCTGCTTTATCAGGTTTTGTTCTAACTTTTACAGTTCTGTTCACAAACTTAGATAAAACCACTTTTTTCCATATTTACCAAGATGTTTGCCATTCTGTTTGTCTTAAAGCTTAAAATGTATATTTATTTCTAAGGTACAGTCCATGAATATAAAAGTTAGCAGCATGCTGTATTTTATATTGGTAACAATGAATCACAGGAGAAATGCATTTATTTTCTTCTGTGACCTTAAAAATATGTAGCATCTGTTACTCAGAAGCAGGTGTTGCAGGCACAGTTGTGTGGAGTTTTATAACTTACTCGTTTTAAGGATCTGTATGTGTTGTTTGTGCATATATATTTATATTGATATGATTGCCATGAAGTTTGATCAACTAAGAAGTAAATTGAACACAAAATTTTATTTTTTAATACAAGCAATAATTTCTTGAGAAAATAACTCTTTGTGTTATGTCTTATCTTCATGAGAAATTTGTGTAATAAAGAAAATAGATTTTAATTTTTTCCATACTAAGATTTGCAAATGTTCTTGAATTCATCAGTTATTTTCTTTTGTATTGACTCAGATTTCCTTTAAAACAAAACAAAACAAAACCCAAATTTTAAGACAAGCAGGCTGTCTTTAAAGCAAAATCAAGGCCCTCTCTTCCCCACTTCTGAGCTCTTGAGACTCATGTCATAGTTCAGCCAAATATGAAGTCCTTTTTCTGAGAGACAAAGCACAGTTACTTTGTTCTATTCTTCTCTTCCCTGTTCTCCATAGCAAATTGCTGATAAGTTTCTCAGGTGCTCTTTTAAATGCTGCAGATACTAAATCATATCTGTCCTCTGTAGAAAAAAAAATTAAAAGTAGAAAGTCACTGGAAAAATTGGAGGGTTTTTTATGGAAAGTGGATTTAGATTACGTGAAACTGTTGGGTTTTGGCAAGTTTGGGTTGTTGCCTGACTGAATACTGGGCTGCAGTAGATAGAAGAGTGATAGGCAGGGAGTTGAACTTGCTGCTTGTGTGGTAGCTGGGCCTGGCCAACTTTGCCCACAAATTTTGGATGGCCAGGCCTCCTCCACAGAACTCGCACCCCAGCACTCTTCATCTCCCGTGCTCCTATGGAGGAGTGTTCCAGGCTCAGGTCTGAAGGGTTCGCTCTATGTGCTGGGGCTGAAGCATTAGGCCCAGATGTGAAGAGAGCAGCACATTTTTAACAAGAATCGAAGGTAGTTTTGTGTGTCTTATGGAGTGGAAGAGCGGCTCATCGACCACGACAACTGAAGTGTGCTCCTTTTCCATTGTTAAACTGGATGGTGCTTTCAGCACTTTCTTCCTGATGAATCTTGAATGGAGTGACATTACTTTCACCTGTGTAAAATAGGAGTAATTGGATTCTTCTCTTTAACTTGTAGCTTTCACAGCTTTGGCTTTTACTTCTGATTTATTGTCCTGTCTGGGGCTGTTAACTGATGGAGGATACAAGAATAATTGGGTTTGTGAAATTAGATCCTAAAGTCTGTTCTCTAGCCTTGCAGACATACGTAAGACCAGACACATGCAAAGGATTTGTATTTGTTTAAACAATATTAGAAATGTATGTTAACGGCTTTTCCTGTCTTTAAAAGGACAGGTTTTGAAGTCTGGAGACTTTGTTAAGATAAATACTACAAAGAGACTCATGTACCAGCATGTAAGAAAAGCGTTCAGTACAGACTCTTGCATGAGCGCTGAATGCATCTTTGCCACAGTGGCTAATGGCTGTGAGTACAGTTACTAAGTATACTAAGCTGCTTTTATTCCTGGTGGGAGTGAACAGGAGCATTCCAGGTTCTTAATTGCTTGTCAGCATTGCAGAGCAAAAGAATAAAACAAACAAACAAACAAACAAAACAACCTTGAAAAAAATTGACCTAGGTGAGGCACAGCTGGATGATCTCAGTAACTGCATAGTTTTTAGTCAATTTGCTTCTGTGTAAAGTAAACAATGCCACAAATTAATACAGTGTGTTTTATCTGGTTTTAGGCTGGTACAGAGGTGTTTCCATTAAGAAGCCCAATGTAAAGGTAAGTGTGAATACAGTTTTTAGTCTAGTGGGAGATTATATCTATTTTGCTATTGCAACCCTATAAACTTTTCATTTTCCTTACCCTTAGGATGTTACTTCTCTACCTTTTTTCCTGTGGGAGGATTGGATTTATTTTCTAAATTGAGCGAACAATACTCATTAGTCACCCAAAAGGCCAGAAACCTTCCTGACATGTAACATGTAACCTTTCCAAAATTTATAAATCTCATCCAGTTTCATCCTCTCCACCCTACTCCCCCAAGCAAAGCATAGATGGGTGGTCTTGCACTGCTCAATTCAGCATTTTTAAAGAACATGTTTAATAATTTGCATTATTAATTGAAGACAACTTTGAAAAGGTCTGATGATAAAGGATGTTGCAAGTTTGTTCTTTTTTCAGATTTTTACAGTTTAACCGCTGCATTTGGTTATTTTCCAGTCATATCCCTGCTTTGCTTTTGGATAACTTTTTTTGACTCTTCTGATATGAATTTTTTGTGAATGCATGTATATTTTTGTAAATGTATGTATACAAACATGTAAATAGTTCCTTCTATGTAAGCATCGCTTCATTGTCTTTTGGTTTAAATATAGCTTGTATTTAAAAATAAGAGAATACTAGATTCCTCATGTTCACCAGTATTATGGAATATAATATTACCTGCATTATGTTTTCCTGACTATAACACTCTTTTAATGGAAAAGCCTACATTCATTGTGTGTGTGTTGGTACATTTTCTGCTTGTGTATATGTTCGGTTTTGATAGGAGAGCCCTTCAAACCATCCTTGGTTTCTTAGGTAACCAGCACAGGATCACAGAAATAAACAGCATTAACTGGAAGTGAACCAAACAAGAATCTGAAGTAGGATTTCTTCCTTTTCCAGATTTTTGTGTGGCTGAAAGCATGCACAAGTTACTTTTTTTTTCTGATGAAGCCATTCCTGTTAGATTAATCTTTTTTCCTTCTGCAGTTTCAGTCTTGCCTATGAAAAAGAAGGAATTTTTCTTAGCATTTTGAATCATCTTTACTTAATATTCCTTTCAGTCATCCCCCTGAAAATTTTTCTTCCTAAATTGTACTGTTTTAAAGCTCTAAAAATTTAAAGCACACACTTGATTACTGACATTTTTGTCAGAGGCCGTCAGCTGGTTTTTAACCTGAAGATTACCAACACTGATTCTGTATTCCCCACTGAAGCGCAGGCTTACCATTCTTGCACCCTGAGTTTGCTCTGAGGATTCAGGACCATGTGTTTTACAGACATAATGGAACACTATGAAAAGTTTGGTTTAAATTACCTCTTTTCCCCATGTCTCATTACACAAGAACACAATGGCACAGGCAAGGTTAGAATCCAGCCGTCGTGGGAACAGCAAAAGGCAAATAACCGGAGCTGTCCCAAGTAGGTTTAAACAGCTTTTTGTTGGAAAGAGGGAGGAAAAAGGATAGCTCCAGGGTATGCAAGTAATAGAATACTTCTTTCCTTAGTGAAAGACTGCTATGGGGCTAGGCACAAATTTGATGGTGGGCTTTTTTTTTTAGTTTGTTTGTTTGTTTTTTAAACCTATGTCCTTGTCATCTAATGTAATGTAGCATACCGATACAGAGGCCTGGTCTGGAAGCATACTGATGCTATGCTGCAGACTGCACGATAGCCACTTTTCTAGCTGTCCTGGCTAGCTTACATCTCTCCAGTAAACATTCCTGGTAGTTACTTCTGTTACTCATTCCTTTCTGCTAACTGGAAGCTGTTCTCTGAACTCTTCCTACTTGTCACACCTTTTTCCTGCTTGTTCTTCACCTGTTAGTGGATTATTGGGCTCACACAGTCTTTGCAGGAGGAAGACAGTTGGCTAAATTTAAATGTTTTCTTTTAAATCAATCTTGTCCCTTCCAAGGCAGCTGTGTAGAATTAGAGTGACACCTTTTCATTTGGTCCTAGTTGACCTACCCATGATTTTTATACCAGAGCATGTTTCCCATACAGCAGTGTTTCTGAACACTTGAAGAGCTTTTGGAAATGGAAAGTACTCAGCTTGAATCTTTGTGTGGTATTTTTGTTGAATAGACTTGCAAAACATCCTTATTCAGAAATTGATCTTTCAAGATGGAGGTTTGATTCAGTGTGCTGTCCTCTTCTAAGATGGATTAAAATGATAAGTTGTGACTAATTTGAATGTTGCCTTTTGACTGCGGCAGCTTCTTTGACACAGTGTGAGGGGTTTTTTTAATAGTTATATTGGTAATTATTTATTGTGGCTTAGGATATAAATGCTAAAAACTGGAAATGTGTTTTTCTAACTTACAGACTTTTTTTCTCTTGCAGGGGATTTTTCCTGCAAACTATATTCACTTGAAAAAGGCAATCGTCAGTAACAGAGGGTGAGTATTTTTTCCTCTCTTTAAGAAGCTGCAGTGTTTCTCCTCTAGAAGGGAACCTAAGAAATAGTTATTAAAATTTATAGAGTGGTTTTAGTTCATTGTATCTTTCATTGTGTATTAGAGTTTGAAAATTAAATGTAATTCTGCAGAGCTTTGGATTTTTTTTTGGTTTTTAATATAGCAAGAATCAATTCTGTTGGTTACTCCTGTTCACTTTCGCTCATAAAATTGTAATTTCAGAGGTATCATCTGAAACACACACATTTTAAAGAACTCTATTTATATTTTTCATTTCTGTTTGTTCCTCACTGGCAAAATTCTATATGTTCCTGTTTGTTACGGGGGCACCAGCATGTAGACAGCCCATCTCATTTATCAACAGATTTTCACTGAGACATAGCTGACAAGGTAGCTGTGTTACTTTGAAACTTTTCAAAAGGATCCAACCCTCCACACCTCAGGCCAAAGAAGGACTGAAGTACGGTCTGCTGAAAATATTTTGCCTTCGCTGTCTTTATATGTAGCTCATATGCTGCTAGGGGTGGGTTTAGTTTAGTTAATGTGAATAGCAATACTGATGGCAACATCATGTCAGAGATTTTACTGTGTGTAGGCTCTGTAACCTGCAGTTTCCTTGAGATTGACTGAGACTCCTGAAATCAATATCCTGTGTCTTCGCTGCTGCTCTTACCTGCATTTTCTAGATTAAGGCCACTGTGGGGAAATTAAAAGTGCAGCATTTCAGACAGTGACCCAAGATAACAAATTAAATGTGGAAGATAAAACGTATTAAATGGCATTTAGCGAAGTACCTGTAGAAAAATATGTGACTTCTAATAGTCTTGAATTGTATGTTTATCCTCAAAGGGGCTGAGTAAAGATTGTAAGAGCAACTATAATACTGATGCTTCATAACTTTGGGGTGTAATAAAACCATAGAATCATAGAATAGTGTATTGCGTAGAATGACTACTCCTAATGTGTGCTGTCCTTAGGGGGAAGACCAGTTTCTTGTAATCTGTAGTTAATTAGTATTTGATGTTATTTCAGAATTTGTAAAGGGCAACCTCTTCAGGATATTTAGATACTTACTAGGAAAGCTGATGTACTTTTTAAAAAAAGTTTCAGAGAATGGTATACCAATTGATACAACAGAACATAATACAATTCTGAATCAGAGACCATGGTTATTTCATGTTTTGGTGAAAGAAAGTCTGTCTCTGTATTTAAGAATATATTCAAAGTGTCAATATAAACACTTGTGAAATAATAGAGCATGGTATATAATGTTCTTATATTTGAGTCATAGGCCCAATGTAATGTCATTAGTACGTGGGTATAATGGAGGAAGTGCAGGGTTATAGAAATGCAAAGCATTATATTTACATGGTTAAATGTAGTCCTGATGTGTATTCTCTTTAAATCCAGCCATACTGTTGAAGGCTAATCTTCCAAAATGTTTTATTTTTCACTGATGCCAAAAGTTTGTAAATCCATTTCCAAAATTAATCTTTAGAAGAATATTTATCTTTGGTTTTGATTTTTCATCCGGTATTAGCTCAAGTGTATTGTGTGCTGCCTTTCATCCTTTAGTTTTCTCTGGTTTCTTAAAGGGATGTTGAACTATTTTGAATCCCTTCCCTGTAATGTCATTTTAGAGAGATCTGAAAAGAACTGAATTTTCAGCTAGAAGTGGTTGTGGCATCATTTTTCATGTTGTTAGTGTCAAGCAAACTTTTGGTTATATATAATAAATGCAGAATTTTTGTTTAACCATTGAAACGATCTTTGAATGTGAGCAAAAGAATAGGTGTTGGGATTTTCATCATATTCTTAGTGTCATACGTCAGATCACAAGCATACTCTGTGGAGATTTGTTAAAGCGTGAATGGAGATTTCCTAGTCTTACTGTGGCCAAATTTGAAAAAAATACCAAACCACCCCAGAACAACCAAACCAAACCCAAACAAAAACATTTCAGGAGTAGAATAGAGCACAATCTCAGATGCCAAGCGTCTGTCAGTGTTTCGGTTTCTCACAACAAAATGTGGGAAGAATAAGGTCATTTGCATAATAATAGAAAAAAATTGTGATCTTAGTCTCCTGGTATGTACGGGTATGAATCGGTGCTTTCCAGTCCCAGCTTTAGTGGATTGAATGCATACCTGGCGTGACTGCCAGGTTTTTGAGATAGTGATGTTTCTAATATACGTATATTTTGAATCCTAATATAAGATTTACTTATATCATTGGTATGAATATGAATTTTTGGTAGCTTGGAAATGAAGAATTGAAGCTTTTGTTTGATAAGCATTTACTTGTTAGCACTCATTTAACCCTGCACAAAGGACAGAAGAAATAGCCTAAACTGGTTATAGAAAGGGGAGTTTGTAGCCTCCCTTCTGGAGAATTTCAAAATATGTATAAAATAGAGAGAGAGAGGGAGGGATCTGTGTCCATCACGGTGGTTGGATGCGCTGCAGAGACTGTCTCTCACTTGACACTACCTGTCCCAAAACACCTTTTGAGCCAGTGTTTTTCAGTACCACTACTTTAGGACCTATGGAAAACTGTTCCAACAGGTTGTGTTTCAGAAACATTGATTGGTTGGTTTTATAGTGATGTTTTGTTTTGGTTTTGGTTTTTTTTTTTAACGCTTCCTCTTTTTTAAAAATTGCTGACAGAACAGAGGCTTGAGATAGATGTTAGTTTTACAATGTCTGACACTTGTTTCAGTAAAAGTATTCAACATAAAGGGCAAGTCAAGGCACTAATGGCTCAGATAATATAAAGGTATTACAATACATACATGCATTAGTTATCACATTCTTGCATTTCAGTGTGATGAAAGAAGAGCAAGCTATGCTTCTCCTTTAGTGGATATGGAGATCTTGACCACGAAGGGACAAGTCCTATTCTTTTGATTAGAGGATAGCTCACTCAGGTTTCATTTCCAATATTGGAAAAGTCTTCTGGATAGGAAGGGTTCGTACATGGTAGATTTTTGGGGTAATTAATGATATTGGCCAACATATTAATGGGAGGAGAAAAGAGGGATGAACTGGCTTAGAGAGCAGAGACACAAACTGTGAAGGCCCCCATTTACAGGCAAGTTAATTTAACACGCTGTAATAATGAAAAGTGTTTTCATTGACGTTGATTAGAATGAAATTGTATATTTTGAACAGGTGACTAAGAAATGCTTCACAAAAGCTGATTCTTGTGGAATGTAATGGTGGAACGTTCATATGACTGGAGTTGCTTTAGTGTTACAACAGACAAAATGTTGCTCTTAAGATATTTTCCTTTATGTCGAACAAATTCAAATACATTCAAGTTCTAGCATTTTACAAATTACTATGCTGACATTTATTTTTTTTTCTACCCTCTCCAGGATACCTTTCCTAATTTTTTTCCTCTTTTCTTGTATAGGCAATATGAAACAGTTGTTCCACTTGAAGATTCTGTTGTGACTGAAGTCACAGCAACACTGCAGGAATGGGCTGTGCTCTGGAAACAGCTGTATGTGGTAAGAACAGTACTCTTCATTGTACTTTATTTCTCAAATATCTTGGGAGATATGTAGCCTGCATTTCAGTCCATTAGGAAAAAATCATAATCAATATAAGAATTGTTAGATTCATTTTATCTACTGGGGGCTTTGCTAACTGTAGAATCACTGATTGTGTGAGGTTCATGTGGGCTATGTTGAAAATTTCAGCAGTTTTGAAATTCTGCCTTCGGAGCTGAACGCTTCATTGTTTAAAAAAACAAATATTAAAGTATTCTTAAACATGCAAGAAATAGTATATGTGTTTTGTAACAGAAAATGGAAGACTTCTGTAAGTCCCATCAAAGACTTCAAAGAATTACTCAGCACAGATGTTTTAGCATGTAGAGTTTGAAAGAGGAAGAATTCAAACAGAAGTATTTTCGTACAATTGTTCCTTCCTCTGTTAAAAATAAAAACTCAAGACAAGTGTATTGGGTTTTATACTCATCTATTTTATGTAATTTTTAGTTGCTGCCACATAATGTCGCCTACCTCTGCTTTCATCTTCGTTCTTCTCTTACTTTTTTAATGGCCAAATCCCATAGAACAGCAAATAAAAAACTTGCACATTTGAAAGTATTTTTTTCCTGTTTTTTTTTTTCCCCCCCTTTTAGCTTTTTAGCTTAGTAATTACAAGCCATAACTGTAGGATTAGGATCGAGAACTGTAGGTGGTACAAGCATGAATTTCCTTTCTTTCCTTACTTTGGAGAAACACCTCTACATAGAGCTGCAGCAGCTTTGTTTCCTTATTTAAACCTGAAGTAACAGTAGTTAGATATCTAGGAAATAAAACTGGAAAAGATCCAATTAAATGAGTCTAGTGTATCTCTAGCATAACCAGCCATGTTCTGTACTCTCTTCAAAAAGCAATCAAGTCTATTATGAAATTAGTTTTACTTGTGTTGCTCCCACTTCTTCTATGGGGATCATATGCCTCTGAAGGAATGTTCTTGGAAAGTAGCATCCAATCGAATGGTGCGGGGGAGCGTGGCACATGGCATATAAACCTTTTTTATATCAGTCTTATACCTACTACTCCTTGGTTTTCCATTTCAAATACCTGTCCCTCTGGTGTATGTGAATAAAGCGATCTTTTTTGTTTTCTTCTTGTAAGATTTTCTCTCCCCAGTGTCAGATGAAGAAGGCAACAGTAATACTGACAATGGTATTGAATTGGAGAAAGGAGAATAATTTTACCTACAAATGACTTACACTTCCTTTCTACTAATCGATTTCTTTTTTATTGTTAAAACTAGTTCCTTGAGGGGAGGGAGAGAGAAAGCTGTAGCTATAAACTTTCACTTCGTGATTTTCTTTCTGGGACTGCTTTCTATTCTAGCTCATTATACTTATTATAACATTGCACACAACATTATTGGGTTCTTAAATAACAGGGGAAAGAATTTACTGTTTTCATAGAACTTTGGAAGGAGACATCTGTTCCATGACAAGAAGAAATTGGCAGAGCTTCAGAGTGGAAAATAAATTCTTTTGTGGTGGGTTTCTCCAGAAATTATTAAAAACAAAACAAAACAAAAAACCCAAAACCAACAAAACCAAAAAAAACCCCCCACCAAACCCAAATATTTTCTGATATAGAAATAATCAGAGAAGTGTTTAGGTTGGAAGAGACCTCCTGAGATCATCTATTTCAACTGCCTTCTCAAGTAGGGTCAGCTAGAGTAGCTTGTCCAGGACTGCATCCAGTCAGGTTTTGAGTTTCTTGTGAATGGAAACTCCGCAGCTTCCCTGGACAAAGCTGTCAGTGCTTGACTACCTTCAGTCTTATGTTCAAGACTACTGATGTAGTACCATAGCTCTGACATGAAAGAACGATCTACACTATGTTTAGGTGGATAACAGAAATTTGTCCCATTTACAAACTGTAAATCTGAAGTACAGAGGTGCACAAATGGATGTGGCAGAGCTGGGATTAGGATTTTATATTTGGTATTTAGGCTAGAAGCTCTGCTGTAAGGTCATATCTTAAAATATATTAAGAGACTAAATGGGAATACTTGCTTGTTGTTGGATCAGCACCAGCAGAAATTTTTTTATTCCCAAACTGTAATACGAATCATCTAAGAAATCTAATTAATGTTATTTATCATGCTACTGTGCCTAGTTAGCTTTGTAGAAAAGTTTCTTACTGTAGTGAAAGTTCAAGTGCTGGTTGTTACTGCAGATGTTTTCAGTAGGTCAGTACCTATAAACGGTAATAGTAAGCACTTCATTATTTAGTAGTATTGCACTGTAAGACAACTGCCAAACAAAATGTACAGCATCTCTTAACCTTTCAGCCTATTCAGAGATATTCATCTCATGCTTTTTGGCAAACTTCTTGCTTGGATTATGATTTGAAAGACCAAGTTTGTTTCAATTAAAAATTCCGAGAAATTGCTTTAGTAATATTGTTCAGATATATTGTAAGGTTTGTATTTGCCTTTCAGTTAAACAATAGGAACTGCAATGTAATACCCAGGAAGCCTGGAGCAATTAAAACACTGCCTGAAGAGGGATGCTATGTTGTTCCAAGATAAAATAGCTCAGCTGAAAAAAAAAATGGAGGAGGAGAACAGTGAGAAATGGCAGGGCAAAGTGAAGCACAACTTTGAGAGAGACAACTGTAGACAATTAGTTTGTGTAAAATATTGGCAGTCTTCCTTGGTTCTCTCTGACCACAGAGTCCATGCTATTACTAGGAAGAAATTGTGCGTGGGGAAGCTTAAATAGGTTTGAGTTATAAGAGTTGTGCAGTAATTTTTGTTTGTAGTTCTGTCAAATATATATTGGAAAGATTAGCCTGAGTTCACTATACTACATAGGGCTGTGATATTCTTGTAATTTTTGCTATCAAGGTGAAAGCAAAGTGATAGTCTTAGTAGAACTGGAAGCTGAGACGGTGAAGAAAAAGCCATTTGAGTGCAATGAGTTCATAAAGGAAGGGCTGTGCCTAAAATGAATTTGAAATAAAGATGTATGGTGTGTTCTTTGTTTTATTGTAATATCATGTTATGCTCTGAGTAGTTGGTTTCTGATATTACAACCCTTTAAATGCTAACAAAACAATAAGATTTTTGAAAATGCAGAAGGTTTCCCTTAAATTGGAAAGGGAAAGGGACACAAATAATTCTGGTTTGGAAGCTATGAGAAAATTTATTCAGGGTTTTTGTTATTTATATTGGGTATTTTTTTTGTAGTAGTAATGATAACCTAGTTGAAAATTCTATCTAAAAATCACCTTTATTTGTTACTGAGTAATCAGTAATAGAATTTAAATATTTAATATTTTTGAAGGAGTAAAGATGATATGATTTTTATGGTTCTGGGGTACAAAAGAGCACTTCCCCCCCCCCCCCCCCCCCCCCCCCTTCAATATGTAGTCTGTGTGCAGATAGATAGAGTGTCATGACACTGGAAAATAAAAAAGCAGTTCTTTACTTTCTGATCTGCCTATATCCAGGCTTCTAAGATGAGCACAGAAACAGTAAGATTTAGTAACTACTTTCTGTCAAAAAAGGTCACTATTCTATTTAACCTACTTGATTTGGATTTTCCTACTTTCACTTCACTGCCATTGTACAAAATCTTTGGGAGAGAGTTCACAGGAACTGTGTGTTTAAAATCTGTACTTTGTAAACACCGTGTATTGATTTGCTCATGATGTGGGTAGAGTTTCTGATAACCATAGCTGACCAGATGTGTGTCTGTGTACATATGTGTGAGTGTATGTACATATACATATATACATACACATGCGTACCTATATTGTCACCAAGTGTACAGACCCGGCATCTTGTGTTATGTTTTGTCTGGCTCAAATACTCCGTATTGTTATTTAGATTAACTTGGACGTGATACCTATTTCGTTGTGTGGGAAGCCTAAGAAATTTAAAAGAAGGTTCTGCTTATCCTCTCTCAGTATTACAAAGGGTTAGAAACAAAAGATGCCAGTGATTCCCTTCCCCAATATTATGCTTAATATGGAGTGGAAGAAGAAATAAAAATAAGATTATTATTGGTAACACTATGGGAAGCTGAGCTTGTTCTTGTGACTACTCCAAAGGGACAAGGAAGAGAGAGCAGAAAAGCAAGAACAAGCCTTGGAGAGACTTCTGTAGGCACAGAGGTGGATGAAGATGCAAAATTGCATTTGTTATGGTGAAATGGATGTGCGTGGCTCTCATGTAGTTGCCCAGACCGGTATATGACTTCCACTGAGACAGAAAAATAATACCAATAAGCTAGATAACTTTCTCTCTTATACCCTGTGTGTATTGATAAGATTTGTTATTTTTATACTACTTCTAAATAAAGAATCTGCAAGTTCTCTGTGAGCTTTAGTTAATTAGGTCAAACAAGACTCCTGTGAGTTGTTAAGTCAGCTAAAGAGATCACTGAAACTCACAGTTGGAACATAGTAGCTATTTTAACAGTAAAAAAAATTCCTCAGAGTTTAAGATGTGATATGAGGACTATTTCTGGTGAAATAGCAGATGACTGTAGAGAGACCAAACATAACTGCCCAATTTAGAATTTGGTCAGATCAATAAAGGTAATTTGCTACTTTTATGCAGAAGGGGAGCGAGGGGGAAGAGTGTGGAGTGACTTCTCGTTTAGTTTTAGGAGTAAGACCTAATGGCATTGGGAATAGATGGAATTTTTGCCAGATGAGTCTGCAACAAATTTCCTATTGGCTGCTTTTAAATTTTCTGAGGATCCTCTCAAGGAAAAGAGAGTGGGTAAAAGGACTTGTTGCAGTTGAAGCTATCTGATTTGGGTGTGTTAGTTTCCTTAAAATTGAAGCATTAGTTCAAAATGCGTCTTAAAAAAAAAAAAAAAAAGCCACTCACTGAATCACTAATGTAGTTTACTCTTGTGGTGGAGTATTTTATGAGACATTTTTATTTAGTGAGATGCCTTTTGCTTCATGTCTGATAAAATATGGAACTGCTGATGCATTTTTCTAAAATATGTAGCCAGAAAAAAGTGTGGTATGATCTAAAACAGGCATGCTGCATCAGAGGTCTACTTCAGAAGGTCTCCCTTGAAGGAATAGAATTCCTTCAAGTCAAGGCTGAGCATATTTCGTACACACTTATAGTTTTGTGCAAGCAAACTGCTTTCCTCCTTGGAAAGATGAGGTATTTGTACTGAGACATATGTACAGAGATGGTATTGCACATACATGTGGTCCTCTTTCCATTTTCTGAGTCATTTTCAAGGTTACCTGCAAATAGGGAATTCCTCTAGTGTGATTGTTGAGGCATTTGGAAAGAGACATCTAAAAAGAATCTTAAGAGCTTGTCTGGCCCCAGTTGACACTAACGGAGAGACCCAAAGTTATCACTTTATTATCCCTAGTCCATGTTCTAATGTTTGGCAGTATTATGGATATTTTTATATCTTTCTGTGTTTGGAGTGAAGGACGTATCTTCATGGAGTGGCCAGGAACTCAGATATGAGTTTGAGGCAGCTGATAGTCTTGTTAAGTGCTGTGCAGAATATCAGGGAAACTAAGTAAATATTTCCACTTTCAGTAGCATCTAGTTCTTCAGTTTCTCAAAGGGAACAGTGCTCTGGGAAAACATCTAATTGCTTAGCAACCTAATCAGAGGCTTTTAGCAGATTTTGTCATTTGATTACTAGAAAATACTGGAACATTTTTCTTGATTGGGGTGTGAAAGGTATGTGCAGAATGATTTGGAGAATGCAGAATGATGAACACTTCAGTGTTGTATGTGTAAGGTGGGTATTTTTATACTTTGGTGTGTTCAGTCATGGAAGGGGAAGCTGGAGATAAATCATAGAATCATAGAATAGCCCAGGTTGGAAGGGACCTCAAAAGATCATCTGGCCCAACCTTTTGTGGGAGAGGGAGCCTGGATGAGATGATCTGGCACCCTGTCCAATCGCGTCTTGAAAACGTCCAGCGATGGGGACTTGACCACGTCCCTGGGGAAGTTGTTCCAGTGACTGATTGTTCTTACTGTAAAAAATTTCTTTCTTATGTTGAGATGAAACCTCTCCTGGTGCAACGTATACCTGTTGCCCCTTGTCTTCTCCATGTGGCTCCTTGTGAATAGAGAGCCTCCATCTTCTTTGTAGCCACCCTTTAAGTACTACAATACTGTGATGAGGTCCCTCTGAGCCTTATTCTCCAGGGAGAAAAGACTGAACTCCTTTCGTCTTTCCTCATAGGGCAGGTTCTCTAGCCCTTTGATCATCTTCATGGCCCTCCTTTGGACCCTCTCCAGTCTATTGTGGGGACCAGAATGAGGACCACAGTACAGAAGTGTCACAGTGTGATTTATGTCTACTCATTACCTTAGGCAATTAGAAGTTTTTGTACCTAAAATTGTAGGGTTTTACACTGCTTAGATATGTTATCTTTGGAAAGTTGAGTAAAAGTCCTTCTCTTGCTTTGTTGAATTGGGACTGACATTTACATAAATTTATTAGCTGTGGTTTCTTGGAGGTCATTAGTGGATGTCATGACCTCTGTATTTCTTCTTTGGTGGAACAGTCCTCATGTAGAATCTACACTTAATATTTATTACATCACTGCCATAAAATGCAATCCATTTCAGTACATCTCCCTGTTAGCACCAACTTGCTGAAGGTCAGTTTAAGTGCTTCATATTTTAAGATTATAAAGTATTCCCATAATTATTATTTTTCCCTTCCCTATTTTTAAGAGAGTTAATGCAGTCAGTCCCTCATAGTGATTTGTGGAAGTCTGTGAGCTTTAGGGAATTAGCAGTAGGCATAAATTTTTAGGAGAGTAAAGTAAGATTAGTTTGTAAGCAAGCCTTACATCATTAAAACTTGAAAAATTACGATAATTGGTTTGAAAGTTACTTTCCTTTGAAGACCACAGAACTTACGGCTATAACAGTATAACAAGGAGCAATATATGCCGCATGTTTCACCTTTCATTTACTTCCATGTACAGATTCATGATACCATTTAAGATTATTAGGATCAACTGGACAGTTCTTTCGTATTTTCAAACAAACAAACAAAAGGTTGACTATAAAACAAAAGCTACTAAGTATTAATCAGACTGTATGGGAGGAATATATGTTTTGAGTTACCATGGAGATGGATAGATTTTAATAGATTTTAAAAATAAAGGCAGACTTAAATGTAAGTCACCTTGTGGTGTCCTTGGCAAGTCTTACTGTGACAAACTATGTGCAGGGTGTTTTTATAATTTCTTGCTTTGTAGGAGAATGTTATGCAGTCATTGATATGGGAGGTCTTTTATTTTGGTAAATAGAAGAGAGCAGCTGCCTTCCTGATACTGAAATGCATAGCAAATTATGCGGGGATTTAGACGGGAGGTTTTTTGAGATTCATTTTAAATTTTTGAAGTATTAGCTAGTTTGTAGTTAACAAAGAGCTCTTTCCTTTTAGAACAATATCCAGTCTACCTCATGCTGAAAACAGTGTTACAATATACATGTAAAGTACATGTGCAATATTAGAACATGGGAATTTGATTTTATTAAATGCTGGTTTAACACTAACTGTGAACAGACAACCAGCAAGGAAACAGAACAGAATTTAGTCAGGGGAAACCAGTGGCTGACCTGCATATGCTTTCAAACTATTTCTTTTTTACTGTAAACATACTGAACACTTAATTGCATTGGACCAGGGAAAGAAGGTTTTAATCCAGAAATCCAAACAGGAGTTTGAGGGTTTCCTGGGTTGTTCCAAATACGATGTTATCTCAGAATTGCAATTGAAATAGAGGCAAATGGTAGCATGGTTTGATTTTAGTCTTCCAAAGATGTATTTTGAGGAAACATGGCAGTTTGTTTTGGTTTTGTTTTTAAAGAACAGAAAATTAGAGAAGAGGGGGGAAAAAAAAGGGGTAGGGGAAACTGGCAATCTGTCTTTTTGGAGTGAGTGAGCAAGCTTGTGTGCATGTATAGAGCTTAGAAGGAAAAAGACTGATCATCCCTAGTGGGTATTTATTGGAACTAAAAAGGACAGTTTGTTGGATTTCATTTTATAGAAGACAGATTTTTTTTTTTTTAATTATTTATTAATAGAAAAGCAAAGAACATCTGTCCTTTTGGCAGCCTGTATGGCACTGTTGTCCATGTGGTATCAAGAAGTGTCCTTCAGGCTTATCCTGATTTATTTCACTTTCTGTTGTTTCTATCCTTAAGACACGGAGAGGAGAAGATAACTAACATATAATAATTATAATTATTAATAATTATTGTAATTTTAATATTTACCTATCTATATAACACAATTATACATGTTTTCTAAGGGGAATGGGTAACAAAGTCTCACGGGTGGGAGGGGTAGAAAATCAGGGTTATGAGAATTGGTGTATGCACAGGCGTACTAAAAACCTTGTGGCTGGAGCGACAGAGAGCTCTGTAGCTGCAGCAGTGGACAGCCAGAGCTTGGCCTGCCAAATCTGATTACTCTCTGCATTGCTGCATTTGGCTGGGCAGGAGGTAATGGTTGATTATTGTGTCCTTCTAAACAAACAGGAATAAAAATGCATCTTAATTTAAAAACTCAGTGGTAAGTCTGGCAAATGGATAGATACTTAATTTTACATAAGGTATTAAGGTGAAATTAAAACATTTAACAAGATTATTAAAGACTTGTTTCTTCTTTCTTACTTCAACTTCCCGCCACGTGATTGTGGATATACTTTGGAGATAATTGGTAAATAAAAACTGTTGTAAAAGTGTAAGTAGGGTTGCAAAGGCAAGCATTCTAGAACCAGGGAAATGCCAGTGTTCTCAGTTTAGTCTACTTTTTCTGTAAGAGTTATGATAAGACCTTTAATTTTGTGGTCACTTACCATATGGTGTATGGTAATGAGGCAGTAACCCCCCTTCCTTCCTCATACGTTTCAACTATTCTCCGGTGGATAGTGACTGTGGCAAAGACTTCCAGGAGGAGGGAGAGCCGCTCTTAAAATGACGAAAATACAATATACTTCCTTGGAGAGGGTTGTGACCTTCCATCTTCCATGTCGATCTGATAGGAGATATCACAAGCTAGTCACACAAAATTAGTGGACACTTTTATACTTAAATCTCTCTGTAAAACCAAGATAATAATATCTCTAGTCTTGCATGTATTTTCACAAAAGTGTTGTAGATTGGAAGCACTTGGATGCTGAATGTTATGTAGAAATCATTAGGAATGGGGAATATCTGCCTTCATGGTAAGGTTTGAATAATTTTTAGTAAACTAAGCCCTAAGAACCATACGTTGAGCCACAAATGATAACAAAAGTCTGAATGGCTGTTCATTAATTGGTCAAAATAAAGAGAGGTTCTGCATGTGGTCATGCAATTAAAAACTAGCGTAAAGCATATGTACAGGAGCCAGGGCTAATTTCAGTTCTTGTTTATCCTCATTTTCTTGAGTGCTTGACCTTCTCTTTGAGTAATTTTCTCATAACATACGTTTTTTGTGAATGTTGGAATGAAAAAGGGGGGAAATAAATATTAAATTTTATATTTGGAAACCACTCACGTAATTCTTTAAACTGGTTGCATCTTAGTTTTGAGCTAACAGTGCTTCATGGCCTCTGGAGAAATGTGTTCTCCTTTCAGAAATTCTTCTGTCTGTTCCCTGAAGTTTTATTGTTTAATAGAAGTTATCATACTATGTTGTACACATAAAGATTGCTTAAAATAGAAGGAATACAAAGAAAGAAAAATAAAGAAATCAGGAGAGGTTTCTGTGAGAGAACTGTAACTTAGCTTCTCACATTTTTTTGTGTTCATCTTCCTATAAATTTCATGGTGGTTTTCTTTTGTTGCATTTTTAATTTAGAAGTAGAGCCTTGTGCTAGCTGATTGTTCATAGGTACAGCTTTGGTTTCAGTCATAAATGTTGATTAAATATAAAAAAATACTGATTGCCAAGTTTGATTTCAGTGTCTTTAGCTGCTATTACTGCTATCGCTGTACTGTATGTTAAGAGCTTCTTGAGGTACTGAAGATACTTTATGATTGTACATTTACCCCTAAAAATAACATACTGCCTTTGAGGAAAAAATAAATAAATCCATCAGGTTATATTAAAAGTTAACTCCAAAAGATAAATGAATTTAGGGCCCCCAGCTGCGTTATAAAACAAATACCCATTGCTTTTTAGTGCCAGTACTCACTGCCAGTAATAGCTCCAGATCCAATGTGTTTAGATGAGATCCGATAGATGCTACAGAAAAAACTGTTGCTGGAATAATGGAAAACATAAATCATGTGTAGGATTAGATTATTTTCTGATAATAGCCACTGATACACGTATACCTCTTTGTATCAGTGGCTTCCTGTTCATGTGGTCTCTGGTTTGTTTTCCTTCAGCACAAATACATGCTGCTGCGGGTAGTTCTGACAGGGACAGCAAACACTAAACGTACACGGACACTACTCAGCCAAATACTGCATCTCACGGGCGTGCGGCCGGGAGCGGCTTCTGTGGCTGTTGCGCAAGCAAGTGCAGAGACGCAGGAAACTTAGGAACCCCTGTTCTTGGGGTGAGGGGGGGAGGAATAGCTTTGGGTCCAAAGAAATATAATTGCTTTTTAAAGATGGTATTTAAAGTCCACTCTTTTGCTCAAAGTCTTCTCCTCAGCAGTTAAGATTGCATGCATGAATTGTCACAAGGCTTTCTAGGGCTAATATATTAATTCTTTCTTTTCACTGTGTGTTTTGCTGAGCTGTGTGTGAATTTTGGAGTGTCCCTGAGCTGAAAGGACTTTCATAAATTTGGAAGATCCTGAGTCCCAAGTTATTTATCTGAAGTGGATTTTTTTCCAGCAAGAGAACAGTAGTCTGAACTCAGACTCCTACATAGCAGGGGAAATAGTGGTATCTTTTATGTTCTTTGCCGTTTGAGCGTTAGCTGTTTGATCTAAATTAAATTGCAGGTGATGGAGCAGATTCCAGTTTATTCTTTCAGGTGTGTCCTGAGAGGCGATGGGGAATTTGTGAATGCTTGCTCCACAGTCTATGCAAGAGCAGGCATTCAGAACCGAAGCTGAGATTTCATCCTTTCAGAAGCAAAGGGAGACTGCTATTTAATACCTTTCTGGACTTTCCACGCTGATGTGAGCTGGCACTGCTCCTGCAAGAGGCAGTGTCCCTCCCTCCCGTCCCCCCCCGCCCTGTGACCCGTCCCCACCCTGTCCCTGCTGGCACCGGGCAGTTGTGCGGGCACCCAGGGCCGGCACCGAGGAGCGGCGCGTGCTGTGCTGGCACTTGGCGGCTGATCGGGGGCACTTTGAGCTTCACTCGTGTTTCATCCAGTAGTTAATGCCTTTTGATAGAACTGTTACACTGATGTTTATCAAAGATGCAGGTTTGTAATTATTATATTACTGTGAGTCTTTCTTTGATTTAAGAATAATACTTACAGGTTTTTTTATGAATTAG
This sequence comes from Phoenicopterus ruber ruber, assembly GCA_009819775.1. NCBI lineage: Eukaryota > Metazoa > Chordata > Aves > Phoenicopteriformes > Phoenicopteridae > Phoenicopterus > Phoenicopterus ruber. The sequence goes on from CM020224.1 coordinate 19,677,210, forward strand.
CTTAAGCTCAGCTTATTGTGCACAGGTGCTTTGTGGTATATTTTTAATATTTCAAAAATATAATTAAAAAAAACCCCACTATACTGTCACTTTGAATAGGGAGGTGCATATTACTTAAACATTGTGTGCTTTTTTAGAAGACATCAAACCCTGTCATCTTTCTCCTGCTCAGTCAAAAAGACCTGTACAATGTGGCAGATCAGTTCTGAATTGGCACAGCACTGTGCTCTGAAGACCAGCCCTGAGTTTCTCAGAACTCATGTCATTTATTCGATGGACCTCAGATGTTAAAACAAACACACAAAACCCCCACCCTAAACATTGGGAAACTTTGATTTGTACTTTCATACGGGGAGCTCAGCTACCTCACTTCTTCCATCTAACTCTTCTCCCATCATTTGTCCCCTTTGTCTCATTCTTTTTCAGGATCCCAACCTGAGCTTTGTTAACTTTTCGTCTCCCTTTCCCTTGTTCCTTGTCAGTTACTTCCCAGTCAGTCCCAGTGATGCATGTACTAGTCTTTATTTTGATGAAACCTTAGTATATTTTCTTCCATTTCCTGAATTTTATTGAGTACTTCCTGCTTTCCTAAATTACTACTTTTTTTGTTTGTTTAATTGCTACTCTAACTGTTATGAAAGGGAACAAGTAGAATATGTGTTGACTTCATTTTCCTGCAATTTAAAAATTCTCTGGATGATTCATTTAGCTGACAAAAAGTGATATACAGAGATGTTTTAGTTATTACTTGAAGAGGCACTAAAGATAGTGAAATGTGGATATCCAGTTGCCTTTCAAAACAGGAAAATATTGCGACCAATCCAGTGCTAAGATGATACAAACCAAAAATAAGTTTTCTGTCAATTTTTGTCTGGCCCTTGTGTCACAGAATGTAAACAGAATGGCAGTTTGTTTTAGGGGAACTAGCAGCATCACTGACAAGTTAAGAATTGGGAGGATGATTTTAATGAGCCAGTTAGGCTTGTTGTTGAATTTTGGTGTCACACTGAAGTAGCTTCTGAGTTTGCTGTCTCAGATCTGACAAAAATTGCAGGCCTGTCAGCTCTCACTGTAATACTGTTGGCTGTCATCATGTAAATCTACGTTAGAAACACATGTAATGCAAGTATTTAACAGTTATTGTTACCAGCATAGTATTCTAGAAATAACATAATTGATATTGATTTGATATTTCCATTGAAACCAATGGCATAGATAAAGCACAGAATGGTAGTATTAAAGTAGTTGCAGAAAGAGGGTAGACGGACATTAGACACATTTCCTTATTTAAAAAAGATTCTCTTGCATGAAACAATCTAAAATAAATCTTTCCTAGTTGTCAGTTTTATTTATCCTAGAAAAGCCATACCCTGTTTTAAGATACAATTTTTTGATACCTTAGTTCTTCATTCCACTACCATCTTTTCGGGGTTCCCAGGTAGATCTGGGAATTACGTAACTGGGTAACTCACAGCCATCACCAGAAAAAGCCAGAATGTTCTTACGCTGAAACATTTATACATTGTGTGTGACTTTCTGATGCAGATAGTGGTACTATATCACTGTATTGTTACAAGATGATGCTAAATTTGATACTGTTGCCTTTTTTTTTTTTTGAGAACATTATTGTGCAGTGAAAAACTCCGTATTTCTGATGGAGTTCTCCCATTTTATTAAAGGAAATCAGAAAGCTATAACTTATGAATCATCTTTCGTTAGAGGTCCTTAAGTTGGCCTGGCCAGGGCCTTCTGGTAGGTGTCCCTTGGAATACTCTAGACAATCCCCTTTCCTTTCCTTCTTTCTTCTACCCTCCTGCCCTATTATGTTGAATCTCTTTACTGGTTCAAACTCTGTTGAACCAAAAAATAAATTTTCTTGGAAATAAGTGGCAGCATAGAGGAAAGACATGTAATTTTATTGCTCCTGCCATAGGAAGGACTGCAGTGCGATTTCAGCCATATTGTGAAGCAGAAGGTAATTCAGACAGGAATGAGCTTTGAGAAGCCAGGCTTCATAATGTACGCTGCTTATTGCACTTATGCATGCACTAGTGTCTGTGTGGCTGTGCAGTGGGAATCAGGGAATTATCTGGCTGAATGCTAACCATCTTTAATTTTGTTGCTGTTTTTCTGGCAGATTAGATTCTTGATGGAGCTCGCTGTACAAGTGCCAGTCATAGTGCGTGGAAAGGAGACGATAGGTTCAGACAATGAGGGGGGTTGAGACTGCTTGCTTTTTTTCAGCAATGTGTGTTTCTGGTGGATTAAACTGGCTGTGATGCCACAGTGTTACACTTTAATGTAATAAATGAGTGCTTACTAATAAAAAGAGTTTTTATGCTATTGGTAATAGTCTGATGGCAGGGGTTATTATATTGGTTATCGCAAACTCTTCTACTGTGGAACTTGGTTATTGCTGTGCGTGTTATCTCCTTCGTAGAGTTTTGGCTTAAAAATCAGACAGAACCAGGGAAAGGATCTTCTCATGGCTCACAGGGAGTTTTACTGCTGTGTCTTAAGTTTTACAAGCACAGAATCATAGAACCCTGTAGATTGGAAGGAACTTCTGGGGGTCTCCAGTACAACCTCCTCCTCAAAGCAGAACCTATTAGAGCAGGTTGTTGAGGATCTTGCCCAGTTGAGTTTTGAATATTTTTGAAGATTTCATAACCTCTCTGGGTAAAGATCTGTTCTAAATTTTGACCACGCACAAGGGGAAAAATGTTTTCCTTTTATCTAGTTGGAATTTCCAGTGTCCGTTTCCTTTATTCCTATTCTTATGCACCTCTGAGAAGAATCTGGATCCATCTTTTCTGAATATTCCCGTCTGGCAGTTGTATATGATAAACAAGTATTCCAGATGTCTCATGACTACTGAATAGAGGGGAAGAATTGCCTCCCCTGTCCTGCAGGCTACCCTCTTGCTAATACAGCCTAGTATATGGCTGGTCTTTGCTGCAAGGGCAGCATTGCTGGGCCTCATATTCAGCTTCTTCACCAGGATCACCAGGTTGTATTCCGTAAAGCTGCTGCCTGCCCTTGTCGCATAAGGTTATTCTATCCTGGATGAGGAAGACTGTATTTGCCTTGGAAGAACTTTGTGAGGTTCTTGTTCATCTGTTTTTCCAGCCTATCGAGGAAGCTCCTCTGAATAGCAGCCTCCAGTGTGGTGACTGCTCCCCCAAGCTTGGTGTCATCTACAAAGTGTCTGAGACTGCACTCTATTCCAGTATCCAGATCATTATTAAAGATGTTGGTACACTGAGGGATGCCGCTAGGAACCAGCCACAAGTTGGTCTACGTACTGTTGACAACCACCCTCTGAGCCTAGCAGTCCAGCCAAGTTTCCACCCAAAGAGAGAGATATAGTCCATATCTCACCAACATGGCTTACAGCACATGTTTTCCAAGAGATGTGCCCTGGCTGTCCCAGGCCAATTATCTTTGCTGACCTCAAATCTTAAAACTCCATAGTTGAGTTTCTCTGTTTTCTAGTGCTGGCCTTCTCTTCAGAAATTGTCAGCCATGTCAGAGATAGAAAGCGTGCACATCCTTAAATCTGATTACAAGTTGCATTGATAAAGTTAACAATAAATGTGGGACTTCTTCAGGCATTAACTAACCCTCCCTTGACACTATGATTAAAGAAATTAACAGTGCAGAATTAAATATAGCATTTACTAAATGGTTTAAAAACAGATGAATTGATAACAAAGCAGTTGAAAATGGAGAATTGTTATTCAGATGTGCTGCTTGTAATAGGACCTGCAGGGGTCTGTTCTTATCTTGGTGTTATTCACTATTCTCATAATAGGAATCAGAAAAAAATTGGTGCAGTCTTATAAAATTTGCTGATGATGCAGAATTAGAAAGTTAAATAATGATTAGTTCAGAAATGGTACCATTTCTGTCAGATACTTGGCTCAGTTAAACAGCATCTATTCTAATACATCCAAATATAGAAAGGACCTACAGATGGTGTTTGTGTCCTGAGGTGCAATGACACTTAACATGATGAAACATTATTATGGCTAACCAATTGAACATCAGCCTCTTTCTTGATTTTGATAGCTAAGAGGATGAGAAGTCTTGCCTTTATAGGCAGGGGGCCATCTTGGGGGGCAGAGGAGGAGAGTAATTGAAAATCTCTCTGTATAGACTAAATGAGGTGATTATTGAGCAATTGCTACTGATTCTGCAGTATCCTCTTCAGAATAGATGTGGAAAAGCTAGAAAGAGCCAGAGATGATCTGCAATACTTGATTCTTGCAAGGCCAAGGAGTGATAGGAGGGGGACCCTAGAATGGGAGGGGAGGACCTAGAGTGGATCTTAAGGTTACCTAGTCCATCTAACTCCTTTAAAGCAAGTTAATTTCTAACTATGGCACTTTTCAACATGTGCTTGTCTTGCCTGTTATAAAAGAAGTGTCTGTGACGATGGATATTTTGCAGCCTCTCAAGAAGTCCAGTACTTTTTGGCCCATGCTCTTAAAGACTTTTTTTCTGAAGCCTATGCTGAATCGTCCTTACTGCTTGTTATTTCTTATTCTACTTGCCGTGGTCAAGGAGAAGAGATTATTCCATTCCTCTTTCCTGCAAGTTTTTGATTTAAATTGTTGTCCTAATTTTTGTCATTTCTAGACTTAACAGTCAAACCCAATCTTTAGAATATATCATGACTTTTGGATGTTCTCATTCTTGCTTTAAAGAATTACCTGTTTATCCACACCTTCTCAATGTACAATAGATAAAATATATATATCTAGAGAAGTAAATCTATAAAAGTGAGAATAATATGCCAGCAGAAGCCTGACGAATATAGAGTAGAGTGAAGAAATTCCTTTGTACATTTAGGCATACAAACTGCAGAAGTTCAGTGAGGAATGAGCCTATTTATGACTTATAAATGGGTGCATGGAGAAGGGTTTCGGGTAGGTGATTGCTAATTGACGTAATCTGTCAAAAATCTGTCTCAATCTGTCAGTTCTGTCAAAAAAGATATAACGAAGTCCAGTATTTACAAACCAAAGCCAATTCAGAATAGAAATGAAACCACTTTTTAATAATCAGGGTAATGAACAATAAATTAATCATGGAAAGCAGTTGCTTCTTTACTACTGTTATCTTTAAAACAAGACTGGATTGTATTTTAAATGATCTGTTGCCACATTGTCTTAGAGGAAGTATGTCGCAGCAATCTGTGAGCGAGTTTCTATGGCATGTGCCCTGCAGGAAGTCAGGCTAGATAATCACAATAATCTTTTATAGTCTTGGAATTGATGAATCTTTAAATCTGTTTAGTCAGGACCAGCTGTGTTGAAAAACAGCATTACTAAAATACAAAAAAAAATGCTAAGAAGTAGTGGATATACTGCACTGATGTTTTTTATATTCTTTCAGGCAAGAGAATTGTATGCAAAAGTCAGGTTTTTAGGAGTCTCTCTACTGATGTCTTTCAGAGATTATATGCGAATTCTTGTACCCCTTTAAACATATTCTTTGTGGTTTATGATGACTTTTATCTACTTGGCAAGGACACGCTTTTCAGCTATTTATATATAAACTGTGGAAAAGATTGACATTCAATACTTTTTTTGGCTTATTATGTTTCAAACATTGTAGAGAACAGCAGATATCTTGGATATCTTTGAGTGGGAGATCACCAGAAATCGTTCAGATGCTGTGTAAAGGTGTAAGGGTGAGTCAATAGCTAGTTCTTTTGCTTTTGAGACTACTGATTCGGCAGTTGAGAATCAGTAGTGTACTTGAGGGTACTGCATTGCCAGATGTGCTGTGTTTCAGTCAAGAAATAATGCTGACATATTTCTTGACTGTTATTTATTAACTGGAGTTTTTAATTATTATACCTAAGCTGAGTGTTAGCCTGTGCAATGATATTTTTCTTCCTTTTGGCTTTTGTCTATGGAGCATGCTACTACATTTTAAGCACTAGTGAAAACACCTAACTTCTATCTCAGAAGGTGACCCTATTTAAAACAGATGGTAAAAAAATCTAAATATTCCACACTAACAGGAATGCTGTGATATTTGTTTTTTATAATAATGAGATGCCCTAAGTGGAAAAACATGGTTTTGTTCTGATGTTATTGGGATCTTTGTTTAAAATCTGCAGTTTTAACAGCTGCAAGCCACAGGTCCATTACAAATATTTGCAGTGTTATTGTCGCATGCATGGAACAAACATTTTTAAATTGAAGAGGTTTGAATTAATTCTTTATCCTGGGAGTTGTAGCTGTTTTCTCTTAGCTTTGTATTTGCAGCTCTGCCACTCATCTTTTAACTATTTTAATTTTTTATTTACCAAAAGCGTGAATATTTTACAGAACAAGTTAAAACAGGTATTTGAAAACAAGCTTTATTTATAATTTACATCCTATTTGTGCATTCTACTTCTTTTTATTTTTGTGCTTTTTGTTTAACTACTAAATTGTAATTTATGTTTTCAGTCCTGTTGTATTATGAGGTGGCTATCACCTCAGAGCCAGAGTTTACAGCTAGTCTGCTTCACATGTTCTGTCCTAGGGTGAAGGAGCTTACCTTTAGCTTGCATTTGAATCGGTTATTATTTTACCAGCATTCTTCCAGAGGCCATATGTGGTGCTGCATTTACTGTCAAGGCAGAAGAAATTACTTGTTTATATAAGTCTTACTTTGATGGATCAGACTCTTCTTAACCATATTTCTGGCTGTTCTGAAACCCAAACCATCTTGTCACGGAGTGTCTGAGTTGATCATACGGTGCATTTCCATTTGCTATTACCTGTCTGGAAGCATCTTCCCTAAAACATACGGATACCCTGCACCTGAGCCCAGCCAGCGCTGCCTGCGTGGTTCAGAGATGTCGGTATCAGCAGGTTGCCAAATTAAACTTCTGCTTTTACTAGCTTTGTGTCCTTGACCTGGCAGCTGAGGCAGAGGCTCCAGTCAAATGGTGCTAGTCATTGACACAACTGATTGATACTCTCTGAATCTTTCACTTCAGGAAGGATTTTGTTCATCATGTATAAACGTTACAATCTGAACTTGAACACATAAGAAAGGGCAGTTACTTAGTCAGTAGTAACAGTTGTTGTTTTAAGTGTGTGGATCCCATGACCTGCCCTTTATTTCTCCTTCTGTCATGCTCTGAAGTAGGAGTATCATAGATGGTTTGCATAAATAAGAGCTGTGGCTCCTGCATTCATTTTCCTTTTTTGTAATAGTAGGGGGAGGCATATAATGTCTGAGACACAAATGAGCATTACTGTTAAAAGTGTTGATACATCAATATGAGTTTGCATAGATTGAAAAAGCTCAAAGAACCATAAAGAATCATTGCTCTCAGCAAGGAGAAAATAGTCATGTATAAGGGAATTCTGACTTTCATTTTCTCACATTTTTCTATTTAGTATCTGGTGTTTGAATAAAAATAATTGCATTATAATGCAGAACAGAAACAGAAAATTTGAAAATCTGAAGATTTTTAAGTCAGAAGATCAAATTGAGTGATCAGCTTACCTTCCAAAAAAAATCCTGAACCTAAAAGTAAAATGTAAATAATTTCACTTCCTCTTGGTCTTAATTTTAGAAAAAAAGTTGTGTTATTTTCTGAACTCTGCCAAGTAATGATTTTATATAGATGAAATTAAGACTTCCACGATGAGTTGGAGTTGTGCTAAACATCTGTGTGAAGTAGTAGAAATTGATTGATTCTCTATTTAAATTACAAGGTAAATGGGCTGTAATTTTCTCCTCTAAAGTATTTTCTTCTGCTGGACAGTGGTCTCTGATTTTGGAAGCTTCTTCAGTTAAGGTTCAGTATTAGAACTTTCTAATAATTCAGGGACATATTCTGATTTTTCGCCTTGCTCTTTTTTCCCCTATTCTTAAAAAAAAGGATTAGGATTAATGTTTCTAACATGTGTTAAGCAGTTGTGATTTTATCAGTAGCATTGGCTCAGTTGTCCTCCCCTGACAGAAATGTATATCTTAAACCTTAGCTCATCTTGGTTTTCAATGTATCAGGTAAATCTGGTGGATTCAGTCCATCCAGCCTATAAAAAGATACGTTATATTGCCTACACTGCCTTTAACTGCACAAGGATAAATGCTACAGGTAAAATTTGAATGTAAACTTTTACTTCCTATTATTCTCTATCTAAACAGCACGATACTCCTAATCTGAGTCAAGATTTTAAGAACAAGTGGGATTTTGGAATTAGTTATATAATTTTTCATTTCTTATTTTAATTTAAGGAAGCTATGCTGAATACATATATATGTAGAAATGTGGGAATCACAGTAAATGTTGTTAATGATATTACTAAGTAGTTGTTTGCAGAATAAATATTATACAATAAAAACAGAATTTTCATGTTGTTTGCTCACTCTGAAACAGATTTTTGTGACCAGAATCATAAACAAAATGACAGATGCTTTCACAGGTTAAGGCATGAGAAACCAATATGCTTTTTTACTTAGAACTGTTCCTCTGAAGTTGAAATTGTCTCTCTTGGAGGAATGAAATTTACTGGAACCTGTCGATGAGAAGCATAGCTGAAACATTTTTGCTGTTGAACAATGTTGAAATGTCTTCACTTTTTTTAATTTACATAAGAAGTATGTAATTGGAAAACTGTTGGAATACATTAAGCCATTTTCTTTAGGGATCCATGGAAATGTTGCAGGACAAATGGTGGCATCATGCCCAGGATCATTAATTACAAAATGCACTAATCAAACTGGTCGGCAAATAATGGTCTATGTTCTATATTTTATTGCAATAATAGTGTGTGTTTTGCTTGTGTTTCTTTCCTTACCGTTTTAGGTGTCCCTAATACAACTTTAAAACCTGGCATTTGGCAAAATCTTCTCTAACATAATGAACTTGTATTGCATGACCTGCATGAACATCCTAACAGAGACAAAGAGTTGTTAGACATTTAAGATTACATATATTGACCCTGTGATTTCTTGTGAAATTTTTTCTCTTATTGCTGTGGTTGTCAGGTCCAAAGTAGTAGTACTACTTACTTCTAGGCCACTCCATGTGTGGGAATGAGAATATTAGTTTTGTATGCTCTGTGACACTGTATGAGAGAAGCTGGGAAAAGGATGAAAGTATCAGGTTATACACTTGAACTCCACTGGATGTGAAGTTTCCTGTTAAGTATGTAAATAGCATTGAAAGAGCAGATGTTTAACTGAAATGCTTTGGGGCAGAAGTATTTTTCAACTTTAGAATTTGGCACACCAGTGTAAGGCCACTGCTAAGGGGAAAATATTTATCTGATAGCACTTACTATATACTGTAATCAGTTTGAATTTCTTGATAGATATTTATCATGTATGTTGTAATTTAGACAGCTTGACTATTGTCAATTAGTGTGAACGTTATTTATCAATATACCTTCTAATAAAGATATCATCATGTTTATTCAAAGTGGAAACAAAAACATTTAACTTTACTTTAAAACTGACATGAAAGGTGATATAATTTCTCTGTCATGCAGAAAATGACCTTAAAATACTGATTTATGGGCAGGGATTTATTGTATTTGCAAAAGAATATAGCCACTTAGTCATGGGTAGGAAGCTTTCTTCTGAATGTTGTATGTTCTTTTGCATTTAAATAATGGTAAAAAGCCTACTAAAAGTATGAAATACAGAGCCTTCCACACTTATTTGATACTGCTTCAGTTTCTTTCAGAGCAAAATATTTTCATTTATTACCTCTCTGTCAGGTAAATACTGCCAGTTAGTATGGAATGCAGTGTCTTCCTCAAATCCTCCAGATTTATATCTTTTTCAGATGGAGGCTGTACAGCTTCCCCTTTTCTAATACATCAGAGGATAAGTGGCTTCTGCTGGCACTGAAAGACAGGCGTTCCAGCAGGAGGCATTTTGAATGACTGTAACAGAGATGGCAGCAGGAGGTTGAAAGTCTTCTTTCAGCCAGATTTACCAATACTCCAAGCTTTGCAGGACCAGAACTGCTGGGGGAAAAAGAAATACACTTGCTGTGGATTAAGATAATCAATTCTCCCTCTGGAAGATCACGTAATTCAGCAAATGTATTTTGGGATGTAAAGTACCATCATGACTGGTGATTTTTATGTAAATAGGGGACACAAGTCTACCAGGAAAACGGAAGGCTCTTATTAGTAGCGCCCAGTGACAGGACAAGAGGCAATGGGCACAAACTGAAATACAGAAGGTTCTGTCTGATTATAAGGAAACACTTTTACTGTGAGCGTGACCAGGTGCTGAAACAGGTGGTCCAGAGAGGTCATGGAGTCTCCATTTTTGGAGATACTCAAAAGCCATCTGGACATGGTCCTGAGCAACCTGCTATGGGTGACCCTGCTTGAGCAGGAGGGTTGGACCAGATGACCTCCTGAGGTCCTTGCCAGCCTCATTCTGCAATGGTTTCTGCTGGCTACAGAATAAACAAAGGGTAACGGTCTTTGTCAAAAGCAGCACTTCATCACTTGTGATGGTTCTGTCTTTTGTGGAGGGAATGGTGTTGAACTTGACTAGCAACATGCTTGAACAGGTATTTTCAGTGTTGTCCAATTTGGAGATGTTACCACAAGTCTCATGCTATTTCTAGTTGTTCTCAAACCCCCAAACTCTACAATCTTGCAGTCAGGTTAATTATTCTTCATGTAAAAAAGGAAAAGGAAGATTATGCTTTTCAAGCTCAGAGAGGATCTTGAAAGTGTAACCCGTGAATACTCGACATAGAAGGTCTTTATATATCTCCCAGAGGCATAACAGAATTATCAGCTGCAAAAGTCAGCTATATGTATGTTAGAGATTTATTTTTTCCCTTTAGTTGCTTCACAGACCTTTCTCCTTCACTCCACTCATATTTCTGTTTTAGTTGCGCTGATCTGATTCAGAGAGATATTTGGGGTCACATGCAGGGGAAAAAGGAAGCTTTTTTCATGTTCTTGGGCTCTTTTCTTACTGTATTATCTTTCAGAAGGTTGACTTATATTTATCTAGTTTAGTTAGTAATACTTCCGAAGAAATATGATAAAGCAAAATGTATTGTTGTCTTGTTGTGTCCTTTACCAGTTATATGACATGATAAAACCATTCAAAAATGAGGGGAGACACCAGGAGTCTAAAACCCAAGAAATCATCCTTGATTAAATAGCAAAAACCTTACATGCATTTTTTTTTTCCTCAGAAGGGAAAATAAACTTATCTTTAAATTGTATGTTCTTACATTTCAAAATGAAAACAAATTAAGTACATTTAATATGCAAAGGATTTGGAACTGGCTTCAATAACTGTAACACTCCCACCCCTTCTCAATCCATATTAATGTTGCTTGTTTTACAGTATTAGAAATGGAGAATTAAACCTCTAAGTTTATCAGAATAATTACCCCCTTCAATTCCATTTCCTTAAGCTTTGTTAAAAGTTTATTATGATGTTATGAAACAAGGTTAATGTTGCTGTTACTCCTAAGGAATTAGGAACTTCAACTGAATTTCAACAAAGTAATGGTAAGCTGCAGTCTCTTCCACAATCTTATTATGTAGGTTTTTCCAGTGCTCGGCTACCATCAGTGGCAGACTCATTTTTCCTGGAGAAGACCAATATCCCTTCTTTGCATCCTATTCTTCTGTTAACCAAAAAACCCATAAACAACACTAATTTACACCCAGAATACTTGTGTTGTTCTGGCCAAGTTGCATTTCTTGATGATGATGATACAGAGCCTAAAAGTAACAAATGCACATGAATAGTAATAGCATGAAGTCAGACACCAAAGCCCTGTCAGATTTGTTTAAAATTGTTCCCGTAACTGTTAAGTGTTGTCATCTGTTACCTGTCCCAGGTAGGTATTGTTTACAAATGTCTGAAGTTGTAAACAAGGGAAAGATAGAAGAGTCAAGATGCATGTCTTGACTGCTAGTGAGTGTAATAACTTGTACTTGGAGTTAGTTATGTGGTATAACTGATTTTTAAAGTGTAAAAGTTGTTTATAAAGGAAATAGAAAAATATAATTTTCTTTGTACCATACTGCATTACTGTCAATAAAAATAGGTTCTGAATTGCATCTTTAAGTTAGATATTTAAGGTCTATGAGGTGATATGAATAAATAGGAAAAAAACTTCTTGAAGAAGGGCAGTAGCATGGTACTAACCCTTCATAAATATATTTTTCTTCATAATATTCTATGGAGAGCTCTGAACTTGCGATAGGTTCATTTGTTAAATACAGAGCATTGTGGTAACAGGTTTAAATATTACCCACTGTCCTTCATAGACAGTAGTGGAGATCTTAGGAAAGAAAACAGCCCTATTCAAGAGCAAATAGCTTTGATGACATTATGAAGACTTGTCCTCCTCTGTGTTGTGTTACTGCCTTAAATGTTGCTATTGCTGCAATGTTACCCGGGTTCCCCTCGGCATGATGTTTACAGCTATGAAAAGCTGCAGGGTATTCATTTGGTTTGCAACAGATACAACATATTACCAGGGTTTGGGACTTGTTGGTAGATAGTTTTGATTTAAATACACCATTTCATTTTTGGAGCAGATCAAATAATTGTTGTTTTCTGTTTATCATAAAGGCTTTTAGTGTAATCTCATTTAAAAAAAAAAAATTGTAGAAATGTGCAATCCAAGGAAGTTCTAAAATTATTTTGGAGGCAATCCAATTGTTGCTTCGCTGTACAAAGTTTCTGGTAGAGCACATTAAATGCTCGTAAGTAGAGGAGGAGGTTAGCACAAGTTCCGCACAAATGAAATTTCTAGTACGTTTCAGAGAAGTAGTGGAAATACCGAGTGGTGAAAAGAGTTTGCGTATATACTGCTAGTGTGAGGATGCCCGTATAAAATCAGCTTCTATATAATTTAAGACTTCATATCACAGGTTTCATTCTTTTGAGAATATTTTTCTTTTTGCAACTTAGGGAAAGCCAGAATTCTTGTAGTTTCTACTTGGATTGTTGCCAAGAGTGGCAAGGAACCTTTTCACGAAGTTAGTGATGTAGATTCAACGTATCTTTTAGCTCTTAGCTCAAGGATTTCACTATTTGGAAGAAGCATATGGATGGACATAATATATCCAGAAAAAAGTTACGGTACTACTTAAGTACGGTATTCGGTGATTCAGTTATGTCATTTAATCTAATATAAAGGAAAAGCTTGTAGCAACATCTCTGCTTATCTTGTAAAGGCTTTATTTTGTTGTTTTGCTCTGCTTTTGCTTTCTTTATTGATGTTCCAGCATTCTTTTTACCGCTTAAGTTTTCCCTTTGTCATGTGTCAGTATTTTAAGCTATTTTAGACATTTTCATTGGCAAAAGTCTGAAGAATTTATTTTTCTGTCACTCTAATTTACTCTGCTTTTATACACACTGTAAATTGAAATGCCCTCTGTGAATACAGTAGAGAATCAATTTAAAACAGATTTATATTAGAGTAAATAATTTCTGTTTGAAGCTAAAGGCTATGAATATTCATAGGAGAGAATAAATACTATTCATGTTAATGCATCCTTACAAATAAATAGAGAACTAGTAAACAGAGAACTTCAGGACAGAAGAACAGAAATAAACGAAAACCGAGATGCCCTCCTTTCTCAGTCTGTTACTTGTTTGAAAGGCTGATTTTGTTTGTTGAACGTTCAATGGTGTGCTGTTGAAGAAGTGTGAGCTCAACCCCAGGCTCTTGTGAAAACTCCAGAATGGTACCACAACCCTTTGTAAATGTACTTTGTAGTTTTAATTGGGAGAAGTTGTAATTAACTTTATCCTTGCTTGATGTTACTTTTCACTATTTGTTTTCTCTATTTTTTAACTTATTAAAGTCCATTTTAGTTCTATAATAGAACAGGACTAGATGTCTAGGAACACATGTAGAACACATGAATCTGTGCAAGTATTAATTGTGTTCTCAAACTCCTTTGCCAGTGGGTGCCAGTCTTGATACCTGCTTACTATCCACATCTCCCACACAAGTTTTACTTCAGTTCCTTTCCCTGTTCCTGAGACATCCTTGTATTGACCTGTAAAGTCTGACCTTTATTCATCAACAGGCACTTGATGAATACGATCTAATTTGATAGGTAGTGTTTAGGGTTTGCATGGCAATAATATCAGAGATTTGGGGTAAGATTAATCTATAAATATTGCACAAATCTATAAATTCCAACAGAACTTTACTATAAAATAATTTGCTTAATTAAAAATCCAGACAAAACTGAACAGAAAGGCATGAGTGTTGTGTTGTTTCCAGCTTTTCTATTTCCTTTCATGTGGTGATGATGCTTGCAGGCTTCAATAATTTAGATACTGAAATCCATAACAAGGAACCTGGGAAAAGCTACTCACTTGCTTTTATAAGGAAAATAATTTTTGTGCCCCTCTCCCCCGTAATAGCCCAAGGCAATTCTATAGGAAATGTCTTAAGGGACTGCTCTTGAGAGAGGCAAAATCCTGACTTCTTTACAGTAGTGTTAAATGAAGTCATGGTAACAAAATGACTATAAATAGGTCATCTTCCATAAGATACCAGTCTTTTAGGTATTTTCATATTATGTGGTATTTATTTAGAGAAGAATGACAAAGACAGCCTTAGTATTTCAAAGCCGCCATAGGCATGAAACTGGGAGTTTGTGTTACTGCAGGTTTGTGTTCATGTGATTACCTGTTTAAAAAACCCCAAACACCTGTGTGGGGTGCCCGTGCCCAGGTGTTGGCAGCGGGGAGGTCTCTGTGGGAAGCGGCCAGTTCCGGCTGGTTCCACAAGAGACGTGCTACGGGGCACAGCTGAGCCCGTTAGCAAAGCTGGTGATGCCTCTGGGAGAGCACATATAAGAAGGGGCAAGCGGCCACACTGGCGGTGAGGATGAGGGAAAAAGAGCTTGAAACAGCCCCACGAACACCCAGGACAGAGCAGGAGGAGGTGAACAGGCAGTGGAGCAGGTATCCGCACTGCAGTCTGTGGGGAGGACCACACCAGAGCAGGTTTATCCTGATGGACTGCAGCCCATGGAGCAGGGGAGAAGTGTGAGGAGGAGGGAGAAGCAGAGGGGAGCTGCTGTGGACTGACACTGCCCTCCCTGCCATTCCCTGCAGGGGGGAAGGAAGGGTGGAGGAGTTGGGAATGAAGGAGTGGAGTTGAGCCTGGGAAGAGGGTGGGTGGGGACAAGGGGTTTTAGGGGTTTTTTTGTCTTTGTTTCTGGCTACCCCAATCTATTTTAATTGAAAATAAATTAAATTAATTTTCCCCACGTCAAGTCTGTTTTGCTGGGATGGTAATTGGTAAGTGATCTCCCCATCTTTATCGCAACCCACAAATATTTTCATTTTATTTGCCCCCCACCCCGGCCTGTTGAGGAGGGGGAGTGAGAGAGCGGCTGGGCGGGGGCCTGGCAGCAGGTAAAGGTCAACCCACCACACCACCAAAAACATCTTTTGATTTTTGATCTCCTTAGAGTTAATATGGAGTTAATAAAAGAAAGGAAAAAAAAAAAAAAAATCAGCGCCAGAATTCCACTTTTTGATGTGTGGCTGTATGTGTGAAGATTATCCAAGAACTGATAAGCAGGACTTGTTAGTAGCAGCAGATCAAAGAAACACAGGAAATGTATTTGTATCTGGGGACAGTAAAATAAGGCAACAAGATGTGCTAGAGGACAGACTTGTGCTGCTTGTAAGAGAGTCCTCAGTTCATTAAGACTATCCAGATGCTTTGTCCCTGACACACCTTAATTATGATCATAAAAGTTTTTGCATAAATGTTTGCGTTTATATTCTGGATGTAAAACATTTGCCAAATATGTTCATAAATGTGCACAGCAGATCATTCTGGATGGACTGATAAAGCGCTCGTTACTTGGTAGCCTGTGACAAAGCTAGACGAAAAATGAGAGATTATAGGTTGTATGAAGGTTTACTGTAAAACAGAATGAATGCTTACATATCAGATTGGCATTTTTTTATTTAGCTGCTAAAAAGATGATAAAGTTTGGGTTTGCTTATGGTGCTATTCTGACAAAAATTGCTTGAATGGCTCTAATGCTTAAAATTATTTTTTCTGAAAATGTGGTGTCCAGGATCATCTGTTTCAATTTAAGCAGTTTTCTTTACATGAGGGTAGGAGTCCTGATCAGCTTAGCTTAGTGTTGAATTTTGAAAGTCTTTTTTTCTTGAAAGAGAAAAGGCAGAGGAAAGTCATTAAAACATGTGCGTCTCCCTCCCTCCCTCGCTCCCAAATGGAGCTTATAGTCACTAGACTCTTGTAGCATGAGGAGGGGCATTATAAACTGTTGTTTGACTGTTTCAAACCCTTTACTGCCTTCAAGCCTGGAATTAAGCTACGTTCAACTCTGTTCTAGCTCTCCTTTCTCTCACACAAGTATTTTCATTCACTTCCGTGGGTGTTGCATCTATGGTTCACTTCATGTCTGCTTGTCTGAGATCACAGCTACAGCTCCTCTGGCTTTCCACTTCCTGATACCTCTTCCTCCTTCCTTATGGGGGACCTTGTATTTTCTGAAAAGGACACCATATGTTTAGCGCTCTGTCTATCAATACTTGCTCATTCTGTTTAAAGCAGATGAAATATTTTTTTGAAGAATAAGTCTGAGAACTAAAGCTGAGAAGCGCGTATTGTCACGATCATGGAACAAGAGAGAGGTGTTTGAGGTTAGAGAGAGTTTAGAGTTGGAGGTTTTTTCTTTTTTTCAGATTATTGCGTAGGACCTAATGTGACTAACTTTTACAAAATTGTGTTCTACAATCTCATTTATTCGTATTTAAAGTAAGTACTTCTGATACTTATGTAAAAAATAACTGTGGAAAAATAACTCCAGAACATATACTAATTTAACCAGCATAGTGTTCTGGACTTGAATTCATTGATAGCCTTAAACTATCATTACAAGAGTGAGGGAGTGGCTCTTTCAGCAGATTTATTTGGGAAGTCTGAATATGATGATTTTGGAGCTGATTCTCACGATCATTTCATTACCAACTGTTTTATTGATAGTTTGTACCTTATTTGCTTATTGGGTAGTCCCAAACTCCATTGTCTTCATCATGTGTTAGAAGAAGTTACAACCTTTTCTTGTTCACATAAATAGCATATAAAAATGGACACTTCCTATACCTGCTGTCTTCTTCAGCTTATGTATGATTTACTTTGGACCACATTTAGTGAAAAAACCTAAATACAAATCTAGTCATTTTATACTTACCAGCTATGTGTGATTTATCTTCCAAGAATAAGTATTTTTAGCCCTGGAAATAAGTCTTTCTGTTGGATCTGGTGTCTGTATTTCATTTTTTCACGCAGGACCAGAACCAATGTTGATGCATAGTTGAAACATTGTTCATCTTTTAATCTCAAAATTGTTTGATAAGAACAGCAGATGATTCCATCTGTGCTTAACCTGCTTCAGCAAAGTGTGTAAGTGGGTTCAGAGAAATGAACAAATTCCTGATCAAAATGGAGTACATTGAAATCTCTTTTCCTAAGTCATACAACTCTAGTGGTCTTGTAGGAAAACAAACTCAAGTAGATGGAAATTTTTTCATCTCATCTTGCCTATTTTTGGTAAGACAAGTGAAAAACATTTTTTTCTAATAATATGTTGCAATAGAAAACACTTACATTTTTCTTTGTGGATGTTCCTTGGTCAGATCTAGTCTTGATACATGCACGTATCTTTATTTAGAGAGGTTTTATAAAACACTCATTTACAAGCAGAAGTGCGATCGAGACAAAGCTAGCTTGCAGTCTCAGTTTCAGTCCATCTAGTCAGTGTTTTCCCCAAGTGAGTTTCAAATGTTTCAAGCCTTGCAAACAGGTAGGAGTGGAACTTATATTTTTAAAAAAACAGCATTTAACTGCAATAGGAGATTTTTTTTTTTCTTTGGGATCCTCATTCATTGTACGTTGGCCATTTTGTGCAGTATGAGACATAGACATGGCTGTGTACACAAGAGCCACCTTGACACACAATTCTCCTCTAGCAGATAGTAGAGTAGTTTGGACACCCTTCCTTATCTTACGGGTGCTTATAGGTGGCCTTTGTTGTTAACCTCAGAGTTGTCTTTTTGTAGACTTCCCATGTAGTTATTTTCTGCAGGGGAAAAAAGTATTTCTACTTCAGTCTATTTTGGGGAGTATTGACTTTGGGGTTGGGGGTAGGGGGAATGTCATATTTGAAGAATACTAGTTCTTTTGGAAAGGATTGCGGAGTTAGTTGTTTGGATTTGGTTTTTGGTGGTGGTGGGGTTTTTTACTGTTTATAGTAATTTTCCTCTTTTAAAGTAGCTTTGCAGGTGGATTTTATCATTAATGGCTTTAGTCCCTTTTAGAGTGCAGATAATGAATATTCATATCCCCCCCCCCAACATAGATACCTGGGTAAATTTTAGTAATTGGAATATCAAAAATATTAAAAGTGGTTTTCTGTTGTGGGGACTGTTCAGAGCCATTAAGTTAGCTGCTGACAGAAAACAAACTTTTCCACCTCTCTGTTACTTAAAATCTAAAACTTTGAATTTATTACATGATTGGATTAAGTGATCCTTCCTCTTATCTATAGCATTAGGTTCCATCAGAAAACAGACCTCTTAGCAGATTGAGCCTAAACTTTAGAAATAAGTTATTCGATTTAAATAGCATCAGTTAACACTACTTTTTGATGTAAATATTTTAAAGCTTGTACAAATTGGATTAATGTTCCTCTAGGGTAATTAAATGAAAATTTGGTAACTTATTAATATCTCTTTCTTTCTTTCTCTTTCTTCTTTCTCACTCTCTTTCTCTTTCCAAACTTAATAATCTTTCTCTTCTCCCTTCTCTCTTCCCCCCCTCCCTTTCCTCTTCCCCCCTCTCTTTTCTCTTTCTTTCTCACTCTCTTCCCAAAAATATGCCTTTACAGAAACATAAGGTAGATCTTTTCTACAAACTGCGGCATGTGATGAATGAGCTCATTGACCTACGTAGACAGCTGCTGTCAGGTCACTTGACACAGGATCAGGTGCGAGAGGTCAAGAGACACCTCACAGTGAGGCTGGACTGGGGCAATGAGTAAGTACAGGTACCAGCTGGGTACTGTTTGTTCTAATTATTTTTAAGTAGTTTTTATTAAAAAAAAAAAATATCAACAACTTTTTCCTTCCAATGCTATTTGTACACAGGTAGAACATTTGACTATTTGGAAATCAAATCTAACTTCTTACAGTGAATTTATTGCATAGTTCTTCTACTATTACTATAAAATGAGCTATTTGCTTATTAGTAGGCCTCTTCTAAGGCTATCTGCACTTTTAAAAGGATTAGGTCAACTTACTGTGTATCAATACAGTGAATATTAGGCCTGGGAGGATGTGTTCATGGATGCTAAACCCCCATTTTTTTCAGTTGAACAAGTATTTTAATGGTTGGTGCAATAACTAGCGAATCTCACTGTCAACAGTGACATTGGAGCCGAGGCTGTGATAGTTAGACTTTAAATATAAAGACATTTCTCAGGGGTTTAGACTCTCCTTGGTCAGTTCCACAGTGAATTTGTGGAGAGGTTTTTTTAGAGCCAAAGACGACTGCAATTCAGATAGAGGCTGCAATGGTAATAAATTGCCATTAAACACAAGCCCTTCTCCAGAATTGGTTTTGTTTTGAGATACACTGTATCAGACAGGTAAGTTTTGTGTGACACAGATATGACCTTTTCAAGGGAAATATCACCCTCCTCAGGCATATAGTGACTGCTTTTCAACTCGGAGTAGGATTAGTCCTAATTAACACATGGGGGGAGGGGAATTCTGTAAGTTGACAACTAAGGAAGGAAGTCAAATGTTTTTCACTAACATGTCTTTGTTGTGACTGTTCCTTAGTCACCTACTTCAGGACTCCCTCTGAGAGACATACGTGAATACATTCCGGAAGATTTAGCTGGCCCCCAGGCTGCGTTTCATCTCTCTCTTGTTGAAAGCAAGCTCTGAAGGACATAGACTAATAGATTGCATCAAGTCATTGTTCTGCAGTGCAGAGTTACAGATATTTTCCATGATCGTTCCCAGTAGAGTAAATGGGAACCAGGAGACCGTTTTTGAGCATTATGCCTAGACGGTTTTGCTCAAAGAGTGTAGGGATGAAATTAGCAACAGGAAGCTGCAAAAATGTTGCAAGAAAAAAAAGATGAGGAGAGAATGCAGCAATGAAGAGAATAGGGTGTTCAATGTGGTGGCTTTTTAAAAAAAAAATAAATGTAAAATCATTAAATACAAAGTACATTAAAACTATGAAGGTAAATCTAATGCATGACAATTTGGAGAAGCATCAGTGAAATCAGTATATTTAAGTATGTTAATGATTAAATTCATCTGCTCGGAATGCTTGTTTAGGAAATATAAATTTCTGTGTTTCTTACTCCATAAGAACAGGTACTGACCTCCCTAGAGAAAAACCTATGTGATATCAGATACACATGCTTAAACAGAAGAGAGTATCAATAAAGGAACTGCATAAAAAGGCATATGATTGAAGAGATATTTAATTAAATCTATACACTATGCGGTATCTAAATATAAATGTCTGGAGTTTGGAAGGTCTTTCTGCAACATCACTCTTCGATAGAATTTCTGGGAGAGTTCTGTCACTTTCTTGTATCTCCCCTCTCTGAGTTTTACCATGAAACTCATGACCATGTCTTAATCTGTTAAAAAAAACCCTAATGATTTTCATACACATATTCACATAGTACTGCCCTTTCTCAAAGAACGTAATAATGTTCATTGCTTATTCTGTCATACTTGAGATTTGCAAATAAAATAAATGAAAAAATGTTCTTATTAACATGCATTAAGGTTAACTGAGAAGCTTAAATACATGCAATTTGAGCAGGTCTGTAATTATTCAAGATAGTACAATCTAATAGGAGGCATTCCATGACCAAGTAGCTTTCAGGAAACGTGTAATCTTGCACATCTAATATGTAACATGTATGCCTATTTAGTGTAAAGCTACTTTTATCCTGACCTTGATCATTAATGCACTGTATTATTTGGGAAGGAGTGATGCGAACATGAAATTCACGCTTCCTCTTGCCACCAGTTAGGATTTTTTCAGTTTGAACTGGTATCATTTTCCGTTAGATACACTGGCAGCAGTTCTGGTAGTCATTCCTTGTGTTCTCGTAGGAGTTGGTGGAAATCAAGGGACAAATACACTCCTTGGATTAGTAGTTACAGATTTTTTTGTAAAACAAGTCATTTAGACTGTTTTCAGAACTACTGCAGTGACTTTTTTTTTGTACTTATTTTTGTATGCTTAGTCTAAATATTAACAAGTTTTGCTCTGTAGTTTGGCCTATTAAAATATAGGAATATAATTTATTTTACAATTATTGCTGCTAAACTTTTGTATTGTTGCTCATCATTCTTATAATGCAATACCGATTTCCACTTCTTGTAGCAATTTAATTTTCTGTCGCTTACGCATTCTTTCTCCCCAATACAAAAATATGATCCTGGATGCATCCTTTTTGTGATGCTTTGTTACCTCCTCCAGTTACCCACAGTGAGCTTGTTTTATATGCATGCAGTGACTGGTATGGCTGCTATATAGGTTTTTGTATTTTCCAATTGCTCAAAAGAGCAGAATTTGCTGCCTTCAGATAAGCATCTTACTGGTTTTAGACTTTCAGTTTTAAGCATCCTTCTGTGTATTTTTGCACAGCTGAAATCTCACACACTGTCGTCTTTCCTGCATATCTTGCTAGGTTTTATACAGAATATTACAAATACTTGCATTTTTAAAAAATGTTTCACTCTGATACAATTTATTAGATTATTGATCTGTTGAAGTCTGAAATGCTATTGGAAGTGTCCAATGGTCTGTAAATAACAAGGAAAAATTTGTAGAGCAGGAAACAAACGTTATATAGCTGAAGTCTGCAATTCATCATCTTATTTTAAATCATGTTATAAAGTGAAATCTGCAGTTCATCATCTCATTTTAAATCATGTTGCAAGTAAAATGGAAACTTGATTTTGAGACATTTGTTTAGGGTTTTTTTTTTAATAAGAAAGAATTTTTCAACTTTTACTAGGTGCTTAGAACGGGAAACCAGAATTAAACTTTTTACTAACAAAAACCTGTTTCATTCTAGAGTCTTTTGCATCAAAACCAGATGAAGGAATCTGCCTTACAGAGCTTCTATGTGAATGCTCTGCTTCTGCTCCAGTGAAAAAAATGAATTGCAGCAGTATGTGCATACCTTATTTACCAAAAAGGCAGATGAAGATTTCGTCAAAGTAATTTAACTTAAAAATCAGAGATCATCTTAAATGATCTTCAGGATTGATTCTTTCAGATTAATATATTATCTGTCAGGGGATTAACAGAAAGTATCCACGTTTCTGAGCACAATCACTTTCCCTTTTATACTGAGGGAAGATACTTCCTTCCCCATAAATGTGGGATAGATACTCTATGTTTAGGCTCAGAAACAGAGTGGGGGAGGGGGAGCCACCAATACTTCGAGATTTTGGACAGATAAAAGCCATAAACGGGATGAGTTTCTAGGCTTATGTTCCTTTTTAGTCAAAGGTTATTCTTTTTCACATAAAATGTTATTAAAATCATTGCATTAAAAGAAACCTTCCAAATAGTTGCCATAAATTCTGCACAGAAAGATCCACAGATAGCCAAAAGTCACAAATGAATGTTTAAAAAGAAAATCAGGGGGAAAAAATGTTAAAAATAAATCTTTCACACTGTCATACAAATAAAATGAAACAGTTTTAAAGTCATGGTCTTTCTCTTACCTCAAAACTGCGGTCGGAAAGCCGGTAGCAGTGGCAATGTTAGTACTGACTAACTACTAACGTGTAACACTGTAGAGGGAATAGTGTGCTCCAATGAAATAAGCATAGTCTTAAAACTCAAAAAGTCCTCAATTTCAGTGCTCACATCCTTAGATGATTATTTTTGGACTTTGGGTGACTTACCCTCTTGTCATATTTTTCTTGACGTAAAAGGAATAATAATTACTTCCTGGTAATGTTGCAACAATTAGGTTAAAGTTCGTAAAACGCATTTGGAGATATGTATTAAATGTATATATGAGGTTGTAATATCTGGAAATCAGTTTGAGAATTAAAAGAATTCTTATTACAGTGGTTGTCATTGTTGCATCAAAGGTGATCAAAGTAGGAGTGAACAATTTAAACCACCATAATGAAGTGCCGTTAAGAATGTTGCAGAAAGAATAGTTGCCATTTCTGTCTAAATATGTAATATTTTTCCCTCTCCTGAATATACCTTTAGCAATGATTGAATAGGGATTAAAACTGTAAAGAACTCTCTTGGATGTCAGTCTTTGAGGAAAACCTTAATAACCTCTCTCTGTAGGCTGATACTTCCAAGCTCGGAAGTATTTGCTGCCGTTCCCTTTAATCAATTCCTTACTAAGATTATTTACCTTCATCTCATCATCTTCATTTTAAGAAATAATTTCCTGTGTAGCATTACATCAGTGCTGTACTAATTTCTTTATAGATTGCAGCCCCTGCAGTTTCTTCGTATACAAAATAACTTAATTCTGTCAAAGAAAAGCATTGAGTTGTATTAGCACGGTCTAATTTTCACAAACATGTTTTTCATACGTTTTATTTTCTGTGGATTTCTGTATTGTATTTCCTTCAAAGTCCTTTTTTAAAGTCTGCACATAGTTTATGTGAATCGCTGCCAGGATCATTTCCTTTCCCTTCACCACCTTTATAAATGTATTTGTGTAAGAGAAACATGAATGATATTAAATGAGACTTTGATGTAGTGAGAGAAGGAATACAAGGAAAATTGGTGACTGCAAAATGAAAGCTGAAAAGAGTCAAGGTAAAGTGCACGTTTTTGGAGCAAAGGGGATGAGATCTTGCACATTCTAGAGATGTGATGAGTTCTCCCAATCTGTTCTTCACGATTGGATCTGCATCTTAAAGACATTTTTAGTCAAATGACATATTTCTGCAAGGTTCTTCTAGGAAGAGTTGTTATGACTTGTGGTTTTATAAATTCTAAATGGTGTAGCATTTGTATTATAAACAGATGAAAATATTAGAAATTCAGATCATTCTTTGAAATTACCATTAAAACCAAGTTGATTTTCTCTAGAAGCCCAGTTAACCTGAAGTAGAGTTGTATGTTCATCCCTTTCAGTATTAAAAAAGCTAGTATTTTTTTGTCTATTGACTTGTCTTCATATTAATTGAGAGAAAAGTATCTAGAGTATTTGGGTGGTGGATTTTTTTTTTCCCCCTCAAAGAAAGGAAAATTCGGAAGGCTTCTATGTGGAAGAGAAGGAATATCTAAATGTCAGCTTGAGTTATCCCAGCCATATGCTGTCAAGAGGTAGTTGATAGGCTTGGGGATATTTTGTAGGTATACTCCGGAAATATTTTTCAAAGGCCATTCAATGTTAAGGCAGAACAAAAAACCCACATGAATTTGCTTGTAAAAGAAAGTATTGTGGAGAGCGGAACTGTCAAATACACAAAATGGCACGTTATCTAATTTTTATGCATGCTATGTTTTGGAGAAATACTGCTTGGCAGCTGGTGCTCTTATATTCCCACAGTATTTGATAATAGAGAGTGAAAGTGGGCCACTGACTATCGTTGCCTTTTCAAGCATTATGTTGTCAGCCCTTCACGGACAAAAAATAATGGATACCAATTAAATACATAAACCTAAAGTTCCACCTGTGCAATAAATGCCAGCATGTTAGTACTAAAGCAAAAGACACCTTTGTTTGCTGGGAGCAAGTATTGTGCAGGATTAACATAGTATTAGAGAGGGAGAATCTTCTGGGCTGGAATTCCATGGTGTTAAGGGATTTAACTAAAAATAGGATATCAGATAAGTTTCACAGGGATGCTCCTGCAGTTGTGTTGAACATTATTAAGTAGAAGATAATACCTTTGTCATGTGTTGAGTAATGAGTCCAATCACTGCTTGACCTCAGTTCTCTAGAGAGTTGAAATTGTAAGAATAGAACAGTATCAGGCTATGATTAGCTTTGGCAGTTTTTTCTGTAAAACTAACAGTGCTTTGTAACTGCATTGGAACTGTAATGCACTTAGAAGTGGTTTTGATAATGCTATTAGGAAATAAGTTGTTAATATCTGTATGTTGAGGAGAAATTCCTTTATGAGTATACTTTAGGGGTGGGTGTGTGTACACATGGGAGTGACGGGGTATTCTGGAGGCGGTTTAGATAGTCAAATTCAGAATCACTTCTGTGAATGAATATGATGAGCATTAACTTTTTAAACAAGTTTTGAAGTGGACTCTGCATATTGCTATTCTTACATGTTACCATCTTTTTTCTATTATATTTTTGGACTTTCTATTACAAGTAGGCTTAAATGGCAGCTGCAGTTAAGGATTACCTAGTGCATTCTTATTTTAATCTTTTTTTATTTGGTAAATAGATACAGTAATTTTCATCTTTGCAGCTGCAGTTTTCAGATACTGGTCTTGGGCCAGGGATAACTTGTGTTTGATTAGGTTTAATCAAAATAAAGCATGTAGAAGGTGTATAACCATAACTTTCACCATTTAGCCTTAGAGTTTAGAAACTGGTATTTGGCATGAAAACTACATTGAAGAAGGAAAATTATTCCTTTTTCCATTGAAAATATAATTGGTTTTGGCAAAGAACTAAGAATATGGAAATTCCAGTTTCAGTACAGTATTTTAATGGCAATTATAGTACTGCCTAACAGTTGTTTGCCAGCAAGTGGACCAGGGCTCAGCTATTTTTTTGAGATATGATGGTTTAGGGATATAATTAAAGAAGGAAAACCTGATTAAACAAAGTTTCAAAAAGAATTATGGAGTTGGGAAACTTATGGGAAATGATTAAAAGTACAGGGTCAGCAAAGGTAACTGGGCTTCCTACAGACCCCTGGTTCTTCCTTGCTGTTGTTTTAAGTTAATTGCTCAGAAAGAGACACTGTCTTGCCTGGAAGCTTCTGTTTATTGCACCATACAATTATTCTGCGGTACCTGAGATGGTTTTTCAAATAAAATTTTTCATTTGCCATCAGGAACAAGTCTGCACAGAACATGTCCCTCTCTGATTACAAAATTAAACTGATTTTTGCTTTTCTTTTATAGTTAGTGACAGAAAGAGTGCAAAGGTAGTCCATGAGGACACCTCTTCTGAATTTTTTTCAAGATTATTCAGAATTTCAGTATAAAATATCTGTAAATGAAGTGTCAAAGTCACATAAGATGAAAGCAGCAAAATGGTTCATTTATGTGTTTCTTTAATTTTACTCATAATGTGTGTGCTTAACATAGCCTTTTATTGTAATTGTCAGAACTCTTTATGCCTCAGAACCTGAAGATCTACAGAGCAAAAGTTGGGTTTTGACACCTTTTAGGTTGTCTTGTTCTGCAGTCCACAATTATTAATTAATTGTTAATAGTTGTTCATTTATTTGTCTGGATGCAAAATAGCTTGTTCTGTCTACTGCTCACATGCAGCTGTGATCTGAACTGCTTTCTTTGCTACAGAATTTCTTAGCTAGTTGTCCTCTTTGCACTGGTATACTTTTTTTTTTAGTAGTCTATATATTTGATTTGAGCCCAAATATTATTTCAGTTCAGAGTAATTAAAAGGTTTTTTTGTATGTGTGTGTTACAAATGCAGACTAAAATTCTTGTTGGTATTGCAGTTATTGTTTCTTATAAGAAAAAAGACAATGTTTATAGTGATAAAGTTGGGGGTTTAGTTGCACGAACACCAGGAACACTACTTCCCAAGGTGCAGTATCTATTTGCACATTTGAGCAGGCTTACTAATGGAACTGTTTCGTTGTGTAGTGAAGGAACCCACTCCCATACTGCAGCAGAAAGCAGAGTACTAACTTTGTTTGCCTACTGCATTTCCGGGTATGAAATGAACATGTTCTGGGTGCTGCACCAACATGTCGGCCACGAGCTTCAACTAGCATCAATTGCTGTAGCTCCACTGAAGTCAGTGGACAAAAAGTAACAAGTGCAGAGTGGTGTTTTGTTTGCTACTTGCATTTAATTTTATTTAGAAGGATTATCAGCTTAATGATTAACAATTGCAAAAAGACTTAAATAGTTTAGTATTTCTTATGTCCTTGCCCTTGAGTAAGCACATGGAGTAGGTAAGAGTGAACACTCTAATTTATTATACTTACCATTGTTCCTTCCTTCTCTTTTGCAGACATTTGGGCCTAGATTTAGTTCCTCGGAAGGACTTTGAGGTTGTGGATTCAGATCAGATCAGTGTTTCGGATCTTTATAAAATGGTAAGAAATCTGTGGGAGATTCCTTTGAGTTTTCACTTCGGGAGGGAAAGAAGGGAAAAAGTTTTTATTCTTTACTCTTACATATTTCCTTGATTAGAATAATGTTGTAAGCTGAATGTCTTTCTCATTTACACCCTAACCACCAGAAGAGTCAGTGTCTCTGGTACCCTGAGTTCCTTTTAGTAAGAAGGAACCAACTTTCTTTCAGAAATGGCATGCTTATATACATTTTAAATTCACTTTAGAAAGTAACATGGTATGAAAACTGGAGAAGGTAATTTTGAATGTTGTTTCTTCCTACAGTTTTTTTGTTTTTAAAATCTATTGTTTCAGAAGCAGCAAAAGAAGTTCTAAAAAACCAGATCCATCAGATACAGCTAATGGGAATAATTTTAAACTTTGGTCTTTGTTGCTAAAATCAATGCACTAGTATTAAATGAAGTAGCAATAATCTTTTTTTCATTTATTTGTAGAATTACAGAAAAATAGGGCTGGAAAATCTTAAGAGGTCATCCAGTCTATTCTCCTGCTTAATGTCAGGATCAATTGTCTCTGTTACTTCTGACAATTTCTTCTCTGTTTCTAAAAATCTCCAGTGGTTGAAACTCCACAGCCGACCCAGGCAATCTTTTTGCTCAGTTCACTGTTCTTACAGTTTGGAAGTTTTATTAATGGTGGTCTTACACATAGAGGTTTCTTGCTGCGGGTTAAGCTTCACATCTTCCTGTCGTGTCCACAGAGAAACAGATTACTCCTGTCCATTTCCACCACCCTTTATGTATTTGAAGACTTGTTAAGTCACGTTCGGTCTTCTCTTCCTTAGGCTAAAGAACCCCATTTCTTTCAGTTTTTCTTTATAGGTCAGGTTTTCTAGACCTTTGGTTCCCGCATGTATTCTGCAGATGTTGTATTACATAATCTGCAGTTTGCCACTGCCTTTTGCAAGTATACTGTTGAATTCTGTCAGATGGGGAATAATACAAAATGTTGGAAGCTCCAGACATTCACTGTGGTGATATCTTGCAGAGGTCTGTTCATTTGAAAGCACCATGATCCAGGCAGATGTCCTGGCAAATTTTATTGACATATAACGAAGAAGGCTAACAGATCAACATGCTTTTGGGTTACTTGATCGTTACTTCAAACAGCAATTATTAACTTACTGGGAAAAATAGAACTGTTTTCTGTTGTAGGATCTGGTGTTGATCAGCCTACTTCTTCCATTAATTAAAGCTTCTCAAGCCTGGAGTCCATGAACAGTTTGTGTGAGTCCAGAAAGTCTGAGAGAGCCACTATTTGATTCTTTCAGGAGAGTCTGCAGACGCAGATGAAGAATACGCAAGCGAAAAGTCTGCTTCTAGGAGTTCCATAGATAATCTTTGCCCTGTTCAAAGGTTTTTGAGCTCAAAGAGAAGAAGTGGAGGAAGGAGAGAGACCAATGAATAAGTTAATTTAAGCAAAACCAATCCTTGAACATTACAGCCATCTCTATTGTGTGGCAATGTCCCTCAGAAAACATATTGGTGCATTTGAATAGGAATGTTAGGATTTTCAGGAAAAGTAGTACAATTCCTTCATTGCAGTGAGTTCCAACTTCTATCATTATTAGTCACTAGTACATTCATATTAGTACATAGCGAAGTTAAAGTTGTTTTAGAAATGTGAATTGTGCCATTAATGAATTCTAGAGCCACTAATGCAATTCACAATTTAGGTGTGTTTGGATTCTCTGTTGTTAGTAGGACAACGTAACACAGTTAACTTTGTTTAGGATCATGATGTAACTGTAAAGGGAGAAACAGCGTGTAATGTTCAGAGGAAGGTGAATGCAGACCTTTCCTGAGATGCTACTTTATTTAAAAAAAAGAACAAACCCAATCACCACAAAAACCACCAAACTACCCAAACCCAAAACAAACAGGGGGAAAAAAAAGAAAAAACAAAGAAAAAAAAACAAACCAGCAATTACTTTAATACAACTCCTTAGCTTAATATTTTTCAAAGAAAATGGTGGTTTTTCTACATAAATATTGTTATAGTTTCACTCCCTTCTAGTAGATGTTTAATTTACTCTTTTAAAATGTTCAGCTTAAAATGGCCTTCAGCTATCTAAGATGAGGGCGTGATAGGTCTCTGTCTAGGTGGATTTTTTTGATATGCAAGATATACTCCCCAAAACAAAGGCATGTTTTGTAAACAGGCTATGTGCTGTTGCTGTTTGGGATTATTTCACCACATAACAGTGGATTTCATGGAAAGAAATAAAAACTGTTATATAAGAAATGCTGAAGTACATCACTCTATAGTACTAATTTTTAATGCTTGTTCCTGATCATAGACCGAGGAGAATTTGGTGCTATTACAGCAGAGTTTTCCTTCAAGTACAGTATAGAAATAACTCAACACAAAATTAAATCAGTAATGACTCAGAGAATGCAAGATAAGTTGCTAACAGGATTGCTTTCTTACTCTGTTTCATTCTGCAGGGTTTTTTTTACTCTGAATACTTGTAGTACAGAAAATAGCTAATATTTAATTGTCAGAATAGTCTGATTATGTCATCCATCTTAGTCCTGAAGAAAATGTCCACAGCACAGTTTGCTGCTCAGATCTGTGCTGGTATCAGGACATGACCGTTAGTCAGTTCACACTTCACTGTTGCTTTAGATTGTAGATTCAAGAAGACAGTGCTGTCTAATCACATCTAGTTCATAGTCAGAAGGCAGTTTCAGGAACCAAACCAGCTGAAAACCTGGGGGGGGAGGGGGGGGGGTTAAGTGAAATTTGGCAGAAATTGAAGGACGGAGGTATTGGTGGTTTTTTGTTGTTTGGGGGTGGGGGGGTTATGTGGTTTTGGTTTTATTATTTAACAAAAACCCAGGGAGAGAATCCTCCTTACTCTTGGCGAAATACTTAATGGGTTCTCAAATGAGCATCGAGGTTTTACGTTGTAAAATAATCTTGTGGGAGTAGTTGTGAGAGCCAAATTACTTTCTCATATTTGCAGGATTGTAGAATGTTAAATGTACCATAGAAAACAGTCTCATATTAGGAGAGCAATGGACGAGGTAACACATTAGACTTTCCTATCTGTGACAACAAATTCAACCAGTTTATACAGAGTCATTAGACTTAGCATTACTTTTCTTGGTAAATTTTAGACTTTAAAATTTGAGCATCTTTTTTCACTCTCATTTTTCATTGCTAAGTATATTTGTGACTATTATATGACTACTATATTCATCTCTTTGTCAGAACTGTTGTGCTTTGAGGCCTTATACGTCCTGTTTCTGCAGGTTACTCACTATGAAGCTAAGTACTAGTGGCTTCAGGATGCACAGCATTTGTCAGAAATCGTTGCTTTACTCCTGAAGGAAACCAAATTGCCCTTTCCTTATAAAACTGTTGGTGATTTTAACTAATATGGTGGAACACTTTTTTAAAATTTACATTACTTTTGAAATTGTGAGAAAATATGTTGTCAGAATTCTGCCACAGAGCTCAGTGCTGGAGTTGCCACTAGATTGAAGCTGTCATTCCGCAGCACAAGTCCAGCAGAATGTCAGGAACACTTGCATAGCACTTTTTAGTGAAAGGGTTTACAAGACGCAAGTGTCCAGAGGCATTTGCAAAAATCAGAAATGTTCAAACCTGGCAATTAAATATGTAGCTTTTCTGTAAATTTACTGATTTGTGTGTGTCTTCAGGATGAATTTAAGAGGGGCATGAAGGGCACAGCTATTGCCTATGTTACTGCTAGGTCTTAGCCATTTCTTTCAACTGTCCAGAAAAAATACCACGAGTTTGCCAGAGTCCTAATAAATAGACAAGTTTCAAATTAATGCTGCCATCACCTCATAATTGCTTATTCTTTATTCAGATGGAAAATGAGATGAGTAAGAATGAGTAGTTATAAAACTTGGTACTAGAGACTTCGATTGCCCAGAACTCTGCTAGAAAAGGAAACCAACTGGACACAAACTGTGCGGGAAGCTCATGAAGTCTCTTTGTGATTTTGTTGGTTTAACAAAGCAGATTGTCAGAGGACAGATTTGTGTACATTTGGTTCTAAACCCTAGTAAGAAGTCAGCTGAGAATATGAAGATAGAAAGCAGTTTGTTTGAGACTGATTTGGTAGTGAGAGGATTCACTTAGTAAGCATCGCTAGGAAAGGAAGAAGGAAGAACAACAATAAAAACTAGTATTGGTAGATAAGATATCATGAGAAGCAAGTTTGATGGGGGAAAAAGAGGTAAGGAGAATTGATAGCTCTTTCAGTAAATTAAAAACAAAACCACAAGATACTAAGAGGCCAAGTTGGATAAATTAAGGATTTTTCATTGCCTTCAGAGTGAAAGAAAGGGAAATTAGGATTACCAAGGGCAAGTATAGAAGAATAGATGTATAGAAAAGTATAATAGAGTAGCGCAAGTGGGTAAATAGAAATATTGGAAAGACAATACACAAGATATAACAAGCAAATACTGTCAATTGTATCAAGAAACAGTTTTGTATAAACTGGTAGTAATTGGGAAATTAAAGAAAAGTTTTTATGCTAGCAGGAAACCAATTGGCACGTGATGCAAGAAAATAATGTGGCATTTAATGTCCTTTTTGCCCCCCTCAAGCTCTGGTAAGGTAGTAGACTGTGTCAAATCACTAACAATACCTGTGGAAAAGTGAAAGGAGTCACACCTGCACAGGGGGGGAATGTTTATAAAGCAGTTACCAGTTCCAGGGGATTTAGAACTATATACATTTCATTTGGGATGTCTAGAGAAGCCATATCAAATGTGTTAGTGATAACTATTGGAAAGATGGGTAAGGTTCCAGAATAGGGGCAAAGGGCAAGCATACTTTATGCCTTTAAAAAAGGTGATGGAGGAGGAGGAGCTAGTAATCATTCTCTCCCTGTAAAAACTGCTGGAGCAGAAAAAAATATTCAATTATTTGCAACAAGGATGTGAGTGATAGTGACTGTGAACTTTGTTCAGAATAAGCAATTTTTAAAAGTTCCAATTTACTTCCAGAACACAAATGAGTCTAGTGAATAGAGGAAAAGCAGCTGATGCCATATTTAGATTTTCATAAAGATTTTAATTGTTTTTTTAATTGAAATTCTCCTAAGGTCGTTAGTTCTAGATGAAATTACTGTAAAGTAAACACAAAGCTAATTAGAAAACCCATACTGAAAAAAAAATGATGAAGAATAGTTGTCAATAATTTGGTTAAATAGGAGGAGGGATGAATCAGCTTAATTTCTTCTGGTCATCCTCCATTTGTAGTGCTTCATGTTTCATTAATGACTGGATAATGAAATAGGGAGTATGCTTGCTAAATATGCAAATACCACAAAGTTGGAAGTGGTAGTACATGGGAGGAAAGGATCAGAATTCAAAATAATGTAGACAAATTGAATAAATTATCTGAAAAGTGTAGGATACCTGTGAGAATCATAAATGCAAGATTTTAACTTCTGCAGTTGCTTCTGAAGTACAGGTTGGGACACTACAAGCTTAGGGGGTTTTGTAGGAGAAGATTTGAGTATTGTAATGGAATCACAAGCTGAATTAATTAATCTTTTAATGTTAATGATGGATAAGAAAAGAATCAGTGGACTTAGGTTACAATGACAAGGATTCAGTTTAAGCATAAGAAAGCACTTTGAAGATAGATTTACTGAAATGGATTGTCTTATCTATTAAAGTTTGCACAACCTTAACAGGCAACTGTCTTTTGGGAACAATAAAGGTAAAACTGATTCTTTTTTTTAGAAGGCAGATGGATAATTTCTTAACAGTCCTATTTTTGTATCATCTCACAAGGCTTTTCAGGTTGGAAGGGGCCTCAGGGGAGATCTAGTCAAACTGCCTGCTCAATGCAAGGTCAATACTGAATTCAGACCAGGCTGGCTGCTCAAGATCCAGTTGGATCTTGAAATTCTCCGAGGAAAAAGATTGGGTCCCTGCTCTGATGCTTGACTGCCTTGATGGGGTTATTTTTTTCCTGTGTTAAGTTGGGATATCCCATGTTGTAGTTCATGACCACAGTATTTTGTCCTCCTGCTGTGCAGCTCTGTAAAGAGCCTGGCTGTGTCGTCTTGATGATAACTTAGTAGTTATTGGAAGGCTGCCATCAGGTCACCTCTAAACCTTCTCTTCTCCAGACTAAAAAAGCTACGTTCCCTCCGTGTCTTCTCATACAGCGTGTGCTCCAGCTCGCAGCTGCTTTGGTGGCCCTTTGCTGAATGGGGTGCAGTGTTTCAGATGTAGTTTACTGAATGCTGAGTAAAAAGGAGTAAATGCTATTCTCAATCTACTGGGTACATTCCTGTTAAGAGAAACAGTAAATTGTTAAATGTCCTTGCTGCCAGAGTGCTCTCCTGACTTGTGTTTGGCTTGCTGTTTAGCAGGACCCTGCCAGTGAATTCCCAGCCTACGCCATGGAAGGATTAGCCTGTCCTAGGTGCAGGACTTGTTGTATTTGTCCTTCCTGTATTTCAGAAGGTTCCTTTTAACCAATTCCTCTGGATTACCTAGATCCCTCTGAATGGAGGTGTCCTCCTTGAATACATTGACTGCTGCCCCCAGTTTAGGATCATCTGTGAATTTATTAGACTGCATAGGTCTCGGGGTAGACCTCTGAAGAATACATGTCATCAACAGCTACCTTTTGAGTGACAATCCAACTGTTTGCTGGGGTTTTTTTACTGATATAGTTAGTCTACCCATCCAGGTGTAACTTCACAACTTGGGTACAAGGATGCTGTGGAAGACTGTGGTGAGGGCCTTGCTGAACTCAAGATAGACAACAGCCACTAATCTTCCCTCGTCTACAGATCTGGCCGTTCTGCCCTAGAGGGCAACTAGGTTGATCAAGCATGATTTACCCTTGGTAAATCCATATTGGCTATTTTCAGTTACTCTCGTGTTCATGTGCCCAGAAATGGCTTCTAAGAGAGTACGTATGCTTTGGGCCCTTTGCCTAGCCAGAGGCAAGGGTATGTAAAATTAACTCAGTGGTTGTCTGTATTGTGATAGCATGGTCCTGAAGCACAAAAGCAGAGAGTTAGTGAAATCGAGTCTTTTGTGAAAAATTCAAAACCTGATTTTTGACCGCTTATTGTTAAAGGTTTACCTAAATGTGCACTCTGTAGGCAGCTATGTTTGC
The DNA here is from genome assembly GCA_009819775.1 of Phoenicopterus ruber ruber. Classification (NCBI taxonomy): domain Eukaryota; kingdom Metazoa; phylum Chordata; class Aves; order Phoenicopteriformes; family Phoenicopteridae; genus Phoenicopterus; species Phoenicopterus ruber. The sequence goes on from CM020224.1 coordinate 19,711,713, forward strand.
TGAGGAAACTGTAGCTCTTCAGACCGCCTCTCATATTTCTGTTGCTTGAGATGATCTCCCACTTTCTTACTCAGATTTAAGAGATGAATTTTAGTCAAAAGAAGCCAGGATACCTTGAGCAGCTTAAATAACTGGTCTTTTCTATGCTAGATGATTCTGAGTGGTTGCAGGTGACAAAAAGATTAAATAGACAACTCAGCCACCTAAACTTAGAGGGTTTTAACATTCAGAAGGGAGTGCAGTAGTTAGACAAACAATGGAGCTGGAGATCATTATTTCTTCTGCTGATAGTATGAGAGAGGATGTTTTTATAACTGTGGATGTAAACAGATGTCAAAATATGCCATTTAATATCTTCTTGATTTAGTCTCATTATGAAGATTATCTCTCCTTTTGTGGTAAAAAGTCTTATTTTTGTTCTGTGTGAAAGACAGTGGCATAGTTTGGAAAAAGTATTGCGGAGTACATTTTGTGGACTATCTTTGACCTCTTTTGAAGCTACAAGGTTATCAACAGATCGTGCTGGTCCTGCTACAGAGTGTGTATGTTTGGTCAGAATAAGGTGTTGGGTATGTAATAAAAGGATAGAGATGGGGGCGAATGAAGAGAATATTTATTAACATGTGGTAGTGCTAATATTAATATTTCAGTTTAAAATGCTAATGTTAAGATGAATGTGTGCAGAACAGGCATGGCAGAGTCATTAATAATATGGTTTTTAAAGCTCACTGAAACCTTTTCAATTTAGATTAGCATTTAAATCTCCCTTTGGAGATTAAATCGGTTCAGTGAGACTTGCAGTCCATTTTCTGATTATAACATCTCCTTCTAGCATAAAGGGCTTTAAATACAGGATCATCCTCTGAGTTCCGTTTCAGAGATGTAACTGTCTATACTGATGTTTCTTTACAGGTGTTGACCAACTGTAATTGTAGAAGAGTCTTTAACCATTTGTCAGGATTTCATTTTCTGATCAGAGTGAAAAGTTTAAACAAAGTCTAAAATCCATCCTTCTTTCTAGATGTCTGTGTTTTTTTTAACAAATGCACCTTTTCATAGACAACATACTGGTAGATGAGGATAGTGGTGAGATATCCCCGTTTAGCAAGAGAGCACATAGATTATACAGTATAGGGTGATGGACTTTTCAAAAAGTAATGCTTTTACAGTGTTGGAAATTCTGTCTAGCTTATGTCAGCCGTTTACGTTAAGAGCTAAAGTAAATACCACCTGTAAATTCAAGTAGTTAGGCTAAGAAATGGCTTAACTGAGAAAAGCCTTTAGGAAAGCTAGTGGTCTTGTGAGTGATGATATACTGTGAAAAAAGGCCGTGAAAAGTTGGTAATAATCTTGAACAGTCATATTTTAAAATTGCTGTTCTAATGCTACACAGACATAATGTAAGTATTTCTTACTTTCAAAAAGGTTTAAATTTTACTATTTTGTATCTCCACAGCATTTGTCAAGTAGACACAGTGTCCAGCAGAGCACATCACAGGTAAACATCATCTACATATGAATTTTTCTTGTCTTTAAGTATTTGGTAATGTGTGTAAAGGTATGATGGAGATTATTGGGTAAGTCCCTGCCCATAGAACACTTCCTCAGAAGATCCCCAAGTAATTAACTTAAGATCTTTCTTGAGCTTCCATTTAGGTCTTTCTTCCTTAGCTCTAACTGCTGCTCTTAAAAGATCAACTTCTGTAGTGATAACAAAAGCCTCAGTCTGCCCATGTGAGTCGTCTTTCCACCTGCTAACATGTGGCTTTAGTAGGCTTCTGTTTCACATGTCCTTTATGTAGTAATGTAATCCTTTCCTGGTCATGGTATCTGGGTCTAATCTTTCCAGGAGAACTGTGCTTCCACAGGTACCTGTCTTTAAAGGATGAGGATTTACTTGGATTTAATTTAAAATCCAGAACAAAATTCATTTTAAGCTCTATTTTTTAAGCTAGTACAAATCTGGGTTGAAAGTCTGAAAATGTTAACATTTTCTTTGTTAGCATGTACCTGTCTACGCTTAGGATATTCATGCAACCTGTTTATTAAGATCAGCATACAAGGGATATAAAGGGCTGTAAAAATTAAAGAATAATTTTATTTCTAATTATACTTCCTTTTTTTTCTCCACCCCAATTTTCACTGTTGTAAATAGGTCTTGATATACTGAGTCAAAATACAAACGTTTCTGCTATTTGACTTTATTGGTTGCTCATGTTATCAACCCTTGTTAAGATTTTTTTGTTATACCCGCAGGGCATATTAGCCTGTAAAGGCTGGTTCTAAATGACCTCCATAAATGAATTGCAGCTGCTGAAAAGAAATAATGTAACAAATGTTATTCTTAAAAATGCTTTGAAGTCCATCTGCTTTAAATGGAAATCATCGAGAACCACCCTAGCACTATCTTATTATAGTTCATTTTCAGTACCAGCATCAAGGAAATAGGATTGACTTGGTTTACTTGATAAAAATAGATTTCAAATGCATAAACCCTTTGTCTCATATTTACTTGATTATCGTGGTTTCTCAAATTATTCAAATTAAAAGTTGAAAAAATAGAGGAAGAAAACAATCTGGCATGTATCTCTAAGGTAGTATATATTTGAGATTAAACTTTGACTTGATGGAGAAAGGAGAGCAGAATCTCAGTTAAAATTATCAAGTCGGTCGCATGTCTTTTATTTGTGAAGAACTAAAAATCATTTTCATTGTTTTTAATCAGGTGGATACAATTCGTCAGCGTCATGGCGAAGCTTGCCGTATGCCAGTGCCTCATCACTTCTTCCTCTCTCTGAAGAGCTTCACCTACAATACAATTGGAGAAGACACAGATGTCTTTTTTTCCTTGTACGATGTTCGAGAAGGCAAGCAGATCAGGTAGGACTGTATCAAATAACTACAAAGCTTCCTAGGAAAAAAATTATGAATAAAGCAGATATATTGGAGAAAAGTATGGGAGCTATTCTTGACGCAACTGAAAGGAGGAAGCTGATAAATGATAAGTTGACAGCCCTGCAATGCATACATGAGAATGTCAGTAATACTAACCATTGTATATGAGATATAGTGCTTGCATATAAGCAAAGCATTAAAGGCACAGAATGGTTGACTTTTGTTTAGGTTTCTGACTTGGCCTCCATACGTTACTGAAGGTCTTAGTGTTCAGTAGCTGCCTCCTTAGGGCTCTTGTTTAAGAAGCACTAATAGTGGTAGGGCCACACTATGACTGTTTTGAAAAGAGGACTGCTGTGTGTTTGGGTGCTGAATTGAGGCTCTTGAACACTCGTCCACTCCTTGCCTTGCAGTCATGTTACAATATAGCTTGTTTTCATTACTCTCTTGAATGGATGTAAACTAAAGTACTCATATTCATCCCTGCGTCTAGGCTGGTCAACTGTGCTGCTCAGTACATTGAGGTAATTGGTACTAATGTTAACAAATATGAAATGTGCTGTATTTTTCCTTTAAAAGCGTATCTTTTGAAAACATGAGAATATGTAGAAGAGTATTGCAGCATTTGCATTGTGTCTTGGAAGTTAAGTGTAGCTTGGTCTGACATAAAGTACGGCAAGTTTGTGGGGTTGTTTTGAGTTTTGGTTAAGGCATGTCCTGACAGTTGTCACAGACCACGTTTGCTACCGTGGTCAAAACTGTCCTAGTTTTCAGCAAATTAGATTTAGATTTGTTCCAAATGGAGGAAAGAGCCCCAAAATGTTATTTCCTCTCTTTGGAAGAACATTATTATGTGAATAATGTTTATCCAAGAAAGTTCAGAGTAGAGTGATAACAGTTTTATAGCTCTTAAGAATACATCCCACTAAAACAATGATCTGTATTAGAAGGCTCTAATGACTTGATTGTGTCTTATAAATATGTGTCTGCCACCATTTATTTAGGCAACTTAAAGGTCATTTTGCAGAATATGGCAAGAATGCCCAACCTGATACTACATCATGTTTATTTCACCCCCGCTAAGTGAGAAATGCTTGTTTTGATGTAGTTAGGAGGGCATGCCTATAATTCCTCTATTGAGAGAATTAACTGTTAAGAGGAAAAGGTGCAAATGGCAAATCAAAACAAAACAAAATTACTCACGATTAATTAGCTCATACCACAAAACAGTAAAATATCAAATTATTTAGATGAGGAAAGCTGCAGGGAAGAGGAAGGGACAAGCTGCTGCGATGACTGTGGAAGGCCTCAAAAATGGCTTCAAAAGGAGATGAGTTGTCTTGGACTGCAGTTTGCGTAGTATGTAAACATTGAGTGGGAAAGCCTTAAGAAGGGGTTTTGCCAGTGACAATAGAAAAAAGAAAATAATCGTTATGATGAGAAAAAGTACAAAGAATAGTTCAGGCAGATTTAAATATATATAATAATACTTTCATGTGCAAACATTTGTTGTTACTTAGCTCTTCATAGTATACTATCAGTGATCTGCTGCAGTGAAAACAACATAATTTTTACATTTTCTTACATCCCAAAGAGGGGTGGGTAAGAAATGTGTAATGAGGTTGAGCTCTGTTTTAGAAAAGAAACTTAAAAACAGAAAACAGACAAACACACTGCTAGAAATTTAGAACGATGTTTTTATATCTACTTTAAAAGATTAAGTTTCTTTCCTCTTTTGTGCGCCTCAGGAAATAGTACATTAAGGTAAAAAAAAAAAAAAAACAAAACAAGCAAAGCCTCTGCACGCTGCATTCTAATTGAAAAGGACAAATTGACTTTTCTGAAATGGTTTCGAGGTTGATAAATTTCTTACCCGAACAGTTCACACTGGAGGTTGACTGGCTTTCAGCGTTAGTGCTTTGGACATATAGTAGATTGCGAACCTCATGGAACCAGTTGGTTGCAATGGTTATTTCCCAGTCGGGTTAAGTGAAGAATCAGTGAAAGTTCCACTGTTTTTCAAGAGCTGTTTTTCAGTAGCATGTACCAATTACGGGTCAGCAATCAGAAGGCTGGAGCCACAGCTGAAATACAGTTTGAGATGTATTCCCAGGTTCTGAATACAAATACAGCGCTGTACCATGTTTAATGGTTTGTGCTGTCTAAAAATGAGAAACAGACACAAGATGACAGTGGGGAGATATGGATAGCAAGAATAACAATGCTGCTGTCAGAGGGGTAAGACCTCGAGGTAAAAAAAAGTAAAAAGTGACTTTTTTTTTTACTCTGACAGAATTATAAAAAGAAACACTTGTAAGTAGATAGAACTGGATCGATGAATGTCTGCCTCAATAACTCATTTTAGCCCACAACAGAAACAACCTGTCAATCTGAGTATTAGGTAATGGCTCAGACCAAAAGGGATGAAAGTCTATTTGTATGTTTTAAAGTATTTGGGGTTTTTTTGTTGCAAAAGATGTCCCATATTTTTACATACAAGAGACATTAGTCTTTGTTACTAAACTTTAATACCTCAGTTTGTTTGCAATGTGGAAGTTAGTGGAAAACAATGGGAAGATTGATCTAGTTTTGATTACAGCCAATGGGGAAGTACAGCCCCACTGTGAGAAGTGCCTTGGGATGAATGATCATGAAGTGATAAGAAACTAGAAAAGGAAAGAAAGAAAATGTTAACTTAAAGATGGTGAACTTCAATAAGGCAAGTGTCAATAAACATCAAAGACAGACAGGTAAACTGATATGGAGGAAAGAAATTTGAGAGTTGTCAGTTCCTTATCAATGCTATCAAGGAGCACAAAAGCAAATTGTTTCAATATGAAAAAAAGATTAGATATATGGCAACGACAGAAAGTCTGTATCACGTATTCTTTGGTGAAATGGAGTCTGGAAGGAAATAGAAAAAAAGGAGAAACTAATGAAATTGCACAAACAGGGATGGCAAGAGACGGAAACTTGTAGAAAAAAATGCAATTAGCAAAAGACATGAAGGACAAAAAAAGAATAATTCTATAGTGCTTTAGCAGCAAAAAATTTTTTTACAAAATCAAGAAATAACTGAACAGATCAAGGGGGACATTAAGCTATCAGCAAATGTTACCAAGATAGCTGTTTTGCCTCAATCTCCTTGAGAAGGTCAACTGCAATCAGATGACAAATGCAAAAAGTTCTGGAACAAATCAACTATTTATTAGCACTTAAGAGCTAACAAGACGATAAGTAAAAGTCAACATAGATTTGTCAAGCACAAGTCATGTCAGAGCCAACTAATTTTGTTCTGTTACATGGGTATGTGCCTCATGCCTCAACAGAAGAGAAGCATTGAACTTGGTATGGTAAAGCGGGGAGATACAGACTAGGTGAAACTACTGTAAAGGGGCTGGAAAACTGGTGGAAAAACTGTTCCAGAGTGTTATCTGTGCTGGAAGGACACAATGAATAAGGTTTGGCTTTTTGGTTTTGGGGGCATTTTTTTGATGGTTTTTGGTGGGTTGGTTGGTTTGGGTTTTTTTTTAAAAAACAAAACATTTTTGTAGCATTATTTTGATGGGCAGAAACAAACTAAATTCAGTAAAGGAGTGACATTTAGCTACCTTTACAATAGCTCTTTTTTACTAATAAATGCATAAAATTATGCATAACTTCAAAAATTACACATTCAAAAGCATTTTATCATTTTTTTTCTGAAAATAAGCTTGAAGAATCCACTAAGTATGAAAAACAATAAATTTCAGTATGATTTTTTTCTTTATGAAGTTTATGTTTAAACATGTAAAGGTTTTTTATTTTGCCTCCATCTTAAACCAGAATAGATGTTTCTAGCGCTATTTTACCAGTTATCCTATTTTACTCCACTGGCATTTAAAGATTTCTCATCATCTAGAAATATGCTTAATTATGAAGAATGAATAGAACAAAAAAGAAATTCTGATGTGATTGAATTTGAAAAGCTGGGGCCTAGTCAGTAATTATGCATGGAAAATAGTGTCATGCATATTTCTCCTTGTAGCTTCTCCACCTGCCTACTTGCTGTGTCTTTACCATGCCCATTATAATACAGACCTGCTCGTGACTGGAGATTTTGGAAGACGTGACAAGTGTCCATGGTGGTGTTGATAGCTTTGACAGAGGAAGTCCGTGTGTACATTTCTCATACACAATATACTCAAGACCTTTTTGTTGTGAGACCAGGTTTTCTCTACGGTGTCTGTAGAAGGCATACGTTTGCTGGTGATCTCCTCTCTAATTTAATGCATAGCATTATGAGAAGGCCTTACGATCTTTCAACTGGTCTGTTGAGTCAGAATGCAACACTACCTGTTTTTTTTTTTATTTGTTTGTTTGTTTCTGCACTGTGTCTTTTCTTCCTGACAGTTTCTTGGTATTGCATTCTATGGAGTACAAGGATGGCCCATTCCGACATGCAGACAGTCAAACAGATGCATCAGATTAGCTACCTGGGAGAAATAAGAAATTGCCTGGGCATGCAGAGACAGAATTAGAAAAGCGAAAGCTCAGCTGGAATTGAATGTAGAGAAAGAGAGAGAGAGAAAGATACGCACGCGCACATATGCACACGCAGCTTCTGTAGGTACATTGGCACAAACGGAAAACAAAGGAAAACATGGCCCAAATGCTCAGCAGGGCAGTATTTGATGTGGCATGAGGAAAAGGTAACTAAGAAGAGGGGCTGGTTAAAGTAATGAATATTTTCAGCTTAAACAATTGTAGTAGTAGCAATAGGTGGCTGTACATATTTTAAAATACAAATTTACAGTGGAGATTGGCAGCTAAGAACATTTACAATGACATGGTAATGAAACTTAAGATTTTGTGTCATTGATGTTGTTTTTTTGAAGACAGACATTGAAAGTACATTGAAAGTACATTCTTTGGTTTTGCATTGTGCGGTACTCAAAAGTTTAGTTGCTCCTAATTTGCTGCTCTTGTGCCATTTGCCTTATAATTGGCTCTTTACTTACAAGATCACATACTCACCATAGTGCACATTATATTTTCTCCTTCCTGCTTATATGACTCTTTTTTATTATTAACATTTATTATTCCATTCTGTCTAATTCAAAAATCTGTGTAACTATTTTTGCAATGTCTTCATGGTATTATCTTTATTTTGGTTTTGGAAACAAAGAAACAGAGGAATTCCTTAGCAATTTTTCAGAATATTGCGTTCTTTTTCTTCAATTCATGTACAGCAAGGTTACCCAGAAGTGCTCACACAGAACAAATTAAGGAAGTATGTATGCATAGGTAGATGGTGCTCAGTTCAAGAACGGCTCTCTCTACTCTATGCTATTGTAGTGTTTCTCTGTGTGATGCTCCCAACACATCTTGTTAAGAGATTGATACAATTATATTCTGAGAAATATTAAATGTACAGTGTGTTTAAAAAGCCTATATTATAGACATACAACCTAAAGCTAGAAAAGTCTGAAGTTAATGAAAATGTACTCTGGAAATGTTACTCAAGGAACCGTGAAGGATGGGAAGTACAGTAATACGCTCTTCCCTGCATTATCTTGTAGTGCCCCAGGAAACCTGTGAGAAAGCTTACGTAAGCTAAAAGTTAGGCAAAAAAAAAAGCGGGGGGGGGGGGGTGTGCAATAGAAAAAAAAGATGTTACTTTTTATTCTGTGGTTTTGCCTTGGGAAGATAGCAGAGAAGAGGAAAGAAGAGGCAGCAACTATCCTAACAAAAGATATTCCTATCAGAAATTAATATTCCAGTGTACCCAAAGAAAGATGGAAGGCAACTGAGATGCTGACAAAGCTGTGGGGAATACTTAGCATGATCTTCACGGTGTATTCTATGGATCCATATTATTGTAACTGCAGATGTTTTTAAGTAAACATCTTATCCATAAATTCTATCTAAGTAAAAATGATTGTTAGTGATCAGAATCCAAACTTGTCTCACCCAAAAGTGTGGCAGATATTTAAAACTGGAGTATTTAGCATTTTTAGTGGCTGCCTGGTTCCTCAGCACTTTGTTAGTAGGGTGTGCAGGGGGAATAGAGCGTTCGTCCAGAGAAGCTGTGCAAACAGGCATTCGAGGAGAAGAAATGTCTTCCACTGGCAGAGGAAAGTTTTCTGGCATATGCAGTGTGGTAGTGGTGAGTAAGTCTATGCTCGAAAGGTCACCAGGGAATTTGCATTATATCCAACTCCCTATTTTATCACATAAAAAGGCAAGTTTAGGTTTGTCAGTTTTTCCTGCACACTTTTTTCCTGTTGAGAATCCTGAGGATGCTCTGAATCCTGAAATAATCATCAAGAACTCTTCAAAGCCTCTATTGTTATCTGACTTGGTATACAAGAATTCTTCTGAAGATTAAGATTTCGATTCGGAAGTCCATGGCTGAACTGGAAGCCTATCTGTATCACTCTCCAGAAAAACTGAGTTTGTTCTTCATTAAATAAGAAGGATCAAATAACATTACAAAAGGCACCACTTCCACGAATCCATTTAATTATTTTCTAGCTGCTAACTATGCCTTGGATTTTTTTCAATGATATAGAGAAGGCAAAATAAGATGGGTCTATCTTCTGCTGAAATGCAATTGGAACGATGCTTATCAAATAAAAGATACTTTAAAAAAAAAAAAAAAAATCATGTAATTGACATATCTTATATGGGGCCTGTCCAAATAACAGAAAGATAAGAAAGATCCAGTTGGAAAGGATACAAAACTGGAAAAACAAAAAGAGGTGTTTGTTCAGTGTTGGTAAGACTACTGTCTGTTCCTCATGTGAGGGTACACGTAGGTGCATCACGTAGATCCTGTGTTCTGTGTGTTTCAGTATGATTTTGATGGACAGTTTTGCAGTGTCTAGGCAGGTCTGAGGAACTTCATGAATGCTGTCAGTTAGAGGTGGGGGCAGGAGTTAAGCAGAGAAATAAATGCGCCTGCAAATGCAGAACCACGTATTCCTTCTGCTTAAGTACTTCCCACCTGGAATCTTAAGATTCTTCACGCGTGGGAAATTTCTGGGGATCAGAGATGACAATCAGGTTTAAAGGGCATATATAAATGTATATACTGATGACCCATTTCTCGTACGGTACAATGAAATGAGAGGAAAGATGCTGCATAGTTACTGACCTTGAAAGCTCTGACTAGTTCTCATGTATGCAAATTCCCACACTTTCTGGAGGGGTCTCATTTCCATAGTGTCTGAGTGCACTACTACGGAGCACAATATCCTACCCACTGAGTTTTTTCCCCATTGCCTTTTTTTTTTTTTTTTTTTTTTTAAATTCTGTTTCTCTGGGGCCTAATCAAATAGTTATCTAAGCTTTTCACCTTTTAACATTTTTTTTTTCTTCTCTCAAACCATTCCTTTAATTTCCTTTTGCAGGCATCCATCCTTCAATAATTACTGTTAATTTTTTTTTCTTCAGTTCTTTATTCTTTCTCTTTGTTGTCAGTATAAGAGAGAAACATCCAGATGAAATTAGTAGAATTTCTTCCTCCGATTATCGTTTAAAACAATTTGATTTGGAAAATAAAACACTCTTTTAAGGAGGAAGAGAAAGAAAAAAATGAGTAATGGAATTAAAATCATTTATGAGATCTAATTTGTGGGAGTATGAAGCACTGCAATGAGAGATGAATATAGGAAAGGCACAGTAACAGTGTAGTAATAATTTGGGTGGTTATTAACTTGGACTGATTAGCATTTCACACCTTTGGTTTTTTTACTCTATACTGAATTGTGCCTTTGGGCTTTATCTAAATGACATGCTGTATAACTGTAACCTTACACGATGAGCACATACCATGTTGTTACGATATTTTTTTCTTCTTACTGAAGTGATGAATGTAGACATGACTGGAGATAGTGTGCTCAGGCTTTCACATATGGGGGCAAGGTATGATTTGCTACCAAGAGATTTTTGCTTTAATTTAAGATGCTTATCCAAAATTTTGTATTGAAAAACTGGGTACTACCAGAGAATACTTCATTCTTTTACACTATAGGTTGATGTCCTGATACGCATCATAAGCATAAATCATTTGCACTCTGATGTAAGGAAAGAGACAGCAAATGGTTATACAGAAAAACAATCAGAAGGTACAGAATAAAAAAAAGAAATAACAAAATATATATTTTTATAAGCCAAACATCTGCCTTGGCCCTTCCCTCTCCCTCCTTAAAATAAGCAAATTAAACCGAAGGATATATATTGATATAAATGGTGTGTGATCTGCATTATATGGTAAACAAGACTGAATTATTATAATGATCCCATCTGCTCTCAAAATTAATCTGTTAGATAGAAGTCTTTTCTAGTATATTATCTTAACTGGTAGTTTCCTAGCAGCCTCATGATGGAAGCTGATCTTGACTAGAGATTGCAGTTAGGAAAAGATATGTTGGCAGAATATTTCCCCCCAAAAAAATTCTACCTTAGAATTCCAAATTTCACACTGTTCCTCTTTGGCTAGGACAATAAGACACAGGGTGGAGAAGCATGTGTCTGCCCTGAAACAAGACTTCAGTGTTTAATATATATATACTGCTTGTAGCTTTTCTAATGCAAATCAAGGTGCATTGGTTAGGTGCATTACAGAGCAAGTCCTTGTTACTTTAAAAAAAATAATAATCTTTTGAAGTTCATGAAGCAGCTTCATTGCTTCATTTTTTTTTTTCCTCTTGCTTCCTTGATTCTTACCTCAGAGTATGTGGAAGTATTAACAAGGTTAACATATCTAGCCCTTTATAAAGCATCTCATTGTGTTGTGTTGAGATGCCTTTGCATTCTTTTCCTTCTCACTGAAGGACAAAATTGTAATCCATTCTTTCTCAGCAGATGGCTAGGTAAAACGTGCAGAAATGTGAGAAAACGGAGACCCGCAGTGATTTTAAACTACTAGAAATGTAGAAGCGTAGCATCTACCCACCTGCCAGTTTTCAATACAGTGGTAGGAATTTCGTAATTTTGAAACATCTATTTTTGTGTTAAAAGTGAAAAGCAATAGGCAAAATGAGAGAAAACACAACCTTGCTCTTCAGCGCTATTGCTAATAGGTGATATGGAAAGATGGGTTGCCTGGAAATGTTCTAAATTTGTGGGTGGATATTGGGGAGAATGTGAGTAAGAATTTAGCACTATTGACAAAGCAGCTCTCAGGAGAGAAATATGATGTGGAAACATAATTATGGACTGAAAAAATACTGTTAATCTATATCATGATATTTGGATTTAGCTATTCTGAAGTCATCTGACATAAAATCATCTGTCTCCTTTTTCAAGGCTGAGTCAAAAATTTTAAGTGGCAATGTTTTGTTGTCAATACTGCTCTGCAGTTGTCTATGGGTGGTACCTGCAGAAGTAATGTAGGTAATGATTTCCCATTTGTAACTTGTCTCGTGATCCCAAGATACTTTTCAACCAAATTCTTTTACATGATAAAAGTTAGCAGACAAATATATAGAAGTTTAAGATATTAAAGGTGTAAAAATATTAGAGAACAACGTGGTCGTTATTTTAAAAGCATTGTCTCCTTGGCCTCGTAAACAGGTTAACTTCCACTGCACGATCAAAGTGGTTTTGGTTTGACCTCTGGGTGTGTGTTAGAAAAGGAGGAGTTTTCTCAAGCTACTACTCACTTGTACAGTCTTGTCCTGTTTTAGTATCTCTAAACTTCCGTTATTTCTCATGGGTGTAACTGAATTGACAGAGGTCACGATACTGCCTTTTTTTTGGGCTGTGAAAAGAAAATGTTTGTGACGGTGTTTAGATAGAGTAGAATAAAATTCACCGCTTTGAAACACCAGATTTAGAAATGATAAATTTGTAGGAGAATTGATTTTCACTTTTTCCATAGTAGGAGTTTTCTCTGACACAGTATTCCTAATTCAGATGTCAGAAGACAAATCTGTGTACAAAGTTGACAAATTTGACAGGAATCCTTCATCTCTCTGTGTATTTATTGATGACAGTTAGCTCCATGGTTCTCATCATCATTTAGTCATATTTTCTTGACTTTTAAACTGTCAATAGGAATGTATATCAGCTGCTCAAAAATGTTAGCAAGAACACTGTAGCTAAAATTACATCGCATTTACACATTTCTTCTTGAATAATTTTCTTGTAACACTTCTTAATGTAGACAATTATCATCGTCTGGAACTTTCATTATAAACACTAAGCAGACTTCTGAAAAAGTGATAGCAAGTTCTGCCTGAGTTAGGGTTTGAGTCCTCTCAGAGCTCTGATCTGCAGGATCAGCATGCTTAATGGGAGAATGCCTGTACGGAGCAACTCGGCGTGCTCCAAACCAGAGCTGTAGAAACTGCATGGTATGCATTCTCCAAATCAGATGCTGCTTGGGTAGAGGGAGGCTTAGCAGCCGGGAGTGGCAAAGGGGCTGGAGAGATGAGGCCAGGTGACGAATAAACAGGAAGACAGGCATTAATAAGGTCAGAAGGAGGGAAGACGGGATCACTGGGTAAATGAGTATGGTTGAAGTTCAATAGCTGAAAGAGAGACGAAGTTGGTTAATGTGGAAAGATCTACATTAGAAGTTGTGGCAAAAAAATCTGACTGCGTTCTCTCCCAGAGTATGGAACTGACCTTAAGATCCCTTTTTCTGCATTGCTTCTCTCTCTAGGTAATAACTCTGGGAGTGCTGTGACAATGCGTGTGTGTTTATCCCCTGTTAATTGCTTTAAAGTATTATCGTGTTCCACTATTGCCAGTTGCTATGTTAGGGAGCAGAAAATTATATTTTGCTTTTATTGTGCAATTACATGCTAAACTTTCCATTTGTTATGTTTTTTAATAGCAGCCTTCTCCTAGTTATTTTAAAATGGAAAAGTTACCTCATTCACTGTCAGTATAACGATTTGTCTACTGGGAAAAAAAAACAACTTTGTATCATTCAGAATTATTTCTTTAATATTCAGAGAATTTTCCTAGGGATTAGGCTTACCAACTAATGAGACTTTTCTTCTGCTTAGTCATGAAAAAAGATCCATCTTTCTAATTTTTACCTCTTTTCTAGCAATCTGATCTGTTGGGATAGCTAATCCTCTATCAGTTTCTCCTATACTTTAGTTTATTGGGTTCTTAGTATTTCAAGGAAAATATTTTTCTGACTTTTGTGCAATAGATAATCCATAGCAATAGTAACAAGGAGGATATCGGTTGTTGATCCTGCTCAAGATGAACTTCCTCAAAAACATCACCCAGTAAGCAAACAGGAAGGAATGTTGCTATCCACAGCAACGGCCGTTGTTCTGGGCACTCTAGTTCACGTGGCAAATACGTGGGTCTCTGAAATCTACTGCACGCATATGGCAGGGGACAAAGAGCCTTGCTGATACAACTTTTAGAAAATACAGGTTTGATCATCACTGGAGACAGATAGAACCTACAGAGTATTTTATAAGGGGTTTTTTTGTGTGTAGATTTCTAAAAAAGGGCGAAGGAGGAGTAACTCCTTTTCATTTTCTCTACCAGTTGCTTCAGCTGACTTTCATTCCCTAGATCTCTCTCCCAAATCTGCATTTGCTTGGTTTTCCTATTTATCCCCTTTCCTGTTAATATTATATATTTTAAAGAAGCTATTACTATCTGGATTTGTATATGAAAGTTACTGTAGAGAGGTAAGTGGTCTTATTAGATATGTTCATTCATTCCTATAAAATTACTAACACAAAGCTATTATGAAACAGGAGCTTTTACAAAAATCAATCATATCTCATATCTCTCACCACCACCACCCTCCTTCCCCAAAAAATTTTTTTCAGGTTGGGAATCGGATATGACATATCAATAGGCAGGGATACAGATTTTTCTCCAGGGGTATTTCGATTTTTTTAGTTGTTAACAGGAAGAAATCAATTAGTTGCGGCTATTCAAAATTGTTCTTCCCTTTTCCTGCTCAGAAAGAACAAAAATATATCATGAACACATACAGCTAGAAGAAATTTTGCTGTCTCGACTGGCAGGGTGCAAATACACATTGTTAAAATGTTTAGATGAACTACATAGCTCAAAGAAAGCAATTACAGGTAATTTTCTGTCTGTAGGAAGGCCCAGCGTAATGAATACTGCTCTTCATACTTGAGCTCTTTCTGTTGCAAAATTCACTGTCAAAACCCAGTTCTGTGTCTCTGACTGAAATTGTCATGTGCAAAGCCAAGTAACAGGGATATGTGGTTTGTAGAGCAAGAATTAAATGAGACAACTGCTGTATTAGACCTCAGAACCATTAGGTTCCCCCAGGTTAGAGATGGTGATAAAATACTTATTCTATAAAATACCTGTAATCCAAAATCAGAAGTCTCCCCTACAGTTATGGTGAAAGCATTTCACACCTACCACCTGGCAGGGTCAGCCTGGCTTGCTTTCAATTAGTTAAAATCACGATCACTGGCAGGGACCAAGGAATCACGCTATATGACTAAAATCTCTCTTTTTTGGAAATAGAAACTTTTTCTAGCTAATGGAGAGGATTCCTTTCAGGAACATAAATACGTACCTTTCATGATGTAAGTAACAAAAAAATACTAATGACAGTGTCAAATGTTCAAGTGTGGCAGACTCATGAGAACCCAAGGAGAATGTAATTGGTGCTTAGCTACGTTTCTCCTGCAAGCTTTAATAATGCTTTTAACATTGTGGTTATTTTTCCTTGAATGTGGTAGAGAGAAATGACAGGTACTTATTTTCACTATTTTCTGTTTCCATGGAAACGCAGTGTTTGCAGTAACAGTCTTACTGTACGCTCTGTAATCCTCCCCCGGGGCTTCTAGCCAATGTGGTAACTTAATAATTCATGAGCGTTAAGCCTGAATTTGCTGGGAAGCAAACTGTGTTGCTTGGAGCCGTTTTCTCAGAGCCAGATTCATTTCCCTCACAGATTTGGTGTTCTTTTCTCTAAGATGTCTTTATAAAATACACTCCATAAACCAAAGCAGTGTACTTTTCTTCAGTTGTTTTTGAAACTGGGGTTATTGCAGATCATCTGGATAAGGCAGCTCATGAAAGAACTCCCCTCCCTCCCTCCCAAAAGAAAAGGGGAAAAAACCAAACACACACCATGAGCACTTGCCTGAAAAGGAAGATTTTAAATAGTCCATGAATCATTGTTCAGACGATAGGCAAACTGAAGGTTCAGCAGAGGTGATCTTTCTGTCTCAGGGCTTCGGGAGTGACCCCTGTCGATGATGGATTGCTCGAATACTGGTGTGCCGTGGGATCTAGTATGCGCTGTTGGTTTACTTTTTAAATGGGAATTGAGTTCTTCACAGACACAGTATCATTCTGTACATACGCTTTGACTTACTCTCACACTTAAACTGAGAACTGAAGACTCATTCTGTGGAGCACTGGGAGATTTTATTATTAGGTCAGTCTTACAGCAGCTGTAAAGGACTTAGATTTTTTCCAAGAGGAGGAGCAAAAATTTAGCAACTCTAGAAGGTAAACATGATTAACAGAAAATAAACTTGAAAATCCTTTTACAGAGGATAGTCCTAAATGGACTGCAAACAATGGCAACATGTAGATGCATTCTGACGTATTTTCACAAAAAACCAACTTTGTTAAAAGTATTTGTGATCTTTCCACAAAGTAGTATTTACAAGGGACTTCGGCTCTTAGGAGGAGCCAAAATTATTTACCGTTTGATCATAACCTTACTTTTTCATTTCTTCACGTACTTACATAGGTGTCATGAACAGTTGTACTTCATTAGAAACCCTTTCTCTTATTGCTTAAATCATCTTTCAAGAGAAGAATCAAGCCAGTATTTATGACAATGTGAAATGACTGAAATGTCGATGTACACGCATGCTTTCTTCATGAATATGAGACCATCTGGTTGAAGTAAAAGTTCGGAATTCCTGATGTGAAACTTGTTTCCTTTTTAGAAAGCTTCTACAGAGTGTTCTCAAAAATGTGAGGACACGATGCTGTCCTGCAGTGGCCATTTTGAGCACTGAGCACAGTAAAGTCTTTGCAGTTGACAAACATGAGGAAGATATTGAGGAATTTGGCAAACAGAATGAAAATAAAATTCTGTATTTTCCCTAATCTTATGTAAAGTTGTACAAGCAAATATGAGAAGTCTCGTATAGTTATTGTAGGATGCGGCACAAATGGAAAGCCAGGGCAATACAGCCAAGGTTTTCTCTCTGCCACCACATAGGCAACTGGAGAGCAATAATTGCTTTCCTGAAAAACTAGCTCATGCTGCTGCATTGGGGCTTTAAAACTTCTGCTGTGCTGGCTCAGTGTACTTCCTCTCTGATACAGAGAACGGTTTCCCTAGTTAATTCATGCAAATATTAGCTTGGAGAAACTGTAAGGTTTAGAGACTAGTTCAATTATCTCCCGCCCCCCCCAAACCCCAGGAATCTCTCTCATGGTGTTTCTCTGCGACTTATGAATGTTTCGAAACAAACAGCTTTTTTTTTTTTTTCCCCCTAGCTTTAAGAAAATATGTTGGTCATATACCAGTAATTCCTAACACAATTCCATTCACCTGGTCAACATATTGTCCTTGTAGAGCTTGTACACACAGTGGTAGAAAGAATGCAGCATTTCATGGCACTGCTGAAGTAAGCTGCCTGAAATGTGGTGTGCACAGCAAGACTGCCGTGTTTTGAAGGCAAATGTTGGCAAGGTTTCTGTTGTCATAGGGAATGACTAGCTCACCCTGAGGTCTCTCCTGGTTGACCTGGGCTTGCGGTGCATAGTTTATTCTCGAGATTTATCTGGGACTGAAAATGGTGCTTTTACAGTAACATCTTAAAATGCTTATGATGTTCATATGCCAACTCAAGTTTTATTCTAGAATTATTGCCAGGCATATTAGCATTCATTAAAAGAAGAAACTAGAGATACTTTTTTTGTGAGAAATTAAATAATATCGTGCTTAGCGCCATTTCTTAAATGGTAGGACTGAGTATGATGAAAGGAGGTGAACTGTGCTGGTCTTTGTATGTAGCTTATTCTTGCTAGTGGCTGTGACAGCATTTTCTAACTTTTGTTCCTGAATTTTTATTTTGTATACAGGTAGGGATTTACATGATGCTAAAAGAGTGAGAAAGAAATGTAGGGAGACACTGAAAGAAGATCAAGGACTAAAATACAAGTTCTTATATGACCTTCTCCAATACCATATGATGCTTTTCACTGTGCACTGGCACATATGTCATGGGACCAATACATATTTTAAAAATAACCTTTATTCTTAGAAGTGATCACTCAAATGCTAGATTCTGAAAACCCACTTAGATACAGCTTTTGAGAAAGGAATGAGGTGTTTGTAAAAATGTTGAGGTTTTTCAGTGTTCCCCCAGTTCTGTGGAAATAAGAAGCACTGAGGAAAATAAGAAAAATGAGGGAAGAGATTTGTACCTTTTTTCTTTTAGTGGCATATTGGAATGGAGAGGGTGAAGGAGGCATTTGTTTCTGGGAGAAATGGTTACCGAACCATTATTTAAGGCAAAGAAAAGGTACAAGATATGAGGTTTCTGCTTAAGGGGCTTGACGCCCTAATGTGTCACTGTCTCTACTTCAGAAAACCAATCTCCTATATATTGTTAAAGAATATGTTTTAAACTACATGTTCTTTATCATCAGTTTCCAATTCAAACAGAAAATTGGTCTGCAGTCTCTCTGCAGACTACCATTGCTTTGGCACTATGCATCTATTAATGCTGTACCCACATTCATAAATTGATACAGTCAGGACTTCTGCCTCGCAACCCCACACTAATTAAACCCGCTAATGAGTTAATACAGTCCGTTCCAAGCTCTTTGCCAGGCCTTTTGTTGTCATCTTCGCATGTTATGCAAAAAAAGCCCCACAACCAACCAACCTCAACAACAAAAACTCCCCACAGGCGCAATGCTGCTCCTGCTCACCCATCAGTAACTTTTGTCCCTGTTTGCCCCTTCCTTCATGGTGAAAATGTAATGTCCCAAACCATTGATTGCTTCCTTCCTTTTTGCCGAAACAGATGCCAGTTCAGTATGGTGCTGCTTTTCAGACAGTTAAAGGAAGCCAAGAAGCGAGACACTATGCTGCTTTCATTTTTCTTCCTTTCAAGTAAAAGAACAAGAAGCTATTTGACTTTCCTTATCGGAGCAATGTTTCTTATATTGGAGTAGCTTTAGCAATTACTAATCACGCAAGTGACTGTAAAACCTGACTTAGTGCTGCACAAGAGGTAGTCTCACTACGATGTGAGTTAGCACAGGAGGAGATCTTGCAGTTAGAGTAATTGAAGATTGCTTATAGAGTGTAGGAGCAAGAGGAATAAATAAGCTTTTGTTTAAGATACTGCTACTGGTGTGGCACGTCTTAGGTCTGAACTCAGCAAGGTAAAAATGTTAATTCTTTTCTCTGTTTTGGTGCATTTCTTATCTCTGATTTTATGCAAGAGAACTGGTTTCAGTGTATTTTCAGAATAGCTGAAAATGATTTTTTTTTTTTTTTTTTTGACAGCGGTTTGATCAAGCAGTCAGATTGCATCAAATACTCAGTACCTCCCCATACTTAATTCCCACTACTTATTTGGCAATTATAACTACTGGGGTTTTAAATGTTCCTTATGATTTATTTCACGATTTTTTTAACAGAATAGTATGTGTCTGTTTTCTTTTAGCAATTAGAGCATATTCAATTATAATAAGAATGATGCTTAATGCATACAAACGTGGGCAATTATTTCCATATGGAGTTTACTCAGATTTGATATTTTGGTGTTACTAAACAGGACTTTATTGTTGTCTAGATTCTATACATGCTCTTATCTTTGTGCAGAAGGTAAGCTTGAGGAATAGACACACTGAAGACTGAACTCTTTCAAAGGAAGTAGCTCCCAAAATAAGAAATTAAGTGACTGAATTTCCATTAAGTTTCTTGACCCTAAATGTGTGTGTCTTTCTAAAAAACAAGCTATAATTATAGCTGAAGGCAGTGGATCTTCAGATCATTGAAAACAGGGTTATTCTTCCTGGTTTCCTTTGACATAGAAATAAATTTGCAGTTGTAAAATGGGGAGTATCTGACTAACTAGTTTGTAATACGGGTCAACAGTGTAAAAAGGTTCAAGTCCCATTCCAGGATATACTAACGTATCAGCACTGGTGAGACCTTAGTGGAATATTTAGGCTAGTTTCTGTAAACTGTTCTTGAACAGTAATACCAAAGATTAGAGAAATTCTGGAGTTGAGAAACAAAACTCTTAAGTTTAGGAGAAATGACCTGCAAGGAGAGGTGGAAGAACTTGAGGTGGCTTAGTCTTTTAAGATTGCCTATTAGTACAGCTGTCTTTTCATTCTCCTTGTCCTGTCGGTGGATCTCTCCTTTGCCAGAATGCCTCTTCATGCTCCACAGTTCCAAACGCTGCGGTTGCCTCAAAGTCCCCTTAATTATTTAGTGACACAAGCTCAAGAGGACTCAAGGGAGGACTGGAAATTAAAGGCAGGCATTTAAATGTTGTTACTGAGGTAGTGCTGGAATAAGGGAACAATTGATGAATAGGCAGGTGAAAAAGATGGTGGTCTGCTTCATTTCTTGAAAAGCGCTGGAATATGGGGACGGGAATCAAGTTTTCTCTGTGGCTGTAACAAGAAAAAGGGTGAATTGCAAATTTTAAAAGATTTCCACTTGTTAGTGGAGTAAAACCTTGCAAGAGGCTATCAAATGAGCCTCCTGAATATCTCTCTTTGGATGTTTTGAAAGCAGACTAAGCAATACAACTTTTTATAATGGATCAAGCATAAATAAGACTATCTCAGCTCAAAGACTTGACAGTCCCTTCTCTGCCATTGTGCGAGGGACAGCCTGCACAGGATTCTGTGGCATACAGTATTGTATTCAACTTCAGTTATGAAAATGAAATGCTCATTAGTGCTGAAATAATTTTTCAAAGAAAACCTGTGTTGGAAGCTCAAAAATATAGAACTTATTGGAGATTTAAAATACAATATGTAACGTTATTATTGAGGTCAATGGAGGAGGAATTCTTAAATTCTTAAATTATGTTCTATAATGGATATATATATATTTGTATGGTACATATATATATTATAAATTACTGTAAAGTTCACTTTCTAATAGTAACTCTGTAAATGGCTAGTGAGAATTTTTTAAGTGTGACAGCCTGAATACTTTCCTGAGTTCAATATGTCCAGGACTATTAAACTCAACGATCTTGCTACTATTCTTGAGCTTCACTTTGGTGTAAGCTGATAGTACATATCTGCAGAGTATTACTGTATGCTTTCTTTATTCTTCTATTGTTTCCCTAATTATTCACTACTGGATGTTGTTGGAGACAAGATGGACCTTTCTTATGGAGGGCTGTTGTTACGATTTGACTATTTTTGACCTCGACTCAGTTTATCTGTTGGAACAGCATCTTCTGCTTCAAAAATATTGGATAGTAGTATATATTTCCTGTATTTTTATCCCAGAATTTGAAAATACGCTTAGTCAGCAGTACTTTTTCAAACGTCTGTTTTCCCTTTCTGTAAATAATTCTTCATCTTGCAGTAGAGGTTGGTGCTCTCCTAGTGGTTTGGTTTCTCTTCAAAACAGCCGTCGTCCTCTGAATTAAGAGAACCAGCCTTGATCTGACCACTGCAATGAAAGCGAAGATATTCCAGGTGTTTATTACATAGGGTATAATAACTTCCAGGGATTTGCTGAGCCGGCTTTGATTTACACTTTGATTTTGGATGGACATCTTCACCAGTGAATACATACTCCCCTGCAGATGTGATTTCTATTGCTCATAATCTTCATCTGGCAGGCTGCTTGTTGCCTTGTTTCCTCCTGATCCTGGGCTGCATGTATTAGCTTTGTGTTCATCTGCTGTGCCCATGTTTGGTGGCCGGATTACATTCCCAGCAGCAGAAGTGAAAGAATAGTGTGCCAGAGATCTTGTTTGTGTAGCATTCGTCCATTTTATGCTCTTATCGTTAAAAATGGGACGTGGTTAATATGCATAAGGCATAGTAATTATTTTTCAGTGTATTTGTAGAGGGTGTTGCCAAATTTACATTTAACAAATAAACTACAACCATTTAATTATCATTGTTTCAAGTTCAGTTTTAAAGAGGACCAATGTTTATTTTATGAAAGTAACTTCCGTAGCTCTGTAGGTCATGATAGTTTTTTGTTTTCTTCAAGGAATTTTACTTTTCTTTGTGGAAGGAGACATGTTTTACAAATTGTACTTGTAACAGAAATGAAATGTATGTTACCTCCTAATCTTTCTAAGTGAAAGATTTTACAATTAAACTGATTCAAGGATTAAAATTAAATGGATTTATTAAAATTAAAATCTCCCTAAGCAGTGTTTTTAAAGGCATTGGAAATATTGATGTTTATTGCTGCAGCTTGGAAAGAACATGGCTATGAGTTGATATCTCTTTAAATTACTACATATTTTTAGTGATATAAAGAATGATTCCTGTTTCAAAATTGACAGTATAAAAGTTAGTTATCTCCTGGTTTATTCCCTGTATTCCACAGCTTACCTGTGGGCATCACTCTAACTGTCCTGCTTTCTCCTCGTCTGAAATTCATTGAGTAGGGAGAGCTGAATGCCAGGAACTGTAACTGCTGCTAAACCAACACCTATTTCAGTTTAAGTTAATATTTAGAGTTCTACAATGTAATTGTTCAGGCAGCGCTGGAGGCCCTGTTTGTGTGGCCCTTTTGCAGGAGCAGCAAAGGACTGAGGCAAACAGCTGGGAGAAGCCACCACTTTGGCCATCCTGCTTGAATTGCTTGCTGCTCTGTGTTTCCACAACCTTAATTAGTTGCCAGCAAAATAATGGGCACAAGACTGAGTTAATGATAAAGGTTAAGAATGTAATTGGTGTGTTTTTATTGAAAAAAGGTTTTATTTTAAAAATTCTGACTTCATTTTTTGTGATTGATGTATTAGGTAGATAGAGGTAACTGTGAAGATGTAATATCGTTATTGTAATGTAACTGCTACTGTAATGTACTGAAGTTGTAATATTGTACTGTGTTAACACATCATAAAATTCTTACTAAAAGATTAGATTATACCATGTCATTAAAGCGTTCGCTAAAACATTCTTAACTTACTAATTGACATCTCAGAAAGTAGTTGTAGGTGAAGAATCATCAAATACCTTTCTTGTGGGTTTCTTTGGGGCATGTTAGCAATCTCCGAGGTTATAAGCATCTATTGCAAATTAATTACAATTATTGCTGAATGAGGTTGTGGGATACATGGAGATTGGGTTAATAGTGAGTAACTGGGAGAGTGAAACAGCCGGAGAGCATGATCTGGATTGCTTAGCAAGATAAACTTAAGAAAATAAACATGCAAAGGTGTGTAACAAGATGCATGAGTCATGCTTACAGAATTAGGGACCATTCCTACAAAAGCAGCAATTCTGCAAACATGTCAGTATCTATAACGGACAGGTTGGTTCAGATGAACTCACAGCATAATGCTGTGGTGAAAAGGCTAATGTGTGATGTTCGATAAACTACAGTTAGGATTAGTAGGGACTTGATTTCATGTGTGTGAAGTACACATATGTGTGTATTGGTATTTATGGTGTAGGCGATACCAGTACTAGACTGTTAAAAACTTACATTTTTAGAACTGTTCATGCAATGGTGTTGAAATATTACACTATGGGTAAGTTCTATAAAATGATTCCAACACTTTTTCTTGAATTTCTTAACAGCATTAAATTGTTTACTTGTTTGGAGAGATGTTTGACTACATAATATGTAATGACTGATATCACTACCCTGTAAGAAATTAGCTTTTAGGCTAATTAGGCTCTTTAACATACAGAAGAAAGTGCAATGGAAAGCAGTGGCTGAGCACTGAAACCAGACATTTCCAAGCTGGTGATAGATAACCCATGCGTTTTAACAGATGTGAATAGCCTTTTGGAGCAAACTACCAAAGGAAGTAGTGCGTACTCTACGTGTTCATATTTTTCAGGCCAACAGTGGATAATATGCTGGAAAATGTCTTTTAGTCAAATAAAGGTTACTGGAGTTGATACAGTCATGGATAAAATTGAAAGGATCTGTGATAGAATGGAAACGTAACTAGAAGATTTAATGATGTGCTCTTGCTTTATTTCTGTGAATCTGGAGGAAGAAAATTCTGGTCAATACTTAATGTATTGTCACACATGTAGTGAATAAATTACTTATCTAATTTATTTGTACACATAAATTCTCTGTCTGTCTCAAGAAATAATATCAATGTCCGTGGCTTATCATCCATAGTGAGGATTATTTATTTTGCAGTCTGGCTATACACACTGGTTTTGCTGGTAAAAAGACTGTTTAGGTTGACTGATAAGCAGTTCTATCAATTGAATCTTAATGTGTTTGAATTAGTATATTGCTACTATAAATAGTATACATTGAAGGAGATTGCTTAATTGGTATTCTTGTTACTTTTAGTTTTGAGTGGATTTTAATCAACTCGGTTTTACCAAAGGCAGTGTACGCCTCAGCAAGTGTGCCTTGGCCTTTGCCTCGAGTAGTTGTAGTGTGTTCAAATCCTGTGCTTCATATATTAACGTTATTTTAATGTTACTGCATCATGAATATGCATCAACATGATGTTTTCACATGCAGAGTACTTTCTATTAAAAGTTTTCTATGCTATTCCATGTAATTTTATCTAGATCAGTGAGTACTGTTTCATACGCTTTGGGAATTAAAAAAATTACAATACCTAGTGCATCTTTTTTTAAAAAAAAAAAACCTACCTGTATTTTTATGTTGAAGTGTGTACATGAAACTCTTATTTATTTTTTTTTAATATTGTTTGCTTTTTAGTGAGAGGTTTATGGTGAGGTTAAACAAGAACGGAGGCCCCAGGAATCCGGAGAAGATAGATCGAATGTGTGCACTTTTCACAGTACGTGTCTGTTCCCTTTCTTCTTCCCTTACAGTAGTATGATTGTAGTCACCCTGAGGGGAAAAAAAAACCCCAATTCTTTCTTTCCAATATGTTGAGTAGAACGGAAGCTGTTTCTAAGTTTTGTTATGGTTGTAACTAAATGTTAACATAAGAAAATGGACGTACTTCTAAATTGTTTTTATGACTAAGTAAATATTCTGAAGTACTTCCTTTTAAGTGTATTTGTTCCTGCTTATAGTTTGAAATTTTGAGTATTTTCATTGCATGTACTATGCTCTTAGATAACAGGGCACAGAAAAAAGCTGCATTAGCCTGAACATCAAGGCACTTTTTTGAGAATCGAAGTTAGAAAAACTACACCAGCACACACACGCACACAGAAAAACGGAGAATTCTCCAAACAGATTTTTGTCATGGCCCATTCGAGAGTCCGTGTAGCAGCCCCAGGTGGGTGGTGCCGCAGTAGCCTCCCAGGTCAGCAGCACAATGTGTGTGATGGAACAGAAAGACTGGGATGTGCTGCAGAAGCAGCGGCCAAGTTGAGCTACTGAGTTGGTTGTGGTAAAGGAAATACTGTGACTTGTTAAGTTTCTACAGCAGGTCTGTGCAAATAGCTACCCCATCCTGACGCAAAGCAGATACGACCAACTGTACTAGCAGTCTTTAACTATCTGTGCCAGAGAGGCAGGATAAGTGATATCCCTCTGTGGCTCCTACCAGGTGATACCTCAGTTGGGAGTGAAATAGCCAGCTAAGATTTGTTTCTGTTTAATTCTTCAGACTCACCTCTTGCCTAACTGCCTTCTTGTTTTGTGGTTTTGGTTATGCCAAAAAAAGTAGTTTCAAAACACTCAGGCTTTAATATCCATTCTGCACTGGTCTTAAGTTCTGTTAAAAATTGCCTCAGAATCATGCGTCAGACCATGATTTTATCTGTCACTTCTTCTCAGAAAGAATATGGAAATCTAGGGACACTGAAACTTAACAGCTCATCACAGAATAACTGTAAGGAATTTCAGATCCCAAGTGTGATAAACACCTTCCATTGTGACTCACCTTTAGCTAGTGCACATGCTAGAAGCACTTTGACAGAAGTATTTTTACCTCCAGTGAAGAAAAAAGATGGCAGACAGCTTTGGTATAAGCTTTAGTTCTGGCAATGAAACCCTCTAAGGTCAACCAGGACTGGACACTGAAATAGGCGTGGTTCCCTGCACCATTCCCTTTTCTCCCTTAGGAAGATAGCTGAATTTTTCCTCTTAAGGAACAGAGCATATCTAGCCAGATGTAAGGATGCTCAGTTCTGCCTCCATCTGGGTATGAGAGATGCAGGTCAATCCAAAAATAGCACTGACATTGATGCTGACATCGGTAGCAGTTCTGGTTTTGGTGCTATCAGTGAAGCGCAACCAGCTGATTAAACATCAGCAGAGGTAACAGTGTCTTAGTATGGCCATTGGCACCGATGTCTCCACTGCGGTAACTCAAACCCAAGTATTTTTCTCATCTAAGAGGAATGTGGCCAGGGAGCAAGCTTCAGCACTGCTGCCTGGATCATGCAAAAAGGCTGAGTGTGGGATTAAGAATTGCTCTAAGGATTATTCCCAAAAGGCAGCACAGAGTGGTTCATATCAAGTTTGGCACTTTCTGGCCTCTGAGGTTCATCATTCTTCAAAAAATTTTTACCGTCAAACTTGCCCATCTACACTGATGCCACACTGCTTGGGGTCATGCAACAGCTGTCCTGTTTCACACTGTGTTGTGAACAGCGTGAAACAGTTTTGCTCTGGTGACCTGCAAACCAATCTTTACACGGTTTCAAAAATATGAAAAGCATAACGATGTGCTACAGCCAGGGGCATAACATCGTTCCAGAAGAGACCTGCTGCATCTTATGAATGGGGCCAGCCGAGTCTCAAAGAGGCCAGCCCCACGTATTGCAAACATGTGCTGCTCTCTAGTACTTCTGCTGCTGGTCAGAGATCCCTCCCAAGCTACCTTTGTATTGAACTATACAAAAATACCAAAGCAGCCTCAGTATCCGCTCTCAGAGATGCTTAGACTTCTTGTCTGTCACTCTCTCTGGTAAAATGTACGCTTTACATAACATGAATTATGATAATTGGGAAAATAATTGTGCAAAAAATTGCACATTTCTGATACAGTATTTTTCATCACTGTATTCCAAGAACTTTCCAAAGTATGTAGCAAAGGAGCAACAAATAATAGCTTTTTGAATAACCATTTTATCTGCAATGGTTCTGTCTTACCATAATTTCTTAAGTACGAAATGCTTCCAAAATAAGATAGTTCTATGATTTTACAGGTTTGTTCCCAAGTTGGTGTTAGTCTTGCCTTTAAATCTATTTATTTCCTTGCCCTCTGCCCCCTGGCAGTATCTCTCTAAAACTCTAATCTTTCCTAGAGGCAAGAAGCCCCATATCTTAGATAATTCAAAGTATCCCTGTCCTTTCCTGCTATCTCTGTTGCTTGTAGGGGTTCAACTGTCTCCTTGTGTAAGTTATCAAAATTACTTAGGTTTTGGTTTTAGATCTGCTGTCATATCATACCAAAGGTGAGAAACTGCTTCCTCTGAAGATTAAAGCTCACTCAAGCAAACCTCAGCCTATGCACGCTTTAGAAACATTCCTGTGTCTGGATTAAAACGTAACTGCATAGTATAAGCTCGCTCTTTTTGTTAGATACCTTACTCTCTGTGGCCTATGAGGTTGGCAACTGAATTTGTTAAAGCTGTTTAATTAACTAATTAGTGGCAGTCAGGTGTCCTTGATTCTTCTGTTTTGGGGTGGGGGGTGGGGGTTGTTTTTTTTAACATACAATTAGACCTTTATAGAAACCAGCACTGTAAAGAACTAACCGTTATTATAGAGTAACACTTTTCCATACCTAATATGGGGGGGTAGGGGGGGGGCGGAAATTAGGGGTGCTTTTTCTAAAAAGCCATGCAATTAGAGTTATTATGAAATTGTTTTGTTTATCAACCAGTATCATTTAAGAAGCTCAGAGGGATGTGGGAAATAAACCCCCTGTGGATGCAGTGCTAAAAACACCTTTCTGGAAATTGATTTATTTATATTGCACACAAGCAAATAATAAACGTAGTTTGTCCTCTTCTGGGTCCTAAGTCATGTGCATGGATTCTCTGCAGAGAAAGTATCCGAAGACTTCCTCGCAGGGCTTGGGGTTTTTGATTGTTTGGTCCATGTCATAGTAGGAACTTCTCGCCTTGTAAAAAGCCTCTGCTGTACAAAACGAAATACAAGGCCATCTGGGCCCACGTTTTTTGCCTTTTGACTGTGACACAGTATATTTTTTGTGAGATTGAAAAGTGATAAAGTGTGAACCCATCAATATGTGCATGCCCTACCATTTTCTGATATTTTGACAGCTGCCCTTTGAAAAAATAGTTCTCTAAATTGCTGTTAATTAGAACTGGTAATCTGATAGTATAACAAAATTTCCCCTGTCAAATCACAGATCTTTTCAAAAGTCTATTACTCTGTAGAGCATTAAGTACTACCTCCAAGGTTTTTTGCTTTTTGAAATGCATTGTCAGGCACTACTGAGATTAAAACTATGTCAAAGCCCTTCTTATCGTGGAACTTCAATTTCTCCAAGACGTGCAAGTTAAAGCCTACCATATGCTACACTGGTATGTTAGGTGATGAAGAAGGCCTAGAAAGTATGTTCCCTTATTCATGCAGCAGCAAACGCTGAGGAAGATTTATATAGCTTAATTCTTTGGCTTCAGAGAGACATGATCTGCTAGCTATAGTAAGCGTACCAAACAGCGTATTTGCAACCCTCTGCATAGGCTGCCCAGGGAAATACAGTGCTCCTTTTATATGGAGTAAGAAGATACAGCCATGAATTTATTACTTGCCTGCTGTAATTTCACGATATAACGCTACTTGAAAGGGGCTGAAACTTCTCCTTAGAATAAATCCTCTTTATGCCTAGTTCTCAGTCACTGTGCCCAGATTTTATTGTGCTATATGTCACTGTAATCTGAACTTCAGTGTTTATGTGCATTGCCATCACGATCTCAGTTGTTGAGATTTGGTTTCTCAAGTCACACAGGAAAGAAATACGCTGTGTGTATTGAAGTTCATGTTTTAGCATCCAGCAAAATATGATTTTTAATTCACTAAATTGGTTCAAACTAGGAGTGACAGAACTTAGATGTCCGCAGTTTAAAATTTCCTCCCCCCTTTACATAAAAATTGCATTATTTCCGTTTACAGTGGTTTTAATACCACTTAGTTGTGGGGCTTTTTTAAAGAAAAACACAAGATTTTATCTGAATCTGAGATTTTTCCAGTTGATTTTTGCATTGTATTTAAAAAAGAAAAAAAAAAGTAGTATTAGAAGGCCAAGCTATGTTTGTGTGTAGATGAATCCACCGGTGGTGTTCTCCCCACAAAACCGTACGTATTAAAGTGACTGTTACCACTGGGATGAATATCTTTATTCAACTGAAAAGGAAAAAAAAAGTGAAGAAACGTGAACACACAGTTATCATCTCAAGTTGTTTGTAAAGTCCTATATAAAGCCCTAGAGCTGCAAAAAGCCTTATGTTGAAAACATTTTGTACAAACAAACAAACAAAATTGTTTTAAAATTATACAAGGTGATGTCCGTTGCTTCAGTGTAAGGGGATGAGTGAAGTGAACAACAGTAACTGAGCTTAAAACCTTTTTGGATGTTTCTCTGTCCCATGCACACACGCTTGACGCTCTCTCCCGCGTTCTTAGGAAGAATACGTTAATCATTCTGCGTTTCCAGTTGCTCTTCTCCTGAGAAATGACTGGAGCGCTGCCCGTTAGGTTTGGGGAGAATTTGGAGGCTGTATGGCACAAGTCAGTACCCAGCAATCAGATGATAGCCGAGTGGAGAGAGAGAGGCAACAGCTGCTGCTGTAGCGCACAAGGAGCTTTTCTGCATCAGAGTCTAAAACATGAATGAATATTCTCCCAGTACATATTATCTGTTTAAAATCTTCTTGTCTTGGAGGTTAGTAACGTAAGGAAAACTTGTTGAACAATGCTAATGTTTTTAGGAATAAATGTTGCTTAGATCTTTCCTCTAATAAAAAAAAAAAAAAAAAAGCGGGGGGAGAAATGTCTTAGAAGTTGATCTTTGTTTATAATGTTATCAGAAAAAAATTTAACTTGCCAAGGAAATTGCAATTAAGACAGCTTCTAACATGTTAATGCAAAATGCCACAGGGATGAATTACTGACGAGTACTCTATACGTATTTTATTAATTTATTTTCTTTGTTATTAAAGGTTTGTCAAGGTCAATAATACTTTTTTGTCTTCATTAGCTTTAGCTTTCCTTTTGCTCTTCTGTAGGTTCTTCTTTTCCTATTTTTTTGGTTTTTCTCCAAGCTCATTTTTGAAAGTTTTGACCTGCTATTCTGTGACATGGAGTTTCAGAGTTTTCATCCATATGTATAGTTGCTTGCCGTAAAATAACTTCAGGGAGATCTTAAGATGCTGTGTTTTACTAAGCAATTACCTCATCTTAAAACCGAGTTTGTTTCTTAGTTTTTCCAATACCCTATTGCCGTTTCTAACATACTAAATATAAGTGACCATCTATGCTGCTTAAACCGTGAGAATGTTTTTAGCCAAATGCGGCCCTTTCTGGCTACCGTGCTCCCCACATCATCCCATGGCATGTTTCAGCAGTTAGAAAGAGGCAGAAAGCATTTCCAGTCAGCACTTTGCATGCAGCCTACCCTGGTTTTGGACTTCTTTAAGAAGGTTGGCTATGAATTAGCTGCCCTTGGCTCCCATCAACTCATATAGATAGAGCCTGTAGGTTCTGTGCATGGTTGAGAATGCTGCCTTGCTGCTTTCATAATGTACTGAACGTATATCATGTGAAACAGGATTAAAGCTGCACATTTGAAAGCATTAAAATAAACCACGTCTCTGAGTCTTCTACCTTTTTTCCTCTTCAGACTTTTGCTTGTTCTGAGGAATTGCACCTATCCGCTCATAAAATAAAATGCACTGGAAGTTTTATCTAAATTCTGACAGTCATGCTGGAAATTTTTTCTAGAGCCATCATGTCAGACAAAGACTACACAATGAGAAGGCGAAAGCCAAAAAGGAAAGCAGAAGCAAAGGCACAGGGTTAGAGACAGGTCTGTGACCTGCAGTCAGGGGACAGGGTGAAGAAAGCCAGAATGGGTTGCAGCTGAGATAACTCAGGGGTTTAAATTTGCCTTGTAAATTTAATACAGTCCAATAACGTGTTTGAATTAAGGATAAAATGAACATTTCAAATGTTTGCTAGAATATTGATACAGCATCACTAGTCAGTGGAGTCAGAATCTTTCATTTCCTTTCCTTCTAAAGAACATTCCAACCAAATGTAATCCTTCTATGCTTTATTTTTCTTGTCTGTAAATTAGAAATACTAATACTTTATCTTATTTAAAGATACAGGAGCTAAATGAATGGAGAGTAGTACTGTGTAGTCCTTACTGTTTATGGGAATTTTGCAGGCACTTATTCTGGAAGTGCAGTGTGTTTTCTTTTTTTAATGTTTATATTTTTTTCCAATCTTTTAGGATCTCAGCAGCAAGGACATGAAGAGAGATTTGTACATAGTTGCCCATGTAATTCGAATAGGTACAGTATGATTTATTACTTGGAATATATGCAATTAACAATGTTTTTACGTATTTTTAAATGTATGTTTTACTTATCTGACATTATAATGATTTAACCAGTTAGAAAACTCAGTCATAGACCATGCCTATCTGCTGAGATTAATATTCAGACCATATGTAGGTAAGTGTTAAAAGGTTACTGATGACTGTTTAACAGTAATTTTTTTTTCTCAGTCTGAAACAAAATATTTGATTAAACACCACATCTGGGGGAGGAAGGAGGAACTAGAAGGCTTTTTGTTTAATGTTCCAAAATTTCAAATGAGGTCTTTTTACTGATGATATATAGCTAGTTTACAGGGCAGGACATCAGCATACCTGGCTGTTCACATCTAGTAAATCAGCGGCTATTAGACAAATATATATAAAGATCTGTTTCCTGCTGTAGAAGTCTGCGGTGCATCCAAGAACCCACACTCGAGTTTAGGGAGACACCTATAAAACCTAAGAGCAGGGAAGCTGTCACACCTGTCAGGCATTCCTTCTGCCTGCTGATGCCAAAAGGGAGCATTAGCAGCGGTACCTGCTGGCTGGATGCCTGTCAAGCTTGCAGCCCGACATTTAGCAGCGGGCACTTGCTTCTTTCCAGGTTCTCCTGGCTGCTCGCATGGAGCTATCCAAGGGAGAGGTCTGGATGCCTGGTACCTGCACCTGACCCGTCCCAAGACAAAAGCCCTTCCTTGCTAATGCGCTTGACTAGTCACCCTTTATAGAGTGGGTTTCTCTGACTATTCGTAGGCCAGGCTGGGCTCCATTTATTTGTTTTGATATTTGCAGTAGCAAGAATGGAAAGTGTTTATGATTGAAGTTGAATTTAGAATGTGTCTTATACAGTACAGTACAGTGCTCGAAGTAGTTCACAGACAGCTAGATGAGTTTTTTAGCCCAGCAGTGTGTTTAAGTGAAGTGCCTGCATGACTTCTGGTACGTGAATTAAATTGCTAGAATCCTGTCTAGATGGAACGTACTGGACAGAAAAAACCTCTAGTTAATAAGGTTATAATTAGTTAGTAAGAGGGAGTTAAATGGTTCTGAACTATGGATGTGTGTACTTTCACTGAGAAATTAGCAAGTAAATATTTTACCTATGTTAAGTATAACATTTCAAATATTTAAGCCTAAAATGTTAACAACATATAGTAGGAATAACAGACAGTCTCTTCAGCTGTATTATTCTAAACAACGGAGTACCGCACTGTCTTCCATGTTTTCCAGGTTCTCAGTTAACTGAAAAATGGCTAGGTAGTGTTTGCAGTGAAAGGGTGTCTAACCCGATTTCCAGCCTCTTCACTGCTGGCGTCCGTTACCAGCCACAGATACCTTTTCTGAAGTACAGAAGGTCTAAGCAGCTTAGTGAAAGCATAGCTGTGCTGTGTTGCCGTATGAAAGGCAATATGTCTTCTAAGTCACAAATGTGTTAGAAGGATCAGTTTTTCATTATCTGACTTCACTGTGTCATAAAGTGTCAAAAGTTAGAATTACTCTGTATCACTTGGGGTTATGAATGAAGCTTGTAGAAAGATACGATGTAGTTCGAGCTCAGGTTCTTCACTGTGATGCAAGAAGTGCTGGACAAATTATGATGTGTAATGTTACAAATTGGCTTAGATTATCATAGTGATTTTTCTGGTCTTGGCATTTTTCACTGTATTAAAAAACTGCTTTAGCAATAGGAAGTTAATCATTGAGCAGCTTCATTTCTCAGAATTCTCCTTTATGCGCTCCAAGACAAACATGATAAATGACGTGATATATAATACATTCCCTTAAAGCAGTTGTATAAAGTGAAAATTTGTGTAAATACTGGACTATAATGGAAGGACCACAGAGAATCTTTGTGTGGATGCAGAGAGGTGAGTACAAGCCGTATTCTTGGCTCATTCAACAGATGATTTGTAGTCAGCCCAGCTGGATGCAGATACGTGTCATGGGGCTGCAAATCAAAGATGGCCAGACATGACGCTGTTCACTTTGCCCTTGAGTGTTCTGTTAGCCAAATGAGGTCATGGGCCTTAATCAAAGCAGCCCAGCGGGTCAGGTAGGTTCAAATGGACCTCTGGATTTGAACTGTGTAAGAAGACAAAAGTGAGAAGTGTAGGAAAGACTGCAAGCTGTAGTTGAAACTTACTGTAGGTATGCGTACTCAGAGCGATAATAGAACACAGTAGACAGAACAGCTGCATGTGAATCTCTAATGTTCTAAATTTCTGTTCATTTTAGGTCGCATGTTGCTAAATGATTCAAAAAAAGGGCCCCCTCATTTACACTATCGCCGCCCCTACGGCTGTGCAGTATTGAGCATCATGGATGTACTTCAGTCAATCTCCGAAATAAAAGAAGAGAAGGATTTTGTTCTCAAAGTTTACACGTGAGTAACTCCTAGAAAGGAAAGAATTAGGAAAAACACTGTATATGTTGGGTGATGAGATACTAAAAAGCTATTAAATATCAAGGTGCCATAAACTGCATTTGCTGCTTTATCCTCCTCACAAGGTAAACCATTGCTGTTGGCACTGGTTTTTGCTCCTTTATTATTCCAGAAGCTCATAGAAACTAATGGAATATTATCACAGATGTTTCAGGTATGTGAAATGCTTCAGAAATTATTTAATATTGCCCAAATATATGTGACATGCAAAGCTGCACTTCTATTAATATGATTTATTTGAAATCTGCTAAGCTCAAAACCAAAGAAATACGGTGTATTTCAGCTGATGATGGGCATAGTTACTCACGCCTCATCTCCAGTTCCTTATCAGTCATGGTGACCAACAAAAGAAGTAGAAAACAACTGCAGTCAACAGTGTGTGACTAGAAAACTCAAAACAAATCAATGTTTTTTGAGCAAGAATCTGTCTTCAGTTATTTGTGATTTTGAACTTTGAACCAACAAATTCTTACTATGAAATGTGGTTCACAGTCGTAATAAAGAGGGCACAGACAAACTGCTGGAGGCTGCAGGGAATACTTAAATCTCTTGTCAGTGAGGATAAGTACTGGCAAGATCTGCTTTGCAGACGGGCTGAGATACAGCTGACATTACTTTGTGGTCTGCGGCCACTATCTGAATAATAAGATGATTTGGAGGGGTTATAGAATTTCGCTGTTCTTTGAGAAGTGCATTCAGTAGCAGAAAGTCTGACACTCAAGGGAAACTATAAATGAAAAAATGGTTTTCACTGTTCACTGAAAGATTCTTGGATATCTCTTCATACATTAGAAATCTGTAAGTCTAAAGAAAAGTCTCAGAGTCAGCTCTCCCATTCTTCTTTTGCCAACGGTTATGAAAACTGTAGCAAAAATGTCAAGTTAGGGGGAAGAAAATGGTCATCTGTCTTCTCTTCGCCAATAGAATCTGGATAATCTTGGCATTTTGTCACCATTCAGTTTCAGCTTATCTCAAACCAGTGGTTTTTGGTTATATAGTTTATGTTAATGTTGGCCTTGTGGATATGTGTTAATATATTGCAACTGCAACATTTTGAATGTTTACAGTAATGGAACGTTCTGAATATCAGATTTCTGGTTTGATCCCCTTTTAATGCATCTTTAGCTTCCTGTTCACTGAAAAAAAAAGGAGAGAAAAAAACCTGTAAAATACTGGACTTCTCCATTTGTCAGTGACGAATAAAGTCATGGAGCCAGTTAGAGCAATCCGAAGTCCTAGCGCTGTGATCAAAAAAATCACAGTACAGAGAGCTTCCCTTTTCTTCCTCTTAATCTCAAGTGTTTGTAAATGTGGATCCCCTTCACGCCACCCGAAGTACCAGCTGTATCTGCCTGAATGTTTCGGTAGGTTTATACCAGCCGTTGTTCTTCACGTCTGCTTCCCCCCGCCCTTTGCTTTTAACCTCCACGCGCAGCCATTGCTGCCTTCCCAGGGAGGAAGCAGAGCCCACAACGGAATTCTACTCTGTCATCAGGTGCTTGTAATTTTTTATCACTATTATCATTCGCTTGAGTTGTTACAAGTCTTGTACATTATTATTTTATGTTGTTGCTGTTTGGAGTGGTCTCTGTAAACCTCCAGCAGAAATCTTCAGAAGGGAAAATGGATATATCTAAAGGGCCCCAGCTTAGCCCTTTCGCAGCTTTAATAGCTGTTGGTCTTCCACGACAGAATGTTTCACAGGTTTCTCTGCTTGCATCTGCTCTTTGCACATTCTTTTAGCTAACCTACCTTTTCTTGCTTTGTAGACTAAAGTTGAAATGACAGATTTTTGTTCTTTGTAAGTTTAAAATTGTATATGAATGCTTAAACAACGCTGAGCTGATTCTCTTGCCTGCTGCTCTCATTTTGATTATTGTTAAAATGCCTCAGGCCAACCCAAAACCATCATAAAGATGAAATAAGGAGGGAGGTGTATTTTTATTTTTAAAGGAGCAGTAAAAAGCATTCTTTTTGTACGCGCTCTGGCTAAAGCTAAAGCTTACAGCTGCCACCAATGAGGCAGTCAGCATACAGCCAGAAAAGCCTTTTCACGGGGAGGAGTTAGAAAAAATTCGAGAGACTGAAAACCTAACAAAGGCTGAAACAAATACATGGGGTTTCAATGGAGACTTTTGCTGGATCCACAAGAGAGAATGCTTATGGGGAAAAAAAAAAATCAATTTACTTCACCAGTCTTTCTCAGCTTGCCCTATTATTGTTAAAGATTTATGTCTCAAAAATACTTCCTTCTCACAGTCCAGATTTTCCTGGTTTTTAATCCCACAGTCATGTTATAATCTTACTAAGAGGATATAGTACCACAGCTCTAGTGATAAGCTCATTATGTAAAATCATGAAGATTTACTTTTATAATTCCTTTTAATAATATACATGTAAAATATTTAAAAAGTGAGATGGAAACTAAATTCTTGATCCATTTTCTTTCTGAGATCACTTGATTTCATATTTTTACATGAATTTTTATCTTTAATGGAGTTTTTTGCTCATTGAACGTTACTCTTTGTGTCACTCTTCCTATTCCCCTAAAAACTTCATGTATTTCTCTTTCATATTATCTTTTTCAGTTTTATTTTTTGTTCTATTTTCTCTCAATCCTTTTTTTTCCTCCTTCTCCAGCACTAGCTCTTAAAATTCCTACCTCTTAATGCGGTGTATTGCCTGAATGCCTTTCTCTTTTGATATTCAGTTGTTGCTATTTGCCCAGCTGGACAAGAGTGTACACTGCATTTCTGTCCCCATCTGTCTGACATCAGGGGCTGATGTGGTATGGCAAACATTCCAAACGGTAAATTTACTGTAGAACCAGCCATCCTGAAAAGGTGATGGATGGCTCAGGAGAAAATTCTTATTTAAACTAGAAATATATTTTGTAATATATTTGGTATTTAGACAAGTAAAACGTTAACACAATAAAACGCATTGTGGGCAAGTGTTTTCAGGCCAGCATTTCAAACTTAGGAGAATACTCCTCTCCTTTGTATTCAGGAAAGGCGAAGTGCAGCTTACGTTGGTAGCCGGTACAAAACTAGCTTTAAGCTATCTTCACAGTCCATTGATTTTGGGATAACTTTGTTCCAGGTTAATTTGCAGGCATAAGTCGTTGGAGGCTGAAATCTGTTTTAACTTGCACTCCAGAGGCTGATACAGCAGCTAAAAAGTTATCAGAGGTTAGAAATGTTCTGTAGTCTCAGCTGTGAGGATGGAGGATGGTATAGAATTTGTTCTGTTGGTTATCTTTGGGAATATTATTTGCAGTAGGGTAAATGACTTTGAATGTCTTGGCAGGAGAAGAGAAGTAAACACAAATATAATTCACAAAAAAATGTGAAGATAATTATTTTTTTTTTCCCTGACAAGTAAGCTGAATATTGGTTAAAGTTCAGAGCTAGCGCAGAACACCACAGTTATTGAAAGGGGTTTTGTACTGTCTGTTACTGTCTTAGCTCTGTTGTGTTTTGGTTTTGAGAGATTGTTTTGGGGAGTGCAAATGCAGTCGAGTTGCCATACTGTTAAGTTTTGGAAGGTCACTTCAGTGCTGACCTGTCTTGGGTTACTGTGTGCACATCTGCTCTCTCCTCCCAAAAAGGATATAGTAGTTACAGGAGGTATGGAGTAGAGCAACTAAATGTTTAACGGCATAGAGTCGTTTCTGTATGAGAGAGATTGCGAAGGTGGGGACCTTCAGTTTGAAGAGGAGGAAAGTGGTGGTGGGAAGGGACGCGACCAAGACTTACAAAACCATGGTGGAGGGTAAACTGTTGTTCACGGAGTACAACAGTACGAGAATTAGAATCAATGAAACTGGTAGGAGATGACATTAAAGAAGATGGAACAAAGTACTTCTTTAGAAAGCAGGTGATGATCTGGGTTTTATTGCCGCGGGCTGTTGTGAAGACAGGCAGTATTAGCAGGTCCAAAGGGGATCAGACAAGTTTACGAACAACAGGTCCGTAAACAGAGGAGCAGGAACAGAGAGGGATGTGCACTCTAACAGCCCTAATCCACCAGCCTCAGGGCAGCATACACGAGCCTGACTGCTTATGTACCTGCCCAAGTAGCATCTTCTATTGCCGGTGTGGGAAGCTTTTCTTTATGTTTGTACGTTCTTAACGATCAGCTGAGACGTCTGGTACCTAAACACCCTGCAGTGAAAGGAGGAATGCTGAGATAGGTGGAGCGAAGATTTCAGGTGGGATAATCCCAATCTAACTGCACCAGATAACCTAGGAATACAGGAATACAGCCTGATCAGCGTTTTAATTAAATTAATATTTTTGGACAGCACGCTGGGAGGAAGTAACTCTTAACGGGTTTTCTCCATTTTTTCCTTTTCTACTGTCTGTACTTCATGTTTAATTTATTCCAATTTTTCTGTGTTCTTTTTGCTTTTATAATAATCACCATTTGCGGGGGGTGTCAGTAAGAGTGCCATAACAGGCTTTGTGGGTTATCTCATTATTCTCGCCAGTCTATGGTTTTGTAATACTGAAGCTGTAGAAAAGTACCAGCTGCTACTTGTTCTAGACAGCCTTAATTCCTTTTGCCATGCTGTTCTTCAGTTCATAATGCAGCAGACAAAAAATCCCTACTGTCTTCACAGTAGCTGGTTTGTATCTTACCCTAATTTTGCCAACATTATATACTCTTGGGGGGGGGGGGGGGGGGGGGGGGGGGACGGGACAAAAAAGGGAAAAAATGTTAATATGCTTGGCAGAAGTTTTACAAAGTGACTTATTTCTCAAGATTCCTGTCTTGCTAGTTCCTTTTTTTCTTTCTTTTCTTTTTTTTTTTTCCCCCCAACTTTTAGGAGTCAATAGGACAGAAGTTTAATTTAATCATTTAATTCAATTGCACTTCAGGAGAAATAAGATTCACTATTGCTGCTGAGTTAAAAATTGCTGACTTCATGGGGAATCTTTAAATCTTGCAGTTGTCATTTAAATAAAGCACAATTGTATTTAAAAGGCAATTAGGCTTGATCAACATACTGTTTTTTCTTTTTTTCTTTTCCCTTTTTTTTTTTCAGTTTTAACCACTAGCACTATTTGTGGTAAAGATTCCACTTTTGTTTTTCAGTCAGATTATTATTATACTGGTAAAATTGTCATTTCAGCTGTGCTTACGCTAGTGTAAAGTACTGCATAACATTTACAGCGTGTCCCTTCATTATGGGGTAACGAGCTGTATAGCACTGATGGCACTTTTTTCCCAATAGGATTCCGTTCAAGCTTAGTGAGTTCAGCAGGTTGGTTGTACAGCTTTACGTGTACTAGCGCAAATAAAGTCATGCGACTTTGATGTTACGATAAGTAAGAATCCTAA
Source organism: Phoenicopterus ruber ruber (assembly GCA_009819775.1). Taxonomy (NCBI): domain Eukaryota; kingdom Metazoa; phylum Chordata; class Aves; order Phoenicopteriformes; family Phoenicopteridae; genus Phoenicopterus; species Phoenicopterus ruber. Next base: position 19,751,040 of record CM020224.1, read on the forward strand.
TTCGGGTTGATAGGGACCTCTCTAGTCCAACCTCCCTCTCGGAGCAAGGCCAGCTGAGATGAGACGAGGCTGCTGAGGGCTTTATCCAGTCGTGTCTCAATCGCCTCCAAGGATGGAGACTGCACAGCCTCTCTGGACACCTGTTCCAATAGTGCTTGACTGTCCTCATGGAAAAGCTTTTTGTCCAGTCTGAACCTTCCTTGGTTGTGTTTACACCTGTTGCTTTACATCATCTCACTATGCATCACTGAAGAATCTGGCTGGCTCTTTTGTCTTAATAACTGCTTGTAGGCCTTGCTGTTAATGTTCCCCCTCTTGCCCTGTCTTCTCCAGGCTGGAAAAGCCCAGGTCCCTCAGCCTCTCCTCCTACGGCACGTGCTCCAGCCGCCTGCCCATCCACAGGCCTCTCTCCAGTGGTCTGTTCGGTAGTGGAGAGCCCAAAACTGAGCACAGAATTCTAGATGCAGACTAACCACCACCAAGTACTGTCTTTTCCCAATTGACAGTAGCAACATATAAACAAATACTAGTTAAATATTGATATCTTGTGTAAACAGTAATTTACAAAATATAGCTCTGAATATGTCTTATCACTGGAGAAAGTTTTCTCTAGCTTTGGATCCCAAACAGAGTGTGGCACTTCTGACTCAGGTACCCCAGGTCCAGAAAGAAGCAAGCATCGGGGTGTGCTCGTTCCGTTTCCCACTTTCCTGGCGCTCTGATCACGTGATGATTCTTTTGTGAGTTATCGTTGAAAGGTACCTGTATTTCTCCATCGCTAGAAAGGAAACCGAAACATCTGTTTCTGGTGCTCTCAGCTATCTCTGTCATCACAATGTAATTTCCGAATGTTGCGGTGTCCCTAATTTCTCTCTCCAGAATCTTGCCATCAGAGTAATGAGAATATCTATAGAGCTATAGGTAGAGATAATGATTTAAAGAGGATTATTTTTTTTAAATGTTGCTCCACTTTAAAATATTTATACCTAAAGCATGGAATGGAGCAGTAAGAGATACTGGTTTTGACTTTCCACTACACAGTTACATGGTCTGATTTTATTGTGTTGGAGCAGCGTCGTGCTGCGGCACAGGGCGTAGCTCCATGCCCCCCAGTCCAGCCAGGCGCGAGGCTGAGTCTGTATCCCACATGTGTGCACACACGCAGTACATACAGGTACAGCCGGCCACGCGGATCAGCTCGCGCAGAAAGGACACACTCATGCAAACACGTACAGCACCAAAGGCCTCATCCTGTTTTCCTTTCTGGTTTATCAGGGTAAAAACTTGTTAGTGGAAAACATATATATGGACATATACACACTACCAATCCCTCCAGTCCCTGGTTTTAGACACTCACTTCAGGCACAGGGCAAGACCAGACAAGCCTACTGACAGCATATTTACGCATGACTGGGCCACTTTCTGCCCTTAAACCTCTATTTCCCTACAATTCATATTAAGTCTCGAGCAATCCCAAAACGCTCTTCCCCAGCATCCCGTTACCACCAAAGGCAGTAACCCTTTTCAGTCTTTACAGCGACCCAGAGCGCCTTTCTGGCGGACTCGTCTTGGCGGGTTTTGCGCCTGGACAACGCGCTGAGCATCCTCCTGCGCCGCGCCGAGCAGGTCAGGGTGCCGGGTTTTCCCTGATGAGGTTGTCGGGCTTCCCCGCCTGCCGCTGGTCTCCTCTCCTGTGTGTTCAGGATGATGAGCCTTTCACTGCGTAGCCTCACAGGAAAGAGACGTCGTCATTTCGGTCATAGAATTTTATGGAGGATTTACAGATGGTAATGTAACTGAAATGAAATATAGCAGTATTTACAAATGCTTATTAAAATCACATATAGATTAATAAACAATTGTGAAATGCTCCTTCAGAAGATGATATACATACAGACACAGACTTCATGTTGTTAGATCTTGTCCGACAATTTGGGGGGGGGGGGGGGTTGCATCATGTTTCAAGGTGTTCTATAAAATATGTAGGTAAGCAAAAGTCGTGTTGTAAATGTCTGAGATACTAAAAATCAGGGGTTTATTTAGTCTTTCAAATTTCACTTTTTATTTCTTGGTTCTAACTTTTTTTTTTTTTAATTAAGCACAAAAAGGTAATATATGGCAACAGTTAATTTCAGCTTAAAGTTAATTTTCCATCTGCACAGAATTCAACCAAAGATGTCCAGAGCTTGCTTCGTTCTGTCATAATATGAAGAGTGAAACAATGGCTTTAATGACAGAAAAGTCATCACAGACTCCAAAGTGTCCATAAAAAGGAGATAACTGTTAGGGAATGGTTTGTTTCCTTCCACTTTTAAAAACAAGAGTTACGGGGGATTTCTCTCATTCATCAAAACCCCACAACCTTTCATGTTATCTCTACAGCAAAGTTGACTTTCCTGCCCTAAGATGGTTCAGCAGAAAGCTTTTAACTTGAATTACTGTTCTTTTATTTTAGGTGTAACAACGAAAATGAATGGTGCCAGATCCATGAAAATATTATTCGCAAGTCCAGCACCAAATACACAGCACCCAGCTCAAACTATGGTAAATGTTTACTTGTACATTTTTGTCATACTAACAGCTGAAGATGTCCTTTAGAAAACTGCTAATTATTTGTAGCAGAGAAATCCAGTGAGATGTGAGATTATGCATAGCTGAATTTCTCTACCTGTGATAATTTAGAAGTTCAGCTAAAATTCATTCACGTTCAGTTTACAGGTGAAAACCTGCATTGCGTCTGCCAATTTAACCAGGAATTTAAAAAAACCCACCTGATATCTTTTATTCTCGGATATGACTGACAATAATATTAATTCAGCATGCTAAATTTCCTTCATCATTATGTCTGAAGGGTTATTTTATCTCAAGAGGTCAGCAGTGGAGAGAGCTGGTGACCTGCTATAGTATTAGCTTACTCTGCGAGTCTTCGTTTGTTGGCTCTCAGAGGTGCTGACTGTTCGTACGCTTGTGAAAGCTGCTAGCCCGTGGGGGGACGCAGCACAAGCAGCAGTCGGCACTGGCACAACTCCTTTAAAAGCTTTTTTTGTGACACTGGCTTAACTTACTGTGACAAGACTTGGCTGCGCAGGAAGTGAAGAATTTAAATTTTATTCATCAGAATTTCCCTGAGTAAAACTGTCTTCCTTTTCATCCTGTATTCCCTTGAGAATTCCAAGTATAACACATATCCAAGCCTTGCTCTCCTGAGGGTACCATGTGTCCTTGTTGACAGAAGCAAAGCCAGAGGTTAAATTTGTCTAACATATTTGACTGTTCAGAAAATTCTCACTGTCCAGAAAATAATCAGTATTTTTGTACCTACAAATTAATTACCAAGAAGACTCTCTGTGGTAGTTTCAGTACTAACTGTTTCATTACGTAGTTGAGGAGAGTAACTGTCTTTGCAGAGTTTTTGCCACCTTTCAAATCCATTTTTATTTTCCTAGTTGATGACAGATAAATATGGAAAGTAAATCTCATCCTATCTTTTTACTTCATTTAATGATTTCTGTAGTTCGCTAATTTAGAGATATCATTACTATTCCATTCCTAACGAACCAGCCGATACGATACAGTTCTGCTTCGTTACAGGTAGTTTTGCATTCATTACCGAGTGTATGATTCACTGGCATACTGATGTCCCAATACTGATACTGTCTTAATTTCACTGGTTTGCATATTGAGATATTGTAGTGGAATATGCAGTTCACACTCCCACAGAAGATATTAAACACAACAATAAGCAAATAAAACAGTTTTCAGATTTGTAGTTTTATTATATGTAAAACTGGTCTCCTTCCCTGCTGTTCTTCCTGTTACAGTTAAGGTCATCCACCACTTATCATTAAAACGTTTTCCTGCATTGTTTATAACTTTGAAAACTTGGACTCTTTGCATTTATTTCCAATGCCAGGTGTCTGCCCAAAACTTTTTTTTCAGGCATGAGCTTTTTTGAAGAGCAGAAAGAAAGGGAAATAGATAACTTTTTACTCTTGCCTTTGGCTTTTTAAAATAATTATTTCAAATATTTCATTAAGATCTGGTGCATCTCTGGAATAGGAGGTTGAAGCTTGGCAGAGGTGTTGTCCTGGTGGGAGGGGCAGTGGTGCAGGCTGACATGATTTAAGCGTAAGTAACACAGTTTGGGCCTCTCAGAACGTGCTCTTACAGTGAGAAAATGCTCCAATCACAAATGTGATTCTTCCCTGAAGGAAAGCTCTCTGGTTGCTTCTCTCCTCACCATCCCAGCTCTTGTGTAAGGTTAGTCCTTCGGATCTGCTGCAGGGAACAGGAGAAAAAATAGAAGGATAGGCTGAGTAGAAAGAGAGGACTGGAGAGTAGATTTACACACCTCTTGGGGAGAGCAACAAGCTAGGCAGAAGTTTTTTGGGGTGGAATATGCGGGAGGGTATCACATAAGTAATATATGCAATACCATGCTGGAAAATTACATATTCTATTACCTCTAGTGACTGATTTTTATAGGTAGTAGATTAATTCTGGTGCTATTTGTTAAATAGTGGGGGTGTTGGGTGTGGGGAGGTCAGAACTTCCAAATTTGCTCCAGTCCTTTATGCTGGAATTCTTTGAATTTATTTTTATTTGTTTATTTTTAATAGCAAAAGAGGATATAAAATGAACCAGTTTTTCTGTAAGTGGCAAAAATAGTCAAGACTGATTAGTAATGAACTTGTCGCCCATGTTCTGTTAAACCTTCTGCAGTGCACACGCACGCAGATGTATGTTCGTACGTGGTGTTCAAAGGGTTTGCATTTTTTCCATGGTTACGAAGCCCCTGTTTCCCTGCAGTGCTTTGCAGCACTCTTCTGCCTACTTAGCTGGACAGTTGCAAGTCTGTGTTTTGGCAGCTTTTGAGTACATACGTGCTGATTGTCCAGCTGGCTGGTTGGCCTCCCTTTTCCTTCATTTTAAGGCTTTATGCTCTTTTTTTCATCCCAACTCCCAGTATTCATAAAACTTATACAGTCTTCATGTTAGCGAGATATCTACTTATTTGCCAAATTTGGCTGAAGCCAAACAACAGGTTTGAAAATGATTTCAAGGGAGGAGAGCAGAAACTGGGTGGGAAGTATATGATATTACTAGTTTCATTCCCCTGGTAACTTGTCTAACAAAATGGTGACTAAATATTGATTGCAAAGCCAATCTATTAAGCTTAGGCAAGAGCAGAACTTTAGATGGCTCATGCAAGAACATGCGTACAAGGCAGTGTGTGGTGGGTATGTGTTGTACCAGCGAGTGAACAGAGGGGACAGAAAGAACTATTGACTAACTGTCCTTCATTGAATGAGATAAAGATTGTGGAAAATTACTATGTGAATGTAATTCACATCGCTACATGATGCTGGTAATGTATGCTCAGCAGATAAGGCTAAGCTTACATGGTTGAGCTTAATCCTGGCATTTTCTGGTATCTTAATGCTTGACTTTGTAACTTTACCGATACATTAGCCTCATTTTAGGGGTGTAGTGTGCTATAAATTAAAAGCTACTAGAGAAAGCAGTTGGACTGAGATTAACTGTGTAGTTATTCCTAGTCAAGCTATTCAGTTGATCTACTGAACAAAGGGTCACGTTGAGCGAGCTAGTTCCTGAGCCTTTCTTACTCTTGTTTTCTGAAGTCAGTCTGACCAGTTGGTACTCTTGAAACATGTTGAGGTACTGAAGGGAATTTCATTAAAATCAGCATTCTTGTATGAAGTAGTTAAAGAAACAAGTGGAACAGCTACGCTTTGAGATTATCTTTTTTTTAATGGTATTAAGTGGGATTAAAAGCACTTTACAGATGTTCTATGGCATTGTGTGATGTGGTCATTCAGATGGAGGTGGCATTGCTCATACAGGTGTTGTAACCTGCTGTATGTGAGGAATGGAAGTAATGCCACGTAGTTTACTGTAACTTGTGACATCTCTGCGAAATTAAGTATTCTGATTTTTAAAATTGTATTTTTATATAATATTATGCTCTTAACTGATCCCTTAAAGCAGATTTGTTTCTTCCATTTCACTTTTAAATTACTCCAAGGGAGGAAAGAATTCTGTATTTATATATTTGTATTAAATTAACCGTGGAGAAAAGCATTATTTTACCTGCATGCCTTGAACATACAGACATCTAATTCTTAGGTCTGAAAAAATGAACATTGTTTTGTTTTGGTTTTTTTCCCCAGGACTTATAATATCTCTTCAGCTTCTACGTGGTGACATGGAGCAGATTCGAAGGGAAAACCCCATGATCTTTAACAGAGGCCTTTCTGTTACCAGGAAGCTGGGTTTTCCTGATGTTATAATGCCAGGTAAACATAACAGCTCTGATCTTAAAATATTGGTAATTTTTTTTTTTTTTCTCAGCTCTTCTAGACAAGTGTCACTGGGATGGGTGCTTTACTCGAAGAAGATTAATAATAGAAGAGTTGCCTTATTTATCACTAAAGGCCAATTCCAGATTGAGGGAGGCATGCTAAAACCTTTTAATCAACAAAATTATAGTAATAGAAGGTGTTAAAGTCACATGTATAGGCGGTGATCTGGAAAGATTGCTTTGACATTCCCCCTCCCCAAGCCCCCTATTAGGTATCACTCATGCATGCTAAGCATAGAGATGTTTCTTCTAAAATGCATGAAGTTTCTTCTTCCAAAGAATCCAAAGCCTGGAAAAAGTGTTTCCACTTTGCCACCTTGATTTTTGGAGTCAGTAGGATCCTTCTGCATTGGTTGACGATACATCAGGCTGCAAATCTGGTCTGATTTTCTAGTCGACCTTACAGGCCAGCTGGTCCGTGGAACAACTGTCCTGACTGAGGCACTGCTGTAGTTCGGGTGCTCCTTGCTTCTGGAGCAGCAGCTTGAGATGCTGCTTGTTTTGGCACAAGTTGAGGTGGCCCCAGCATAGCCAAGAGTTCATTTAGGGAGGAAGCCGGAACCTAGCTAGTCATGCAATCAACGGATATAAAACCTGGCATTACACTGTCTTGATTTTTACAGTGTAGTAAGAAATGGGCTTACTAATTGTATTGCATGTATAGCATTTGAAATACTACCTCATTGCTAGGCATTATAACCAAGACCAAGGATGACTTTGCAGACACGGGAAATTTTATGAAAGCATAATGGGAAAAGTATCAGATTTTATTACTGGAAAGACTGCGGTGACACATCAGTATCAAAAGTAGTTGTTGTAGCCTCATTAGGGAGGCTCTTTAGAAAGCACAATAAAAATAGGGAGGGGAGTAGGCGGGAAGAATTTCTGGAAACTGAAGTAAAAGGATTTAGAACAGTATGTGTTTTATTTACTAAAGGACTTGAAAATAACAGTAATACAGCAGCAGAGGGTGTGGGCTATAAAGCCAATTATGAATTTTAGTTTTTAGTGACCTTATAGCAGTTCCAGTCTTAACCCAAAGCAATCAAATAGAGAAAAGATAAAATATGGCATGTTGATGTGCAGACACAGCTGCTGCAAGGTGATCTGCTGTAATTGAGATCACAGCTGGGTGTGTCAGCTAGAATAGCTAGATCACAGTTAGAAAAGCCAACATCAAAAATAACATTTACTTACCTGCGTAAGTGAACTGATTCTCTTACAAGAATCGCTTTATTCTCCATTTTTATGTGTAGAGCTGTCCCTCAAGTGCTTCAGACTGCTGAACTTTAGCAAGCTTAAGGAATAGCTTTAAGGCCTCAGTGTTCCCCCTAATTAATTTTTCGTTTTCTGGGCCCTAGCCTCTTTCTGCAAACTGGCGTAGTGAGCCTGTCTTCCCTCTGCTTCTGCTGGTTTGGGCAATGCTCCTGTCCAGGAGTTGAACAAGCAGGTTAGCAGTTTTCATGTGAACAGGGCTCCTACCCTAAACTTTAAAAATTCTCTATTCATTGCAGCTAATTCAGATTTCCAAACTTACTTTCTCTCTCTAAGAACTCTAGCAAAAACACTGCCTCAGTGCAAAAGATGTCCACCAAATCCTAAGTATATTATTATGATCTTTGTGATATTCAGCCTAGAGACGTTGGGTATTTAAGTAAATTAAAACCAGGTTCCACAGCGTACGCTCGCAGCACTCCCACTGTAAGGCTGGCTGTGCATGTACAGTCGTGATCTTCCCCGCTCTGGTCAGCCCAGCAGCTTTTCAAATGGTGTTCTTCAAAAGACCACAGCTGCTTGCTAATCTCATCTTTGTGGCAACCACAATTCTTGTTGGAGAAAACACAGGGATTTTAAGGTGATAATCTATTTGGAATCGGTCTCAGAGAGAGAGAGGGAGATCTACTCAAAATACTGATTAATACAAACAAATGTGTGAAAGGACCACCATTCTGCTATTAAACCTCTCTAGAGGCGCTGGACACCCAGGACTTCTCAATTCAAAGGGGGCTACAAGAGGTCTGCATAGAGAGAGTTTAATTGCAAAGCTTTAGGCATTTGTATTTGGAAAAAAAATGGCTCGAATTGGTGGAGAAAGGCAGTTTGTAAATGTCTTTAAACATCAGGTAAGAAAAGAAAGGCGGCCATGGAAGTGTGGTCAGACTTTCGCTGTAATGATGAATTAGGACACTGCCAGAGTAGAGATGAGATGTGAAGAGAGAGGTAGCCATGAATGGTACTCTAAACAAAAATTTTCATTATCCTGGGTATTCTCCAGGATGATGAAATCTCTGAAAAATTAGGAGATTCAAATATAATGTAACTCCACCAATGCAGTGAACGGTGTTCATTCTACTTGCTTATCAATTTTTTTGGCAATGAAAATATGTTTGACGTTATTCAAGCGACAGCAGATACTTGCCTGTTGTTTGCTGTTAAAACAATAGATCAAACTGGTTTGAGTTTACCCAACGTCCAGGATAGAACATTTGGGTGGAGTAAGTTATCTGTCGGGTGGATTGGCCAAGCTCCGTGAACACGGAATGTCCATCAATTTACCTTGTGCGTATGTTGTTACAGCCAGAATCAAATGTTCTTTTTTAGCTTTACTAGTGTTGTGTAAAGTTAGAACATATTTCATTTTTGAAAAAACAAAGTAAACAAACAAAACCTCAACCCTGTTACGCACGTTAGCAGTTCTCGGCCATGTCTGCTGCTTTAATTGTCTTTGTCAAACTACCTTTTCCTTGCTTTGCTTCAGAACTGTTTCCTTCTCATTAAAGACAGGGTTTCCTCTTTCAGAAAAGAGCACGGAAAGTTCACGACTTGTATTTTGCAAGTGGATGCAGATTTTTTCAAGGCACTGTGATTTAAAAATGTTTTTTATGAATAAATTAATAAAGGCTCGGTCACCTAGTATTGTTAAAATATGCAGTGATCATTCTGCTGAACCAAGAAACCTATTTTTAAAAAAGGAAATGGCTCTAGCACTTCAAATGAATCTTCTTGGTCATAGGTTTTAACATTTTCACTTTCTTTTTTAATAAATATAATTAAAATAAATCCTTTCACATGTAGACAACCATTAAAATTCTGTAGCTGTGTCTTATCACAGAGTTTTCGTATCCCATTTTGTTTTCTAAACAGTAGCATTAGTTCCTACATCGAGCCCTGTTTTCCCTCACTCATATATGAGCAACATGAGTGGTAGCTGGTCATCGTTAAGAAATAAAGTGAAACTGGTCATTACGTGCTTATATCTTGCATGGTTATGCAGAACAAGATTAATATGCTACAGAATAACCATGCCTGTCTTCATTTCCGAAGATGAAATGTTCTTTGTTTCCTACTGTGTTGTGATCTGAGAAGAGCATCATAAAGACTTTCGTTATCTTTTTTGTCCGAATCAGAAGGGATTCCGTCAAACCAGCCTCCCGAAAAGGTGTGGTGGGTTTTGTTCATTTGTGGGGTTTTTTTCTTTTCTAAATTGCTCCTGGGTTTAAGACCGTCCAGCTGATCCTGACAATTTTACCTTTCCCCAGAGATAAAAGCAATGAGGCATGTGCTGCTTGCCTTTTGGATTGCAACTTTATTTGTGTACAGAACTTGCTGATCAGAAATCTATTGCATAGGCATGGCGTTTGTCAGTTCCCCAAGGACATCCCTTCCCTTCCCCATGTGCTGATAAGTATTCTGTCTTTTACTTTGATCCTCTGATGAAAAGTGCATGCTTCATCGTCTACTCGTGAGTGATGTTTCTTTCTCTTTTTTCTCTCTCCTTGTCTTAATTTCCTGGCTTCTCTCCCTTTCCTTTCCCTTTATTCTCTCCCCTTTCTTTCTGATGCAGAGATGAAGATAGTTGGGTGTAAGTTTCTGCTTTTCTGTGTAATGTCTGCTTATTGCTTGCTTTTTCCCATTTTCACATCTTTCATGGAATGCTGGGGATTGGTAAAGATAGCAAATCATGACATCATAGGGAAACTTTGGTAACAGAGAGGCGTAGACTTTGCCTTATCGGTCTCTGTTCATACCACAGGCTTTCACACAAATTTAGTAGCTATGACAGATGAATCAGTAGCAAAGGTGAGAAACATCTCAGCATCTGTTCTGTCAGCGAGCACAAAGTCATGGCAAAAATACATTGAGAAACGGACGTGGCAAAATCCATCAGCTATTCTCAGAATGTTCACGGCTAGAGAGTCAACAAGACTCAAAGACATAATTATGTAATAATTATCCCCAAAAAGCATTTACAAGGAGAAAAAAAAATATTTTTGTCATGAATAAACTTGCAGAAATAGAAAGTTAAAATACTAAGCTGGAGGAGGTAAGAAAAAAAAAACTAAAAATCAGCTTTCTACTCCTGAAAGGAAACTGTTTCAGGGAAATCACTGAATTTGTATAATTTGTATAAGAGCATTGTATAAATTCTTTTCTGTACATAGAAGTCGAACAATGGGTAGCAAATAACCTAGTAAGTATTGTTTGTTCCTTTTCCTCGAAACAACTGAGCGTTCTGTTCACCGAAAGCTAGAGGAACACGCAGTTAAACTTGCATAATGTTCTCTTTATGGTTCTCTCTTGGCCAGAAGGAGCAGCGGTTACCGTTGCAAAGAGCTAGAACACGTGTAGCCAAAGCGCATTCTGCCGCTGTCCGTGAATATAAGTATTCTACGTTTTATAGTTTATTTCAAAGATTTTACTTACTTGCTGCACTGAGTCTCTTACAGGGATGATTATTTACTCTAGTTGTGGGGATGTTCATTTATATATAGGACATAAATGTCTGGTTTGGGTTTTTCCTTCATAAGCCATTGTGGAAGATACTCTGAGTGTCCTTCTTGCCCATTCACGCTCGGGCGGTTATGGGCACTCCTCTGTAAATGCCAGTATTTTCAAAAAGATGCTAACCCAGTGATGTTAGAGTCGAGTAGGCAGTACATCACAGTGTTGGGCCCTGAGTAAATAGGACCATCTCAACAATTTAGCAAACACAGACATAAACACTGATTTTTATAGATACTGTTCTTGATGTCCTTGGCTCTTAAATTGCAAAAGACTAAACTTTCAGTTTAAAAAAATCCAATGAACATTCTTTTCCCCAGCTCGCAGGGATGCGTTACGTGTCCTTTACAGGTTCACAAAGTCACCGAACGCTGACCTCCTAGAAAACGAATTTGCTAGAATGGAGATGTCAGAGATTTGTTTGCCTCTCTCTCCTGGAGGAACTTCTGTGAACTGTGGAACCTTTTTTTGACACAGTATTCACCTGTGAAACAGGGACCTTTCCAGTCCTCAGTGTACAAAGTCTTGTAGGATCCCTGAATGAAAAGTGTTAGATTAAATACAGATGGGTTTCTGTAAATTGTTACTGCTTTGCAGCTCAAGTAACTGGTTAGTCTTCTAGTGGAAAACCTACAAATCTTACGGGACAAATCTCCTACTTACTCTGACAGATACTAGACAATTATTGGCCATTGGACTGCTTAATGTTGTTAAGTCTTGAGAATTATAAGTAAGTATTTGGAAGTCTTCCAGTACATTTCTTTATCTTGTGCACACAAAATCAATATATGGCTCGTGTAGCCCTTTCCACCACTCCTTTTTTTCCCCATTACCATTAAAATAGTTTCAGGTCGTATGAGAAAGGATTTCATTTCAGTATAAGCGAAACTCCCAAAGCTATAATTTATGATTTATAATTTAAACAACAGTTTTACATTTGACACAAGGCTTTGTAAATAGGTTAAAACAAACAAACCAAAACCCCCATAAAGGTAAAGGGAGGGTAAAGGAAGAGCCACATAACGCATCAGAAAGTAATTCTTTTTTTATTATTGTGAAAAATACTATCTTTCAAGACATTTCATAAAGAATGAATCTCAGTGACTGCATATATAAAACCTGCACATACTTTATGCTAAAAAGCAGTTTACATTTGGTTTTAAACTTAAAACAATTGTAGAGACGTGGGCTTTAAAATAAATACCATTCTGAAAACTCTCATTAGGTTTTCAGTTCATCCTTGACAAGCCTCTAACACAGAGATCTCAGCTTAAAATGTCATCCGCAGGTTTTAGTCTATAAATACTTTGGCCCACTAGCCTTCTAGCACTTTTTTGTTCCTGTGCTAATGATAGGAGGCCCCAGCTAACCCAGTTTTATCATCTGCACTGCTCTGTTTGCGAAGATGAGAGGCCTGTGTGATCCAGGTTGGTGTGACACGCCGTTTCTCTCTCAAAATGCAAGAGTTGCTGTCAGTGCAGAGCCAGCACTGCTTGTACGGTGCTTCGCCACGCAGAGGGCGTGAGTTGTCTGGTTTGTTACACAAGGTCTTTTATCTTTTTCTTTTTACAGTGGAATTAAGTATGGGGAAAGCTCTATCTGCCAAGATTTTTGACTTGATATGTAGCTGTCGTTCAGCGTTAGAGCTGACAAGGATCACTTCTTGGTCGCAGTGATCACGGTTTTTGTTAGTCACATGCAAGCCGCACTGTGCTATCTGGTCGTGCGCTTGTGTTGTGCAGAGTGTTTTCTCTAGCCTTGCAATGTGCATACTTAAAATACAATTTTTAATAAACTGTTCTGAGTTCAAGCATATTTGCTCTAGTTTCTGTGCAGCCCGTTAGTGCATCTGAGCTCAAACCCCTCAAAACCAGTAGCAGTTGGAGAAAAAAAAAATGGCTTGTGAGGACTCATCAAGAGATGGGGTTAACTAGTATGTTGGGAAGAGGAGATACTTCTTTGTTGTGAGGTTGTGTTCACTGAAATAAACAGAAGTGTTTGAGTTTGTAGTTTAACTCCAGATTTCCAAGAAGTAGATGGGCTCCACACCTGATAGTTAAACGCTTTTTGTCTTTGCTGGGTACATTCACTTTCCTATTTTTACTATATGGAATGACCTTTTCTATTTTTTTTAAGATTCAATAGACAATATTTTTACAAGAGAAGGTGCACCATTATACTTCACTAAAACAGTTTTTCCCTTCTTTTTTCTTCATTTTGATGCAAATCCACTGTTTTTTAGATTCCTCTACCCCCCACCCCAAAGGCATTTTTTTTTAATTAGTGAAGTAATATCCCTCCTGTTAAGCTTAATGGAAGATAAGATGCTATATATAACCAAATGCTGCCTTTAATTTAGGCTGGAAAATGATTTGCTGTCTGACATTGGAGTTTGTGTAGCCAGACTGTCTTCCAGAAAAGAGGTCATAAATAGGAAGCTCCAAAATGCTAATTATAGTGAGTACAATTAATTGCTATTAAGAGTTATAGCATACAAATTGAAACTTTTTTCCTCATTGTGCAAACTGCTAAGAAAAAAGGATGGAGTCTGCTAAGCAGGAGGATTTTCAAAACAAAAGTCCCGACTTAAACTGTCTTTTGCAATGAGTTTTGTATTTCCTTGGTATTCCTATAGTCAACATATAGGTAGCTTAGCTTGATTTTGAACAGCAGGATAATTTTCTCTGTTGTTGTGGACCATGGAGTGTTGTGTTTGATGACTGTTCTTTGATGAGAAAAACCAAATCCAATATTTGAGGTCTTCCACCGGCCTCTTGCTGTCATCTTTTTCCCGTTAATGAACCATAGCATTTTCAGACCTCTCTCCGTGAGGTGTTTCAAGCAGTCAGCTCTGTGTGAATCCACAGTGAGCGTGAGGTTGCTGGAAAAAGGAGGACAATTTTGCGTACAGATTTCCATTCATAAAGAGTTCCTAGCAGAAAGCACTGAGTGTCAGCTAGACGGCTGTATTTTCCATGCTTAAAAAGTTGTACTTATGTCCAGAAATAAAAATGAAAGTAAAGACAGGACTGAAAGCTTCTATTGTTTGTCCCTACAGTAGACTAAGGAACAAATTCTGTGGGGTTATAGACTTCAAGAAGAATTTGAAGTGCTGCTTTGACAGACACAAAAGGATATCCCTCACTGCCTGAAAGCAAATGCTGCCTATTTCATTGTGCTTCTGATTAATAAACAGATTTAACTGCATCAGCTGCTCCAAGTACTGGGGTGGAAGAAATCAGACATTCAAGGAGTCTCTGCTTTGCCAGATAACCATTCCGTTACCTCATTATTTAGTCTCTTGAGGCTGCTTAACAAAATACTTGCCTTGAAAGGGTTTAATTTTTTTATTGTTTTAATTTTTTGTATTTTTATATATTGCCCTTTAGTATGTTTGCCTTTGTGGCAAGTAAATAAAAAGAAGTGGTGCTTGAGCCATCGTGAAATGGTGACAGTAACTAAATCTTGCAGAAAAACAGGTGCTACCTGCTATCCTTTTGGTGCATGCTTTGGACCTGATGAATTAGTTTTGGAAGCAGAGTTTCCCAAATCAGATTCTTTAAAAAAAAAAACAAACAAGCAAAAGTGAGCTAGAATCTGTCAAATTCGGGATAACGAGATGCTGAGGTAGATGCTAGCATTTGTGTTTCTGAATATAGTCATTTGCTCTGAAAGCTCTTGAAAATGAGGTAGTGAGAAATTGGCAAGTATCCACGCTGCCTGCTTTCTTATATTCATGCATATGGATACCAGAGGCTAGCCAAAAATCTAGGAAAAAAAAAATACATAATTCCTTCTTAATCCGTCTGAACTGAATTATAACCAGGTTTCCAAAAAGGCTGCTTTTATTTTGTTGTTATGATAAAAAGAAATTATGAAAATAAGGAAAATACTTGAAGAGCTAACTGAACGTAATTTTCTGCTGATCATCACAAAAATACTTATTTTTCTTAAAATATATTGGAAATAGGAAGTCTGATGTTAACGATGTTTTGTCAGGCTTAGCCTGATACTTCCAAATCAGCTAACTAGACAAAGTAATAGAAGATTTTTTTTCCCTTCCCCACTTAGAATAAAAGCAAGTATTGATTCCGAGTTCACACTTAATAAAGGCATTACTAACAATGGTCTGATTTTATGCACTGATATTAAAATGTTCATCTTTATTAACAATTAACTTGCTGCTTGGAATGATTCGGGCATCGGCCATAGTATTGCAGATCACAGAGAATGGTTTGCAGAATCAAGACATGTTGCACACAGACCCTGAGTCTTGCATGTTGAAGTTAAGCACGTGGCTCCACTCTTTCGCTGTAGGTGACATACGCAATGACTTATACCTGACATTAGAAAAGGGAGACTTTGAAAGAGGTGGGAAGAGTGTGCAGAAGAACATTGAAGTGACCATGTACGTGCTCTACGCCGATGGCGAAATCTTGAAGGTAAGTGCTTAATTCCTTTTAGAGCTTCAGGTGCCATCTGCTTGCTCCATGGACGTGGTCTCGTGTTTTGTTGTCCCTGATGCAAGGGAAGTGCTAAACTAAAACGAGGTCTTACTATATATTATGATGAAGGAAGTGGTCAGTTACAAATTTGAAATAATTTGGAGCACTTCCCCTATATGGGAATAGGGGACTTGGAGAAAATATTCATAAGGTGAAGAGCTTATGTAGTTTCAAAATGGGATGTCAGCAGCTATAGTAAAAAGAAAATTTAGGGTAACTGTAGTTGGAACCAACTGAAGAGTATATGACAAATACCTAAAATTAAATAATGTGTGTTGTACAACATGATGAAATGTGATTACAAGAGAGACTTTTAAATCTGAGTTGCTGGAGTTACGGTACTGAATGTAGTTTTGGAAAATAAATTTGAGTAGCCGTATTTCCAGGATCTTGGCTTTCACCCTGGGATGGCTCCATTCCAGCTGTGGATGGTGATGGTTAATGTTTGTCTGTCTTCCTCTGTTCTTGCTTTTAGTATTATTGAAGAGAAGAAGGTAGATAAGTCAGCTTTGTGTGGGGTGGGAGGGTGTGAGGATAGAGAAGTAAACGGCAAGTATTTCAACATAACCGTCTATCAGAAATGGAGAAATGGCTGCATTAAAACGTACTAATCATAACTTCCCCCTACCTTTTTTTTTTACCTCCACTGCAATAAAATGGCATTTGTAGCCATTATGTAGAAGATCCTAAACACCAAAGTGCATGTGTACCAAACTCATTGCCACAGTCTGTTTTTTTAACTGAAAGGATAACTTTACCTTTATTACTACAGTTGCTTGTGATTCATTAAAAGTAAAGTATATCTCTTGTAAGGAACTGGTTTGTGCTTATAGCTGTTGCAGGAAGATCCCACTCCTTTTCTGTTTAATTGCATTAGGCATACCTTTCGAATTGAGTGACATATTTTTAATCATCGCTTTAGTTCACAGCAGTCTGCCAAAGACCAGTGTAGGTCTTCACCCTCCAAACCGCAGTATCAGCATCTTCAAATGCCAATGTGCATAATGGTAGCTAATTATACTGTAACTGTGGCTAGTGATGAAGTATAAAAGCCATATAGTTTCTAGACATTATTAGTCAACTGCTTCTGTGGTTTTGGTTGGAATGGGCATTCGCAGATACTAAGTTACCTTTTTCTTACCCTTGCCTGTTGTTACTACTGTAACAGCACCTCAGGGCTTCGCGTGGGATAGTGGAACAGACGTGGTACCAACAGAGACTAGTAAGAGGTAGTCAGTCTGATTAGAAAAAATTCACGTGAATGTGTGTCGTAAAGGAGAGACTTCACGTATAAAGGATCTTTTGTGGTTTTTAAATTTAACCACATATTTAAAAGAAAATCTTTATACCAGTTTTTGTTATCGCTCCTTTGTATAGTTGCAGTCAAAGCAACAAAGATACTTGGTTTACGTCAGGGAGATCTTTGGTTCATGGCGTCTAATGATGCCCAAGATCCATGGTATTTCAAGCATGCAGGCACTGGGATATTTCTGCATAGGAAATACTCAAAGGTATAAGCTAGCGTATCTCCTGGAAAATAAGTAAAAGGGCCGTCAAGGACTGTAGAAGTTGAACTCTCCTTCCCTTTAATTTGAACTCCTTCCCACTGCTTGGGTACGTTTGCACTCTCTTTAACTGCAGAATAGAACTAGAAAAATAACGTACAAAACAGAGTATCAGCTGAACTGAATATAGAGGCGTAGCTCCAAAGTGCTAAATGACAATGAACGAATAATCACGTGCACGTAAGAGAAAGAAGCGGCTACTTAGAATTGAGTCTGCAAACTAATCATGTCTCCTCTTTTTTCGTCACTGCCAGAGTTTCTACATGATTTAAAAATTCTGCAAACTGATCTATCAAAGTTAAAGCAAATGAGGCAGCCATCTGGAATTACTGCTAACTTAGTGGGTTATCTTACCATTCAACGGTAATGTCCTTGTCTTTGTAGAAGACAATTGACCCTATTAAGTGTATACAGCTGCTCTAAATCTATAGAAATGCCCTGGAAATTAGAAGGATTCAGCTCCTTACACTGTAGATTTCCAGTTTGTCTCAACTTTCAGAATGCAGATTTCAGTTGTAAAATACAGGCAAAGTTTGTGCTCAAAATCCTCCCCATGCTTCAGGTGAAACGCCCTGAGAACAAGGAGCTCCAGCAGTTCCTGCCTGTGCAGTGGGTTTGGGGAAGCCTAGGTATCCATTTATCTAAAACTTAGCACGGGTCTGTTAGGCTGGGTTATTTTACTGTGCCACTAAATGGATACTGTTTTACCTTTTATATTAAGAATTTAGTTTTGTACCCTCAGTGGCTTATTTTTCACTGCAACCATCTGGTTGATGTAATCGTCGGTATGGGTACCTAGAGCAGTGTGTGGTGACCTGCCATCTTCCGTTAGGAGGGAGCTGGTTTCACCCAGAGACAGAATATAATTTCCCTCCTAAGTGAAGCGGCTGTAAAGAGACTGCTGGGTCAGGACTTTCGTTTCAGTCATTCAGCATAATCTAAAAGAAAACACTAAAGACTGCAACAAGAGGAGCCTAATAACATTTTAACACAAATGTTAAGAGTAAGCGTGTGCTGGATGGGGCTTGGTGCAGTACTGACGAAGGGAGTTGCTTTGTGTGGGTTCCCCGGCCCCTGAATGGTCACTTGCATAACCCGAGGTTGCTTTCACAGTAAGTGTAGCTATTTTCCTTCTTCTGCTTCATTTGTCTACTTACGGCATTAATTTAATAACTTTCAGTAGGTGATATAGTAGAGAAGCTAATTAAAAACTCCAGTTCAAGCTGACAATAGTATGGGCAGAACAGGGGCAGTTCAGCCATTGACCCCAACGCACTGCTGTTCTTGGCTGACGTGTCCTTTACTGCTCCTCACCTACGGCCTTTCCAAAGCGGAGACTGCCACTGCCACCGCGTGAGAAAGTGTCTGCCGAGTTTCACAGTACAGTGGGGAAATTGCCACAACATTTTTATCTGATATTACAATAAAATCTCTAAACTTTGCCTGACCAGCAGCACAATCCAAATCTGAATTATGCCTTTGTGAAGACTTTAGCAGAACCATACGCGGCGTTAATGAGAATATTCTGTCCGTCTCAAATCCTTAGTGCTGCTGAGTATATCTTGGTCCAGAAATAGTCCTATTGAAAGCAGTGAAATTATTCCTGGAATACAGTGCTGTTCAAAATGAAAATGAGTATTTCCTTTTCAAAATGGTCTTAATCAATTGTTCGTATGTTTCAATGTAGTCTGGAAAATAAAAAGCCTTGACACATTTCTCGCTGGTTCTTCTTTCTGTTCCAGTAGCAGGAATATCTTATTAATTGCAAGGCATACCTTAAATGGTAAAATTATTTCCTGATACTTTGTCTAGTTTAGCTTCCCTTTCTTGCCTCTGCCCTCTTATGCACCTACATATTTGGGTCTCACGGTAACTAGGTGTACGGCGCTCACATTAAAATTTGAATTTTTACTGTAGCTTATAGAAGAAATGCAAATACTATTTTACTTTCTCCTAAGAACAGAATGCAGAATGAGTTTTGGAACTGCCGTGTTGAAGCCCAACACGTCACTCTTATCACAAAATATAACTGGGATATTGCAGGCATTCTGGTTTTTAGTACTGCCACCGCTACTCTCACTCCAACCTGTTAATATCTGCAACAGTTAATTCTTGTTGCTGTATTAGGAAAATCACCTTTATGTTGGGGTTGTGGCACATACCATATGGTTACTAAGACTTAGGTGAGAGGACAGTTTTGTGAGTATATGCTACAGTCCCTCCGTTTGGATTAGAGCCTGTGCAATGAATCTCTGCCCAGGGAGGCCGTTCTTGCACAGAATCACAAAATTCCAGAGAACTTTTCTTTCTTTTTGGGCTTCTTCACAAATTCGTAACTTTCTCAAAGCCTGAAGAATATTACCACAGGCTGAACTAACTGGGTCTGGTTAATGGGATATACTTGACTTGATTGTCCCTTGATTACAGATGAAAAAATCAAATCAACCTTGTCAGTATTTTCTTGGAACAGAATTTAAAGATGCCTGGGGAAATGACCGGTAGTTGTTCTTGTCATGGTACTATTCCACGTGGGGTGTTTCTACGTCAGAATTTATATTGCCTGTGTCGTTCTGGGTCTGCTTAGCTTCTGTTTCCTCCTGGATTCATAATCCTTAGAGATGCTAAAGTGAAGAATCTCTAAGGTGTCCTTTTTTCTGCATGGTTTTTGTAAGATATCACATCTTTTGGGTCACTTTGTAAGTGTTAGGTCTAGAACATGAGTTAGGTCTTATATAAAAAATGTGCTTCCTGCTCCATGTCTTCATTACAAAGGACCTTTTACTGTCCTTATTTCAGGACTTCAGTACTTCTCCTAACTTCCTTTGCTCAGGTTCTGACTAAGAATTTCTATATTTCCTAAATAATATCAATTCATGTTTTTCTTCTTCTGTATTTTGAGAATACATAGATTGGTCAAGATGTCTGAGCCGTTTGTATCTAAAAGCAGAAAACTAGATGCCATGATATCTTTGGTGATGGCTATTCAACAGAAATTCTTGACTTATGACTAATGAAATAACTTGATCAGAATTTTCTGGGGTACTCGATGAGGCTGGGTGGTTGTAGTTGCAAAAGACCAACATTTTTAAGAGCTTGAAAAGTTCGGGTATCATTTTAGAACTGAGATACTGAAGCAGAAATCTGATTAAATGATATTTTCAGAAAGTCTAGTATTACAAGTGATGGTCCCATTAGGTCCTTTTTTCTTGGACTTGTCTTTATATATTTGGACTTAGGTTTTTATTGTATCTATTCTATGCTTGATAGAAAACGTAGCTTAAATAATAACTTAAATAATAACTTAAGATACTGGAATTCATCCAGTATCATAGGTCTCCTAGCTCATCCTTTGACCCAAAACACAGTTTTAAGATCTCTTCAAAAATTTCAGATTTCATTGTGTCTGAGTTTCTGCTTCTGACTCTTCCTTTATGTCTACAGAAAGATGTGAATTATATAAAGGTTATCACCGTGTAATAAAATGACTCATCTGTGGTGATGTGATGTCTTTTAATCTGAAGTTGTTTTCTTTTGTTGCAGGACTGCATCAGCCTGGGCTCAGGAGAGCCAAGCAGGAGTGCCTACCACTCCTTTGTCCTTTACCACAATAACAGCCCTCGATGGGGGGAAATCATCAAGTTGCCCATCCCTATAGACAGGTTCCGCGGGTCTCACCTCCGGTTTGAGTTCAGACATTGCTCCAGTGAGTGCAAAATATGACCAAGAGAAATCCAAAAGAGCTCTTTCCATTGTCAGTTTATGTTTGGATGAGCCCGTTACGGGGTGGAAAGCAGGAACGGGGTGCCAGCTTAAACCACGGGGAAGGTGCACTGCTCATTAGCCTGTTGCTACATTTATTAAACAGCATATTAAAAAAATCATGAACAATCAGTGAAGGGCAAAACATTTTGCAGATGTTCTCCCCTGCTTTTCTTTTGCTGTGTTTTCCTGTAGAATGTTTTCTTTACAGCATGTACGTTTCATATTTTCCTATGATCGGCGTGTTTGTGTTTTTGAGGGCTGTCGATGAGTTGCATAGAATTAGACATAGTATATTATATGTTGTTTCTTATGTAGCCCGCATGCTTTTTGTTAGTGAATAACCTTATGGCATCTGTGGACAGAGAGAGTATGTACAAATATGATTCCTTATTTCTATCTCTTGCTACAGCAAAAGACAAGGGAGAAAAGAAGCTCTTTGGTTTTGCGTTCACTCCGTTGATGAGAGATGATGGCACTACCTTGTCGGATGATATCCACGAGCTTTATGTTTATAAGGTACCAATTCTTCTCTGCAGACTTTTCACCTGCTCATCTCTGCTTCAGTTTGAATAAGTAATGGTCATGACATTATCTTTTTTCCCTCATTAGAAGTATGTGAGGAACAGATTAATAGTAGTTTCAAAATGTTATAAATTCCACACCACATGAGTAGGTACGGATACAGCCTTCTATTCTAGGCACAGCTCACCTTCTCCCTTCGGATAATGATGATTTATCTTCTGTTAATCCTGTCTGTTTTGAATTGAAACACACTAGTGTTTATGAGCGTTCAGCAGTTGTACCAGCCTGCGGCATTACTCTGTACCTTGGTATTACGAAATTATGCTGTACTTCAAATCCGTCCTGTTACAGTGCTACAGCTTGGCAGCCCTGTAGCGAAGGGGTAGGGGGGGTTGGGGGGGTTTTTCCCTTCCTGCTGATGTACCTGGTTTATTTCTCCATTATGATTTTCAGACAGCAGCACTAAGCTGTGCAGTTGGAAGCTCCTGAGAAGTGCTAAAGAGGCAGTGATTAGGAGACCACACTTTCTAAAGCTGGGTCTCTTTTGTGTACGTACAGGCCCCCAAGGTGGTGAGCACAGCTTTTCCTTAGAAGTGGTTTTGTGAGCCCAAAAGATGCATAGAAGGGCTGGTAGGCAGTTGCTGTCAGGGTGTGAGCATGTGGGAAGAGACAGACCAGGTAAAATTCCGTCTCCTGTCCTGTACCTGCAGTGTGATGAGAACAGCACGTTTAACAATCACGCCCTGTACCTGGGGCTGCCTTGCTGCAAAGAGGACTACAACGGCTGCCCCAACATCCCTTCCAGCCTCATTTTCCAGCGCAGCACCAAGGAGACCTTTTCAGTCTCCACACAGCTTTCCTCCACCAAACTGACCCAGAACGGTAAGCAGCTGATCCTTCAAAATTGCCCAAGGCAACAGGGATTATGAAAAGAGAGATGAGATGGGTATGCTTGTGCTCTGTTCATTTTACTAAAATAATCCTTTGTTATAATTTCATTATATGTATGCTTTTTTTTTACTAATACTATTGAAATGAGCAGAAACTGCTTTTTTGAGGAAATAAGGATATTGACAGATGGCAGAGAAATTACAAACATTACTGTAAGTGCAAGAGAAGGGTAATATGTCAAAGCAAAGTTAAGTTTCATTAGATGATTAAAGAACAAAACATTGAATGTTAGCACTTCTACACAATCCAAAGTTTGTTTTGTTTGTTTTTTACAGAGTTTCTAAGTAAATAGAAATTTGTTATGGCAATGTCCCTGAAGCCTGGGAAGACAAAAGTGGATTGTCCACAGTGCAGTGTCAAGTCACATAGGGAAAAATGCAGTCTTTACTCTCTTTAAAGTACTTTACCATCCCTCCATTCATTTCTTTGTTAGTAGTGTTGGACTTACTCTGTATTTTCCTTCTTGTTTTCCTGTACTTATTTTTTTTCCCCGAAAAGTGTATACTGCAACAAGAGCAGAAGTGTAACATGTACTGAATCTCGGGGGGGCCTGGGGTTGCCGTTCTTCCCTCTGCGTGTGGCTTCTAGCTCTTTCTCTCACTGTTCTGCAGTGGACTTGCTGGCCCTACTGAAATGGAAAGCTTACCCAGATCGTGTGATGGATATTCTGGGAAGACTGAGACATGTCAGTGGCGAGGAAATTGTTAAGGTACTACATGAAATAACCGTCTTTGGATGTACCTGTGACAGCAAGCGAGTTCAGACCTGCAGTGCAGTTCTGAATGTTCCCTCTTATTGTACTTTGTGATTCACACTGTGCATTCTCAGAGTGTGTGAACTGGGATTTTATTTTTACATGAAACTGGACAGGAAGATACACTCCAAAAATTAATGGATAGTTAGTCCTTGGGATCAAAATAGAGCTCATCCTTAGTAAAATTCCCTCACCCCCGTGCGCCGGCAGTATCGGGTCCTCAGCACCAGTTGTTCCACGCTGCAGGGCTGCTCCTGTTGAGGCACGCTGCTTGCTGAGGCAGACGCAGCCTCTGGCTGCGGTGGTTTGTGCAGACGTATCTGTTCCAGCAGTGTTTTCTAAAGGACATTCTCTGAAATTGCGTAAGTGTGGTTGGTCATTTCTAGAGTGAAGCAAACAGGGCTGACTCAGAAAACTTGGCCTTTTCAACAGCGGGTAGAGTTGATCTACATTCCTGTTTTGCAAATATGTTCCAAATGTCTGTGTAGAGGAGAAAGAAATGTGAAACCTTGACCTTGAAAGTTAAGTTTTGCTCAATGGCCAATGAACTGTCCTGCAAAACCATTGTCCTGTCCCAGCGCTGTGAAGTGGGGCTGTTGCCTAGGGCACCAGTTGCTCTCTAGCGTGTCTAACCTATCAGTAATCGCTCTCCTATCGGATAATTTCGTCATGTTTTGTAACCACTGTGGCTCTACATGCCAATCCTTTGTGTGACCTGAACTTCCGTAAGTCAATGGAACTTCAAAATGTGTTTAAATACTTGTGGTCTCGGCAAGAAAAAGTGCATTGCAGACATCCCTCTGATAATTTTAGATGTGCCAAGAACTTTCCCTAGAATTTATTTCTGTAAATCTAGAAATAAAAGGAGATAATTTGTAACGGCAAACCACCAAAGAGAAGAAACCAAAGAGAAATCCCATCACCTAATTAGTAGTTTATGATTAAAGCCACTTCATTGTAACTCATTTGAAAGTTGCCACATCTTGAATGTTAATCTTCATGATAACTTCGGAACAGTAACAGAAGAGGACAATACCCCGTTTATACTGGAATTCTTCAAGAATACCATGTTTTCTACACTTTGTTTGCAGGGCAGTACAAGTATCTGGTTTTTATAGAGAAAAGCATAAAAAGATATGGATTAAATTATTCCAAGGGGAGAAGTAATTGATTCCCTCCCTAAATCAGCTGCCATTTGGCATTGGGATATGAAGAACAATGCAATAAGTCAGAAAAAAAGAAATTTTATCCTTTCAGAGACTTCATAAATTGTTATATTTTATTTCTTGTTTTCCACATCAGAAATTTAATTAGAATAGATTAAAAAATCATGAGAGAATGAGCAATGGACTTCACCTTCAGCACTCCTCTTCACAGCCGTCCTTTCTGAGGACTGTGCTTCCAGGAAGGAAAATCACTGAACTGTCAGCATTCAGTAAGCCACGGTGTTACGGATGAAAGAAACAATTGGCAAATATGTGACTTGGCCCAATTAACGCTTGTTATAAAATCTTTACTTCCTGTCATATAACAAAAGTTTTCAATATTGAACATAACGCCAATTAATGTGCTTCCAAGTCTTAAATTTGCTGAAGAACAGTATCTGATACACTCTAGGGATACGAGAACAAACGTTAGTTGTTTTGCCACTGTTTAGGCACTTATGGTGAAAGGAACGCTCAGTTATATTTACAAATCAGGCGTGGGTACGTATTTCTTATTTTTTGTTTGTTTTCTGTCATTTTTGTTTAGAAATATTCCTTGTAAAGGGAAAAATTCTTCTTAGTAAAAACAAATGGAAATCTGTCACATCGTATGGATGAACCTGAAGTGGTTTGTCCTTGGCAAGTGTTTAACAAAGATACCAACATGTATGAAATAATTAAAGCGGGGGGGAAATAACCTTCTTTTGAATAGAATTGAATTTGAAATTCTTTGTTTATTCATGTCATTTTAGTTCCTACAAGATATTCTCGACACGTTGTTTGTAGTTTTGGATGACAACACAGAAAAGTATGGTCTGTTGGTCTTTCAGTCTTTGGTAAGCTGCTGAATTGTTACTTTTCTTTATCTCATGGTCAGCTTTAAGTTTCTTATTATCATGTTGCTGGTATTTTACTTCCCTGAAATATGAACTATTCAGCTGGATCCAGCCTTATGTTTTCTGTAATAATCTTGGGTGAGGAGGGCAAGATAGCCGCAACAGATCCAAGGACAGCGATATTTGCTGCCACTTGGGAGAAGCAAACAATAACATCCAATAACACAACTCGGACTGTTTAAAGAAACTCACATATTTCCTTGTTCCTTAGCTTGTGGAGCTTGTTTACAGAAACAACAATGTCCAATTTCCCTTAGTATGGGTTCCCTTTTTCATCTCCCACAGGTATTCATCATAAATCTGCTGCGTGACAGCAAGTATTTTCATTTTCGACCTGTGATGGACACTTACATTCAGAAGCATTTTGCAGGAGCGCTGGCTTACAAGTAGGTTTTGTTTATCCATCACTTCAAGAGATGGCATTAGCAAGATGGCATTAGAATGACGTCGCCATCAGAATCATAACCTTCGTGTTAGCAGTGGCTTTCAAAAGTAGAACTACTCAGATGAAAGTTTTCTGGCACAGTTATAGAGGAAAGCTGCTGAATGTCACCTGGGGCTAAGAAAGAGCAGACTTTGGAATTTATCTTGCCTTTCTGAACTGGCAAATCTTTCTTTACTTTTTTTTTTTTTTTTTAACTGAAGAGACACTGTCACTCAGCAACAACTCATCAGTCTGTACTAATGAGCTACCAAGAGCATATACATTTCTTGTCTTAAGAAGGATGTTGGGATATAAGACTTGTGTGAAAGCTTAGAGAACTAATTGTAATTTCCTCTTCCAGAGTAGACAGGTATTCACACAAGGTGATGTTCTATTTGATTAGAGTAAATGTATAATTTCACTAGATCAGAAACTTAATTTTCACTGTCACTTGGAAGATTCTGCCTTATTTTCTAGTATTCTTTTTTGAGTTTTGCATCAGACAGGAAGACGGATTTTTGAAATCAGTAACAGTTATCATCCAGGGTTTTGCTTTTCCTTTCATTTAGACCATTTCTTTGGTACATTTGAGCATATTCTATCTTTGGCCACAGCAAACTATTGAAAACAGCTTATAATTGGGTTTGATTGTTTTAAGGCATTCATATTTTAGTGTAATTAAAAAATATGTAAAAAATATTCTCTCAATGGCAGGTAAAAAACTGTAGATACCATACAGCACTAGAAGGCATAGTCGTGTTCAGAGGGTAAAAAGGTGTTCTGCTTTGTGTTAGTTACCACCTCTTTCAGACAAAACAGATGATTTTTGGTAGCCTGATGTCTGAAGTAAAACATGTTTTTAATACAACTCTTTAAGTTAGTCCAACTGGTGTATGTTTTGGTCTTAGAACTATATTGCACGCCTTTATCAAAGCTGTCTCTTTAATAATGTCTTTTTGATGTTCTCTTAGTGTTCCTCATGGTTTAAGTCAATTACAGAGAAGAAATTATTTTCTAGTTTTAAAACTTCAATAAACATACGTATTTTGTAAATTCAGTAGCTAGGACAGCCATAGCTGACCACGGAAATGGAGTAACATGAGACTCATTTATAGGTTTCTCCCTAAAACCAAAATGTTTGTTGCCTGACTAATTTTAAAATCGTGCTGAAGGTTCCTCCTCTTTTCACTGTTTGTTACATTCAGAGAACTGATCCGATGTTTGAAGTGGTACATGGACCGTTCGGCTGAGCTTGTACGCCAAGACCACATCCAGGAAGCAATGAGAGTATGTATTCAATAAAAGTATTTGTGTGTCGGTGACTACAAAAGGGCCGGGGAAGCTGTAAATAAAATCAAGTGTGGCACTGACTCCTTACTTGTTTAGCCAGATTTGGTTTTTTAATATTTTGCCAAAATTTTAATTTTAACTCTTGTGCAGAAAAAAATGGAAGAATTATGTCTCCTTAAGTCCTTTTGAATCCCTATGGAGAACTTAAGTGGGACTTACCTGAAGTATATATGCACTGGCCATATATATATACACTACCTATATATATGTGGTCTACACCTTGCGCTTCAAGAAGAGTTATTTCAAATGTATTAGGCACAGGTGCTGAGGATCAAAGACACACTTTTCATTTCTGGCTGTGACAGCTTCATTGTATTACTGGTTGAAGTTGAGTATTTTAAGCAGCAGATAAATGAGCCGTTAACTGGATGGAAATTGTAACAACTGTCATTGCACAGGACCCGAATCACAGTTCTGTGATGAGAGTCTGATCTCGCAGGAGGGCAGAGCTTTCTAATGGTGTGTGCAACAAAGGGAATATTTTGGTGCTATTTCAGAGAATTCAGAGAATAAATGAAGTATTAGTTTTACCATGTGTAACTGTAAAACAGAAAGATATTCTGTCAAGTACATAAATACAAGATTCCAAAATTTGCAGGAAGATACTTTTCTTTGAGTGAGCATCCATCTGTACCTTCTCACTGTGAGCAAGCTTACGTCCAAACATTTCAGTCGGGGCACTTTTAGCACTAGTAGCAGTGGCAGAGATTAGCACTTTCTTTTTCTCACTTTTTCACATCAGTACAAATAGGTGAAGCATATCACAGGTGAAGCGCACACACACACACACGCGCTACTCCTTTAATTTCGGGCAACCATTTGGGAAAGTCAAAGGTTGTTCCTTGTAAATGTATTTATGCTTGTGTCTTGGCATACGTTTTGGACTTTATTATGGCTTTTTCTTTCTTCTTGTGATATTTTTGTTCTTTGTTTTGCCTCCTTTAGTCTAATTTAGTATTTTTGAGGAAGTAATTTTTATTTTTTGAGAATCCTTGTTCTATTTGAATGGTATGGCATCACAGCCATCAACTAGCTTTCAAGACCTCCTGCTAAGATCATATCCTGATACTTACAGGGACATTATACCAGTGTTTTCTTTGTCTTCTGTAGATATTTACATGCTTAGAAAATTCTTCTTTGTAATACTTTTCAACCACAGATTCATAGGGAATGGTAAAAATGGGGCAAAGATGTCTTTTCAGAAAATTACAGTTTTCTCATTCTTTTTGTTTCCATCTTCATCCTTCCTTTTTTTTTTTTTTTTTTTTTTGAATTACAAAGAAACGTATTAAAATTACGAGATGAGAGGAAGATCTCTAGCTGGAATGACTTCTAGAAGGTTTCTTCCCTCTCAAACCACTCGTTAGTGCTGTATGCAATGCAGCAGATAGAGATGTATGATAATGTCCCTTTGTGATGTGCATTTTTTGAACCTTATAGTAGTCCTCTTCAGAAATATATTGAAAATATGAATGCTGGAATGTCTTTCAGAAGCTCGGTTATTCAACGTACTGTTTATGAATAATGTACGTTCTTTCAAGGATTCCAAGGCAGCTCTTTGCTTACTGGGATTCTCAAGTTGCCTAGAAAGTAGCTGTTCCCTCTGTGAGTGAGGTCAATTTGAAGACATGACAGCTCAAGCCTTTCCAAGCACAGGAATTACACTTGTCACCAGAGTTTCTGCAGACCTAACAGTGCGTCCTCTACCACTGACACTGCTGCCACACCTTATTCGGACAGTTGCCTTTGCAGGTGTATCTTGGAGGCCCAAATTAAGGTCTTTATCTTCTTCCATTACAGGAAAGTGATTGATTTCCTTCTTTGTTTGCAGATTTTATTTCAGGCATTTGGAGCAAGTTTGTACTGAACCCATTGTCATTGCTAATGTGTCATTACTGGCACTGTATTCTGCTGCTGGGAGTTTCTTTGGTCTTGGGTATCTTCACTACACTCCTTGCATTAATAGCTCTTCAACTCGGAGAACAGGATAGCTCTCTATCCCTTCTTCCCTGAATCAGCTGTTAGACATTGTACCCGAAAGCAGGTGTTGAAATATCTCTGCACTCTTTTTTGGCTCTTGACTGCCCATGTACATTCATGATGGATATGCAGATGACTCATAGGGTTCTGATTTTGGACCTTGGCATTAGCAAGCGGTGCTCTGTTTCTAAAATGACTTACCTCCCTCCAGACTGCTCTTAGTTCTCAAAAAAATTCTATGAAACCTGGAGGAACTATAACCGAAAGGATGTCTCTGCCTGTGCTAGAACACGTGGCATCGTGTTCCTTTATTATGCCTTGTAACAAGCTCCACATAAGCTGCATCCGGATACAGCTGCCTGTGCCTCCCTGGAGAATTCTGTAACAAAGTGTCCATGTATAGCTCCACAGACAGTTTTGCTTTCCCTGCTAGTCATGGCAAAACCTGTGAAGCGTCTCTAGGAGATGCTCTTTCAGCTTCAGTTACCTTCCAGTGGTAGAATCACAGGTGGCCTCTGCCTAGATTGAGGAACCCACTGAAAAAGCAAGACCTTTTCTTCCTCGGGAAGTCACATCTTCATATCAGTGTCCTGGAGCTGAACCACGCAGAACTCGCATGAAACTTTTTTTAGAGACCTTGAGGTACTGCACACCATTACTATGAGGCTTTACCTGAATCAGTGACACGGAAAGGGTCAGTCTTCCCAGATGACTTCTTGAAAACCCCAGACATACTTTCTGAGCCATGCCAGCCAGGGAGCCAGTGAGTGGGAGGTTTGGAATTACATTCTCAGCCTGCCTTTTGAGACTGGGGACTCCCCCAAATTGTTTTCTTCACCCTGAATTTAAAAAAGAAATGTCAGTCTGTTGCTTTTAAGACCAGTCTGTCTCTGGACTTATTAATTACCTCATTCAGCAATAATTACCTTATTTGGTGATTTCATTTTCTAGTCTCGCTTTTTCTAAGACTACCAGAAAATTACTGATGTAACTATAATTGTTCCACCCTGGTCAGCCTGTTTGTGGGACTTGCTCCTTCTTTTATTGCTGATGCCTTGAACTTTGCCCTAGATCTTTTATCTGCTCTCACAAGACTCAAATTGGTACCTTCACTTGAACCTTTGCCCTTTTTTTTCTTAAAACTGGTGCTTCTTGCACTTGAAGCAAGTGTGCTGTTCTCTGGAAAAAACACATTGACAGTAGCAGGAAGAAGTTTGCTAGCTGCTCTTGAATGGTGAAGTGGATACTCGGAGACTACTGAAAATGGCTTTTATTCCCTTTGGCTAGGACAGCGAAAGAGATTCAGACCTTCGGAGCTAATCCTCTTTACATACACTCTGCTTATGATAAGGTTATCCATTGTGCATACTCCAGATTCTTTCCTGATGTAATCTTTGGGTTTCTTGAGTTAGGAGATCAATCTGTGCTTTTTCTTAAAGCAGATCTATACAAGGTTGATTCATCTGTTCATACTCTGAACCTCAGGTACGGCTTGCCTTTTGTTTGAATTGAACAGACTCTTCATCTCTACAGCAGATGAGTCCAGATGTGCAGCCGTACTGTCCCCAAGGCTGTCCACTGGATTTATGAATGTGCTACAGTAAAACCATCAGATGTTGTCTGAGCATAGTCCCCGAAGGCTCGAGTGACACTAGTGTGTCCCAAGAGTATCTTTATCCATTAGACCTGCAGAATAACCACAGAAATTTATCCACTTTTTTACCTGTGTTATCTTAGAAGCTTCTAGCTGATGCTGCTTTTGTCATAGTGGTCTTCTGGTTTTAATTCTCCTGGGACATTGCAACCGACCACCAGGTAATCTGTGCAAGTTGAGCTGAGCTGTTCCTGTATTCACAGAGTGAACATACATATGGACAGTCACTCAGAGAAGAAAGGAAGGTTACTCATTAGTAAGTGGAAGCTCTTTGAGATGTGTTAACTATATGCACATTTCTTACTCCTTTTCTCCTCTCTCCTGAAGTACCACTGGTAGAATTTAGGGATCATTTGGTTGGGAGGAAATAAGGTTATGGTGCTGTTTGTCCATTTAAGTTTTGCATGGGATGTACCGTGAGCCTTTAGGTTCCTGGTCACGGGATAGTGGTGTGTGCTCACCTATTGTGTGTATGTGCATACAGACTATGTTTTTAAGAAACTTCCTTTAATTTGATACTGATTTTTATATCATGCCAAACATAATAGAAGCCTTGGATTTTATTTCAGTGCGCTTCTATGTCCTTAGGCACATATATGCTTCATACCTGTGATTTTGTAAGTAGTAAGAGTCAAAGTTAGTCCAAGTGCTGATTTGTGCTAACGAGGCTTGGTTTGTGTTTTTACCATCTCAGCCACGCGTCTGCAAACACACGGAACTCTTCAGTTCACTGTCTTTGTGGGTTCACTCTAGGCAACAGTTTAGGTTGTCTGTGCTAAGGATATGGAGTGCCTCTGAAAGCCTGCCACTTCACTTTCAGCAGAGCATTACAGGATTTCATACATAAATCCTCTGATTCATTGCAAAACATAATCTTCACATTAAAGGTATGAGCTTTCCGGTTAGAATTATGGTTGTCTATACCAAACCTATAAAACAGCTTGTACGAGCACTTGACTTGCTGTACGTGGTGTTAGCAGCAGAGATGCTAACCTTAAAGAGCTCGCTCTTGTGAACCAATTGACCTTTGTCTGGAAACTATCCAGAAATATAAAGTGTTGTTTCCTGATGAAGTTCTTTGGTGTAAGGAAGCTCCACTGGGAGGTGTGTTAGAGAAGAAGCATATAGAGAGAAGTATAAATAATGTACTGCCAAATTACCAAAGCTGCCATCGTTCCTGGAAAAAAAAAGGCTGTAAGTATCAGTGTCATTTTGAAATCTGTGATGGCTTTATGAGGAATTTCACATTCCCATTCTCTATGCTTACAACGTAACATTGCATGTGTGTGCATATAGTGTGGTGGTGCAATGAGGGGCATCTTACGGATGCAAAAATATCTGATGAGGGCAAAATCTGTATTTGAATTAACTTTCAGTTTCCAAACAGCGAAGCAGACAAGAACACTCTCCAGCCAATACAGTGGAATAATACTAATGTTTCTGTACACACTATGATTATTGGAGCTCCAGCCTGTTTGTTTCCTGTGCTGAATTTTGAGGATATCATCAAACTATGCATAATGTCTTCCCTTAATCCTGCTTTAATGGTGTATCATGTTAAGCACTAAGGGAAGGACTGAAGTCTAAATGTCACTGATATTGAGTACATTTCAGTGTTGACAGTTGTGTACACCAAATGATCAAAAAGGCCTTGGTGCTGTGTGGAACATTACGTTGCTACAATAGTGTCTGTGAGATCCTTTGATAGATTGGTAAGTTGTTAAAGGCTGCATACAACAATGTATTTTTCTTCATTGATACTGCTGCCAAATAAATGAAGTTCTGAATAATGCCATTTACAAAACTTTAGTTAAAGCTGCTTAGGTTGCAAATTCAGACTTAATCTAAACATGTCATAGAGCAAATATCACTCTTCTACAAAAAGATCCAACTTGCGAGTCCTTCAGGACTGCAGCGTCTGTCACACATTGTATAACGGTGTTAAATGCCATCTTCTGTGCAGGTTATTCTCCCTCTGCTGGGTGCTCTCCGAGTTTCATGTGTGATGATAAAAGAAAGACACTTTAACTTATCACAGCTCGTAGTAAAAAGATACTCACTACAGTACTGCTGCGTGCTCCTGCTGTGGGCTGCCAGAGGGCTTCACGTGCTGCTCTTGTCTTCTTCTGTTTCTGCATCCGCATTTATTTCTGTTTGTACACGCAGCTGCCAGAAATAAAAGTGAACCTTGCTGTTGTGTTCATATTGAAAAGTAGGTTCTCCTTTTTCCAGGTAACCCTTCTTCTGTTCCACTGACAGCCCACTTACCTAATCCAGATTAGCTAACTGAGGTATTTAAAGGTAAAAATTGAATGAAAACAGGAGAATAGCTTCTTCAGACACTTGCAGTCATTGTGCCACGTCACGAGAAAACTAGAAGTCTCGTCTCTTCACCAACATTTTCCTTAAATTATGTAACTTGAATTTGTCTGTTTGACTTAAATGCATACTTTTTTTGTTAGTGGGACATACTAGTAACAAAGATTTTGGTGGAGAAGGAATATTTGCTCTTCCTTAACTGAATTATATAACTTACAGAACCTGTTTTTCTTTCTCCTTTCTAAAGCTGAAGAATTTAGTTATTATGCACCTAAAATCTTTCCTGGTTCTCTTTAAAGCTCCTTTATTTTTCTTTCTCTCTTTTTCTCTATCTTAATCTCCTTCCTCTCCTGCTCCTTAAGGCCTTGGAATATCTTTTCAAGTTCATTGTCCAATCTCGGATCCTTTACTCCAGAGCTACTTGTGGAATGGAGGAGGAACAGTTCCGCTCCAGCATCCAGGAGCTTTTCCAGTCCATCAGATTTGTGCTCAGCTTGGACAGCAGGAGCTCTGAGACTCTCATCTTCACACAGGTTTGCTATTTTCTACACTTTAACTGGCAAACCAAAAGGCAGCTGTATTCTGCGCAGGTATGTCATGGGCACATGACGATTAAATGCAGGTTAGTAGTTTTCCCCCTCTAAAAAGCTGATGGTGCTGGAAACGACATGGCCGGTGAACGTTATTAGGCTGTAGCTTTGCACCACTTCACAGATAGAGGTGAGCTGAACTGTGGACTCCCCAGAGGAACGTGACTTGTCACATGAGAATACAGTTTTTGCTTTTCACAAAAGTAACTGCATTTTCAAGTCTCCCATTCATATGTCTTACGGTTGGCCTGAAGAAATTTTAACTCCTTAATTGTAGTAGCTCAAGTCAACACTTAAGGTCATAGCAACATCACAGTAGAGAAGTTCAATTGATGTACTCACAGTCAGATAAACTTAATTCCAGCACACTCTAAAATTACAGTCAGAATCCTGTGCAGCCTGACCACAAGCATACTGTGATACCCACACTCACATTTAATATATTAGTTTGAATACGGCCCAGGTGACTTCACGAAGACTTCATGTGGGCTTAAGATACTACTCAAAGGGAGTAAGGATGCTGCTAACTTTTGTTTCATATTTTAAAGACCACTGTACTAAATTACATACTTCTGTGTTTAAAGGTTTTAGATAGTAATGTCAAATGTGTTGTGTGTGCCTCAGCTCAGAGGACGTCAAAATGGACCACCTAGAACTTCCTGGTAATATGAAGGTGATTTGTAATCACTAATTTACTATTTACAGATGTTTTGAACACCTACTGTAGTTTGCCAAACCGTTGCTGTGAACGTTGCAACAAAACAGAGTGGCTCCACTGGTTAGGGAAGCTGCCAGCAATGTGATCTCTTTCTTAAGAAGCTGCTCTGAAAGATTTTGAGAACAGCTGCTCTAATCTTTTATTTAATCACCCATTAGTGGGTATAATGAGATGAGCCAGGAACATGAGAAATCAGCACACAGAATTTTGCAGGCAAAGTGACAGTGAGTGGAAACAGCATCTTATGAATGCAGGCTCTTTAGGGTTCTTTGTTTTTCAGTTGTGTTGATCACAAATACAGAGGGAGACTAGATTTGAGGGTGGGGTTATTTTCCCTTTTTCTCTTTGTCTCTTTTTTCCTCCTCTCTCTCACTATGATGTTTCTTACTTTGGACTTTGTAATTTGTAAAGCCTGTCCTTGTTTAACCTTTGAAAAGTTTACTTTTTGTTTCCCCCTTGCCACTATGTTGCCCCTTGATCCCAATTGCCCCATAGGCGCCTCAGCCTGGAGGGCAGGCGAGCGGAGCTGGGACATGTGCCCCACAAAAATGTGGTGGTACTTCAAGGCCGTCATTTAATTCTGTAAGTAACGATCCCCAGAACTGCACAAGTATTTCATCATGGGTGTTCCCAATTAATCCCTTTTCCCTACCCCAAACCCTCTTTTCCTGCATATAAACTGGAATTTAACGTTTAAGTGGCTGGCACTTTAAAACTAGGAAATGTGGAATATTTCAGTAATTAATGGAACATCTTATGGCATCAGCACACTGAAAAGACAGTACTGAGGGCATATACAAGGTTATGTAAGTCAGACTGTTCAGGAGAGCCAAGGAGATTATGTACTAGTTCTGGAAATCTGGACAACTGTTAAATATCTACAGAAACGCTTGAGGCCCTAGCAAGCATCATTTTCTTCACACTTGTCCTCTTATCCGGGATATTAGGTAGATCTCAATATAGTTCATTCCAGCAATGAGATTAAAACTGATTATGTCCTTCCTTCCAGGCAAGTAGTTTGACGTGCGTAATGTTCCAGAATATTTTAGGGTGTTGTACAAAAAGGGCCCTTCAAGGAGCTGATGAAATGATGTCGCTATTCCTTGAGACAGCTCCAAAGCTTCCTGAAGAGATCCCATGGATGTCCTTAGATTACTGCTGGATATCCTAAATCACCACAGAAATCCTCCTGCTTTATAGTAATAGTTAGAAATAAATTTTGGAAAACTCCTGTAAGGATTTGTTGGGCCAATATTGTAAATTCACTTGTATTATCCCAAAGAGAAAGATGATGACTGGATTTGTGGCTGTTAGAGCCTTCCAAGAGTACCATGAGCTATTTAAATGATTCATATTTGTTTATTTTGTTAGTACACTGTATGTATGTAGCAACAAATAGGTGACAACACCCAGGAGGCTATGTGGGTTTTTGTGTAATCTGAATTGATTGTAACAAGACAAGATGTTGAGAGAGATAACGAGCACAAAGAAGAAAGAGGTAAATTTATATTCAGGATAATTTAATGGGCTCTACAGTGCGAGTTGCAAAAATAACATATACTTTGCTCAAAGACTGTTAAATAGATATCACTGTTGTTTGAAGGAAAAGATAGTTTGAGGAAATTCTTGGCAAAGAGGGAAGCTGTATAATATATGGGATCAGGAGAGGCATGCCAAGTGTTAGAGCCATGGGAGAGGTACAGAAATGTTTATGCAATGAGAAAACAACAGATCTGTGAGGAAAAGGAGAACTTGCAGAACAGAATAAAATACAGATGGGTGGTGAGAGTCTGGAAGGGCAGAGCTGAACAGAGATCTGGACTGAAGTGTGGTAAATCTGAACTTCTGCGGGAGGGCGGTGTGGTTGGTGTGGAGAGCTTCAGACGGGTTGGAACAGCGAGAAGGGACGTGTGCGCGGCGGGGCGGCGCCTGGGCTGGACGGGAGTACGGCAGCCGAACCACAACCAGACTGTACAGCAGATCAGGGGAGCAACCATCTGGGAATTCTCAGTAGTTGTAGTGAGGGAAATGGGTACGGACCTTGGGTGGGAGGTAGAGGAAGAAAGAGAAGAGTTTTACAACGTTAGAGGTGTGTGGCAGTGGTTAGGTATGATGCCAAGTCTATGGAACTTGAGGATAGGGCGAGGCATGGAATTTTCTACTGTTATGAAGAAATTAATTGAAGAAGTGTGAAATAAGAGATGCAGAGTTTAAATTTTTTGTTGTGCTGATATTCTTGCTGCACTTTAAGAAACACCTTCAGGGATAGCTCCAGCTTACTGGAAATAGCTGTTATTGCAAGAGTCAGGTGCGCACTTACTCGCATGCTGTGATGCCTCTTTCACATGATAACGCACGCCACCTCTGCAGAAAAACCGCACTATCACGTGACAGTGCTGCTATGGTTAAGGGTCTGTCAACATGTTCTTTACTTCACAATATTTTCTGAAGAATTTTAACTGTCTTAGGACAAAAAATTGGTATGGAACTCTCTAATCAGAAGCAGGTTTTATATTTATTGAAAAAAGTAAATCAACAAAAATGGACTGTTTTCTGTTCTCTGGTACCTCAGGTTTTCTTTCTATTTTATACGCTGTGTCCTAAAATACAGCCTTTTGAAGCTCTACAGTATCTATGGGCTCAACTTATTGTAAGACTTAGTATTGCAACAGCGCTTAATTTTTATATACTACATGTGATTCGTTCACTACGAACTTTAGGTATTGTGAAACATTAACACCAGCCATAGTGCGCTATTTAGTAGTAGCTTTTTGCAGACCCTTAATTCAGTTTTACTGTTGTTTCTATTTCACTGCATTTAGCTGCAGTTACAGCGTTGAAAATTTTCAGTTTCTTCATTTACTTTTTTCAGGCTGCTTTGCTGAACTCCTTCCCCGCTATCTTTGATGAGCTGTTGCAGATGTTCACCGTGCAGGAAGTGGCAGAGTTCGTGAGGGGTACTCTGGGCAGCATGCCCAGTACGGTGCACATTGGGCAATCCATGGATGTTGTTAAGCTACAGTCTATTGCACGCACTGTTGACAGCCGCCTGTTCTCTTTCTCAGGTAAGACAGCGGTATCTGAGGCTAAGTCTTGCTGCTAACTAAGAGTAGGAACACGTTAACCTTTATTTTGCAGTTTCTTTGTTGCCAACAATTCACTGCTGAATGCTAATAATCTTGGTAATTATTTATCTTGACGGCATCGCTGTTACATATATTCACTGCAGGTACTTTGTAAGTTTCCCTATGGTAGAAAATGTTTATAAATCCATCGTGGATAAACTGTAGTTACTAAAGGTTGATAAAAATATGTACATTAACAGATCAAGTCAATTATTAAAACTGCCAAATCTCACTTGATACGTTGTATTACTCCTCTATTGTTGACACGGCTCGGAAGATAACATCCTTTCCAGCAAGCTTACTGTCTGAGGAGGAGAAACAGGGAGATAAAGTTACATGAGAAACCCACCACATTCTTTTAAAGTATGTTTAATCTTTACATTATAACTTTAGTATTTCTTTAGGTCAACATATTACAAATTCTTTAAGAATTAATTGAATGAAGAAGGGTTGGAGATTGTGAGTTTATTTCATACATAAAGGTCTGAATGAAAGGAGTTACGAAGGTAATAGTAGAAGATGAAAAGCACCATTGGGCTTATCTTCCCTGTAGGGAGGATCACAAGTTAGTGCACTCAAATTATTCTACTCAGTGCAAGGTGAGAATGATAACAACACAAAATCATGTTTAATCCATCCATTGTAATTTTTATAACATTTTTTCTTCCTTAAATTTGAAATTAATTTCAAAAAATATGAGAGAATGTAGAGAATGAGTAGATTAGTCCAGAGGTGGCTGTGAAATAGGCAGTGAATTTTATCTAATTATAGCGTTTTGAACCTAGTGATAAAAATAGTTGTCTTTGTGGGTGCCAGTTCATGGGCAAAAACTGTCTCTTCAGTCTTCTCAATAAAGCCAGGTGTAACTTCACCCACTGGGTCCAGGGCTTTAGTCCTTCTCATTAACCTTCATTTCTCCTTTACAATGATACTGGCAACTAATGACGCTTTTAGCTGCTGCATAGCACCGTGACATCTCACTGCAGCATCAAAAGCCAGAAAGACAGCTTCAGCGTTGCAAGGCAGCTGTGACTGTAGGGATGCCACATTTTCCACCCAACATGATGGTAGACCCCTGTCCTGTTCCCCGATACTCCCAGGTCAGCAATCTCCCCTGTGTCCTATCTGCCCCGGGAAGATGAATCTAGTTTCCAAAGTTACCTTTGGCTGCCCACCCTACCTGCTCTTCAGCTCTTGCAATTAAAGGAAGATGCATTCTCTTTTTCTTGCCTTCCACGTGGTGAGGACCTGTTTTCCTTTCTCTCTCCTATCGGTCTGTTTGCTGACAACTTGCCACTTTTTTCCCTGTCTTTTTTTTTTTTCTCCTGTTTTGGCTACTGTTTTCTGAATTAAGATTAAGGTCTGTAAGCCAGCTGAAAGAGAAGAATTAGCCAGCTTCCAAGAGGCATATATTGGAGAAGCTCTATAGCTGTGACAGTAGATGAAGTGAGGAAGGGTTTGCACGAAGGAAATCAACATTAGAAAGTATCAGTTCACAGCTGTTGTTTCCAAGCTGTATCACTATTGAGAACATCACGTACACTGCATTTATGAACTTCTGAAACTAGATGCACTATTCACTCATGAGATGCAGTTCCTGTAAGTGTGGTGTACTACAACCTGTACAGCAGAAGTTGCACCAATTAATCAAACGTGCTGATACATCAGTAGGCTAGTTTGGATACCAAAAGGCTGCTGATTGTGATGGTTGAAATTTAGTTTTCTTTTGGAAGACCTGTGACCTGATTTTCCTTCTTTCAGAGTCCCGGCGCATCCTCCTACCTGTAGTTCTTCACCACATTCACCTTCACCTACGACAGCAGAAGGAGCTACTTATCTGCTCTGGGATCCTCAGCAGTATCTTCTCCATAATCAAGACCAGCTCTTTGGTAATCTGCTGCTTGTTTGTTTTTTTTTCCCCAATTGCACCACTGATTTCGTAAAATGAAGACTGAAGGATTTTTATAGGTTGATACAGGTTTTTCGAAGATTCTTTTAAAAACAAAATTCTGCTAACTTTCTGTCAGCAGGAGAACATCTGAAATGAGGGTCTGCTTTTGTGTGTGTGACTCAGAGCATTCTGATTACACAGTGTTCTTGCTGTTAGAAGGGGAAAAAAGCATACGCATTTACCAGGTTTGACACTGTTTAATTTTCTTCATCCAAGCCCAGAACTTAGATGTCAATGGAGTTCAAAAGCTCTACACAGGTCTAGGACTTGCAGTTCTGCAAGAGACAGTAACTAGCACTTTGTGATTCATGTTAAGAGAATACTCTAAAATTATCCAATCAATGAAATCACACTTACTTCTGGAAATTGCTGCTGAGTTTAAACACCCAGCTTTGATGATCATAATACTCTGATCTCAAATGGCAACTTGTTCATTTAAAGCAATGCTCACAAACAGAGGGTGGTGAAGTCTCCCCACCTGACTCTAGAGGAGGAAGCTCATGGTGCTAAATATAATTCATACCGATGAGTATTTCCAATTACAAGTTACGGTTTTGTGTGAAAGAAATGAGATGAAAGGTATCATGGTAATAAGCTAAAATAATGCTGCCATAGAATAAAGGTTCCTGAACATAATTTGATCCCGTTGTGTCCTAGACTGTACGCAGACCTTTGATTATAGATTTACCTTTATGGCTGTGACCCTCAACATTTCCATCAGAGACTGACGAGGTAACACGCACACACACTGGCATCACAACAGTAGCTGGTACCAATGATGAGTTTGATTGTACTTCTCTGAACCTCTGTTACGGAGCACTCTATCAAAACGAGTTTGTGGTATGGCTGACTCAGCAGAATTGTCTTTGCCAATTCCGTTCTCTCCAGTTTCTAACTGTCTGTTTGCTCACCACTTGCTGTAGGAGGGAGATGTCGTGGAGGAGGTTGAGATGATGGTGGAGAGCCTCCTGGATGTGCTTTTACAAACTCTGCTTACAATCATGAGTAAATCGCAGTCTCAGGAGGCGGTAAGAGGGCAGCGTTGCCCGCAGTGCACAGCAGAAATCACTGTTAGTAACTAACAATCAGTTTCTATTTCCTGCTTCTCTAACCTTTGGTTCAGTCCCTCACCACCACCGGCACCTCATTATCATCTCTGCTGCATGAATGCCCAGGGCTTTGTCTCTTTCCCTTAGTAAGCCACAAATCCATTCCTTCCTCTGTGCAGTAGTGAGGTCTGCAGGAAGCAGTGGAGCTCAGGAAGGTTTTTGTGGATTTCCAGGTTATTTTCTTGTTTGTCTCTGCAGCTGTGATTGAGAGTTATTGTTCAGAACTTGAGGCATATGCTAGCTGGGCAGGTGCCTAGGGCTTCACCCCTAAATAAGTATCACCAAGGCCTATATGAGTATCAGGCTCTGAGTCCCAGGACTGAGAATACCGTCATTCTCAGTGGACAAGTCTCTTTACTTAACACCCTGGAGAGCTTCTGTCCAGGTTCACTGATTATTTCATGCAAATGAAACACAACAGACTTTTGAAAAAGAAATTAACAGATCCTAAGTCAAGTGAGCTGTTGAGCTTGGTGGGAGAAGAGGGAAAAGCCACCGCTTTGTTCAGACTGCCAGCATAAGCCTAGAGGAAGAAATTGTTTCTTTGACATGCAATGGAAGAGGAGAAAAAGAATAGAATTTTGCTGTTCAGCTTTATTCTTTTCTGGATTTGTTGCCCTTTTCTATTCTAGCCTATTTCAGTCTGATTTTGCTTGTCAGAGTCTCTAATGCAGCTTTTGCACAATGTATGATGTTAGGCTGTTGTTCAGAACATCCCTTTTTTTAGACCTGCTTTTTTATCAAATGGCTGAAACCTCAGAGGTACTGTTGGGGGCAGATGTACGCTAACGTACAGTTCTCACTCAAGAGAATAGATTGTATCTTTCCACGTTAGCTCAGATAAAGTAACAAAGGGTAGAATCCTAATAAAGAACAAGGCATCTAGTAGTTTTCAGACATGTTCTTTGATACAAAACAAGAAAGGCGCTAGCTTGCAAATGCCCAGTAACATCTCAATTTCCTTTTACTCCTACCATTTGACTTACTGTTATTTATCACATGCCACCTCACACATAAGAGCACACCTTTTTTCCTAATGAAGTTCAGTCCTGTAAAGTTTATTGGAACAACCTTTGTCAAAGCTCCTGGGTAGATGCTTGAGCCAATTAGGAAAAAAAATTAAAATGGAATGGACAGTCCCAAGTATGAAATCCCCTTGTATCTGTTCCTGAATTTATATTTCACAGCATAGTGATATGTGGGATCTTAGTAGATACTGCTTAGAAAGTAGTTTGTGTATTTCCCAAATTAATTGCTCATTGTCACAGAAAAAAAAAAGTGTTGTGCAAGGGACTGGCAGTCAAAAGACATAATCCTTACGTTCTTGGCACTGCCTTGCTTGTTATCTTGGACAGATTGCTTAACTTCTCTGTGCTTTGCTTTCAGATATGTAAAATGGGGGAGCTCATCTTTGGAAAACACTTTGGGATACTGTGGTAACTGGTTAGGGTGCATCTGCTTTGCAGGCCAGAAATGTAATTGTAGCTCATGTAGGCTTACCCAGACTATATTCAGAATATCTTACTGGAATACTGTTAGTACTGTAGCTATGACAGCACATAACTTGGTGAACGCTAATTAGCCAAATACTTACAAGATTCCAGATGCCTTTTGTAGCCCATACTGATCCCATGCTGTCATCGCTACACTGTTTTGAGTATCTGAGCCAATTAGTTTAAATAATTCCTGGTATGTCTGCATGAGCTGCAGTCACACCTTTGAAAGACATAGTATATTAAGTAACTGAAAAAGGTGATTGTCAAAAACTGCATGCTTGGAGGGCGATTCATTAATGTCTGTATTAATCATTTTAAATTATTTTTGTTTAGAGTACAACAATGGTTAAAAGACCTTTAAAACTGGCATCTGTGGAGGAGCCTCTAAGAGGTGTATTCCTATGTATTAACAGTAATTCAAGAACTGTTAACATGCAGTATTTTTAATCTCTGTGCATGTCAGCTTTCCTCTCATAGGCATTGGGGCCATTTCAGACCCCTCCCTTTATACCTTACCCCAGGCTGAGTTTTATATTTATGAAGTTTCAGATTGTCTGAATGAAATAGTTTCTCATTTGGTCAACAGGGAGAATATGTCTCCTGCCTTTTATCTTTGCTTCGTCAGATGTCAGACACTCATTTCCAGCACTTACTGGACAACTTCCAAAGCAAGGATGAACTGAAGGTACAACAGAACATCATGTTTGCACGGTGATTCACTCGGAATGAGAGAGTAGAGGGGAATCCCTCCAGCATTACTTGCTCTGCTCATCATTCCCTTTCACTGGCACTCTATTCATGGACCCTCCTTTCACTTTTCTAATAATAGGTGTTGTGTTATAAAAACATTTAAGACCACAGGGCACTGAATTATCTTCATAAGAGCAAATAAAGTCCCAAGATAGATGTTATTAGACAGAAAAGGATATCGTTATTGTACCATATAGAACGTAGTCAAGAAGAACAGATTTTTTTAACACCATGAATGTAAAGTCAGTTGTTCTATAGCATTTTACTAGATGTTCAATATGCATTGGAGCTTACTTACGAAGAGTGTTGATTTTATGCCGAAAGAGAATTTCAAGCCTTTTGGGGGATACAAATGTCTCTAGCAGATAAAATCTTTTTTGGGAAAGCAGCAACCTTACTACTCCGCTT
The DNA here is from genome assembly GCA_009819775.1 of Phoenicopterus ruber ruber. Lineage (NCBI taxonomy): Eukaryota > Metazoa > Chordata > Aves > Phoenicopteriformes > Phoenicopteridae > Phoenicopterus > Phoenicopterus ruber. The sequence continues at coordinate 19,794,238 of CM020224.1, forward strand.
GCTGCGTGCTTCCCAAATTTGTGAACATCAACTTAAATTATGGCTATTTGTGAGCAGAAGGGGTTGGTGAGGTGTACAGACCTCTCTGGTGGGTCTTTTGCCACTAACGTTTTGAAATGGCACATCTCAAAACAGCAGAAACCAACTTTTTATCTCAACTTCCAGGAGTGCCTCTGACAACAGTCTGTTTAAAATGCAGAATAATTTCATAAAGACAAGATTTTATATAAAACGCTGTTGATTAGCATGGCACTCAATAAAATATGGCCAATAAGAAGAATATAATGTGGCAAGAACTTATGTTGCCTTAACAAATGAGATGGAGAAACAGTGAGAAATCCTCTCTGAATAGGCTTTCAGCTTCTAAATATTTCATGTGCATATAGAGAGGCTGAATAACTCAGGGAGATAAATTTGAGATGATAGAATTCTTACCTCTAGGTTGCAGGGTTCGGTGTACCTCAGGTTGATGCTTACCTGAGATTACTACCTTTCACGTAACTTTGAACTGCTCATAGGAAAATTATTTGGTAAATTAATTCATATTATTTTTAATAGATATTTTTAAAAGCTATCTAAACTATAGTTCTTATGTCAGACCAGTGAAAAGGTTTGTCATTGAACTGAAATTTGTCTTTACGCCCATAAGAACAAACACTGTGATATCTCTGACAATCTAAGGGTATGCTCAGGAGTAGCACAGAGGCTGAAGATTTTTATACCCAACTTTTTTTTCTAACTATCAGTTGACCTAATAAAAATATATTACTTTTTTTTTTTCCTTCAAATATTGCTGTAATAATATTTCCAATACTTTTTCTTGGATGCAAAGGCGTTATGTTCACTTATGACTGTTACATCTAGGCAAAAATGAGGCCAAAAGTCAAGGAGCTTCTGATGCTTTACTCTTAGCTCAGTTACACCAAGATACTAATTCCCCCCCGCCCCCCCCGACGTAACGGTAGGACCGTTTTGAAGAAACCTTGCACTGCCGCTTTCTGTGTGGAAGAAAAGCAAAACAACAAAATCATAGTTTGCAAGGCCAACAACTTGGCATGTTTTATCCTCACTGTGTTCTTTAGAGATGTACAGGTGCACGTAGTCAAAAACCAGAAATGTCTTCAGGTTTGGGGAATTTTTTGGAAAGCAAATACTGAGCTCAATCTGTTTAAGAGATCTCTTCTGCTGCATATTGCCAGAAATGGGGTTTTCTGTTACTATTTTTAAAAGCGTATGTAGGAGTTTTCTTGGGTTTGAGTGTGTGGGTTTTTGTCAAATTTGTGACATAAGTGCAAAGAAATTTGGACAGATACATTAATTAATTAACTGAATGCATAAATAAATTATTATGATTCCAGTATATTTGAAAATAGCTGCAAATTGACACCAGAATTCTAGATGATAATATGAGAAGTCATATACGATTATGCGCATAAGGAAGTTTTTCATCTCACTGTAGAAGTTAAGATTTAAAAGACAGCTGCAACTTGTTTAGTACATATTAGATGCATGCAAAATTAACAGAGCCATATCCCAGTGTATGTTGTTCCCATGTTTTCAGGTGAATGGCCTAGTGACAGAAAGCTCAAGTGGAGCACACTTGGCTTAATTGTCTTTCTTATAATCAAGAAAATAGATTCATCTGTAGCTGCTGGTGATTTTTCAGTTTTTTTCCCATGTGTGATAGGAGTTCCTCCTGAAGATTTTCTGTGTATTTCGGAACCTGATGAAAATGAGTGTCTTTCCTCGAGACTGGATGGTGATGAGGTTGCTCACCAGCAAGTAAGTAGAGAAGCAGGTATAAACTGTTGACATTCTACTATCAGAATTTTTTCTCCTCAGCTGGGCAGTTAAAACCTGTGATGCAGTGTGTTTCATCAGACTGAGATGTGGTGATCAACAGGAATTTCGGAGTGCTCATCCTCATTCTGCAGTTTATTTTAACACTCTGGACCAAACTGGGACTTCTTTATTTGTTCTGTTTCTTAAACTCTACCAGCATGCACAGGTATCAAAGAGTTAGAAGTTTAAACCCAAAGCTGAAGTAGCTGCGCTGAGGGTAAGAGTGGCACAGCAGCTATGGTAACACATGGCAAGGCACAGCTACCCACGCCAGGTGGTCCGAGCAGGCATGCCTCTCGGCTCCCTTTCTCAGGGAACGACTACATTAACCGTCTGTCTCTTCCCAGAAACATCACTCCTTAACCTGCCTAGGCGGAGGACTTGGTTATTTCAGAAAAGGAGGAGCAGACCGTAGCGATGACACCAAGTGCATCACATACAGAGTTTTTTCTCAACTAAATTGTCATCTACCATTTTAATCCTTAATTTTATCTAATTTTCTTGCTTCTGATGGGTTCAGCACTATGGCAGCAGTGTGATGAACGCAGGGTGGCTGGAATTATTTACTAGTTTATTGTTTGTTTAGATAAACTAGCTATAGAATTACTACTGACTAACTGACAACTGGAGGGGTTCCCGTTACAAGAAGACACCATGGAAGTTTTCCTAAAGGCTGACTGCTCAGCCGAGCTGTATGCTCTGCGAGTTCACCGTGCTAATGAAAAGTGAAATAAGTGGATTTCAGTATTTCAAGTGCAAAGATTAAATGACGTTCTGTAAGAAAATAAAAATCCGCTTGAAAAGAGTAGTTCCCTCAGGTGCTGGAGGTTACCTAGTTCCCTTTGGCACAATTTTGCCGTAAGCCTTGAGACGGATAGGTATGCTTAGCAGTGTTACTGGAAGTGTTGCTTTCATGTCAATCAGATGTGCTCTTTCTTTTGATACTGTTGTTGCCTTATCTACATGCTATTTATTAATTCCTGAATTTATCACGTCTTGATTGCTTTTCACTAAGGTGTATTTAGTCACCTACGAAAAAATACCAGGGAATCCAGAATTGGCAAAATATTCACAAATATGTTGAGTTGAAGTGTGAGGCAGATAAAGGACCATAGTATAGCCAAGACTGAAAATAGATCAAACTTTTTGAGTTGCTCTTCTCTGGGGAAAAAAAAAAAAAAATCTTTCTGCTTAAAATAGGAGAAAGATGAGTGTATTCTTTCATTTCACTGGAGGAAATATGGCCCAGCCATGCAAAATAGACAGGATTTTAAATGCTCCTGTGTAAATTCCAGAAGTTACTATAATGATGAAAATCCTTAATCTTGTATCACTTAGTACAAACTGTTTATTAAAACATAAAGATCGTGACTTCTATGCGAATCTAGGAGTGATTACATGAAGAATGCCCATCTCTGTACGTATAGTAACATCAGCACCACAAACCACTGTAATATGTTATACTCCAGATTCAAATCTTTTTTTCTTTTCTTCTTTTTTGTTTTTGACTGCAGTATCATAGTTACAACAGTTCAGTACCTGTCTTCTGCACTGCATAAGAATTTCACGGAAACGGACTTTGATTTTAAAGTAAGAACTGATACTGAGAAAATGTTATGACATCTTTTTAAACTAGCAGTAACAAAGGAACAAGAGCTATTCTCTACATTAGTTGATTGTATTTGCAGCATTTATTTGAGCATCTGTGAGGAAGATGACCTAACTGATAAAAGACAGGAATTTGACTCTGCTGTGGAATTGAGGGGTTGTAGAACAGATACACTGTGAGATCAAATCAAGAAAATTGAGCCCCTCATAAAGGAAACAAGTATCTTCACAAGCAGGGGAGCTAATGAAGCATGCTGCCCTACAGATTCATGGCCAATAAAATGTAAACTCAAGCAATGCTTTTCCTGAAGCTGGGGCATTCATGATCTTCCTCTCGCCGGGGTGTCTCTCTCTGGCTACTGACTTACAACTTGGAGGTACACGGTATCTTAGAGACTGTTTTCCCTATGTCTGATGTTGAAAATGGGCAACAAGTTCAGTGTTACTACGGAAAAGCAGCCAGACGTGTACCTAAGCACATGCACACACAGCATGATGGCAAAAGCCTCATTTCTTTGGGAAAACAGACTAAATTATAGGACTGTCATTCATGATATAATGTCATCTCTGGGGTTTTTTGAGGGATAAAATCTGTTTAGCCTAGAGAAAAAGAACAATTTAAAATTCACTGAAGTGACCAAGTTTTATTAATTTTTGAACTCTGGTGCTAAGAGGAAAGCCTAGTGGTATTAACCTTCTTCTTGGCGGTTTTATTTTAGTTCCTACCAGGTTTTAAATAATCCATTGGTATCCCTAAGAGTTTAGTATCTCAATAGTTAAGATACATATTGATTAAGTTACATCTTGATTACAAAAAGGAACAGTCTGATTCTACATACAAAGGAACATGTCTTCCTACACTTGTTTAAAACTTACTCCTTGGAGTATAATGTTACAAAACTTCCTTCCTGTGTCACAGGTGTGGAACTCTTACTTCAGCCTGGCAGTTTTGTTTATAAACCAGCCAAGTCTCCAACTAGAAAATGCCACACCAGCTAAGAGGAAGAAGATTCTGGATAAGTAAGAACATGTTTTGTTGGGTTTCCAGCCTTTTCTGCCACCTCAAAAATGAGACTTCCTTTTCTAGCACAAGTCCCTGTGATTTATTATGGAAATTGAAATGTGGAAATGTTTGGGAAATAAATAAGTAGATCTCCTAATACAGTGTTCAGGGATTAGTCAAGTTGTTTGATGTTCTTATGTTGACTTAAATGTGAACTTGATTTTTTTTTTTTTTTTTTTAAGACGCTGCCTTGCCAGTTTTTGTTCCATTAGGCAGTTGTCCGTCTCCTCTCTTTCAGGTATGGCGATATGAGAGTGATGATGGCATATGAGCTCTTCAGCATGTGGCAGAACCTGGGTATGTCTCTTCATTCTCTGTCCTAACAACCAAAGCCAAAGTAACCCCGATTTCTGTTGGAAATTTTTACTTTTTGTAGCATCGTAGAACACTCGGTTTCTCTTAAGAGCTGTAAAAGCAGGAAGCACTTCTCTTCTCCCACCAAAAACTCTCTTCTGCACTGTCTTATCATGCTTTTTTATTTGAAATAACACATTCCTATGAATTTGAATGCTTTCTTCTCAAATGTGACAGTGGCAGGTTTTGGTTGTTTTGACACATCAGTGACAGTTTTTATGTATTTGTAAATATAAAATCAGCTTTTTAAAACCTGCTGCAGTCAGGTTCATACGGAGATACGCTGTTACTCTCTGACTTTTGTCTGATCCATGGCTGTAAAGCAGAAATTTAAATTTTCACAGCTATAACCAACTTTGTAATTTTGTAGATGATTCAAAAGCCAACGTTGTCATGATTCAAAATTATAGAATCATAGAATCATTTAGGTTGGAAAAGACACTTAATATCATCGAGTCCAACCATTAACCTAACACTGCCAAGTCCACCACTAAACCATAGCCCAGAAGTGGCATACAGTAAAGCTTCTTTTTTGGTGTCTAGAGCTATCTAGTATGCATAACAAATTCTACATTACTACTTTAAAAAGAAAAAAAAAATTAAAAAACAAAATGGAAAACCCAAACCAAAACCCACAAAAGCCCTGTCCACAATAACACAGCGTTTGTGATAAAATTTCAATTTCTGCAATTCATTTGACCTTTTCCTATATATTTTGATTAAGAAATTAAGCATGTTACAAAATGGGGAAAAAAATCTATTTTGCCACAGGTCTCAAAAGGTAAATGGAGGTTTTTTCATCTAGGACTTGTGCTTTTAGAAGTGTGCTGCAGCAGTCTTGGGTTTAGGTAATTCAGGGTTTTATTAATAGAAGAGCCAAATAACAACTGTACTGCATCAGAGCAAGTCCAGCTAGGCCAGTATCCTGTCTCCATCAGGGACCAAAAATGAATTCCTACAGAAACGTTTGAGGACAAAGGAAGCATACAGTATTCCAGAGGAAAATAAAAAAATGTTTGCTGATAGAGATCAGAAATAATACAAGGTTCTGAGAACAGGTAAATCATTAAGAGGGCAAAGGAATGATGCAAATCGGATTGGCTAACTTGATAATGTGGCTGCAAGCAATATATTCAAAAAGCTAAATATGAACATTTTATTTGTAGGAATATAGGCAGGAGTGCTATTCAAGAAAACAAAGACTACAAATGTATCATGCTGATAATCCACTGAGTGGGAGCTACCTGTAAAATGCCACGAGTAAAAAAGATACCATAATCTTTGAGCAAATATGTAAGAATCTTGAGTAAGAGAAGAGGGACGATATTACTGCCACAGTTTTTTCATAAGTGCACTTGATTCTAGAATAGTTTGTCCAGTCCTGCTTTCTACAGCTTAAAAAAACAACCAACCAAAACAAACAAAAAACCCCACCAAAACAAACAAAAAACCCTAACAAACCAAACAAAAACCAACAAAACAAACAAAAAACCAACAAAACACAAACAAACAAAAAACCAAAGACAAGTTGGCGCGAGTTCAGAGAATAGTTAGGAAGATGACTACAGAAATAAGAAAATGCCTTATTATAAAATACTGAATAAGCCTGACCCGTCTTGCACAACTAAGATGATACAGCCAGACTTGATCACAGTTTCTAAGCCTCTGTGTGGAGAATAGAAGGCTCTCCAATACAACAGAGATCAAATAACCAGAAAACGATACTAGACAAATTCAAATAAGAAGTGAGAAGCCTGTTTTCGATACATAGATACAGGTATTTATCACGGAATATTGTTCCAGATATGACTGTTCGGATTTATTCTCTGTGACTGCACAGTAGGCATGCCACAGAAGAGATAGTCAGCAAACGCCTTGGGTTTCTGTTGCTGAGAGCAATGCAATTTGGTCCTAAGTCAACATCCGGTATGAAATTGAGACTTCCATAGCACTGAGGACGAAGAGCAGCTCTGGAGTTCTTTGAAATCTAAGTATGTTCTAAAATAAATACCATTGTTCTCACCAGCCCTTTCAAAAGCTTTTTCTTCATAAATTAGAAGTATCTGTGGCCTTTTTTCCCCTAGTTAGTATGTTTTAGTTTGGTTATTTTTAACAGTTTGAATTCCTTTGCAAGTAAAATGCACTGACAATTTTTGCTGAAGGCTTTCACACTGAAACTAAAAATGCTCTTAGAAACTTTGCAAGGAATGGTGTAAAGCAAATACTGTTCTTCCAGTCCTTTCAGGAAAAGAATGTGTTTGATTTTTCTAATGTTCGTGCCTACTACTTCGTATATGTCATTATTGCAGGGGTTCCCCATTTTCTCAGTGACAGATAACAAAGGCTTTTATTTAATTACAGTTGCTTTGTGTTGTACAGGTGAGCATAAGATTCACTTTATTCCGGGAATGATTGGCCCCTTTCTTGGTGTTACGCTTGTTCCACAACCAGAAGTCCGGAATATCATGATCCCTATCTTCCATGACATGATGGACTGGGAGCAGAGAAAGAATGGCAACTTCAAACAGGTGAAGTCGCTTCCCAGGCATTTGCATTATTCTTTTTCTTGCTCTGTCTGTCTGCAATGTCCAGCTGGAAACAAGGAGTTTGTACCTGTTGATCCATTTCTGATTGTGAAGAAGATGATGTCACGTAATTATATAAAAATAGAAAATTTGAATCATAATTTACAGAACTATTACAAGACTCCCAAGATTATTTAAACAGTGCACTTTACAGCAAGCTACATTTCCCATGAACACCGGGGAGCGATGTGCTCATCACATCAGACATGAGGAAGAGAAAACAATTTCATAAGTGCTGGGCTCTGGCTGCTCCCATTGGTTTCACTTAGATTATTAGTCAACCATTAAATGGGTCAGACTGAGAACCAAAAATGGAGATGTAAAGATTTAGCCGGTATTTGTGAAAACAGTGGTCTTTGCTTCTCCGTCTTCAATTTCCAGCTAGAAAGTGGTATTGTATAATTAAATAATTATACCATGCCTTGAAACAGACTTTGTGACTGTATATTTTGTAAGAAATTGTAGCAGCTCTCCTGGAATGGTTACGCTCAACAACAGTTCTGTAGTTTCCACCTGCTGTGAGCTCGGATTGCAAAACAGGGAAACGAGTCTTCATCATTTTGTTGCCCAGTCAAGGTCAGAGAATTGCTTAAATTTTCCACTGCAAAACAGATCCCTGAAGTGCAAAGTATTAATAATGAAGGATTGGTTTGGACTGGATCCTCAGATGACAGTGCTTCATTGTCATTGTGTTTGGGGCAGTACTGGGGGCAAGTATCTGCAGATAAGTGCTCTGAAGTAGTAAATCCTTTTATTTAAATTATCATAATTCATGTGATTATTTATTATCCACAAACTCATTAAAATGCCAGATCTAATCTGTTGTTCCAGGAGAATAACAGACCTTTTCCATAACCTGACCTATTAAAGGCTGTGTGGAAAAGTATTACCAGGAGCTCATGTTTTTCTTCCTCTTCAACTCCCTTGATTATTACTATTATTATTACTACTATTATTATTATTACAGTAGCATTTGATCATGGTCCTCTTTTTGCTGTTTTAGCATAACAATAGAACAGTCCCTGCTCTGGCATTTACAGTTATAAGTACCTACAGTCATCCCCAAGTTTCTGGACCTGTTTATACTTTCTGTACCAAGATGAACTCTTCATAATCTTCATTTAATTTTTATACTCACTAATGTATTCCAAACTAGAGCTCCAAGAATATTTCTTAAATTACCTGTGGAGCAAATTTCCATGGTTTTACGAAGCAGATGTCGTAACTTTCTAAGATTAAAGACAGCATAATCATCTGTGTTAGTGAGAATGAAATAGTTAAATAGCACAAGATGCATTAAACCGTATTAACCGTAGCTGCTGGCACCAGGAAGTTACTTGTTGTGCAGTATAATGCTGGACAGCTGGGCAGATGCATTCCTGATTTCTGTCAAGTCATTGTAGATCACAAGCAAAGAGAGGGTAGGTTTTTTAATTTTGAACTTCTCTTTTTGAATACTAAATTGGTTGTCAGAAAACCTAAAAATCCTGGAAATTCATTTTCAAGCCCTTTTTTATTTTCTTCAGTAGCTCATGTTTTAACAAGGTTGTTTTTTCGGCGATACTGGATAACAATGCAGTCTGATTCATGGACTAAATCAGGTCTCCCTGTAATGATTTCAGCAACAAGAGCACCAGCTGCATTTGTGTGCCACTGGGTGATTTGCTTTTCCTTCTCATCTTTACTTCCTTTGCAATTTGGCAGCTGAAAAAAACAGAGAAACTCAAACTATGCCTGTATTTAAATAAAAACTAGCCATATTTTTACAGTTTCAGCCTTTAGGAACCTCTGTTTTCATTAGTACTGAAAGTATGTTTTCTACAAGATTTCCAAGACTACATAAAATTTTTTTGTTTAATGTTAGATACATTGATTTCTGCACTTGGAATCAATTTTGTGGGAATATCTGATATCAAACTTGATAATAGGACATATTAGACTGCGGGGGGGAACGAATACATATTCAAAACCTTTGTAAGGGAAGAGAAACATAATGTTACAGCCCCTTATGTAAGTGTGAAAAGAAAATGCATCATATAATCAGAGAGGCTTGATAAAACCGGGTTTAATGAACAAACAATTTTCCGATATAATGCTTCACAGAAAGTGTGTCCGAGGGATTTATTTAATAAGAGAATAAACTTCAGAAATTCCTGTGAAGAAGCAGCGTTACCTCCCCTGGGATGTTCATTTAGACCCTGATAAGCAAAAGGATAATTTAGTTTTAGTCCTCCTGTTTCACTGAAAAATGAGAAAAGTGTGTCCATTTAACTGAGCCACAGAGAAATACATCACTCACACATAGAAGTGGGCAGCCCCGGGGCATGAGACATAAAATACTCTTCCAGTCTTCCTAGTGTTTGGAGCTCTTGTCTTCTACATGAACAGCTAATCTGTAACCAACTGCTTCTTCATCCAGGTCGAAGCTGAGTTGATTGATAAGCTGGACAGCCTGGTATCCGAAGGAAAAGGTGACGAGAACTACAGGGAACTCTTCAGCCTGCTGTAAGCTATGCCGGTTTCTGCTCACTCTGGGTTGTGCAGGGTCATTGAAAGAGTTGGAGTAGTGATCTGTGCAGCCGCAGCCACAGTGCTGATCTTCAGAGAAAGCAGTAAAGGGCATTCTGGCAGGTTTTTGTGACATGGCTCAGTGAAACAGAAATAAGTCACTCTAATTCTGAAAAGAATATAAAAACCTAAATTCTTCTTTGTCTTCTTTCTGTGAAATCTAATATAAGGCTGCACAGGTAAGTAGTTCTCCTCTTCCTATCAAAAGTTGATTTGCTAGAGGAGCCAGTGCCTTTCTTTTTACGTAAGCGAAATCAAGGCCTTAGGTTTGTTTAGAGGAACAGTGTACTATGTAGCAAGTCAGGCCTTGTTAGAACAAAAGAGATTTTCCTCAGCGTTTTCCTTTGCTGCTTCCAATTTTTGAAGGTCATGTTTTGGTTGGCTCAACAGTTGCAAGTTGCTTCCCCCAGAGTCCATCATAACACTGTATTTCCACTCCCTTTCACACCACAAATCCAGTGCTCGTAAGGATAAACTTCAAGACTTTACAGCTGACTTTTCACTTAGTTATCTTTGATTACTGACCTGTCTCCAAATTTCATTTCCAATGATCCTAGTTTATTTCAGAAGGACTTATTTTGAACTCTGAGAGTCCAGAGCAGTTAACCCTAAATCTTTTAAAATTCCAGTAAGCCACAGAGATCATTAGCAGAATTTTAGCCATATATTCCAGACAATTTTATGTGGCCTCCACTTGCATGCTGGCAGTTTGAGGCACAACCCTTTGTTGTGCTAGAACCAATAATTGTATTTCTGAATTTACAGTTGCACATTAATTCATTTTCAAGAGAGAGAAGCCTGCCCATCCTGTATGCTTATCCTTAGGAAGCATGTAAATGTATTCAGTTTTGATTTGTGCATATTCAGTATTCAGTCTTGGGAAGTCTGGCACTTTATGTTTACAGATAACATAAGTCTGTTTCAGGGATAAAGGAAAGAAAATACCTGTCTCCTTTTTTTTTTTTTTTAATTCACCTGGCAAGAGGAATATTGTGCGTTTCCTTTGCTCCAGTTGAAGACATTCGTTACCTGAAATGTTAAGAATTCAGGACTGTAGCTTGTTACTTATTTTTAGATGATAGTGACTGCATATATTACCAAGAAACACAGCCTTGAAGTCCAGCAACCTTTTAGTTCATATTTGCTACTGACTTTTCTGAGAACAGTGTGAACTTTGAGGAAACAATTCCACAGTTCCACCAAGTTAATAAATGCTCTGTGAAATAAACAGTTGACCCTGAATTCTACTGTCTCAACTATACTGCTGAAATGTGAATTGGCTCCCTCAGCTGGAAATCATTCCAGTGCAGAAGAGTTTGCCTCTTGTGAGGACATGTACGACACCCAACAGAATTTCTTTCCTCTTGCCAGTATAGAATTGGCAAGTTCTTTGACTGGAGATCCAGTTTCAGGAAACTAGTATGTAAATTTGCTTTCTTTTTTCACTTTTTAAATACGATTTTCAGTGTTCTCGCTCTAGCCTTCTCTCATCCTTCACAGCTGTCTCCATGAGATGCTCCCTGTATTGTCTAGTTTGCTGAGCAGGAACAGATTGCCTTTATTTATTTACAGTTTAAGTAAATTGTGATTCAAGGTTGATTGGTTGGTTGCTGATTAGAGATGAAAATTTATGTGGGGATGAGCAAAGAAGAGGTATTTGCATTAGGTTTAGACTCCCTTCCAACTTCTGACTGCTGTCAGCGGTATTTAAGCTACAGGTAATAATGTGGGAATCAACTGTTGCCATAAGCATTGCTCTTTTTCATATATTTTACATGGTAATGTGAAGATATGTTTTCCTTCTCCTGTCAATTCTGTAATTTCCTTGTCTTTGCTTCATGCTGCCTGGAGTAGAACCCAGCTCTTTGGGCCTTATCCCAGGTAAGACAGTAATTCTATGAATTTGTTTTATGAGGGAGAAACCAAGTTGTCCTCAGCTGTCTGCATGCACTCTACCATTTCCCTGGAAGCCTCACCTGCCGTCTTTTCATCTCCAAACAGTTTGCTGGAGAAGATTGAGCAGGAAACATGGCGGGAGACTGGAATCTCTTTTGTTACGTCAGTTACTCGTCTCATGGAGCGTCTGCTTGACTATAGGTATCTGGCAACAACAATAATATATTCTAAATATAAGAAGTTTGTAAAGAGGTGGTACCAAATTTCTTCTCTACAGGGAATATTTTTATTGTTTATCAAGCTGCACGCTTCTCTGATGGCAAGTATTATGTAAGCAAGCCTAACTCATTGCTGCTAGGTTCTGAGCAAAAATCCAAAGTCCACATCTGTAGAGTCCCAGTTCTCATTCTTATATGCTCATTCCCAATAATGGCTAAGATGAAGAATTTTTTTGATTTGTAGTTCTGTACTAAGGTTTATTCAGGTTGCTAAATGATTAATTCTTTCTATCATTGAAATGATCTCACCTAATTCAGCAAAATAGATGCTGAATGCAAGAATTATCTCAAATGCCTTGCTGAACTAAGGTGTGCTGAATGCCTCATCTAGACGTGCAGAGTTGGAAAACTTTTCATCTGAGGACAGTCTGACATGTCAGCTGGTGACTCGTGTGTGCACGACTCCGCTACAAATGAGGCATCCTTTGTTTAGTTTTAGACTGAAGTTTGCAGGACTATTGTGTCAATACAGCTGAGCTTTGACTGAGTTACAAGAAAAGATTTTAACTTCATATATATATACACACACGCATACATACACACACTTGGAGATGGTTTTATGGAATGATAGACAATTTGAAACTATACAGAACTGCCCCAGATATTTCTATCTTTAGCCTACTGACAAGAGTTCAAATAATTTTTTGTTCTGCTGCTGCTCATTACAGGTGAAAACCTGTGACTAGGCTGGGTATTCTGCAATCCCAGATCCTGTTCTGTGCTTTTTAGTTTGCTCTTTTTGTTATCCTTTCCAGTTTGATCCAATCTCCTGTTGTTTCCTGAGAACAGCTGCTGTACAACTACTAGACAAGAGCAGATATCTGAGACACATTTAAAGAGAATGCAAGGGAGCAGATTTTTTTTTAATGAAATTTGCTATCAATGCAACTTTAATACACAGATACAAAATTTTCATGCTTAATTCAAGAACAGATACCAGGTTTTAATTGATTTTTAATACACAGCAGATTTTTTTCATTCCCAGAGCAGAACAGGGAACGGCATCAGAATTTGGAAATACACAGACATCTCTCGGAGCCCAGCTGCCAGTTAGCTGACACAGTAGTTCTCAAGACAGTTTGCTGTGTCACTCCTTTAAAAATGTTGTCTCTTTTTTGACTTTTTCAAGTCAAGATCAGTAATTTCTGAAGCCTTTAACTTTTTGTGCTGCTTGAATAGGTATCATTTCTAAAATATTGCAGAAACTAAAGATAAATTTTGTGATTTAACTTACCTATGAAAAAGTTAGTAATCTCATCTAAATTGCTCGCGTTGTATCTTTCAGCGTGCCAACACTACATTGGACAGCTGAATTTATGACAGCTAATCCTTTGACTAGGAAACCATTAAACATTGACACCTGGATAAATAATAGGTTTTCACTTTTATAGTAGGTCTTTCATTCAGATGATTTTTGGCCACTATTATCTGATTTTTGTTCAGATTCTTGTAAGAAATGAAGTAGCAGTCATTTCAGGTGCATGTTCTCAGATGCAAAGATGTAAGAGAACACTCAGTTTTCATATCATTTAAGCCATAACATGGAAACTTTTCTTAGAGGTACTTTATAAAACAAAGTATGTGATTAACTGTTGTTTGTGATCCAAAGAAACTCTAGAGGATACGATAGCTTCAAATTTATTTTAAAAGGACTTTTTTTGCACATGTATGTTTCAACATTGTTCTGCTTTCTTAGGGACTGTATGAAAGGAGATGAAACAGAAAACAAGAAAATTGGCTGCACTGTTAACCTTATGGTAAAGATGTTTCCTTTATCTCTTTGTGATACTGTGCAATGTTGTTGAAACTGGGATGGGAAAGGTTGGGATAGGAATCTGTGTCAGAAAAGTGTAGCTTCAGAATCGGAGCACTGGGATGACAGAACAGAACGACAGGGGTCCAACACTCTGCTTAAAGCAGGGCCAAATAGGTCGGGTTCCTCAGGGCCTTGTCCAGCTGAGCTCTGAGTATCCCTGTGACAGAGGTTCTACAACCTCTCTCGCCTTTTCTTTCAGCTTTTGACTACTTTCATTTTGAAAAAAAATCATGACAGAATAAAATTAGTGGGTTAAATCAGTGTGGATGTGAAAAAAAATAATACTTTTACACTAATAATGTCTTCTCTTTTCAATACCATTGTAAATACACAGATGCTACTGATTGTCTTGAATGAAGGAAGAGTCTCAGTAAGAATACAACTCTTTTTTTCTTTCACAGAATTTCTATAAATCCGAAATTAACAAGGAAGAGATGTACATCCGCTACATCCACAAGCTGTGTGACATGCACTTACAGGCTGAGAACTATACAGGTAAGTCAGTCATCATATGGGGTCTGCTTGAAATCCCGGTGAAGGCTTTGGACTCTCCCAATGTTATACTCTAACATCTGATTCATTCTTTTGGAAAAGTTTGTATGAATCAGTTATGGCAGTTGGGAAGATAAGAAGCTGAGGTCCAGCTCATTCCCTCAAGTGAAATAATGTATGTCTGTGCCCACACAACCAGACGACTATTCTGTTACACCCCGAATTTTACATTAAAGTGTTCTACGAGGAAGATTGATCAAAAAAATCACAACAGAGGAATGAGAATTAGAGGAAGATTAAAATCACAAAACCACAGTTATATTATCATTTGCCATATTTCCTTGCATATGTTGTCCAAGCTCTGTTTACAGCTGCAGGCCCCAAATCTAGTTACATATTTGAATATCTAACTGTGTATTTAAATCAAGTAGCTAGTAAACAGAAACTTGACAGATTTGTACCTAAAAATCAGGTTCACAGGAAACAGCTTTGTGTTGCTGTTCTAAGTAATTGAATAATTTAATGATCATCTAAGACTTCAGAATGTCTTCTCAACTTGTAAATCAGAAATTCCAGCCTGTTTAAGAAGCAGGTCTAGCGACCTTTCAAGCTACTGGCTGTATTTATTTGTTGTCACTGATTCAGTGTTCAATAATTGCATTTCCAACAGAGGCTGCATTTACGTTGCTTTTGTACTGTGAGTTGCTTCAGTGGGAGGACAGACCTCTGAGAGAGTTCCTGCATTACCCATCTCAGTCAGAGTGGCAACGTAAGGAAGGTCTGTGCCGTAAGATTATCCATTACTTCAACAAAGGGAAGGTATGCCAACTTCTTCTCTCTTCCAGCAGCTTCCTTCCCTTTTCCTGACTTACTTAGGGCTTGCAAGCCTACCATCTCAGTTCAGTAGTCTGAAAGTAAATTTGTATCAAAAGGTTTTATAACTTGACAAATTGCTTCTTGGCTCTCTGGATGAAAAAACAGATGAGAAGATGGATATGGGTATTTCATTATGCGTAACGTTTGGAACTAGTTTGGGTAGGCCACCAGGAAAAACACCAAAACAGTTTTATACCTTTAAACCAAACTTTGGATCACCTGATTTGGCAGAGAGCTCTATGAATGCCAGCTCCTTGGCTTTTGGGGGGTGGGATTGCATTTTGTAGTCGTCTATGCAAATTGCTGTGTTATGACTCACTTTAGGACTTGTTTTGTTTCCAACCTACAGAAGTAAATGGCAGGCAATGCACCGTAGGAGTCCCTTTATTAAAAAAGATTTAAGTCTTTTCAGTGTCACTGTTACTCTAAAGTGGCTTTCAATTAAAGTGCAGTTCCATCCATTGCACAAGAAGAAAATCAATACATTTCAATTTCACATATTCGGTATGTTTTTCCTACAATAAATGTTTTTTTTTAAATTACTGCAGATGTAGGTGTTGCAGTCCCTTGTGTCGTGGCATTTTGGGAACATTTCAGAGGTGAACCTTAAAAGTGACACCATCTGTCAGAATATTTTCAAATTTTTCCCTTCTCTAGCAAAATTCCTTATATTATTGGAAGATAACGTCTGTATGTGCGCCTCAGGGTTGGTTTTGCCTGTGATGGCAGTGGCAGTGGCATTAAGTACAAATGTAATTTGGTTCATACGGGGTTGTCTTTCCAGATGATTCTTTCCTAGCCCTGATAATAGAAAGTTGCATATGGCAGAGACATTCTCTACAGAACCTGCAAAAGGAAGTCAGATTCCTGTGTGTAGGAAGAAATGGCCTATTTATGAGGAAATGGTTACTTCAGAAGAATTGGGGGGGCACAGAATTGTTCTTTTGTAGTAATACTGCATATGGTTCTCTCTTTAGTTTCAGAAATTTTCAGGGTTTTTCTGACTGCACTTTAAAAAAATTACTGACTTGTGCAAATATTGCAGTACTGTACTGTCTGACTAGACAAAGATGATATAGAGACTATGTAAAACAAGTGAGCCCGTATTTTTGACAAAACCAAGCAATGCATGTATGCACTGAAGAGGAGTAAAAACTTGACGGATGTAATTTTGCTATAAAACTCCTAACAGATTATAGAGTGTTAACCTCTTGAGGTTTTTTCCCACTGTATGTTTTTGGAGTTACTTGACTTTGTGTTTTAATCCTCCTTTATTATAAATGGTAGCTGAATGACTAAATAATCCACTTAAGCAGTGTGTATGTCACTCAAACTGTGGAAGTGAAAGAAGCTGAGAAGCTAAATCCTCCTGGTGCTTTTCAGCACTCTTTCTGTTGCTGCATAACAAGGAATAGCTCAGGGAATGGCAGAAACTTGCTTCCCTCAACTTGTGTCTGACAGTTCTTTCTGCACTACCCTAAGATGGTCCCTCCTCAGGTCTCAAAGAGTGGAATTTGTTATTGTGTCCTTCAGTTGCATTTCTGGAGTTAAGTTTCTCATGCTGCTCCTGGCATCTTCCACCAAGTAAGGGGGTCAAAGCAGCATGAAAAGGGTGTAAAAATTCTGCATTTGTTAATGGGAGAATTTTCTCAGCACAGGAATGGGGGAAAACTACGGCCACAAGACTGTCTTGTGAGTGATGTAAAGGGCATGCCAGTGGAGGGCAAGGAGTGGTGGCATGGCCCATGGCAGGCCTGAGCGCTGCAGTGGGGTGCAGAATTGAGTAACTCCCGTTCTCAGTGCTGCAGTAGCAGCCCTGAGCTGGGAAGGAACAAGGTGTTCCAAAGCCCTTTTAGCCATCACTCTGGCTGTGTGCTCCTTCCTACTAATTTCTGCTGTACTTTGAATTGCTTTGTGGCTCAGTCGGCAGTGGGTGCAAGTGCATAACATTAAATGAAGATTTTTTCGTTTAATTCACAGTTACAATTTTGTCCGTTAAAACTCAAGGTTTTCTAGTTGAAGGAGGCTGTGAATGGAACAGTGTGAACCCGATCGATCATGCTTCTGGACAGCAATAGCTTGAAAACCGCACAACCCTTTTCTGTCCAGTTCACTGCTAGATTTTATTAACTAAAAATCCTGACCAGCTCCCATCACAGTGTGTATTCTCCTTAGTGCCAGCCAAGTGCTGTGAGAGACCCAAAGCTGTGTTTCCAAAGCAGTTCATTTTTAGATCATGTGCTCCATACCCAAAATTTGAACTAATTTCTCTTGTGCACTCTCATTTGAATCCTATTTCCAAAAGAAATCTGCGCATTGGGATGTGAGTAAATAAAGGTTGCCAGTCATAAATGTTGATTGTCTCTATCTGTGCCTCCTTGCGTGCAGTCAGCAGTGCTCAACTGAGAGTTGCTGATGCCATAGGAGAAAGCTGCAATAAATGTCATATGAATGTGCTTTTCAAGTGAAGGACATAATATAGAACATGCAAACAGATCAGACGTCAGCAAAACAGAAAGCAGGAATGAGGGAAATTAACAGTGGAGACACGAGGAAATTATTTGAAGAGGGGGAAGAATGATGCTTTAGAGGGAAGTGACACTTGTGTAGCACATGGAATTACATATTAAATTTCTACACTGTGAAGATGGCAGTCATTAACATCACAGATTTTAAAATGGAGGATTCTAGTGACTCAGATATCCATTCATTCTCTTTTCCGTTCAAATATCTGCAAACTCTTTCTCTGTAAGAAGTTACCTGTATGTTGTTTCTTCACTTCTGTATCTCATCTTGTATCTGCAGAATATTCAGCTAGCACAGTCGAATTTCTCTGTGTGGAAATCTAACTGAAAGAAAGAGAGAAAGCCTGAGTTAAGGATGACAGGAATAGTATCAGGGTACACACAGAAGAGCTGGTATAAAGAGAAATAAAATGTGGTTACATATTGTTAAATTTAATTCACATCAGAAAAGGAGTGTGAAAAGGTTACATCTTTAGGATCACCTCAAGGGAAGACAGCCAGCTTTCTGCTTCTATCTAGAAGACAGATTAGAGAATTATGTAGGCTTTAGCCCCAGCATCCCATTTGGAAGTGAGACTCTGCACTTTTTGTGTGACAAAAGCATTTTATTCCTGGCCAGCTGTTTTAGAAGAGACTTTTCTTTTCCATTCTTTCAAGTAAATATAGATCAGCTAAGGACTGAAAAATCTATGTATTGATACTGTAAAATATGTTGAAACCTAAAAAAAAACGCAATGGTGTTTGTGTTTGCAAATATAAACACTTAACTGGTTAATGTTGTTGATCCCAATTTGGTGTATCAATTTGCATGTCATGGACTTTGACAACCCACAGCAAAAATCCTGTTAATTTGAGATCACAAAAACCTGAGTAACAGTCTGAGTAGTCAAGTAACTGATCTTTCAGTTCATTTCCTATTATATTTATCTAAATAAATCTCAGGCTCCCATCATCCAAAATTACTATCAGAATATGCAAATTGATTCTGAAGGACTCTTTTATTTAGCAAGTTCTTATATAAGTTTTTGTAATTAACTGAAGCTGAAGAGATGTAGGATCATTATTTTTGCCTGTTTGGTTCTTATGACTATCCCTTCTTTTAATAAAAAAGTCCTTAAACTTACTGGTTTTGCTATTCAGAGAAAAAAAACCCTTTGCTGGTATTAAGGATGAGAGAACAGACACTACAAATGTGTGTGCATGAAGGGAAGCACTGGAAGTACCTAATACACTAAATCAAACAGTGTAGAGCTTCATTTTTACATGAAGGTACATGTAACCAGAAAAACTATTTCCATATTAAGTGCTAATATTTTACATAATTGCTGTTAATTACTGTTACCAATAATTTACAATATTGCTGTTAATATTTTTAAAACTTAAGGTGATAGTCTAACTCGCACATTAATTTTCTTTTCACTACAACAGGGTCCCAGTTAAAACAACTGGCAAGTTAGCCCAGTAATGCATAAAAGTTGACCCAATAAAGGTTCAACTGAGACCTTGGTGTTCTAGACCCTTTACATAAGTATGGTAAGAAACAGTCATTCCCCCAAAAGCCTTCTAGTCTATGCAGGTAAAAGATAATGGGAGGGGAGATTTCAGTTCAAGGGTGTAAAATGAGCACTCTAAAAAGCTAAGTGAGGTAACAGGGGAGTCTTTCTCTCAGTGTGAGCGTGCCCAAACTCAGTCTCTTTCTTCCTTACCTCTGAGGACAATGGGTATGGCGTGCTAGAAAAGATTTATTGTATGCAGACTGTAAGTTGAAGAAATGAGTTTTGCTTTCAGTTCTGAATATGGATATTCACTCAGTGCAATAATGCAGGTCAGTTCTGAGGATGTTTTGTCTCTGTGTTTGAGTGTTTCCCATTGCTTGACAGCTTCATGCTTTCCGTAGGAAGCAGCAGCCGTGGGAAGGGGAGCACTGTGCTGGGGAGTTAAGCCCTCTCTCTTTACTCCAGGGAGTTTTAGTGCAGAAAGCAAAGGAGGTATTGGGGGTGGGTTGGAGGGGTGTTTAACAAGAAGAAAAATTGTTAGTTGTATTATCTTTCTCCAAAAAAGTTCCCAGCCTTATGAGTGAATTGTCAGTGACAAGCAGTATGTGTGTGTAACTTCAATGGAACATATGCCTCCGTTAGCGTATTGAAGAAGGAATTAATCTGATACTTAATGGAAACTGTTTCATCACATTGCATTTTCACATCTAATCCCTGGCATTTCCTACCAAATAAATTCCCAAAATTGAGTTTCCATATTTCTCTCAGCTGAGTTGGTGATAACATTCTGGTTGCTGTGAGTGTGATTTGCTTTGGTTTTGCAGAGCTGGGAGTTTGGAATCCCGCTGTGCAGAGAACTGGCCATACAGTACGAAAGTCTCTATGATTATCAGAGCCTCAGCTGGATTCGGGTAAGTAGCGGCAGTTCCTCTCCTTGCAGACTCCTTTCAGAACATTCTGAATTTTAAACATAAACATACTCCCTATATAGCTCCATGCATTTACACTGACTCCTTTGCCATTGGTTCGTTTCAATGACTTTGTAGGTCCACTGAAGTAATTCCTAAGTCTGCTAGCAGTAAACTTCCATAAGTATATGGAGACAGCACACATGTAGGAGCTGAGCTTGCTATTGCAATTGCATATTTATATATATTTTTGCATAAAATATCCTTTTTTTTCTTTAAAAAAAATATGACGTATTGATATTTCATTTTAATTCGAAAAATATCAAGGACAGCTTGTGCCTCAGGTGACATAAGAGGAACAAGAGAGAAAGAATGGAGAAGACAAACGTTTATGGTGTTCTTGTCAATTCACAAGAATCTGGTCCTCTGGTAAAACCGAATGTGATTATATCAGGGCACATTTGCAGCATTGTGCTTTAATCAGAAAAAGTCAAAGTTCTGATTGTTATTTAAAAGCTCTATGAATGTGAAAATAGTTCATCTGCTTCTGTCCCCTGGGGTAGCATGCATACATCCAAATAAAGATTTATGCTATGTGTATGTATTCTTATACACAGTGGTTTAAATTCTGTTTAGAAGTCAAATTTATTCTCATCTGAAGATATCCATCTAACTAGGTCTCATGAACTGCACTTCTGAAGAACCTGTTTTCTTCAAAGTGGCCCTAAAGAGGGTACGGGTCACCCTCTTGGCTGTGCACTTGTTTATTGTAGACATCTAACATAGGGCAGTGTGAAAATTTATCCTGGTGTACAGGAAAT
The DNA here is from genome assembly GCA_009819775.1 of Phoenicopterus ruber ruber. Taxonomy (NCBI): domain Eukaryota; kingdom Metazoa; phylum Chordata; class Aves; order Phoenicopteriformes; family Phoenicopteridae; genus Phoenicopterus; species Phoenicopterus ruber. Next base: position 19,815,366 of record CM020224.1, read on the forward strand.
GCCAAATGGGTAAAGTGATGGTGAATGATGAGCAAACAAACTTATTAAAGGCTTAGTCAAGACGTTCATCAAGGCTTTCTTTCCTAAAACATCAGTAAATTAGCTATTCTTGCTGCCTCTTTATCATTTGGATTTAATCAACTGGCAGGTGAAGAGCATCTCGGGTGATCAGTGTAACCAGTTCACCTCATCCTTTCGCTCACCTGTGTGACCTGTTTTCTGTTCAAGTTCCCTAAACCTGCATTGACTTGACCTGACTTGAATTTCTCCCCACTCTGAAGAGATTCCTCTATGCCATTCACATCATTCAACACATTCCTTTATTCTTCCTGCAATGACTTTGGGACCTCCTCCATTTTAGAAAAGTTCATATGTGTGGGAACCGAGAACAAAACCTTGATGCAATGTTCTAAGTCAAAGCTGCTGTTAGGGTTCCCTGCAGTGGAAGCAATGATGTCAAACTGATTCTTCTCTTTAATAAGCTATCTTTTTGCTATAGTGAAATTGCTGTGAGCCTTTCCACTGAGATTGTTTGGCAAGGGGTCTTGAAATCCCACTCTTGATACAAATGCTAGCACAATGCCCAAACTAATAATTGGAACTAGAGAATAGTCCTTTTACTTTTTCCAAATACCTTTTTTCTTCCATGTTAAACCTACTGGTGCACAGAGCTGTAGAAGATTTAATTTTGTTTTATCCTTTTTCATGCCTCTCAACTCAATTAAGGCAAACCCAATTGAATTGATATAATTTTCCAGACAGTGGTATAGATTTTGAGCTGTAGGAGAGAATAGGACACTGTGAGACAGGCAACACAGATCTTAATCTCAGCTTTGCCATTAATTCTGCAATGCAAAGAAAATTACATGCAAGACCTGTTTAATTTAAAATGAGATACAACAGAAAAATTTCCATATGTCATCTTCTTGTGGTTTAGCCCCAGCCGGCAACTAAGCACCACGCAGCCGCTCGCTTACTCCCCCCGCCAGGTGGGATGGGGGAGAGAATCAGAAAAAAACCCCTCATGGGTTGAGATGAAAACAGTTTAATAGGACAGCGAAGGAAGAGGAAATAATAACAATAATGATAAAGGAATATACAAAAACAAGTGATGCACAATGCAACAACTGCTCACCACCTGGTGCTCGATAGTCCATCCCGGAGCAATTCCTGCCCCCCAGCCAACTCCCCCCAGTTTATATACTGAGCATGACGCCATATGGTAGGGAATGTCCCCTGGGCCAGGCTGGGGCAGCTCTCCTGCCTGTGCCCCCTCCCAGCTCCCTCTGCCCCTCCTCGCTGGCAGAGCAGGGGAGGCTGAAAAGCCCTTGGCTTAGTACAAGCACTGCTTAGCAACAACTAAAACATCAGTGTGTTCTCAACACTATTCTCATCCTAAACACAAAACACAGCCCTATACCAGCTCCTAGGAAGAAAACTAACTCTATCCCAGCCAAAACCAAGACACATCTCTGAAAATGTAAAATGAGTATGATGATACTATAGTCTGTTCCACCATGTAGACTGTTTAATTAATAATTTTTATCTTTAAAAGAATGTCAGTCTTGTCGTAAAAAATTGTGGGAGCAAAAAATTAATGTGATATTTTAATGTGTCTTGAGATTCTAATGTTTTAAGCGCAGCTTTAAGGGTCTGATAGCAGCTATGTTTTTCCTCTGCAGAAAATGGAAGCTACCTATTACGATAATATCATGGAACAGCAGCGCTTAGAACCTGAGTTTTTCAGAGTTGGCTTTTATGGTCGGAAATTCCCATTTTTCTTGCGGGTAAGCCAGACTTACACAAAATACAACAAAGTGACCAGGCTCAGATTAGCAGTTAAGGCCTTGTATTTTTGTTGTGGAGATACAATGTCTGCTATTCAGCTTATTTTTTTATGCCTGCACAAGGAGAAACAGCTTTCTGGCTGAACTGAAGGATGTGGTCCATTGGGAATGTTCTTAGGAACAGAGACCAGAAATTTGACTCATGCCTATGTGTATTTTTGACGATCTGCAGATGCAGCACAAATTGCCTCTATATTAAGCAAAATGCTGTATTGCAGCAATGTTGGGTCATTACTCAACTAATTTTCATCATCTCAAATTATCACACTTTAAAAAGTCTCACATGACAGAATGATTCTAATACCAGACTGATGACTCTCTTACGCTATCTACAAGCAAAAATTTCCTCTCTCTCCAACAAAAAGCCTAGCAGCTTCTCTGGACATGTCCTCACTTTGAGCTTATTGTCTGCTGGTGTATACAGGATCAGCTGGATCTGCAATCCATTTAAAAAGTGAAATTATCTTCTTTTCCTAATGAGGAATCAAAGTGGATATTTGTTCATACGATGTCTTGTTGCTAGTTCAGAGCAAGGAAGGAATATAGTCTGACAACTGCTGTAAGAACTGTGAAAATTGATGGTAGATGCCATCTAGCTTGACAGGACAAGCTAACTTGAAGTGTGTTTTCAAGGACTGGAGGTGCATGTTTTGTGTTCTCTTTAAGGAAATGGTTTGACAAGGGATGCCACCACTCCTGAGTTATACAGTAAGAAGCTACAAAAAGCCAAACTGTGTACTGTTTTGAAAATAGCACTCTTAAATTTCCCTCTGATCCTAAGTATTTTTTTTTAACTAGGATTTAAACATTGGTGTTTAATTACAGTCTTTTAATGGAAACACGGGCAGGGGAAGTAAAGGCAATTTGGAATTAATCAAGATGCAGATGCTACCAGTGGATAAAGGGTGGCTTCATGTTATTCAAAGGTGAAGTTGAACAGTACCATAATGTAGCAGCCTGAATCGGTGTGTAGAACACACGTGGAGAGGAATCTGAGGAAATGACAAGTGTTGCGGTATGAAGCAGTAGCTACCCTTTCATGAAGATCTCCAGAAAAAACTGACAATTTCTTTTTTTATATCTAACAACAGATGTTTCAGAAAATCAATGACAGCAAAGTCATTATGGCACATAAGTGATCCTACATTTCAAGTAAAATCAGTGAATCTAGCTTATCTTACTACATTATGAATCCTGCAGTTTTATGTTGGATCCTGCATGGCCTGTGTGTTTAACACTGCACAAGTTTTCAGTGCACAGCACCTACTCTTTGCGAAACAGTGTAACAATATGGATACTTGGCTGGAGACATTAACAGCGAACATGAGCGTACATAATTATAATCCTTGTTAATTCTGCAATTATATTTGGTAGCAGTACTTCTGATAGCAGATTACTAATGTAGCAATCTCATTAAAAGTCATCCTCCTCCTTTCTCTCTCTAATGATCCATACAGCGTACACATTGTGAAGCACAGACTAAGCCCATTAGCAATCTCATCAGCATGGATCACACTGTAAAGAGATTGGAAGCAGCTATTCTAGAGAAGAAAAAGATTTACATGGATTTAAAATTTTCATATGGATATGGGAGTGATTTAAAGTGATCAAATAACTCCGTGCCCTTTTCTGTTTTTCTATTGCTGTATAGCTTAAGACAGAAACTAACCACTTCTTTCTAAATCTTTGATTTTGAAGACCCTTTGTCTAGAAAAGTCATTGTTCATGTTTCTATGAATTCTGCATCTATTTCTAGCCTTCCTACATAAGTAAATTAAAACTGTCCATGTCTTCTACCTACCAGAAGTTCAAGTAAGGCCTGACAAGCCACATTCTGAGATCTTGTGTTGGCATCTGTCTGAAAAGTCTATTAAATTTAGCTTTGAGGTGTTTTCAGGGCGTTATTTTTAGAATCACAATAACTTTATTTATAGGCTTACAGTTTTCTGGATTGCTGCAATCAAAAGCTAAAACAGAGAAAGCAGTAAGTGTCATGAAGAGATTCACCTTCAAACATGGACTCACTCCAAATTTAATAATAGCTGCAAAGTTTGGGCATTACAGACTGAGCTGTCAAGATCCATCGTGCAGTTTTTCTCCCAGTTCATTGGTTGCTGTGACTGCTGCATACAAAGTGACACATGTCACAGCTGGAACATGAGATCTGTTCCATAACGTTGAAATGCAAAGCCAAAGATAACTGCACTCCCTGACTGTGTTTTACGGTTGGGTTTTGCTGCTTTCTCTTCAATTTTGCTACAAGAGCAAGAACTGCTCAGCCAGAACCATCTTCCAGAGCAATTAACAAAACGTCATTGCATATACTGCAGCTTCTAAATGCTGGAAATATAATGGGGGGGAACTGTTCTTGTTTGCTGGGGTTCTTTCTTTGTTTTACGAAGGTGAAAAATCTCCCTGTACTTCTAGTTATTATTATGTGTATGAGAGTTAAAATGACCAGAATTAAGAGAATTTGCCTGCTTTGATTGGTCTTGCATCAGGAGACATTAACACCAATCAAAATGGTATTTTGTGGTAATACAGTTAAGACACTGGAATACAATCTTTATGACACTGAGGACTTTAGAAATCCTGTATCTTGCTGTTCAAAGCGTCCAAGAACTCTGCACAAGTGGTTTAATGCCTCAAGAGGCATATCTAAACTCAAGCTTTCCATTACTGGCAGAAATGAAATTTTGTTCATCAAGAGGAAAGTGCTTTTAGGGCTGAAGGGGAACTTGCTAAGTGGCCGCTGAGAATTCTTGGTAAGGCTTTTCCATATTACTCCCCTATAGACAGGGGAGTTCCTGAGGATGTATTGTTCACCATGATCGGAGGTGGACTGTATGGCTACAACAATACAACAATGATTAAACAATGATTTTTGTGAACAGTTTGTTATGACTTCTCTCTAAGGATAACTGATAAATTCATAAACATATATCTCCCTCTGTTCTATGAAATCCTCAGGACTTCTATCCATCTGGTGTAAACTGTATTTGACAGCAGCTTTCCCAGTGTAGAACAGCTGAGTTGGTGACTTAGTCTCAAGTTTTGGTTGATATGTTTCAGTATAGTCCAATTAAAAAACAGTCCCTTTTCAGTTGTGTGAAAAGCAAGTAAGAAAAGACAATAGGACTGAATGCTACATGCGTATGGATCAGAGGCATCTTTCTGTTGAGAGATCGGTGAAATAGTCTACTTATTCATCACTTCTTGCTGAAATACATTGTACAGAAAAAGGAAGGAATAAAATATATCAGCTGTGTTAAATGCACATTTTACTCTCACATTAGCATATTGACATTGTCATTTATCTTTGTTTTTGAAGCAGTAAAATTTAAAGTGAGATAAAAGCCGATAGAATTTAACTTACTTTTAAGGAGACTAATTTATGCTTGTCCTTCTTGCAGAACAAAGAATATGTATGTCGGGGCCACGACTATGAGAGGCTGGAAGCCTTCCAGCAGAGGATGCTGAGCGAGTTCCCCCAAGCCATTGCAATGCAGCATCCAAACCACCCAGATGACTCTATATTGCAGTGTGATGCGCAGTGTATCCTTCAATGAAAGGACAAACTCTGATTAGAACAACTGTGGTAGAGCACAGAGCAGGAAGGTATTGAAAAGGTATCAACTTGGACACCTCAGTTCTTAAGTGTTTTCGGTAGAGCTGGACATGGACAAAACCATACACCTGTCTGCAGTAGACATGAACTGGTTCATTGCATTATGTATGGTTGGAGAGAACTGTCATTTTTCATTCCGGGAGTAATGCAGGTCATATTCGATGTGTAAGGGAAATAGCTATGCTTGGTCACATCCATGTTTTAACCTTTACCAACAGCATTGCCACAATGCACGTTTCGTGTCGGTAAAAGTATTCCCACTACCTTCTCTTGGAGAACATTTTGTTGGGAACGGGTATTAATTCCCAAGTTTTATTTTCCATGATGTTTATTTTTGACATGAGTGGGTTGTGGGTTTTTTTTGCAGTCTCCCTTTCTTTTAAACTGCTGAACTATTTATATACCTAAGGTTTTGAATCTCATTCTTCTCATTGGTAATCTGTACTGTGATTTGATGCAACCAATACAATGCTACGTACATTTAAGGACTGAACCACGTAACATTTAGTGAGTCTGCAGAGACTTTTGGAGACTTTAGTCATGAGGATGCAGGATATTGCACAGGACTTTAACCATAAGGACATTGTCAGCAAGTGAAATCTCCTGAAATTGGTTGGTGTTTCCCACTTGTCTTTCATAACACGTGCTTTTCACTCTGCTATCTAACACTGACACATTCATAGCCAGAGGGGTTGTTTGTATCTGTATTTTGGTTGGTTTGTTTATGCTTGCAGAGATCTTGTCTGAAACACTGAGGTTAAACCAGTTCAATTAAACTGGACTGTAAATTGATGAAATTAGGATGACTTTGGTTTGTAGACAAAACTAAGTATCTAAGGTGAAATTTATCAAAGGTAAATATTTAGGTACCTAAATACATCAAGATGTACTAAAGTGCCAAAATGAAGCACCTAGCTCTAATTAAAACTAATAGGAACTAGGTATTTTGCCAGCTGTAGATATTTTGGATGTCTTTTACTACATACTCTCTGCATCCTCAGGTATCTTCCTCTTTGGTTAATCTGGCTGTGAGGTACTATAACTCTGTAGACTTTCCTAGTAGTTCTAGTCTAGTGTTCCGTTGTTTTACTTGCAAAAGAAGAGTGTTGGAAAGCACAGTGTGACTTTCTGAATTCACCATCCTGTTTCTTTCCACAGTAGAGAGAGCTTTTCTGTTTGATGTCCCATCGCTTTCTTTAACTACATAATTTACAGATTTACAGATCTATGCAGTGACTCCCATCCCAGACAATATAGATGTGCTGCAAATGGACCGTGTCCCTGATCGCATAAAGAGCTTTTACCGAGTCAACAACATCCGGAAATTCCGCTATGACAGGCCTTTCCACAAAGGCCCGAAGGACAAGGAGAATGAATTTAAGGTAGAAGTAGGGAATGAGCAGTGTTTCAGTGTTAATCTCTTCAAGATAAATACTGTCTTGTTATTTTAAACTGATAGAGCCTTTCAAGTAATCCTGATTTGATGGCCAAAGATATTATGGTAACTCAAATAACAAGTAGCTGTTGAGTCCAATGGTTACACACCTGATGGGATTAAAGTGTTTTCCAGTTTAAAGGCGAGTTACTTTAGTGCCAGGAGAAATGCCTTTTGAAGCAAGGATGGGTTTTTCTGTTTGGTTGGAATTTTTTTTCTTACTGCCATGTATGTCCACAATGTCGTCTTGGTTCCCATGACGGAATTGGTGGTCAACCTTTAAAAATTAATGGAAATGTTGAATGTGTTGCTTTAGAGCATACTAAATACTGGTTTTGTTGTTCAAGTGACTTTCAGCGTGACGTTCTGCAAAGTAAGTTAATGCTCAGGAGGTTAATATATTCTTTTCTGGACTTTACCCCCTTCGCGCCTGTAGTAAGAGTGCAGATGATGTGATTGTGATTCACTGTGTACCTCACATCCTCAATTGCTCTTTGCAGAGCTTGTGGATTGAACGTACCACTCTGACCTTGACTCACAGTTTGCCTGGGATCTCTCGTTGGTTTGAAGTGGAGAGAAGAGAACTGGTAACATTCATAGTTCCTGTAATTGGGGTTTGAAATGATGAGTTACTGAGGACATGGGATAGGCAACTTAAAACTCCTTTCACTGAAATTTTGCAGTTTGCAATGATGAAGTTTACCAATGATTAAGTACGTCTCTTTTCCACTACTTAGTCTAAATAATTGCTGAATGTAACCAGGGGAATTATGTGAGGGAACGCAACAGTGTAACAGACACAGTGCCAAAAAGATGGAATAATTGCATTGTTGCCATGTTTTCAGTATACAAAAAGAAGTTATCGCAACTCAGTGACCTGAAATATAGCATTGCCAACAGTAAAGTTTGTTAATGTAGCTAATTTTCTACAAAGCAGTAAAAACTGAGAGAGATCAGTGAACAATCCTAGAGTATCATTTCATTACAAGGAAGATAATAAATCTCAGTGAAGTGTCCATGGAATTAAAGTATGTTTTATTGCCTTTGAGGTTGAAGTAAGTCCTTTGGAAAATGCCATTCAAGTGGTTGAGAACAAAAACCAGGAGCTGAGAACACTGATAAGCCAGTACCAGCATAAACAAATGCATGGTAACATTAATCTTCTCAGCATGTGTCTGAATGGAGTGATTGATGCAGCTGTTAATGGGGGAATTGCACGATACCAGGAGGTAAGCTAGGCTCTGCTTCTGAATTTAGTATCATCTTTTCTCAATTTTATTTCCATTTCTGCTTCAAAGAGAGTATGACTTAATAAGATAAGGAATTTTCATGCACATTTTCTAAATATGAGGTTAAAACCCCTACTTGGTTATTCTGCATCAGTGCTTGCATAGCCACACGTCAACAGGAGGATCCAGAGTTGGGATATTGCATTGAAGTAGGTACAGTTGACAGTGGGGTTTCTCAAGAATGAAACTTGGCTTACCTGGAAATCCTGACTTGGCAGGTAAAAGAGTGAAGCAGATTTTTTTTATACTGCTTACATTATAAATCCATTTTGCAATAGAAGCAGTGGGCTTCATGGTAATTGAGACTGATTGGGCCTGTAGTCAGGAAAAGCCACTAATTCGTGCTACTCAACCATTATCTTTGCTAGCCTAATTTCAGACTCACTATAACCCTAAAATGATCATATGTGCAGTTATGTTATCTGGCATAATCTTTGGCAAGCTGTTTCTTAAATTCTGCACTGCAAAAGGTAGGGTGAAATCCCGAAAAATGGCAGCAGCGGTCCAGGGGTGTGGGACATGTCTTCCCTACAGAGCCGTGAAGAGAATGCTCTTCATGCTTTACATTAGTTACCACTTTACTCACTTCATTCCTTTAACTTTAGGCAGTTATGTGAAGGAAACTATATAAAATTCAAATAACTGGATGATCCAAGGCTTAGTGGGATTGCTCATCACTATCACATGGGGAAACCTGGTCAGATTCGTGATTCAACAGAATCGTCTAGGTTGGTAAAACTGTACTGTAGCTTTACCTGGATCCCAGAGTGCTAAAAGCAACAAAATTGAGCTGCTGCTGTTAGCTTAATATATTTAGTTTTCCTAAGACTTTTGGACCTTTTCTTCGACACCAAATTATGATGAAATATCTTCCAGTAAGCAGAAGGCTTTTTTTTTTTTTTTTTTTTTCTACAGGCCTTTTTTGATAAAGATTATATCACAAAGCACCCTGGAGACGCAGAGAAGATCACACAGCTCAAGGAACTCATGCAGGAACAGGTACTGTTTTTCAAATGCAAAAGAACGTTGCTACAGTGTCTGGATTCATCAGCAGTTAGTCTAAACATATGAGATCCAACTAATTCATTCAGAAGCAAAGAATTTTGGTACAGGAGATCTAAAGTACTTTTAAACAAAAAAGAGGAGGGAGATGGCCAAGGCGTTTATGAACAAGCCATTCACCTTATGGGACGTGAGGTCAAGCTCAGCTAAAAGTACATGAATTTTGTTGTCTCCATTTATTATCCAGTAGTCATCTTGCTGCGTTTCAAGCCTGCCGTTCATTTTTGGCATTTTGAATTATGTCTTCCCAGTAAATTTCAAAGATAATCAGAGTCAGGATAGGCCAGGTCAGATTTGAGATTAAACTGGCAGAGCTACATGGGAAAACTTAATGCCTATTTATATTATCTGCAGTTTTATTTTTCATGAGTGTCTTCATGAAACATCTTGGTAGATAAAGCTAGCTGAATGCTTTGATGGGAATGAAATCAGAAAATCGCATCCCTCTTAACTGAAAGTTTGGCAAGATATACCCCATTAAACAACATGTCCAAGTCTGAATAGAGCTACTAGGCCTGTTTCTTCCACAAATCACTTAACTGCATTTCAGATTTCCCATCTGTAAAATAAAGATAATGCTTATCTCCCTCCAATCCTCAAGAGAATGTTTGAAGATTAATTAGTTATTGTTTTTACAGACTTTGGATCATGTAGGGAATTATATACATCTTAAGCCTGCTACCATTACTATTTTCTTTCATCCGAGAGCTTATATAATCTCATTCAATCACTAATATTATAAGTTTGACCTTTGAAAAAGTGACCTTTAAAAATAAATAATGAGCAATAGAAAGAGTGACTATGCATGCCACACTGTCACTGTTCAGCTCAATTATCAGAAACTCCTTTTAGAAATCTCTGTTGGCAACTTTGACCCCTTCTCTGACACTGAGTGGAAGGACTTTTCTTTGTCACAATGAATTATCTGTGTGAGGACGTAATGCTGTTCACTCTGGAGAGAGAATCAATCTGGTAATTTTTTACAGTGACCTCCTAACAAAAGTGATCCAACATGACATAAATGTACTTGTCTCACACTTAAAGTACTTGTTGAAGTAGTATGAACTTGCCAGGTCTCCTAGGCTTGCTTAATTATCAGCAGTCTTGTAAAAGCACAGTGGCATATTTTACAGTACTTTCTTGCGCACTGACAGAACTGCGGGACAGGCTTCTATTCTATCTCTTAGGCACAATTTATTTGGTTGTGTGATGTTTTCTTTTTAACAGGTACATGTCTTAGGAGTGGGTCTGGCAGTCCATGAGAAATTCGTACACCCAGAAATGCGTCCCCTGCATAAGAAACTGATAGACCAGTTCCAGATGATGCGATCCAGTCTGTACCATGTAAGCTGACAGTCATTTTTCCCATTTTGAATCATTCAGACTTACGATTAAACTTCTTTCAGTTGCAGTAAGGTTCACAAAAGAACTGGGCTGCTACAGCATTGATTGAACCTACTGGATTGCCAAATTATCAAAAGAATTCTTGATTTTTGTGCAAGAAGGAAGTCCTAGTAAGTCACTTAACTTAGCCTTTAATTTAAACTAGAATTTTTAATATTTGTATGTTCCTTGTTGTATCAAAAAACAATTGTAAAGCTTAATTTTCAGTTACTGTCTTACGTAGCAGAAAATGATGTAAAACAGAGGAAGAAAGATTAACAGAAAGTGTTAGATGTTGAGCTCTTTGAAAAAACTGCCATAATTTGGAGTAGCACGACATGGATTAGGCCCTGTAGAAGTGTTTTTATATAGACAGCAACAGAAATTCCTGTTGGCTGCTTTAGGCATCCAACTCTGGTGATCAGGACAGGCACTATTATGGGTCTATAGTTCTATATAGTCAACGGAACTGCCTCCAGAGTTCCATTCACACCACCTGTTATATACCAGAAGTACAAATACCATCCTCTAGGAATGATACCTTTCCTTCTCTGCGTGCTCTGCTGTACATTAGTATTCTGCGACAACTATACTTGAGGCATCTTTGCCAGGTGGGTCTCAGAAATTTGCAGCGCATTCTCCTTTTCCTGGTATAGTGAAATCTTTATGGATGCCTAGACACTGTCTTGAACATTATCACAACCAAACTAAAGGATATCTTTCTATAATGTAAAAGAATTATTTGAAATACATGGGTTAGCACTTTACTTTCCAACTGGATAATCTATCTTCTAAGGTAGCTTCTAGCTTGAAGGCTTTTTTCTCCATTCTTAGGAGTGAACACTATGCAACAATGGCCAGAAATAAGACCACCAGAATTTTAAAATACGTTCTGTGTCTTTCAAAGCAGATGAGATCTGTACAGGTCACAGTTGCCAGTTTGAGTTCACTACCTTTCCTGAGAGTTTGGACAAGATCTGCTTTTTTAAGTCCACATTTCGTTTTTTGAAAAATGTAGGTGGCTGTAATTTGGGCCACACTATACCTCCACTTTCCTCCCAAATTCCTGAAATAGTGGCTAGAAAGTGTCATTGGAAATACACAGAATAGGGTTGTAAGGCACTGAAGCTCCTCATCCTGTGGAAATGCAGGATAACTGAGGAGAACTGTAGAGAAGATGGAAACAGATCAGTATTTTTCTGAGAAGAAAACTTCCAATTTTCCATGACCAACTTAGCTAAAGTATGTTTCCTTTGCAGGAGTTACCTGGTTTGGATAAGCTGAGTCCAGCCTGTTCTGGCACTAGTACACCACGCAGCAACGTTCTGGTTTCACATGGACCTATGAGCCCAGAGAGCATAAAGCTGGTGCATCGACACAGGTACCCTGCTTTTTTCTACTGAAATACCTACTGATCTCTGCACACTGTTGTATTAAGATTCAGGGATCTAAGAAGTGTTTAACAGTACCGCAGGAGGAGCAGGATGAGTTTTGGCAGAAGTGTCTTTCATCTCCATTCAGTGCTAATTATTAAAGTTTGATTGAGGATTGGAATCAAAAAGTTGAGAAATCCAATTTGCAGCAAATGCTAAACACCTCCAGGTGTTACTCCATCACTTTACTTACTGTAGAGGCAGAAACACACATCTGCCACTCAGATCTCCAGATTTAATCTGACTTTGGAGGCTCCAACTTCTCCTACTTCTGTTACGCACGCAGCAAATAAATGGGTCCTTAACTACGATAAAAGGAAAATTTTATTCCTTGTTTTAGAACCTAACTCAATATGTACCTATTTTTAAGGATCAAAAAATGTTTACATCATTGGTTTTTATAATACTGATCAAATCAGAGCCCAAATATAAGAAAGGCTTACCAAGGTGTTTTGATCAGAATACCAAAAATGGCTCAGCAACAGAAGCATCTGAAAATGTGGATGCTTATTCAAACTGAATAACCATGTAAAAACTGAGATAATGATTGAGGATAAAAATTGGGATTTTCAGGGCACACCAGTGTTTTTGCATCCAGCCAAAATTGCTTATTTGAAAATGTATATATCCATGCCAGTATGAAAACCAGTGACAGGAATGTTCTTCCGTGTTTATTTCTCTTGGTGGGTCCACATAGCTCAGCTGTTTTTAAAGCCTGGCATGAAAAGCTGTGGAAACTTAGTCTTGAGTACATGAATCCAGGATGGTGAAATTCTTTTTACTATTAAAATTGAGTAGCTCTTATACTACTTTAGTGCCTTGGCAGTTGACAATTGGTGTCTGGGTGATGAAATTTTGTTTTCCTCAAAATTCCTCACTTTGTAAAGCCTTTTTTAATTCTTAGGGCAAACTAGGGAGATTCTATAGTGTAAAAAATATGTATTTGTGTATGTGATTCAGAGTGACAAAGAAAAAACTAATTTCATGAGTGAGACCACGGTGCAGCCTGCACACGAGCTGGGCTGTATTAATTTACTCGTCAGTGACAAAGTTGCCTTCAACTGTAATGCTGAGGCCCAACAGATGCAATAAGGAAAACTGCATTTCGACCTGCATGTCTCGTGCTTGGCTTCCTTTGGAATTTTTTTTTTTAAGCTGCTCCCACTTCAGCATTAAAAATGAGTGGTTTCAGAATGTTCTGTCATAAACAAAACAAATATGCACCTAGCATCATGTCATGATGTTAACCTGGCTTTGGATTCTGAAATCCTACATCCTATGTTGTCTTACATGTAGCCTTACTGTCACTTCTTTCATATTTACTCACATTTATGGATTTGTTTAAGTTTATTCGGCCTGATTTTTCAGAAGTGTTGGACACCTAGAGGTGACCTAAAGCAGTAGGTAACTGCAGGTACTTACTAGCTTGGAAAAAATCAGGCTTCACAAATTGAATCACAGGTTCAAAAAATAATGATGCTGTTGTTCTGTCTCTCTTTTTATTCCAGCCCACTGAACTTGCTTGGTTCAGTCCGACACTCATCGTCCTCTCTGTCGTCCCACACCTCCAGTGAAACAGGAAACCTGGTTATCCTAACAGACAGTTCTGTGGGGGAGACTGCTGAGGATATGTACCACATGCAGGTACAGCTCCGGCACAGCCAGGAGTGGCTGTTGGAAACAGCGCTGAACGTGCTCTGGAGGGTTATGCTTGAAGGAGTACACTTTACCTATGCACATGCTTGGATCTGTCCTGTGATATTTTTCTCAAAGAACTGAATAGGTAGACTCTAACATTGTTCAAGAAAGATGTGAATTCAGCTAGGTTTACTTGGGGAAGAAATCTTCTGTATTTCTACAGTGAAAGTTGATACTGTCATCCAAGATCATACTGTTGCTTTCAGAAAGTGAGATTTTAGTCGGCATGTTATTTATCTGACCTGTTCAACAGATGCAGTTAGTATTGCTCTTGGTTTGTGGGAGGGTGGAATGAGTCCCACAGTCCTGAGTGCAGATCAGTAGTGGCCTGCACTGAAGTTATTGCCTAGAGAGAGCCTGCACTGGGTGATCCGAGACAGGTAAATATCTAATGCACTGATCCGCTCAGTTCTCTCTCGATGATTTCTCTGCCTCCTGCAGCTTGTTTACCCTAACTCCAGGTACCAAGGCTCAGTCACCAACGTCTCTGTTTTATCCTCGTCCCAGGCTAGCCCTTCCACCTCAAGCCTGAGCTCCACTCACTCGGCACCATCCCAGATGATTAACTCTGCCCCTTCCAGTGCTCGAGGTAAGAATGGATGGACCCAAATGAAGCATTAAGTGGACCTGCCGGCGTCCCCTAAACCTGGCAGCATTGTTCACATATTGGTGAAAGACCACCCACGCTGAAATACACTACTGTTTTTCTTTTGGAGCTGTAAATGCTTCTTCAAAAATTATTTCTTAAAAAATGTTTTTCATTCTCCAGAAGTGGATTTAGTAATTCTTTTTTCAGCAGTATTTGGAATGCAACTCTGATACATGCTGGTTTCAGGCAGTTGAGTTTCATAATGATTTCCATTGTTCCACCACAAAATTGTGGCAGGCAATCTAGAGGAAAACAAGAATAGTCGTTGGTACAGTACTTAAAAGAGAGAGATCATGAGACAAAGGCAAAAAATTCGCTTTACGCGTTTAATGAAATTATGGCACAAAAAAAGAACTTGAGGCAGTTTAGCAGGAATGTGTGTATACAAAAGCATATGTGTATGATGAACGTTGAAAGATACGAATTTTAAGTACTGGAGTTGAAGGGCTTCCCTGCTGGGAAATTCTTAAAGGAAAAAAGTAAAAGCAGACTCTAGGGGTACTCATATTGCCTTTGCTGCTACAGTAGCTGGTCTTGATATTGCTAATCATTTTCTTCCCAAGCCTCAGAGCTGAAGCAAAACCACTACGTGCAATCTCCTGACTTTGGTAACTTCTATTCAAGTTTTTTTTTTTTCCTCTCATTTTGGATTCTCAGTTGCAGGTTCACAAACTTCTACATATCTTTTCACAGGCATATGAAGAAGGTATCCAGGGATACAGGCAGAGAGAGAGGCTGATATTTAAGTCTCTTACCCCTTTTTCCTATACAGGGGAACTGTATGTCTCCTTATGGACAGAGAGTACAGAGAAGGACCCTTTCTCTCAGGCCAGCTTGGGGCTTTTTTGCTCTATCTTGCAGTAATATCTTAATTGACAGGCTGTTGTTATGACACAGATGCATCAAAGTGTTTTAATTGAAGGATCAGATGGAGTAGGAAGGTGAGAAGTGAACATCTTCAAATAAAGGCAAATAGCTTCACTAATTACCAAGGGCTGGAAGGAAAATAATGACACTTCAAATAGTAAAGTAACCAGACGAAGCTGGCATAGCAGGAAAGGGAAGATGGAACTGAGTGCAGGGCTATCATGTCAGGAAGACGTCCTTAAATGGACATGCCTCAGCTGGCATGTGAGGTCTGAATCTTTTGGGGGACCTGAGGGGTTCTGGTGCTCATAGCATTTCAGGCTGTTTTCCACTTTAGAAGTCCAGTGCTCACAGTGACAGGCTGTGACAGTCTGAGCTTGATGACTTCACAGCATCACCAACTTCCCTCTTTACTGTATTCTTTGCTGTTGCTTAGAAACCAAAGTGATGAATGCTACGAAGGGTATGGTGCTGACGGATGAGCCAACAGCACCTCCCAGAGATGAGAACTAGACAGTGTAAATGGCCACAAATGAGGAAACAATAAGAGAAGTAACGATTTTGAAAAATACTTCAATATATAGCTCTGTTTTATTCTTCACTCTTACTAACATGTTTTGATAGCCTATGATACAACATTTCTTCTCTGCTAGTTTTGTTGACTTTTCAGTTAGGTGAGCACAGCATTCACACGTTACCCACTGATTATGGGATTTCATTTCTAGTAAAGACCCAGATGCTCTCTGTGTTTCACAGTGTGCAAGTCACTATTCTGGTTATTACGGCACCGCTGTCTGGAATGGAGTTGTTCATAATGAGAAAAAGCCCTTACACTTAAGTTCCACTGTGGTAATACAGCTTTGGTTTTCTCTTTGGTGATTTTTCCTTTTGTTTTGTTTTTTAATTGGGTGAATTTAATGCTTGTGAAAATGAGAGACCAGTATCACTGGCTGGAGCAAGGTACTTCACAAACATTACATGTGCAGCTCTGCCAATGCACCTCTACCCTTTTTTTTTTTTTCCCTTTTTTTTGGTATTTATTTATATTCTTTTTAATTTAGTGCTGGTGAAAGGTGCTGGATTGACAACACTGGAGGCTGAAGCCCTCTATTTATCCACAGAACAGATACAGCATGGGCGGCAGCCGTGCAAGCTTCCCCACGCTGCCCCCACCAATGTGCCTCATCTCTGTCCTGGAGGGACCACCTCTAGAGGTGAGAGGATAGTTCAGTCACCATGACCCATCCAATCCTTGGCCTTTCTGCTGAGACTGCCAACAAAGCTATGATAGTCACGATGCTACAGTTAACCACTTTTCAGATGGGAAGTATACGAAGGCCAACAATTCATTTCGCACAGGCCACCTAAATTTATCAACTTAGCATCTTTGTCACCCGTGGCTTTAACCTGAGCCTGGTTATCTAGGATTTCTAGGTTTTTGTCAGACGTTTAAATGTTTCTCTCATTGATTCAGACAATAATGTAGAGGTGAAAAACCACTATCCCGTTATCCAGATACTTATACCACCTTCTCTGTTTAACTGCAGAGTCCCTTCTGGAGCTCAGCTGCTAGCACTGTTCTAAGGAGATGGGTATCTTTATAATATAGATTAGTTCCATTAGTGACCAAAGGAAGCCATGGCCATTTGTACTAAGAATCCAGCAGGATTTTAAATCTTATTTCCAATTCTCCACTTCCAAAAAGTGAACGTTTCATTCATGTTTAAAACAGTAACACAAGCAAATTATTTGGCTGGTCCAAAGAAAATAATAAAGCCATTAATCCAACATTTTCTTTAAAGGATAGTCATCAAGACAGTAGATTAATGATTTGATCATATCACTGAACAGCAGATTAAAGCAGCAAACCCTACACTAGTTATAATATACACAAGTTAGAGCAAAAGTCTTAAATAGAATTGTAATCAGAATACAGTAGGAATTTTCTAATTCTGTGCTAACGATAAAGACATTACTAGTTACTCTGTTTTTCAGATTAACAAGTATGTATCTTTCAGTTTTCACCTGGCTTGACCCTTGTGTAGCTTCTTCCCTATCAAGAAAGCAACACTGTTGTTGTATGGAGGATCAATAAGAAATTCAGAGTTTGTTTTGGCTTCATTTGAGGTGACTCGTGAGGCACTGCTCTAACCTTACTGGAGTTAAAAGATTATGTAAGCCGATGTTCGTTACGCAGAAACTGTAACGCAAAAAGGCCTGGAAAGAGCCTAAGAGTGGGTTAGGGTTTTTTCGGTAATTTCATTAAAAATATGTTTGGGACTCCTCTGATGCACCCTAAAAGGAACTCCCGCTTGACACTTGGTGACTCACCTCTTAAGGCATCCCTACTGCTTCCTCAACACAGCCCCTTTTTTAAGGTGTAGAAAATGAGTCCTGGTGTCTTATGCAGCACTTTGGAAGAACCCATAATACATAGATGAAAAATTTCTTTCTTAAAGCAAAAAAGTTATGATTTGGTGCAGGAGCGAACTGTTTTTATAACAGTAATGAAAATGATGAATCAGGAGAAAAGATTCATTGAATTTGGAATTGAACTACATTAATTTCAGTTTCATTCCTTAAAACTAGTACTTGTCACAAGTGGATTAACATTTTCATAATTAAAAAAGAAAAACTACCTCTGGCTTCAGCGTAGGTTTTCCCTTCTCATTAATGGTACGTACAGTGCTGCACACATCAAGGGCACCAAGCTACAAGCTAAAAGGAATAAGCCCTGACACATGCTGCAGTGTTTTATATGGCCTCTGGCTGCTCTGGAAGCTTTTAAAAGCTTTTTTTGACTTTGTTTTTTAAGTTTTGCTAGTCCCTGAAAGGAGCCATGATGATTGTGCTCTCTATCTGTCCAAAGAAGCAGGCCTGATTTATTAATCAAAGCTTCAGTTACAGCCACTCCTCTTGTGGCCCACAATTCAGAGGTATCGGTACTTCATTTTGTTTGCAGATTGGATACTTGGCATAATCTGTTACAATCTTTATAGCTATAGTTATTTACAAATTTAGGGTACCAAACAGCAGAGCTGTTTTGCAAACTAGACTCTGCCACCATATTTAGCACATGCGGGATTTTTCAGGTCATGCAATGCCAAGGTCTGTGGAAACTATAATCCCATATAAACTGATGGCTCGTGGAGGTGGTTTGCATCTTGGATATAAAAGAACAAGCATGACAAGATAAATAAAAGGGAAAAGTTTACAGTGTAGGTGGTGCTGTGATGTAGTTCTGGGCACACCTAAAAGTTCAGCATCCTTGCATTTGTCATGCAGAAACAGGACTATCTGTGATGTGTGAGTAAAAGAGACTCAGCATAAAGCGTTAACACCGTGTTTTCCAAGCTGATGTTGTATATAAGAGCAAATAATGTTGTCTAATTATGTTTCTGTTTTATGTCTGGGGAGAAAATGAGTTCGGAACTAGAATGCAGATACTCTGCGGCTGTTCATGTCGGGGTGGGGGTGTAGACTAATCTGGGATCTGCCACCCCTGATGGAATTGTTGCAATTGTAGGACCTTATCCTGCATTCTGCTGGACACATTGTTCCTTCCACTGTGTGCTGAATATCAGTCCCAAAAACTGCATGTTTGCTTTTGCTGGGGTAAAAGCTGCATTAACCAGCACCAATGCCTTTGCTCATGCGTTGGAGTGCTGTTCAGGTAATGTGTGTGGTTGTGGAAAGTTTGCAAAAGGGGGCATGTATTCCCCAAAAGCCGGCATGGCTCTGTAATGCGCTGTGTGCTGCCATCTGTTAAGTGCGTGTTTGTGACGCAATGAAATAATCAGTGCAAATTAAAGCTCACTCCAGCAGCTTCAGAACATCAATTCCTGCCTAATATTGTGCATCCCAAGGGATGCGTGTATCAGTAGTATCAGACTTTAGGAAGTCACTAATGGGAATCATTCTTCTGGCAAAACCATTGTCAGCTGTTGCGTATCAGAAGGCATATTGTTATGTGGCACTCGTCTTGAAGGACACGAGTCCCAAGTTATTCCATGCTCCAGGAAGCTGTTTACTTGAAATACCCCAATATCTTAAATGACAACTATACAGAATAACTAATAATTAAGTCAAGCATATTCCTATTATATAACTGTAAGCATTGGTAAAGGTCCTGTTGTCATAAAATGGCTCAGTATACCAACACTCTCAGTAGTAATCATACAGTACCCAGCGGCGTTATAAGCAAAGTGCCACCCACATTTATAGAAAATTCTGTTTATTATTGGGTTTTGTTTTGCTTTAACAAAGAGGAAGCCAACCGAGGTATCGCCAACTAAATGGCAACACCTCAGACTCTCTCTGCCAGAGAATGAAGTAACTGCCTGTAGCTTCCTGCTTTAACTGAATGGTGTATCTCAAGCTTTTATCCCTTTCTTCCACATTCAGTCCTAAAATGCACAATTTTATGGCATGTCTATAACTCTAAAACACTTTATGGGGCGAGGGAGCGTTAGGCGCTGTACAGCACAGCCACAGCTGATTCCATACAGATGCCCACTTTTTTTTCCTTTAAGAGGAAGCACTTTGCAACATACAACTAGGGACACATACATCTTAAATACCTTACATGTTATGTCCTTAATTGTATATAACAAGGCAGTTCTTATTTCACCCTCGTGCTATGCACCACGCCAAGAGTTAGCTGCTTAGTGGGCTCGGCACCATGTTTTCTTGAGTCCTGTAAGATCATCCGTCTGAACAAATTGCACAGGAGGACTAGATCACTGGGCATGCGGAGACATGGCTGTTGTTTGTCACGTGTACGTGATTATTCTCACTTGTTTACAGGCTCTCCCTCTCTACCAGATAAGTACCGCCACTCTCGGGAGATGATGATGTTGCTGCCAACCCATCGGGACCGACCTAGCAGCGCCATGTATCCCGCAGCTATCATGGAAAACGGACAGGTAGCAGATCTAATTTCTTTTAATGTCAGTTCAACCACCTGAAACTATTTTTGACCACTTTAAAGCTTCCCTTTTTATTTTTTGAAAGCACAACAACTTACTTAGGATAATTTTCAGAGGCAATGCAGAACTTTTCATATTAATCGCCCCCTAGAGCCACCCACTTTGGTAGCCAAGTGATACAAATTGCAATGACAATGTTAAAATTGCAGATATGCCCTGTGAAAATGGACTCTTCTTACTTCCCAACTTTATCCTATGAGCCCTGGTCCGCTGCAAGTAGTCATACCATTTTATTTATTCATTTTTCTAGAACCATGGCTATCCTGCAGTCTAGCCTCAAAGTTGATACTAAATAGCTTTATGGTGATTTCCAGAGGTATCAAAACCCATGAGAGGCTGAAATAATATACTGATACACAATCTCCAAACAATCTGTGCCCGTATCTACTACTTTCTCTGGACAAATGGAGAAATTCAGGGTGTGCCTACATGTAAGCATTTTAATCTGGCCCTGGCATGCACTTTTGAAGGGAATGTCCTGATTATGCCCACTTATCGCACTTCATTTCACCTCAGAGAATTGTCTCAGAGCATGCAAACTCAATCCTTTCAAATGAAACCAAAGCAAAAGGTAAACTCCAGAAGGGCACGTGATGCATTCGAGCTGATAATGGGCACAAGACCAGGGTAGAGCTAGTTTGAAATAACTTCTCCGGAGAACACAGGGAGCATGATTGTGGGTCCTCAGCACTGTTACACTCCAGAGATCCATTAGTATCGCACTGTAGTACTTGCTAATGTAGACACAGCCTAAGGTTCCCTTGACTTTTTTTATGTAAAACACTTTCTTTGCTTAAAAAAAACGAACTGGTTCTGCACCCGCTGTTCTGCAACTCTCTAACTTTTTTCTTCTTTTTACTTTTCTGTGCTTTCTTCTCCCTTAGCCTCCAAACTTCCAGCGCGCCTTGATCCAGCAAATGATTGGACCATGCAAACCTTGCAGCGATCCCAACCTGTCTGTGGCTGAGAAAGGTACTCGTTTTCCTAGTTAGCATGCATGCTTTCTAAACTACTACTACTCTGGTCATTCTACAGCAAGTAACAAAAGGGCTTCTACATTTCCTGGCAGAGTGCATTCTCTCACATTTTTTTAATTAACAGCTTAATTAACTGGGCCTTCTGCCAACCTATAGTCATTTCGGATTATTCACAGAAGGGTGGAGTTGCACAAACCTCTTTATTTCAGAAGGCTTTCAGAGTTTAGCATTTTGTTATTGAAACAAATGCTGCAGCCTTTATTAAGCAAAACTTCCAAAGCAGCAAATGAGAAGTTATCCGAAAGAAGAATGCAAGATTTGGATCATTTTTTTTAAATAATGAGATATACTGCTTTTTTTAATATGCATTTATTGTTCAAAATACTAACATTTCTTGTAATCCTTCTCTGAGGTAGTTTTATATTTATTTAAGTTTATCATTAGGAATGTATGCTTTTTTAACTCACTGCTTTGAAAAAAATCGGCAGAGCCCTTGCAGAAAAAAAGCATAAAAGAGAAGGAGTGAGTTTGTTTGGTGTAACAGAAAAGGAGGAGCTTGTGAAAGGGGTGCCATGGACAAAGTGATGGGCTCAAAAATTATCTGAAAGGCAGCATTCTGAAAAAGCAGGAGTGGGCAAAAATCCTGAGTCAAAATCTGAGACGAGGCTGCCTAAGCAAGCAACAGTCATGTGTATGGCTGGGAAAAATGGTATCTTAAAAGATTTTTAAGGCCAGGAACGACCATCGCAGTTCTCTAGTCTGACCTACATAATGCACTCCGTTAGAATTTTATCAGTATTTTTGTTTCAGTAGCTGTGCCTGAACTAAATTGCATCTTTCTGAAACAAATCCAAATTTTATTTTCGCATTTCTAATAAATCAGAGTCCACTACTTTAACAATGTGACAGCCTTACAGAGCGGTCCAGACTGAAACCAAAAGCCAATGTACAGTTCTGAATAAATGGCAGAATGATGACTTGATGACAATAATGAATGATGACAACAGAGAGTTAAGACTAGGGGGTGAGGGATTAAGAGCTCCATCTTAGCTGTGTCAGTTTGAACTGAACATATGACAGAGGCGGTGAGATCTTTCTACTGGACAGGAGAAAGATCTGGAAAAAGAAGCTAGATATATATTTATTACCTGTCTAGGAAAAATACTTGCATTTGTATTTGTGGGCAATATTATGCAAGAGTGTAGTATACAGCGCAGAGAAGGGGATCAAAGACAGAATCCCCTCCAGAGGCCCAAAGGAGCCTTGAAAGACACAGATGATGATCAGGAATTGTTCTTTAGGGGATGGTGTGACAGGAATCCCAGCTCTTCACCCAGCTTGGTAGCATAAATGCAGTTACAGGCGCTTTTGCAGCCGTTGAACCCTTGTCATTCTTTGTAAGCCAGGATGCCGTTTGCCTTGTTTTTTGTTAACAGTCATGCCCCGTGAATTTACCCGCCCCCTTCCTTGCCATGTCAGAAGCTCTGCTCAGTAATTCTCATTGACAGCAGGGTGACATCAGTCGCCCAGAGCAGAATGGTTCAAATGCAGCTTCCCTGCTAATTAAACTTGGCCACCGAGCCACTGAACACTGTTCTGGAGAGAGAGATGGGCTAGGACAGAGAACTAAGAGCTCCCTGGGTAGATTCCTCCCTGAAGCGTTTTGGATAAAACACTCTGTTTAACAGGCAGCAGCCACTCTCAAAAATCGTCTGACCTCAGGATGATTTCCAGCACTCCTGAATACTCAAAAGGCCATGAATGAGGGAACACTGAGAAAGTGTAAAGGGATTATGCACTGGGGTACCATGTTCTCTTCTTCACATTCTTCTACTGCATCTCAGTGTTTAAAAAACAAAACCAAGCACAACCATCATTTTACAGGCCAAGCAAATCAGGTTTTATTCTGTCCTTTTCACTTGATGCTGGTACATTGCAGGAAAGACTAGTGTGGCTGGCGTTGCTATGCATCTTGTCCCTCTGGTTTAGCCTTTTGACACCAACTGCAGTAGTGCAAATGAGAGCACTCTGGTGCGTGTACAGCATGAGCAGAGGTGCTCAGAAAATTCATCTGAACCCACGTTACCCGTGTTGAGATGTATCCCTTGGTTTGAACTTGTTCTCTCTCAAGATTCTTCCTATCTTCTTTGTATGCCCTTCTCAGTTTGAGGGTGCCTCTTTAAAAACAACATTTACTTTTATAGGTTTTGTGCCGTCTTATGAAGCTGTCACTTTGTGATCGTTTTTACTTTGGGGAATTTTAGGTCATGGGGGGAGCCTGTGTTCATGCTAACTCATGAACTAAGGAGAAAAAAAAAAACCAAAACAATAAAAAACAAAGAAACCTTCAAAGTCATTTTAGAAAAGAAACACACCAAAAATGGCTGCAGGCATTTTAATTAAGGAGAAATCCTCTTCAGATGTCAAACTCTATGTTTATTTCTCTAGCCTTCCATTTTCCAAAGTGAAGATGGAAAAAGCTATTCTTATCTCAGGTTTCTTTGGTAGGCTCACTGAATTACTTTGTTTTCCTTTTTTCTCTTCTTTGCTAATCTGAAGAAATTGCTTATTGTTTTTAGATGAACATACACTTATTGCACGTCTATCTTCTCAGAATGAATCAAGTCTTGCAGTACAGTTGGAAGAAAGGAAGGTGCATTTTAATAATGTTTAAGGTTGACAGAATTCTCAACATCTTGAAAAATGTTCATGTTAGAAAAAAGAAGCTTTTATTTCTATGAAAAAACAAAGTCATGAAGATCATACTCTCTCTGTCCCTCCTGATCAACAAAGACTTGATCTCATCAAGTGACTTTATAATACAAGGAGTCCGAACTGCTGTCTTTAAATATTTTGTCATCAAAACTTTTTATCAACTCTGTAGCTCAGTAAATTGGGGCTTTAAAGTTGTGATTTCTTTTGTAATAGATTGAGGTGTAATTTCCCTCATGTCCTTTATTCGGTCTTCACTTAGCCACTGTAGTGCAGCAACAGGCCCTCCTGTGTTTCATGAGGGTTCTGCCACGCGTTCCCTTCTGCTCTGTCATCATTTACCACCAAGCAGAACAGCTCACAACTGAGATCTAGCTGCCATTCCATCAGTGAGATTTCATTTTTACTTACTCACTGGTTTACAGAAAAAAAGCCACCTCGCAGAATTGGACTGCTCTTCAAATTTACTAGAAATGTGCCCAGGGGGTCATGGAGGGGAGAGGGGCAGACTAACACTCCGACCACCTAACTCTCGCTTCCTTAACAAAGCAACCTATAGACTTAACACAATGTAGACTAGACGATGCCTTCAATCCTACCATTCACCAAGCCCCTAGAATCTGTCTCTTTCCTGCTAAAAAGCACACCGGAAAGCCAGTCCTTCTGGCCCCACAAACTCCCTGTTACGTTACCCAAGTTAAATCTGTTTCAATCCTTCAGCTGTGCCAGCAGCGCCCAGTAGCTGGAGCCTAGACAGCGGAACCAGAGAGGCCCTGCCATTCCTGTCTGCCCACGTTGGGAGCATCTTGGCCCCACCAGTACCTCCCCGAAGCCTGCCCCATGGTAAGGAAATGCCCAGCAGGCCTGCTGCATAATGCCTGCAGTCACGCACAGATAAACCTAGACCACCTGAAAGCTGACCTCAGCCTTTTTTTTTCCCCCCTATAAAAGCAATCAGAAACAAAACCCCAGAGTCTTTCCTGGTCTGCTAGGTTAGCACTGGACAAAGTTTTCTTTTCTTTTTTTTTTTTTTTTTTTTTTTTAAATCTCCACATTTTTTTTACAGTCCTTATAGTAATATGGACTTGCGTGTATTTTGGGACTAGAATTAGGTGTGTGAGTGGTGAAGCTTGGCCTGGCTTCTTGCCAATGACCATCTTCAGCAGTAATTTAAAGTTACAAAGCTATTAAATGAAACTTCAAATGTTCATTGTTTACGAGCCTGTTGCCTTGCCATGAGATCCTTGATAACAAGGGTGGGTGGAAATTTATCAGTGCACTTAACTTCTCGTTAGCATTTTGTGACGTGACAGATGCACTCCACGGTACCTATCAGAAAGGAAGGTTGGAGTGGAGTTATCAGCATTTGGAGCCGCTACCTGGCATTACAGAGTCTAAAACTCCAGCTCTTTCACTGCAGTGAGGCAGCACAAGTCTGCATTTCTGATCCTTGTCTCATTCCAGGACACTACTCACTGCACTTTGATGCCTTCCATCACCAGCTCAGTGACGCTCCTCCGGCACTGCCTGCACGAACATTGCGCAAGGTAAAAAGGAAGTGGCAGGAGAGCAGGGAGGGATGTAGATGGAAAATAATAGCCTCCTGAAGGAATCCCCCTCCTCCACTCCCACCAAGCAGCTTTTGAATACAGAAACACTATTTTTAACATGCTAGTAACTTACACGTGAGAAAATCCACTGAAAGCTCATAACCTATTCCAGAGTTGAATTCTATAGAAATAACTTAGGCGTGTTGTAGGCCCTTCTGCTTTCCTTCTTTGCATCATATGCTGTGATTTCAGATGCCCTAATTATCACCTCAACTACTGTTTCTTTAACAGCTCTGGTGGTGGTAAGTGCACTTGTCTGCCCACAAGAGGTACTTCCATACAAGTGAGGGGAGGGCACGTATAAACCAATAATCATTGGCATTTTGAACACAAATGGAACTGCACCATTGTTAACATCACTGTCAAAAGCTGAAACGTGGAACAACGCACAAGATGCAGTGTTGCCTCCTTTGTCAATTTTAACCTGGTTTTGTTTTTCTCTGAACAGTCCCCTCTTCATCCTATCCCTGCATCACCCACCAGTCCGCAGTCTGGTCTAGATGGAAGTAACTCCACTTTATCCGGCAGTGCCAGCAGCGGTGTCTCTTCCTTGAGCGAGAGCAATTTTGGACATTCTTCTGAACCACCTCCTCGCACAGACACCATGGATTCTGTCCCCAGCCAGGCCTGGAACACTGATGAAGATCTAGAGACACCCTACCTCCCTGTCAGGTACAGTCTCTCTGAGCCTGATGTCCTAGAGTCGCTCAAATCCCAGCCATGCCGAAGCCACTCTGCTCCATCTGGAGTCATTCCTCAGGACGCCATGGACCCTCCTGCTCTACCCCCTAAACCCTACCACTCCCGGCTGCCAAACATGGAGAACGAGGAGGGGATGATAATTGAAGATGACGACAAACACCGCCCCTTGCATCGTAAAGTGTCCCAACCAGTGAGTGGTGGAAAGGAAGAGCAGGCCAGGGTAGCATGGGAGCACGGCATCAGTGAGCAGTAGGGACAACTCCTGGTAAGCAGCTTGCATCATCATTCCAGGTCTGACTACAAAGGAGAGAGATAAGGACTCGGAGAACAGCAAACCGATTTTCTACTGCCGCAAGTTTATGTCTGGAGCCCACAAAAGCAATTGGGCCAGCATGGCAGGTTGCTGCTTTCCTTTTTAATTTCTTTTTACACCTTTCCGTTATGTTTTTTAACTTTCTGTGCAGTGGACAGTTTATTCCTTCTGCAGTTTCTTAACCACATCATATGGCACACAAGCCATAGAGACTTGCAGAAGCTGAAAAATACAATTTTAAGTGGAGGGGGAAAAAGGGGGGAATGTGACAAGTTGATTTTGAAACTGCTTTCCTCCCAGTTCTGAGACGCACATGAGTAGAAGCAGTTGCACTAGGGACATACTTCTTTGCTGTACAGAAGTGAAAGCTCATTGCTGAAATCAGGGATTCTATGAACTGTCAGGCTGGAAGGTGCATGAGCTGCAGGCAGTGGAAAGATGGCAATTCTAAGAAGAAATTGGCTCTTTTGAGAGCAGGATTGTACATATCTGTGCAGTGATCTCCCTGCATTGGTTCATAGGTGCTGAGGCAATCTAACCAGTGCTGATGCACTGATTTCCAAGATACCATTTCCAACAAACTCTGCCTCCTTTGTTTTTTACGTACTGTTTGATTTCTTAAATTTTGCTTTCACTGGCTAAACCAACCTGCTTTCTCATTGGAATCATATGCTATTCATCTGTGCTACAGAATGAGAGGAGGTTAGTAGCCATTGGAGCTACAGCCTAATTGTAGGCCTTTCCTATGCCCAACCTCGGGCAGGCTGTTGACACCAGCATTTCTATTCCAGTTTTAAAAAAAAAAAAAACAAAAACAAAACACACACATACACCCCAAATTGAGTTTCTCATGCCACAGCTGGTTGATGACCCCGCCAGTAAAGAAAAAGTGGCTTAAATGCATCATATCCAACAATCCTTGCCTCAGGGCTGAACATCACAAGTCTCACCAACTTCCATCACCCAGGAGCTGAGATTCATTTCCCATTAACATAATGTCGTCAGTCCCTCCCAAAAACTCACTGCAGCTGGTGTGCAGAAAGAATCTTCATCTCTCACAGTAGACAGAAAACACCGAGATTCAAGAAATGCCCAGTATATAGTGTACACTCTAGAGTCAGGGATCTTAAAGGCAACCTGTAAAGAAGAAATGTTTTTTTCCTCTTTTGCTTCTTTAGAATGTATAAAGAAGCTTTAAGAGTGTTGTCTTCTCTCTTCTGGAAGGTTGATTTCTTTTCTTTTTCTCCTCACGCAGCAATACAGCCTTTCCCCCACCACCACCTTTTTTTTATTGACAGGCTCCAGAAAGGGCTGAAGAACATTTAAAAAAAACCACCCAAAACCCAAGAAACAGAACTATGCAGAGGTGAAGACAGTACAAGTCTAAGAACACAAGACAAGGCTTTTAATCAGTATTTGCTTAGTTCAGTACATGACAAACCAGGAAAAAATTCTGTGGGTAATAGAGCCAAGATCTATTCTTGGAAAAGAACACTAAGAAATCTTTTATTCCTATTTTCATATTTTTCAAGAAACTTTCAATCAAGAGAGTATCAAATATTTCATGGTTTTAGATAAACAAGCAATGTTCCTCCCCCCTACCCTGCCCACACACGTTTTAGCCTTCCTTACAACCCTTTCCCCCTGCAGATTGCAAAGCACACTCCAGAGGATGGTAACAGACCACCCTCTTACCACGGAAAAATCTGAAGCACATTCAAGTAAGAGACTTACCTCCACCACATAAATTAGTGTCAGAAACGGGAATAGCACTCAACTTTCCTATTGAATTCTTGCCCTAACCACTCAGTTTCTCATGCTACAAACAGCATAAAGAAGCAAAAAAGGATATTATAAATCTTTTACAGGTCACCTTTAGCACTACCTCTAAATACAGTGACTGGGCAGAGTACATTGCTTCTGAACTCTCCTAAAGATGGTCTGTCTATACAAAGTCTGGACTCAGCGGTCGTATGAAGGGGATTTTAAGAGGATTTGTTTATTTTCTCTCTCAAGCTCTCACCCATGCAAAACTAGTAAGTTATGGATTTGTTTCTTAAATGGCCTATTTGGCTGGAACAAAATCTCTCTTGCTTCCTCTATTTTGTTACTAACACAGGCTGCTTGTAATCATTATATCCTTCACAATTAAGACAACGATAATAAAACCTGGCCTATAGCGGATGTTTCATCTCTAGCAGGAAGGAGAGTTTTCCAATGCTAGGACAGTCCTAAATGTTAATGAACCAAGACGGATCTCTGGTATAGAACACATGTATGAAAACTCAACTCAAAATTACGCTTTCGGTAAAGGTAAGTCAAGGTAATTCCTTCAAAATGAGTGAAATATGTTCACATATGCTATTCTCCCATCTGACTGAGACTCTTCAAGTGAAGTTTTTAAGAGAACTAAGTATTCAATTCCATCTCCCCTGCCCCTTTTCTTTTTGGCAGGAAGATTGAAAGTAGTAAATGTAGTGACTTACTGAGCTTCCTTATTGCAAAAAAACAGCAGGTCTTGCAAATAAAACTTTGCAAAACCAAGAATGCAACTAACATGGGACTAAGTCCCAGTTGCTGGAAAACCTGCCCACTAAAGCTCTTATCAGTCTCTCAAAATGTATCATCCTGCTCTGCTTAGAGACATTGTACAACAGCACTGAGTCCATTTGGGGAGTCTGACATTACTATGTATTTGTAAGGGTTTGAAGATCAATCAGAGGATGTATGCAAATACCTAGTTTATGGCAGGTCTACACAGAGAAGGATGGACTAAATTGCTGAATTTACCAAATTTAAACCTCTCTGGAGTTAAATTTCTGTTACTGTTCTGATATCTACCAAGTATTATGTCTCCCTTTTCAGTGCTTGCCTTAAAGGGGGCAGAAGATAGAAAGACTATTATTAGGATTTTGTGAATGCTGGAACTAATGCTTCTTGGAACTAATACTTCTCTGTAGGGTGAGGTGTCTTATAGCATAGTACAACTCCAACATCAAGCTCAGTCCTGGAGTAGGTGGAAGCAACAGCAGTTGTTGCACTTGCCCAGCAAGATTTGAAGATTCCTTGTATAAACTACAGCAACAGGATGTTTTAAACAGGACCTTGTCATTCTATACTTAACTCTAGTTGAAAACTTAATATGTACTTGCCTTCATTGGGTTTTCTTTGCGTAACAAAATAGCATGTGCATTCCTGAGAAAATTGGTGGAATTCTGCTACAAATCTCTCCATCGTCAGTGTACCTGCTGGCCCCATCTGAAACAAAATTGAGAAGGAACTACAGTAGTAGAAGAAAAGCAATTAAAACAATTTCTCCGAATCCTACAAATATTTTTTTTCAATGGTTGGGTTGGTTTTATTACTGTGTGCAAGACTAAGATTTTTTCCCGTCTTTTCCTCTGTTTGGTTTTTAGCTTACTTACCCTTTTTTAGGTAAGGGATATTGCATATCCCTTCTGTGGGAAAATCAGCCAAAACTGGGGAGGCTGGAGAGAGCAAGAGCCTTTGGGAAACAAATTATGTGATATTTAAAATTTCCTCTGATCATGCTTCTTTGTAAATACCCCCATTTGAATGCTGTGTATTTGTACAGGAAATTGAGCAAAAAATGTATAGATTGTGATGTCTGACTGGTATTCTGCCCTGTAAATGTGTTTTTAACCTCTGGCATTCTGTGCTTATTTAAAAAAGGCAAAAACCTCTAACCACTTCTCTTTTGTGTATTCATGTTTAAAATAAAATGAAAACAGCTATCTTATCTATAATGGAAATTAAATTTAAAAGGAAAAAAATAATTTGTACAAGTGTCCTAAAGGTACTTCATTGTATATATTGTGATAGCATGTTTCCAGAACCAACAAATAAGTGGTGTGAATTTTAGATGTAAATATCTGCCGTTTGTTTGGGGTTTCTTTCCCTTACCTATTCACTCGACTGCTGTGATGTGGAATTAAAGATTAATACCTGATATTAAAACGGTACAGCTTTATGTTCATTGCTGTCCTCCAGACAGGGTTATCCTCAGGCTGCTCCAAGTGTTCACGAAACAGCCATCGCTTCCCGCCTTTGTGTGAATGAGGAAAATGGGGGCAGCCAAAAGGACCTTGTGGCTATTGTATGTGGCGAGGGAACAGCTTCCACGTTATTCTCTTAGCTGACAGAACACTATTTTATCAGGCATATCCACCAGCTAGTCTAGTCAGTCAGGTAGATTTAAATGACATATGCAACAGCCATGACATAGTTCTGAGGCAATCCTTTCAGGCATCAACTGAATCAATGATTAGTTCTTCAATACGTATCTCACTGCATAGATTGCTACTTGATGAGTGACACTTCACTTTTTTTATCGCAATAGCAACACATTTTGGCAGTGATTTCACTTCTCGGTTTTAAGTATTTAAATACCAATCATTTTAACAGAATAGGTGTGAAAGAATAATAATTAAGACATGTAGGAACACAGGATTTGGGAATTAAAAGCTACAGTGACTTCTACATGCGAGTAATCTCAATGATGTGCATTTCCTTCCCTTACCACTAATAAACCAGGTCAAGATGCAGGAGATGGAAAAAGTAACCCATTTCTCGCATCCTATCTTGACGAACCAACAACAAAGTTTATGAAACTTGTCCCAAAAGACATTTAACAGTAAAATATAACAGCAGTCTAACTGAAGCTGGCCATGGGGTGTACATAGACGGCCAAGCTACCCTTTTCATTAAGTACATACCACATACAAATACTGAGAAGAGAGAAACTGTAACAGGGTACTTCAAAGTGCATCTCAAGTAACAAAATACGGTTTAGCTGAAGTGTGCACTTGACACCTGAAAAATGTCTGTATAAATCAAACCCTTTGAGACTGTTCCTAGCCCAACTTACCAAATCCTAGTTAAGTAAATGGTTTTTTCTTCAGCTAAAACACATTTATTAACCAAGCACAGGAAATAAAAACTGTATTTGGCACAACGAAAGATGTGTGAAGCCCTCAGCATTAAACAAGAGAGTTAGAAAACCTTCTAGTTTCTGTTAAAATCAACAGAACAATTTTTTCAGTGCAAGTCAAATACTTTATTTAAGCTAAGGTGACACTAGCCAGATTGAACTCTAAATACCCTGTTCAAATACCTCTCCTTACCTAAATAAGAACATTTCAGCACAGTTTCAATATATGACTTGGGTGACTCAGTATGAATTTCATTATAAAGCTGATAAGAGGAGAAATTAAACCTCTAGAAAGGACTATAACCTATCTGATAAAAGATTCAGCCCTCTACACCTCTTCATAAATATGTGCCTCTATTTGTAGACTCCTTAACAAACCATGGACACAGAGTGTTCAGAAGGACATATATACATATATATACACACACACTATATTATAGCCCATTGCGAAGAGGTCCTAGCTACAAGTCTTCTCTTTGCTATTATGACACAATTCACATACCGCTTCTCCTTTTTCACAGGCTTTACTATCAATCTGTGTTGGTTTAACCCCAGCCAGCAACTAAGCACCACACAGCCACTTGCTCACTGCCCCCCAGTGGGATGCAGGAGAGAATCAGAAGGGTAGAAGTGAGAAAACTCGTGGGCTGAGATAAAGACAGTTTAACAGGTAAAGCAAAAGCCGCGTGCACAAGCAAAGCAAACCAAGGAATTCATTCCCTGCTTCCCATGGGCAGGCAAGTGTTCAGCCATCCCCAGGACAGCAGGGCTCCATCACGCCTAACAGTGACGTGGGAAGACAAACGCCATCACTGTAAATGTCCCCTCCTTCTTCTTCTCCCCCCCCAGCTGTATATGCTGAGCATGACACCATATGGTATGGAATATCCCTTGGGTCAGTTGGGGTCAGCTGTCCCAGCCGTGTCCCCTCCCAACTCCTTGTGCCCCCCCCAGCCTCCTCGCTGGTGGGGTGGGGTGAGGAGCAGCAAAGGCCTTGGCTCTGTGTCAGCCCTGCTCAGCAGTAACGAAACATCCCTGGGTTATCAACCCTGTTTCCAGCACAAATCCAAACCACAGCCCCATAGCAGCTACTGTGAAGACAATTAACTCTATCCCAGCCAAAACCAGCACAGAGATGTTGGATTTGTGTGGGTGTGGTGGATTTTTCTTTTTGTAGCACTGACTGAAGAAGTAGTACGTTGGGGAGATGGCAGTAAGGTTTCCTCTGTCCTTTTAGATCTGAAAATGCAGCAGTCTAAACAGCACAGTGTGAGTGTGGTGAGCCTGAGGACCAAACTAACCCTCAAAATGGGTTGTTAAATATTTACCGTAATTGTTTCATAATTTTGCAAAACTTTGCAAATGCAAAACATAGCTCCTACTAGCTACTACGAAGAAAATTAACTCTATCACAGCCAAAACCAGCACACAATCCCACATAAATTAAAACCAAATTTGGAATAGTAGTTCTACTACACTTCAGCTTCCATTCAGCATTCGTTCACAGCAGTACTGCATGACATTTTTTTCCACCAAACTAACCTGGTTTCTCCTCCACCCTTACAGAAGACACTTCATTGTCCTCACAGACTAACACCTGAAGCTGAACCCCTTTCATCTGCTGCAACAGCTGTGCACAGATTTGCGTTCTCAGACTGCAGAGCCAGCAAAGTTCCAGCCCATACAGCAGCCCCACCATGAACACACAGCTTCCACCATTTACAGAACTTAAACCTCCCAGCCCTACCACCACCAACCTCCACAGATCTACCAAGCCCAATTAACTCTTCTGCTCACTCCTCACACACCACCATTGCCCTGTTAGCCTGTAGCGATTGGTTGCTTAGCCCAGAGAAGAGAAGGCTTCGGGGAGACCGTATAGCAGCCTTCCAGTACTGAAAGGGGGCCTACAGGAAAGATGAGGAGGCACTCTTTATCAGGGAGTGTAGTAATAGGATGAGGGGTTAATGGTTTTAAACTGAAAGAGGGTAAATTTAGATCATAGAATCATAGAACCATTTAGGTTGGAAGAGACCTTCAAGATCATTGAGTCCAACCGTTAACCCAGCACCGCCAAGTCCACCACTAAACCATGTCCCTAAGTGCCACATCTAAACGTCTTTTAAATACCTCCAGGGACAGTGACTCCACCACCTGCCTGGGCAGCCTGTTCCAGGCCCTGACAACCCTTTTGGTGAAGAAATGTTTCCTAATATCCAATCTAAACCTCCCCTGGCGCAACTTGAGGCCATTTCCTCTTGTTCTGGCATCTGTTACTAGGGAGAAGAGACCGACCCCCATGTCTCTACAACCTCCTTGCAGGGAGTTGCAGAGAGTGAGAAGGTCTCCCCTCAGCCTCCTTTTTTCCAGGCTAAACACCCCCAGTTCCCTCGGCTGCTCCTCACAGGACTTGTGCTCTAGACCCCTCACCAGCTCCATTGCCCTTCTCTGGACACACTCCAGCACCTCAATGTCTGTCTTGGAGTGAGGGGCCCAAAACTGAACCCAGCACTCGAGGTGCGACCTCACCAGGGCCGAGTACGGGGGGGACGATCACCTCCCTACTCCTGCTGGCCACACTATTTCTGATACAGGCCAGGATGCCGTTGGCCTTCTTGGCCACCTGGGCACACTGCTGGCTCATATTCAGCCGGCTGTCAACCAACCCCCCCAGGCCCTTTTCCGCCAGGCACTTTCCAGCCGCTCCCCCCCAAGCCTGTAGCGCTGCCTGGGGTTGGTGTGACCCAAGGGCAGGACCCGGCACTTGGCCTTGTTGAATCTCACACCATTGGCCTCAGCCCATCGATCCAGCCTGTCCAGATCCCTCTGTAGCGCCTGCCTGCCCTCAAGCAGATCAACACTCCTGCCCACCTTGGTGTCACCTGCAAACTGACTGAGGGGGCACTCGATCTCCTCATCCAGATCATTGATAAAGATATTAAACAAAACTGGCCCCAGTACTGAGCCCTGGGGAACACCACTTGTGACCGGCCGCCAACTGGATTTAACTCCATTCACCACAGCTCCTGGGGCCTGGCCCTCCAGCCAGTTTTTTACCCAGCAAAGAGTACGCCCATCCAAGCCATGAGCAGCCAATTTCTCCAGAAGGATGCTGTGGGAAACAGCATCAAAGGCTTTGCCAAAGTCTAGGTGTCATGGTTTAACCCCAGATGGCAACCGAAATACCACGCAGCCGCTCACTCACTCCCCCCCCTCCCCAGTGGGGTGGGGAGGAGAATTGGAGAGAAAAGGAAAATTCGCAGGTTGAGATAAAAGCAGTTCACCAGGAAAGCAAAGGAAAAAAATATGAAAATATAATGATAATAATAATAATATATATAAGGATAATAGAATATATAAAACAATTAATACACATTTTCTTACCACCTGACGACCGATACAGCCCATCCCGAGCAGCAGTCAGGGAGCAGGGGTATTCCCCCGCAACTATCCCAGAACAACACGTTCCAGAGAAAGCAGGCGAGGGAACGAACAGCCGAACAAATGAAAAGGCCCAAACGCACAAAAAAAAAGGAAAAAAACAGAAAACAAAAAACAACCCAAAGGGAAGCTTAAGGATTAAGGCACGAAAGGTCTAAAGGAAGTAGCCCACTGGCCGACCCTCACTTATACCAGGCATGCCGTCTATGGTATGGAATACTCTGGCCAGTTTGGATCAACTATTCTGGCTCTACCCCTCCCAAGTTTTTGCACCTGCACCATTAGCAAAACCTGGGAAACAGCAAAATGTCCTTGACTGTTTAGCAGCAACCAACAACATCAGTGTACTAACACCATTCTTCTTCACACACTAAATCCAAAACACGGTAGCTGCTGAAGACAAAACTAGCTCAATCCTGGCCTAAACCAGGACACTAGGTAAACAACATCCACGGCCTTTCCCTCATCCACTAAGCGGGTCACCTTGTCGTAGAAGGAGATCAGGTTGGTCAGACAGGACCTGCCTTTCATAAACCCATGCTGACTGGGCCCAATCACCCAGTTGTCCCATACGTGCTGCATGATGGCACTCAAGATGATCTGCTCCATAACCTTCCCCAGCTCTGAGGTCAGGCTGACAGGCCCCGGATCCTCCTTCCAGCCCTTCTTGTAGATGGGCATCACATTTGCTAACCTCCAGTCGACTGGGACCTCCCAGGTGAGCCAGGGCTGCTGATACATGATGGAGAGTGGCTTGGTGAGCAGTTCCGCCAGCTCCCTCAGTGCCCTCAGGTGGATCCCATCTGGCCCCATAGACCTGTGTGTCTCAGTGGTGTAGCAGGTCACTGACCATTTCCCCTTGGATTACGGGCGCTTCATTCTGCTGATCTGGCTCAGGGGGCTGGGTGCCCAAAGAACAACTTCCCTTACGGTTAAAGACCGAGGCAAAGAAGGCATTAAGTACTTCAGCCTTTTCCTCATCCTTTGTCACTGTGTTTCCCCCCGCATCCAATAAAGGAAGGAGATTGTCCTTCGCCGTCCCTTTGTCGCTAATGTATTTATAGAAACATTTTTTATTGTCTTTTACAGCAGTAGCCAGACTAAGTTCTAGTTGGGCTTTGGCCCTTCTAATTTTCTCCCTGCATGACCTCACACCATCCTTGTAGTCCTCCTGAGTGGCCTGCCCCTTCTTCCAAAGGTCATAAACTCTCCTTCTTTTCCTGAGTTCCAGCTCAAGCGCTCTGTTCAGCCAGGCCAGTCTTCTTCCCTGCCAGTTCATCTTTCAGCACATGGGGATGGGCTGCTCCTGCGCCTTTAAGATTTCATTCTTGAAGAATGTACAGCCTTCCCAGACTACTCTGCCCTTCAGGACTGCCTCCCAAGGGACTCTGCCAACCAGGCTCCTAAACAGGCCAAAGTCTGCCCTCTGGAAGTCCAAGGTAGCAGTTCTGCAGACCCTCCTCCTTACATCTCCAAGAATCGAAAACTATCATTTCCTGATCACTACGTGCAAGACAGCCTCTGACCATCACATCACCCACAAGTCCTCTGTTCACAAACAACAGGTCCAGCGGGGCGCCTTCCCTGGCTGGCTCACTCACCAGCTGTGTGAGGAAGTTATCTCCCACACACTCCAGGAACCTCCTAGACTGGTTCCCTTCTGCTGTATTGTATTTCCAGCAGACATCTGGCAAGCCAAAGTCCCTCATGAGAACAAGGGCTAGTGATCATGAGACTTCTCCAGCTGCTTATAGAATATTTTGTCAGCCTCCTCATCCTGGTTGGGTGGTCTATAACAGACTCCCACCGTGATACCTGCCTTGTTGACCTTCCCCCGATTCTTACCCATAAACACTCCACCCTCTCGTCACCATCGTCAAGCTCTAAACAATCAAAACGCTCCCTAACATACAGGTCTACCCTACCGCCTCTCCTTCCTTGCCTATCCCTTCAGAAGAGTTTGTAGCCATCCATTGCAGCACTCCAGTTGTGCGAGTCATCCCACCATGTTTCCGCAACTGCAACTATATCATAGTTTTCCTGCTGCACAACGGCTTCCAGCTCCTCCTGCTTGTTGCCCATGCTGTGTGCACTGGTGCAGATGCACCTCAGCCGGGCTATTGATCCCACCACCTTTCTGGGGGGAGAAGCCCTAATTCCTATGGGACCATTCTCAGGTGCTTCCTGAGAATAACCCTTGTGCCTTTGCTGCCACACAGATCTCCATCTATCTCCATCCACCTCCACTGAGACAGCAGACCAAAGGACCTCGCTAGCACACCGTCCCTCATACATTGGTGTGCCACCCCCAGGCTTATCTCTAGGGAGCCTGGTTTTACCCCCTTCCCCCTTCAAACCTAGTTTAAAGCTCTTTCAATGAGCCCTGCTGACTCCTGCACAAAGATTCTTCTCCCCCTTTGGGACAGGTGCACCCTGTCTGCCGCCAGCAGGCCTGGTGTCATGTCAAAGAACCCAAAATCCTGCCAGTGACACCAGGCTCGGAGTCAGGTGTTGATCTGCTGGCTCCTCCTGCTTCTTCCCTCATCATTCCCTGCAACTGGAGGGATAGAGGAGAACACTACTTGTGCTCCTGATCCCTTAACCAGTCATCCCAAGGCCCTGAAGTTTCTCGACTGCCCTCAGACTTAGAATCATAGAATTGTTTAGGTTGGAAGAGACCTTCAAGACCATCAAGTCCAACCGTTAACCTATCACTACCAAGTCCACCACTAAACCATGTCCCTAAGCGCCACATCTAACTTCTTGTTGCCACTTCGTTGCTGCCTACCTGAAAAATCCATAATGGATAATAGTCCGAGGGCCGTACCAGGGTAGGGAGCTTTCTCTTCACGTCTTTAACCCAGGCCCCAGGGAGGCAGCAGACTTCCCCAAGAAGCGGGTCCAGTCTGCATGTTGGGCCTCCTGTTCCCTTCAGAAGGGAGTCTCCTATGACAATGACCCCTCTTTTTTTCTTTATGGGAGCGGTTTTGATGCAGGACATAGGCCGACTTAACCTCAGTGGCACCTTCAAGATAGCTGAACCATCATCCTTGTTATTGTTCGGTTCCACATGCAGGTCCTCATACCTATCATGCAAGGGCACCTGGGGAGGTGGGGGAGTCACAGAGGAGATGCGCCTGCTGCACCAGGCAGGAACTTGTCACCACTGCCCCCTGTCCTTTCAGTAACTGCGTTCAGCCAGGCTGAAAGAGGATAGGGAATCCTCCGTATCATGCGTCCTGGCTGCCTGTCGGGTCTGTCCCAGGGAAGGTAGGGTGCAAATGCAGCAGTCGATCTCTCTCTCACACTCCCTGATACTCCTCAGCCTGCTCCCCTCCTCCCGGAGCTCTGTCACCAGGCGGAGTAGTTCCCCTCCCTGGGCACACCTCCCACAGGCGTGCTCGCTGCTGCCGCCCGGTACTGGCACAACAGTAGGGCTCACCTGACACCCGGGCGGCAGCGTGTTCCCACCGGAGCTCTGTCTGGGAAGCTGCATCAGTCGTGGTGGGTGCAGGCTTACAGTGGCCATGGCTTTCTGCCGGGTGAACACCATTGCTCCCTGGTCGAGCTGGCAGAGCCCTCCCTGCACACCCTCCCTGCGCAAACTGCCACGCCACAGCCTTGCTGACGCACCACACCCTGTTTGCCTGCCCTGTTCGAGATATATGGAAGAAATTCTTCACCATGAGGATGGTGAGGCACTGGAACAGGTTGCCCAGAGAAGCTGTGGATGCCCCATCCCTGGAAGTGTTCAAGGCCAGGTTGGATGGGGCTTGGAGCAAGCCCATGGCACAGGGGTTGGAACTAGATGATCTTTAAGGTCCCTTCCAACCCAAACCATTCTGTAATTCTATGACCTCTTCTTATCAGATCACTATTTAAGAGCCGATCATATTCCAACTCCCCTATTAGCCCTACCCTGCTCACATCTTCCCTTTGTACTATTAGCCCACCAAAATCATACACTGCAGGAGCCCCCAGCACAAAACCAAACATTTACAGCTACCTGGTTCCTCTTCATTTTTTTTTCCTTCCTCAAGTAGAGCATTTTCAGCTACAGAAATGCCTGGTTAGAAACAACTTTGGTGGTTATCAATGGGGAAAACAAGCAAACCATTTAAATGCTGGAATCAACTTCTGCTTCTCTCTAACAGCTCCCTCTCTCTAACCATCACCCTTTGCTGCATGCAAACTTGAACAGGGATGTTCTATTTAGGTATTCTTTAAATTACCCACCTTTCTCTCACTCCTACAGGCCCAGATACAATGGAATAATGCCTAGCCCTCACTGTAAAACCACCCATGGCCTGGAGAAGAGAGTCACACTCTATATTCTATACAGTCACATGCAACACTAAATTCCTAGCAGACTATCCATCCATAATCACGGCATTCTGCGATATATCATCATAACTAGTTCCAAAAGCTTGCAAAAAAAAGACCAGGGGTCACTAGAGGTTTACTCCTCACTCAGGCGCATGCTCCAGCTCTAAATCTGTGATTGTTCGCTGGCACAGAAACTCCCCTATTTCCCAGCACCTCACTTCTTCAGTACCGTTTGGCTTAGCTAATACTATGACCAAACCCACAATCAAACACTTCCACGAGCACGGGGAACAAACACAACCACCTCTGTCCCTCACAGCATCGTGCAGGGTATAGCAACTGTACATAGCACTAGCAACCTCCCCAAAAGAGAGCTAATACTTTCTGTTTCATCAGTCTACCCGCACAATTTAGGACAGGACTAGAAACCCTCATCACTGGCTCCTACACCCTTTGCATCTTCCTAATAACAATGTTAGACTCCACCCACATTTTGTCTATCTCAAATTCTCACATACAAGAAGATCTCATCTCCCTCCTTGTTCTTGTCAGATTCCTCTCTATTCCAAAGAGGGAGTAAATTGATGAATATCCTCCTGCAGCTATAGTTTTAACTCAAGCATTAAAATGTGACAGTAAAACAGGAGCTAAAGCCTCCTTAACAACTGAGGGGCTTTTAAACAATAAAAACAACCAACTTCTGCATTCAGAACTAAATCCTCAGCCCAATCACTTTTAGTAGACACTAGAAACCATGAATCTTGATGCAACTCAAAGTATCCTGAGCATATGACACTGCAGGAAGATCTGAGGCTCAGCCAGTCTTCTGAATATTACCGCTTACTGCTTATACATGTGGAAATTAAGGATTACATTTAAGAAAAAGAAGAAAAAAAAATGTTTTTTGCTTTTTCAACACCCATCTGACTTAGACTGGTAACACTCAGAATGTCTCAACACCACTGAGGACCAGCACAAGCTGTCCACCACCCAGGTTTCAGGCATGACAAATCCCTAATGCTCCAGAGAAACAGCGGCTGGAGGGTGGTGGAATGAACAGAACCCTAAAAACCTCGCCATGGATCAAAAAAGAAGCAGAAGGGAAAATGAAGGCAATCCTTCCTAGCTGCTGGAACACTGGCAAATAAACTATAAGTAAAAAGAAGGAAAAAAAAAATCAAAAGGAGTCTTTGTTCTTCCTCAGAGCCATTTGAGGATCCCATATTGAAACATATAGAAGCTCATTTCCCAATCCAAAACCAAATAAAATCACCCCTATCCTGTCACACAGTCTGCTCTATAAAAACATATAAAAATCCTGCTTTGTTTGAAGATCTGCTTCATAACTGAACTCCTTTGATAGTTAAACTTCGTCCTTATTGTGAAATTCTCTTAATTCTGAATTTAAGCCCTACTTCCAACTAATTAATAAGCCACTTCATCTTGCAGCTCTTTTGGCCACTATCCTGATAAGAAACAAGAGCAATTTAAGTAACCACTTCTCTGCACAACTAAGTGACTTTAATGGGCAGTCAGCATACATTTAGAAAAGCCAATAATTGTCCTAAAGTACATTGATATTGAGTAGTTCTGGGAATCATTATAGACTGAGTCAAAAAAAAAAAAAACACCACAAGACAATAATATCATTACCAATCTTAATAAACATTTTCAGAAATAACAAGATCCAGAAAAGTGAAAAGCCACCTCTTCTATCTGACAAACACACGTGATGTATTCACGGCAAGACACAGTCCTAATTACTACTCACCTGGTACATGACCTTTGCTGAACCAGGCTGCTCCTCCTCCCCATCCTGCCTGTCTCACCTCGTCAGGCTTATAATTTGCAGCTGATGACCTGCAAGAAAATTCAGACTTAGACACTGAAAAATTCCCCACAGCTCCTACCAGGGCTTTGCTTGGGGCAGGCACAACTAGGCTGCCTCCTCAGTCTTCCTGTACCAAGAGGACCCACCAAGCTAAGATGTGCACTCCCTTGCTGTAGCACAGGGCTATGTGACTCTGCCTCTACCTTCTTTTACTAGAATGATATCCTACGCCGCATACAGATAAACATATAGCCCCACAAGACAAGAAACTATCAACAGGTGCGTACTCCTCCCCCAACTGGCCTACAGCTTCAAAGGGATTTAACTGATAAGCCCACAGGGCTGGAGATTGTTCAAGGTAGTTCCCAGCACATCCTGTGAGGGTTTTGGGAACAAAAGGCAACAGGCTCAGTGACTGGGATAGTAACTAGAAATTAAATTTAAAAAAAAAAAAAAAAAAAATCTTTGTTTCCTTGACTCTGCAAAAACAACCACCCAAGAAGCCAGAAACAAGCTGCACACGGGTTGTTACTTTAAGCACTCGGCTTTCAGCTGTCCCACCTCAAAGAATTCAGGCCTTACAACTCACAGGGTGTACAGGCATAACCAAACGCCACTCGTGAAGGGCTTTATCAGTGTTGACCCTAAGGCTGAGGAGAAGCCCGTCGCCGTCGCACCCGCTCCGATGCCCCTCGCAGGAGGCAGGGCCCTGCCAATGGCCGCCCGCCCAGGCGCCTCCTCCTCTGCCCTGCCGAGCTCCCTCCCCCGGCCTCACGCCACACACCCTCAGCCCACGGGAACCCAGAAAAACAGAACCCCGGCAACCTGAAGCTCCCATCGGCACCAAACCCCGCGCTGCTCCAGGGCCCTCGGGCAGCCTCCCCGTGCAGCCTCTCAGCCTCCCCTCCCCTCCCCTCACCTCACGCGCCCCAAACGGCCGCGCTGCCACAGCCAGCAGACGAAGGGACACCGCGCGCTGCCCGCCTGCTCCCGGCGCCCGCCCTGGGCAGCCGTAGCCCGCGGGTGCCGCTCAGCCCGGTCTCGAGGCAGGCATTGACCGCGAGCAAAGGCAGAGCCGGCCGCGCCGCGCCCCTCGAGGCAGCCCAGCTGCAGGTGTGAGAATCTGCCCCTTTAGAAGATGGCGCCCGCAGGCAACCGTTAGGAAGCGCACGAGGATGTTTTGCCCTTAACAAAAATGGTGGCTAGGGGAGGCGGGGAAACTCGCCGCGCGCCGGCGTTCCGCCGCCTCCTCCAATCAGCGGCCGCCAACTCTCCCGTGGAGGCCGCAGAGCGACCAATGGGAGGAGGCAGCGTGGAAGCCGGGCGGGGAGCGGGCCAATGGGGCGGCAGCGGCGGGGGGAGCCGGCGCGGGGGCGGCGGTGCCGGTGCCGGTGCGGCGGGCGCAGTGCGCGCGGGCTGCCGAGCGAGGCGGGATGCGGGCGGCCCACGGGCTCTGGGCGGCGCTGGCCCTGCTCCTGCTGCCGGCCGGCAGCCGGGCCCTGCGCGACGGGGAGTGCGAGGGTGAGTGGGGCCGGGCCGGAGGGGGGGGCGGGCCCGGCTGGCGGCCCCCGGGCCCGGCGAGGTGAGGCCGCTCCTTGCTGCCGCCTCCCGCAGCCCGGCCCGCCCGCTGGTGTGAGGGGCCGGGACGCGGAGCGGCCCCGCGGCGGGCCTCGGGGCTGGGCTCCGGTCGCCCCCCGCCCCGCCGACGGAGGGCAGTGACAGCCCTGCGCCGCCGGGGCTGGGGCCGGGCCGGGCCGGCGGGAGCGGTTCCTCCCGGGGCAGGAAAAGTCTCCGAAGTCCGCCCAAGTGCCGGCGGGCCGGGCCGGGAGCGCTGCTCGGAGGTGGCCGGGTCCCGCCGCCGGCGGCTGAGCGGCTCGGGGAGCCGGCGGCCCGCGGGGCAGCGGCGCCGCCCCCG
The DNA here is from genome assembly GCA_009819775.1 of Phoenicopterus ruber ruber. Lineage (NCBI taxonomy): Eukaryota > Metazoa > Chordata > Aves > Phoenicopteriformes > Phoenicopteridae > Phoenicopterus > Phoenicopterus ruber. The sequence continues at coordinate 19,858,423 of CM020224.1, forward strand.
GGAGGCGCGGGGCGGGGCTGCCGGCCGTGCCCCTCTCCCCCGGGCCGGGACGTCCCTTCCGGAGGTATGGTGGCCGTGTCGAGAAGTTGCCGGTGTCTTCCCAACCGGGTTAGCGGTAGCGCAGAGCTCCCACGGGAAAGGAAAGCGCCGGCCCCGGGAGACTGGATCGGGGGAGAGGAGCTGCTCGTCTGTCACGGCCCGGCGTGGGCGAGCCGGGGCGCGGGGAGCGCTCCGCCCCGGGCGGCGGTGACTGGAGCATCGAAGCGAGTGCAGCTCCTCACTGGACTCCCCCATTACTCATCGCAGTATTACGTTTAGCTCGGCTTTGTCCCGACTGCTGGAGTATTGGGTGTCCGCTCCTTAATGCGCAGAGCCAGAAGCGGTGTTCAGCTGATCTGAATCAAACCGGGCGCTTTACCTGCCACCTCGGCACAGAAGCCTCTGGGGTGGAAGCTGTTGAGCTGCACAGCAAATTAAACTGCTCTGGCGTGGTGGAACAGAACCGAGTCCCCAGGTGAAACAACAAAAACTTGAGGTGGGGCTACAGCATCTGGTTGGGAGTCTGTGGTACTAATGCTCACCCCTTCCCCCTTTTCGTAGGGAGAGAAACAGCAAGGAGGGGGAGGGAACATAGTAAATCAAACCTTTCGGCTGCTGTCCCACACTAGGTTGGAAACTCGTTTCTCCTGTGCCGTGGTCATCGGCACCACTGCCTGCAGCATCTTTATTCTTTCCAAAGGTTTTCACTTCCAAACAGCGCACAGCGGACATCAGTGTGTGTCTGTGGCTGGGGACAAACTGATGTGAGGTAAATGATGGTGGTGTGTGCATACAAAAAATGTTTTCCTAAATGGCCCAGCTTATAATTACTTGTAGTTTTAATCTAATGAGAGTAAGTTTCTGCTTGGCTTTGCGATGGTCACACTCGATCTCCTGTACTTGCCCGTTTCCCGTGCCATGGCTTGCGTTCAGAGCTGAATGCAGGTTGCTAATGACAATAATACTTGCCAGTCCCTTCCCGTTGGGGTAAACAAGTCACTTAAAAGACATAACTTGTGCCTTTCCTCTAGAGGCCGGCCAGTGCCTGGCACTTGTCTCACACTTGGAAGTCGTGAGAATCCACAGGTCCTGCTGCAGGAACCGCTGGGGCCGCAGAGCTCTTGGTCCAGGCGATGCTGATGTTCACAGGCGAGTTGTGTGAGCAGCAGAATGAGTGAAATCTGACGCAGGGCCCCTCTCGGTCGCCCCATCGCACAGACCCTGCGTGCTGTGGTAACCGTAGCTGCCTGCCCCCCGCCCCAGCGACCGGCGGGTGTGCTGGGCTTAGTCCGGAGCATACGCGGAGTGACTGCTGCCACAGGGAAAGCGTAAGGACTAAGCTGTACCTGCCCTCCCCGCAGGCGGGAACTTGGATCTGTCCTCTCAGCTGCTGGTGCACTTGTGGGAGTTTCATTATCTTTAAGACTCTTCCCGCTTTCAATCTGAAACCGATTCAGAAGCTTGTGGGAATGAAGAGAGGAGAAACACGCCAAGTGGACATAGCGTGTGATCACATCATTTCTTTTTCTCTTGGAAATAACTTACCCATGAACTGAACCAACTTGATAATCGGTGATACCATATTACTAACAACAGCACGCGTGGAGTCCGTAACGGGATTATGTAGAGAGAGTTGTTTTTCAATCAGAACTGGTTTTGAAGCCTGTGGTCTGACAAGTTGCTTCCCAAAGCAGCAAGACAGAAAATTAAGTGTACGTTTTTGCACGGGCACTGTTTTGTGTTGTAGCCCTCAGCTGAATCCTGCTGCTCACTCAGGACGGTGTACAGAAGCCATTGGACACTTCCATGGATCTGGTTTCTCAGACTGCCAAAAACCCACCAAAATATGGGGGCATATTGTTGATTCACGTGTGCTCTGAAAGACTTACTGAAATGTGTGTGAAGTCACTGACTGCTAATGCAGCTTCTAGAAGTTCTGTTCTCCAAATCCCTTGTTCTGTTTCCCTAAGAGCTGCCACGAGATTACGGCAGTGGCAGATAACTCCATCCATCTTCCCTTCCAGTGTGTGTCACGTTCCTGGGAAGGTTCTACCAGAGTCTAAAGGACAACGACGTTGAATTCACACCTGCCAGTATTGAAAAGGAGCTCTTGAAATCCTGCAAAGAAGCAAAAGGCAAAGAGAACCGCCTGGTAAGTAGTCGTAGTGGTACTTGCCTCTTGAGGAAATAAGTTGTAGAATACTTAGCAAACGAGGGGAAACTAGTGCTTCCGAGTTCGTATGGTATGGCTTCCCAGGGGCTGTTCTTCCTGGCTCGGTGGCCACAATTGGTCCTGTATTTTTTATGAGAGAGGACTTGAGGAGTTCGACCTCTTCACCTTAAAAAAAAAAAAGAATAGGAAAAAAAAAACCACACCAGTCTGTCAACAGACATCTTACTGGCTGACCTTGTTTCTCCCTGTTACTGAAGCGCTGGGGATTACAAAGCTTTTATTTGCTGTAGGACTTCCTTGTCCCTTAAACTGTAGTTGGGGTGCTATATAAGACATTAAAGTATTTATGCTCTTCGGCTGTTTAGCTGAAAACTAAATAAAGGAAAACCAAATTGCCCTAACTAAAACCAGAAGGCGATCCGCAAATGAAGAGCCCCAAGGAAAAGGCCCTGAACTCTCCTAAGAAGAGAACTACAGAGACACCATTGAGATGCAGAGGGGGAACGCTTCAGAAAGTCTCTCTCCTTGAATGAAGACAACTTTATTCTTAATCCATTTCTTTTTTTTTTTTTTTAAGTTGAGAAACAAGACAACCAGCCTCAACAGCTTTAAAAGCAGTGTGATGGGCAATGTCTGCTCAGTACCCTGGGCTCGGCGTTAGGCTCCCTTTTGCCTGCCTGTAGTGGTCACTTGGAAAGGTTCTGTAACGGTAAACATCTAGCGGCAAAACCAAGTGAGGAGAGAAGATGGATAGAAAACTCTGCTTTTAGAAGCATTTTTCCATGCATCCCCACCTCGTTCTTTTCTTCCCTCTAGTGCTATTACGTTGGGGCCACAAGTGATGCAGCCACCAAAATCATTAACGAGGTATCAAAGCCCATGAGTCATCACATCCCCGTGGAAAAGATCTGTGAGAAACTAAAGAAGAAAGACAGTCAGATCTGTGAACTAAAATACGGTGAGTTGCCAGCATAAGGGGAAATGCCCATGCTATCCTAGGGTATGGATCGTTTGGGGTAAAACAGCATGCTGAAGCTACTCAGTCCTAAATTCTGTAGCAAGATCGCTAGCCTCATTAGGTTGCACAACCTGGGTTGCTCTCCATGAACATCCTAGAGAGTTTTATGGAGATGCTCAGGTAAGATTGTTGGCTACTAACCCTTCTTAGCTTCTGCAGAGCCTCCAACTTGCCTCAAAATAAGTAACTCCCAGGCATGTCAGCACTACTGCGCTCAAATCGCTATTTGGAATATCGTATTTAGGAAAGCGAGCAGTAAGGCTTGTCCTGGGGAGCAGCCAGGTGTGTCCTATGGCCTGGGTCGAGCCCTTAGCGGAGCTCTGTAGTCCCAGCTGCTCTTACGTTTGCCCGTAGCGGGTTGATACACACTTCTTTCTCACCTCCTCGGGTGTCTGCTCAGAGCATTCAGCACTCTGTTTCCTACCACCTTCCTTGAACTCTCGCGTTCCTAGATGACGTTACTCTTCCTGGAAAGACTAATATGAAGAACAGTCTTGGAAATACCTCCTTCTGACTGCTTTCCTATCTCTGCCCTTACATTCCCCGGAGACACCCCTTGGATTGTGGGTCTTTATAATTCTCACTTCTCGTACTAATGTCCTGTTGCTTCCTAAAGCTTTTGTTGTTGTCACTTGCTTATCTTTCCTCTGAAATCACTCTGCTACCTTTTATTTATCCAGTGGAAGAGAGAATTAAAGTATTGCTGCTCACATAATAAGGGGGCTTTCAGGGCTATTGTGGAACTCCTACATCTAAGCTGCAACCAAACTTTCTGGCTTCTAATCACGACTTTTAGTGTTAAAAACCTTATCTGCTGCCAAAAGCCTAACTTAACCGTTCCTTCCACCCCCCGGGAGCCCAGCACCTCTCTCCCTCTTGCATTTTGGCTTCCTCGCCCCCTGTACTGGTCTCCGCAGCAGCAGCCGTCGGACCCCTCACCGCCGGGCTCCTCTCCTCACCGTCTCCGCACACAAACGCACTGGCCTCGGCCGCAGCGGCCCCCCCGGGCGGGGGGGGGTGGCCGCCCCGGGGCGGAGGCGGCGGCCGGGCCCCCCGCTGAGCCCCCGGCCCGCTGAGCCCCCGGCCCGCTGAGCGCGGCTCTGCTCTCCCCGCAGACAAGCAGATCGACCTGAGCACCGCCGACCTGCGCAAGCTGCGCGTCAAGGAGCTGCGGCGGATCCTCGACGACTGGGGCGAGGCGTGCAAGGGCTGCGCCGAGAAGTCCGACTTCATCCGCAGGATCCACGAACTGATGCCCAAGTACGCGCCGCGGGCCGCCGGCGCCCGCGCAGACCTCTGAGGGGCGGCGGCCGGGACGGGCCCGGCGCTGAGGCGGCTGAGGCGCGCGCCCCCGGCGGCGGTAGCTGAGGCGGCGCGCGCTGTACGGGACGTTCATTAAAGTACAACGGTCTCTACCGGGCGGACACGTGCCGTGTGACGTGATTGCGGGACACACCCCCCCCGCCCCCTACCACCGCCCCCGATCCCAAACCCACCCCCTCACGCCTCTCGGGCGGGAGCGGCCCCGCGCGCGCCCAGGGCGCCGTTCCCACTCGCGCGCGCGCATCCCCTCTGCTCAGCAGCGGGCGGGGTCTTGCCGGGCGCGCGCCGCCGCCTTTCGCGATTGGTCGCCCGCCGTCACGCGCGGCCGGCCGGCCCGGAGGCGGGAGGCGCTCCTGCGTCACGTCGCCGTGCGGCGCCATCGCGCCCCTGACGCCGCCATGCGGCGGGACGCGGGGCGATGACGTAGAGCCCGCGCGGCGCGGCGGCCGGAGCCGCCTTCGTTCCCTTTTGTCCAAGATGGCGGCGGCCGCCGGAGGCGTCTCCTGAGCCGCGGGCCCCGGCGCCATGAAGCGGGGCAGCGAACGGGACTCCAGCCCGCCGGGGGCTGGGGGAGGCCGCGCCGCCGCCGCCAAGCGGCCCCGCGAGCGCGAACGCGAGAGCAGCAGCCGGCGCGGCCCGCACCGGAGCTCGGGCGCCTCCCGCAGCAGCCGGGACAAGTCCACGCCCGGCGGCGGCAGCGGCGGAGGCGGCGGCACCACCAGCGGCGGCAGCGGCGGAGGCGGCTCCAGCTCCCGCAGCCACCGCGGCGATGAGCGCGCCGGCGGCGGCGGCGGCGGCGACTCGAACCACCGCCCGGCGGGGAGCGGCTCGGCCTCGGGCGCCCGCGGCGGCAGCCAGGCCGCCCCGTCCTCCTCCTCCTCCTCCTCCTCCTCGTCCCGGGCGCTCGGCGTGCCCAAGGCCAAGGCCCTGCCGGGCGCCGTGGTGGCCCCCTCGCTGCTGCTGGCCGGGCCGCCGCCGGGCGCCGCGCCCTCGCTGCTGCTGGCGCCGCTGGGGGGCTCGGCGGGCCTGGCCGGGGAGCCGCCCGGCTCCTGTGAGTACAAGACGCTGCTGGTGAGCGGGCTGAGCGCGGCCCTGCCCGACCAGCTGCTGGAGGACGGCCTGTTCCGCCTCTTCCAGCGCTTCGCGGGGGGGGGCGCCGGGGACATCAGTGTCAAACTCTCCCACACGCCCGAGCTCGGCCGTGTCGCCTACGTCAACTTCCGACACCCCGGGGACGCCCGCGACGCCCGCCGGCACGCTCGGGCTCGGCAGCTGCTCCTCTACGATCGGCCCCTCAAGGTGGAGCCGGTGTACCTGCGCGGGGGCCGGAGGAGCCGCACGCCGCCCCCCGCGCCCTCTCCGGAGCCCCTGGGGTACCTGCCGCCCATCCACAGCACCTACCAGTACAAGCAGAGATCGCTCTCTCCTGTCACCAGCCCCTTGCTGCGGGAGCCACGGCCCAGGCACGCGCACGCTGCGGCCGCCGCCTTCGCTTTGGAAGCGGCCGCCATCGGGCTCTCCCGGGAGCGGGAGAGGGCCCTGGATTACTACGGGCTGTATGACGAGCGCGGCCGCCCTTACAGTTACCCCATCGTGGCTGAGGAAGACCTGATGCCGGAGGACGATCAGAGAGCAACCCGCAACCTCTTCATTGGCAACCTGGACCACAACGTCTCGGAGGTGGAGCTGAGACGTGCCTTTGAGAAGTATGGCATCATCGAAGAAGTGGTGATCAAGCGCCCTGCCCGGGGCCAAGGTGGGGCTTACGCTTTCCTCAAGTTCCAAAACTTGGACATGGCGCATCGGGCCAAGGTCGCCATGTCGGGCCGCGTTGTCGGCAGGAACCCTATCAAAATTGGCTACGGGAAAGCCAACCCTACTACCAGGCTGTGGGTGGGTGGTCTTGGTCCGAGTACTTCCTTGGCTGCCCTGGCGAGGGAGTTCGACCGCTTCGGCAGCATCAGGACTATTGACTACGTGAAGGGAGACAGCTTCGCTTACATCCAGTACGAAAGCTTGGATGCTGCCCAGGCTGCCTGCGCGCAGATGAGGGGCTTTCCTTTGGGCGGACCGGAGAGGAGACTCCGAGTGGATTTTGCCAAAGCAGAAGAGACGAGATACCCGCAGCAGTACCAGCCCGCACCGCTCCCCGTGCACTATGAACTGCTCGCTGATGGGTACAGCAGACACAGAAGCCTAGAGCAAGACTTGAGGGTGCGAGATAGGACTCCTCCACATCTCCTGTACTCGGACAGAGACAGGAGCTTTGCAGAGGCAGAGTGGGCCAGCCCTGCCAAAAACGCTGAACGCAGAAACAACTTGGAAAGCTACAGCCGATCGGTGCGTAGCCGGAGCGGAGAGCGCTGGGCCAGCGACAGCGATCGCAGCGTGCCCAAACCGTGGGAAGAGAGGCGGAAACGCCGGAGTCTTTCCAGTGACCGCGGGAGGACTACTCACTCGCCTTACGAGGACAGAAGCAGGACAAAGGCCAGTGGGCCAGCTTTAGACCGCAGCCCAGACAGGGCTCGCAAGGAGAATCACACTACAGAATCCGGAGCCGAGAAAGAGCCGAGTAACTCCCTTCAGAACAATCGTCACGCGACTGAGGAGAAACCCCATCGTGAGGCATCCGATGCTCCCCAGCCTAAAAAAAGGGACAGCGAACGCAATCATCGAACTGGTGAATCGGAATCCAAAACTCACGAGGAGCCAAAATCTGAGACCAAAAAGCTAAAGAATTTATCGGAATACGCTCAGACACTGCAGCTTGCTTGGAATGGGCTTCTTGTGCTAAAAAACAGCTGCTTCCCCACCTCTATGCACATCCTGGAGGGAGACCTCGGTGTCATCAACGGACTCCTTAAAGACCATTCATCCGGCGGGAAGTTAACGCAGCTCAAAATCGCGCAGAGACTTCGGCTCGACCAGCCCAAGCTGGATGAAGTAACTCGCCGCATCAAACAAGGCAGCCCCAACGGCTACGCTGTGCTCCTGGCGACCCAATCCACCCCGGCAGGGGCAGGGGCCGGGGCGGAGGGGACCTTCCCTGTTGTGGAGCCTGGCTTGCAGCGACGGCTTCTCAGGAATCTGGTCTCCTACTTGAAACAGAAGCAGGCTGCTGGGGTTATCAGCCTGCCCGTGGGAGGGGCGAAGGGCAGAGACAGCACAGGCATGCTTTACGCGTTCCCTCCTTGTGAATTCTCTCAGCAGTACCTCCAGTCAGCACTAAGGACATTGGGAAAGTTAGAAGAAGAACATATGGTGATAGTTATAGTCAAAGACACTGCCTAGCCCACACTGTCTTTTCAAATTCCATGTTTTCTTTGTGTGTCACACAACCCAGTTGTTTTTAAGGCCGATCATTTTGGTGGAGGCTCACAACACCTCGACCAAAGTGGTAAGATTTTTAGTTTCTAATTAATTTTAATACCATTTAAATAGAGCCCATTTTATTCGTTTTTAATATGTGACACTGTCCGCTGTTGTTCTGTATTTTTATTTTTTAACTGTATGAAAAAGTTGTCAGTAAAGCCTTGTTCACTGATGCATTTCTAAACTTGTGCGGTATCCTAGTTTTTGTGGCCCAGGAAGGGCTGGTTCCCTGTGCTGTCACGAGCTGGAAGGTGGTGGTCCCAGCCCGTCTCAGTTTCTCAGACCCCAACCTCCTGCACCTCCTCCGTCTCTTTACATGTGTCCTGCGAGGTGGGAGGGGGAAGGGGGGGTTCTTTGTGCTGTATGAGAGACTGAAAGGTTGGTTCTGTGTCTTTTTTTTTTGTCCTGTTTGCTTTTTATTTCATAAATTTGAGTCTGGATGCATTCCTGTTGATTCTCTATTTGAGGATAGAAGCTTCCCAGGAAGCCAGCTACCAAGGAAGCAAATCCTGATCAGGAATAGAAGCGGGTTTTATAGACAACAAAAAATTACAGTTAATACTTGGCAAAAAGTCTGCTACGAAGGAGTCAACTCTCTATTCAACTCTGTGAGGTTTGAGAGATGCATGTCTCAGAAAGAAGTTCTTGGGTAAAACAAAAATGAGGCTTGACATTCCCAGTTTTTATAAAAGGAAAAAAAAAAACAAGCAGGAGGAAAAAAAAAGTCATTTAAGGGGGAACCCTCTTGGGCCCGTATAAGATGTAGACAAGCAAATAAAGGGCACACGGGTTTTGGCGAACTGTAGGTGCCCGTTTGCGTAGTCGATTGTGTTGCACTATCTGAAATCCTTTATTGAAGGATAAACGGGAAAATATTTTTGCTAAAGTTGAAACTTGTTTGCAGGCTTACAAAAAAAAAGAGATAAACACGACTGGCTGTCTGAAAACGTGCTATGTCACCACAAGTAACCTCTCTATGACTGTAGGAAACTCTGGAGATCAAAATTTGAAATTTAAGATGAGATGGTTCCCTCACCTTTCCTATATCTGTGGTATGAGACAGCTGTTCAGGAGAGAAGCCAGGACATCTGCACCTCTGATTGATTGCTCAGTAACGTAAGGATGTGGTAACTAGTTCAAATTTGAATTAAAATCCACACTGTTCAGCTTGGGGATATTTTTATTTTTTAAAGTGACGCCTGTAGATTTTAGGAGGCTTACAGAAAATTGTGTGGGATTAAAAACACTAAATTTTGAAGTTTCTTTAAATTTGCAGGGGTTTTTTTGGTTTGTTTTGGTGGTAAGCAAGTGAACAAAACCCTGGGAGAACCAGAGGCTGTCTTGCACCAGCCTCTGTGACCGAGCAGACTCACTTGCTGACGGCTGCCAAAGGCCCTTTTAAAACTGCGCTCTCAGGTATGGTTGGTAGCGAAACCTGTACAGCAGGGAGCATAACTCAGTCTAATGATGCTTTCTTTTCTTTTTTAACCCTGCAATTTCACAGTAGGGACATCATCAGCTGATGGTGTATGAGCGGTTGCTTAATTTAATAATGTATTGATATCAACAAGTATGGGTTGGTTTGGTTTTTTTTTTAACGTTTAATACTGTGATTATATTAAAAGTAAATCTAATGAGTTAGTGTGATCATGAGGGAGTTAGTATTTCACTTGATGATGCATCTTCTGTACCCCAGAAAACGTAATTCTGTCCGTAAGGGCCCGAGTACAGCTACGAGGCCACGGAGGGTTTTGGCCCCGGTGTGCGGGCACGGTTCAGCGGGAGGTGAGCTGGCTCGTCTGCTGGGAGCGGCAGGGCTCCGGGAAAGCCGATTTACGCTGCGGGAGCAGAGGAGCAGCTCTGCTGCTCCCAGCAACCGAGCCCTGCCTCCAGGCCGACCGCGCTGGGCAGCGCAGAGGTACCCTTCACGACACCGCGGCTGCGTGGCGCAGGGTAGCTGGACTGCCCCTGGTTTTACACGGTTACAGGGACACCGACTTTTAACCTTGTGACCGAGTCCCCAATGCTGTTGTAATGGAGACAGTGCCAAATGTCAACAATTGTAACCGTTAAGTGTTATCTGAAACCAAGTGCTATTAAATACCCCTTATGGCCAGAGTCATAGAGTGATTAGAGCTTTTTGTCAGAGTATCCTACGCGTTGGAGATGTCCGTTCAGTCTGAGGCGGAGCGCATGGGGGTGCGACAACTGCCCAGCTGGCTCCTCGCTGGCAGGGCGCTGTAGCTCCTGCTGCCGCGGAGCGGCCTTGTGTGTGTCTGTGTGTGCGTTACGGGGCGTGAATCGTATTGATTTTTTTTTTTCCTTCCATGATAAAAGCTGTAAGTGCTTGATGGCAGAGCCAGGGAACCACCAGAAATCCCCCATCTCCCGCTTCCCTTTTGAGACAAGTTAATAATAATAATGTAGGGTCTTTTAGAAGACAAACGTTGTCATGCTTTGGGTTGGATAAGGTTTGCAATGATGGGATTTCTGTTCCCATTGAAGCAGCTGATGGTTGTGAGCATGTGTGCATGAATGGAGGACCAACAGATCTCCCTCCTACAAATAAATTAACAGGTGTAAATGAGAAGTCAGGAAGTTTAAGGAAAAAACACCTGGGAGAGAAGCAGCAGCAGCCCTCTAACCTGACAGCCTGAGCCTTCCCAGCTCCCCAGCACGCAAGTGAGCCAGAGCCATTGCTTGAACAGACAGACTGTGCCGAGGCCAAAGTCCTGTAGTCCTGTCCGCCATCCCATCCCCTCACACATGCATCCAGGCTGGTCCCAAGAGAAACAGGCCTGAAAAAGGGTAGATGATAGTTACAGCAAAATAACACTACATCTGCATCTTGCAAGACTTGGCCCTTAAATCAGGATGGGATGCAGTTCTGGGGAGAAGATACATGGTGGGGGGTGGGAGGAACACCACGGCCCTGGCTGGGAGGCCTGAGGCACTCAGGGATAGTGGAAGATGGTGGGTGTACCAGTGCTGGGGAGGGGGGGGGTCTCTCAGCCTGGTACAGCAGTGGCAGTAAGGTAATCACAACAGGGTAACGGTCCCTGTCTCCCTGAGGGCAATCTGAAACTCAAAGTGGGCCCAGGGTGTGAGATGGTGGATTGGGCGGTCTGAGAGCATTAGTGTTTAGACTGAGTTGCTCCATTTTTTTTTAAACACCCATTCAGCAAATATTCTGTCTTTACAAAGCCTCTTTTTAACATCAGCTGGTGGCTGTCTTTGCTACAACAGGAACATGGACCAGAGGGCTAGCCCCAGGCAGGCCCAGGTGCCCAGCACGCGCCTCTGACCAGAGCTGATCATACCTTGATTACTGCCCTTAGCTAACAGGCAGGTTAAACTTCTGACCAGCCCTGAGGTTTCCACCCTGCTCTCCGAGCCGTGGCCTATTGAGATTTTTTTGAACCGCTGCACTGCGGGGATAGGCGCGCAGCCTCCCAGGGTGCTGGCACGATGGCTACACAGCCTGTGCTCCACGGAACTGTGTTGCAGTGTACCAAACGGGCCAAGCGGTTACTCACGGTCTGGTCACAGAGCGAAGAGGACCGTGCCGATACGAGGGCACAGGCTGGTGCTGGGCGAGTCTCTGCGCACACCATGGGAGGAGAGGCAGCATCCTTCCTGCAAAGGCTCCCCTCCATTGCAGAGAGAGCTAGGTCTATGTGTTAGCCAGCTGGCAGGACATCATTGAAATGCCCCTTCCACCCCTTAAGCCAAGGTCTGTAACGTCTGCATAGGAGAAGAAATACTGCATGGCATCACATCAGCAGCGTGCTGTGTGTATTCAGGAAGATTATAGGACTTTTTCCAAAGACAATGCTTTTAAATAGATTAAATCATGATGCCAGGGGGAGAGGTGATTTTCCAAACACTGAGATTCCCCCCCATCCCAGGTAGCTGCAGAATTATGGCCCGACACAAACAAACCCCTGCTAGTCCTCAAATCTGAATCCCCCTTTTGCACCCAGAGTGTTACAGTCACCCTATTCCCCTGCACTCTTAAGTGATGCCCCGCAAGGCCAAAGGAGGTAGCGGGGGGTGCAGGCAGCCAGCCCCGGGGCTGTGTATTTAACTTCGGCCGCTCTGCGATAGGCAGAGGACAGGCAGAGGGGGCTGCCTTCGCAGGTTCTGGTGGGCGACCTGCAGGCTGCAGTTGCCCAGCTCTGGCCCCTCAGCCGCAGGCCAAGGCCCCCACACACTCCCTTTGGCTCTACTCAATAAAGTTAGGATAGGTGAGGGAGGGGAGGGATGGCACGTATACTTACAGTGGCCCAGCTTCAAGTCAAATTTACAAATAGGAGCTCCATCCTAGATGTTTTGGTTCTGTCTCACAAAACTAGTTGGTAAATGTCTCCAAGATAGCCAGGCCTAAGCAGCAACAGATGCAGCTGATTATGGCTGTGGTATAATGCCAGAACGAGCTATGGACATCTGGCACCGTATCTCCCTCTGTTATTAGTAGTTGAGTACATGTTTTTTATTTTTTTCCTCCTCCTGAGCAGCACATTTTCTAAGGTAAAGTTGCGTAAGATGTTTTTTGATAAGGCAGAGGCTGGCTTCCACAGCTGTTGCATGGAATATCCGATTTTCAATCCCCTCATTTAATCAGAATGCTGCTCCAATTGCCAGTCTTAAATGCAGTAGTAATCGCAACTCATTTGTCTTTATCGACTCTGTAGGGTACAATTATCCATTATAAGTTGCAGCAGAACCTTTCTTTTTAATTATTAACAAGCAGCCCTGGGTAAGTGCATTAAGTAGATGCGATGCTGGAGGGAAGAAAAGATATCCCTTCTCTTGGTTAAAAAGAAAATCCTTCCTCTTCAAGCAATGAAACCTTGAGCCTTAGTTGAAATGAGCACAGTTCTCGGTGGAAAACTTGCTGTAGTGTCAAGGAGCGAGAAGCCTCCAGCTCCCTGTTCTGCCTCAAACCCTATCCTGAAAGTGGCCAAAACAGAGAAAGGGTAAAAAGTTGAGCGGATGTTATCTGAACACCTGGGAATAAATAGCACATTTAGTGGCCTTGTCCAAGGAAGCAATGAGCACACTTACCTTCCAGTTCTGACTCACAGAACTAAGCTGTGCAGCTGGGTGCTGTACAGCGACACCAAACACTCAACTGCAATTGTTTTTCATCCCCTTCTAAGGGCAGGGCCTCTTGTCATGTACAAACAGGAGCACCTGATTTGCCTTCTGCCAGTGTAGCCACAAGGCAGCCTACGGAATGCCAAACCACACGCGGATGAGGAGGCCCCGAGTGGCTCCCGCCTTCGGACACACACCAGCAAGGTGGCGAGAGCTCCCTGCAGCTCACCGCGCTTCCTGCGGCTGAACCGCAGAATGGATATTCTGGTGCATCTTTGAACAGAATCACAGCCTGGCATTAGCGGCACCTTCCAGCTCCCACACGGCGCAGTGAGGATGTGGCGCCGCGCTGCCCGCACCCCCCTGAGAATTCAAGGCTGTCGGGCAAACCGACAGGTCGGATTGGAACCCATGGGCGCAGCTCTGGGAGTCCCTGTGGCCTGGAGCAGCGGGTGGAGCCTGCACACTCAGAAATCTCACCCCTCATTTATTTTGCCCTTCCTTATTACAGCCGGGCCACTAGCTACATCCAGCTGCTCTCCTGCACAGGGCTGCGCTCCTCAGGCGCTCAGAGCTCCGCTTCTGCATGGGTGGCAGAGGAATCCATGGCTCCAATTCACAGCCATAAACAGAGACAGGACTTGTATTTAATTTTTTAATAAATACACTTTACATTAAAGAAAAAGGCCTTCAATTTGCAGTTTCCACACAGAGGGCAAGAGGGAGAGGGGGGAAAAAAAAAGGAAAAAAAAAAAGAGATTAAAAAACTTGAACCACAAAGGGCAGAGGGGAGAAAGAGGGCTCAAATTTCAATCCCAGATCCCCATGTCTTCAGGAATACCAAGCTCTGACTAGGCCAAGCCAGGATTTCAGCCTCCCACTATAGCTGGTATCACAGCGAGAATCTCCGCTTTAAACAGCCTGTACGTTCAGTTACCAAACACCCCCAGGGCTCTTCCCTGGAGGACAAAAGCATCTGAAACACACTGGCGCACTAGCAGGTGTTAACACCTGTCGCTTTTTTTTTAAAAATAAAATCATATTTAAAATAAAAATATTCTCACTCCTCAACAATTTTAGAAACCATGATCCTCTTATTTCACTTAGTAGTTGCATAAAAATGCCTCTTCTTTTAAACAATTTTTCTCCCCCAAACCTACCCCATGGTAACAAGGTACTACAGGAATACAAAGTTCATCCCCTCTTTACTAGAACACCTGCCTTTTTTTTTTTTCTTTTTTTTTCTTTTATATAAAACTATTTCTGTTCTTTAGGAAAGAACTTTATACAAAGAAAATATATTGTGAAATATCTTCAGAAGTTTCCTTGAAGAGGAGAGTCATCTCAGCCTAAAATAAAAAATAAAAAAAAAAGGCAGAGAGAAAAGAGGCCTAACCCCAGGTCTCTTTATTGTAGAGCCTCGGACTTAGCCCGGGGCCTCAAACTGACTCAAACCAACACAGCGGATGGGCTGGAGTTCCTCAGGTTTTCCCAGGAGAAAAAGGGTTAGGGTGCTCAGAATTGGTTTCCAATTTGGTCTCCGGTCTTCTGCTGGGAAGGGAGCATCTCCTCCTGCCAACACCCCGCCTGGCAGTCACTCCTCACTCATTCAGAGACAGGATTATGTCGTCCTCCAAGTCAGAGTTATCCGAGCTGTCGGCTGAAAAGAAGACACGTAGGTTATGTTTGGTTTGTGGAAGAACACAGCTGTCAGGGCTGCTAAGCAAGGCAACGCATTCGTAGTTACAAGAGATGGCCACCACCTGCTTGAGACCAGCAGCTCCCCAGCCATGACAGAGGCAGCTAGCACCATTAGCGCATTTCAAATCAATCAAAAGCAGTTAGCAAATCTGCACCAGAGCTTGCTTTCCCTGGTTAAAACAGAGGGTCAAGAGGAGAGCAGCTTTAGCAAGTGCAGCTTCTATTAGCTGGCAGGTTTTTCCCCATGACAACACGGGGAGAAGGACACCAGCAGTAAGTCACCTGCACGCGAGCTGCCTGCACAGCTCACTGTGCACATCTAAGTGCAATAGCTCTTCGTGCTGGGGGCTGGACAGGTCTGGCAGTCATTCCTCACAGCTGTTATGTGGAAGCAAGCTTGACAGTTCCACCAACCTGACGTGGTGAAGCATGGCCTCTGTATAATGTGCGTGGGGCTAATTCATTATGCAATAAGTTAGACCCAGACTTTCTCAGTATTAGGTTCTTACTGGGCTGTCGCTGCCCTCTGCACAGCACAGCAGGAGACCTCCCCATGGAGGGGGAAGCAATCCACACACTCACAACTAAAGCCTTCCTCTAGCAACCCAAAGGTTTCTGTAATGAATTTAACTACATGGCACTCATTAAAGGTGACCTGAAAATTGTGCTTTTCCTGGTTTTCTTCATTGTAGTACAGAATGAAGACATGAAAGGATTTGCCAGAAGCAGTCACACACACACTTGCTTTTTATCTCAAAGCATAAGATCTCTCCTCCCTCAGTTGTGCAAGAGGGAAGTGGTAGCAGCTCTGGCAGCAAGAGGTCTCCTGCCTTACCTTAGAGGTGACGTTGGCTCTTTTTCTTATGTGAATTCATTGGATGCTGCAGTTAACTAGGTGTTAAAAATAGTTAAAAAAAAAAAAAAGACACCAAGACTTCCTCTTAGCCATCTCAGTTCTACTGGATCTCTAAAATGCCTGTCAAGGTAAGCAAGGCCTTCTGGAAGGTTCACCCCTTCTCAGATGCTTTCCTTCGGAAAAAAAAAATCACAGGCAAGCAGCAGAGGGCACAAACCCTTTCCCCCAACCCTCCTCCCTGAAGATCAGCCAGCTGCCCTTCCACTGCGGTCAGCAAGGGATGCTCCAGTCTCACCATCCATCGTACTGAGCCTAAGCTGGGGTCATCAGTGCTTCCAGAACAGCTACAGCCATGTCAGGGGAGTGGGAAAACACCAGCCAGTGCTGCAGCAGCTACACTTACGCAGTAAGACGGAAAGAAGCACAAGCGAGATAACAATCCAGAAACTCTGGAGAAGAAGAGAAGCTGAAAAAGTTGTTGAGGGTTTTTTTTAAAAGACTAGAGGAAAGCTTTGAAAAGGGATCTCCTAACTATCTATTCTCCAGTCCACCACACAACCTTCCAATTTTGAGCTCCGTGTCTGTAAGTAAGCCCGACTGCAGTTAACTGCTTGGCAGAAGCTTACAGACCTGCCTGGAAGTTGACATTTTTGATTACAGAAGAAAAGAGGAAACAAGAATCAGCCACGCTGCTGGTGAGAATTCCATGTATTTCTTCCATCCTATGTCACATGTGCATTCCAAAAAGGACAGCCCACTGGCCCAGGAATAAGCTCTTGAAAAAGATCTGCACAATGCATAAACTGCTTTGAACAAGGCAAACAGATCTACCCTCCCCAAGGTGGTGACGAAGGAGGAGGAAGACAAATTTATACTTTACAGTTTCTCCATGGATTATTCCTGAAAAGGAAATAAAACCTCTTCTAAAGCACAAGGAACCAAAGCCACTCACTCCCTTGTTTCAACTGTTCTTTGAATTATTTTGTTTTGAAGCACACCCACTGTATGTCATGGAGGTTCATCCAAAATACGGCAAGGGTCTGCAGTAGGAAGCACTCTACATCACCGTGCCTCTGATCTGTACTTTGCAACAGTGTCAGTGCCCTTACAACTTTTAATTCTGGAACACAGCAAAAGCAAAGGAGGGAAATTTTAATTGCTGTTGCTGGGTGAGAAACAAAAGCAAGCCAGATGAAGTCACAGAGAAGCAGCCACAGAACCCCACTCACCAAACCCTCTGCAAGGACCACGCATACATCAGCCTGGCAGAGCTGCACTCCCTGCTTAAAGTGCCCAAAGATGCTGCTAAGCAACCTAACAGCCACAGGATGGGCTGGCTGCAGCTCCACAGCGATACCACATCGAAGTTCTGATCAAGTGGTTCTATCCATAAATGGTGTACAGATGTGGCCATTTCATAAGACATAGTGCTCTGCAGAGCACACTTGAAATTATTAAGTGTCAAGTAGCACCTAGTTTTGTTATAGGAATAGTCATCAAAATGGCCTGAACTTCCCCTCCATTCTGCCCCTCGCACGATTCAAGCTGCAGCACTCTGGGTGCTCTCTTAGTAGCTTCTGACCCTGCACCCCCTGAGGAAACAGAAGTGGAGCTGAGTCAAGAAGGTCCTGCCAGCTACTGGGACAGGCCGAAGTTATCCGCAAACCCAAAACGTTGAACTGCACTATGCTATTAATGAATCTGAGCTATGTAAATGTCCTATATGGCCCTGCACTGTATATGTACTGCCTTCAAGAGAACAGCAGACTGACCCCATAGAATAACTCTGGCAACCTGATGTGGCCACATCCTTAAAAACGACTGAGCTACATTCTAACAGAAAAGAGGGACGTGAATGAGTCCGACAGCCACATTAGTGCCAAGAGAGAGGCCTGGCATGCTTAATCCTCCAGTGCGCTGGCAGAGAAGATTGATTCCCACCTCAGCTCTCACATTCATCTCCTATCGCTGCAGGACTTCAAACACCTTGCACACTGTAATTATTCATCCTTACCAACCTTTTAACTTAAGGTAACTACGTTATCCCCATTTTACAGCTTGGAAATTAAAAAGAACTAAGTGGCTTGGTCGTGCATACTCAAAAATTGTGCTGCAAAAAAGGGAATGGAATCTGGTGTCACAAATCCCAAGCCTGATACTATTCTATTCACCTTCTCTTTCTTGTGAAGCCTTTTTCCAAATTGAATTGCTACATAAAGAGTTCAGACCTGCCTTTCTGATACACATACGTACACACACACACTTTGTTAAAATCTCTGTATAAGTGGAATGCCAGAAAAAGAGAACAATTTAAATTTTATCCCAAAAGATATGTTAGCTTTAGAACAGTCTAAAAAAGGAAGTGAAATCAGAAATGCCATGTTTGGCACTTTAAGCAATTACAAAAGAGAAAGAATAGCACCAAGAACCAAAAATGCTGCTCTGTCCTTACAGGTACAAATAAGGCAGGGAAGACAGGCGAGGAATCAGTTCAACCAGTGTCCCCTTGAAGGGCAGGACAGGCAAGCAATCAGACAAGGCTTCTTCACATGGAGTTTCTTGGCCTGCCAAGTTCTCACACACACATCTGGGAGCACTTGAAGAAAGGAGATACCTTCCTTTCCAGTTGTGCTCTCAGATAAGAGCTGTTTTTACCAACAGATCACTTTGAGAGGCCACAGGTGAACAAGCGTGAGGATTTGTGCCTTTCATACCAGTGAGGGGGAAAGTCAGCTAAGTCATTTCAGGGAAGACTTAGATGTTGCATATTTGTCAAGACATCAAACAGAGGACAAGGTCACCTGTGGTCACCAAGCTGGGCATACACTTACTATCTCCAAGAATCAGCTCGACTTCCTCATCAGCATCAGAATCTTCATCTTCACCCTCATCTCCCTCTTCCAGGAGGTTGGCAAGCTCCTCATCATCGGAGGGAGAAAAGTCATTTTCTCCATCCTCACCAGCATTCTCATTGTTCTCATCCTCCTCCAGCTCAGCCTCCAGCAGCTGGTCCGTATCTAGTTCATCAAGGTCATCTGTATCATCATCATCTTCATCATCATCTTCTTCCTCTTGCTCTTCTTCCTCCTATAAAGACAGCAAAAATAGTCCATTGCAGACATTAAAACAAATGCAAAATGGAATGAGAATAATTGAAGAAAACATACGTATAAGTTTTCACTTCTCCCCATAGCCAGACATCACACGTTATAAACATTTTCCCATCGCCCATATAAACACTTTCTCTCCACAGCTACAGAACATGACACATGCCAGATCATTTGCAGGCCTGCAAAAACGCTGGTGCAGCGCAGGTACCATTGGCTCAAGCTCCTCTCCAATACTGGCCATCAACACATGTCACCACAATGCACTCTTGAGAAGGACATGCAATAAGACCCGTTAATCCACGGCTTTGTTGCTAGTCTTGTACAAACTGCTTTAGTTTCAACTGGACCAAAACCTCTACTTTGCATAAAACAGCATGCAGCACGGATGTTCAGTCTCTCAGTCATTCCTGATTTAGATGAGATGTAAAACGTAAGGAAAGATACTATAGCCTAAACCAATCCCTGAATCACTCAGCTTCAGATGATAGAACCGTTTAAAGCAGCTCAGAAGTCTCATCTTTGGCATCTACCTGTGGATCAAGATCTTTCTCTATCAAACCATAAGAACTTGCATTCAATAAAGCAAATGAATTTCTCATTGTACAGATCAAATCCAGAAATCCATGTCTAGCAGATAAAACTAAGCAGGAATAAGCTGTTACAGTTCCATCGTTCTTCCAGACAAATGAAAGACCAAAAAGTGCCATCACAAGGCAAGCTCCAGGAAGTCTCCAAGACTCAAAGAAAGGGTTCAATATACCTGCACATCTCCTCAGAGTCACACCCTTTTTCTCTAACAGAATGCTCTCATGTGGCAGGAAGGCAGCTCTCAAGTCATTCAGTCTTAATTGCCCTTTTGTTTTGGGTGGGAACACATTTTGCAAAATTATAAAGCAGTTAAGACAGATATTTAAAAACCCACTTCAAGGGTTAGTTTGGTCCTCACGCTCACCACACTCACACTGTGCTGTTTAGACTGCTGCATTTTCAGATCTAAAAGGACAGAGGAAAAAGACCTTACTGCCATCTCCCCAACGTACTACTTCTTCAGTCAGTGCTACAAAAAGGAAAATCCACCACACCCACACAAATCCAACATCTCTGTGCTGGTTTTGGCCAGGATAGAGTTAATTTTTTTCACAGTAGCTACTATGGTGCTGTGGTTTGGATTTGTGCTGGAAACAGGGTTGATAACACAGGGATGTTTCGTTACTGCTGAGCAGGGCTGACACAGAGCCAAGGCCTTTGCTGCTGCTCCCCACCCCACCCCACCAGCGAGGAGGCTGGGGGGGCACAGGGAGTTGGGAGGGGACACAGCCAGGACAGCTGATCCCGACTGACCCAAGGGATATTCCATACCATATGACATCATGCCCAGCATATAAAGCTGGGGGGGAAGGAAAAAGGAGGGGACATTCGGAGTGCTGGCGTTTGTCTTCCCAAGTCACCGTTAGGCACGATGGAGCCCTGCTGTCCTGGGGATGGCTGCACACCTGCCTGCCCATGGGAAGCAGGGAATGAACTCCTTGTCTTGCTTTGCTTGTGCGTGCGGCTTTTGCTTTACCTATGAAACTGTCTTTATCTCAGCCCACGAGTTTTCTCACTTCTACCTTTCCGATTCTCTCCCCCATCCCACTGGTGAGCAGTGAGCGAGCAGCTGTGTGGTGCTTAGCTGCTGGCTGGGGTTAAACCACAACAATCTGTCATAGGCAAAAGAAACAAGGAATGCCAAAAATCCTGGGCAAATTTTATTGTTTCTTCCCTTGCAAAAGGCAGCCAAGTCTCCTCTACCGACCAGAAGTGCTGTGTTACTTAAATGGAGATTAGAGTATAAAAGCATTGGTTTGCTACGTAGAGTTTTCTTTCTGAAAGAGTTTATATTAAGTATAAAATGAAAACAACCTGTATTAAAGCCTATGCTTATTTTAGGCAATTACAAACTTTACTTTGAGTCAATGAGTCCTCAAATAAATGGACATTTCTTTTTGAATTCTATACATACTGGGAGAGGAAATATATTTCTTGCAGTTCAGTTTTAAACTGCAGTGCCATATTGAGCATAATTTTCCATAAAATATATTGAATGGAGTATAAAAGCTTTTGCCTTAATAACTTTTACTTTTGTTCTATGCAGTATCTGCAGAGAGACCAATGTCTTAAACCTTATTAGCCTATTCAGAATTGAAAAACTGATCAAAAACTGTAAGTTTATTTTCCTTTTTCAGTCTCTAAAAAACTCTGAAGCTGGAAAGGAGATCAATTTATTTAAAAAGCTTGGAAAAATTAAGCCAAGTTTTTCAGTGTCTGGAGATAGAGACACAACTGTAGACATCAGGGAAAAAGTGTATTGTCTATGAGATTCATTTAGAGTCCGTGTAGCTGAAACCTCAAGGATTCTGAAATGAGTTAGGTCCCCCTTAGTTTCCACATCTGTGGAATGTTTGAAAGCATTTTTTTCCTAAATATCTAGCCCACAATGACTTAAAAGAAAGTGTCAAAACTACTGAATTTGATTATGTTTTGCATTTAATGTATTTATTGGAAATTGAAATACTATTTTATCAACATTTTCATTCAAGCTTAAGGCAAGGCATATATAGCAATATCATCCTTCAAATATAGGATGAAATTAAATATAGTTGTATAAAGCTAAAGATTTCTTCTGGCTGACAAGAATAAGCACCAAATTACATAGAAAGGGCAATTAAACTTTCAAGGATTATACCAACCAGTGAGGAAAAAATCCTTTGTGAAAATACAAATAGCAACAGAAGACTAGAGAACCGAAATCAATGTTTCCGCCTTTCCAGTTTCAGTTACTTAATCTGAAGTTGGCAGTTAAAATCAGGCCACAGTCATTTAAAAACCACCTAAGAACAGTAAGATGAGATCTGAATTATACCTGTCCTTGGTAAACCAGAAAATAACGTGAAAACCACGCTACAAGAAGTCACGTGTGCACGTGGACAGAGAGAGCGCGACATGCGCACACTGCGCATCCTGACCGAGCTGAATGAGCGACACAGAACAAAGTTCAAGAGGAGTGATCTTAAGTAGTGAAAAACCTGTACCTTGTCATGTTCTAAAGAACACAAACAGGAACCTGGAAAACGTGGTGCTTCTGCTAAGTAACCCGCAAATTAACTCTGCATTAGCTTCTGAAGAATCTCCAAGCACAAACCTCTGCAGGCACACTGCAATACTCCAGTCTAGAAACACAAGGCTTGCATATACGTGGTGAGATCTCCCTTAGGAAAGCACGCTGAGCTTCTGCACCCAAAACCAATTTGTGGGACATATAGCTGAGAAAGACTCCACCTGGTATTTCCTCACACCTAACACCATCATATGTAAGTGATATCCAGCCTGTTAATGGATATCTAGGCTGTATCCTCATCAGATACCACGACTGTCTCGCATAAGGGATCCATACACAGATAAAAAACGGCATGCCTTCCCCAGTGACTCATGCAAGCATATGGAGGAAAAGCAGTGAAAAAAATCCTTCTGCAATGTCACAAGGGAAGATAGGCAGAACAGTTATTCCAAACTATATCTGGATTTGTGAAGGAAAAACCTGCAAAAGCAAGCTCCCACCTACTCATCAGTAGTTCCCAAGAGCTTTGGGCAATGACACGGGTGCTGCTAGAAAGAAGAACCAGCATGCAGATCTATGCAAAACAAGCATGCACCTGAGCTTATCTTCCTCATTGGAGTAAACTGATCCACACAACCCACGGACCAGCACCCTCCAGATGACTTAGTATCAAGGAACTGGTTTAGCCATCACTGAACTCCTTTAGATGCCTAAAGATACTCTTCTATTTGGGTTGTTCTCTGTAAAAGCTGCTTAGGTCAGGACTTGAACTGTCCATGGAGTCCTCACATTCCTCCTCAGAGAAAATTCTCTTCCCTCTCCAACAGAAGCCACTTCACAGCTGCCAGTTATCTTTACAGAAGGCACGAGGGTAGTACTGTAGAACCACAAACTGACCATCTCATAACCTCCCCTCTTAAAACTTTTACCTCACTATCAGCACTCTGACTCACTGCCTGGTATTTCTGTGTGCCTGCTCTACAGCCAGGTGCACTATTTATTACAATACAGCAGACCAAGCCCCTACCTTCCTATGCAATTCACGTAAGATTACAAACAATCCCAACCTGAGGCTATGATGGAGGAAAAAAGAAAAAAATCTAATGCTCCCTTTTAAATAGAGTAGGCAACACTCAGAGGGACATGATGGAGCCCAGCTTTTGAATTAAGGATGTCACATTGCTACCCATTCCTACACAGTGATTCAGGTATATTAATTGCTTGTAGATACCTAAACTTAGGATTAATTTAAGGGAGCTTTACCTTGATAGATGACAAGAATAGAATAGTTTAAAGTAGAGTACCCATTGAGCCCTAATGAGACTCAAATTTGTAATGATATTATATAGATATGTATTAATTTTATTATTATATATTATAGTGAACACAAATACTAGGGGGTTTCTGTGTTATCTTCACAATACTGTACCAGTGTTACTCTTCTTCATCTCCAGCATATACAGATGTCACTACGTAACAGCCGCAATGCAGAGGTCATTATAGCATCAACGTACCTGGATGACCAACTCTTTCTGCTCTTCCAAACCACAGCATTGTATAGTATCACAAGTATAATAATGGAATTTTAATCTAAGAAACACCCACCCTGTTTCATACACAAAATGGCTTCCTGGCCCCACTTCTCTGCATAAATACTTACGGTGCTGATTCACCCCAGTTAAAGCAAAAAGGCTGCAAAAATAAGGCAATGAACAAAGACAAAGCTGACAATTTAAAGTGAACAAGAGAACAAAACAAAACCCCGGGTACCATTATAAGGGGATAGCAAAAAGGGAGGCTGCAACTTCAGTGTGGAATAGCTATCCACAGATGTAAGAAAGATGTCCACGCAGGGACAGGCTGCAGTTTAACTTAGTAATTGTTTGACTCAACTGAAGAGTTAATGTGACTCAGCTAATAAAGACTAGCTTAGGCTGAAAAAGACCATCTATATAAAGGGTTTGCAACAGTTTAACACAAAAAGTCTTAAGAATGTAAGTCAGTAATGTATAGTATCATCAGTTACACACTTTAGACAAGTATAAAACATGCAAGAACTATCAGTTCTAGGATAAGATTGCAAAATGGGACAATTAATTTAAGTGTGCGTCTTAGATAAATCTCTCCATACTCACTAACTCACCAAAATTCACTAATTCACTTACACAGTAACACATAAATAGCTTCAACACACAGTCTATGATCCTGGAACTACTTTGAGGATGATTAAGAGGGCAAAAGTGATTCACAGCAGTTTTTTAACATGCCGGCATATAGGCAGATTTACAGAGATGTAGTAGTACAAGAAAAACTAGACATTAACTTACAGAATCAGAAAAGTTGATTACATAGCAAAGGATTATCTCAAGATCATCTCAAAGCAAGTTACCGGTAACTTAACTCTAATACCAGTTTGCGATCTTGCGTAAAGATTCAGAAAGTCAAGTAGATTTGGTTCAATTAATTTATCATTTATAACTACAAAGGAAAAAGTTAAACAACATCCCCTAAAGGAATGGCATATATAGTGGTGGCAGCACTGTAACAAAAAAATGCTTGACCTAATTCTTCATGTTGCCAGTATTTACAGCCCCTTCAGAGCTTAGTAAAATACCCTTTGCTCTTGTTCAAGCTTTATTTTCTTCCATATTGTTCTTTGATGCACGTTTGCACGCACTTCATAGACTTTCATCATACCTTACTTTCTTACTGTTCCCCTTTACCCATTCATTTTGCACATACAAAGTTCACAAAATTTATCTTTTTGGGCAGTACAAGTTATTGATGCTTAACATATTCACCAATGTTCATCTCAAAAAACATTCAAAGGCTCAGGAAAATCCCAGTCTTTCACTTATTCAAACTCTGATGCAAAATATGTGTTGACTAGGCAGAACTTTGATTTTTTTATTTTAACATATTTCTGCACTGTATTTCAACAGCAAATCAGTGTATGTACAAAGTGCTTTCAGGAAGTATGGCTTACAGCACTGCAGATCTGCAGTATATAAAAAATATACCAGCCTGCTTTACAAGTACTCTTAAGAATTTTATAGAGTTTTCTTACATTTCTTGAATCCAAAAATTTTTTATGACCAGATGAACAGAATTTGAGACTTCTCAGCTGCAGATTACATAATCTCTCGAGTTTACACTAGGCTGGCTGTTAGCTGCCCAGAGAAGATACCATGGGTCTTTTTTGATTGTTGATATTAAATCTTAACTCAGTTTCGAGATTTACAGGTCACTGATTTTTTGCTTATTTGACATGGTTTCAGCTGTTACAAAAAGCTTCATCTTTTCATCTAACACCTCATTCACTTTTTCTTCCTCTACTAGGAGCTGATTCACAGTTCAAAGCAAGTATTTTTGTCAATAGTTCTCTGCCCAACTTCCTCTGTTACTGCTCTATGAACTGTTCAGCTGTCCTCATCTCACGGCTGCTCCTTCTCCAGCCCCATGCTCACCTCCTATCATCACCTCCAAGTCAACACCTCTCACCTGCAGATGCTTTTCAGCAAGTCCCCTCCTCCGAAAAGACGGTCTCTATCGCACCTCTCACTTTGAATCATGCTGTATGATATTGCTCTACTCTAACTATTATTGCTCTACTCTAACTATTCATATTTGCACTTATGAGGCTGCCTTTTTTCTACCTGCAAAACAGTTAATCAAATGTCAGTGAAGCTTTTCACAGTTTTTCAAATCTTTCCGCTCATATTTAATTCACTTCCGACTATTTGTAGCTAAGTATATTTGCTAGTAAGCATCTGCTTCTATAAACTGTTTATTTTCTCTAGACTTTTTTTTTTTTGTAAAGAAATTCATGTTTCCCAGAGTCTCATTATTTTGTTCCATTTATTTGCTTTTGCAAGAAATCACCTACTAGTTTACTTCTCCCTCTCTTTCACCCTACTCCCCCAAGTTTATCCTAGAGAAAAGCAAACTCATTTTTAGTAACCTGGTCTCTTCCAAATTATCAGTATTACTTTAATTACTACCTATTTCTAGCATGGGAAAGGGCTTTGCTTTCATAAAAAAGAACATTTGATCATTGTTCAAATACAAGTTCACCAAAGAATGTTTCACTCCAGAGGAATAAGTCTCTCCTTGTTTTAGTAATTTATCTTTCTCCACAGACAATCCCCTTGTCATATCTTCTGACAATTGTTCTCTTTGCTTCCAAAGCATCTGTGTAGCATATTGGTACTTTCTGATCCTTTGCTATGCAATTCTCAGGAGTGGCAATGTCTGGTTTTCAGTCATTTGAGAGTTTCCATCCAATTCCTCCCCCACCCACTTCTTAACACTCCCTGAACAATGGGCAGTGGAAAAAGCTTAAATATAGCCAACAGTCCTTCTAGGGGGTCAAGCATGTAAGGAATTTTATGTCCTAGATTACCTAGTCTCCATCCTTCCCCTCAGCTAGCAAGCTCAAACTCACTTCCTATTATCATACCATTAAATTAATTCTAAGTATGCATCTCCTTCACACTACCGGGCCGCACCTACTTTTACCTTCTTGGCTACTTCAGTGTTAGAATTTCTACTTCTTCATAGCCATTAATGAGGTCACAGAGCTAAAAACTTAGAAGCCTGGGAATGCGCAGAAGTTACTCTATGTAACAAGCAAGGAATCTTACCATAGGCTTCTATGCAGATGTAGGTATGTGCAGATTTAATACAGGAAACAGCACACAGCATACAGTATGTCACAGAGGCAAAACATGGAGTGAAGAAATAAAAAAGCAGTTATTCTCTTCGTCTATGTAAGTAGGTTTAGCTTGTCTAACAATGACTACTTACCTGTGATGAATGAAAAAGCCTCCATGACACAGATAAACAAAATCTTTCAAGTAACTGGGCCTCTGTTGGATTGGCATGTTTACTTGGGACTCTTTTGACCAATACTCTGGTTTTGCCTATGAAATGTTTTCATTGTAACATGACTATATGTACCTGATGATAATCAATCTAACTCCAGAGCCATTGTCCTCTGAGGCATGTGCAAGTCATCATTTCGCAGTTGATATATTCCTTAATGCTAGGGATAAATATGTTCTATTGTGACTATTATATTCTCTGTGCTGTAGGGCTCAGAAGTAATATAAGGAGTCCAGAACTAGGTGCAGTTTCTGAATCTGCTTCTCCTCCTTCCTCTCACTGATCTCACACTCTCACTCACAAAAATAAGCCCATTCCTTTAATTGCATGACAAAAACAAATAGTGTGTAAAGGAATTTCAAAATTTGGCAGGTAAATGAACTCTCCCTCTATGGACGAGAATTTGTTCCTTTATTTTCTCAAGCTTCTCACTGACATTTCTCGTTACAGCTGAGGCAGCTTTTATTTTCTTGGATCCCAACTGCTCTGGGAATTCTAGAAAGATGTGTGAGGTGAGAGGAAGTCAACCTTTGATTTCTGTCACTGAACAGGCAGAATATGCTTTTAGCTCTGCTGAAGCTGTTTTACTCCATAATACTAGGTCTAGCCTTCTGAAAACTCAAGATTACTTTTCCCTTTCCAAGAATTTCCTCTGTTTGCACTAACTGACAGCTAGTGAAACTAGATTCTGAATCAGCAGAATAGGCTGAAGCAGTCACAGTTATTTGCTACTATCTAGATGTGGTAAGAAGTACAGGTACTGTTTTGTTGGGGGGGGGGGGGTGTTGGTTTGTTTGGGGTTTTTTTTAAATAACTGTTTTGGAGGATGCCTGTTCAAAAGATGCATCTGTTATGTAAATAGGTCTTATGTAAACAGGTCTTTAATGGAACCCACTCTTTACTTAACCTCCCTGGCTGAAACTAAGTTCAAAGATTCCTATTAAGGTGTGCATAAACACACGTATATTATTACCAGTTGAGACATTTGTCTGAAAACACTTGTTCCCAACTATTATCCTGTAAACCATCTCATCTCGAGTAAGATTTCAAAACAAACCATATCTTCAAATATTACAGGAACAGGTTTGTGAGGTTTTCTCCCCAGCAAGTAAGTAACTGCATGAAAATAAACCTAGATCAAACCAACAGCAACAAAAGTACAGTGGAATTGCTGTTGCAGGCAGATGGGGGAGAGTCCTAAAATAAAAGCAGAAACTGGGATCACAAAGACCACACAGAGAGCTACGGAAAAAATTCTCCATCCTGGCTAAACCACATGTTAGAATAGCAATTGTCTTTCGAGTCTTTATTGCCTTATCTCCAAAGCTTTCATTTCACATCACCTAGAATTTTCTAAACCAATGCAAAAAGACAAATTACACACCTACCATCACCATTTCGATAGCCCAGAAGCACTGCAGGATAATTAACAGTTCTTCAGTTCTGGCAAAAGAAGTAGAACACACTTTATAGGACAGGGACAGCTAGGGGTGGCAAACTGCTGCTGAAGCCGTAAGTCTCTCTGAACATGACAATAACCGAGAATACTACTTGAGCCTCGCAGATGCAACATCATCCACATCATGTACCACAGAAAGAAAAATAGGCCTTAAACAACTAATATGGAAAGAAAAACTAAAATAAAGAGGTAAAAATGCACACACTGAAAATCCTGTAACCCACTCAGAAGATCACGTCATCCAGACTTAAGTTTCACGGTTTTGAGCCTACCCTGTGGTCAGCCAGTTCCCTTGGTTTTAGCTTTTCTGATCACTTAGTATTTCTGAAGTCTCCTTTTCTAGCTCGTAGCAACTGCCATGTGCCACTTCTAGGCCAGATCAGTACGTTCACTTTCCTTTGCATCATTTCCTCTGAAATTCCTGGTCTGCCTCACTACAGAAGACAGTAGATTACCGAGTGAAACAGGGAATGCTAATCAGCCAAGAAAGGGAAATAAAAATAAGAATTAAGCAAGCTAACAACCAAAAGATGGCCCAGCATCTGTACCAGTAGCTCAGATAGACTTAGCAAAAAATAAGGTGGGTAAGTCTGAAGGAGTGAATGAAAACAGTGGCAAATACAGGAGAAAGATTTTGTGGCAAACTGAATAGAGAACTCTGCCTATTTCCCCATAGACTGAACACAGTCTTGCAAATACTTGTGAGTGAGACTGTCAGTCACTGATGGACCTCTTTAGAAACTCACCCAACAGTGAAATAATACACAAAACTCATTAAAGTTCAAGGCAGAAAGACTAGTATTTTTGGAATAAAACATCCAACAAAAAAAGCTCACAAACCAGCTCTCGCTAAGCGTGTTACATCTTCACTTTCCCTCAGTTACCATAGGAAGTATAGATCAGAGAGTATCAATATCCATTTAGCGTTTGTTCTGTTTAACAAGGTGTGACAACTCCGGATTACTGGCCATAACTAGGAAAAGGCAGCTTTCAGAGATCTCCTATGAAAGGCTAGTGTAACAGCCAAGGAAGAACCCAGCTACACTGCTGCTATTCTCAAGTATTTCAAACAAAATCATCAACAGTTACTGCGGCAGTACCATGCTCAAGCCAGTTAAGTCAGCCTGATCGTTTGATTTGAGGGTAATTTATGTAACAGATCAGTTGATTTTACAAGGTTTGGTTTGAGAAAGAGGGAGTAATATAGATGTTTTGTTTCTTCACTTAAATGAGAAAAGGAATTGAAAGATACATATAGGCCAAATACCCCTGCTAGGTTCATTTTACAGAATAAGTCTTTTGTTTTTCAAAAATCTGTCACAGAGCTATCAGTTGACACTTGTCAAAACTGACATCATGAGGCATCAAAATTTAAAGTAAAAAATGTCAGGCAGATATTTTTCTCCGCAGTTCTTAACTTGTCTCAAGCACAATTTTTAAAGCCATTTTATTCTGCATCACATAGCTTCCAAGCAAGGCTTGCGCATCAAACATGCTTCTATTTGAGTACTTATTACATTCTGTACAGGCAAAAAACTGTACTCATGGACCCATGTAGATCATATACAAAAATATATATGTGCATAAAGTCCAGGCGTGAAGATACACGGGCCAAACAGATTAATATCTGCTCTAAAAATCTTGACCAAAGAGATACCAGACTAATGTTGATTCACATGGATTTCCCACCACACCACTTTCATGAAAAAGATCAGAAGGCATCTTCTTTTAGCCAGAAGGTGTTTTAGAACATCTGTGAGAAGTCTCAACAAGTTTGAAAGTTTATTTCCAATTTTTCAAAGCCTAAATCACAGAAACTAACTAGGCAAGTACTAAACACCTACATGTGTGCAAGTATATGTATACACAGAAAACACATTACTCTTGTTGGCCTTAACAGACAAGTGCACCAGAGAGATTCTGTCTTTATTCTGGAAAACCTCTACTCATTCTAGCTCAATGCTGGATGTCTCTATGGAGACAAAAAGCTACATTTTGTAAGCCTAAGACTAGAACAAACCTGGAAGAACAGCAGTGAATAGTTACAGGACAGAGAGGAAGAGGTTTAGTTTATGTTCTGATATATATATAGAGATTGAATTGAATTTGGGTTCATAAGTGTTGTTTATATTAAAACCAAATCTCTCTTACTAAAGAAACTTGATTGTAACCATCCCTAGAAGTTACTGTCTAGGAAACATCTATACACCCCAGAAATGAAGACCATAAAAAGCAGCAAATATGCAACATCAACTAGTCACTCTTAGCTTGCAAATCAACCCTGGACCAGCTTTGTTTGAGTACTCCATAAGCTTTACAGAAAAGCTTTCAGCACACTTAAATTCTGCCTGGGACCACCTCCATTTGTAAGACAGGAAGCATCCCCAGTCCCATCTGATGGATGACAGATACCTTATCTCTGCTTGGTACCTAATGTTACAGCCTGGAACCAACAGCATTCAGACCGCGTCCTCTTAAACAAATACAGATCTCCACTTAAGTCAACACTTACCAGCGATATCACAATACAGTGTCTTGATAGCTGCTAGTTAATCATTGTACAATGCAAAATCAATTTCTGCTGCAAACTATTTTTTGAGGTTTTATAAAGAAAATGTGAATAAGCTTACTAAAATATACTGAATGTGAAAAGAAACAGTGGAAGCAGAGAAAAACAGAAACTATTGCCTGAGGCAAATACTGGATGGCTAGAAAGTAGAAACGCTTTGGAAGGAACAGTAATTCCCCACCCTCTCTGCATTGCTTCCCAAGGAATCCTACTCTTCACCCATCCTAGAAGTTCCTGAACTGAATCCATCCAATTTAGGGATAGAAACAGCGACCGATGATTTCAAAAGAGTGCCAAGACTTCAGCTGCAACCTTGTAGCCCATTGAGAGGACAGGACAGCAAACTGTGTATGCAAAACATAACTACTGCTTTATCTTCAGAATTACAGTGACATTGTAATAATAACTAACTGCAATGAAAATTACTCTTTCCTAGGATCTGCTATCCATTCTTCTGAACTAGAAAGTAAAAGTTTTAACCTAGCAACAGGAAAATTCAGAGACAGAAAGGGTATCAGAAATCCAGCTTTCCACACAGTCTGGAGAAAAACCCACCAAAACATTACCTTCTGGCATTCTTTGGAAAGGTGAAGTCAGCTTTTCTCACAGGAGATACAAATATATGATTTACTAGAATGCAGACACCAAAGAGCAGAGAATAATGCATTTAAAATCTTTAGGTAATTGAAGCACAAGGTCTTTGCCTGTTCAAAAAAAACCCCACCTGACATCCAAAAAGCTACAAATTTGTCTTTAATTCTCACTGTATTGTAGTAAGCATTCTGTGCTACTGTGCATTCTACCAACTGTACCCTGAGGAGCGCTTATTGCGGTTCTTAGCTCTTCTGTCAAGTTGCCAGAGATCAAATGGCTGATCTGAGAAGGAAAACCAACACATCCCAATGCAAACCTACAGCTTTCTTTAAAATTCTTAAAACATTTTGCTGTGTAGAAGTACTGTGCAGTTTCACTGCATTAGTCACAAGCTGTGCCTCATTCAGAAATTGGTGACAAGTTATGCCCAAAGCCGAGCCTTGGAATTGAAAAAAGGAAAACCTCAAACACTACTGTCTCTACTGGGTGTCAAAATATTTTAAAAAAACCCAAGCAGAACAAACAGCAAAGTTTCTGATCAAGACTGAAACACTTAAGGAAATTAATAAATAAACTATAAATTATCATGTCATTTTACAGTGCACAAAGTTACTGTTCACACAGGTTTTGCATAGACAGTCTTAGTTTACACTGACAGTACAGTGATCTAGTTCACATCAGGTGAGACCAAATGAGGAATCTGTATTAAAATGAACACCTGTGGCCTCTCACATGTAGATGGCTAACACCTACTCTTGAACAGCCAAGTTAATGCTATACTTCTCACCTGATCTTCTTCTTCATCCTCTTCGTCTTCTGCCAAACGCTGCCTGCCCACTTCATACAGTCTGCAAACTGTATCCATGTTCATGGCATCCATGCTCCCTTGATTCTGAAGAGGAGATGCCCACACAGCAGTTACTCCCAGGAATTAAGCTCAGCATTCATACTCAACGCTATATCTGTTCTCAATTACAGAACATTACCAAAATCCTTCCCTCCATTTACTAGCAGCAGTACAATTAGCACTAAAAACAAGTCTTTTTTGTCTCAAGGACCAGCCCAGAAGTGATGTAAATATCTACTTTCTGCTTCTGTCATCCACAAGTTACTTTCTTACTAATAGACTTAACAAAACCTTTACTGGATCCTTAACACGCTTGGGGTTAGTTCTCACCTAACCACACACCACTTCCTTTCAAATTTGCCTCCCTATCATATCATTGAACCATATGCCTCGAGAGAATGCTAAAAGTTGTTATATAGCAAGCGTTCCAGAAGACAGCAGTCTGATACCCCAGCAACCACTGCTGCCACATGCCCTGAAATAACATTTCCAATGACTCCTATAAAAGAAAATTTTCATATCTTGGCCTCACAACCTTAGCAACTCCAAGTTCAGTAGTTAAACGTGAAGCTTGCCCTACTACAAATTCTTGACTCGCTTTTTTTGGTCTGTAATGATCAGTAGTTCCCAGAGTATTAAGTTGAAGGATTTTAAATAAGTCACTACACGTACATAGTCAGGTTCAAGAAACTGTGTACTGACAACATATTATTGGGCAAAGAACTGGACCCATTAGTTTAATTTGACTTCCCCCCTAAGAAACCAGAAGTTTGGCTCAGTAAGTTTTCCTTCAAATCCTTAGTTTCTGGGATTTTGCTAGGAAGACAAGTGAAAAAGGAGCAGTAAGAGTGATTCACAGAAAAGCTCCCTGGGAAGCCCCAGGAAGATTGCATTTCCCAGTTATTTGATATAGTGCAAATTTTAATAGGAAGTTATTGCTATAAATAGGAAAAAAAATGCACTTTCTGTGCTTATGAGAAGGAAAACCTCTGCACATTTTAAAGTGGAAGGTGTTTGAAGAAGAGAAGCAAATGTGTTTGGAAGCTTAGGGAGTCAGAGGTATTAAAACAAGACTGCTGTGGGTGGACAACAAAAAACTAACAGCATCTTTACCATCATCAAAATACCACCACCGCTTAGGACATTTAACATAGGAACTCCAGAATCATCAGTTCTGAAGGTTTTAAAAAGAAACAAAAAGCATTGCACTCAAACCACAGCTACAGAGTTTATTCTTAGCTCCTTTACCTCAATGACAGCCAGATAGCAGTCCTTGCTGTCTGTGCACAAGTCAAAGATGTTCCGCTTTACATCTATGGTAGCTGGAAAACCACAAAACAAACTCGGTGGTTAACTGCATATTACTTAATGCTTGCCGAAAGAAAAAAAAAATCTAACAGTGTACATCTAAAAGCAGATAATAAAATGTTGGGAGAAGAAACAACAGCTGAAATAAAAGTGAAATGAACATTTGTAACTAATTCAATCTCTAATAAAGAGCAGAAATGTTGGAGACTGTCATAAAAAATAGCCAGGTAAGTTCTTAACCTGCTCTGCACAGTGCCTCCTCCCTTGATAATACATTTATTGGCTTCTCTAAGCAAAGTAAACAACAGAATCTTCCAGGATAGGTGGCAACCAAGAGACTGAGTTGTGAGCCATGTCTCTTTCAATAGCAAAAGCCACATTTGTTTATGTCTGTAACAGCAATTAGCTTATCTCCAGGAGCTTTGCGAGCTGGAGGCCAAACTGACAGCATTTTGAACTACCAGCATGGGGAAACACTGTTGGGAAAAGGAAAACAAAAGGGGGCGGGGGGAAGCCTTTCCCGAAATAAGACCAATGGCATCTTGGCCAAATGACCTACTATCTTGGATTATGCCCTACTTGGAAAGGGAAAAGGAAAATAAAGCCAGAACTGCTGAACAGTAGCAAGTAAGGCAATCACACACTGAATAGGACATGATACTTGAACCTATTTCAGTGTTAAACCCAACTCTTGTGCTTCAATCAGAACAGGTTGTAGCAGAATTTTTGTCACATATGCGAAGGGGAGGAGGAAGCGAATGTTACTAAGCAGAATTTTCAATAAACCTTCAAACCTCCAGACCAAGCTATTTGCTCCTCTCTTACTCTTACCTATAGGTTTATAATCAGTTGCATTAAATGTCCTGAAAGAAGAGCCAAAGGGACTTCTCATTCTCTCCTCCAGAAGGTCATCTTCATCATCTGCCTGCAACATAGCTGTTAAAAGCAAAGATTATTCCACAAATCCACTTCCATTCATCACTATCATTAAGCAACTTGAGATCAAATCGGACTCTGACATGAATTTTCTTTTTATTTAATAGCTTGGCAAGATCTGTTTAATATCTACTCTTCCAGAGCTGCCATTATTAATACTGCAGATCATTGAAACTTAATACAGAGGATAAAATTATTTTCTTAAGCATCATCAGATCTGCTGTTATACACATTTTCATTTTCAATAGGTTCATTTTTAATCTCACAAATGAGTTGTGATATTGCTGAAGTTAGAAAAAACCGTCTTTGTCAGCAATACACGTAGCATAAACTTCCTGAAAACATTCCAGTTCACACATGCCAGTAAGGCCTGGAGTTAGACAGACTCTCTGAAGCTTCCAATCTCACCAAACAAGCATCTACTTATCTCAAACCAGAGGTGACCAAGGAGAGTAATATAAGACTGAGAAATCCTACCTCCATACATAACTGTGCCAGTATAGTTGAAGACCACACGACACTGATCCAGTGCAGGTACCGTGTGCAACAAATGGAAAGTTCGGAGGTCCCACTGAAAAAATACAGGCTAAGGAACAACAAACAATTGAAAGGTTCTATTTGCTTTTCAACACAGTGGCAAACAACTGACTAATTGCAGTCAAGAAACCTCATTGCCACCCTCTTGCAAATATGACAGAACCGGAATCTGTTTCTAGCACCACAGTCCCTTCCACATGTTCAAAGTGAAAAAGCTCTTACTCAAAATGTCATTCCCAGTCATGAGACGCTACTGCAGTAGCTTCAAGGTTGATCTTGGTAAGGCATGGGAAGAGAGCAGGGGTACCACAGAGTATATTAGAAAGGAAAATCTCTCTTGCGCTCTCTGTGTGTTAAGTATTTCCTCTCTCTCTCTCTAAGTACTTCCTCTAGGCCATATCAGAGGCAGAATCTAGATTTAAATTAGCTAACTGTCTGACAGTCCCTACTTACTCGATTCACAGATGAAAACTGTTGTTACCATACATAACTCGTAACACAGCAGACCATTAACACAACTTCTGCAAACAGCTACTCATTTATCAATACAAATTCTTTAGGTCCCAGCAGATCAGTTACCGAAGGATACAATTTCTGTGTTGACTATGACCTCTAGCCCATTGGGATGGAAAACACCACTGATGGTCATGTTGAATTTGTCAAACTTGTGGATGGCTTGTGCCGATCTGACGTCCCAGAGGACACCATCATTTAGGACAAGGTCATCAGTGGGGTTAAAGGTGGCACAGTTCTTCTTGTAGTTGTTGGCAAGATCTGGGTTAAACAGAGTCAATAGCTTGTTGCCAGTCTGAATATCATAGATCTTTTAGATTAAAAAGAAAAAGAAAGATTAGTCACAATTTGTAATGTACCTGTGCCTAAGATCACCCCACGTTCCCCCTTCTAGATTGTTTCTAGAATCACCCCGTTTCCCATTTGCTTTTTCATTTCAAGTGTGAGCATTCCAAAGATAACCCTTCCTGTCAGTCCTTCAATAGTTTTTCACACCTGGAACCAAGTCTCAAAACACGTTTTGGGCAGTACTTAGCTTACTGCAGGTTCACTGCTATCTTTCAATATGATCAGGATTAGTTCCAAAGAAACTAAACCCCGTTATGAAAAGCGGGCTGTGAAGCTGCAGTCACAAGGTACCACTTAGCTACAAACTGTTTCAGAAATGGAACTGCTTTCAGAGCAGATGGTATTTACAAACAAAGACTCCACAGCACACAGTGAGGGAAAAAGAGCCAGAAACTACAGAAAAGGAGTTAAAATTCCTGGCATTGACACGGAAGGCAACTTTCTGAGCTTTGCCCCAACAAACTGTTGGAAGAGAAAAAGGGCTTTAACAAGTATGAAGGGTTTATGACCATCTTCTCAGATAAATTTGATCTATAACATCCCTCAGAGCCTAGCTCTTGTTCAAACTTAGAGAGGAAAAAATTCTCTAGTATTGGAAAACAAATCTGTTTACCAGATAAACACAATACACAAGCTGATCTGACTTCCAGAAAAACCCAAGTTAAAAACTGGGCAGAAATGAATAGTTTGCTTAAACAAATCAAGAGCAATAAGTAAAATCATAAATAATTATCGTGGTTTTTTTATGCAAACACTCTTTCAAAAGTGACAGCGCCTATAATGAACACCAATTAGCACTGAGAAGAAGCAGCAGCACTCTGAAACCTGCGCCTGTCAAATTTGCAGGTTTTCATACAAAACACAACAGCAGCATTCTCTGAAAATATATTGGTAAAATTAAATTACCCAAAAGCAAACTGCAAATTTGGGATGGCAAAAGGACGACACTTTTAAGGACGCACTTTTAATAGGCTATTTCCCACAGCTGTTGACTGAGCTACTGTTTACAGTGAAACTTTTATTATTATTACTATTACTGAAAAATAAGGCAAAGGAGGCAACCTCGGGGGGGGGGGGGGGGGAATAAAAAAGTCCCACGCAATCTTTCTCAAATGAACAAAACAAAGCAGATTCTACAATTGCCCAGAATACTAACCACAGAGGCAACACATTGCACACTGCTTGTGCTACAGTTAGTTTGGAATGGTCAAGTTTATACCCTTAGACACAGGGAGAAGTTATTTGACACTGTCAAAGCTTTCCTCTAAAGCCTCTTAGCTCGTCAGTTACACAGAGCATCACAGCACCCAGATCCATTAATAAATGTCCCGTGAAGAATTATATTCTTGTCACAGCTTCACAGCCATGACCTTTACTGGTACTTACATGGGCAATGTCTCCTTTTGTGCCAATGACCCTGTCCTGAGAGTGCTTGCTGAACTCCACATAGTGGTCATCAGGGAAGGAATGCCTGTAGATAGAGTCAGTGAAGAAGTCAAGGAACTGCAGGTTCAAACCACCTGCGTGAACCAAACACTACCCCAACACCTCCAGCAGAGGTTCCAACAATGCAGAAAACTAAAAACATAGAAAAGACTTTCCTTCGCCGTTCACCACGGCCTACTACAATGCTAAAATGCTCCACTGGCATCTGCAGGAAAATATCTATGACAGAGACAGCCTTTACAGCAGAACAGTGAAAAAACACAAGCAGCAAATTCACAAACTTGTTATCAAATCACTACTGCAACAGCGTCTGCCATAAACATAACACTATTTAGAGGAGTGAGCAATGAACGGCATCATGACCGTTCAAACACACATGCAGGCCTGAGGCATACTAAACTTTTTATCTGAGGAATGCCCTCTAGCTGACCTAAAACAGGTCACACCAAAACTGTTGCTTACAACTAAAGTAGACAATAGTCAAACCTTTTAAAAATGAAGAGCCTTCCACCCATGTTTTTATGGGAAGGAACAATTGTAAATACTGAGCTCAATTTTAAATAGCTTTCTTTGGGGTATCCAGGTCTGAAAATTTCACCATGCAAATCACTATGCTAGTAAAATTCTGTAACTGGCTACAGAAAGATTGTCAAGATAATTTACAAACATGAGAATAAAAATACAAACATATTTCTCTGCCTTCAGGGACAACAGCGATTTTACTGATCTATCTTGCATTAAATAGGACTTTAGGTAGGTAGAATTTAGCAAAGCTGTCAGTACCCAATAAAATAGGGAAGATACTAAACATAAAAAAGGGAGCACATTTTATTTTTTCGCGAGAGACATTGTGAGAGCTGTGCTGTACTGTTCTTTCACAGAGTTTGTTCTTAGGGTTTCTGCCTATATTGAATGGTTCTTCTAACCGCAACATACCCCACAGCTCAATCAGAGTATACCTACTTCATATCAAAGACAGACTTCATTCCCCACAACGCAGACAGAGGTTGGCTCCATGTAGCAGATGTCAGCAATAAAGATCCATCCTGCATTTCCAGATGGGAGTGGAGGGGGAGGAAGGGAAAAGAATACCAGGGAAAACAGAGGTTATCATTTTACCTGTATGCTTAAACTTACAAGATTAACTTAGGAACTATAGCAGATTTTGTGCTTACTAAAGTACTCCTATGGGGATAAAGTCTAGGTATCTAATACTATGTATATTATAAAGAGCCCTCGGCAGACGAAGAAAAACATTACAGATAATAATGGGAACAATCCCATGTTGTTAATATCAATCCCATGATGTTAATAGAAGATAAAATCAGGATAATCCCTGTCTGAACTTTGACGCCCTGTGAGTGGAGTTCATTCTGCTTATAAATCAGTTACCTTTTATTTCTTCCTAGAATCATCCCCCAAAAGATTTCTTTCTCCAACAAATGGAGGTTACATAAACTCCAATATCTTATCTCACATTTATCTTAAATACACAGTCAGTTTAAGCATTTTCCCACTTCCACACATACATATTCATTACTTACGAAGGCACACAGCCACTGTGCATCTTCCTTATTATCTTGGGAAGAAAAAACTAATTGTAGAACTCAGAGAGGGAATATGTAAATATTACTTTAAGGACAGACACTGCAGGCCAGCCAGTAGGTGCATTTTAGATGTACGTATCCAGACAGGCCCAAAACATACCAGGGCTTAGGCTGTGAGAACTTCTAAAACTCACAACAGGTCTTTGATTACTTACCCTGGATGGCTCAAGGTGCGTGATGGCAGAGTTATGGCAGTTGTAACTGGCCTCTTCCTGTCCACTGAATACATTATAGAGTTTCAACTGCCCCGTGCAAGTACCCAGCATTAAGAATCGTTCTCTTGCAGAAAACGCACAACAGGTAAAGCCACTCTCATCCTCATTTGCTTCCCTGAACACAGAAATCGGACGGAACCTAGAGAAGGTAGAAATACAAGGGTCACCCAAAAGAGAGAAGAAAAGCAAAACTGAAATGCTGTGTGATGATATTAAATCCAGTCTTTAAAAATCATGTAGGTACAAGTTGTATCGTTCTTCTAGGACAAGCCAAGTGTCAATTGTAAGACTAGCGCTCAAGTGAGTACGTTACCACAGTGTTTGCAATGTTTCAAGGTTTGTTTTGCACCATTAAGTACTTCTGTTAAAGCACATCATTAAGTTGAAGCACTTGGAGTTCACCTTCAAAGCTGGACTGATGAAAAACCTGTAACGTCATCACCCGGGCAAGTACAGACAGCTAGCAAAAAAACTTCTAACTGTTCTGAAACACCCAACACAAGAAGGCATGGCACATCAGCCAAATAACCTCCTGTCATCGTAATTTCCCAAGGTGATACTGGTTTCACTGCGAAGATGCTTTCACCTATGTGTCATCTTTATTTTTATAAACTTTACATCATCTTCCAATTTAACCTCAGCAAAGAAAGGCCACATAAAAAGGCGAGCAACTTGCAGTGCTATGGATTCAGCTGCAAGAGCACAATATGGATTCCGCTGCCCTGCATCTGTCAGCCAACCATCCTCAAGGCTGTGCTACACTCTCGTGTAAAACTGGCGTTACATACTTACCTTCCAAAGCAGAACACAGAGCCATGAGCTTCGTTAGTCAATGTTGCTAATGAATTAACATAATACTGAAAATAAAGTGCGCTTTATGTACTAAGGGTCAGTACTAAGGACAAGAGAAACAGAACAACTTCTAAAAATGCCTTTCAAGGCTCTCCCACTTGTCACTGTTGAATGAAAACACTTTTCCCTCCAAGGATACTCCATTGTGGGACCGCACAGCCTGAATCCAGGTAAGGCTTTTTGGCACAGGGTACACCTTGAGAGGGATCAAGAAACATTTTTCTTTCTTACCTGCTAAATATAAGGTGTCTATCAAAGCAGCCACCATCCACCCCTCCGTACTTCGGAAAGGCTGCCCTGCGGGTCAGCCGTGAGGTAAAGTTAGTTGGCGCTTGGCGCCTCTGTTTTGGCTCAGGACACTGGTGGGGAGTAAAGAGAGAGAAAGGGGGACAGGTGGCAACAGGGTTCTTGCAGCGGGCATGCTGCTCCCTAAGGTACTCTGTGATTATACTGTCCAGCGTGGGTGGGGAAGGAAGGTGTCTGTCCAGCTGCTTTTTGATAGCTGGACTCTGGCTGTAGGCGCCATGGTCCGATTTTTGTCGCAACACTCTGATTTTTCTGCCGTTGCAGGGAGATGGCCTCTCCCTGACAAAGCTAATCCTGCCAATCAGAGGAGAGTTGCTGGCATAAGAAGGGCCTGGAAGGGCAAGTGGACCTTGGGATGCAGACGGCCTCGCCTGAGCATGGACAGAGGTGGCAGTGGAACCTACAGAAGTGTGGCTACTCAAACGGGCCGAGATGCCATTAGCTATGCGAGGAGTGCGAGGCAGGGTCACAGGAGAGGCAGCAGCCGCAACAGGGGTGAAGGCAGATGAATGAGATGCTGCAGTCATGGGTAGGTCAGCCTCTTTAGTAAGGACAGATGCAGTTTCTCCTAGGCCCTTAGAGATGAGATGGTTCCGAATCAGGAGCAGCAGCTCCTTCTCAGGAAACGTGATCCTTGACTGGGCCACCACATCCGCTTTCTGCAACCGAGCCAGAGAGACGTCCGTGCCAATCAGCAATGGCTTCCCCGAGACACGCTCTATCAGCTCAGCAGCATACTTGCAGAACTTCACATGCTCGCTGCGCTTGTCCTGAAGCACCGGCTCTTTCATCAGCTGCTGAATTTGACAGCTGCTGAAGAGGGGGAGCTTGCTGATAATCTGCCGCACAGTACTGCTGCGTGAGAGCCCCACCAAGGCTTTGCAGGCTAATGCTCGGATCTGATCTGCGTCTGTGATCGGCATCTTTATAGACAGCAGTGACAGCAGCACTTTGATGCCATTGTTGGACTGTACCACATTCCACATCTTAGCTAACGTGTGCTCACTGCTCTTGGGGGCCTGAGGAAGCTTTCGTCGAGGAGTTCCAGAGATGAATTTGCCAATACTGGAGATCCGATTATCTGGGCCACATACACAATTGATGATGATCTGAAGGGCTGATTTCTGAATCTCAGCATCATGGATGAAAAATTCACCCTCAGCAACTCCAAGGATGATACTAATACCTAGTGAAGGAAAGAAATAGTTTCTTTAATACTCTAAAATGTACCTTACACAGTTCATCAGACAAGCAATGGAGTCTTCAACAAATTTGAGGAAAATGGGTAATTCTCTTCATTCTGGGAATTTCCGAAATGCTGCTAACTAGCGTAAGACATATTCTTCTACCTCCCTGGCAAAACGTTTTTCTACACTGATGCTCCTCCACTTCATCATCACTAAGTAGGGAGTCAAATGATCTCTCAGAGAAGGTGATCAGGCATGGCCCAGGAATGCAAAATCTGAGATACCTGGCACAGAGAAAGATGCACAGGCATGTGTCTGATTCGTACTGCAGAAAGCAACTCTCTTGTATAAATACTAACAAAGTGGAAACAGAGAGGAAGGAAGGGGACAGTGCTATGAAGGGAAACAAACAAACAAAAAAAACATATCACAGTTTCCAAAAGGAGTCAGGCAAAAATGAAACTTTGGGTTTAGTTTTCCCCCCTAGACAGAGTTCCTGCTAGTTTCATGTCCGCTTCAGAAGATCAAAACCCTCACTCAAGAAAGAATTGGTGTTTTGTCTAAAGAAAGGTTTTGTGCAAAAGAAATTGTCTTTTACCTATATCTAGTACTCTGCCCGCCTTTTATTTTTCTTTTCTTAAAAAAAAAGTCACATCCCATTTAATGCATAAGCCTTAGATTTGATCCAGGTACATCTTGTTCATTTGCATACTGAATCTGCAGGTAGCCAGTTAGAGGATAACTCAAATAAATAGCAATAATTATTCCCCTCTCATATTCTCAGATGCCACACTCCCAGGAGACCTGAATTTCTGAGAAGTTGAGGGAACCTAATAGTCCCATTACAGAAGTAGATTTGCCTCCATCTGTATTTAATGAGCTCTTGAAAAGAAGTGCGAGTCAAAGACCACGCCTTCAAAACTGTAATCCAACCACAGTGCTAACCATGACACAATTTTAACCACAGTCTACTCTCCCATTTATTTGCATCCCTGACAATAACTCTGAATATATGAATTATTTTAACCCTTGTCTCACTGTAGGTGAGAAACAGCCAGCTGAAAAACCATGTAGCAGAAGACAATTGATAAGCG
This sequence comes from Phoenicopterus ruber ruber, assembly GCA_009819775.1. NCBI lineage: Eukaryota > Metazoa > Chordata > Aves > Phoenicopteriformes > Phoenicopteridae > Phoenicopterus > Phoenicopterus ruber. The sequence goes on from CM020224.1 coordinate 19,900,914, forward strand.
TGTAAGTCATCAGGACCATATTCAGCTTACCCACAGTGGAAACAGTAGATCCAGCTTCATCTAACACATCCACAGGTTCTGCCAGCTGCAACTGGATTTTAGGAACCACAGTCAGGATGGCTAGTACATCCAAAGCATATCGTACTGTGTCATTCCTGGAAGACAACAACAGAAGAACTTCTTAGAGGTGCACATACTGAGTTGTTCCAGTAACATAAAATAGTATTCCAGCTACTCTACTCCAACAAATAGGAGTAAATCAGTTACATCTGATGTATTTGATGGCACCTTTTGATTTTAGAATGTTCCACTCAAAGGGCTGGTCTCCACAGAAGGCAGTGCTCACATGCACACCATTACCTGCAGTCTGTTAACATTTATCCCACCCTGCCCACAGGCTCCTAAAAGCACTGTAATTTTGTATTTATAAAAATAAGAATGTTAAGACTTATCCACAAAAGCATTCTAAATTAAGCTTCTCAATCTAATGTAACTCTACATCTTAGTTGGGAAACACTGCTGTCTAAAATACTCTGTCACCAGTCAACTAGAAAGGAAGTTTTTCTGAAGTGAAGGGCAACTTTTAGCAGTAAAACAGACAGTTGAGATAGGGAAAAAAACATCAACTTAGGCACCAGTTTGAGACACACACAGGTGTGTGGAAGATGAAAAGGGCTGTTAGGTGGAAGAGCAGAACAATGCAAGAAAAGCAGGGAAGGTGTGTAAGCCTGTATGGAAAGGTAGGAGTTAACCCAGGTAGCAATTAGGAAACAGCTGCAGAGAGTAAGAAAAAGGAGAACAGAAGCTACCCAGGAGAGTGCAACCTGAGAAACAGAGGAGAGGGAGGCGGGGGATTGCAAAAGCAAAACAGATTTCAAAGGCTTTCAAGTTAAGTTAGGCAAGGAGCTCCTGCAGGCAGCAGAAACACAGAGGAGGGAGTCCTGGTGACAAGAATACAGCTGATGACAACTAGTTATAGCAGACAGTGACTCACCAGTGAACATATCTCTAGAGAGGACTACAGCTTCACTCTGGGGAGCAGATGGTCATTAGGATAAACAGAGGCTGGAACTTTGCACCCACCCTCCTTTAGAACCGGGGACAGGATCCTAGTGGTACTCTATCAGAGCCTGGTGGCAGTTCCCTTTCTTTTGTAACAGTAAGGATGCTGCAGATTTTTTTGGGGTGGGGAGATGGAGGGAAAAGGTGCCACAGAAAGATAACAATATCATGGTGCCCCCACAGCTTGTCTGTGGCCAAGACAAGGGAGAAACTTAAAAATGGCATCACAAGGGGAGCCCCTCCACCAACATGTTGTTTAACAGCTGGCAGTGGATCATCTAGGCACATGAACCTGAGCAATGCACAGTAACAATCTTCAGACTTTTTCCTCTCAAATGCTGGCTTGTTGCACGTTCACACAACTCCTTTGCACAGTTATATCTGCTCAGTAAACTTCAAACACCAACAAATCAACAAAGTGATACAGTGTCCTCTCTTGAGTCAGCTAAACTTACTACATCCGAACAGACATTCCGCCTCTTTCCAGGATTAAGATACGTCTTGATTTCACCCTCTACTTTGAAGGTTTTCTAGCCTTTCTTTAACAAAAAGGTAAACAAATTTTGAGGCAGATAGAAAGTGGCACAGGATTGTGACTAAGCTCTACTGTGATGCTGATTTCTCCGAAATCAAAGGCCTGAGGTATTTTGGCTCTTCAGAAATCTCATGACACCCCTCTCTCTACCTCAAGATTTTAGTGCTGCTTTCCACAGTGTTAACTTTCATAAGCACTGTGTAGCCACAGCACAGGCCCTAACAGTACGTGCCTGTTTTAAATGCTATCAGAGAGGTAGAAAATCTAGAAATGTAATGTCCTGCCCAAGAGTCACAACTTACTGCACTAAAATACAGTACTACAGCAAACAGCTCACCTTGCATAGTACGTCTTCCAGTTGCATGCTATTGAAATGAGCTGAAGCATGAGTTGGACACAAGACAATTTAAGAAAAACCTCTGCTGGCTCCCAGTAGAGCTGTGCTGGACCATACTCAATCAGGAACTCCATCATCTCTACAATCTGCTCATGAGTATACGAACAGGCCTGCAGGGAAGCAAGTTGGAAGCATTACAAAGAGATCACAAGGGTTACAAACGTGCACATCAAGTCCCCCACTGCTGGGATTTAACTGGAAACTACATCCACAAAGATTACTTTCTGTTTTATTCCTCAACTATAAAAGAATACAGCAATTGTCACTATAATAGACAATAATAAGCTTAAGAATAATATCCTTTACATTTCTTTGCAGTCCTAGCAGGCTTAGGTCAATTTAAGAAGAAAAGTTACATTAAATTAAAATTCTACTCTGCTTTTAAGCTACTAATCTAGTAGTTACTAGACTATAATTCAAAATAAGTTTATGTTAAAGTATTAAAAAAGGCTGCAAAAAATATTCAATTACAGTTTCTAAGTTCTGACTACAAAACATACTAAAGAAAAAAGGAAGTTCCTAACAAGCTTGCTTTTCAGTATTTTTTTTTTAAATTACCCAAGGAGGCAACAGCTTATACACATTTCTTTAGTTACTGAAAATAAGTGATTTTTGCAGAAGCAAAAAACCCCTTATGTTTTCTTATTTCAGCTCTTCTAGAAAACCATCATAAATTAAACCAGAAATCACAGGTGAAGGTGCTCCCTCAAAACAAGCAGCCATGAAATTCAGTTTTTAAAAATTCACTTTGCAGGGAGAAAGTAGGAAAAAAAAAATCATGGCCAACACAAGACTCTCCCAGGTCACTCCTAAAAACTATGGTGTCCAAAAGACATTTCAGTTGGAAATAAGTTTGATTTGATAATGACAAGTTTTTCAACATTATGCACTTTTCTATACACACAGATTTTGTCCTTTGAGAGAGTAAAAGCACAGAGTATCAAAAATAACCTGCCTTTAACTTGAGTTTTTGAGAGATGGAAAGGGAACCACAGCAGATGAGTAGGAACCTTAATAAAATGTAGTTAGATGAACCTCAAAGGCTCTTCCGTATTTTTCTATCGCAGTGTCATTCCACAAGGCAGGAAAAAAGTACAAATAAGAAATCCCTATCCCCATAAATTGCACACTGCCTAGTTATTCCACTGGCTTCAAAGGACATCCACATATTCCTGCAGCTTGGATTTTCTTGAAAAACGCAATGACCACGTTAAAAGCTTGCAACATGCTGCTCACCTTGTAGGGGGGCTGCGGATGGACGAGAATGCCACCTTCAGTGCGCTGGAGTGACTGCTTCACCTGTTCAAGTTTGATAGCAAGGTGAGCCTCGAAGTATCTACGCAAGGCCATGCAGGTGTGTTTCCCAGTCTGGCGACTGGCAAAGATCTCATCATCACTCAAGAGGGCTCCTTGGTCTTCCAGGTTTAAGATCTCAAGAGTGCTTATCTTCAGAAAGAGGTTGGGTAGGGAAGAAAAAAAAAAAAAAAAAAAAGAAAGTTTCATCAGGTCACTCTTCGGGGAAAAAAAAGCACCTACAATTCTCAGCTGCACTTGTACTAAACCCAAACAAACTTACTTTGCTATACAAGACATATAAGCATACGCTCTGAGAGCTGACGAAAGCTGTGTGAACAGAAAAGGCTATCTGCATGGATAAATAGCAAGTCTAAAAAGAACAATTCCCCCTCCTTCACTATCTATGAAGAACGAAATCCAGAAGTTACATCAATGTAGATCCGGAGGCAGTGTAGTGCCTAATACTATTAGGCATTATATTACACAACACAAAGTGTGCTTACACCCTGCAGTGCTGATGTCCCCGAGTCAGATACAACCCAAGCTATTAGGACTGCACAGCAATACCATGCAGACGTACCAGCTTTTGTACATAAACAGTAAAATTTGTGCTCATAAGGTACTGTGGTTACCACAGCACAGAGTTGTACCTCTCCTGGAACAAGGCTGGATTTATCTGCATCCAAAAGGGTGCATGACAATACCACATGACTGTGGAATAGTGAGAAACATTTGAACTACCACTAAGCCACCACTGTTTGAATAAGTACTGCTTAACCCAGGAGTTGCACCAAAAAGCTCTCAAAGGGTAGCAAGTATCTGGACAATAATCTTAGAATCATAGAATCATTTAGGTTGGAAAGAGACCTTTAAGATCATCGAGTCCAACCATTAACCTATCACTGCCAAGCCCACAACTAAACCATGTCCCTAAGCACCACATCTACATGTCTTTTAAATACTTCCCCTCTCCATCTCTTGGGAATTGAGAAGGGGAAAAAAAAGAAGCAAGACCAAATAAAAGAACAGAACAGAACTCTCCACAGTTGCACTGTAAAGGGTGCAAAACATGACACTAAAACCCTGTTCACCACATAAAACTACAAGCCTTACCAGGTTAACCAGACGTCGAAGGCCATCATGCCTGTCAAAGAGCTCCAGGACAGCACGGAAGGAGAAGCAAATGGAGAAGAACATGGTAGCATGGCAGCAGCCCGAGGCATGGGAGCACTCCATTAGCCATAAGGTGTAGTTTACTACATCTGAAAGCACATTATGGGGGTGCATGCACACCTAGAAAGCAAAAGAACATTTTTGAGAAGGACTTCAAACAGCTTGCTGAAGAGAATTTGTCCAAGGAGAATGAGGGTTCATTCAGGGTCAGACAGAGGACAAATATCAGTTACTCCCAGCTTGACTTGAAATAAAAAGTCCCATTTCCAGACCAGTAAAAGAAAGCCCCAGTGAGACTAATGAAGGCCATGATGTGGTAATGTAGGACTAGCAATCGGTCCATTCCCAGACATAAACACAATAAATACAGCAGTCTTAATGTAGTATAATTCCAGAGAGTCCTTCTCCGTACCACTTCAAGCTATCCAAAGAACGCTTTGCTAGAGGCAGAGAAGGAAGAAAAGTTTCCACTGAAGAAACAAAAATTCTTCTCGGTGTAACAGTATCGTACACTATGTTGAAGTTCTAGCAAACTCCAGTAGCGCTGAAGTCTAGGGGAATCGCAAGGATCATCAAATGCAAATCTAAAGGTTGACTTCTCTGGAAATAAACAGCTGAGCCGGTCTTTTTCTTTTCCCAGACCCTGTCTCTGAGACATGCAGACCATGTGCTCAGAACTGCGCTTTTGCGTACGTTTGTTAGCTTCTAACGATGAGGAACTCGGAACCCTCTGCCAGGGTCAGCGCCGAGAGGAACAGCACAGAGAGCTGGAGCACTGGCATCAGCTGCTATATGCCAAGTCAGCAGATTTTTTTCGTCTCTTCTCTGCTGGTGTTGGCCATATTCAGAGAATGCAGCGCTACCAGCTCCAGCCTTACTTGCACCCCAAGACCTGAGGCTTGGCATGGATTAAGTGACAGGGACTGCCCCTTGAAACCAGCTTCCTCTGAAATGCAAAGACGAGAGGAATGTACCACAGAAACCTGCTCTACCTGGTATCTGTGGATATTGGAGATAACATCTGGCAGATGATACCGTGTCACTACAAAACAGCTGCATGGTTTTATGACATGGCCTGAGGATGTCAAGCAGAAGGAGTCCTCATGCAGCACCCTGTCACGGCTTCTGGTTTTCCTTTTCAACAACCATGCAAGTAGCAAGTATAATTAGGGGAAAAAAATAAAGAAGGAAAAAAGGGATCATAGAGAGTTTTCTCATGACAAAGTTCAGAGAAACACCAAAGCAGGTCATATGCAGCCAGGGTCCATCTTTCTGACATAACGGGTGAAAAGAAGTGGAGAGAACATTATGTCCATTTCACCTTTCTTGCCCTCATAAGGGAGATGCAACATAGGGCACAGACAGCCCTGATCAACCGTGATTACCAAAAGGTTTTTGAACTCGCTCATACAAATGCCAGCAGAATCCATACAGCCTTAAACAACCACTACCAGTCCAGCCTCTACGTGCTCAGGAGTGCTGAGCATGTTAAATCACAACGCACATTCAGACAGCATCAAAAACTAGGAAAGAATAAGCAGAAATGTACAGTTACTAGTTTAACTGCTTCCATTTTCAGCTGAAAAAAAAAAAAATTACTAGACAATGCCAGGGACAGGCCAGGAATCAAAAGCCATCACTCAAAGCACAGCAGAGCCTTAAGCAGGATGGCTTAAGGCTACAACTTTGCAGTTGCTTTGAATGAATCTTAGAGCAGGATGCTCCCATATGCCAGAACTAATGCTCACAGGCTGAAAGTTCTTTTTTTTTTTTTTCTTGGCATGGTAGCAACTTTAGAATAAACTGGATCAGTTCGTAGGTCTGTCTCAGCACACACGTGCTGCTGCCAGTACAAAAAATAAGGAAACAGAATCACTGTCTAAAGTACCTGGGAAACTGAAGCTTAAGGGAAGGCCTCCGTATTAACCTGTCTGAAGGGATGCCTGCTGGAGCAGCACTACTGAATCAAGAGGAGAATTTCTCCTCTAAGAATTTTTTTCTATGTTAAAATATGAGGTGAGGAACTTTACCTTCACTATCAGCTGTTTTCACATTTATAAGCTCAGGCCACAGAGAACCCTCAGTGCCATTTAGTTTGATTTTCTGAACAATGAGACCAGACCTGCATTGGTCTTCTGCTGCACTCTAACACCGACACAGAAGTTGTGCTGCTGTCTGGAATCTGACTTGAGGTACTGTATAACACTAAAGCTATCCACACTGGGACTGTGCATGGAAAAAAACAATCTCAGGTATAGGAGTCCATTGGAACAGGCAGGAAAGGAAAGACAAATGAGAATGGAAGAGTGTTTCTTTTTTTTTTTTTTTTTTTTTTTGAGGAAAAGAGGGAGTAATAGGATGAAAAGGGTGATGAAAATATTGACACAATGACAACAAGACAGAGGTCTTCAGTTAATTCCCTAGGAACTGAAATCCACACCCTTGAAACACAACACTGAAATACACCATTATTTATATACTTCCTATTGCCTCTGCACATACCAGAGTCTTCCGTATAAATTTGCTTTTTAGCTTAGGAGGTGTTTATTCACTGTTTGAACACAGGTAGAAACACTAAGAAACAGTGGGAATCCTTGCAGTTCCAGGAAAAGAATGCCTCTTACCCTCTCCATGGCATCTTGATTGTAAGACAAGTAATATAAGCACATGGAGACCCCTGTTGCTGCCATGGAAGGACGAGGAATCTCCAGCAACTTTTGCACTCCTCCATGAGCAACAAACTCAGTTGCAAACTTGTTGTGCAGCAGCAATGATGCCAAATGCTAAAGAAGGATAAAAGCAGATTAGACTGGAATTCTTCAAACTCATCAATTCCATCCCCCGCCCCATAGAAAAACAGATGGCAGAAGAAACAAGCGCTCCATGCTTCGTCCACCTTATTTCCTTCTCCCATCATATTTAACTGCAGAATGTAGTATTTATCCCAATGCCAAAGCAAAAACAGGCACCATCACTTTGTTTTACACATCTTGCAAAAGAAATACAAGAAAAGCAGAGTAACTCAGAAATTATCCAACAGGCCACCTTAAGTCTTCCTATTCTTTTCATATTAACTCATTTCCTGTTATCACTAGGGAATACCAAAATTTGCATTCTCACTTTGTATATGCCATATTGCTGGCAAGAAAACTTTACAAAATGAAGTTTAAAGGCTATTATTAGAACTGAAGTCTGCACCCACACTGAAGTTTACTATGCTTTTCTGTATTACCAACACCTTAAGAGGAAATATAAGAACGACTGTAAACCCCACCCCACTCCCAACTGAGGTAACCTACACCTTTTGTAGGAACACTGCTCCTTAGAAATAAATTCTCAGATGAATGACAATGAAACAGAGAGAAAGATGACACTGGTGGACCAGAGGCAGAGAAGTTATTGTGAAAAAGGGAAAGAACGCACAGAAAAATATAACTCATGCTGCTGCACTGCAGGTTTGGCTTGAATAAGGTTTATTTTGGGTGTTTTTGTAACTCAGGGAGGTAACCTAAAGACTACTCACACAAAACTATTGTATTTCAAACATTAAGCTCAGAGGTGTCATGCAGGGGCTTCTGGGAGCAAGACGCTTATGCTTTTTACTCCTCACAAATGTGCCTTGAGATGACAGGCAGTGGAACAACTCAGGAATGCCATCTAAGGGCAGCAGGAATATAAGTGTTTGACAAAAATTCCTTTTTCTGTCATCTTCAGATAGCCAGGTGGCAGGTGAAATCAATGGCACTTCCTGCACAATTAAGATCTTTTTACCCCCTCCTCCCTTTCTTTTTTTTATTTTAAATACTTCAGAGTTATAAAACCCAAACCACAATGCATTCAAGTTGAGTGAAAGCCAATTCCAATCCCAGGGAATCCTGCAAGATACACAGGCCTAAAGAAGGTGGGCATTTGCGTTTGACGCATGCAGCAGACATATACATATTCAATGCTTTTACAATGTCTATGGTACATTTTATGCATTATGAAAGTAATTTACCTTAAGGGCTTCAAAAGTAAGCAGCACATCGTTGGTTCGCTTCAAATCAATGTAGTACATCATCAGCTCCCTTGATCCCAGTTGCATAAAGATAGGTAGTAGCTGAGAAAAACAAAAATGGGAGACTAGCCGAATGTTTCACGGGAAATCCAAGGTCTGTTTTGGTTTTTACTCTCTCAAACCCCCAATTTTCCCCTACTGGCAGATACCTGTTATGAGAGGTCAGTGGTAACCAGCTCCATCCATAGGAAGCAATAAAGGTTAACAGACCTCTTGTAATACATCTGCTGACTGCAGCAAGGTGCATGACAGCTGCCACACGGAAATCTTAAGACTCTCCTTCAAGTGCGGCTATGGCAAATCCACACAGATACCACCCTGGCGATAGGTTCCACTTTCCATCTGTGCAAAGACAACTACCCAACAACTGAACAGAAAAAACAGGAGAGCAGGGCAACAAACCAAAACCCTTTGCATAATTCTTTGTGTAACAGCTTTATAGTATTAATTCCTATTTTTATATCCTATTATTGCTGGCATATGAAGTGATCCAGTCAGCATGCGGGGTATTAGGGGGATAATGGTTTCTTTGGCTCTCACAGATGCAAAGCACACACGTGCACACACATATAACATATATCACAAAGCAAAACTGTGTTGCTTTGTTCTATTTCAAAGTAAGTTAAACCACCTAAAAAAGGATTAAATGGAGATAAAGGTGGTCTGCAGACCTATGCTAACTTGAGTTTCATGGTTTAAAAAAAGGAAAAAAAAAAAAGAAAAGCCTTTGGTAAATCTCACACTGCCCAACTACTTTGTCTAAGTAAGTAACAACAGCTCTCAAAAGCATCTGCATAACATGAGCACTGCCATTTCTCATCGGAACTACTGCAGAGGTTACACAAACCATTTCATTTAGAATTTCAAGTTCATTATTTCCTCAGACTTTTAATCACTGGAATCTATCACCTCCCCCAGAGGAAACAGGAAAATTGCCTGTATTTCAAACAAAATTACTGCCCTATGTCATGTAAACAATCACCAAATTTAACAGAAACTAGGAATAAAATTCCTAGTGCCATGCTCCATGGTAGCAGACCACACACCTGCTAGGCTCAGGTTCAGGTTTGAATATTACCTACCGGGTAATACTCAAACTAATGACTTCATCAGTTTGAAAGTCATCAACAACTCAGGAAAGGTTACTGATCTTAATCATATCAGGAACTATCAGAGAGCAATATAACAGTTCTGCAATTTTTTCCCCACAATACCACCCATAGTTTTGTCAGGAGAATTCAAGCACAGAGTGCTTCCTCCCACTTTCATATGCTCACCTCTTGGTACTCCCCTAAAGGAGTCAGGTACTGAAGAATTAGCCTCTGCTCTATGGCGGGAGTCAAAGGGTAAAGTGTATAATTAGTGCCAATCACCCACGGGGACATTTCTGACCAGCTGCTGTTGGACAGTTCAACAAACATCCGCTCTGGTTCTGAAGCGGAGAAGCCCAGCTTTTGCTTGGCCTTCCGGAAGCCGTCTCTTTCATGCTGTTTCCCTGATTTGCTTTTTCTCAGTCCCCCATCATCTAGCTTTGTAGCAGAGTTTACTCTGCTACTGGTCTTGTGACCTGAATCAAGATGAAAGGAGACCTCCATATCCCCAGAAACTTCCTCTTGCTCTCCATCTACTGCCATCTCCCCATAATCCATATCCACAGCCTCTTCATCTAGAGGCAGCAGAGGATCTGATGGCACTTTCCGAGGACTGGGACGCTTGTTTTCTTGTTTTGTGGTCATTTCAGTAACCTGTAGCTCTCGTAGTCGTCGAAGCACCAAAGCCACCTGTTTCAGAAAAGAGGAATACATAAGAATACACTTCTTGCTTTGATCATGCAATTCACATCAGCTGTATTTTTATTTCTTATCATATAACCAACTCCACAGCACAAAGTGCCAAGCATGCCATGGTGTCCATTTGCCCAGAGAAATACTTACTTCAAAGTGAATAAGAAAACTCCAATCCTTTTTGCTACAGCTACTTTCATTCTAAAATACCAGCACCTTGTCTCCTGAATGTGAAAGAAGTGGCTTGAAAGCCATTAAGAGCAGATGAGCTGTATTGGTGCTAAAAGAACCACATACCATCTCCCACCATTCTTCCACCATCTCTGCCTAGCCTAGAATAAAGGCAACATTCCCATTTGAAGCAGCAGCTTTGATAAATTGCAGTTCCATAAACCCTAAGGTCACGCTTTTACTTTCAAAGGCCTTATCTGTGCAAGAATTAGAATTCACCTATGCTTCAACACACTGTACATCGTCCTGGGAGACAAATTTGCCTATCCTACCTTCTTCTGAAAGTCATCTCAATTGCTGGTAAACATCACACAGAATCAACACTGAACTGGTGAAAGGTTTACAACAGAAGTGAACACAATTTCATGTTAAGTTGTCCCCATGCTGATTTACCTTTCGTTTTAAAATCTCTGTCCAGTATGTAAGTCACAACATGCAATAGTTATGGATGTAAAGCTTCTGAAAATTTTTCTTTAAGGGGGCTATGAATATGAGTCCCATTAAAAAGTATAGCATTTGCCTTCTTAGGTTTCCATTGGCGTTTTTAACACAACTGGCATAACAGAATAATCAGGCCACAGCCTCAGAAAATGCACAGTCAGGAAAGGATGGAAAGCATCACCTACTGACTCTTACAGATATTATTACAACCACTGTAACACCCATATATTAACTCATGAATGTGAGCTCCCCACAAATTAAAAAAAAAAAAAAAAAAGTAAAGGTATCTGCCCTCTAAAAAAGGAAAGTGATCGAGAGATCATTACCAATTGTGAGTTCTCATCCCTGTAATTTGCAGCAATATCTTGGTTTTCCATAGCTCCTCCTAATAGCCCCGTTGCGTATGTCCTTAGCGGCTGATCAGCTTCTCGTGCCCACTTAAAGAGGTTTTCAACTATGCCTTCCTAGAATGAAGAAATAAGAAAGTAACTCCAACAGTTATATTTCATTTTTAACTTCTCAGTCCGAGTGAAAGCATCTGTTGGTAACGATTCTCCCTATCTCTAGTAATGACGAGGCTAGATTTCCCTCCATTATGTAATGAATCAAGATTTAAAAATATCTGGAAGCAAAAAAACCCAACCACCTCCACACACCAAAAACTAACCAAACAAAAAAACCACTCACACACCACCAGACACTAACACTTTAAGATGCATAAAACTATTCCCAGGCATCAGATATTTGGAAGCAGGATTTGCACACCTGCAAAAATCTCCTGAAGTGACCAGTCAACCTACTGCCTAGCAAGTAGCAAAACACTACAGGTATAAATTGATTAGTCAAAACAAACAAGCCCCAAGCTCCTGTCGGTTTCACTAATACAAATCTCCAGCAATTTTGCAGATTTCAAAGAATCCGTGTTGAACTTACACCAAGTAGAACAGAATTTGGCTAAATTTCTTACATTTCACTAAAAGCTTATTAGGGCTAAATTGAAAAGTCACTTAAATAAGCAAGCGACCTGGTGCCCGAGGAACTCTTTACACCAGTGACTACTCACCAACCAAAAGAACAATTCTCAACATAGTCAGAAATCCATAATATCTGGAGAAAGTTGCATGCAATTATACCAATCTGTACACATGCAAATCTCAATGTTAAATATGGTTAATATTTTTAATAGTAAGTCAGCAGTGTTTGAACTCAGACTGCCAAGCAATTTTTCTCAACAAGGCTGGATAAGTGTTAATTAAAATTAAAACAGTCAATTAAGAGACAATGGATTAGAATGAAAGATTCAATTTTTTCCTCTAAATCACTATTGGATTTTGAAACATCATACAACACCACATCATTATCGTGACAGGAATCTTGCACATAATTTGAACCATAGGTACAATACAATAAAAGGTCAGTTGAAAGTAATAATGAATAGACATATGTTTCAATGAGAGCTCTCAGCTTACAGATTTTTAGAGAGTTGCCTGTTAAATATTTAAAGAAAATTGCATTATTATTTAAATGCTCTTATGTCATTAAAAAAAAAAATTAAAATCTGTAAGATGTGAAATGTCTTGGCCACTGGAGGACCTCTTTATGACCAGAACAGTACCCTCTTCAAACAGACATGTGAGCTATCCTAAAGCCTCCTACATATAGGAGCCCTAAATGCCATAACAGAGCTCTATATATTATCAAGTCAAAAAGTACAAAGTCCTCAAGTGCAAAACTTAAAAAATTTAATTTCAACTTACAGAGAGATTTAGTCTCTGAAAAAAGCTACATCCTCCACAAATAGGGAACAATTGTTCTGCTTTTAATTTTTTTGGATCAAAGTCTCACAGCCTTAGCTTTTGGACAGATCATAAAGATCTCAAATTAAATTCACTCCTTCACAAAGGAAGCACGTTATTCTTTCCTTTTATCATGCTTTAGAGCTCATAGCCATATTTCCAATACTACAGAAATTAATTTAGAACTTTTATATGAAGCATTACCTCATTTCCAAACTTCAGAAAAACATTACATTAATTTTTACAGATGAGGAAACTAGCTCAGGACTGAAATCGACTCTCTCCTCACTTTCAACTCTCTGTACATTCCTTTAGAAAACCACACTTGTCAACATACAGAAGTCTGATTCAGCTGTCCATCACAGTTCCAGATAATCCCCACAAAGCATGTGGATTTTAAACTGCTTAGTTAAAGTATGACTTGCTTATCGCTTAGCTCTAATAATGCTATCGCTCTGCTGTAGCTGGGGATTACCGGGCAAGACTCCTACAGCAAGTCTTCACGTTCTATACGGCCTGCTCCATTCACAGGTCTATAAAATAACAATTCAAATTATAACATTTCCCAAAACATTACATTAAGTTCCAGCTCCCCTGTTTCAATCAGTCCCGTTACACCTTAAAAGCTGCAAGATTTGATCAGTTGAACAAGCCAAGATCAAAAAGCCCCACACCATTAGTAAGATTGAATAGATTGTCTCCCAGAGACAGGATTTCAGTATGGCTTTTTAGTGGTTTCTCCTATGGAAAGAACTGTTGGAGTACATGATACATCAAGCTTAAAAACCAAGCCTTAGTACAGATGATACCTTTTCCTGAAAGACAACAGCTGTTTCCAGTCCCGGCATGATATCCAGAAGAAGTCGGCAGGCAGCAGTGTTTAATGGAGGTTCTCTGCTTGTCATCACATAAGCATTCACTAGCTAGAGAAGATCAGGAACAGCATTGGTTTGAAATTCAACTCTGACCAAAATCAGTGCAGTGAAAGCCTTACAACTCCCACAGCAGCAAAACGATAAAGTGAGAAATGTCAGTGTGTAAGCCCTGGATCTCAAGGTGACTAGCCTCTAACCTGCTCCCTCCAGTGCCTCAGAAGTTGAAATTACTTCTCAGAGAAACAGAATTCCCCTCTGATCTGCTGTTCACTGACTAAATATCTATCTTGAACTGATTTGTAAAGACAGATATCTAAAAAAAATGCAGTTCAGTAACAGTGTAAACATGAAAAGGTAATAGCTAAAAAAATTAACATGAAAAATTGCACATTTTTCATGGCATCTATGTTTGCTTATCGCTTGCAGTTTAAGACAGAAAGCTACATGCAAGTAATCTGTCAGAATCCTTAGAACAATGTGTATCGAAACAGGAGCTTGCAGGGACGTGAGGGTAACAAAAATTCTAGCTATTAACTCATGTTAGAGTACAGTAATGCAAGAGGAAAGCCAGACTCTTGCCTCCTAATTCTCTGCCCAAGTCTTCTAGAGCTGACATACTCCTCTGCTCCTACAGGCAGTCCAGCATTTCCAAGTATTCAGAGACAAGGCATTGGAATTAGTGGTATTAATTTCCATTATAGAAATTAATTATGTTTTTAAACTTGTATTAGAGGAGCTACATTTTCTGTAAAGAGACTGATAAACCCTGAGAAGAACTAATTCAATTGTTACTACCTATATTCCAGCACTCCTGAAGAGCTCGTCAACTCCGCTTTCCTTGAGTGACTTTAACAGCAGCAAATGAGTTGCACTTAAACCCATTTTAAAAAACACTGCTACGGAAGAGAGAGTCCCAACACTAGTAAAATAAATATTAAACAAGTACTGAAGTCAACCAGCACAGACTAAACAAAAAACATAAGAAGGTGTCAGAAATTGACAGCTACAGTTCTCAGAGCCAACCTACCGCATTCATGAAATCGTCATTCTTGAAAAGTATCCTCAGTAGGTGACCAAGCATGCACTCTGGGTCCGCTCGACCTGTGGGAGGAACAGGAAGAGACTTATCTACCCACCTCAAGATGTCAAGATTAATATTGAACTGCTATCTTCAAATTGATTGTGGAATACTCTAGTTAGCAGGACCTTTCTCAGAAGGAAAAATACAGAAGAAACCGTATGAATTATTCACTGACTTCACATTTTTTCTAGTAGGCCTTACCTCCCTAGAATGCTTACTAGTCAAAGCACAACACATTTTAGTGGTCCAATAGTATTGAACCGTTATTTTTGTAGACAGTGAAGATGCAGATACCAGGCAAACTGTTTCAGTAATTTCGAAATAAGACATCTCAAAAAGAAAAAAAAAAATCTATGGATAACAAGATAAAAAGCATCAGTGGCTGTACGTAACTATTCTAAAGCACTGCACTTAGTCAACAGCAAATTCAAGACAATCTGAGACAGACTGTCTTCTCTGTCCATCTAACACCTACAACTTCACATTAACTACAGCTTGTTAACATGATCATACCCTTATGTCATAAATCAGCCTCTGAAACACTCTTCCAAAACTCTACCCAGGGCCTTAAAATCTTGCAGCAAACACTAAAACTGCCAGATATCAGCGCTACAGAGCACAAACTCAGTGCAAAAGCAGTATCAGACCCTGAGTGGGCACATTCAGGCTAAAAATTGCTTACTCTTGAATACGAATTACTGGGTATCCACTGTGACGGAGTTGGTGCTGCCAAAACCATTCAGGACATCTTACCTGGGTGTCGGTCATCAAATGGGTCTGGATCCCCTTTGCGGTACTCTTCAGTCTCTTTCTCAATCAGCTCGGACATTCTGCAGAAGGAACGACATCAAATGAGCAGAATTCACACTCAGTCTTCTCCTAGGGCGCAGCTCCTCACAACAGCCTGTCTGTCAAAGTACTATAAAGCAGCTCATCAACTTTCATTTGAACAGTATTCAGTGCCACCAGAGGATCTCAGACTGTTCACAATAGAGGGGTGAGAAAAGACACTTGCCTCTAATATCTCATCCCCCTCACTGTGCTCCAAAACACGCTGAACCCATATCAACATCCCAGTGATGCACAAGCATGATGCTCTGGAGGGGCCAACACCTTTTATTTACTCACGTCAGAGTCCTGGTGATGTTCTATGACACATACTGTAGGGAACTAGAGTAAATAAAGGGCTTGAGTAGTGCTTCTCACCATCACATAGTCCTTCTTTTGCAGCAGAGGAAGCCCTGAACAGGTGACTTAGTCCTCGTTCCTGTTCAGTCTGTGCTGGGGCAGCTGCTCAAGCTGCCTACACATTTTTTTTGCTATTTTTGCATATTACATTTTAGTAATATTGTGTAATAATAAAAGTATTTAATATTTCATAAAGTGTCGTGCAATCTCTATTCAGCTTATGCCTTCAGCTCCATCAAAGCTCAACTTTTTAGCATGTGTCAGTTACCACAATGGATACGACAAGAAGAAACACAGCCGGCTCCCTATTCATAGACCTTCAAAATACATTAAATGCTCCTCCGTATCAGAAAAAAATTGAAGGTTGTTTTGAAGCTATGCCTTCCCCTAAACTGAGAAGCAGTCTCAGCAGACACAAGAAATCCTATGCTCTAATTCATTTAGAATGAGCAGTAAAGGAATGAATTATTATTTTTATTTAAACAAAATCAAGAAGAGGGAGATTATCTCATGGTCACGCAATAAATAATTCCATAGTCATCCACTGTCTTTCTCCATGAAGTGTTACAGCAGAAATATATGCAGTTTGAGGTGAAATAAAGAGTAGTATTCAAAAAAACATTAGCAAATTAAATCTTATTTCCTTGGTATAAAGCCTCGTTCCATCCCCTCTACTGAGGTCTAGAGTGGGGTGCAGAATCTACATGCAGCACAACATTTTAAAACAAGGTCTTAATACCTCAGGGTAGTGATCTATTCAGAGTTTGTTATAGGGGAGGAAAAACTGCTGGAAGGCTGCAGTAATCCCTGGAAAAATATTTGTCTTTCACAGGGGATTTCCCTTACAGAATGCCACTGACTTCTACTCCGTTCCCGTTACTTTCCAGAAAATATCCTGTGTTCCTCAGGACAATTAGAGGCAAAAATATACTTAGTCCTGCCTCTGTGAACTACACTGTCTTGCCAGTATGACAGAGGATGATGTTATGAAGCCTGCCCAGATTGTAGGAACAGCAAATTAGCTTATCAGGAATGAGCAGAGAACTTTCCTGCTTGTCTCTGATCTGACAATTATCTTTCAGCAAACTGTTTATCCTGTGGGGTTCTAATATTTACTTCTAGTAAGGCTGAACGTGAAGAGATACAAATTGTGTCCCTTGCTAACAGGTGGCACAGCTTGAGCTCTCATGAATTTCTGGCAAAAGCAAGTTACTTCAATACTCCACTGCCAGCTCCTCATTTTTTTTCATGAGAACTAATAGCTTGAGGGGTGTCTGCTGACAGACAACTGGGACAAATGGGGAGTTGAGAAGCTGCACCCTAGACTTGTCAGGTCTTTTTAGGTGATAATCAGCATTTTGATTATGTGCCAGAAAGGACAGACAATCAGCACGGAAAGTAAGCATAACATTCTCATCAGTCCATCCTGTTTAGGTAGGCAGCCAAACAGCGTGCCAGCTGAAGCTGCCGAGTGGTTTCAGGGACGACAACATGATCGCAGCCTAGATGAAACAGGCACATGAATCACCAATTACAGGGGGTTTTGAGACAATAAGTCACAATTTTTTAAGCAAAATAAAAAAGCACTGCCTCTTCAAAATTGACTTTCAAAAAGAGGAAAGAAAAAAAAAATCAAGCTTGCTTATTTCTTTTAACTAACACATACAAAGGTGGTTTGTGAAGGGACTTTGATGAATCTATCTAGATAAACAGCTTTGTCAATTCTCAGTTGATGCGACAGGAGAGTCAAATAACTAGCAAAGCTCATTCCTGCCTCATAACATAGGCACGTGGTACACAGGGCTTTAACAAAAAACAATTCACAAAAACACTGAACTTTTATTCAGGTTTCGAGATTCCCCTTGTTCACTTGGCATTATATTGGTTCTCTAGCCACTTTAGAGTTTGCAGACAAGATCTAGATTTTACATGGGGGTAGGAGTTCTTTCCCCCCACTTCTGACTAATTTTTTTTCCTCTTTACAACTGTCTTTGCAATCATCTTTGGAAAGTTAGTCAGATCATCCTTTTCACTTGCCACAAACTGAGCTCACCTTGGGGGTGGGGAAGGAAGGGGCAGTGGTATACATAAAAGTATGTCAACTTTGCGAGACTCCCAGTGATCTAGATGGCATAATACAAAGCCATCCTAATAATGTTCTATTCCATCATTTGGCATTAATGACCAACCTGAGCCTTTACAACAGATTGCAACAGGGTAAGATGCTCTAAGATCCTATACCACAACACACTTGGTTTGTGGAGATGAAGTATGATGTTGAGCTGCTGATTTATTCCCTTTATGAAAGGGGCTCTTGGGATGCAGTGAAGGATCTGACTCCCAGGATTTGCCAGAATGGTTGAACATGACTTGCATCCAGACTAGGAACTAATGCTCTTGCAGGATCATTTCAATTTACAATATTTTTTAAAACCATACATATTAAATATCTGTTGTTTGCTGACATGCTTTCCAAGCAATTTCTTCAATTCATACCTTCTGACACTCCAGAGTTTGCAAATCCAGAAAACTAGCTTATTTGGAAGTGACAATTCAGCTGTGGCCTATAAGCCACACTGTTGCTGTTCTTGTCCTATTAACTGTTGAAACACTCACTACTGCACTCTCGCATATACTGCCTCGGCACCACATTTAACAGGCCCCCATCCACACAGGGAAGTTTTCTTCCATTTAGCTCAGAAGGCGGAAGGAAGTAGAAAAACGTCACTCACCAACAAGCATGACCACAGCTTCCTCTGCCTTAAGTGTAAAACAACACACAAGGGCATTACTCTGCCTCAGGACATCAGCTAACGCAAGCTCCAGTGGGTGAGAATTCCTAGCATCTCTTCCAGCAAATTCTTTTAAACCTATGCTGTATCTAAAACCCTCTACTCCAAACAGACATATGGCTTTCATCGATACCTGAAGCACTGTAAATCCAACTTCTGCCAGAGCCAGTAGATCCCCTTGCTATCTACCTTAAATAAATCTGTATTATCTCCACTAAAACCAAAATACCCAAGCTTTCACCATCCATAACCACTCTGCCTGCTGCACAGAAACCTTGGAGAACCAAAAGAGTTATCAGACTTGTCTGGGCATAAATAATGTAGGGAACTCAAGGAGCTGAGAGGGAGCAAGAAGTACCAGACTTCTACAAACACAAGACAAGACATGTTTAATTCAAATGTCTTTAAATTTCTTAGAATATAGTAAATTTCTGCTGTTTATGCCTGCAAGAAAAAGCCTTGAAATAGCACATATGTTGCCTTCAAGACACAAATCAGACAATACCCAAAGATACACCAAAACATATCTCATGATTTTCAACAGACCTACTCATTTTCAAGTGTTTAGGATTGGCTTTCTGCTGCTCATCTCCCGCTTCTGTGCTGCTATTTTTAAAATGTAGTAAGAGCAGCGAAAAGTTGTGCCCACTAGGTGAGGCACGGCACAGACCCGTGCAAAGAAGCTCCACCAGATTCCTGTTACTTCCACCCAGTGCCAGCTCAAAATCTGTGCCCTGACTTGTCTGACCCAACAACGCAGAGCGGCGCGGCGCAGAAACCTGGATTGCTCTTAATGTACAAGTGCAGTAAGTGCTTCTACATATACCAGGCAGGCCACAGGTCTGCCAGCAGAGGCACGAGGAGGAATTGGGTGGAATTTCTGGGAATCTCCTGTTAAAGCAAGAGTAATAGCAGTTTAACCCAAGAGAGGCCTGGCTTGGGAAACCACAAATGCAATTGGTAATTCAAATGTTTCTCTTGTGATAGAAGATGTCTTATCATTAATGGTGTTACTAGTACCTACACATCTCCTAAAAATAATTTATTGGTCCGGGGAATATTTTCCTCACGCATACAATACAATGCCAGCCAAGCAACATCCAGTTTAAAAAAAATTAATCAAGTTTTAAAATTTCACTTTAAACTTGCCCTATGAGCTTCAATAAAATCTTCTCAGTATAATCCCCTTGATTCATCCAAGGAGTTGCTCTCATCCTTTCACTTAATCTGACCAACTTTACTACAATCACAAACCCCACACCACCACTCTGATGGAACAACATTCTCATAGCTTTCGATCTTGATCAATGTTTTACAAGCTTCAGGTGAAGATGCCAAAGTTATTTCAACTGTTTAATGATTCCTCTGACTTCTATTATTTCAGAGAATTAAATTCACGTTTTAGAGACAGTCTGTGTAAAATCTTTGCAATACAAATTTCTTACCAAAAATTGTGTGTATTTAAATACCACACTTATAGTTCAACTTCCAGACCAAGAAAATGAATTACCAACAGGTAATCAGGCATGCAAAAACCTCAAGCAAAAACATGGTAAAAGCTGCTGTCAAGTAACTTCAGATATTCAGGTTTAGGAATTCATTCAATAGATCTTACCTGGTGAGAATAGGGACCATGTCTTGCCCGCTGCCATGTTCTTTCTCCCATTGCTCAAGCAAAGCAGTGAGCTCAGCCTTGGAGTCCACATGCCCAGATCCTGAAGTCATGGCTTAGCCTAAGGCAGAGGTAACAGGCAAAAAGAAAAAAAAAAAAAAAAGAATAAAGAACATGCGTACACTTTGAACACAAGTCTTAACTGGTGTATGACAGCCCTGACCGTGATGGGAAGTATGCACACCTAACCACAAGTGTGCTCAGTATTGAAGCTTTTTAAAACTCTACCTCAATTCCATGAGCAGACCTGAGTTAGTCTTTTGCTGCTGCTGCTCAGCGATTTACTCAAGAAACAATAAAGCTAGGGCAGCAAGATTACGATCAGTGTCATTATTCCAGTTTAACACCCTCCAGACAGCAGCGAAAGCGCCAAGAATCATATTAGCTTCACAGTGCCAAGGAGGCAGAAGACGGCAGCACTGAGCAGCTGCAGGCAGAGGAAGGAGCACCAGGAGGGGCAGTTGGGAAACAGAGCAGGTCGCCACATCTCTACTTGTAATTACTTCAGGTTGATCAGCCTTTACTTGCAAGACAGCAGCTGACAGATGATTTATCTTCCCATCCTCAAAAGTAAGATCCCCCTACAGTACTGAGTGACTTGTTAAGGCACCACGTAATGAAGGGAACTATCACTCTAGATTCTGTTTAAGCCTTTAAAATTCCAAGTGTCAATTTTCATCAGTCTGATAAAAATCTACTAGAAATATCAACAGACCAAACTAGAACACAGTCTGTCTCAAAACACTGCCCTGCCCTTAGTTTCCAATCTGACAGACTATGATTGCTGTGAAGAGTCGTAACTACTGAAGGAAGGAACACCCAATCCTAATTTATAAATTGACCTTGTATTGGAGATGGGGGGGAGAAATCAAAGCAAAAGAAATTCCTTCACATCCAAAAATGCACAAAAATTTCCAGCATTTCATTAGCCATAACATGGCCAATATCCATCTGCCATGAGATTAAATATCCATTTGTCATAACTGACCCCGAGAAAGAACTTTTCAAAACAATGTTAAATATAGGTACGTTTAAGACAGTGACATACACATCAACTCCTGAAATATACATTCAAGAATCAGTCAAATGACAGACTATAAAGGGAACCATAGGTCAACAGAGATTACCCAAGCATTTATAGTCCAAGTTCATTCTGAAAAACATCACCATGCGTGTTGGATACCTCTAATTTGCTTAAAACCTTTTCTCACTCGGGGAATGGATGAACAACCCTACAGTTCCACCTCCTGTCTCATAGGTGCTTCTGAATTTAATGTATTGTGACTGGTTAGTTAAATGGGAGACAAGAAGTGAAGATTACCCAGCTGAAGATGAAACCGGCAGAAATGGCACAAAAATCATCACCCAAAGACTATGGAAAAACAAACCTGTGACTACAAGACACCCAGTCTGAAGAACACCATTTTGATAAGTACTATATGAAATGAGCATATGCTAACAAAAAACCTACCTAAGCATAAAGAAAGATGATGCTTTCTAAATGACAAGTAATTATGATTTTATCTAGAGCATTCATCATTCATTCATCACAGAACTAGACTGGGAAATTTGATGCAAATGCATAAATCGCTTTGGAAAAAACACTACCTAAATGCAGGCAACAAAACATAATGAGATTGTACACACACACCCCGAAACACCTTTGAAGAGGAAAACTATTCCAAGCTCATAAAGCTCCATTCCCTTTTTCATTAACTGAACAACACTTGCCAGCAGCACTTCTGAGCTTTTAAATATCACAGATAAATATTCAGACAAATCTACTCTGAGCCTCAGAATGCAAGTGCTGTAACGGTATCTGCATTCAACCATTTCAGGCATCTCCACCTTCATTCTATACCCAAGGGATACAGAAAAAAAGTGCCTTGTGACCCCAGAGCTTGTATAAGGCCTGTACAGGCTCTCCTGCAATCTGAGGAATAGTTTGCTTCCCCTAACAACCCTTAATTATTCCAACTATTGCAAAACCTGCAACAGGTCAATGAAGTTCCAGTCAGGAAGACCACAGGAACTGCTCACACTGCCCTCCGGGACATCCAATCCTATACCATAATCAAGTGAAAAACAGAAAAATCCCAGCTGTCTCCAAAAAAAGTGAGTATTACCTCACTTAAAGCACATTATGGGTCTAAATAACTGGTGCTGACACATAACGATTTTCCTGAAATGAAGTTAAAACATAAAAACACCACCCTTTCTATAGCTACAGAGCAATGAAAGTAAACGTCTCGCCAAGGTATCTCATCTATTCTGAAGGCTTATTCCTCCCAACCTATTCAAATAAACGTGACTACTCTAGATGGCACCGCGAAGAGTGGCAACAACAAAAATTACCTCAGAAGTTCTCATATTAATGCACGTTAGCAGTAAAATACATACGGATGGAATATTACGGTAGGTGAATGACTTTTTAAATACAAGAACCAAAGCAATTCCTACCGCACTCACTTTTTCCAAGAATTCCATCTTAAATCAAAACGAGGAACTCTGCAGAAAGGACAAGATCATAAATGGTATGAACTAAGCCGTAACTGTCAGAAATACACCCAGCCTGCTGGAGAGGAAGGCCTGTGGGAGCAACTCTGGCTTTCACTATTTCCCTTGGACAAGCTGGTGAACAAATTCAATCTTAAACCGCTCTCCAGGAACGAGCGGAACAGGGAGCAGCTATCTCACGGTGGATTTAAATCCACGGGGGGAGGGTTAACTTCTTTTTTTTTTTTAATAAGTTTTGAAAAATCATGGCCTACTACAGATTTTAATTAGAATATCTAATAAGCTAAGGAATGGAATTTTTTTCTCAAACACCGCTATTGTCAAAATATCATATTTAGAATCAATAGAACTGATACTAACAAAACATAAAGCACTTACTCAAAGGATTTGACTTTGAAAGACAAATATTTACAACCTTAACTGTCACTCACTGTGAACACTCCCACTGAAAATCCACATATGCACAGTGGTGCACTCAGTATTGCTTTAATATCAAACACTACTTAGTATTCCAATAGCATAGCAAAGGTTTTGAGAGCATTTTACTCTTCTGAATTTAGATGTAAAAATTTGACAGAAAAGGGAAACCCAAAGAAGTATTCAGACACAGACACCTATAAGTACTCACATGGTTTTGAAATCTCAGACACCTTAGTGCTCGAGTCACCTTAGACAGACACCTCTGAACAACGCAGAAATACAAGTCCCACCGACCTCTAACTGCAAACCTTGATAAGCGCCCGGTACAGTTCAAGCAGTTCAGCTTCACCCTTTTGTTCCTTGACATATTTGAGCATCACACCGACTGCAACACTACTACAGGTCATTCACTTATTGATTTTGTGTTGTGTTCATGAAAAGGATTATGAGGTTCCGAACACACCAACTTCAATACAGATACGCATTTTTTGAAGTATGAAACCTCTTAGGTGAAAATAAATCTATTCATAAAATCTGAAAACCAGCAATTTGGTTACTTGGGAAACAAGCACAAAATCCACACCTTAACAATTTAAATGAAAAATGAAAGATCCACGTAACAAAAACAAAAATCATACGGGGGGGGGGGGGGATATAAATTTTAATCAACTTTGTAGAAAGATTGCACATTTAAATTCATATGTGGACAAAAAATTAAAAGAGGATTTGCGCATCCACATGTGTAGAGCCAACTCAAATTCTAATAACTACACTTTGACCTAGCTTAAATAATCAAGTTCCATATTGTTCCTACACATGATTTCAAGTATGGGTGAGGACATAATGTAGATGAGAAGTCTAACATAATAATATAACCCCATAAGGGAAAATTAAGAACTCATGAATTGGAATCTAGTTAAATACATAGCACGCAGATCAGCAAATCTGTATGTTCTTCCATATTTATGTTTTAACATGAAGAATTCTTTACTTTTTAAAAAAAAAATAAATCTCCTTCTCATCACAGTTATTCTTTAAACAGATGAGAGACCAGACAGCTATTTGCCTAAACCTGTTGAGTCTGAAACAGCCATGCTGAAGTTAATGCTGAAGCACAATGAACTGTCAACACTGGAGTTTGCTTGTGGAAGAAAGTATGCCACAAACCAACAAAATCTTCACAATCTACAAGAATAAAATCATGTTTTGGTATCACACATGAGTGAAACTCTGAGGGAAGTCCTTTTTTGTGCAACTTCCCACTTTAACCCCTAACAGAACTCCAATCTGGCTGTAACTACAGAACATATTCTTAACATTGCTTTAAATATTCGTTTAAAAAAATCATAATTTTTTACAGTTAGAATATTTTTAAGGCCAGGGAAAACCACAAAGCTAGCTTCCTGGAATTTCTGCTTTTACAAAACAGACCTGGACCTATGTGCTGATCTGCCAGGACAAGCACAAAAAACAGGAACAAACTTCTGCTGTCTACAAAGGAAGGTAAAAAAAACCCAACGCTCTGTCGCAACATCGATTCCTCTTTACACGGCTGGACAGACAGACAGGAGGACCCTACCTCCCCTGAGGAGCACCGGCTCCATGTAGCAAGTGAGGCGTGCAGCCAGTGACAGCTCCCACAGGGGCCGACGCGGCAGCGCGCCCCCAGCGTGCCGGCGCTCGCCGCGGTGCGCCCTGCGGGACCGGACTCTTCGCCGGGACCCAACGGGAAGAACCGCCGGCGCTGCCCGTTCGAACCGAAGGTTTAAAGGCTAGCAAAGGGGGCGGGGGACCCCCAGGCCGGAGAGCCTCCCTTCCCGAGCAGGCCCGGCGGAGCCCCGCGCGGAGCGGCGCCTCCGCAGGCCCCGGCGCAGGAGGAAGAAGAGCCCCGGAGGAGGAGGCGGGCCGGCCGGCGGAGGACCGGGGCGGGCGGGGCCGGCGCGGCGCAGGCCCGCCCCCCCCGCCGGGAGGCTGACAGGCCGCGGGGGGACGAGGCGCAGCGCCCCGCCGGGCCCCCGCCGCCCCTCGCCCCAGCGGCGCTTCGGAGGGCGCCCCCTGGCGCGGGGGCGGGGCGCGCAGGCCAACCCGCCCCCCCCGCGGCGGCTCCCTCAGGGCCTGAGGCGACCCCCTCCCCCTGCCCGGCGCGGAGGCCGAGGCCGCCAACCGGCCCGGCCCGGCCCGGCCCGGCCCGGCCCGGCCCGGCCCGGCCCGGGGGAAGCGCGGCGGCGGCGCGGCGCGGCCCTCCCCGCCCGGCGCCCCGTACCTGCCCGATGCCCCGCTGGGTCGCCGCCGCTGCCCCCGGCCCCTGCGCTCGGCCCCGCACACCCCGCGGCGGCCGCGATTGCTATGGCGGGCACACACTTTGCGCGTCACCACGCTGGGGGCCGCGTCACAGCGCGCGAGGCGGCGTTGCGAGAAGCGGTGCGGGAGGGGGAGGAGGCGGCAAGGGCCTCGCGCTCTGCCTCTCGGGAAACGGAGTTCGCGCGAGGTGAGCCTTCTGCGCGTGCGCCCGCTGGCAAGCAGCGCCGCGGAGGAGGCTGGGAGTTGTAGTTTCCCGGGGCGCCGCCATTGCCCCCCTTCAGCCCATCCCGGAGCACCGCGGCTGCGGCGGCTCGTAGGCGAAGGGGAGTCACCGAGCAGCAGCTGCCGGCCCCGATACCCGGGTGTCCGCCCCGATAGCGGCATAGCGACGGGCACGCTGCCATCCCGTCCTCCAGCCCCCACGGGCGCGGCAGGGACCCTCAGCGGCTGGGTCTTTTTCTTCCTTTCTCTGTGTTCGCTTGTGCATGGTTCACCTGCTTAACGTTACTTCCAGGCAGACAGCGGGGTGTTTTAGTGAGAGGCGGCTTGAAGATGAGCTTAGGTGACGAGCATGCCTGTCTTCGCTCCCGCTCCAGAGTGGTTCCTCCTCTTCTTATCTGCAAGACAGGGACATCATCCTATTTCTTCCCAGTTAAACAGCGACCGTTTTTGGCAGTGGAAGCCGAACCCCACAGCAGGAAGCCGAGACTGGACTGAAGTGTTTCTCAGGCTCTCCTGGGCCTCTAGGGCAAGCTCCTCTTCCCACATCCCCACCCTTCCTCCCGGCTGCGAGAGTTCATCCTCTCCCCAGTCCTTTCCTCTAACACCCCCCGGGAGACGCTATGTGCGTGCATGCAGTGAGAGAGAGTCTGTGTGCAGAGAAACCCTTCAGCATCGCATAGCCCCATCCCCGTTTGCTTTCTGCACGTAAAGTCTTCCATTACGCTGGGATTTTTTTTCCTTGCCTGTTGGCTCCGTGGTGGGAGTAGCCCAGCCCTTTGGGGGCCACTGTGTGCTTTTACAGTGGTAACAAGTTGTTATTCTGCACTGTCCATTGCCCCTGGCATATTAAGTTACCCACGGAGAAGATCTATGCACTCTCAGCAAGGTTACCGCTTCTGAGGGGGAAGGAAGACCCAAGAAGGGTACACTTCTCCCCCATGGCTGGTCGGAGGATCAAAGGTATCAGACCTGCCTGCAGCATTATTACCCAGGGAAGAGCAGCACATCCACAGCAGCACCACCTTCTTCCCCTGCAAGGCACCAGCCACAGGGCTGTTCAGGAGGAGGCTGCAGAGGTTAGCACTCCCATCTCCTCATCACCTAAGTTCAAAGGGCTAAGAGCAAAATGAAGGTTTCCAGTTCTTGCCACATCTACGGTGCACTGGAGACAGGGTCACTTCTCAGAGAAAGTGGGGTTCAGTCCCCAGGCTCACCTGAGCGGGTAAGGAGGCTTGGAGCTTGCTGCTTCATTGCAAGCGCCTGGTACATTGTCGGAATAGGAGCTACCCCTTGGCAGCTCTGCCGTAGCCTCCTACACAAGCTGCCTGAAGTGCTCAGGCCTCCAGCTCCTGCATTTCCAGGCCTCTGGAGATATTTGTGAAGGACTCAGTCTAACACCCTTGTTCCCCACAGGGCAGGTGAGAGTTCTACCGGCTCACTTTGCAGGGCCAAGACAGTATGAGCTCTCCTTTAATTTGTCTTCTCTTTAAAAGCAGTGAAACCCCAGCTTGCACTGCAGTCCTCTAGTAATTGCCCAGGTACTGGCAGAAGCTCTTCTCTTAAAAGAATAAATAAGAGTAAGAAAGAGGAAGCAAGGTCCTCCCTCTCAGGGAAAGGCTTCAGAAGCACTGGCACCGTTCCCAGCTGAGATGCTTCCTGCCCCCCCGTGTCCACATTCACCCCCTTCCTTACACTGCAACTGTATAAACCCCTGCCCCGGGCAGTGTTTGGACGGGTACAGATTCTGCTACCCCACGTACAGTATTTGACTGTGAAGTCTTGATTAACTACAGGATAACGACTGCAGCAGTGAGAATCCTGGAGCAGAAATCCCCCTGGGCACTGGGTGTAGTGAGTGAGCCCTTTGCTTTAATAGTGCAATTGAAGGGAAAAAAACCCCAAAACGTGGCTGTGGATCGCAGAGCAATAAAAACAAGAGGCCAGCAGTAACGTGGCACCTCTTGTCCTGTGGGATCTTGTGGCTGAGAGGTGGCAGAGAGAGAGGCCTGTGGTGTGCAAGGAGGGGAAGGTTATCTCTGCATGTTCACCTCCACAGGCTCCACAGACAGAAAGACAACATACTCGCATGCTATGGTCAACTGATAGTAATGATGACTTAAGGCCAAATCAAAGCTTGAACTGCCTTGAACAAAACAACCACTTCTCTTATCTCTGTTGCTTCATATCCCAGATCACCTCACAATACTGTGGTAAGATCAGCAATTTATAAGGAGAGGATAAAACCACTTCACCGGGCTCTAATGAGCTTCTAGACTTAAGGACAATTAATTGTAAAATTGAAGGAGGAATGGCACTGGTAAGAGAACCCAGCGAGACACAAGCTGTGTTTCCAGAGGATGCCTCAAGTACAGCTAAGAGTGGAAGTATGTGGCTGGGATGCCTCACCCGCTCGCAGCGGCTGACAGAGAGCCCCAGACCCAGCCTCCAGGCAGCAGCTTCACCGTCCTGCCTGAGCAGACCTTTGCTCCGAGAACGAGAAAAAAGTTTGTGATCAGAAAGCTCGCAACATTCAGAGAGACTCCTCACTGGTGGCTGCCCCACAAGGAGAGGAAGAGCCCTTTAGGCTTTCAGGAGAGTTAATTGCTTACTTTGACCTCCAACACAGATCTACACTGACAAAGTTTATTGACTTCCTACACTTTCAGTTTGCTCATCACCATGTTTCTACTTGCAATTGAGTTTCTGTTGTAGGGTAGCTGAGACTAACTACTGACTTAGCAGCTACCAACCTCTGCAGCGTAATTTTGCTGCATGACTCATAGCAGGCGAGTAGTAAGTCCAGTAATAGAGTTCAGTCCCTTCTCAGCACTCGTGTGTATCACACTGCTGCTGCAACTACACACAGCGCCCAGCTGGATTCCCTGGCAGCATCTAGGGAAGGGTACAGTGCCAGGAACTGAACTTTTGGGAGGGTCTGAACCTGCCCTGCTAAGATGCTTGTAAACTGAAGGGTGGTTCTGTACTACTCCCGTGCCCCAGGGGACTGCAGAAACCAGGCGGGAGGTCAGACGTCTGGGGAGCAGCACCTGGGAGCGGAGGACATTTTCCAGGAGTGCAGTGGAGGTCAGTCTGCCCACACCCCAGCCTGGCTGGGATGCGCTCCTCTGCGGAGTGCTTTCCTCCCCTCCGCCCCGCTCGCCTCCAGTGCCCGTGGGTACCTGGGGAGCGAGCGGCAGACAAGTCTCTCCCAGGAAGGCCTCGGCTCCAGCCTTGGTGCCTCAGCTCCAGCCTTGGTACCATCTATCACTCTTCCAGCCTTGATCTGCCCGAATAGTTCAGAAGTTGTTTTATGAAGTGTGATGCAGTACCGTGGCAGCTACTATTTGCAATGATATCCTTCATGCCACAGGGGCTTTAAACACTCTCTAGACCCCCCAAGAACACTTGCTTGCCACTTATATAATGCTAAATTTTCACATGCTGTGCAAAAACATTGCTTGATCGATTAGCTTTTGGCCACAGGTGACCTGCAAGCTGGCAGCCAGCACGTCAGCAAGTAG
The DNA here is from genome assembly GCA_009819775.1 of Phoenicopterus ruber ruber. Taxonomy (NCBI): domain Eukaryota; kingdom Metazoa; phylum Chordata; class Aves; order Phoenicopteriformes; family Phoenicopteridae; genus Phoenicopterus; species Phoenicopterus ruber. The sequence continues at coordinate 19,930,275 of CM020224.1, forward strand.
CCTGCCCCCGTTCCTTGCCTACCTCTGAGAGAAGGCAGATGCTACAGTAGAAAGATGGGAGAAAAGAGATAGAAAGTGGGAATAAGCAGGGGAAAGCAGTGCAGTGGGACCTTCCCTGCCCGGATGGACTGAGCACAGCAGAGGGGTTGCAGTCATTGCCACAGGTTACCTGCAATCCAGGTGACAGTGGGCAAATGGGGCTAAAATGTGTGCACTTAGTGCCCGTGATAAATGATGCGTGACAAGGGAATAGTCCAATCACTAGGTGGCACACCAGGATCATCGTCACACCAGACCAGCATCCCCTTGGGAGGAGAGGAAAGTGAGCAAAATAGCCCAAAGCTCAAATGAACAAGCGATCATCTGGGGCAGATGTGCTTAGACAGAGCCATTTCTGTGCACACACATAGAGAAAAACATCCAACAACTGGATGGAGAAATAAAACGTAAAAGTGCAGACAAAATTTGTTCATTCAATGAAATTCTGCCTGGTCTCCTTTGCTACCTCTGACTGACAGTGGGTAAGGCAGGGGAGACCAACTCATGAATGGAGTGTGAAGAGGCAATGCACAGAGGGCAGCAGAGGTGGAAGTTGCTCTTCTGAGTTGCCACCTCTTCTGAGACCTAAGCCTGCTCCTGTGTGTGGAGACAGCATTTGGGTTTTTCTTCCAGCAGAAAAGGCCAAGAACAGTGCAGAAAGAAGTTTCTTGCAGCAGATAAAACTTCTCTGCTTCCCAGATGGAGACGGAGCGAGGGACAATGGCAGCAGGCTGACATTACCTGCTGCAAAAGCAGTTCAAGGGTGGTTATTTGTGGGGAGAGGAAAGAGTGATAGAAGAAGAGTGATAGCATGGTTTCTGGGGCAGGTTTTTCTCTGGGCTGGAGCTAACACAGCAACACAAGCTAAAACCAGCTAAGGTATTTATGAGGAGGGGCTAGGGAGAGACCTACGTTTTGGCAGAGGCCCAGCTACCATCGTGCATTGTTCCACTACTGTAGATCAGTAGAAGCGGTTCACTCTTGAAAGCATCAAGGACTGTATCATGGCCAGCTACGCTAACTCTTCTGGACGCTCACAGGGGCTGCAGGACTTGCCATCAGGCAGACAGTGCACCTCAGGCTCTCCAAGTGTTTCCATGAATTCAGCCGTGCAGACACAGGCTCACCAGCCAGCTCCCCCCGAGCAATGGTTTGGCTGAGAATTTAGCCCAGACTGGAGAGAGAAGCCAGATCTATATCTAGGAACATAGAAATGCAGAAGAATGTAGTTCATCAGCTCAGATACTAATGAGAACATGAGCAGGCAAACAGCTTTCTTCCAAACAGGCTAGTGCCAAAACCCTCCATTCAGATGCTCAGTCCGATGCCAAGAGCACATAACTCTGCCTAGCTGAGCATCTGAATGACAGCACATCTGTGTTCCCAAGCTAAAAGTCAACAGGAAAGTTAAATAATACAAAGTGATCACTGTTGTGTGAAGTAGAGGTTCACGCACTGGCATAAACCCCTAGCTTTCCGGTAGCACGGCACCTGAATCCTGACCACACTGCAGTCATGCTGCACTGGGCATTCTCGCTCAGAGCTTTATGCTCAGCTTCTCGCAGGCATCTAGCAGCTTCAAGCAGATATTCATACCTCTCCTCTGTCCCAAATCACTGTAAAGCGGGGTTACTGATGTGTCCTGTGATGTACGGGCTGTGTATTACCCAGGGGGATGCAGCCATGATCCAGCAATTGGGAAAGAGCCTTTGGGAGAGTGGAAGAGCACAGATAAACCATGTACACCGAATATGCAAGGGAGAACACGACAAAAGCAGGGGATAGCAAGCACGCAGAAAGTGGCATTATGGCAATGAGACAAGGTTTTCTGACTAAACTCATTTCTCTAACTGGGAAAGAGTTAAAAGTTCATTTCAGGCACTACACAAAATCCCTTGCTAGTTTTTGTGGTTTAACAAGGGTTTTCCTTTTTTATCTGTTTTGTTACTATAGGAAACAGCCACTCAACCAGCAAAGAAAAACTCTTCATACAGGAGGAAGCAAGAAAAGATTATACACAGCATGCTATGAAATGCCTGCAAGGCGCACACTGGGAACATAAACAAATTCCTCCTAATGTTTTCCAGCAACAAGGATCTTAGGGATTACTTGTAACAGCAGCAGCTTTAAAAAACAAAGACTAAACAAAACCAGGAAAAAGTATGGCTTTAAAAGAACTATCCTTTTTAAGAGGAGGGAGGGGGTTGTTTTTTCTCTTTCTTAAGAGAGATTATCAGGCCTTAAGTGCAGGTTATATATCTGTTCTCTTCATGACTTATCTCTAGAGGAGTTAATTGGGTCAAGTGTCTGTATGTGACAGTTTTGATGCACGGGGAAACAATAAGCGAATTGGTGAAGGCGAGCTATAATGATTACAGGCACTGTAGAAGTGTGTAAACATGTTAATTTTGGATTCATGAGTTGTTTTATCACTGAGGGATTCCATCAAGGGTCTTAGTAACAGCTATATGATGTTTGTCATACGTAGCTTCTTCAGTATTTGGTAATCCTAATCTTTAGCTTGACAGAGACGGTGGTCGCAGCTCTCAAAGCTCTGCAGACGTCAGCGCCAAGCAGCCACGTGTGCATGGTACCACCGCAATCGCTAATGAGACATTTGGACCGGGACCACTGTGAAGTCTGAACACAGATCGCTTCACTCTCACTTACACCGAGCCGTGCATAGGAAGAAGCCCTGAAGCTGCCCACGCAGCGTAGAGCATTCAGCGGCTTTTGACATGAGAAAAATCGTCAGCTGAACTGAGGTGATGTAAAGCTGCAAAGAGGGACAGGCTGCAGGAGCTTGTGCTGGGGCTTACCCAGGACACGTGCCCTAAGTTTCCCTCTCCCATGAAACAGTTCATGTTTTTTCACCCGAAAGGAATGACTTCCTCTGGCAGCACCTCTCTTTGCGCTGCCCTGGCCCCAAACAGCTTCCGAGGCCCCAGAAATGCTCCAGGACAGGGAGGTTTCAGGGCAGCTTACTGAAACACTGAGCACCACCGAGCCCACGTACCTCGGAAATGCAGGCGGGCCTCGGCGCATGATGTTAATGGCAGCAGACCCAGACCCCCACTGTCGTGGGTGACTTCATAAAGTGCCAGTTCTGCTGCTGAACTCAAAATGCCAGGTCAAGACAGCAGCACTGGCTCAAGGGCTCTTCCCCTCCCTCTTCCACTTGCCTCCTTGTGCAGACAACAGCGTCTCTTCTTCCTTCCAGGGGCTTCGTAGCCCTAGTGAGTGGGGAGGAAATATAGCAAGAATGAAGTTTCATAAATTTTTTTGCACAAACAAAACAGAAGTGCTTAAAGATAGGGCAGAAGGGGAAGGGAAAAGCACTGAACTTTTAGGAATTCAATCTGGTACCAACCTGCAAAGCAGAAAAATCCCACTGCCTCCCAGGGCACAGCGCACTGCGTTAGCAACTCACGGGCTTTGCTCTCCAGGGAACTTTGTGAACATTCAGTTGCCTTTGTAGGAGTGCAGGGTATTTATATAGCAGTCTATTCCTCTTGGGACACAGATCCTTATCCTTACTCTAAAACCAGCATTAGTAAATGATAACCAGAAAAATACCTAAATATCCTCCCTGCTTCAGGAGCTGGGGTTAGGAGCAGTTGAATGTCCAGTAACAACTGCAAATGATAATAACCAGGTGACGTGAGGCTCTGGAGCTCTTCACTTGAGCTGAAAGCCCAGTGTGTTCTCTGTAACACACACCCCCCTCGCTCTGTAACGGAAGCGGTTTCTGAGAAAGACACATCTTTACCACTTCTGGACACAAAGGAACAGCAAACTATAAAAATACCGATTTTCGATTTTCGTACTGAGCATTTGCACATAAGCGTATATCATTCAGAGACTGTGAGAACACTTGACTTGCAGCAGTATTGCAAGTTACATTTGCACGGCAAAACTCAAACCTGGCAAACAATGTCGTTGCCTAAAAGGTGATACGTTACTCCAGGCCTAATTGCCATCTCTTAGGTGTAGGTATCTGCCTGCTGTGGTACAATGGTTAAATGGTGATAAAATGCAGCTAACTCTGAAATAAGGGCATTTTGGAGGGATAGTGTTGGCATTCCCCACCAAGAAGAATTTATACCTCTTCTTTTCAGATTTTTTTCTCTTGATTCTTTCTGCTTCAAGTCTTTTTCAGAGAAAAAGATCCTTCTGAGCTGCTGGACCTACCAGATCACCAGTGCAACTCCTTTCTAACGTCGTAGGACCAACAAGAATTTTCCCTGTATTACCTTATTCAGCAGTTACATCCTGCCTCTGTTTTCTGTTTCATGTAATATTTGTACACTTATTGTAATGCAACATTACATTTAACATAGTGCCTGGGCAGTAATCTTCTGCGTAGTCTGGGAAGGAAGCAACGCTTCAGCCCAAAGAGAAGTTAAAAAGATGGGAGGAAGTGATGAGGGATGTTTATGGCTCCTACAGGCTGTTTGGACAGCAGAACTCACAGGAGATTTTAGCAATACAGATACAAAGCTTTGAGCCAGGAAGGAAGAGGGAGGCGCGTTTAGTCACTTTTTGAGGCTAGGATGCTATTTTCCATAAAGCAGAGTTTTACATTGTGGCTGTGTGTACCGAGGTTTATTTTGTTTTGCCTTCGGATCGTGGGAGTAAAACGCTGGTCTCCTTGAAATATGTGGGATGTTAGTGACTAAGATAATAAAGGCAAGATTCCACCGTAGACATTTTGAATTATCTCCATACCAGCCCCTCCCAATGTGCCGGCTGGGATCATTCCCAGCCAGTGTTGTAGCAGACAGGTACGTCAGGCCATACTACCTGCCGGATAAGCTCTGTGTGATACACAACCTTCTCCCGCTAGTTACTGTTAACTAGCGTTATGTTCTCCTGGGCTGTAGAAAACTTCCCATGAGCGATGGGAGAATCTCCTGGAAGATGAATCCCCAAGGGAGAGCTGCAGGGAACAACATTGCCTGCTGTGGAAAGTTTTACAAACCAGCTGCGGTTACCCACCATCCAGGAGATGAATATTTAGTGTTTGCTTTAGAGCAGCGCCTCCAGATCTAACCATGCAACTCCCCGTATCTCCCTTTCACAAAGGGCAACAGCTAAAAGGGAGTGCTGAGGTCTCACAGCTCCAGCTCTTCTGAACCTGTTCCCTCCTTGTCTGGAGTTGATCAGCATCACTCTCCCAAGAGCCTTGCAAAATGGGAGAGGAGGAGGAAGAAAAAAAATAGCTTTCTTGCAGCCAGGCAAGTTCACAAAAGCATTTGGCTTGCTGGACTGGCTGCAGAGACTCCCCACACTTCTAGAGAGAAGTTCTTGCTCCTATTCCCAATGCTGCTTTCCTCTCTTGTTCCTCCCTGGCTTTACCGAGACTTCGGTAACACATGGATTTTGCGGTCAGTGGAGTTGTACCCCTTACCCTGTGCGTGTAGGAGAACGTGTCACCCTGCAGACACTATCATACTCCACAGCTTCTATCTCCCTTCCTCAGGATGGTGGGAACTTGCTCAGTTAGGAATAATCCCCAGGAGGGATTTGCAGCTGGCTGAGGGGGGGTTGCTAGAGGGAGGGCTGCAGCTCCCCTCTCCCCCATGTAAGTGTCAGATGCAGCATCCTCATCCCTGAGCTGTGTTTTCTGGAAGGACTCTGACTTCACCCTGTGCTTCTGCCACAGTCACAGCATCCAGGTCTGCAAGTTCTGCTCAGGGCCCCTCATCCCATCTCTGATTGCTTGATGGTGGGGAACTGCTGGGAGCACTTGTTTCCCAAACCTCTCTTGGGAATTCAGTCTCCTTCCCATGCAGGCACCAGCTGGGAGCAATCCATTCCTGCTCAGCTCTGCACCCAGACTGTATGCAAGCAATTTTAAACCCAGGGTGTGGACTAGTTGAATATGACTAAGAAAATGAAAGATGACTAAGAAAAACAAGTTTGCATGCTGTGGAATATATCTCCCGCCTGAAACAGCTGAAGAACTCTACAATTCTCCTGCAAAGCCCCAAGAGGTGCACAGATCTCCTGATTACATGGAAGCACCCTGAGAGCCAGAGTCCCTGCCTCCAGCCCATCTCCCAGCAGAGCAGAGTGTGGCACTCACATTCAGAAACACCTCCTCTGCCTGGTGGTCTTCCAGAAGTCTGTATCAGTGGAAGAACCTTCCGTGCCTGCTGCTTTTCACTCCTGTGGAGCAAGCGGCTGTGCAAAGGAGCGACCAGGGCTGTCACCTCCTGCTGCAGCCTTCTGCCCCATGTCCCGTCCATTTGGGACTCCACGTCAAAGCACACCAGGGTCGCTGTGCCCATGGAAGCTGGTGGCAGGTACACGCAAACTTGCCCGGGTAAACTTCACTCCTGTTACTTGGCTGATTTCTAACCCTCTGCAGCTACAGTTCCAGTCATTCTCTGGCTTCTATCTCTTCTTTTGTGGTTTTTCTTTAATTTTCCCCCTAATAATTCACATAATTCTGGTTGCTATGCAGTGTTTCCAGGCTCAGCCATCTGTAACAATCCCCCACCATGGGTGTGTGCAGCTTGGCTGCAGCATGGATGCTTTACTGATTAATTTGCCTTTTTTGTATAGTTATTTTGGATGCTTAGAAATAAACTGAAAATAAAACTGTTACTACTACCTTCCCCCTCCTAGTGCCAATTAACTTCAGCAAATTAATCTTTTTCAACATCATCCTTTGTGTGGTCTAGACGAGGGTGCAGACAGTAATGTAAACTGGATGGCTTAATTTACTCTCCACTCTTGTTCTCACCAGTGCCACGCAGATGGGGAAGGTGGGTAGAGGGGAGCAAGGAAGCGGCTCAGTACAACTGCGAGTCAGAAAGGGTACGCTTGGACATCTACACGGGTCCTGTGCTGGGTCATCACACAGCGTGATGAGGGGAATCCCAGAGGCTGCTTCCTCTACCAGAAGCTGGAGAAAGGGAAGGATCTAAGTCTCTCACATGCTGAGCACATGCCCCGGTTCCTGGACTATTAAAAGGCAACCACTTGCCATTTCATAACCCTTCGGCAGTGCCTGAAAGGGGTGCTGTACAGTTCCCAAAGTTCTTCCAACAGGTATGTTGTCACCGTAACTGCTATTCTGATCTGTAAACAGGAAGTTTCCAAAAAATAATTGCCCGGCCTCTTGGTTGCATTGTCCTCCCCTCCTTCCTGCAATGGCCTGGCTGGGCACGTCGTGTTGCATTTGAGCAAGGAAGGTCATTCGCCTGCCCACGCTCCAGCCATGCAGGTGAAGAAATAACATGTTAATGCTGCTTCCCATTTTATGCATCAGGACATTTTATGCATATGGGCAACCCCAAGATTACCTCCTTCATACATACAGTTCCTTAATTTCCCTACTTAAATACAACCACCATCAAAACTATTTTGTTAAATCACGCCCCAGAGATTGAGAGCCTTGCAGGAATGAAAATGTGCTTTTGAAACAGAGATACTTCCTTAAGCTCCTGAACCTCAGAAACAATTGTAAAGCCAGAGGAGTCAATGAAAGGGAGAAATGCTGTTTAATGTAGTTTAAATGGTTGTGGTTTACAGGTTGTTTTTCAAATGAGTGAAATTACCTATTGTGGAGGAAAAGCAGACTACAGTGACATTAGATCATTCCAAAATTCAGATACCACCCACTGCAGGAGGGCAGAGACTGCAGGGAGCACTGAATTACACCAGTACATTCTGACTGAGTGAGGAAGCAGGAGTAACTGCTGTGAAGATCCCTTCCCAAAGACAGGGCATGCTGGGATGGTAGAGCATAATGAATTGTGGATTTTAAGCACATCCATTTCTGCCATTAGCATGATTATGTTCATCTTCAACTCCACCAATGTTTTAGAATAATGTTTTGGCATCACAAGAAACGCGACTAATATCTACTGGTAATAAAACAGGGGAGGACATCAGAGTAGCAGCAAAGAAAACGTAAGTACAAATCAGGAGACGCTATGGCTTGCATTTAGTTGTATGGACTTTTAAACATTAAAACGCAAATTGCGGTGCACAGGGTGTTGGGGAAACACCTCCAGGACAACAGGCTCTGCATGGCAGATAGCAGGCCATGGCTGCAGGGCTCCAGGTGGGACGCAGCCATGGACACCAGTGGCACGTCAGGCAAGGAGCAGCTCCTGGTGACACTAACACTTCATTGCCTGAACAAGCAGTCGTGTATGACCAGGGAGGCTCACGTGGTGCGTTGCCTCAGGATTATGATACTAAAAAGGAAGCATTACTGCTAATAAATAAAAAGTGAAATCAACACTAACCCCTACATGTGGGCTGCTTAAATCAAAGAATTTGCAGTCATTACTGGTGTTCTAATGCACAAAAGATTGTCTCTCACATGAAGAACAACAAGAGTGGAAAGCATACTGAAAAGCAAAGAGAAAAGCTAGCTATCTTGTTTTACAGCTACAGATTAATAGTAAACCCTGGATGAGACTAGAGAATGAAGAAATAAATGTAGGTCTTACCAGCATTAATATGAAAAGCACACTAAATTCTCTTCCCAAACCTTGTTAATCTACCCATAGTCCTTCTGCCTGTTGTATATCTGCTCAAACCCAAAAAGTCTTTTATTATCAGTTATTTAATTGCACATATCCTTCCCCCCTCCCAAAACAAACTCCTTCCTTTACCATCCTCATCTGTGAAAATAAGTTTCAGGATAAACAATTAAAGTGCAGTTGTGAAATGAGCAAACCAGAAAAACCTTCCTGTTTCTAGCTGGTCCATAGCCATCCTACCCACCTGCATCATTCATACAGCCCATAGTCATGGTAAAGCCCCAGGGTCTTCATCCACAGATAGTCTGAGAAAAGATGCCAACAGTTTCAACCACAGGGAGAAGAGCAACAACTGAGTAGTAGCCCCTCACTTCTCTATCAATAGCAAATACCTGCTGCTCTTAAAAGGATAGGAAACTAGGAGCTGAGAGGATCCCAGGACCAGCAGGAGAGGGGTCTCACCAGTCACTGCTCACACCATGATACCTCAGTCAGGTGAGCCAGGCAGGCTGAGGAACAGCAGTCAGCATCAACCAAGAACCCAGATCATCAGGCAAGCTCACAGTGATAAGGTAGAGCCAAAATTAAGCTAAGAAACAGACCTCATCCAGCAACAACAACCAGAACTGAGCCTAGACCAAGGCTAAGTACTCAGGGTTGAGCTTAAGTAGAGCCCCTGTGCCAATGGGCAGGGGGGTGTGAGTAGAAGCCCCAGGTGAGGTTGGTCAGGGCCATTAAGGCCCTGACATCTGCAGCCCAACACAGGGAGAGTGTTATCACAGAGGGGAAAACCCCCTTGTACGGAGTGTTGTCAAAGTTAACTCCGCAGGAGAAAGCTTACTGCAGCATTGGAAAGGAGGTCTTGGCAGAGGAGTGGCAGTGAAAACCTATTCATGTTGGTCATGGATCGTGTCATCTTCTCTGCCCCACAGCTAATGACAGAAAAGTAGAGCTGGCCATAGGCAAAAGCAAAGCAAACTCCAGCCTCCCCCGGCTCTGTGACCCAGCTTCTCTCTTGGCAGAAGGAGGTTGCCTTGTCTCTTTGGAGTAGCATAAAAGTTGGTTCTACCTCCAATAAGGACAAGCCAAGAGCTGTCTGCTGGGAAGACATAACCCCTTGGTGCCTTCTCCTTGTAGCTCCCAAAGCACAGCTGGGAGCAGGGCAGTCCTCACCAGCCACTGGCTTTATTTTCCACTAAGGGAGGTGAGGAGGTGATTTTTTACCCTGTGCCCTCCTCTTGCCCTAGGTGAGTGAAATGCGCTGGGAGGCAGAAAGCCCATGCTGGCCAGGAAAGGGTCAGTGCATTTTGGGGGTGGAGTGGAGGTGGGTGTCATTGTGCTCACCTTGCTGCACCTGCTGTAACCAATTGGCTTGGAAGGAGGGTTTAAAAGGAGTGAGCTGAACCTAGGAGGGAGTGTGAAGATGTCTGGTTTCTCAGGCTGGGCTTGGAAGCAAACAAGGACCTGGTTGTGCCTTATTGTAAGACTGTATTTTGCTTGCTTACTTCTCAGTTGCACCACAGTGCATGGTGCTGGCTAAGCAGAGTAAGAAGAAAACTGCATAACTTTAAAATGGTTTTGACCTTGCTGTGAATTTGCTAATGGGTCTTCACATGTAATTCAATAATGTAGTTACATATACCAGAGCTGTGGGTTTAACCTCATCTGCCTCCAAGGGAGGTCTGAGCACGGCAGGTCTCGGTAGGCTCTGCAGGGGGGCTTTGCTGCTGGCCTCAGAGCCCTTGTAGTAGGCGGCTCAGCAGGGTGAGCCCTGCTTTAGCCAGGTACCCTGCTGCGGGGATTGCCAGGAGCAGCTGTGTGACCTTTCCTCCTAAGGTGCTGCCTTGCATTAGTTCTTAAACTTGCTACTGTTGTTTCTTTAAATATACCACTGCCTCTCCTGTGAGTAGAGCACCCTAGCTTGCCCTGGCTCCCTCCTGTTACTCTGTGTATCCTCATGTCTTTGCTACTCCCTTTCCTGACCTGAAATTGCAAACCCTTCCACCAGCAGAGGTGGTGCCTTGTTTTACCTTCCTGCTGCCTTCTCCGGGTGGCTGCACCCAACTCTATCACCCACTGTTTGAGAATGGGGTGTTGAAGGCTGAGGAGTGCTTCAGGTGAGCTGTGCTGAGTTATGCAGTGGCATTACAACACTTCCCAAAGCAGCTCACCGTAGGGTTAAGCAGGCAAAATAAATGCCCGCTCTCCAAGCGGAGAGATCTTGCTCTGTAACAACACTGGATCTCTTCTGGATTGGGCTAGTGCAGAGGAAGCGTTCAAGTTGTTTCATGTAATGAGGATTGCCTTTGACTTGTTAATAACAAAACTCCCTCATTTCTGTTCTCCAGTGTCTGGTTCTTAGCCCCTTCTAGTGGGGAAAGGAGAAGGCTGCAGACTGAATGTTGAGGTGCAAGTGAAATCCAAGCTGAATATCATGATGCTGGTTAAATATATGTGAAGCTGAACCACCATAAACTTACAGGCTCCTCTGAGATGAGGCTCCCTGGTAACTCCTTGACCACAAAGTCCTTCAGCACAAAGCTTAATGTTACATTGAATGTGATGTTAAAAATAGGGTGAACTTCTGTTTCTGATTTCTCACTTTCCTTCCCTCTGCATGACTGCCCAAGTCCTCCTCTCGGGATGGAAACAGCTTGGCAGTGCCTGCAGGTTTCCCATCCGCAGGTTGGATGTACCTGCTGTGAGTGAGGCACTGGCTGGAGTGCGTTCCCTTCTCCCACAGGATGGTGTAGCAGCAAGCAAAGGGCACGGTGACCAGCATCTGGAGCAAGCACCAAATGAAGAAATGGGGAAAATCAGAGACAAGTAAAGGCATGTGGAAAAGGAGGCAACACAGATGTGGTTGAGCAGGTGAATGGTGGCATGGCGCAGAGCGCTGTGTGGCACCGCTGGCCAGGGAAGGTCTGCAGGAAGCAGGAGTGGTGTCACCGTGGCACACTGATGGCTATGGCTCCTCCGCGTCAGGTAAAGTAACACAGATTAGACCCAACACTTGAAAGAGAAGGATCTAAGAAAGGGCATGTCCATCAGCAGTAGGAATTATGCTGTAGGAGTTGTAATGCTGTCACTAAAGTACCTAAGAAACAATTGCTGTGATTTATGGTCCCATCAAACACAATGTGTTTGTGCCAGCGGTGAGGTTAGTGATCTATTAATTGCTTTGAACAGGGTGTCATATGTTGGCTCCCAGCTGCTTGGGTTGTAGAGAGAAATTCAGACCTGCTCCTTTGACTGTGTCTGTGGACTGCACCTTCACAGTATCTGCTCTGTTTCCAGGAGTCCCATCACAGGCTTCAGTTTCCTGAACTCTTGGACAGAGCTTAGGATGGAAGAATCCAGAGGTATTCTAGTCTCAGGGTGCTGACGGCAAAGCTGAGTTATCCTCCCGATGGGATACGTGTTCTTCTCCTGCCCTAGCGACAACCTTCGCAGAGCCTTGTCCCCTATGGCAGCGTGAGTAGGTTTAGGAGATGCTTCTATAACTTTCATGGAAAGTTTTTGCAAGGCCATTTCAACTCCTTACATGTTCTGTGGATTACACGTTTTGGAGCATTTATTCAGAGTTGTGGAGACCTCCCTAAATCCTGCCTTTGCCTCTTTTAAAGACCCTGGTGTGGGAAGAGGGCCCAGAGAATCTACAGCAGTGCTGACCTCCCAGTCAGGACACTGAGCATCAGTGCAGCAGAGTTACTTGATGGACACTTTTGTCTGGACACAAACCCGAGGCCTGATGGCTCTATGTATTGAGATCTAACTTGAAGCTCTGATCAGAGAAGCTGTGAAAGGTAACGCTTTGAAAGTGCCTTTTCCAAGTAGCATAAAACTTCATAAATTGTCCTCTGCTGGACAAGAAAGACATAGCCAAGTGCAGAAGTGCTCATGGTTATGAGAGACTCAATTAGGGCGTGTTGATGAATAATGCATGTGCAGCTTAGGAGGGATGGATGACATCGGTTTTATTTTTGTACTGTTAATTGAGAGTGATTCTAGGACAGAAAAAAGCAGAAAGGGAAGATGGGGAGCTTTGGGGGAGGTTCTGGTCGCGGTGCCAGAAGCTGGAGGCTCACCAGCAACACTTCCTGTCCATTAAGCTGTAAAAACCTCAGGAAGAGGAATTGTACTAATGTCCTCTACAGCTCCTAATCCGTGTAACTGATACTGCCCAGGAACCCAATTCAGACTGTAAATGATATGAGCATTTAAAGAGATAGAAGTTGAAGCTGTTGCTTTGAAATCTGATGGCCTTTCCTGTATTAAGATAACGCCTGCCTTGCTCTTTTGGGGCCCAGTTGTAGGATATCAGTCAGCTCTATTTACCCCTAGAGATGAGGCTCTGCTGTTCCTTGGATGTGCAGGGGTCTCTGAAGGAGAGCTGGTGCAGTGGGGTGCACTGGTTGGGTTTGCAAAAGCCAGGGAGTCTGTCAGCCCTGAGACTGTTTAACCCCAGTTGGCAGCTAAGCACCATGCAGCCGCTCGCTCACCCCCCTCCTCCCAGTGGGATGGGGAGAGAATTGGAAAAAAAACCTCATGGGTTGAGATAAAGACAGTTTAATAGGACAGCAAAGGAAGAGAGAATAATAATGATAAAATAATATACAAAACAAGGGATGCACAATGCAATTGCTCACCATCCGCTGACCGATGCCCAGCCTGTCCCTGAGCAGCAGTCCCTCCCTGGCCAACTCCCCCCAGTTTATGTACTGAGCATGACGCCATATGGTAGGGAATGTCCCCTGGGCCAGGCTGGGGCAGCTCTCCTGCCTGTGCCCCCTCCCAGCTCCCTCTGCCCCTCCTCGCTGGCAGAGCAGGGGAGGCTGAAAAGCCCTTGGCTTAGTCCAAGCACTGCTTAGCAACAACTAAAACATCAGTGTGTTCTCAACATCATTCTCATCCTAAATCCAAAACACAGCCCTATACCAGCTCCTAGGAAGAAAACTAACTCTATCCCAGCCAAAACCAGGACAGACTGGCATAACTGCTGCAGGCTAGAGCAGGAGCCTGGCAAAGGAGGAGGAGTGCTCCACATCCCTTTGCTTTGGTGTTTCCCAACACCCAACTAAGGGAATTTCCCCATGCTTGGGTGCCTGCCCGGCTCAGAGCAAAGCCTGCTGCAGGTGCCCAGTAGTATTCACTTGAGGCAAAGGATAGAGGGCACACTGCTGTGGTGAGCAATCAGCCACTGGCCCGAGGAACTGTGTTAATTTGTTGTCTGTGTAGCACTTCTGGTGATGGTTGATGTACGTGTGAAAGGCTGTGAAGGGACTTGGAGGGTTGTGTGGATGGCTGCTCCTCTCAAGTTGGGTGGGAACCACTGATCCCACTTGGAAGACTTCAGACCATTTCTTAATTTGCTTACTCTGGGAGGGGTCACTCCTTCAACCTAATTTTCCACAGTGCTGGTGAAGGACAGCTGGTACCTGTTTAAGGAGGCAGAGCTGCCATGTGTGATGGGACTTGAGGTTACTTATGTTTCCTTGAGGAATAACACCTGAGCTTTCTACCCAGATGGTGTATTGGTATTTGGATGGTGTAACTCCAGCCTCAGTGTTGCAAACTAGCAGTAATAACTCGCACTCGCTGCTTGGACTGAATGGTGGTGGTGGTGTGAGTTCCTGGTGGCATCTGCTTCAGTGTGGTGAACGTGGGTGTCCTGAGGTTGGACTTTGAGCTGCCCGCTGGGAAAGCATGAGTGCTGTGGAGCTGCGTGACGGGGCAAACGCTGCAGCTTCCCTGTGCCAAACCCAGCCCAACACTTCCGCCAGGCAACATGTACGTCCGATCGCAAGGATTCACTGACTTAGTGATAGTGGCCATACACCTACAGAAGCCAAGAATAATTTTCTACGCCTGTGTTAGCTGCCTTAATTAACTTCATAGAAATCAGGAGAAGGTGGTGGCTGCTGGCATGCTTACAGGAGTGGCCCTTGAAGCAGCCATCCTTAGCTGGACTGTGCTTGTCAATGCTACTGTGGAGCGAATGCCTGAAGCATGACATTTTTTAATGTTGTAATGTGGAATAAAAGCCAGTAAGAACTCCTCGCTGCTCTGCTGGGGGCTCTTCTGCCTGCTTTAACTTGTACTTGTTCCACTCTGCCTCTGAGGCCTCTGCCGTCATCCCTCTCTCTGAATGTCTCCTCTGTGTGACAGGTTGGGGCAGGGAAGGAAAACCTGGAATTTCGTGTCAGGTTTAACAGAAGAAGGTCCCACGGAGGGTTTGGATGTGTCTAGGTGGGGAGGAGGGCGAAGGCTTTCGGTGATACCTTATGCCTTTGCGAAGTCCCCAGGGGCACACTGTTTGTGAGATGGTTCTGTGGTGTTAGGGTCCTTTTATTCTGGATCAGCCCTGGCTTCCCTGAAACCCAGGAGACCCCTGAAGGGCTAGGGGTTGAGTTACACCGATCCTGCCCAGGCTGCCGCTACATAGCTGGGGTCAGATACCAGCCTCCCACTTGTATTTTTCATGCTCTGGATATTTGAGTGCCGGCCTGGGGAACCGGACAGGCGCTTTCGCTGCTGGTCTTGTTCTTTTTCTTCCCTTTGACAAAAGGAAAGGCCAGGCTCCTGCTGTGGTACAGGGCGAGCAGCGTGCTCTCAGTGCGGTGTCAGCAGCGTGTCCTGGCAGCGACGAAGGCTATCGTCATGCCGGGCTGTGTCCGTGGGGCCATGGCCAGCCCGGAGGCGAGCGGTGAGCTCCCCTTTTACTCAGCACTCATCATGTCACATCTGAAATGCTGAATGGGCAGTTTTGGACCCCCCTGACAGGTGAAAGAGATGAATTTAAGCGAGTCCTGTGGAGGCTGTGAAAGGGTTGGGGCATAACAGGCTGAGGGAACCGGGTGGGTTGAGCTGGAGGAGGGTTTGGGTGGACTCGGTGGTGGTCGGCCAGTGCCTCCGGCGGGTATGAAGGCGGCAGAGCCAGGTTCACGGCCAGACAAGGAGAAGTAGTGGTTGTAAACACAAACGGGTCTTGTACCAGACTGGATGTGAGGGAAAAGTTCTCTCCTGCGAGGAAGTCCAGTGCTGGAGCGGGGGCTCAGAGGCTGGCGGAATTCCACTCCTGGAGGGTTTTAAGACCCTACAGGACAAGGCCCAGAGCTGAGCTCTGTATTGTCGCTGCCTCGAGGGGGAGGCTGGAGGAGGGACCCCCTGGGGCCCCTCAGCCTTAATTACCATGGGACCCTGTGGCTAATTAACAGCATCTCGCGGGGGGGGGGGGGGGGGTACCCCCACGCTCCATGCTGTAACTCTCCTCACAGCGACGGCACCAGCAGAAGCAGCCGAGGCTCCCGTCGGTGAGCGAGGCGGCCGGGGAGGCCGCGCATCCCCCGGCTGCGCCGCCGGGGCGCGGCTCCCGCCGTTACCCGCTCCAGCCCCTAGGTGGGCTCCCGGCCCCGTACGCCGCGACCGTCGGCCCCGCTCCCGGGCCTGCCCGGGCGGTGGATGGGGCCCGCGGGACTCCGGTGGGCGGGCGGGCCCTGGCGGCGCGGAGCAGCCCCGTCCCGCGGCGAGCGGGCCCTGACGGCCGCCGAGGGGAGCGGAGCCCCCTCAGGGCCGGGACGCCCCGGCCCCGCCGCGCCGCGCGGCTCCCGCCGCCTTCCCGCCCTCTGGGGCGAGGGGGAACCTTTCTCCGCCCTGCGGAACCTTTGCGGCGGAGGCGCCTGTTGCTGCCCGGGGGATCCTGCGGCTGCTCCGGTGGGGGGTGGGGGGCCGGACGCTGGGTGATGCGGCCCCCGAGCGGCGGCTGAGCGCCGAGGCCGGGACGGAGGCGGGCGGGCAGCCGCCAGCTCCCGGGCCCGCCGCGGCCCGCAGCCCCCCGCCTCCCGCGAGGTGAGAGCTCGGCGGCGCGGCGCCGTGGGGGTGCCGCCGCCACAATGGGAACGGGCCGGGAAGGGGCGCGCCGGCGGAGACCCGCGGCCGCCCGCCTCGCCCCGCCGGGGGTGTGTGGGGAGCGGCGTGGGGCGACGGCCGCCCGGCCCGGGGGGGCTACGGCGGTGGGGGAGCGGACACCCGGGCTGGGGGGAGTGGCGGGGCAACGGCTGCCGGGCCCGGGGGGGGTGGAGTGGGGGCGGCGGGGGAATGGCACCCGGTCTGAGGGGGCCGGGGGGGTGTCGCGGCCGCTGGGCCCGGGGGCGGGAGGGCGGCGGGCAACGGCCCCGGCTCTCGGGGAGCGGCGGGGCAGCGCCGCCGGGCCCGGGGGGGCGGGTCCCGGTGCCGGCGCGGCGGTATGAGGGAGCCGGGGGCTGCGCGGCTGCCGGGCTGGGCCCGGGGCTGAGCCTGGGGGCGCGGGGCGGGCTGAGGCTGCACCCGGGCCCCGCCGGCTACCGCGGGAGCGGGGCGGCCGGCCCGGGGGCCGCCGAGCCCGGGCGTCGGGGCCGGCAGGGCAGCGCGGCTCCCTCCTCAGCATCCCGCCGAGTTTCGGGGCCTAAGCGAGTTTCTGATGGGGGGGGGGGGGCGTGGGCGGGCCGCCCTGGGGGGGCTGCACCTGCCTCCCGTGGGGTGTTGCGGGTGTCGGCCCGTGCTGGAAGGAGGGTGCTGAGCCAGAGGGGCCTGAGGGAGCCCGGCCGTGCCTGGGTACCGCGGCTGTCACACTCCTGCTGTGACTGAACAGCAGCGATCTGTAGGGCTGGTAAACAGACACGCAAAGTAATAATTGAGTGTCTGTGTGATACTTGTTGGTGAGCTTCGGAGGGAGAAGGCTCGGTTTGTTGAGCTGCTACCTCTCCTCGCTTGATCCTGTCTCACTGCTTTTTAATTTGCTCCCTCCATGGAATAGTTTATGGGTTACTTTTGCTGGTGGTTACGTTGGTGACTGGACGTTTTGGTGCTCACATCGTAAACTCCATTGATTTCCCCTCTTGCACCTTCATTGATTTGTACAAAACTGGTGCTTTAAAAAGTTCTTAGTACATCCCTTTAGTCTATATGCAGGTGGGGAATTTTTATTGCCAAAAAAAGAAAAAAATCTTTAAAAGGAAATAATGGAGCTCTTTTTTCCCCTTTTTTATGCTAATAAGATGCTAATGATCACATTTGCTTGTCTTTTTAACTTTCTTAACGTTGGGTATTCTTTGTTGGATATTCTTTGTATGGTTATCCAAGCATTGTGCCTAATGAATAATCACTTAGCCCATAGGAAATCGCTGCAAAAACTTTTGTATTGGTTTAAGATGTTCCTGCTGCCTGGTCGAAGGTGGTAACTCCCCTCATCTCCCCGACTTAGAGTAATGGACCTTGTGAGCACTCTCTGTCTGCTTTGATGCAAAATCAATTAGTTTAGAATAAACAGCCTTTGTTTTGCTAGTTCTGCTCTAGGGGCAGTAGCACCCAGCAGAGGGATGAAAACAAAACAGCCTGCTTAGACCACTGCACGGTGCTTCTGCTGGGAGCTCTGACGTGGCCTTGGTTTGCCAAATGAGGCTTCTTTCCCCAGGTGTGAAGATATACATCCTGAATATACAGAGTGAACAGCGTAGGTTCTTATCCTGTGACCTTATCAGCATCAGAATATAGGGGTTGTTCATTAACAGTAGGTGCTGAATGTGAAATTTCCAAGAAAAATGCAGTTGCTGCTTTAGGGAAGAGCTGTTGTTGATGCGTGATGTTTTCTAGGTTAACACTGCCTCAGCCTGAATACCACCTTCTCCCCCCCCCAAAAAAGCCGACTGTTTAGCCACTGTGTTCCACTTGTACTACACCTGGGTAACTGGCAACTTCTGCATCTCTAAAGTCTCTTGAAGTTCCAATTTTGGTATTGGAGAGTATTGCAGATCCTGGACTGGAACATCATGTGCTCTTTTGAGGAGAAGAACAAAACAATGTGTTTTCTGTGTCATCTCAATAGTGGTTGCATTTTAGTGGGGATTTGAAAGGTATAATCTGGCATAGAAAATTGTAACAGGCCATTATAGTGTTCTCTGGGATCCAAGCTGATGTCATAGAATAATTCAGCTTGGAAAGGGCCTCAGGAGGTGTCTAGTCCAACCTGCTGCTCAAAGTGGGATCGACACCAAGTTCAGACCAGGGCTTTGTTCATTCAGGTCTTAAAGCCTCCAAAGACAAAGATCCATCAGTCTCTGCGTCCCTGTTCCAGTGCTTGGCTGTCCTCACAGGGAAAAACCTTTCCTTTATGTCAGGTCACAACCTCCGCTGTTGCAGTTTATGTCTCGTGTCCTCCTGCCGCACACCTCTGTGCAGAGCCTGTGCACAGCCCCGTCTTCTTGATAACCTCTGTGTAGGTATGGGAGATCTGCTGTCAGCTCCCCCAGGCCTTATCTTCTCCAGTCTGGACAACCCCGGCCCTCACAGCCTCCCTTCACACAGCAACTGCTCTGTCCCCCCTCAGCATCTCGGTAGCCCTCTGCTGAACTCGCTCTGGTTTATCTGTGTCTTTCTTGGAGTGGGGGTGTCCAAAACTGCACATGGCGTGTCAGATGGGCCTGAAAAGTGAAAGGGAGGGATCGCTCCCCTTGATCAGGCAGGCCGTGCTCCTGGCAGCCCGGCGTGCTGTTAGCTTGCATCCCTGCCGGGGCGCACTGCTGACTCATGGTTACCTTGCTGTCCACCATGTGTTACATTTTGCGTTTGTGTGTACATATACATGTATGTGCATGTATGTATTTGTATACGCAACCGTTGTCTCTCCTCCTCCTGCCATGCATGTCTGAAAAGAGCCTTGTTAATGTCTACGTGCGCACATATATGTGCGTATGTGTACACACGTGCATCAAATTACACCTTCTGCAGCATTGAACAGTAGTTTTTCCATCCTTTCCCACATGTTCCAGTTGTCACTAGTGGTGACTGTTGACTACCGGCCTTTCCGAACTTTTCTACTGTCACCAAACCCTGACCGGTTGTGCCTCCCAGCCGGCAGGTCTGCCTGTTGCACTGCCTTGACTTGGTTTCTCAAAATTTCGTTGTTTCAAATACCTCTTTGAGATGTAGCAGTTTACTAGTCTAAGAAGTGAGTGGTGGTGGAGTGAGACTTTTCCCGTGAGGATTGAGTTGAATCTCATTTGATCAAATTCAAATCCAGAATTTAATAACATAGGAAGTGTGTTTTCAAATAGCGTTGTTTACGGGTGGGAGTTAAATGAAACATTTAGATGCAGTATTTTTAAGAATGCAGGTAGTTGCGGTGCAATTACGTTCGTGTAATTTCTTTGAACTTGTTTCCTTCAGGTGCTTAGAAGTTTTTGGGAGATAATACCCTGTAGGATAAATATTCTCTGTTAACAAAGTTTCTTATTTTAAACTTAATTCTGGAGAACTTAGTTCCTGCAGAGGTTAAGTACCGTTTGATATTCCTAGATGCTTGGTACAGATACAATTTTGAGACGTGTGTTTTCTGTTTACACAAAATAATTTCTACATAATATTTTCCTGATTGTCAAGTATGTTGAGTTAATTAGAGCAGGGTTTGTTTCAGAGAATGCTCATTGGGAGACAGGAATTTGTTGTGTTTAAGCAACATTTTTAGCTATATAAAAATAAAAGAATTTATAGAGAGCTGTGGTTTCTTCCTGCCCCCCAAATCAGTGTTTACTGAGTACTTGCACCAACACAGAAGAAGTAGAAATCAATATTTAGGTTCAGACTTGTAGAATAGTGTGTGTAAAACCTGATATTTAGGTAATTTGAAACAATGAATGCAAATTTCATTTCTTGTTAACTTTTAGAAACCTTTAGTTTCTAGGGTTTTATGCTTATTAAGAAACAGAATCTTAAAGATGAAGTGGAATGATAAAGTAACACCATTTGTTGTTTGAGAAAGGGGCAGAATTAGTTGATGAAATCAAGTGTCATTACATACTGTGAGAAGGAAGAAGGTGGAATTACAGGTAGCCGTGAGACGGGAAAAATTGTTGAACAGGCACCTTTAGATGCTGGTTGGACTTCTGAGAATATGGTGGTGGTGTTTTGTTGTTGGGGGTTTGGTTTTTGTTCTTGTTTTGTTTTGGGTTTTTGGGGGGTTTTAGTCCTTGTTCTTTTAAACTAGTTAGCTGGTGACTTCTAAGTAATGTTACCTAGAAAGTTACTGAGCAGTATTTCGTATGTGCTAACCAGCAAATACTGATTGCACAAATTTGCTAACAGAATTACTGTATCTGAAGTTGAAACAAGTTTTGGGAGGAAAAAAAAGGGTGTGAAAAAGTATATATTGCTTTCAGCCATGCAGATATAAAACCTATAAAGAATTGTTACTTTGAAAAATACCTCAAAGTATAGAAAATAGGCTTTTAGAGAATCTTGAAGCTCAGACATACTATTGAATCCATTTTATGTCTGGAGTGGAATAGCAGAATGTCAGTTCAGTCCTGCAAGTGAGACTGATTCAGTGCTATTGTAATCTCAGAGCAGCTGTGATAATTTAAATCTTGTTCTTGCTCACTGGTAATGCTGGAATTGGGGTCAGTCTGACACCTCCAAAAATCTTGTAGCGTTTTGAAGGTAACTAGAACTCACTTGAAGGAGGGAGGAAAAAAAAAAAAAGTATTACATCACTTAAATTTAATAACAGCATTTTCAGTGTGCTCTAAAATGTGCGAGTAGGAGCAGAGATTTGAAGCTCTCTGTGGTGGCCTGTCAGCTTGTCCCAAAGCTGCTGTTTTGCAGGTGTATCTGCAAGTTTGAATGCAGACACAAAGAAAGGAAGAATGAACCAACGTAGGTATTGGTGACAGTTGATTGTTCAAACATCAGGAAAGGCGGAAAGGCTGGTATGCACCTCTCTGGAGGAGCTATTGATTCTGTGCTCGAGAAAAGTGCTGAATAACTTAATGACTGAGGATATCATTCAAGGATGCAGAAATCTTAAGGGGAAGACTTTTAGCCAGTTGCTTCAAATCAAGGCTGAAGAAATCTGTTAGATGGTATCAGTGTGGCTTGTAGTATAACCATGGAGTACGGAGTTCAAGCCTTATAAACAAGTGCCCTCTACTACTGTCCTAAATCCCAGGAGGAGTTTTTGAGCTGCAAAGTGCAGTTACCATTAGCTTCTTGAACACCAATTTGAAAAGGGGGAGAGTTGATGAGATGAACCAGCTTTGTGCTGATATGACTTGATGTGACTCTGTCCTCCTCTACACGTGCACACGCAGTGGTACCGGTAGAAGCCTTAGCAGATGCAATACACTGGCACAAACCACTTTCTACTGCTATAACTGAAATTTCTAGCCAAGGATTAAGCATGGTAACAGAAGCTCTCTTCTGCCGCTGTAGTTGGTTCGACACTGGTGGACTTTTGCTGGCAGATAAGTAGAAAATCAGAGTTGGAAAAGCTCAATATACCCACATGCTATCTTGTGTTACAAATACTGCGAAACTCTGAATGTGAGGAGGACTTTGATCGAGGCCTAACATGCAAAACAATGCAGTTTACATTACAAGATAGCCTTAAGAGAGGCACTAAACTTATAAAAGCAATTAAAGAGGTTTTGTAGTGATTTGGCAGATTACAGGCAGATAACTTTACTCTGACATTCTCTGTGGAAAGCTAGGTTGATCTAATTAAGAAAGAACTGGAGCTATACAAGGGCAGAATTGATTAACAGAAACTACAGAACCTTTCTGTTACTTAGCCAGTATCGCTGGTCAGGTACAAAGAGTTCGGAGGGCAAGCACGGCATGGGAAATAATTGAAACGTGGTGGAGGTAATATAGTCTTGACTCGTACTTTCTTCCCTTGGCACTGCAAATTTTTACTTAAAATTTTTTCTTGTGAAGAAAGCTTTTCTAGCCCGTCAGAACTGTGGAAATAATGTTTTAGAGAAATGATAATTCATCAAAGATCTTTTCCAGTCTCTGAGAAGCTCAGTCTTATCCAGGATATCGGCATCAATTAAGTGTGGGTTATATTTGGAGTTGTTGAATCCAGAATAAATAGGTTATTAAAGTGTATCGATTTCATGTGAATTGCTCTAGCTGTGTGTTGCACCCAAAGGCTACTGTAACAACACCAACCAACCAAACCCCAAACCGAACAAAAAGGGTCTGTGGGGTGGAGGTGCTCACACAGCCTGCTGAGTCAATGTGGAAAACGGGGTGTTACTCAAAAAGGAATTGATTGAGGAGGGCTGGCAATAGGACTTACTCAAAATTAGTGAAATAAAGAAAAGTGCTACATGGCTGGTGAGCGTCAATGCTCTGGAAGATCAAAAATTTGTAATTAAAACTCATATATCAAACATATACTTACATATGGGATTTGTGTGATATAATGATATTCCCATTCCTCTTGTAATGCTAATCAATGAGGGTATTGTTGCAAAGTGAATCTTGTTCAACAGATATCATTTCATGTATGGTCAGTGAGTCAAAACCTAGATTAAAAATAGTAGATGTGGGAAATGGAATATGAATGGAGGATTTTTCAGGGATTTATAGTAGTCTAGTGCTTTGTAGTATTTTGATCAGTGGCCTGGAAGAAAACATGAAATTAGAGCCGATTAAATTTGTGGATTGTGTAAAGGTTGAGCTGGGTGGTGAAGCATGAAGAAGGAATGGCAGCTGCACAATGTCCTCCGAATTGCGTGGGTAACTGGGTCTAATATGGCCAAATATGTTTTTATAGAGCCAGAGCACAAAGTTATGCATGTTGCAGGAAAGACTGGAGGCTGTAGGTCTAGAGTAAAGAATTGTGCTTCCAGAAACCAGTGACCTTGGAAAGGATGGCAGGAGCAGAGCAGATGTGTGGCAATATGTTGTAGATATGAGGGCTACTAAAATAAGCTAACTACTTTTTAAATACTATTGTACATCCATAATTATATGTATAAACAGGAAATACTGAATAAGGACAGAGAAGTGAAATCAGTTTGGGAATATTTTGACCAGGTTTTAACATTAGTGTTTTTAAAGAGATGTTCAAAAGTTGCGAAGATGTTGTAGTGTTCAATGTTGCTTGGGTGATTAAGTCCCTCATTATAAAACTTTTTCTTAAAGTGCTGAATTGGTTTAGCTTATCACGAGGTATTTAAAAGTTTCTCAGTTTTCTTTGGGCAAGATAGACTGTGTACCAAAGGGCTCTTTAATTTAGTGGAAAAAGATGTGATAGCAGCCGGTGCCTGGAAGTGAAGAAGATTATTTCAAATTAGGAAAAAGGCACAGATTGTTAACAATGAATGTGATTAACCACTGAAGGCATTAGGAAGATGCTTGTAACTATTAAGGGAAATGAGGATGTCTCCATCTCTCGAAGTCATCAAGTCAGGATGAAATATCGTTTGAAAGATATGCATGAGGAGTATTTGCACATGTACACTGTACATGCACTTGTAAATGTACGAGTGTACACGCTGCCACGCAAGTACAGGAGTATTTGCACATGCCAAACAGATCTCGCCCGGTCGTGTTCACGCTAGGTCTCTCTTCTTGCCCAAACTGGAGTTGGTCAAATGATTGTGATAGTTGTTCATTTATAGCACTCTATTAAGTATATGTTTTCTGTCAAGGAAATAAGTGTGCCTGTATGAACCATGTACTTAAATGAAATCAAGTGTTTGTGATCTCTTTTTTTTTTTTTTGGAAGCACTGTCATTTTTGAGGATGGGGAAAGGCAGGGGCTGTATGGGGAAGGACAAGGATGGCTGTTTCACTTCCTGAACACAATGGAATATCTGCCCCAGTCTTTTTCCTCAAAAATCTGATAACATGCTCTTAAGAAGTCTACTCACCAGTAGTGAGAGGTAAACTTTATATTGTCAGTGTTGGGGGCTAAGTAATTATATTCTGTAAAACTTACTTTTTAATTGGGGGAAAACATTGCACATGCTCATGGTGGCAGAGGTAGTTTTGAGTGTGAAGGCGTAAGGATGCAGTGTCTTGTGTTCCTCTGCCAGTATGAAATCAGTGTGTTTCTTGTCCACCAAAAGGAATGGTTTCTGTTGTGTCCTATCTGCTGAAGTGGTAAAGGACGTAGAGAGGAAAAAAAAAAAGCTGAGTCCTCTCCTGCCTTGGCCGTTACGGAGATGATTGATTGCCTGTGGGTTTGCAGTGGCCCATCAGGACAGTTGGTTTGTGATGTTTTCATAAACCCTTCTGGGAGTGTGATGGGAACTAGTCCGGTCAGGACAGCAGCTTACTCCTGGTAGGTGCCTTTCCAGACATGTTGATCTTTTCCCCCATCACAGGACGAGTGCATGCCAGTCATGCGACGGAGGAAGGGCGGTGGGGAATACAGCCTGCAGGAGCTGGATGCTTTGCTTGTGGCAGATTGCTGCTAGATGGCTTTTTCCCCAGGCGCTCCCTTGACTTCGGTAGGAAATGGGTGTGTACACCGAACAGCTCTTGGGCAGAAAAGGTGTTTCCAGCAAGCATCAGACATAATAAGTGTGTTCAGTAGCTCTGGTTTTGGGGAAGGGCAGGTGCTATAGCAAATGACTTTCTTATCACTGAAAGAGACTGTCCTGCTGGAAGAAGTTGCCTCCTCAGAGCATTTTCCAGCCAAGTGCTACTTTCCCCCTCTCTTGCTTATATTATTATTTCATCAAGGCAGGCAAGGTATTGTATTCTTTTCTTTGCAGTCTTGGGCTGTCCTGTGCAGGAAGACTTAGAGATAAAATCCTTTTGTTGAGGGAAGCTGTTTATATTTTAATCTTTGAATTTCCTTTCCTCTTGGAGAGGGTGTCTCTCCTTCTGTATCTCTCACTCTCCTTACTGTTATCTTGCCTGACCCATTTTGCTGACAAAGAGAAGGCAATGAAGAGAGACAGAAGTGGTTATAAGTGAACAGTTTCTTTACTTGCAGTCTTACAATGACTCCTTTTTTCTTTTCTTTACTTTTTTCTTTTTTTTTAAGTGATCTTCTGGCTTCTCTTTACGGTTGCTTCTGCTCTAGGAGTGTTTTAAGTTAGAAAGTCCTTCCCCACGTGTGCATTTTTCTCCTTGCCTGTGGCTGTTGCAGGCAGTTGCATCACTGAAGGGCTGGTGGAGTCTTGCATCTGGCCTGGGGTCTCATGCCTCAATGCAAGCTTTGGAGAGTTAATACAACTCGTTGCGTAGCCTTGAGATTTTGGTGATTGGCAAGAGCAAGGCAGCAATGATGAGTTATAATCACAGTCTAGACAACATTTTTGAGCTCTGTATGTCATTCTGGAGGGCTGTCAGCCTTCACAGCAGACAAGACTTGGGAGGACACAAAGGTTAAACTCGAGACTTCTTTCTCTTTTTTTCTCTTAAAGGTAATCATTGTGAACGAGAATTGTTCTGAAAGTGATGATCCTTCTATTTCTAAATCCATTGCTGGTCTCTTTCAGTTTTTAAATATTTTGGAATGTAGTTTTCCTTAAAATATACTGTCATGTACTTTTAATGGAATTCTCTAGTTTTTCAAGCCTTGCTGCTTTAACTAGAACTGTGTTATTATTGTGGAAAAATTGCACAACAAGAACTGGAGTAGAGTGAGAGATGAAAATGAAGAAGCTGCAATTTAGCTAACATTTTTTCCCGATTTCCTTAAGGAAAGTCTAAACTGGTACAAAAAAACCCCACTTTGAATACAGATGCTCTTTCTAGATTTCCAGAAATAATGAATCTTCCTTTTAAATGTCAACTTGTATTTTTTTTCAACTTAATAAAAAACTCCTCACCTTTACCTGACAGAAAATGGACTTAAAAGTTGAAATTTCTGATGTCTTTTCCTTGAATAAAAATAATATTGCTATCTCACCTTCATTTTTTATTGTCTTTAGGTTTCAGGTTAGCTAGGTTGTATTTGTTATATGTTAGCCAAAAGAAACTCAAGCCTACCCCTTAATGGGCTTTTTGAACTCTTACAGATTCTAGTTTTTGTTTTCTTCATGGGAGGCTTTTTGGTTTGGGTTTACTGTCTTAGAAAATAAAAAAGCACAATAAAAAAGGATGGGGCAGAGGTGAAGCAAACAATTTTTGGCTGTTCCTCTGTGAAATCCCATCAGTTTCATGCTGCTGCTCCCCATGAATATTATCAGCTACCTCCACCTCTCTCCTTATTTATGGCAGGGAAGATTGAGGGGGAACAGAGTTAATTGTCCAGGAGTCTGGATGAGCTTTTGGGGATGGGGGAAGGATCGTAGAACTCAGGAGATAAGGATTCCAGTTTTTTCTACTTCTTTTTGTCCTACTGTGCTGGACCTCCTACATCCTATACCAGACAGGTGTATTTCTCAGGGCTGCTGAGGTGACCTGTATCTTCTCACCCATATCTTCACTTGTCTGTGACATTATTTAGTATGAGGTTGTAAAATGTGGAAGGGGTTATCTGTGGCCTGGGTCAGAAAATGGAGACCAAGAGTAGCGGTTTCTGGAGTGGCAACTTCATTCCTAGCAGGAGAAAGGATGAGAGAAGGCTTTTAGGACTTCATGACGAAGGTGGTTATGCCTCCTTGGGCAGTTTGGGTGAAGTTCAAGTGTTGAGTGAAACAAGCACAAAGCAAGCAGGGAATGTGCGTGAGAGGCTACGTATACCAGTATGTATTTAGGGCCAGAGCTCCACAGTGGCCCTTGGTTGCATAGGGTGGGTTGGGGGGCCCTGCTCTTGTGGGAAGGTTAGTCCTCAAGTGCAGAAAGCAGTGCATGCCAGGAGCTGTGCCTCTTTAGGCAGGCAGCATAGTATAGTGTAGGCTGGGAGCAAAGCAAAGGTTTCTAAGATCGAGAATAAAATAAGATATTAATTCCCTGAAGATCTCGGGGAAAGGTCTGTGTTCTAGGACAGCCCAGGAATATCTACTTATCCCAGACATAATAAGACACAACATGAAAACAAAGGGCTGAAGGAAGAGATTTTCTTTTATTCAAGTACTAAAAATTAGCCCTTTATCTCAGGCAAGGGCATCATGGCCAAAGCAAATTCCTTTTCATGAGGTTAAAGAAATTACCCATTTGTTCTCATGGTGCAGATTGCATCACTTCCATTTGTCACCACATAAAGGTGTTCCTTTCACGAGTGCTGCTTGAGTGCATTTAGGAGAGAACCTGCCCTGACCTGGAGAAATTTCTGTCAGTGCTAGTTACCAGCGTCTCGAGGTCAGGGCAGCTTATCTTCCTGCTCCCCAGAACAGAGCCTTACCCTTTCTTTGCCCCTTTAATGCTAGTGCCCCCAGGTAATTGCAAGGACCTGTTCATAGAGGCTATCATTAAACATGTTAAACGTTAAGGACTTACATGAGGAGATCTATCGGTATTTTGCTTTGAGCTCTGGGCAGTTTAAAAGTATTTGCTATGGGAAGAGAGATGCGCACATCAAGGGTGTCTAACTGCATGGTATAATTTGTGGTACTTTTGCCCTTTGAGTGGCAATTGCATTGATTTTTCAATTAAAAAAAAAATGAACTTCAGAAATAGATACCTCTCCACACAAACCACATAGTGATGCCATGACTATTTAAAGAAAGAGAGAATTGAGAGGATTAAGTGTGCGAATGTTCATGTCTCACCTCGGATACATGCACCGTCCTTTTGATTGGTGTTTGTAATGAAGGTAAGGAAGCTTTGTCACAAGAACCACCTCACTTTCTCAAATCAAACCGCTGTCCGTCCCCTGTACTGGAGCAGCGTTCTGGCTGCTAAGACCATGGCCCTGTGGACAGTGATGCCAGCTCGATCGGGCCATACCCAGGGCTGCTTGTTCCCACCCTCTGACTGTCTCTTCCTTTGTGCCTGCACAGCTGTTCATGCAACTTTGTAGTAAATCACATTTGGGACCTGAATTTTGCTTCTGGGTTGTTTTTCAGCTGAATCAGTTTGCTGCCCAGCCACGCAGACAGTTGTGCTGGCACAATACGGGAGTGGTGTGCTAGTGGGAAAGAGCAGCCGCTGCAGAGAGTGTGTCCGAGGCCTCAGAAGCTGCAATCAGCAAGAGGGGAAATGGGTAATTTAATCAAGGCCAAATGTTTATTACCCTTCTGGTGCCTGTGAAATCTGAAAACTGTCTGTCAATGTCAGGGCATGTCACTGTCTCTCTAATTGGTGGGATTAGCATCAGGTTTTGGTTGCCATCTTCTGTTTATCACTCTCTTCTCTTTTATTTAGTCTTTGCATTTATTATTTACATCACTCGCTGATGAAAGCAAAAGAAACAGCATTCGTAGTATAATGTAACTGTCCAGAGGTTTAGATTAGTCTTGCAGCATCGCTGCTTAACACTTGTGTGAAAAGGTGGCTGGCTGTGGCTTCTCCTTTCCAGTAGTGGTGCAAGAGTTGTATATTCCTTCCTTGAAAAAAGTGCCAGGGTGGTGGAGTGCACCTCAGGAACCTCGAACACAAGCTTCCGGGCATAGGAAATGAGAAAAGTCGGATTGTTTTTGCAGGGGATGTTGGGGTGTGGGAGACAGCAGGAGCAAAGAATATTTTCTTAAATCAAGAAGTTTGTTGAAGGAGTTGGTGTCATTGGTTGGGTTTTACGTTTCTTGTCCATAGGCGTCAACAAATTGAGGGAACAGGACCAAAAAATAAACCTTATGAAATGTATGAAGTGTATCGCAAGCTCTGAACAGGGTAAAGCAATTGCCTTGAAAACTGGACAGCAAGATGACTATTGCATAGAGTAAAGACAACTTGGGGTTGAAGAAGTTAGCTGCTTTTGAGATGAGGTATTTGGGGAAAAGCTGTTATCCCAGAAGAGATTTTTTTCTGATTTTCCCTCAATCCTGGGATGTGGTCCTGTTATCTCTGGAGGAGAATTTCCTGGGGAAGCTGGTTTTTTTTTTGGGGGGGGGGGGGGGGGGGGGGGGGGATGGGGGGGACGGGACACGCTTAACTCTGGACAATGCATAGCAAGATCTGCCCTAGCCAGCATTTTTAAGTTTCTGTCCACTGTAGCTTCACATCCTGTTCTCCAAGGAATGTAAGCAGCTAAGGCCTTTATTATGTGATCTGAATTTGTTTATTCTATAATGGCAATACTTAACTAGTTGAGAGAAATAAGACCCAGATAATGAGTAGAGAACACTGAGGAAATGGGTGATCTGCTTAGTCATGCAGACTCTGTAAGAAATTGTTTTTTTCTGACTCTCCCTTAAAAAAAAATGTTTAGAGGTGCCTTTTTCTTCCTCCTTTACTTACCATAGCACTCGTGAAAAACAAGAAAGAGAGGAGATCTTATATTTCAACTAAATCAATACTTCTGGTCAGTGAAATGCTTGTTTTAACAGAATGAGATACAGAGTTGTTAGCCTCTGCTGCTAGTGTGGAACCTTTTTGTGAATATATATATACTTTTATTGTGATGAGGAGGTGCCTCCTCTAGATAGTCTTTAACTTTTTATCATTTGCTTCCTTCATTCCTCACAGAGAGAGAACTATGAATGAAATTAAGTGAGGTTTTACAGCATTGCCAGTAAATCTGCTCTGAAAGTGCCATGTAACTAGTTTTCTCTGTTAAAGAATGCTATTAATTGTACCCAAGAACTCCTGTCAAAAGAAGAGTTATAGTTACTATTCAAATTTCTGAGTTCAGCCCAGATCAATAATGATCAAGAATTCCTACAATGAGACAAATGGGTAGCTGGAGTAAAATGACTTGGCAACCTTGATTCAAGACTAATAATTCAATAATCCAACTAATAATTCAAGAGGAGGGGAGAAAGAATAGAGATGGGACAAGAAATTCCGTTCCTGGTGTATTTCGGGAGATATCAGCAGCTGAGTGTAGGGATGTTGACTTCTTACAACATATGGTCCCCTTCACTTGGGACGGTAACAAGTCAACAGGACGCCAGAAGAACTGGCTTGCCTGCAGTTCCTTCTGTACTTGCTCACTGGGTACGGCTGCCACTCAGGCAGCTTTCGCTAACTCTGAAGGAGCTTTGATAGAAAAAGTGGTCACTCGGGGAAAGCAGTTGACTGAAACTTGCACTTAACTTTGAGAGGAAGAATACCCAAAAGGTGGTGGTTTTTTTGAAGATCACAGCTGAATGCTCTTTATCATTCTGCCTCTGGATCTTGGAAACATAACATCTGGATTCTGCATGGGTATGAGTATCTATACAGTATTGTCTGTTCACTAGGAACCAGTACTCCAAAAGACGTTACTAGCATTTCTGAAAGTTAAGTGAATTTATACATTTGGGAGATAGTGACATTTTTACTCTAAAAGAGTTGTGTCTAGTAGCCAGCAGCTACTTCTGTAGATGACTGTCATGGTGCTTATTCACCATACAGTGTTTTTTAATAATTTGCTAATATGTCCCTTTTCAATTGCACCTTCCTGTCTTAGCATTGGATATGCTGGTGCCCGTTCATATGGGTAATTAATGTCCTGTTTAACATACGTTGGGACTGGACAGTTGGGTATGTTTACCAAAAGGGTATGGTGACCTGCAGGGTATATTATCTTTCTGTTAATATTTGCGTATCTCCTTAGCCAAACTTGTGTTGTGCTGCTTTTAAAGCTCTTTTGAAAGTAAGTTTGAGTACATAGTCATATACTCACAATTTTATATGCTAAAAATGTAATATGTATACCATGAGACTCATAGCTCTGTTTCTTTTGTGAAATAACACTTATTATCTTTAATTGGGGTGTTTTTCATGTGTATATGCAAATGATCCCCTGAACAGTGTGTTGGATTGTTTGTACGGCATGGTGAGAGGCAGTAAGCTGCGTTCTTTTCCCTTGCAGGCCTGTCCAAACCATTGGGAGGTTTTCAGCCAGCGAAACGCAACCAAAGTGGCGCTTCCATTACTAAGGACAAAACACAGGAGGCTATTTCATCCAGTTGCTTTCCATGTGAGCTGCCTATAGTGTCAATCCTAAGTGTTGTCAAAACAAATGTATTTGTGCAGGATAGATAAGGATCCATGTGACTGTTTTATTTTGACCTGTTCAGTGGGAAAGGCAAAGATCAACAGGTTTTGGTGACTTTGTTCTCAAAACCAGCAGAAAAGTGACCTTTGTAAGTGGCACTTACTGTAAATTTTTCCAGCACTGTGCAAGTAGAATGTTCTGTTGGAGGGAATGACTCTGAAGGAAACCCATGTTTCTGACAGTTTTTAATCCTTTAATGGATTTTTTAATCTACAGTGGAATCCAATAAAAATTAGTTTAGTGTCTGATTGCTTGACAGACTGGAGCAACTTAGGTCTAACATATGCTAATTGTCATCTTCATATCATGCAAGTTCAAAACTGTTTATTTCCATTTCCTCCTACTTCAGGATTTTTTGGTTTTCTTCTTTCTTTTTTTTGCTTGTGTTCAAGTTTCTTTGGTAAACTGTAGGTGGCATAAGTAATGCTTTCTCATCGCTAGTGTAATTACCATTGCTGGAGGTGGGGTAGGGAATAAAGAGAAACAAAACTATGTTGAATTCTTCCTTTTTCTAAAAATTGCATAACCCAAACCCCTAGATTTTGGGTCCAGTTCTGAAGGGGAAGAAAGATGAGACATTGAAAACAAACTCCCAGTCCTCTGCAACTCTTGTAGTGAAATGCAGACATGAGCAAAGGGAGAGTTCAGTTGTGTTTACTTTGTGATCTGTTGATGACAGTGTGCAATGTGACTGGCGTCTGCCTCATAGGGGATGGTGGGTTGCCCTGGACCGCTGCTGAAGGGAAAGCTTGTTTCCTGAGCAGAGACACAGTCAAAGGCGGTGAATCATTCCCCCGTAATGAAATGTGCTTCTCTGGGAGGCAAGGAAAGAAGAGTGTGTGGATGAGGCGATACTGAGAAAAGAGATCAACTGGGCCTTTCAGTATTGGGAAAACATGCAATTTTCCTCATTCTGAAAGATGAGAACATTGTTTGTGAGCTCTGTCAGTCTGTTTCTGTGGGATACTCTTCAAGGATGTGGGCCGTAATGTTAGCATATCTCAGTGACCAAAGCCATAGCTTGTCTTCAGAGTGACAGTGGCTGATCTTTCCTTGAGAGGGGATTAGCTCTTTGCTTTTTCACTCCTCTCTGTTCCACTGCTTCTGTTTATGTAACTTATTCTTGATTTATTATATAACTACTTCTCTGGCACCTATGTATAACAAGAGCTTCAACTCCTAGAGGTATCTTTCAGTTATCTGGATCTTCCTTGCTTGTGGGAATTGGCTCACCTCTCGACATAGTTTGGGTACTCAAAATGAGGAGGCTTGGCATAGCTCTCCCATGAGCTGACTTTTAAAATCTATCTTTTGGAATTTGAGAATGGTTATCATTAACGCAGGGTAGGCAAATTTGCCCCAAATGAACCTGCTATATAAAATGTATTGAATATAATTTGGACTCCTGACATGCCATGCCCTATTATTGAGTCTTCCCCATCATTTGAAATCTTTTCTCGGGATTTTACTCCTCTCACAGGTACTGGTTGTTTTTCTACAGCTATAACACCATGCGCAAAACCTGTAAAAGCACACTTGAAAGTGGCTTTTATGTTGAAATACTCTGCTTTGAAAGCAGAAACAGTGATCAGGGAAGGAAAGTTTCCTTTTCTCGACATTTTCTTTAGCAGGGAACGCAAGTGCCATTTATACAGAAGTTGCCAGAGCTAAAAACGTAAATGGCGATTCTGTGAAGTAAGAGACAATTTTTGTTCATTTGTGATGGCATTAATCCAGATGAGTATCAGTAATTACTAGAAGCAAAACCGATCACATGCTTCTTACCTCAGATAGCCTGAAATTTTATGCAGTGCAAAACAAACCACTCTTCTAGATAGGGCGGTTTGCCGGTGAGGACATTTCAAGTATTTCAAAGGAAAGAGTTGATTTATAGGAAGCCAATTTCTACTTTAAAGTGATCAAATAAAATTGCTTTTAAAAGCAATGCAACAGTGTTTAGGCAAATAGTTATATATGTACATATATACAAACACAAAAATAGTTTGCCCATTTCTGCTGGCTCTGTTCAGAGGTAAAGAGCTTGTCAGCGCCTTACGAAGTCTGTGTGGAAGCGAGCGCTGACATCTTATGAAGAGTATTCAGGTTTTTTCTTTAAAGGTTACAAAATGTTGACACTATTGGCAGTAGGGTGTACCTGCAGCCCTTCTGAAACGTGGGAGAGAAAGGACCCTGTGGCAGGAGGTTCCCGCAGCAGTTGATGGATGACGCCGGTGTGTGCCGCTGCCACCAGGCCGGTTGTGTAATGATCTGCAGATGCTGCCATTGACTCGCACTAGCTCTTTTTGTTCAGGATCGCAGTGGGAGCCAGGCCTTATGTAATGTTCATTGTCACGTTCTCCGTTCCAGCACTGTCATGTCAGCAGAGGGGAAGGATTAGCTCTCCCTTTTCTTTCTTTATGGGTTGGTTTTAGGGGTTTTTTTTTTTGCTTTCTCCCACCCCTTCTTGCAGCAGCTTTTGTTGTTTTTGTTGTCAGGGAGCAACCAGTTTCAGGCTGCTTTTAGTATTGTGGTGCCTTTTAGGAAGGACATTGTTAACCTAGAGACGATAAAAGAGCAGGTCCTGCAACTCTGCCAAAACTGATACCCGGAAGTGTTTTTTAAAGCACTCGCTTATTTTTTTCTCTCGATTCCTGCTCCCCACAAATCACAGTGGGCTCCTTAATACTCGCATCAAATGTGGGTGAAGACTAGATGCATTGTGCCTGTGCTTGCGTGGGGTGGGGAGAAGAACACTTGCCTTTGTCAGAAGCGTGGTCCAGGGCAAGCAGATGCCCTCCAATTTATGATTTTACAGGCGGCTGCTTTTCCCTTTCTTCAGTTTAATATTCCTGTAGTAAACACATCACTTGGAGAGGGGATCAATGCCACTTAGTTTCTTTGCAATTTGAACAAGAGGAAATGAAGGAGGAGAATTATTTTCTTCCTTCCCAGCTAGCAGCGTGTGGCCACCAGTTATCCGTGAGTCACAGCTGAAAGACTGTATTGCTCGAGTCTTAACAGACTCAGACTGCAAAGGAAGAAGGGATTTAAATCACGAAGTAATCAATTAAGGATGGCTTTAAATGCAATTTGTGGGGGTTATCGTTAGAGGAAAGAAGTTCCTGTTGATTTTTCAGTAAACACTTTAGTTTGCTTTATTAAAAACATACAGGGGATCTGCTAGACTAGTATTGGTCGGTAACATTGTTGGCTCTTTTTTGAGAAAATATTTATCTTTTTAAGTGATTCCCCCCTCCCCCACCATTTTTTACATGATAATATAAAATAGAGATGTTAATATGTTACATAACGTAAATTAGAGGATTTCTAATGTTTGCTAGAATCAAACTGTCCAAACCACTGATCTCAGGTGTATTTCTTATGAGATTTTTAAATTGAACAGAAAAGTATTCATTGTTATTTTGCAATAACATTGCAAGTTATTACTTCCAAACTGTTACAAGATATTTTTTTTTGTTGTACAGAGAAGCTTAAGCTCATGACGTTTTTAGTGATTCATCTGTATGCTTTATAATAATTTTCCATTAGTTACTGAAGGCTACCTATAAGGTACCAAAACTGTGCTAGCAGCAATCTAGCATAAAGATGAGATTTCTCCCGAGGAGCCAGCAGTTATCTTCGTACGCACCCAGTTTGAAGTGTTTGTGCGTGAGCTGAGTGTGTAAGAGGAATCTTATGGCCCCAACCAACCAACCATTTTGCTGTTTTGCTGCCAGACAAAAAAGAAAAAAGATAAAGGAAATGATTATTACCATAAAACATGACTGTATAGCAGAAACTGAAAAGCATTATGCAGCACTGACTTCGAAACACCTGGTTTTATTAACCTGTCTGTGCAAATCCTCTTGTGATTTGCCAGCGTGCTTGATCCTGCTTCTCTGGCCAGGCACCACAATGACCAGTGTGGAGTCTTGGTTACAAAACAGGCTTTAAGGGACAAATCTTGATGAGTCCCAGATATTGGGCTTGGCTGGAGGTTGGGGAGGTGATGGAATCCTCTTTACTATTCAGCACTGTAGTAGCATTAGTGTTAAACCTGCCCTTTCTGAAGGGATTTGTGTGGGATGGGTGTGTGCTCAGGAATGAGTGTGTCCTGTGCCTAAATCGCTTGTGTCGTAGCAGGCAGAGAGCTTCTGTGAAGCCACTTTGGCTTCTGTGGCTTCCTGGAGGTAGAGGGGAATCCTGCTCCTCCTTGCTCAGGTGGGAAGGACTCCAGTCTGCCCTGTCCTGCATCCTTCCTTTTTACTTGTTTGTATTTGTAATACTTAATTAAATAAAATTTTAGCTTTCATAGTGCTGATGAGTGCTCTGATGAAAGCGGTGATGTTGTACAGAAATGGGCAGTCATCAGATCCCATGATTGCTGTTTCACTTAATAGTTTGGCTCATGGCATGAGTGACCCTGTGGTGAAAAACTATCACTTAGAAGGGAAAAAGTTCGCTTTCACTTTTCTCTCTCAACTTCATACGTAAGAAGAAATGATGATTTTAAACCTTTGCAAAGTGAAAGAAAAACACAAGGACAACAGAAATGTGTCCAAATGTGCAAGCCCTTGAAGTTTCCCAATTCAGAACTGGGCCTCCTTTCTGCGCAGGCTGAGGAAGAGGCAGTCATCACCACATGACATTTACTCGCTATCTGAAATGTTCTACCTTAAAAAAGCAAAGCCCAAAAAACTTTTGACAAGAACTGTTTTTATCCTTGCTGAAAGACAGGACGTAATACATGAGAGAGGCTGTCTTGGATGTTAATTTGATGTGCAGTTGATTGCAGGGTTTAACTTCCTGGGTAGGATAAACATGACAGCTCTTTTCTCCTCCCTGAGTAAGCAAGAGGAATTTTTCAAAGTGTTTTCACCTAATACCCCACCCCGCTTTCTCAGCGGCCTCACCATGTATCGAACTGGGCACTGTACTGTATGGACTTCTGGCTTTCTGTTGTAAACTGTGGTGCAGCAGGCTTGGTTTGTGTTTCTTGGTGCTGGTAACTTGGTGCTTGGTACAGCGTACCGCTCGGGGTGCAGCTTCCCTTTTTGTGGCAGGGCAGGAGGCTTGCGGGTTGATCTAATGTGGGACAGCTGGAAAGTCCAGACAAACGGTAACTTTGATTAGTTGAAGGTAATCTGTTTATCTCTCGCAAAGTGCCCTTCCTAGAGCGATTAAATGTTGGGCACGATGCGCCTGTGTGTGCAAAGGCAAGAGATGGGGCAGGTTGGAATAACTCAGCCATAAAACAGTAGCGGCAGCTACAATCTGGCCCTGTTGTGTAATTCCCCTTGGTGGAAGGCTCCGAACTGGGTCAGATCGGTGTGAGAAACGAGGGCAGTCTTGCGGCTGTGTAGTGCTTACCTGCCTGTCGTGCCGTGTCCCTGCCGCGTGCTCCCGGTGCCACCAGGCAAGGTGGGAGCCCTCCTGGGAGCCGGGGCTTACGCAATGGAGAGCCGCTGCGGAGCTGCCAGAGCTGAGGAGGAGGATGGGAGGGAGGAAGACGGACAGCAGCATAGAATCATAGAATGGTTTGGGTTGGAAGGGACCTTAAAGACCACCTAGCTCTAACCCCCCTGCCATGGGCAGGGACACCTTCCACTAGACCAGGTTGCACAAAGCCTCATCCAACCTGGCCTTGAACACTTCCAGGGATGGGGCATCCACAGCTTCTCTGCGCAACCTGGTCCAGCACCTCCCCACCCTCAGAATGAAGAATTTCTTCCTTATATCTCATCTAAATCTACCCTCTTTCAGTTTAAAGCCATTACTGCTTGGCCTATCACTGCATACCCTTGTCAGAAGTCCCTCTCCAGCTTTCTTGGAGGCCCCCTTTAGGTACTGAAAGGCTGCAATAAGGTCTCCCTGGAGCCTTCTCTTCTCCAGGCTGAACAAGCCCAACTCTCTCAGCCTGTCTTCATAGCAGAGGTGCTCCAGCCCTCTGGTCATCTTCGTGGCCTCCTCTGGACTCGCTCCAACAGGTCCATGTCCTTCTTGGGCTGAGGGCCCCAGAGCTGAACACAGCATGACAATAGGCACAGAGGAGTTAACCATCTTTGTTTCACTCAGCTTCTGCAAGATTTCATTAAGTCTTTTCGAAAGCTTCTGTTTATCTCTCCTGCATATGGCTCCGGCTGCTGAACGGGTGTCAAGAGTTAGCTTATAAAGAACATGTACTTAGTGCTAAACAAAAATAAAGCTTAGATTAGAGCCCTTTTGTATTCCAGTCTGAGAGATAGCTGCTCTCCGCTGGCTTTGATTTTATTTCTAGAAATACAAGGACCCATATCTTTTCCTTTAAACAATTTTCAGAAAGTGTTTTGTGAGGTGTTTTTTTTAAGGTTCTGCAACCAACAATGAAACGTGAGAGATGATACACAGGAGGATACTGATGGGAGAAACTGTATCAGGTGTCATTCTATGACCTGGAGCGTTCAGTGGCGTTACAGCACTTCTGCTTTTCCCGTTTGTAGATGAGAATTAATTCCTGCCATTTTAGTAGTGTTTGTATTTCTTCTTTTTTTTTTTTCTTTGAGTTTTTTTGGTAGGTGCTTAATTTGCTGGGATAGTAAAACATGGAAATTTTTTAATATGCTTCCATTGATATGGTTTCTGGCAGATAGCATGTGAGGTGCTTGATAGCACAGTATGGACAAATAAATAAATCCCTTTGAAATCCCAGGTGACCAGCAGAGACCCACAAAGCTAACACTACTGACCATCTCTTTCTGAAATGTAAGGAAACACATGCAGCTTTGCAGTTACAGGTTTGAGTACAACCTGTAAAGAGTAAAACAATGTTTGTTTTCCTTAGGGCTGAATATCAGCTGGAAGGGAACATTGTTGCTATTTAAAAGTAAAAATAAGCTGCTGTTTTGAAATACACATAGACTTTAGCACAGCATTTTTCAGGAAAAACTTCTGATAATAGATTGCTTTGCATCTGCAGTCCTTGACCGAAGTCACCAGGCATCAGAAAGTAAGCGGTGCCGGACCTTGCAGTGCCCGGGGCTCGCCGTATTGCAGCAGGCTGACAGCAGCAGGGCTCAGTACCTGCCTACCAGCAGACCACAGAAGCTGAATGAATCCATTTGGCTTGTGTGTACTGGCACAGTTCCACTTGAGCTAATTTGGATTTTGGCCTTTTCTACCATCTGCTTGACTAAGCCAACTGTACTGGTTTCAGCTGGGACAGAGTTAATTTTCTTCCTAGTAGCTGGTATGGTGCTGTGTTTTGGATTTAGGATGAGAATAGTGTTGAGAACACACTGATGTTTTAGTTGTTGCTAAGCGGTGCTTGTACTAAGCCAAGGGCTTTTCAGCCTCCCCTGCTCTGCCAGCGAGGAGGGGCAGAGGGAGCTGGGAGGGGGCACAGGCAGGAGAGCTGCCCCAGCCTGGCCCAGGGGACATTCCCTACCATATGGCATCATGCTCAGTATATAAACTGGGGGGAAGCTGGCCGGGGATGTCACTGCTCAGGGACGGGCTGGGCATCGGTCAGCGGATGGTGAGCAATTGCATTGTGCATCCCTTGTTTTGTATATTATTTTATCATTATTATTCTCTCTTCCTTTGCTGTCCTATTAAACTGTCTTTATCTCAACCCACGAGGTTTTTTTCCGATTCTCTCCTCCATCCCACTGCGGGGGGGAAGGTGAGCGAGTGGTTGTGTGGTGCTTGGTTGCCAACCAGGGTTACACCACAGCACCAGTTTATTTTCTGTGACACGTGTAATAGTGTAGGGACTTCAGTTGTCTCTGCCTGGTGGTAAGGTGCTCCTGGGACCTCGTGGTGAAAGGCTTCCTCTTCCAATGCCAGTCTCAGCAAAGCCTGTTCTTCCCTTGTGTTTATTTTCTTTCAGACACTCTTCAATGTTATTGAGGAGCTGAGAGAGGCAAAGCGGGAACTGATGACTTCAGCTGGAATAATTCAGCATACTTGACAGTTAGATTTTCAGCCCTGCTACAGGGGTGTTGAGTTGTATCTTTAACCCTCAAGTTTCTAAGCTCATCTAGTTACTGCTGAAACACAGCTGAAAATGAAATTTTTCTGTTTCTTGAAGTGCTTGTAGATGTGTATGCTGCCTTATCTGCTTAGAAGTGGTGGGGTTTTTTGGGGTTTTGTTTTTGTTGTTTTTTTTTTTTTAAGTGGCTGATTAGTTCTCAAACATTTTATAGTTTACACTGGAAATGTGGGGTAAGTAGGGGGCGGTGGAAAATGAGTGGTGAGGAAATGTTTCCCTTGTCTTTCTTTAAAGCTTTCTGGGGAATGTATGGGTAGTAATTCTTCTGAAGCTTGATTTTTGAACACATTCTTTGCTCTATGTTCCTTGAGATCAAGATGCCTTCTTTCTTTTCCTTTCTTGACTGTATTTCTTTCTTTTCATCCATCTTGCACAGCTCCTTTATGATAATTCTTTGTGTATGGAAGAGGAGAACCCAGGAGTACCCATCACTGTCCAGAAGTGACAGTGCATGATCTGAACAGATAAACGTGACTTTGTGGTTGCCCTGGCCCCTCTCTTTAGGCTTTATTGTTGTTTTCTACCATGATTTCTGCTGTGATGCACTGGAGTAGCGCAACGGAAGAGTTATGCACAGCCAGCTCCGGCTCTTGTCCTTTAGAGAAAAGAAATGCAAATTCTCTCTGATCCATCCCTCATTTGTGTTTACTTTTCTTCTTACCCTGCTTTACAAAGGGACATACAACCTTTAAAAACTGGATCATCGTTGTCTTCTGTCTGTACCGTTATTAAGGTAACACTGTCTCTGCTCCGTTGGTTGGAACGGAGACTTCAGACAGGCTGTGGTGAGTAGCTGGGTGACCTTCGCAGCGGGTACAGCTAAGTCAGGAGGGTGGTTTCTGTCTGCGACCCACAGTCTGCCTACTGCGATGATGTTTGCAGTGCTTGGGGATCGGGGCAACAGGTATCCATATGGGACTCTGAGACCGATCCTTTTTTCTATGCTTCGTGTTTGGACAATAGTGTTCTGAAATTGTTCACATAATGTATTTATTTTTCTATCTTTGTATAATCAAACATTGATACTAGGAATCTTTCTGCTCTGTACATGTCAAGGATATCAAGAAAGGTGTTTTTTTGAGTGATTAGTTAATATATTGGTTTTCATATTGATTCTGCAATGCTGGGCCTATATCGTTATGATACATTGCTTATGGCATCCATTTTCTACGCAGGGTTTTGTGCACAGTGTGATATAACTGTTATTTAAAAGACTGATGGCAGATTTGTGTTTTTATATGCAGTAATCCTGCTATGATTTTGAGCCTTGAGGCTCAAAGGTTGGGATTTACTGGGCTCATTATGTACCTCTCTTCGTTTCTCACAGGGCTGCCTCACGGTAGAACATGAGCAGGTAATGCACGAGGAGCACCACTGGGAATCATGTCAGACGAGTCAATCTCAGGGAGTGATCCGGACCTGGACCCGGACTTGGAGCAGGAGGATATGGAAGAGGAGGAGGAGGAAGATGAGGAGGAGGCGATGGAGGAGGACAATGATGGGGATGACGAGGAGGACTTACTTGATGAGAGTGGTGAGTGAATGGGGTTGTGAATCTCTGCATACAGTTGTTATACAAAACTGGCGTTACTGATTTTGGTGAGTGACACCTTGGTAGATAGCATAAGGGTTAGGATTTGTCCAGCGCTTGGTAGGGAGAAGTGCTTATGTGGGTGTTTAGTTTAAACAGGGATTTAATGTAGGTTAAATTTGGACTCCTGGCCAAAAAAAATTTCCATCATGAAAACAAGCCACAAGCATAAATTGTAAGGAGGACAGAATTTTTAAAATAGCTACAGATTCTGGGGAAGCAATTATATAAAGAAGTAAATAAATAAATTTACAATTACTTGTATTATTAAAAGGATTTGGTGAAATTAAATATATTTACATCACTGGCTTGCCCATAGGTAAACAATTTAATGGATGCTATGGGCAATTATTGCTCACTTACAGTCATCATCTTTAACAACTGGAAAATGCTCTTTTCTGGCAGTGTACAGGTTGGGTTTTGTTTGTTTGTTTTACAGTATGAAAGGTGGCAGTGCTGACTACGTAAGTTGTCACCTTCTATCCTCACCTAGTTATAACTGCCCCACTCCCCTCTTCAGTTGGGACCAATATAGCTGTTTGTGGACCTGTGCTGTGCAGGTTACATTTAAGCAAGATTAGGTAACTGTTCTGGTTGATGGCATGATCCTAGAAATATGTTTGTTTGGACCAGCAGAAGACTGATGTTCTAGGGCAGGAGTGCCTGGCTCAGGTAGGAATTCCCCGTGCTGTATTTGCCACCAAACTCCTTGTGTGATAAATCTACACCCTGAGCCTAAGGGGATGCTGTATTTGCTTCCTTTAAAATTGTGATTTTTAATAACTTCAAAGGGTGTGCAGATTTTTGAACGCACTTACTTCAACCTACTGAGAATAGTCTTCCTTTTCTTAGTGTAGAAAGTGTTAGACAGATACTTCTCTCTTCTAGTTACTGAAGTATTTTTGGTTTCAAAGTACGTTGTTGTCCTCAAGTGTTGGGTTTTTTCTATATTCTTTCAGCCACGTGCTACTTGAAGATGCTCTTTTGTTTTAAAATGCTTATAAAATGTTTACACAATTTAATTTTATTCCTCTGTTTTTATTCACTTGATGGCTTTTTCTAATGAGAAGGTAGCAGAAATGGAAGTGTTAGTTCAGGTAAGAAAGACGGAATTCCCAGGAGATAGAGTTAGAGGTCCACAGATTACTTTGTCTCAAAGAGACTGGTGGTGACCTTGTCACTTTGTTCACGGGACCCTGCACCCAGTGGAGCAATAGGAAGCGTGACGTTGT
Source organism: Phoenicopterus ruber ruber (assembly GCA_009819775.1). Taxonomy (NCBI): domain Eukaryota; kingdom Metazoa; phylum Chordata; class Aves; order Phoenicopteriformes; family Phoenicopteridae; genus Phoenicopterus; species Phoenicopterus ruber. The sequence goes on from CM020224.1 coordinate 19,972,474, forward strand.
AGGCAATCCCACGCCATATGACGTCATGCTCAGCATATAAAGCTGGGGGGGAAGAAGGAAGAAAGGGGGGATGTTTGGAGTGATGGCGTTTGTCTTCCCAAGTCACCATTACATGTGATGGAGCCCTGCTGTCCTGGGGATGGCTGAACACCTGCCTGCCCATGGGAAGCAGGGAATGAATTCCTTGGTTTGCTTTGCTTGTGTGCGCGGCTTTTGCTTTACCTGTTAAACTGTCTTTATCTCAGCCCATGAGTTTTCTCACTTCTACCCTTCTGATTCTCTCCCCCATCCCGCTGGGGGGGAGTGAGTGAGCAGCTGCGTGGGGCTTAGTGGCTGGCTGGGGTTAAACCATGACAAACCAGTCTCCTGCTATGTGGCCTATGAAATATAGCTAACTTCAGAATTAAGAGGATCATTTCATTTTGCCCATCTGATGTTTATAGTCCCATTTCTTTGTAGATGGCCCTCATTCATAAAAATCCTCTTAGAAACAGTTACTTTTATTCACAAGAAGGAAGTGTGTCCTCTAATGTTCATACTATGAAGCTTTTTAAAAGCTTAATTTTAATAATTTCTGTTAAAACTTTATTCTCCCTGTTCCCAGTTGTACTATTCTCCTCCCTCCTGGTATTGTGGTTGTTCTGTAGATGTTCCATTGGGGATCCCGGGGGGATCCTTCCCTTGTGGATGGGCTCTTGCATATTTCTTGCACCACAAGATTTACAAGATTATTAATTTTTCACAGTTATTTCCTTGGGAGGGCGACAGGCTGCATATACATTTTCTCCAAACTGAAACCAATTACTTGTTTTAAATAATAGTGATTATAACAATTAGAAAACTAACATTTTTACTACTTGCTTGCAAAATAGTGGCTTTGTTTTGGGAACGTAGGTTTTCCATGTTTTGATGGTGACTATTACTTATCAACCTTCCAGGGTTAATGTAATATTATCCACATCTGTGGATGGGGGATAGTCTGGTCTCAGACTTAGCAGTGACTTGTGTTTTGCATGTTTAATCTGTTTTCATCTTTTTGATGTATGTTGTGTGTGGAATTAATGCTTGTGGTGCTTTCAGTTTCAGAATTTTCTTTGTGTTCTTTTACATTCTGGTAAGTGTGCTATCTTCAGTTTTGGTGCAGTTTTTCTCATTTCTGCTCTGAGAACCTGAAGTTTTGTTTGCATTTAGTATAGGCTGTCCCATAGATCATCTAGAGTTTACTTTAGTTTGGACATTCATGGTACAAACTTTCAGTGTTGATGAAAGCGGTTCTTAAAACTTCTCCCCCGGCCCCCAAAGAAGAAAAAGAGCACAGGAGACTAGTTTTCTGAATATTTCTGCATAAGTGAGAGTTAATAACCACACAGCTTACATCCTTTGCACATTTCTTCAGTGGTGGTCAGTTAATGAACCTTAGCATCATGTGTAGGGGCTCATATAGCTTTAGCCTTTTTTCTAGCGCACTTCTTCCAGGACACACCTACCCTGACACTTATAACCCCTTCCCAGTGGTTGCCAGACTGCACACCCATCCTAGCAGTGTGTTTCAATCCTAGCCGGAGGCTTCCACTGCTTTTCCAGCCTTGTCTTCCCTGCCCACTGCATCTGTTTTCTCATCACTTGTGAGTAGCAGCACTTGTTTTATCATGTTTGATTTTGTGATATCAGTGCATGACTGCTAAGAACTTTTTTCGTTAACTCCCTAAATCCTTTTCACGAGAAATGTGATGTACTGATGACTGTAGAGATAAAGGGCTGTTTCAAGTCCTACACTTTTTCTCTGATCCCGGTAGTTGCTCAGGGCTGTGTAGAGCTCCATAGGAATAAAAGCTAATTTGCACTAAGAGGAGACAAACCTCCAATGTGGATTTTACAGATCATTTCAAATGCAGGGGCTGTTCATACCTCAGAGCTTTCTTGCGGAAAGCTGTTGAGTGTTTGAACGAATCCCCCTGTAGTACTCTAGTTTTTCACTTTCTGAATGTCTTTGGATTATTCTGATTGAAGTCTCTGGAATTCTTTGTCTTACTCATACGTATTGCTGTAATTCTGCTATTAATAGTGATGGCAAGTTGCTTGTTTTCTTACCTCTGAGTATGTGGGTTAACCACTTTTTAAAAGTGTAACTCAGGTAAAAGCGTAAAGAGCTGGTTGTTTCAGTCCTCTGAAAGATGCCTTAATGAGCACAGGCATTCAGACACTGTTCTCAAAGGCTACTAGTTGTGTTTGTGTTACAGGGCCTGCGGTACAGCAGACGGATTGCAATCAGTACTTCTGGGGTATAGCAGTGGACCATTTTCCAATACCACAGTAGTACTGCAATTCTTAATGTACAGATATACTAGGCAACACCAAATAATGGTGTATTAGATGATACTTTTGTGATATGACAATCTCCATGCAATTAGCCTTGTCTTCTGCCCCGTGTTGTCCACTTTGCCTGTTTTCTTCTGTCCCATCCCCTCTTTCTTTCCCCAGGGCTGAGGGTGTGCTAGCTCCATGGCACCTCTGTTCAACTAGTGGAGAACAGGAGCTGATGGAAGCATGGAGGCAGTCTGTGCTCCCTCTTCCCACCTCAGACTCATACTGTTCCTCCTCCTCCCTGACAAAGTGCTGGAGCAAACCAAAACTGCTCTGTGTGGGTTTCTATGGACATGGGGACCCTAAGAGAGGAGTGAATGAGGAGCACAGTTGTGTTGGTGGTACAGAATCGCAAGTCTCAGGAGAGTGGAGGACACACAGGTGCCTGTGCTCTTTTGCACTGCAGCTTCTTAGTAGGGTGAAGGCACCAGGGCCAAGTCTCAGAACCTCTGAAAGACTGGCACAGGAGGTTAGTGAGGGGAGAGAGACCCTTTTCCTCACCCTAGCCTCTTAAAACTGTGCTCATCCCCGTCTATGACATTTGATAGTATCACAACAGATTCAAACAGTTACCTCTTGTTTCTGGAACGTGGTCCAGAATGTATTTCAATGGCTGCTTTTTGTTTGAACTTTTGTGCGCCATGTGAGACTCACAGTTTTGAGTTTCCCAAGACAGCAAGGCAGGAGTACTTGACTTCAGATGACAGCCACTGTTGATTCAAGTTTGAAAAGATCTTTGCTTTCCCTGACCTCTTGCTAGAGGAAAGCCTGTTTAGTTAAAGGGGCACTGCTAGATCAGCTTTGCGTACAATTTTCACTTGGTTGGGGAAAAAAGTGTTGGCATGAAATTATAGCAAGAATGGATTTTGTTTAATGTGATGTTGCTTTGTGGCGCTTTGTGGCTCATCATCATGGTGCATGCAGCAAGGGGTGCAATAACATTGGAAGTCTAACCTGAGGGGAAAAATCAGTAGTCCACACCATACTTACTAGAAAGTTCATTAGTACTTGGAGTTATTAAAGCTGAAATTATTTTGGAAATCTGTTTTTAAAGTGATATGGGAGTGTGGGCTGATATTCTGTCCTCTCCCTGCCTGCAGTCTGTAGCAGTTTGCTGCCTTTTTAAATTTTTTTTTTAATGATACATGAATGCATCCTTGAGGTGCAGGGAGCAGCTGCTCGTTTTGGGAGATCATGTTATTCACGTGCTTCCAATCCCAAAGTTGTTCCATCTTTTCTTCTCCCCAACAAAGTGTGTGGGAGTCCCCAGCTGAATGTGTGGGGTTGGAATAGAGCAAATTTCTGTCGTTACAGGGGGAGAGAGGAAAGTCTTTGGTATAAATCTGTTCATTTAGCAGGCTCCTCTGCTCATGTACACGAGTTTTTGCTTTTCATCTGAAGTTATTCTTATAAATTATGTTATGTTATACTCACCTGTATGACACTGATAGGCAGAGGAAGAGTGTGGACACGGTCTCCTGAATAATACTCTGCTAAATGATATCCTATTCTATATCATTTTATATCCAGATTTAGAAAGGCCCATACTGCTGAAGGAAAAAAGAAAAAAAAAAGGGGGAGCTGCTGTTAGAAAGTAACTTACCTGCACTTTTTACTTGAATTGGATGATCCTGCTTGTATTGGTAAATGGAGATTAGTCCCAGCAACCTGAAACCTGTTTGCCTTCTACTTTTGACCAGACTGCACACCATTTTCTCTTAGGAAACACTGGTTTTAAGTTGTCCTCCCTATCTACTAGAAAATTAAATGCATTCCCTAAGAAGGGGATGAGCAAATACATACTTATTTCTTTAATTTCTCAACTCCTCTTAGAAAGCAGCTTTTCAGAGCTGTGTGTTTGGGTATCGAGGGTAGATGGGCATGCCAAGGTTGAGGCAGCCTCAGAGGCTGTAGCTGCTCTTTGAGGAACCCTTTAATGAGATGCTTCCATCTGCTGCAGTACATGGGCACAGTGGACTTGATTGTTCCTTGCTTTCTGCCTCAGACTGTTGATATGTGTGCTTTGGTCTCTTGTCCTTGTTGTTTAGCCGGAGGCTGGTGGCAGGGGCTAAGGAAAGGCACAGGCCTGGCGGAGGAAGCTTGGACTGGAGAGGAGGCTCTTTTTGTTGATTGAATGTGGATGAGTCGGAGAAAAAGGTGTGGAAAGAAACAAAAGTCAGGACATCCCTAAATCTAGGAAAGCACTGAAGACCATCAGAGGGTTCCTTTAATTTTAAGCTCTGCTGTCTTCTGTATGTACGTATGCCAGAGTGGTGGGTGCCAGTAAGTAGTAACCCTATAATTTAATCTGCAAGTTACTGTTTGCAGAGCAGAAGGTGGATTTCTTGGAGGGAAGGGAAGAGTGGTGATTGACATTTTTCCATTTTTTTGCTTTTTGATGGACTCTCCTATCTTGATTCTTTTATTTTGGTTACTTGTGGCTGGGTGCAGTTCCCTCTGGAGTCCACCAGCACTATTTCTGAAGAAGCTAGAAGGGCATATCCTGGGGGAAGCAAACCTCTTCTCTACAGTAGGTTTGTTGCCTCCGCAATGGCCCCGATCTTCGTGAGCCTGGGAAACCAAACCTGAACTTCCAGGTATCGCTGTGCACTTTGCTGTTCTTAAACAACCCGGTAGATTTTAATGCTTATAGTGACTACTTTTCGTAGACTGTCTTCCAAGCCAAAGTTGCATGCAAAGAGGATGGCACGTGTGCTATCATGGAGGTACAAAAATAATCGCTACATGTGAAAGAATTTACTTGTATTAATATCCTGCATATTGGCATGTGTTTAAACCTTATCAAATCGTTACAGGAAACTGCATTACCTTAGAAAATGATCCTTATGGATCAGTGTTTAAATATGCTTTATCATACAGGGGCAGACTGTGGGGCTTAACCTCAAGTCAGCTGGTTGTGGATAACTCAGTCAGCAAACCTGCGTCTAACTGCAGGTATTGGATAGGTTTCTCTGATGACTTGCTATAACTAAGAAGTCGAGGGGTATTTATTGTTTTCTCAGTTCCTGAAAAGGATAAGAGCATCTCTGAAGTTGCTTTGTGCCTGTTGAGCATACGCTCTCAGCCTTCGCAGATCTTACATCCGAGACTTGTGTTGGTTTCCTAAGACCCAGAAAGTTAGGAGCTGGCTGTCTTCTGTGTTTCCACAATCCAGCTGAATAAAATACAAAAGATACAGTTAGTATCAAAGGTGAAAAGAGAGTGGATGCTAGCATTTGCAGATTTAGCAATCCTGGTTACTGAGTAGTACAGAAAGGTTACATTGAAATTGCAGGGAAGAAAGTTTGCGCCTCTATCTTTAGGCAAAAGCCCCACTGATTTCTCTGGGAACTTTACTTCGTTACAGAAGGCTGCATATTTTACCCATTATTTTTAATCTGGCAGTTTCCCTGTGGTACAGTCTGTCTTTCAGAACAAATGGTGTTTCTGTGTGCAGTCTGAGGGGTTTGGACCTGCCTGGCTAGCGAGCGTCTGTGTACCCAGCGCGCTGTGTGGGAGCTGCTAATGCCCGTGCAGACCCTGTGGCAGGCACCCAGCTCCCCCGAAGTGGCTTTCCTGGACTCACTAAATGGTGACATTAAAAAAAAAAAAAAACAAAACAAACAAAACAAACAAAAAAAATCCTCTTGGGTGCTTCTCTGGGAACAGCCAGTACCGTACACTTTGTGAGCTCCCTTGCCACCGAACCCGAAGCTGCAGATTGCCTTGCCGGGCGTTTTGGTTGTGTTGGGGCAGTTTTGGTTGTTGGAGGGTGACAGAGGCAGGTGGAAGTCCCTTGTCTACGGGCTCTTTGCCCATAAATCTGGGAGGGATAGGGGAAGGTAACAGGCATGGAGAGGAGTGTGGGAGGAGTGGCACCTGGGGTTTGTGGGGGTTTTATTGACTGATTCCAGCATTTTAACTAACCCTGTGAACTAGGTTATTCTCAGCGGGGTGAGGTGTGGCTTGACGGCTGCTGTGGGAAGGAAGGATGAGATCCTGGCGAGTGCTGCCCCCCCAGCCCCCTTCACAGGGAATTACAGACTGACGATGTTGCAGGTCGGTTGCTGAGCCTTTCGCCGTCCGCCTGCTCTGTCCGAAAGTGCAGACTCTTTCAAGGTCTCCTCTGCTTATCCTAAGCAGGGGGAAGTTCCGAACGAAAACATTTGTGACTCCTCTGCCCCCCTCCCAGGCTCTCTGACGGCGGCTTCCTTTTTGAGAGGGTGGCACAAAGTCTGGCATAGTCTAAGTCTTATATAACCTGGAGTAATGACTTGCTTTACTTCTTTAAAAGGAGGTGATGACGCCAGAGCTCTGCTTCCTTCAGACCCACCGATTGGGCGCAGGGACTGGCTGATCTCGTGAAATGATGTGGTATTATAACTAGCTACACTTTTTTTTCCTCTTTTCTTCCTCCTTCCCTTTGATCTATTGCGTATGATGGCATACAAAATAGAAATCCTTCTATGCGGTTCAAGAACAGCCCACATCCATGGCTCTGCATATTCTATATATATGTGTATGGATTTTTTCAAATTTTTTTTTTTTTTTACCTGTAGCTACATGCTGTCTTTTCTTAAAGCTGCCACAAAAGTGGGAGTAGCATGAATGTGCGGGGAGCAGGGTCGGTGAGCGAGCGGTTACTAGCTGAACAAAGCATTGCTCCAAGTCTTCCATGGGGAGAAGTATCTTGTTTGTTCCTGCTTTTCTGATAGGCTTTGTGGGATATGGGAGTTGTGCTTTATTGGCCAAAAACTTGCTTTTCTCTTTTCGCAAAGCAGCCAGAGAATCTCTAACGAAGGACAGTCACACTTCTCTGTCACGTTTAGTACCTTTTTCCCCATGTATGTTTTCAGTAGTCAGCTTTGTACCGCACCTAGTCATCGCTAATAGATACCGTACTCCATCATCTGCAACTTCTGAAACCATGACGAAATCGCAAGGAAACTAATTAGCAAATTTGTAATGTGGTATTTTCCCTCTTGAGCGGGTAAGGAGTGGCAAAGTGACTTTACTAAGGTCACCTGATAAGTGTGATAAAGCCAAAGTCAAAATCCTCTGCTTTACATTTTAGGCAGCGCCCCTTTTATTTTCAAGTGTACTGGGTGAAACACTTCTGGTTTGCATTTGAGTTTAAGCTATACAAGGGGTCCTTATTTTCATTTTTCCTTAATTTATCTGGTATTGTGCTGTTTTTAATGACTGGTTAAATAAAATGTGCATGTCGCTGTATGTTGTACAAGTATAATATTTTTAGCCAAGAAGCAGCAGCAAGTTTGGAAGGAGGAGGAACTGTTTTAATTAAATTAGAAGTATTCTTCAGATTTTAAAACACAGTATCACATCACAGTTGTTTACTTTATTTGCCATTTTAATTTCCTGCTTAGGCTTTATAGAAAACTGCAACACGGAACTTTCAGAAGTGTCTGGCTCATCGTGTGGATCAAAGTTTTTTAATGCAATATCTGTTTTTTATTTTAATAACAGTAGTTTGTACTACAGATGTTGAAAATGTCTTGTTCACATTTTCTTCAATATGCAGTTCACTGACTCAGTCTCAAAAAAATTCTAAGTAGGAGTCAGAAGACATTATTTTCACTTGCAAATATGCAAATAGGAATGAAACAGGAGAAAGCTACAAGATAAAATCTTTGGGCTAGGTGAACAGAAACTTCTAGTTTAAATCTCTGTCAAAACAAATTTTGCAATTAAAACATCTGTAGGTAATCTTCATCTATGTAAAATATTTAAATACTTGAACTATTAGAAGCAATTTTAAAATGGCACTTTTGTGTATTCTTAGGTTGTGATTTATGTCAAATTTGCACTTAGATGAAAACTGGAATGAAATTAAAGTTGTACAAAATCACGCTTCTATGGCGCCCAAATACATTGTGTCATCTTCAGCAGCAGAAGTGTAGCAAGTTATAGGAAGAGATGAGGATCAGTTTCTTGAATGTAACTGGGATTGTAACTCAATGGATTTAGCTTTGATTAAGATGATGATAAATATCTATGATATAAATCCTTTGACTTAATATCCTTACATCGTGTGTAATAACAGTGTGTTTTCTTCAATACATTTCCACAACATTTGAAAGCCTGGGACAGAAGTTTGAAGCAGTATGTTCTGCCACAGTGACAGTCTGAAAAGCATTTGCAGAAGGCACTGCGTTTCATCACTGCCTGTGTTTTGTGTGATTTGGGTTTTTGTTACATTATGTACAATCCCCGCCCAGTTATGATGTAGATGAGTGTGGGAAAGAAAATAAACCAAGATTTATATGAATAAAATGAGAAAAAACAGATTGATCAAATTTTACACCTTAAGGTTCAGTCCAAACTGGAAAATTGAAAGATTTCTCTGGTTTTCCATGGTTGGTTTAGGTCTTACTCAAAAAGAGTTTTAATTTACAGTGCAGTGTTTGTTTAAAGAGCAAATGATTCTCAAAGCCCAGCAATACTCAGTTGCCAACAGAGAGTGTTGTGGAGTTTGATTCTGTCTGAACTGTTTTAGGTTGATAAACACCACCTATACCATAACCAACTCAAAACTGATATTCTTGTGTGTTTCCCATGTTGCTAAAACAACATGGAAAACAGGACAGGGAAAGTAGCTGTAATGATATTTGTATGTGCTACTAGCAGCTGATAATCAAGAGTGAAATTTGGCTGTCAAGCCTAGTTTGTGTTCAATAACTTAGAAACAATTCAGATTTGTAGGCAGCTTCTCTACTTGTTGGTGACAAGTGGGGTGTGCAGAAGCAGCTGGTGGATGTGGAGCATGCCTGCAAGAAAGCTGTGGGACGGGGAAGGGACTGCACAGCTAGCGTGGAGCCGTCGAGGATGGGCAAGGAAGGTCTCTCCTGTTCTGCAGGGCGGCGATTAGAGTGAACAGCACACAGGGCAGTCACTGGAGAGAAGGGAACCGCCCCAGCTTGCAGGGACCAAGAGCATGGTGCCACATCATGGATCCAGTGCTTCTCACCTGCACTGTGCTTGGTGGGCTTGGATCAGGTCAATGTTGAGCAGTCCCGGAGCTGCTCGGCCTGCAGAGCTCAGCACGGGGAGCAGTGGGTCGAGAGAACCAGGTTCAAGGTGGAGAACAGGCGTGGGGATGGGGAAGGGCCTACTCCAGCTTGAAGGGATGGGGAAAGAGAGCCACTTGCGATACGTTTCGGGATATTTTGTTGAAACTTTTTAGTTAAACTGAGTTTAGTTTGATCCCCGCCTCCCCCCCATCTCCAATGTTCTCTGCTATACAGCGGAGCTAGTGTCCTGAAAAACAAATTTTATACTGATGTTTTTTTTTTTTTAACAGGGGAATCTCCTGTGTTGTTTGCAAGGGAACCTCTCAAGTCACAACAGTTTCTTGAGAAGCCTCTTCTGATGTATAGTACAGTCGTATAATTGCAAAGAGCTTGTGGTTTGAGCATGAGGTAGGTGAGGTGTGACAGCTAGGTAAGATTTCAGACCCTGTAGGGGAGGGAGAACGTTCTTCCTTACTGGCAAGGCTGGCCTCACAGAAAAGCTATTCAGTAAATGGGCTTATCTATAACAAGATTACCTTCCATGAGGAGATCATTTTATAAACTGACTGTTTCTGGCAGATCTAATTCTTGGCTGTGTGAATACAGGGCTAACAGTGATGGCCTCAGCAGTAGGCTGTTGTGAGTAGAAATCTAGAAAAATTCCTTTCCATTTTGCACAGTAGGGTAAAGAAGAAAATTCCCTTTTTATTGCTGTGTGCAGAAGGACAGGTATAGGTCGCTTGTTTCCCCCAGTGTATTGAACTTCCATTTTCCTCGTGCTTGATTGCTGTATTAAGCATGTCTTGGAAAGTATCCAGTTGTATTTACACAAGTACTTGTCTTTAAATCTTGCTTCCCAGTTTCATAAATCTGTTAGGTCAGATGCTGAGGTCACGTTTGGTTATTTATTCCAACCCTACAAAGTCCTTATAAGGCCTGCTGCAAGATCCTTGGCTATGTACTTTTCTTAATATGTTTGTCCCTCTTTTCCCCCTTGATAAACACTGGATGTTCTTGTGTACCAGCCAGGCTATTTGAATCTGTGACATAGGTGAAAGGCTGTCTTGTTACCGAGCTTCTTAAATTTTACCAAAGAAAAGATGAACTGTATTAAAATTATGTCTCTAATTATGAAAGTAGCACCTTGCGTTTGTTTCAAAGTTGTGATGTACCCTGAAGCGACAAGGATATTTTGATGGTAGCAAGCATTCACTGCGCTCTGCCACCCTCTCAAATGAAAGGTCTAATAAAAATGCCTGGAGTCACACAAAGGGTAGCTAGGCTCTGCCCTGGCTGTGTTTGCAGACCTCTAGATCAACCTTTGCTGTTACGACTGCAGCACGTTGTCCTGGAGTCCTGCAGATCTGTGCCAGGGCTGTTCAGACACAGCCTGCTTCGGGCTTCTTGTGCCCGTCCTGGTTTTCCCGTCTCTCACTTGCCAGTTGTTCCAAGCAAAGAGCTGACTTCATTACGTGGACAAATGCTCACTAGGAGTGAGCTGATTTCATTACGTGTCTATCAGCCTAGGTTTGCTGTTTGTTACTGGCATTGGGTATGCCTGTGAAGGGAATCAGGCATGGAAAAAGTCTCCGTAGCACTGAAGAAGGCTAGGCATGATTGTTATCTTCTAGGGGTTCAACCACAGCTTTAGAGTACTTATTCTCCCCTTTGTTTATTCTCTCTTGTACCTGTCCTTCTGGTGCAGATGGATGATGGGGAGGAGAGCTCACTCAGAATAAGCTCGTGCTCCACAAATTCTGAAAGGCTGTTTCCTAAAACCCGGGAAATCTCATTCATAGTCCATTTGCTGCACTGAGAGCCTTCTGCAGACTAGTGGTGCTGTACGAGCTGCTGGTTTAATGAAGCTGAACAGGATACTCTTTCGTCTATTACTGTGCAAACAGGTTACCAGTTCGCATCAAATTGCTCAGGTTTCAGCCTCAGTTGTCCAGGTTTCTTGGAAGTTAGCAAGCATCATGCAAATAGTTCATAAAATCGCAGATACCAAGATTGTTTTCAAAGCTAAAAAGGCTGTACTTCTTTTTGTAACTAATTCCCCCCCTCTTTTCCTTTTGTGCTGTGAAACTTGGAGTCGGGGTTACGGTCCCGCGTGTCCCCTGCTCTGAACGTCCTGTTGTCTGTTGGGATTCCCCTTGCGTGGGGCCCCGCCGGAGCCTGAACGGTTATGTAAGGATTTTTATTTTATTCTCGGTCTTGGTCTCTGCCACTAGTTGAACTGGATCGCGGGCTGAGTGAATGGGATCCGATCCGAACGGCATGCAGCTCCGCCGCTCAAGACCAGAGAGAGGAGAGAGACCTCCCCCGTACACACCCACTCAGCCTCCCTGCTCCTCTTCTCTCTTTTAAAACTCTCTTCCCAGGCGTAACTGAGGTTGCTCCCGCTGATCGGGAACACGTACGGAAGCCAAACCGGCCGGGCAGTGCAGCTCCAGGCATCGGTCCCCAGTGGAGCAGCAGCTACAACACAGCCCTGCCCGAGGTCCCCCAAGCAGGGGAGGAGATAGTGACAATTTTTATTTAGACTGAACACGAGGCATATTTAACGAGTTATATAACAGTGACCCTGGTCCGTCTCGGCTGGGTGCAGGGAGGATATATGCGTACTGATTCCCGTCACACCGACTGGGTGGATTCAAGCCCTAGGAGCTATTTACCAAAGTTATTTTCAGAAACCTTAAGTGCAGGTTTCCCTGCCTGTACCCTGGACTGTTTTATCAGGAGGCATTTCCCGCTTGCGAACTGAACAGCCAGTGAGAGAGGATTTAGTGCTTGCTGGGCTGTGGGCAAAGATAAGGAGTTGTCGGGAGTGACTGGAAACTTTTGTCCTGAAGACCCTGAGACAAGAATAGCAGACGGGCTGAGAGCGTGCGGCCACATTGAACAAGTGTTGAGGCAGAGTCGTGGGCAGAGGTCTTGCCTCAGTGCACTGAGCAGCATGTTACTCTTGGATGAGTCTCAGCAGTTTCCAGGTAGGACACAGGTTGGTTTTTTGTGGGTTGATCATCCCCCCCTCTTTTCTCTTCCCTCTTGCTTTCCTGTTACAGACCATTCATTCTCCCACCCCTGTGCTGGAGCACCCTACTCAGTAGCTAGCAAAATGCATCAGGAACCGAGACTCTTCTGTGGGGCTCAGGTTTTAATTTGCTACCTACTGGGCAGGGATGGAAATGTTTGAATTTTCAGAATCTTGCGGTGCTTGTTGGTTTGATGGAGGGGATACGAGAGGGAAGCTCGCTCTTTCTTTGTGCTTTTAATTTTGAAGACTTTGGTGATGTGACATTCTGGGTCTGGCTGTTATTGTTTCTGCTGCTGTCATATTGTAATGCTGCAAAAGTAATTTTTGGCAAGAGAGGAGGCAGTTGTTAATTTCAGTATGATTTTATATCCAGTGTCCTCTCCCCAACTCCCTTCAACTTTTTGTGTATACTTTCCCCCAGCATCCTACTCAATAAGAGTTTTGAGAGCTTCCTTTGTTAGTTAAATGTTTGGTGACTTGCTGACTGGGCAGCAGTCTGGGCACCAGGCAGAGCTGTTGGTGCTTGCTCCAGATCCCCTATTTAGTGCCTAATAGGCTAAGAGCTACTTGCCTCTTTTTTTCACCCCTGTCAAATGGAAGATGCTGGTGAAACCCTAACACGAGTTTACAGTGTTGGGATGGCTGCCCCTTGGTTTGCTTGCTGGTAGGAGCACGTTGTGTGTTGGAAAAAAAACTTTATTCAGATTTGAAGAACTTTCTGAATTTGTAGTTTAACTTGTTACTTTGAGGTCAGGTACTCGGAGACGCCAAGCTGCTTCCACCTTGTTCACGTGGCAAATACCTCCAAAGTTCATGCTATGAACTTAATAGGCTGGTCAGAAATGGTCCCCAGGAGTTCCAGCTCTGGGTTCCTGGTTTATTATAGGAGTCCAGTGCAGTGTGGTCTTCGTGAGGAGTTTTTACAGAAATAAGCCATGCAGTATTTGTTCTCCGTTAGTGGGAGGGGTGGATTCTAGCAAAAAAAAATTCCATCTTCTTGCTTTCTTATATCTCTGGTTGTGGTGGCAGGACAAAGAAGCTAATTCTGGGAGAGTGTGAACTGAGAAGAGAAAGGAATTACGACACAAAATGAGTTTGGATAAATGAGGAATCTGGGTGATACAAGTGGCTTATGTAACTCAGTCTAGATAATAGGTATAAAAAGAGAAGACGGGGAGGGGAAGATGCTTTTGGAAATGAGACTGTAGGTCATAGATGGAGGGAGAATGCAAGGTTAGAGGCTTTCCAAACATTTGGGATGAGAAGGTATTTTGGGGTCATTTGTATAAACATAAGAAAGCAAGAGTGCAAATGAGCTCCTCCTTGTACAGCGTGGCTCGTCAAGTTATAAAGTCTGGGGCAAGGTTTATCACAGTCTGCTCTACCAGTGGGAAAATTATCTCTGTCTGAGGAAGCACTTGTAACTGATCTAATGTGGTTCTGCTCTGGCTGATGGATCCAGGAGGGTCTCTGTCCCACTTCTCCATAGTCGCCTTGTCCCCAGAGGGGATGATAAAACTGCACAAGGTCACAGAGTGAGTCTGGGGCAGAACTGACACATCACATTCTTCCCTGCCTTTGTGCTTCAACCACTGGTCCGTGTTTCTTTTCCTCTCTGGTTTTTATGGGTTTTTTCTCACTCCAGGTGACTGAGCGCTTCTTTGGGGTCTTCAAAGTAGCAAGCACTTGTATATGCGGTGCTGTGCTACCTGTTTATTGTTTTATAAATGTTTCTCGAAAGTTAGAGAGGATTTTAATTATGTTTATGGTAGCACCCACCAGCTAGTAAATCAAGGTTTGTTGCTGTACACTACGTATCCCCCTGTTGCCCTGCAAGAAAAATGTCTCTTATTTAAAGAGCCCCGTCTCCTCCCCATGTACACACATGCTGCTTTTTTGACCATAGAGGTAGTTGTAATTTTAGCAACCTTACGAAGGAACCGGTGCCTGTTTTTTTTCCAGGCTGTAATGTGCTTAGCTTTTGGGGTGTTACGTATTTTGGATGAGGGTGTCCTTGTGACATCGTGGCTTCAATTTGTGCGAGTCTGATAGCTGTGAACAACTTTGCAGCCCTTTGACAAACTCCTTTAGCAGCACACAAAGCAGCACCAATATTTTGAAAAGGAAAACTAGAAACAGATTGTTCTTTGAGTGATGGTGTTTCATCCTGGTCTTATTAGCTTTCTCCAATGTTCTCGGTCACTTTTCTGGCTGCACTTGTTGGGAGAAGTGCCAGTGGAATGCGGTGGCACACAGGCTCAAACTCAACAATTTGCATTTTTCTCCCAAGTGATGCCTCCCTCATTAAACAGAGTCCTTAAAAATTCCTCTGAAATTGCTTTAGAGACTGAAGCAGAAAAAGGGAATGCAGCTGAAGTTCTGTGCTTTGTTACAGTTCTAAAAAAATCCACAACTATGTTTTGTTTTTCCAAGTAGGAAATTATATTTAAGGAGAAGCAAGAGAGCCTGTTGGTCGGAGCATAGAACAGGGAGCCAACAACTTGGGAGTTACTCAGCACTGATGCCTACCTGATTTCTTTGCCTTAGTTTCCTCCTCTGCAAGATGGACAGGAGGGTGTTTCACAGGTTATTGTGAGGACCATGTCATCCTTGTGAACTCCTTTGACACTGAAGTAGAGTGCAAATGCCAGGTATGATAATTTTGAAATCTCTCCTCGCTTATACCATTGCCATCATGAGCAACAACAAAGGAGCACTCAGATGCTGAAGGATGCTTTACGCTGGGGTTATTTCCCATGCCGCTCTTTTAAATTAGGAGAGAGTATCAGCTGTCTTCTCCCCTCTCCCTGTTAACAGGTCCTGAACGAAGCTACGGTGAGGGCTTGAGGCAGAGATTAGTTTGGCTTGTACTTGTTTGTTTGCTGCTTTGGTGGCCTTGGAAGCGTGTGGCAGCAATAATCCCTTCTTTATTATTTCTCATTGCTCTGAGGGTATCCTGGTATAAAGCTAATACCACAACTCCCAGCTACCTAGTGTAAACTAATGCTTATGTAATCATTGCATAATGCAGAATGCTCACTCCCCTACTCGTCCTCTTTTCTTAGTCCCTGATATTTATCCCTGGAAGAGTCATGGGAGCAGCCAGCTGGATTCACTGTGCTGAGAACATGTCAAGCCCCCGTATGCCTCTATTTTCTGAAGTTGGGAGGGGAAATTTATCTTTGTTACCTAAATCAATATTTGCATTTATCCACCTTAATAAAATAGAGCAGATTTTTTTTTTTTTTTAAAGTTTTGAACTGTTGTGAAAATAAATAAGGTATGATCGGTTAAATCCGGTTACTTGTGGTTTAGATCCCTATGGTAATTTTTGTAATCTGGCTGGCAAAACTATATTCTGGGTTACTAGTTAACTGGGATAACCAGAAAGGGGAGGTTTCAGTTCCCTCCTGCGCGCAGCTTGTTGAAAACGTCCCAGCGCTTGAGCCTGAAACACTTCCTGACTCTGGTGCAGTAGCTTTATGTAACTCGGTTGCTCTTGCACACCCCCGGCTAAAGGACAAACGTAACCCATCCCTGCTTCACTCGCTACCTTAACGGGTGCGTTTCCTGGCTTTGTTTCCCTGTCTTGGCTAATGCCCGCAGTGTCTGCGCGAGAGAGGGGGGGCTCGTGAGGAGGAGGCAGTTTACATTTTAGGTTTGAGGACTTTTATTGGGAAAAGTAATTTTGATTATGTTTCTAGAAGAGGGATGCCAGGTAGTAGCGTTCTGCATTTCTCCAGTTCTTGCCGTGTCAAAGCACTATGAAAATATTTGATTTGAAATTTCACAACCCTCCTTTGTGCATATCAGAGCTGGAAACGGACACGAGATTGCCTGGTGCTCCGGAGTAACCATCAACCTTTCCTCCGTGGTGCCTGCGAGAGAGAGGACACCCTGACGGGTACCCCACCTGGGCTTGCATTTCGGGGGCTTGTTGAGGTCCCGGAGGGGCTGGGCGCAGCTGCCCCGGCGCGGGGCTGACCGGAGCAGCTACCTGCCGCGCTCGGATGGCGCAGGGTGCCGGTGGCTGCAAGCCTGTGCCATACAACGGTTATATAAGTGCTCTTTGGTGTTTATGTAACCTGGGTCTCAGCGTCCGCAGCGTTGAGGCCCGGCCAGAACAAGAGCTGTTGGGTATTTGGGGCCTGGTTCTGCTTGCATAATCCCAGGGTTAGAAGATTTATTGTCTGTCACCAAAGTTGGCTGTTTGATGTTCCAGTTTGCTTCTCGGCACTTCTTGGCTGCTTCCTTTCCCTTTGGTTTTTTGGTTGGTATCTTCCTTGCTCCTGCCCTTCACTTCTGCTGCCTTTTGCTCCTGAAGGATTCCTTCAGGCCAGGAAAAGGGTTTTATTCTGCAGCATAACCTCATCAGTAACTGATACGCTGAAAGACCTCTGAAGGAAAAAAAGAAAGGCAGTACTGCCTTATAATTTATCTTTTAAAGTTTTCCATCAATTGGGGCTTACTTCCTGCCCAAGGAGTCTGGAGATGGGTTTGGCTTTTGTGCGTTCCTGGTCTGGCTCTGTCCCCGTACTCTGGCGGTGTTTTCTTCAGAGCTCGTTTCACGTCTCTCTCCTCCGTCCTCTGGTCCGGGGCCGGGAACGGAGGCAGCCTGCCATTTCTCACCAGCAATCCGCAGATTTCACATAGGTGTCCTGAACCCGCAGTGACGGATTACTTTACAGATACCTAGAGAAATGAAAAATGTGTTACTCAGACTGCAAGCAGCGCTGTTTGTTATACCAATCTGACAGCCTCTGTGTCTGGTTACGGTGACAAGTATGAATGACAGACCTGAGGTGGTTAACTCCTAGATAAATCAGCAACAGGAATGAAGATGTTAGAGCTGATGTACGTGCCGTTTGACAGGCGAGGGAAGCTTCCCCTGAGAGCAGGCAAGCTCTGGGGCTGGGCAGGCTCAGCCAGAAAGATGCTTTTGTGTCTCGCAGTACCGTGCCTGTGACTCAGCAGGACACCAACCATCGCAGCCGGCAGCAGAGCCAGGGCGAGAACAGTGGTGGAAATCAGTCATTCCTCTGATCAGTGGGCTGCATTTCGTTGGAGTCGAGTGGGGCCAGCGTGCAGAGAGGGGCTGGGAGCTGCAGGTCCTGCTGCCCGAGGCGCGTGGCATGGCTGCCCTCTTGGCCGGGGCGCAGCACGCCTGGCCTGGGAGCTCCCCACAGCCGTGGCCCTGGCGAGGAGAGGACATCCACGAGGGGCACCCAGACAAGCACAGGAGTACCCCGTGCACGCAAGAAACCACCGGTGCAGACAAAAGGCTGATCCCGGCTCGGCGCTGGCTCTCGTGTTGTCAGCGAGTGGGCGGCTGCTCGGGGCTGGAGAGGGCCGAGAGGTGCCCGGCACGCTGGGCCCCGGCGCGCTGGCGGGAAGCGCGGCCGAGCGGGTGCTGCGGCGCGGCCAGCGCGGGGGGGTAGGTGTGCCGGGTTATATAATGCTTACATAATTAGGGCTTTGTTAAGCAGTTGTGGCTGGGAGGGGCGTCCTGCTGCCGAAGACTGAGCCTGATTATTTTCCGAGGAGAACAAAGTCTTGTTGCTAATTAGCTGCCCTGGCAGCGGCTGCAGGGGGTAGCCACAGCCCTGAGTCCCTGGAGGGGCTGCGTCCCCCTCCGTCCCCCCTGCAAGGTGGCTTTCCCGGTGCTTCGGGAGGAAGGAACCGGGCGTTGATGTGTTTCAAGCCGCAGGA
Source organism: Phoenicopterus ruber ruber (assembly GCA_009819775.1). Classification (NCBI taxonomy): domain Eukaryota; kingdom Metazoa; phylum Chordata; class Aves; order Phoenicopteriformes; family Phoenicopteridae; genus Phoenicopterus; species Phoenicopterus ruber. Next base: position 19,990,615 of record CM020224.1, read on the forward strand.
GGGGGCTTTGTGGCTCTCCTGGGTGTTGCAGCAGGTAGGGCCTGGAGGTGGGGAGCCTGAGCTTCCCCCTTGCTTTCCCCTACACTGTCCTTGAGGGGTTTCACAAGGAATTTCCTGCCTCCGGCCTTGGGGTGCTCAAGTAGTTTCATAATGCCGCCTCTGAGAGGGTGCTCTGTGCAGACACCTCTCCTTCCTTCTTGCATGGCATCCGTGCAACACCTGCATCAGTTGCATACAGAGAAAGAATATTCTGAAAATATTTAATTTATTTTCCGCTTCAGCTGAATATAGGATGAGCCAGAGCACTCTGGCAGTTGCCAGCCTCTGAGATAATTGCTGTGCCACAGTTAGAGAACTGCTGTTCTTCAGGTGCCAAGTACAGTTGAACTCTGGCATCACCTACACACCTCTTCAGTGCCCAGTGCGCTGGGAAAACATCACATAACCCCAGAGAACATCTTCCAGCCTGTCGGTGCCCTTGCAGTCGGGCTTGCTCTGCGGAGTCGCTTCTCTAGCCTTTGGCACAGTTGTAGTTCAGTGTGTCAGTGACTGCGAGTGTTGCAGCTGGAGCGGTGCAATTAGTCTTTCTTGTGCCATCCCTCAGTGCTCCTCCCATTCTTGCTCTGACAGCTCAGTACCGGCTGTAGTAGTACTAGCTAGTACTAGCTAGTCTCTGACAAGCTGTTGCCCACAAACTGCATGGAAGTTCCCAGAACGCCTGCAATAATATTTAACTGCTCCTTGCTCTTTGTGCAAGACAAAAGAGAGCTCCTAAAGCAAGAACTGACTCCTCGCTGCTCTGCATGCAGCTACCTTCCTCACCATGCATGCACATCCCTGTCCTTAGGGTGGGAAATAATGTCCAAAGACTCGGTAAAATAGTGCTATTCGGCATCCCGAGTTTCCATAGTGAAATGATTTTAGAAATAAACAAATATCTGGTTTTCAGTGGCATGCCTTCCCTGCAGTCATTGGAGTTATCCTGGCAGAGAAGTTGGCCTCCCAGGAGGAGGGTGATCCTCTAGCTGGCCACATTAGCTAGCTGGTAACTGAGGAGGCAAGGAAGTAATCATCTTACACAATGTTTTGTCTCCTGAGGAGTTTCTTGCACCTTCTTGTGCAACAGCCTCAGGTAGGGGACCCTCGGGTCTTATCCTGAATTGCAGTTTCTATACTTCTAGGAGTGTTGGACTGTTGCTAGAGCTGTGGATGTTTACTTGTGTGTGCACAGATACTTGGACTTACTGAGGTTTGCCTTGAAGTGTGGAGATTGGCTGCAGCTGTAACACTGTTTCTCACACGCCTCGGTGTCAGGAGAAGACTGTGTTAGTTACAGAAATCTCACACCCCAAAAAATGTACCTGCTGCTTCATGACACTTCACAGCAGCCTGAGCCCCCTTGCAGAGCAGGCTGTATGTGTCGAGAGCAATTCACTGCTGAATCAAAGATGCTAGAGAATATTCTCCAGGCTGCATCCTGTGCTGTTTTATGGGAAGTTTGAGAGTATTCTGCAAGAAGGAGGTGATGAGGTGAGTTTTATAAGCTTGGGTGCCATAGGAAGTACCACACTGCGGGACAAATCTTTGGCTATGCTATACATCGTGAGTCATACCTGTGTGCAGTGTTTAGGGGCAGCTCTGGCAGTCATACTGCAGGGAGCATCTGAAGCAGAGTTATACAGAGCAGTCACGACTCTTTTCCTTACAGAGACTTCTAAACTGTAATACGCAAGTGTCGGTCGAGAAGCCAAACACCTCCCCCTGCTTGTACGTACAGCTGGGGGCGGTGGTTGCTGCTGCTTAGTGAGCAAAGAACACTGGCAACCCCTGGTCTGCAGCACAAACCAGAGCCGTGCTGTAATCAGATCTATTGGGTTTTGATAGTGCAGGCACATTTTAAACCTCTAAAGTGCATGAGAAAGGGTAGTTGTGCCCCTCTTGGCATTCAGGGTACCTTGCAGGACAGAGTGCCTGGGTGTGTGCAGGTGTCCGTAACCGAGGACCAGTGGGAACTGCTTGGGGACCTCTCAGCCAGAGAGCTGTAACCCACCTGAAGGAGCAGCTGCTTGACAAGCTCACTGTCTGCATGGATGCTATCACCACTACCCTCGGGAGACCTTCTTTGTAGACCTGGTGCCTGTTCTGGTGAGCACAGTGCAAAACATGCAACAGAGCTGGTGTGAACCTAGCAGTTGGTGTTCCAGCTGATTCTCAATGCCCACAGTGTATAAGCATGGGGTGAGTTTACATCCTCATCCGTGACCACGACTGACCCATGGCTGTCATCTGTGTGGGCTTGGGCCTGCTCTTTTGCCCAGCTGCCCCTTTGTGTATGTGGCTGATGTCCCTGTGCAAGGCTGTGGTGGATTGTTGCCTGTGAGCTGGTGGCAATGCTTTTCTCGTTGAGGCCACGTGGATAACTGCCCAGGTCTTCCTAGAGTGCACTGACAACTTAAGCATGATCAGGCAATTGTCAACACGCAAACATGGCTGGCGAATTTTTGTGTTGTGTAAAAAGCAGCTTGTATAGCCATGTCAGAGTAGTGTGTTGAGCTCCTGTTAAAAAACCATAATTGCATTTCTGTTGTAGATGTAGGCTTGGCAGAATTGGGGCAGGAATTATTCCATTGATTACCTGATGGGACCTGTTCAGCGAGGCTGTTCCCACACTACCTCCAACCCAGAGACTAAACCTATTCTTGTACAAAATAGGTTTTTGTGTGTGTAGCTATTGTTTCTTAATGTGTTTCTGTCCCAGTGTGGGTCCCAGTTACACAGCTTGGAGCTCACCACACTGGGAGTGCAGCCACATGGCTGCAGCGGGGAGCCTCGCTTTTCATATGCGGTACGATTTTGGCTGTGTACACAATCGGGAGTTTAATACAAAACAGCAACAAAACAATTCCTGCTAGTAACTGCCAGCTCGTGTCACAGGTGTGGTGGGAGCTGTTGCACGGTTAGATGGAAATGACTTGTGATTTTATCATTGTGTTAGTTAAGCTTTGTGAAAAGCAGCTTTATTCATTGTAGTGGCAAGGAGGGGGCCAGCCTCGGGAAGCCGGCTGTCCTCTGAATCCCGCTGCGGCTGAATCGGTGTGATGTTTGGTAACGTCGCCAGTGTAGAAGCTATCTCAGTATCTAGATGCGTATGTGTCAGGAATGTGGGCTGATGCACAGATTGTGTTCCTCACCTCAGAACTTGTATTGGCAGGACAAACACCAGCCTGAGCAGACATGGCTGTGGTGGATGAGGGCCTGTACTCAGTACAGGGACAAATTTGTCATCAGATTTTGGGCTTCAGGCTCCTGGTCAGATGAGAATTACCTTTTAAAAAAAAATCTGTCTGATCCAGCTGTGTGTATGTTTCACCAGAGCTTGTATTACACATGATTAAGAAGAAAGAAAAGTGAAACGCAGAGGTGGAATGAGTATACATAGGGATTGCACAACAAATATGAAAACATACAGAGGAGACACGTAATGGCCTTGCCTTTGGGCTGCTGAGCCTTAGGATTCTGTTAGCATCACCCTCATCCTGAAGGCACCCTTTCCCGGCACGGTGCAGGTGGCAGAGTCGCTGCCGAAGGCGGAGACGCGGGGAATTGCTGGGGTGTGGGGAGAGAAGTGCCTCCTCTTCCAAACAACCATGACTTTGTGCTCTCTGATGCCTCGTCAAGGTCCCCTGGGCCCAGGGTGAGATGGCAGCAGTGTAACCATGGCAGTGTTTGTCTCCGGGATAGTCACTGGTTTAATGACTCATCCCGGAGAATGCGATCACGTGTGCAGCCTCCCTGCTTCCCTTTGCCCTATTTCATCCAATCTTTTGATCTAGTTACATAACCAGGAGCGAGAGGGGTGGGGGGAAGGAAACAGCGCTGGAGAATTGCAGGTAATGTCACCGAAATGTGTCTGTAGCTCAAATAGCAGAGCTGTTGTCTGGGAAGCCTGGGAAACTGGGTTTATTCCCAGCACAGTTCTCTGTCTGCACGTGAATGTGATGCGCGATGTCTGAGCTTGTAAGTGTAAGGAGGCACGGCGGGAGCACCGGGCTCCAAGACCTTGGCTGTGGTAGGAGAACTACTGTGATTGTAGCAGCAAACTCCTTTGCAATTATGGTTTTGCTTTCCTGCGTTCATCGTGAGCTGTTTCATCACGTAATTTGTGGATACCTGTATGTGTGAGACTTGCTGGGACTGATGTTCACAGAAATGTTTGAGCTGCTCTGCGGGTATTGGCCCCTGGTGGGGTGAGCCCTGAAGTCCTGAATGGATTCTGACATAGGCCTTGAGCAAACGCTGGGATGGGTCTGGTGAGATGTCTGGAGAGGAAGCTTACGAAGTTGGTGCTTTTGACCAAGGTGTGAATCTAGTTCTTGTCACCTCGATTTTAAGAGGCAATATTGGTGGTAAGGTTAATTTAATAGGCATATTAGCGTGGCAGCTGTGGAAGCGCCCGTACGTGCAACGGGCTGTACTGAAGCATCCTTCATTAAGCTCACAGCTTTTTGAGAAGGGATGCTCTTTGTCTCCAGATCCCACGGAGTCACAATGTGATGCTTGTTGGTTCTGTATTACTTCATCCGCTGCATTCTTCTGCGCTGATGTCTTCTTCCCTTCAAAGTTCTGTCTAAGTGTCATTTCAGTTCAGTCATTAGCTCAGACACATAGTATAAGCAAGAAAGCTGATTATGAGATGAGGTTCAGGGTATCTCTTTGCCTGACACAAGGGGACAAGATGCTTCAAAGAAGCTATTACAAGGCTTGTCAGAAACAGTTTACTTCAAGGGAAGCTTTTGAACAGAAACATTTCCTTTCTGTGCTCTGCAAGCGTTAGCTTGGTCACTGGCAGCCTGTTGAAGAGCAAAATGTCACATAGAACAAGGTGTCATTTCACATAGTTCTTTAAGACTGAAATCGGCCATTAATGCAAGTCTGAAAATTGGAGAATGTAGAGAAAAAGGAGTGCATGTGGTTTATAATGTGGAAAGAGTATTGCCACTTACTGTTTGTTTTTAAAAAAGCTTGCCAGAAGTTACCGTTTAAATCATGAGTGGAGCCTGGTGATAAAACCACTGAGCTGCCTGCTAAGCCATGACCCAGTGTTTGAACCAGATAACCTCTTGCATAGTACATTCTGTTAACTTGGAAGATGGTTACACAGGTGTCATATAAATGGAAATCTCTGTCCCACTTGAATGTTGTGAAACAAAGAAAAAGAGATTTGAGTTCCTTGTTTTAATTGGAGCTCATTGGGCCTCTGTAGGAAAACATGCCCTTAGGGGCAGCAAGTGCTCTGTGTGGACTGAAATCATTTTGCCTTGTTTTCTTGTCTTGGGCTGTGTTCAGTGGTCTTAGTCTTGGCTTTCACTGGGAACAGACCCTTCTCCATAAAACGTTTTAACATGCTCTGAGTAGCACTGTCGGAAAGGACCCCAGTTTTGACCCTCAGTGAAACATGCTTACAAACGAGTGAGAATAGGGGTGGTTGGTTCCCATTCAGCTCAAATCCCAATGAATGCTCATGTAAAAGCCAGCTGCCAGCCTGGCACAGTTGTTCTCATGTCATTACCTCCTTGTCTTTTCAGACCAACCCCAGGAAGCCGTGTTCAGCGGTGACCATGTTGAACACACGGAGGATGGAGAATGGCAGCGCTCTACTTCAACTACCTCATCTCAGAGTGAGCGGGCAGAGCGACTCTTGCAGAACCAGCACAAGAGCCTGGCCTCTGAGGACACCAAAAAGAAGAGGGCTCAGAAACCGTCTCACATGCGGAGGAACATAAGGTAAGCACCAGAAGGACGGAAAGGGCTAAGGTCCTAAAAAAAAGGGACCTTTTTTGCGTAAAAACGGGATTTCTGGACTTTGCTTCTGAGCTACATTTTGCCACTGCTGGCGCAAACCAGATGGTTTTTCTTTTCCAAAACCTTAGGATTTCACCAGTGGGAGTAGTATGATCTCAGACTAGAGTGCTGCATGTGGGTGCAGACTTGTTTGGTATTTCAGAAGAGCGAATATTTGGTTATGGAATATATTGCAAAAATTGTGTACTTACTGCTGGCTTTTAAGATGTATAATTGAAAAACAGCACCGCCATTAAGTAAATATCCAGTTTCAGATATCTCCTCATGAGGATCCTATTGCAAACAGCCTAAAATATAGTCCTTCCCTCTACTGTCCTGGGTACTTGTTGGCAGGAACGCTATTGCTGTGACTGGTGACTGAAATGTTGGAAATCAATTTCACCTGAATTTTATAAAGCAGTAATTGTTTGATTGTGTAAGTCACCACATATATTCTGGGACAGGTTGTGAGGTGGTAATTCACTATGAAATTTTGTTCAAGGGGATCTAAAGTGCTCAGAGGAGTCATAATGGAGCAGGAGCTCTTGTGGCAGCAAGTGGCTCTTTTGCCCTGTACGCAACATGCTGGTGGTCTTTGGTTCATATTTAAGATTGTGCAGATTGATTTTCTTAAAGCCGAAGGAATTGAGTAGGCCTTGGAAACTGAGACTTCATTAGGGTGGAGGAGATGTCCCTGCAGCATGGGGTTGGGTGGATTTAAAGGCTAGTTTGAGGGAGCTGGATTTTACCACTGCTTGTACTGCACCTCTCCTCTGGCAAAAGAGCCTTCGTTTCCAGGGCTGCACATGTGAAACTGAAGCAGGGGAAAAACGACTTTTGGAAGTAATGAAAATTACCTGTAAAAGTAAGGTGCTTTGAGAGCATCCTTTGAAACAATTGTTAAAGCCATTAGAGGTCCTCGTTCCTGAAAATAGTATGTCAGAGGAGAATCAGGGTGATGACTTTTTGTGGGGGAATTGATGCCTTTTCTTCTCTCATATCTTCTTTGCATGACTTTGTGCATTTTCTGTTTATAAACTGCATAGTAATAAATAACATCCTTTCAGATAGAAGAACTAGTCTACGATAAGCTAGCTTAAGTATATACTTACCCACTCACATTATTCCTCCTTTCATTATTTTCCTTCTGTCAAACTTTTGTCTTCTCCTTGAGTAATAGTAGTGTTACCTGTAGCTGGGAAGCACAGTCTTGAAATAGCTGTAGAATTTGTCTGTAGCATTTGGCGATGACGTCCCTAGTCTGTGTAGCTGACAGACTACCTGGAGCTTGTCAGTCATCTTTTGAGCCAGCTGTACAGCCATTCAGGTTTTTGGAAGAAATCGTTTTGAGTGTAACCAGATCATGTTTCTCTGCTTGCTCCTGTGTTCAGAAAGCTGTTGCGTGAGGACCAACTGGAAGCCGTGACAAAAGCAGCCCAGCAGGAAGAGTTGGAGAGAAGGAAACGGCTAGAGCAGCAGCGGAAGGATTATCCAGCCACTATCCCAACTGTACCCCTAGAGTTTCTTCCTGGTAAGCACTAGGAGATGCCACCCAAAGCAAGATTTTTAAGGATAGAAGCTGAATGAAGAAGAAGGTAGTGCCATGCTTGTCCATGATAGGACAAGGGGTAATAGTTTTAAACTAAAAGAATGTATATTCAGAATAGATATAAGGAAGAAATTTTTTATGATGAAGGTGGTGAAACACTGGCACAGGTTGCCCAGAGAGGTGGGAGATGCCCCATCCCTGGAAACATTCCAGGTCAGGTTGGACGGGGCTCTGGGCAACCTGATCTAGTTGAGGATGTCCCTGCTCATGGCAGGGGGGTTGGACTAGATGGCCTTTAAAGGTCCCTTCCAACCTGAACCATTCTATGATTCTATTCTGCGCTTGGACTTTCAAGCGTAAACTCTTGAAACGACAGTTCCAAACCATTTGTTGGTTCAGTGTAGTCAGCTCCACTTCTGAGCTAGTTCTGAATCAAGATGCTGTGGCTGCATGGTGAAAGGTGCCAGGTAACTTTTCTTGAAGATATTTTGACAAGTTAACTGTGTGTAAGCGGGATGCTGGAACAGGTCTCTCTTGTCTTTCCAACTGGTATGGAAGCTTAAACAAACAGACTTGACAGAAATGCCACGTCCTTGGTCCAGATCATATTTGTCCTGTGAATGGTCTGGTAACGCATGGGTCTGGTACTAGGGATAGTGGAACAATAGACTGGGTGTACATATGTTCATGATGTTAGACTGAGTGCACATATGTTCATGATGTAACCTTGTCCTTTCTTGCGTGTTTCAGCAAGCAGTGAAATAGCAGGCAGTATAAATGGTTATGTCTTCCGGTGAATATGTCATCTTACGTTGTCTTCTAACCTGCATCATTTCAGTGATCTAGTTTATAGCACAGCCTCTCAGACTGGTGTAAAGGGCAGAGAAGTGCAGTTGGAAGTTGTGTCAGGGGTAAGGAGTTCTTGAGTTGACTTTACCTCTTGCGAAAATGTATATTCTCCCTTAAGTGCAAGTGTTCAAAACATTTTTACATGGTGGGGAAGGAATAAGAGCTTTTTCAAACACTTTAACTGTTGCCGAGTAGGTTGCAGCCCCAGAAGAACATTGTTGCTTGCTGAGTCACTGCAGCGGTGCTTATTTGGCCCTGTTAGCTAGCCTCTCTCCCGACATGGCAATACTTAAACATACAAACAAATGGTCTTGATCAGCAAAAGTTGTTTATGATATGTGGGATATAATTATTACAGTGTCCCTACTCACAAAGGGCAGTTATCCCTTCAGCAGTTGGTACTTTCTCTGCTGGATGAAAAACTGCTTTTACTTCTGAGACCCAAAAGAAAAAAAAAAGAATAATAATTAAAAAAAAGGGATTTCGGCATGTTGCATGGTCAGTGTGCCCCAGCCAGGGCATGCAATAGAGAGGGTGCCATCACCAATGGGCTATTGTTTCGGCATATTGAGAAAGGAGGAGATTGTGACCCAGGAAGCTGAGTCATAGCAGTATTGTAGACAGTGAGAGTCTGTTATGGAAAATTCCAGGGCTAAGTTATTGGAGCAAAAGTGGAAGGAAATACTGTCTGGTTTCTGAACAATTTTGTCTCCTTCCCCATTATTATGAATTACTTATTGTTTGTAATTTATGTTTGTAGAGGACATCGTTTTCAGAACAGCAGAGGCTACCCAGCTCCCCCCTCAGGTCCTGGCTGAGGAAGTGATCTGCCTAGATAGTACCAGCAGTGGCAGTGAAGATGATGCTAAAGGAAAAAATAGCATTAAAGATGGTAAGTGACCGATTGCCTCAGCCTGGTCTTCTCACAATATGCTGTTCATTTAGCCACAAGCCTCCTGTTTTCATCTAGTCAGATGCTCCAGTAGTGAATAACTTCGGATTTTTGTAGGCCTATTGGTGTCCAAATACATGACCAGTTCTGCCCTTTGAATCCTAAACTGACATTTATAACCTGGCCTGTCAGGCCCTCTTGTGAACTTGTGTTTATTTCTGCTTTATAAATGCACTTAATTTTGGTCAGTGCTCTGCTGAAGAATGCTTACATGAGATGTGGCATCATCTGCTGTGTATAAAAGGAGCATCTAAATATTCAGATCTGCAATTGAAAGTGGATTTTGTGTCCCTTGTCCCAAATGGATCTAACCTGACTCCTTTACACCACTCCGGTAGAATACTGCTGCCTGATTTCCTTGGGGGTCCTTGGACATTGTATCAACAGACAAAATGCGTGTCTGGGTTTGGGAATTAAGAGGACATACGGAGGAGAGCATAAAACACTTAGAGAAACTGTCTCATGTTCTGTTTGGATCAGCTCAAATTAATGTTCTCTGAAACATGGGGGAGCTCAGGGAAACTCGTGCTTTTATATGCTGGTCTGAGGGGCCTGATGTGCGCCTGTATTGTGCCTGCTTGTTCAGAATAGGGCATTAGGCCAGTGTGGAATTGCAAAGGTGGTAGCCTTGTTCTCCTGATAAGATTTTTTTTTTCCATGCATGATGAACCCTGATGTCAAGTTAACATTTGCCCTTATTCTCTCCTGTTTTGGTTACTTCACAGAAGTGATTGAGCTGAGTTCAGGAGAGGATGATGCCCTCCAAATTGTGGACAGCAGTGACTCTGGCAATGAAGGGGAGGAGGATGGCAGTGAAGAGAGCAGTGGCTCTCATGTGAATGATGCCTTAAATCAGTCAAATGCTCTGGGGCAAGTCATTGTCAACATCAATCATCCACCAAATGAGGAGGACATTTTCCTGGCTCCCCAGCTTGCACGTGCAGTAAAACCTCATCAGGTAGCTTTGTTAGCCTTGAAAATGCAATGAATTCAGGCAAGCCTGCCTTGTAATCTCAGCAAAACTTCTTTGGTGAGCCCTGTGACCAGTCTGGTTGTGGTGGTGGCTGTTGTGGACAGTCAAATGATAAGGACAAATTAAAGGAAGGCCAGGGCTGTGTATAGCTTTGGCTATTGTTATCATCAGACCTTTGTATATTTAGATGAACATTTTTAAAATGAAATTATATTTATAAAAAACTAATCAACCCCAATTCAGATTTTCTGGCTACAAATGAATTTTAATTTATTGTTTTATTCTCAGGAAGTTTTATGAGTATCTAAAAATATTGACTTTCTGAACCTTCCCTAGATTAGAGTACTGTAGTGAACTTGAAACATCCCCTTTATATTTTCCTGGTTTCTGCAATCCTAATGTGCTTGCCACTCTGTAAATACATACCCATCTTGATTTTTTCTCCCACCATTCTAATAACTTTTCTACTTTTCTGTCTAGATTGGTGGGATCCGATTCCTGTATGACAACTTGGTCGAGTCCTTGGAGAGATTTAAAACCAGCAGCGGGTTTGGGTGTATTTTAGCACATAGCATGGGCCTGGGCAAGACAATACAGGTCATCTCTTTCTTGGATGTACTTTTTCGGCACACGGAGGCAAAGACTGTTCTTGCCATTGTACCTGTAAGTAGCCACGTGAAGGGCTGGCTGAGGGGCTTCCTTGCACTACTTCTTTCTTTGTGCAGACACGATTGATTAGTGTCCTGTCTCACGTCAAGCTCTATCATACCCCTGCTCTTATTCTCCCTCTTTCATTCCCTGTGTCCCTGAGTTTGCATGCCGTTGTCTACTCCTTCTGTCTAGGCACAGCTGGGTATCATTCTCTATTCTCATTTTTGCTCTTAAAATCATGAGTGATTCAATTGGGTTTTTAATCCTTCCATGGCTAACTTTTTCAGGTGAATACGCTCCAAAACTGGCTAGCAGAATTCAACATTTGGCTCCCAGCACCTGAAAACCTTCCTGCTGATTATAACTCCAAAGAGGTCCAGCCCCGCACCTTCAAAGTCCATATCCTGAATGATGAACACAAGTAGGTGCCAGTAAAAGCGCTTTTGAGCTCTTGGACTGCGTCTTAGGGAACTGTTATCAGAACTGCTGTTGCAGACTGTTTAGTTTGGGCTAATTCTGTGCCCTTGACTCCCGGATCTTTCCTACTCTGCATTTGTTGTGGATGCTGTCTTGAGGGGAGGATTTTGGTACCTGTGAGAGATTTACTGCCTCTTTCATTCAATATTTATATCTTGTACTTCCTTCTCGCGCTGCTGACACGCCTTTCTGTTCTTTCATGTATGCTAACATCAGGAACCCAGTCCCAAAGACAGAGCTGCTACTGCGGAGAGGAGCAGAAGTGCTATGGTTCGTTTCTGGTGGTACAGTGCTAGTCCTGTCAGAATCCTGGGATTCCTGAGGCATATGCCCCCTATACCACGTGTCTCTTGTATTTTAAAAGTGGGTGGTTGTTTTTTCCTGAGATTTTTCACACACTTAGGGATTCCTCTACCCGACACTGTGACTTTCTGTGAATTGTGTTGTCCTTGAGGGATTCTGGCAAGTTATACAAAGCCTCCTTGTCCAGAAAGGAGAGATGAGTGATTGCAGTTACAGCCTGGTGTGGAGCGTATTCTTGGCTCGTGGATCTCTGCTTCTTTCTGGGTCATTTTTCTCCCATGGGTCAGGGCAGTGCAGTGATCCTAGGGAACTCTCAGTTCATCGGCTGTGTTCATACGCTTATCTGTTGAAGGCTTCACCTTCTGGGTGGAATGTACTTTGAATCTGCTGATGCTACTCCAGCCATGTGTTTACCTTTGGATGGGATCTGGTGTGCTCTGGGAGGATTGAGTGAGGACAGAGTCTTGATCTGAACCAATTCTGAGCAGGCTAGCAGGAAAGGAATAATTGAGGGACGCTAGCATTGGAAGAGACAACAAGAAGAGATAAATGACTAGACAGTTACAACCACGTACATTAGCAGCTCGTTCTGAAAATGGTTTTTGCAGAGGCAGTCTCCTCAACAGCTCTTTAAAAAGGATGCTCTCAAGTTTGATATGCTTTTGTACATGACAAACTTCTACAGCTCAGTTCCTGTAAGCATTTGTCGTTCTCAACCCTGCTACCCATGGCACATAAAAGGCTTTTTTCTTTTCCTCTGTACCAGATGGTCTTCTAAAGAAATGTCATTGTATTCCTCTGTCTGATTTAATGCGAGAAAGTGCTTTAATTAATTGAATGGGTCTTTTTTCTCAGCAGACTCCAATCCAGTGGTTCAAACTGCAACTGGAGAGAAAGCTTACACCTTATTCGGTTGGTTGATTTGTTTGTTTTGCAGGACAACAGCTGCACGTGCAAAGGTGGTGAATGACTGGGTGATAGAAGGTGGTGTGCTGCTGATGGGATATGAGATGTACCGTCTCCTCTCACTGAAGAAGTCCTTTGCCACTGGCAGGAAGAAGAAAACAAAGAAACAAGCTGGCCCTGTCATTATTGACTTGGATGAGGAAGACCGGCAGCAAGAGCTTCTGAAAGGTGGGAGGCCAGTCCTCGAGAGAGAGAGTGTGATCCTGTTGTCCAGCTGGCTATCAACTCTGGCAGCACAGGAAAACAACCTATAACTTGCTTTTAGCATCCCTGACATGATCAAACTCTGATGGGCAGGGCTGTGTCTTTGGAGACAGATTGTTGAGCTGTAGTTGAATCTTTTTATTTCTTCCAACAGCTGCAAGTAAGCATGGAAGTCAGTACACTGAACTTAGGGATTTGTCTGTGTGAGATTTGCCAGTCTAATACGATGCAAGACACCCAACTTGATGCAGTGCAGGTCATTGAGCAGAAATCAAAGGGCAGTCATGTCTAGTCATTACCACGTTATGCTAAATTGGAGCTAGTGTCTAGTCACATTTTATTTCCTGAATCAGCCTTGATCTCTGCCACCCATGAATGCTGCTTTTTTTGTCTTTCAGAAGTACCCCTCTTTTTCTTTTTGTGAAGTTGATGACCATATAAAACCAGAACTTTGTCTTACTCATCTCTGACTAACACTTAATGTTCCTTGTCCTCAGGGATTGAGAAAGCTTTGTCTCGCCCTGGCCCAGATGTGGTTATTTGTGATGAGGGACACCGGATAAAGAACTGCCATGCCAGCACTTCACAGGCCCTGAAGAACATCCGCTCCCGCCGGCGGGTGGTGCTGACTGGCTACCCGCTCCAGAACAACCTCATTGAATATTGGTGCATGGTAGACTTTGTCCGACCTGACTTTCTAGGCTCACGGCAGGAATTCAGCAACATGTTTGAGCGCCCTATCCTGAATGGGCAGTGTATTGACAGCACCCCTCAAGATGTCCGTCTCATGAGGTATCGCAGTCATGTCCTGCATAGCCTGCTGGAAGGCTTTGTGCAGCGGTGAGTCCACAAGGAGTTCTCAGCGGTGTAGTCCATGCAAACAGCTCCTTCATCCCAAATTAACCTGCTTGTTTGCTGAGTTTATGCAGTACAGCTAATCATGCTGCCTTACAGAACCATTTAGGTTGGAAAAGGCCCTTAAGATCATCAAGTCCAACCATTAACCTAACACTGCCAAGTCCACCAGTAAACCATGTCCCTAAGTGTGACATCTACACACCTTTTAAATACCTCCAGAGACAGTGACTCAACCACTTCCCTGGGCAGCCTGTTCCAATGCTTGACAACCCTTTTGGTGAAGACATTTTTTCCTAATACCCAATCTAAACCTCCCCTGGCGCAACTTGAGGCTGTTTCTTCTCGTCCTATCACTTGTTACCTGGGAAGAGAGACCTACACCCATCTCACTACAACCTTCTTTCAGGTAGTTGTAGAGAGCAATAAGGTCTCCCCTCAGCCTCTTTTTCTCCAGGCTAAACACCCCCAGTTCCCTCAGCCGCTCCTCACAGGACTTGTGTTCTAGACCCTTCACCAGCTTCGTTGCCCATCTCTGGACACGCTCCAGCACCTCAGTGTCTTTCTTGGAGTGAGGGGCCCAAAACTGAACACAGTACTCAAGGTGCAGCCTCACCAGTGCTGGGTACAGGGGTACGATCACTTCCCTACTCCTGCTGGCCACACTATTTCTGATACAGGCCAGGATGCCGTTGGCCTTCTTGGCCACCTGGGCACACTGCTGGCTCATTTTCAGCTGGCTGTCAACCAACAGCCTTGGGTCCTTTTCTGCCAGACAGCTTTCCAGCCACTCTTCCTCAGGCGTGTAGCTTTGCATGGGGTTGTTGTGACCCAAGTGCAGGACCCGGCACTGAGCCTTGTTGAACCTCATACAATTGGCCTCAGCCCATCGGTCCAGCTTCTTAGGCTTGAGTTTTAAACAGGTACCTTATCTGTCTTTGTGGGAGGATCTTAAGCATACAGAGAAAACTACAGAGGAGATTCTTAGGTTAGCAGCTCCATATTTCTCTCAGAATCTCTGCTTGTTCAGTCTGTCATCTGTGAAGTGGTCCTTGTGGCTCTGTTTTGCCTTGGGGGTAGAAGTAAAGTTAGTTTGCTTTGGTACCACAGACTCTGATAATGGAGACCACCACCTCTATCTGCACCAGAGTGACCTCAGGTTTATTTTGCTGTCTTAATAGTTAATTTGGATGTGCACTTTTTGACGTCCTCTACCCAAGGATCTGAAAGTGTTTCATGAACCCTCAGTTATGAAAAGTGACAGTGTCTCCACCGCTCTGGAAACAAATCAGCTTTGTTTCTCAGATGAGGGTTCTAAGGTGCTGGACCAGTGATTTGGATGAAGTGTCTTAGTTGTTGGCAGAGCTAAGAAGAGACTTTAGGTCTTATTTATCTTTTTCAACTGCCATGGAAAACAGGAGTTTCATCACCTTCTTAACACTGTGACCTGTGCTAGAAGATTGTAACATTTGAGATCTCTGTAATTGTCCTTGCAGCTGGTATTTGGCTGCGGGGAGAGTATCTTGGAAGTGTTGTGCATTAGAGAAGCATGCAACTAAAGGTCTTTTTCCCTGCAGCCAGGAGGGAAAGAAGTCAAAATCTTACCCTACAGGCAGCCACAGAGAGATCAGATTGGGAAATTCCCTTCCCTCTATTTATCTCTCTCTATTTCCTCCACAGGCGAGGCCACAATGTGCTGAAGGTTCAGCTCCCATCTAAGGAAGAACACGTCATTTTGGTACGTCTTTCAAAGATCCAGCGGGCCCTTTATACGGAGTTCATGAACCGATTCCGAGATGCAGGCAACAGTGGCTGGCTGGGACTGAACCCACTCAAAGCTTTCTGTGTCTGCTGTAAGGTAGGTTTTGGCAGGAGCTGCAAAGAAATATTCTAGTATGTAAGGGAAAGGCAGGAATATGATTGAAAACAGGAGATAAGTGTGGTTGGCCAGGCGCATCTTGTCTCCCCAGAGTGTCCTGCAATGGCCCAGCAGAATTGTTATCCCCGCTTCCAGAACTGGAGTGCAGGGATGTTAAATGTCTTTTTCGAAGTTGTGCAAGAAACCTGCAGCCATCAGCTGAACCAGTACTGAGCTGATACCTTAACCATTTACCTGCTGCAATGCAAACAAGCAGCTTCCTCTGCGTTTGTGCTGTGTGGGGTGCTCAGTGGCCTTCTGTTTTGTTCTCAAGGAAAGAATCTGGCAGTTTTAAAGTTAGAAGAGCCTTGGTTGAGATGGTTTATACCTTGTGTCATGGCAGAGTCATGTGTTCTGTTTTCACTACCTTAATGCAGTCAGACTGGTTTTCTCTGCGGTGCCTTACAGTTCCATGTGGGGATGGTGAGGACACGATCAAAGTTTTAGTTCTTTCCTTTGAATAGCTGTGGGGACTGAAAAGTCCACAATCATTGGCAAGCAGCAGGCCAGCGCAGGCCTTACCGCTTTCTTTTCTTACCCCTTCAGATCTGGAACCATCCAGACGTGTTGTATGAAGCTCTGCAAAAGGAGAATCTGACAAATGAGCAGGATTTGGATGTGGATGACCTTGGCACAGCAAGTACTAATTCCCGCTGCCAGCCTCAGGGAATTAAAGTCAAAACAGAGAGTAATGCTTTGGCATCACCAGTTGGAGAAGCTACCAACAGCAAGTTCCTCCAGAGTGTTGGCTTCAACCCTTTTCAGGAGAGAGCAAATCAGGTCGTTACTTATGAGTGGGTGAGTACCACTGCTGGAAAACTCTTCATTTGGAGGGTTAGGATAAACATAGGCTAGATACTTACTCTGAAAGACTGTACCTCTTTTTGTTAGGGCAGTTTTCTGAACTAGAGCAAAGAAAAGACTCTTCTATTTAAGAGTTTGGGATGTCTCTTACATTCTCTCTACCACAGAGCATCTTGATAAGCATGTCTACATGGTGCTGGGTAGGGGTTTTGGCATTCTCGTGAGGCAGGAGTGCAGGCAGCGCTCTTTTATACCATTGTTTTCATCTGGCTGTGGACTTCGTTATTCTAAAAAAGGTGTTAGGGTGAAGTTTAATCTGGATAAGATGGTGGTAAACCTAGTGGGCTGGAGGAGAGATCTTGAGATAGAGTAGAGAGTCCGAGGTTAAGAGGATGCTCATTCATCCATACTCCAAGAAGTTTGTCATTTGGAGCTTCTGGAATGAGAGGTAGCAGCACTAGTTGGGAGTAACATTGTCACTTCAACCTGGCTGGATGTATATAACCTTGTCCTGGTTTTGGCTGGGATAGAGTTAGTTTTCTTCCTAGGAGCTGGTATAGGGCTGTGTTTTGGATTTACAGTGAGAATAGTGTTGAGAACACACTGATGTTTTAGTTGTTGCTAAGCAGTGCTTGTACTAAGCCAAGGGCTTTTCAGCCTCCCCTGCTCTGCCAGCGAGGAGGGGCAGAGGGAGCTGGGAGGGGGCACAGGCAGGAGAGCTGCCCCAGCCTGGCCCAGGGGACATTCCCTGCCATATGACGTCATGCTCAGTACATAAACTGGGGGGAGTTGGCTGGGGGGGCGATTGCTGCTCAGGGACAGGCTGGGCATCGGTCAGCGGATGGTGAGCAATTGCATTGTGCATCCCTTGTTTTGTATATTATTTTATCATTATTATTCTCTCTTCCTTTGCTGTCCTATTAAACTGTCTTTATCTCAACCCACAAGTTTTACTTTTTTTTTTCCATTATCCTTCCCATCTCACTGCAGGGAGGGGGAGTGAGCAAGCGGCTGCGTGGTGCTTAGTTGCCAGATGGGGTTAAACCACAACAAACCTCTCTGCAATGACTTATTTCCTTCACCTTGAGACAGGATTGTTGAACTAAACAGGGAACGAGCAACTCCACCTGTAATATTCTTCCGTTTCTTGGTAGGCCAAAGACATCTTGTGTGATTACCAGACAGGAGTCTTGGAGAACTCGCCCAAGATGGTGTTACTGTTCCACCTAATTGAGGAAAGTGTGAAGCTTGGAGACAAGATCTTGGTCTTCAGGTAAGCAAAGTATCAACAGCTGATCCTACAGTCACTAAATACTGGATTAGTTAGACCCCTCCTGATACTAGGAGGTTGTTACACAGGGTGAATGGTGTGGCAGTTCCCCTTTTTCTCCTTTGTTGTATTAGATCCTGCTTTTCCTCCGTGGATTTTATACTTCTGCCACTATCAAGTTTACTAGTGAGAGGTGTGCTGCCACAAGCAGGGTTTGACAACTGTCAATGCTGTCATGGTTGGGGAAGAGTTCTGATACTCCACTTTTGCTGCTGTGGGGGCTTTCTGCTGAACAGAGATCTTGGTTTTGCAGCCAGAGCTTGTCCACCTTATCTATCATTGAAGAGTTTTTGGCAAAGAGACCAATGCCGAGTCCTCCAGGCTCAGATGGAGGAGTTCACAACTGGGTCCGAAACATCAACTATTACAGTAAGTGCAGCCAATCCTCCTCTCTCTTGGTGTGACACTGTTTGATCCTCTGTGACAGACTAATTCCTGAAAGTCACCCGCCATCTTCTTGTAGTTGTACCTGGGTGTGAAAATGCTCTTCTGAAGCATTCTTCTGATGAAGTCTCTTTCACATTGTTCGTTCTTTAGTTGCTTGGGAAGACAACGTCAGTTTGATAGCAACTAACTGATAATTTCTAAATCCTCTTTGACATTTTGCTCAGAAGATGTTAGACATATTTAACATCTCGCTTACACACTAGTGCTTTTTTTAAGTTGTAAAAGATACTTTTTGCTTCCTGTTTGGCTATTTTCTAGATCTTGCTTCCCAAACCAGAATCACTGTGGAATGCTTTCACTAGCTCGGGGCTGTGAATTCCTCCTCCCCTCTTCCCCAGCTTTAAATCTTGTTCTGGCATGGGTTGTTGCTTTGTGTGGCTACTTTACAGGCCAGGACTGAGAGGAGCGGGGGATATGATGTTCCTGGTTTTTGCAGAGTGCCAGAAGCAAGCTGCTGCCCAGGAACAGAGACATGACAGCCCCCTGCACTCCTTTAGACCAGTACTCTCTGCGCTCAGATCCAGTCTGTGGGGTTTTGCCAAAGGCTTTCACAATTTTGCTTTCTCTTGGTTCCTCGAGCTTCCAGCATACGTGAGGCCTTTGTGCCTGCTGCTCTTGCTTGCTGTCTGTCTTGCCTAATATGGAGCCTTAATGTGCTAGGTGTGTTGAAGCACTCCCAGTCTTGGCCTTGCCAAGCCTGAGTAATGTTTTGCTTGATCTTTGAGTTGAACAAATCCCAACCTGGCTGGCTGCATTGCACCTGCCTGGCTGGGCAAACTAGAGGTACAGAGTGGTCCAGTGCAGGTCCTGGAGTGCATGACTTGAGGCAGACCTAGAATTGGTTGGGAACCAGTGCCAAAGCTCAGTGTTTGGGAAGTGGGTTTGTTCTGATGGGATTCCCCCAAACATACAGAGCTTTTAAATGTGTCCTTAATTTCCTTCTCAGGACTGGATGGCAGCACCTCTGCCTCGGAAAGGGAACGACTGATTAACCAGTTCAATGACCCCAGCAACACCTCTGTTTGGCTCTTCCTTTTGTCCACACGGTAAGTTGGCTGGAGCAGAAGGGCATGGTGGAGGACTTGTGCTGATGCTCTGTATGCATGTGGG
Organism: Phoenicopterus ruber ruber; assembly: GCA_009819775.1. Lineage (NCBI taxonomy): Eukaryota > Metazoa > Chordata > Aves > Phoenicopteriformes > Phoenicopteridae > Phoenicopterus > Phoenicopterus ruber. The sequence goes on from CM020224.1 coordinate 20,009,844, forward strand.
TTTTCAGTTCTTGAATTCCTTTGTAGTGTGCTCTCAAGACTGTATGGGATGATAGTGCCATCTGCTTCTGAATTCCCCAGGGGTGTAAGATTTAGCCTTAGTCCTCTGCAACAACTTAACAACAGTCTTGGAAACCAAACATGGGTTTGAAGCTGTCTGTATGACTGGAGGGAACTTTGCGTAGACACCTCATGCGCTCTTGGCTGTGATGGCTGTCCCTGCCTAGAAACTTTGAAAATTGGCCAAGGCAGCAATTTGGAATTTGCCTTTAATTTCCAGTGCTGGGTGTTTGGGTGTCAACCTCATTGGAGCAAACAGAGTGGTGGTGTTTGACGCTTCTTGGAACCCATGCCATGATGCCCAGGCTGTGTGCCGAGTGTACCGCTATGGGCAGAAGAAGCCATGCCACATTTACAGACTGGTTTCTGATTACACCCTTGAGAAGAAGATCTATGACCGTCAGATCTCCAAGCAGGGCATGTCAGGTAAGTGTGGATATGGTGCTCTGCTCTTGGCTTTCACTCCTTTTGGCTCCTTCAAGTCACGTTTCTGTGGGTTTCGTAACTCTTTTTTTTTTTTTTTTTGTTAAGGTTGAAAATCAAACAGCCAAAGAAGTGACAGACATGTTATCTTAGGGCTATATTTGATGTTTATGAGTTGATGATGACATGCGGCCCTGTAAGAAATGCAGGGCAGAGTAGGGGTTGTAGAGCTAGCATCCTGCAGCAGGGTTGTGCTACCAGTCCAATGCATAGCCATTTATCCTCTCCTGGTTACTGTAAGAGACTGGGGGCTTGGAGGGTGGTCATGCTGTTTTCCCCTGTGCCTGGGTGTTACTTGTCTTAAACTGGGCATTACTTATTAAATAGCTCTGTACCTCCATTTCTCCAGCAGCAAGAGAGGGAAAATAGCCAAATTAAAAAATATAGATAGATACCTTTGATAGTGCTTACTTAGGAGCCAAGAATAATGAATTCATTCCAGTTCTGACCTGCCCTTGTACCACAAGTATCTTTTGTGCTGGCTTGTGCCAGCTGTCGAGCTGCTCTTGTAGAGCGTGCAGCTGAGGGTTATGGTGACCTAAAAAGAGTTCTGCTGCCTGTGTCCTTCTTTGTCTTGAAATCCAACTCCAGAGGCAGCAGCCCAGCGTGATCGGCTCAGTATGCTGTCTTGCACTTGAGGTGGAGTCCCCTGGCAGCTGGCCTGGCTCCCAGGAGAGTCCTGGATATAGATGTTTTCTCCGTGTGCTCCCATTTGCCCTGTGTGCAGGAAGGAACACCCAAGGAAAACTTTCAGGCTCTTGTGCGTGGCTCCTTTTCTGAGCTTTTGACTCAACAGAGTTCTGTAAATTTCAGCACCTGGTTATTGACTTGAGCAGTTTTGGTGGGATTTGTGGGAAGGCACATACTGATGTGGCTGCAGTTCTGTCCCAGGGCTTCTATGTTTTCAGCCTTGCGATGTGAGATGGGACACCATCCGTAATTAGCTTCATGTTCCTGCATGCCAGGAGCTCAGTGACCTGCACTGCATTGCTGTGCAGTCTGGAGCACAAGGCATTTGTCAGCCTGACTTGGTCAAACAGGCTCATCTCTGAACGTGGCTGATGATTTTTCCCTCTGCCCTGACATTTACAGAAGGCTTCTGAGGATCGTGCAGATTGCAAGGAGGGAGCTGTATTAGGACAGGAGTGTAGGAAGGGCAGCAGGCAGCAGTACCTCTCTCTTCCCTTCTCTGCTCAATCCGTTCCCTGTCTTTTCCAGATCGGGTGGTGGATGATCTGAACCCAGTGCTGAACTTCACCCGACGGGAGGTGGAGAACCTGCTGCATTTTGTGGAAGAGGAATCCGACCCTGCTCAGCTCTCCCTCAATCCAAGCAAGATGAAGGAGTCTGTTCTACAATTAGCGTGTCTCAAGTATCCTCACCTCATCACCAAGGTAAGACCAACCTGCTTCCTTGCTGGCACAACACTGCACAGGCAGGAGGAGGTCTGGAGGAGTCTGGCTGTGTGATGGGGACATGGTGGCAAGAAGGACACATCTGTGTGACAGTGGGAATAGGTAAAAAGTCCTCTACAGAGGGCCCCAAGAGCCTTGCCCTTCCCTGCAGTATCGTCTACACGTTTAGAGCCACGTCTGTCCTGGACAGATTTGGGGGCAGGTTGTAGGTCACCCCTTTCTTCAACTTGGTGCTGGACAGGAAGGTGGCAGTGGCGTGTCCCAGCTTGCTGCCAGCTGTCTTCCTGGGGTGGCTTTAAAACAAAGCTGGGACAGCCAGCGCTTGCCTGTGTTGTGAAGAGTTTCACTGGTAGGGTGGTGCTGCAGAGTGGGCCCGTGGCCGGGTGCCACGGGGCTCTGGTGGCTGTGTGACATCTCGGCAGGCTCTGGGCTTGCGCTCTTAGCCTGGCCTTTGGCTCCTGGGTTTTGCTGTGCGCTCATGGTAAGCGATGGCCTTGGCTGGGCCAGCTTAGTGATGATGAGCGATAGCTTAGCTGACTCTGTCACTCTTCAGGCTGAGCCTTGGTCACATCCACAGCGTTGCCCCACCCGTGCTTCACCATGGCCAGCTCTCCCTCCCAACTGCCCTCTCCATTCCCTGCTCCAGCCTGGGATGGAGAGAGTGCTGATGCAGGGACCAGGTGACTGCCATTTGGGGCATGTTGGTTCCCTCTTGTGGTGTGTTGGTGTCAAAACCTCAGTGCTGTGGGGTTGCAGGAGCCTTTTCAGCATGAGTCACTGCTGATCGACCGGAAGGAGCACAAGCTGACCAAGGCAGAGAAGAAAGCAGCCAAGAAGAGCTATGAGGAGGAAAAGCGAGCATCCGTCCCCTACACCCGGCCGTCCTACGCACAGTATTACCCAGCCAGTGACCAGAGTCTGACGAGCATCCCTGCCTTTAGCCAGAGGAACTGGTGAGTACCTGCCTCTTCCCCTTCTTCCCATGCTGTAGACATGAAACATGCCTTCCCCAGGCAGAGGAAGCTTAGCCCTGTCAGTGGGGGCACTGCACTTTCCTCCCTCCTCTCTCACTAGGCGACCAGCCCTCAAGGGTGAGGACAAGCCAGTGGCAAGCGTCCGCCCAGTTCAATCCACCCCCATTCCTATGATGCCCCGCCATGTCCCCATGAGCAGTGCAGGATCAACCTCAAGTTCCAACCCTGCTGTCAACTTCCCCATCAACTATCTACAGCGAGCCGGTGTCTTTGTGCAGAAGATTGTCACCACCACAGGTGAGTTGCTGATGCTCACAGTGAGTTGAGTTGTGATGCCCATGGTGAACTGAGGAGCAGGGTGAGTTGTTGATGCCCACGTGGGGTGTGGGCGGACGGGCATCAGAGACGCTGGTACTGCCTCTCTGCATTTGAGTAGTTCCCTTGTACCTGGAGGACTTTCCCTGCAGGTGTGCAAGGGGCATGGGCCCGGCAGGTTGTTGGGAGTGAACTCCCTGGGAGAGGGCCTGCAATACTGTCGTCAGTTGTCCTTTTTGGGATAGGGGAGATGCTGTGTGAGAGCTGCGTGGCTTTTGCTTCCTTGGAGCCTCTGCTACCTTCCTGTGCTGCTCAGAAATAAACGCAGGGCTTACTTCTAGCACAGCACATAGGAGAGACAGCTGCACTGCAAGCAAAGGGGTTTGGTGGTGCACCTCCCTGCTCCTGGCTGTGGCTGGCACGTAATTTCACAGACACTGTTCTGTTTCTTCCCCCACTGCCAGATATTGTGATTCCGGGTACAAACACATCCACTGATGTACAGGCAAGAATCAGTGCTGGCGAGAGCATCCACATCATCCGAGGGACAAAAGGTAAGACTTGTGGATAGGGTCCTAGCCAATGCTAATTAGCAAAGAAAAGGATGTAAAAGCATGAATCAGTCCCTTGAGAGGAAAAGAAACAAGAAGGGGAGGAGGTCTGGACTCTGCAGTGGCTCTGTTGCAGCCCATGCTTTGGGTGTGCTGCTGTAGCTGACCCTTCAGGGCTATTGCAGCTGTGGCCACTGCTGCCTCTGAGAGGAGCTGTTGAACTTTGTGGCTGGGTGTCTCATTCTCGAAACACCCACTGCATGTACTGGGGCAGACAAACGCTTCCCGGTGCTCCCAGAGCAAACTTAGTCCCAAGCATGAAGTTCCACATTTCCCCCCGGCAGCACATTGGGAGGGGGTGAGCTCCAACCCGGGAAAGCTGAAAGGGTGGAAATGAGGAGCGAGGAAGGGGGCAGAAGCCCCCCACTGATCTCCCTGCATGATCTGTGGGCTGGCCCTGTGCAGTACTGCTGTCCTGGTCCTGCCTGGGCAGCCTCACGGGCTCACAGAAACCGTGAATGAAGTTGTTCTGCCTGTTCCAGGGACATATATCCGGACCAGTGACGGGCGGATTTTTGCTATCCGGACCACTGGGAAGCCAAAGGGCAATGAAGACCGTCGGACAGCTGCCTCAGGTAGGAGCTTGCGAGCGCTGTGTGAGTCTTGCTCGTGTGCTTTCCTACCCGAGTGTCTGGGGCGGTGTTCCCTGGCTGCCTTCCGTCACGCCTGTGTTCAGAGCTGACCCCACAATCTTCCCATGATGTCCCCCGCCTTCCTTTCCACTGTTGCTTCTTGGCCCCCAGATTTTTCTCCAAGGTTGTCTTTCTCACCTGCTCCGTCTCCTTGTTGCCAGGCTCCCAGAGCTCTTCGCTGGAGTCCACAAGCAATGGCAGACACAGTGCCTCATCACCACAGCTCCCCAGCGCGGAGGAGCTCACTCGGCCCATATCCCCCGACAGCCCCGAGATCATCAGCGAGCTGCAGCAGTACGCGGAGGCAGCAGCTGCCCGGGAGTCCCGGCACAGCTCTCCCAGCACCAACGCAGCGCAAGGCCACCCTGCTCGCATGGACAGTGCGCCCGGCTCAGCAGCCCGAGGAGCCGAGCAGCGCGTGGGGATTCACTGCATGGCTCCCTCCGTGTCTTCAGCCCTGCCGGCCACCAGCCAGCACGTCGATGCCCACTCGGTGTTGGACTTACGGGGCAACAAGCGCAAGTCGACCTCGCCGTCGGCTCCGGAGGAGCAAGCCCGCAGGCAGCAGAAGAAGCGCCAGTTGCCATCGTCCGTGCAGCCGTATGAACACGGGTACCCCGTCTCTGGTGGGTTCGCCATGCCTCCTGTCTCTTTAAACCACAACCTAACCCATCCATTTGCCTCCCAACCAGGAAACTCCTTGTACATGGGCACTGGCTCCTCTTATTACCAGCTGCCCAATTTACTCCCAGACCCTCATCTGGTGTTCCCTGTGACTACTGACCCTCTGCTGACAGCCGGCACCGCCAGCTCTTCTGCTGCTACCTCAGCCACCGCCAGCGTCCCCTCATTCATGCTAAACCCTTCTCTGACAGGGGTGCTGCCCAATTACTCGCTTCCCTTCCCGCAGTCACTCCTGCCCGAGCCCAGGATGTTTGCTCCTTTCCCAGCCCCTGTCTTGCCTAGCAGCCTTCCCAGGAGCATGGCATCTGCCTACCCTGGCTACATGTCCCCTCACTCGGGCTACCCGGCCGGGGGCCTCCTTCGGTCCCAGGTGCCTCAGTTTGAACCCCAGGAGGTCCCAGAGGTGGGATGCAGCTCTAATGACGAGGACAAAGACGACGATGTTATAGAGATCACAGGGAAATAATGGGCCCAGCTCCTGCTCGGTCTCAGCTCTGCCAGGAGGCAAAAGTTGCAGGACCTTTTTGGGAGTCAGGATTTCCCCTCTGGGCCACAGCAGCGGGTGGAGGAGGATACGAAGGGTGTGGCGTGGGCGTTGTTTTGTTCTTTTCGTTTTCTTTTGTTGTTTTTTAGCTGTCAAGGATCTGAATTGTATTAGGGGCTGGGAGATGGGAGGGGGATAGAGTGGACCTGTGAGGGCCGGGGGAGCAAGAGCCAGGGGAGGAGGGAAGCAGCAATGCAAACCATAGGAGTGCCTCCCTCCCACGCTCTGTCTGTCTGTCTGTCTCTGTTCTCTGTCTTGTCTGGAAGGGGGAGGCTTGGTGCTGCGAGTCACTGCCCTTCTCAGGCCTGGAGGCACGGGCTTGACCGCTGGCAGGGCCGAGCTCCCTCTCACACGAACTGCCTTATCTGTGAACTTCTCTCACTCCGGGAGGTGTGGGCCGGGGGAGCCGCTCCAGCAGAGGTTGGAGATAAAGCGTTTTTACCAGGGAGGGAAGGGGGGGCTTCTACGTTGTGTATGTTGGGGGGGGGGGGCTATTGATGTAAAAAAAAAAAAAAAAAAAAAAAACGGGAAAAAAAATAAAAAAAAAAAAAAAAAAAAGAAAGAAACAAAACACCCCACAAACAATTTGTCATCCTCTTCAAATTCACATGAAACTAGTGTGAGGGCTCCAGGCAGGCTCCTGCCGTGGCGAGGAGGGCAGGGCGCTGGCAGGGGGCTCCCCCGGGCACTTCTGGAGAGTCCCGTCCAAGGTAGGTTGGTCCTGTGGTTCTGATGCCAGCTCCGTGTGCCAGATGAGTGGAGCAATCCCAGATGTCTCGGTGGCCGTTGGAGGGGGATCCTGGCGACTTCCCCGGCTCTGTGGCCCTGCCAGACTGTGTGAAGGCCACATCTCACCCTGCCGTGGCCCACCAGATCTGGGGGTAGGTGGGCTCACTGCTGCTTCTGAACAGCGCCAGGCAGTGGAGAAGGTTGGGAGGGGACACTGGACCCAGTGCCGGTTGCTGTTGAATCTGTGATTGGAGCGACTTTCCCCTGCGCAGAATCTCTACATTAATTTATTTCATGAAGACATAATATTTATTGTTTGGGGGACTCTTTCTTTCTACTTTTAAATTAATTTCCATATTAAAAAAATAAGATGCTGGCCTCCATCATGCAGTGGTTGCTTGTTGGGTTGTCTGTGTGGGGAGAAGCAGCCGGCTGACAAAAGCATAGCCTAGAAGCAGGGCCAGCTGCGGAGGTTGCCTGTAGCTGGCCCGTGTCGCGTTGGCTGGATGTGCCCCATCGGGGGATCGTGCCAGAGCAGGGAGGAGCTGCTCCGGGTGTTCTGCGGCAGCCGGAGGGAGGACGCAGTCCTCTTGTCATGGTGGGGCAGGTGGAGGAGCTCACGTGGAAGCCTCCTGTGCTCATTCCCAGGGATGAGGAGGGCCGTGAGGCGTGCCGAGTTGGGAAGGCCGAGCTCCTGCCGGGGAAGCGCCTTTCCCCACGCAGGGAGCGGCACTCAGGCCAGCCCTGCCCTGCCACACGCGTCTGCAGAGGCTGGCCCTAGCCCCGAATGCGAACACGCTGGCCGCTCGCCTCGGTGCAGGGCTCCTGAGGAGAGGCTGGGCTACCCACACGCAGCTGGACTTGGTGTGTGTGACTCTGTGTGTGTGAACGCCTTAGGACGGAGACTTGAAATCCAGGAACCTGTGTCGCATCTGGGTGTCACCTGGCAGGAGATGTGCTCGCCTGTGTGGGATGTCCCTGGAGCGTGGCCGGGATCTTGGAGTAGTGGTAGCTTGTAGGGGACTTCCTTGGCTGGGGCAGGTGCAGTCGCTGGTGTTTGCTGGGACCAACTGGGTGTAGGAAAGGGCAGGATGTCCCGACATCCGCTATCAAAGGGGTGCTGGAAGATGGGGACCTCCCTTCCTGAGAGAGAGAGAGGGGTGTGTATGCACGCGTGTGTTACAAAAACATAATAAAAAATGTTACGGGGCTTTCCTAGTGTCTTTCTCTGTTTAATGGACATTGTCTGTCAAACATAACCACACCATTCATAGAAGCCTTAGATCAACAGTTTAGCTATGCAAATTATTTTAATTATTTTTTTAAAAAAACAAACATTAAAATAGTGCTTTCTTCTTTAACATATCCTAGGAGTTGAAAACCGAGGGGTTCTGAGCAAACTGCTGGACAACTTGTCTTTGGATGCACCATGGAAATAAAAATCAAACCCCCCCACAAAAGTAACAAAGCAAATTAACTGATGGTGTTCATGCAAGTTTCTCCAAAGACTTGACAGTGCCGCGTCTGTGAGTCATGCCCTCCTGTGCTCTGTGCGTCCACCTCATGCACAACCCTGTGACACTGATTGTATGACGAGCTTGCCCAGATGTCCGTTGCATCCCTGTGAGGCTGTCAGTTTTCCGGTGGATTTGGGGAATGGACCTAGGCAAGGGCTTTCCTTGTCGAGAGTAGCAAGTGTTGAGACCTGCGGGCGCGTGGGGGAGGCCGGAGCGTGAGCAGACCCTCACCAGAGCCCTGCCGCAGCCCTGGTCCTCGCTGGTGGTGGTCAGGGTAGTGGGGTTCATCCGAGGGACCCTCCCGAGTCCTCTCTGAACGGGGCTTTTCTGTGGCTGTGCGCTGAGACGAGGCATGAAGATTCGCCTGGGGGCAGTCGGCACCGCGCTCTGGGTGCGGTACCTGTGACTGCACACCGTTTTCTCTGCTCCTTGCCTCTCCGGGAGAGCACCCGGGGCTTTCTGTGAGCAGGCGCTGGCGCAGCCCCATGCCGCTGTCTGCTGTCCTCCCGGGGGTCCCCGGCACAGCCCAAGCCCAGCGGCCGTAGGAGCTGGAGGCAGCTGGTGCTTGGCTACCGTAGGGCGCACGCTTCATGCCACGGGCCAGCTGTTAACGTCCCTGCACCAGGGCGAGGTGCGAGGGCTCTCCCAGCTCCTGCGTAGCCGCGGTGGCTTGGAGACCCCTCGCTGCCCTCCCGCGGTGCGGCTGCCCCCGGATGCGACCCGCTGCAAGGGGCTTCCCCTTGCTGGCAAACACCCGTGGGTCCAGGCAGCCGCGGCACCTCTCTGCCCCACGTAGCAGCCCTGGGCACCCCTTTAACGAGGGGCCCGGTCCCCTGGGCCCCGTCAGAGCCTCGGCTGAGAGCCGTGACGCCCCAACCACGGGGCTCCCAGGGGGGCTGGCAGCGACTGGGGCTGCTCTGAGGCGGCCGGAGGCACCTGCTCTCCCACGGCGCTGTGGGAAGGATTTCCTCCACCCCACAGAAGCCGTGAGGGCGTGCAGGTTATCCAGGGGCTTTCCGAGTGGGGGGACCTCTCAGAGCCCTAAAACTCTGCCGTGGGAGTCCCTCTTCCCCTCATCTGCCCTTCCCAGACTTTCCTCCTCTTCAGCACCTGGTTGTACTGCAGAGGGTCCCGTCTCGGTTTTCCTGAGCCTGGAATAGGGGCTTTCCTTGCACGGGTTAAATTTTTCTTTTGCTGCTGATTTTCTGTCTCCAAATGAGCGGACGGAAGCAGCTGCCAGTTGGTGGCGGGGCCGCGGGTGACACGGAGGACAGCAGTGCAGGACTCTGCTGAGGTTTTGGGACACTAAGGAAGATTTCTGAGCACAGCCCCGAGGCCGGGGCAGAGCCGCAGGGGCCTCGGGTGGGCCGGCTGCCCTCCGCATCGGCCCCCAGCCCTCAGCCCTTCCCTTAGGTGGGAGGATCCCGCTCCCAGGGATAGTCGGACGAAGGCTGGGTACCGCTGCGGGTATGATGCCGCGGGCACGGGGGGACTGTGGCTGCTGCGTGCCCCGGTCTCGGTGGTCTTGTTGCCCCCCTGCTGGCCCGGCTCTCGGGGCATTGTGGGGGGCTGCGGGGTGGGGGCAACGCAGCCCGGCCTGGCCCATGGTGGGCAGGATCTGCTGCGCGCTGGCCCCCGGAGCGCCTGGGAGGTTGGTGGGGTGGATGCAGGTACTCACAGAAAGCGAATATTCTGGCAAGTAAAGGATGGGATTTCCACGGGGCTTCACTAGAAATAATGTATATTTTGGCTTAATGATGTCAGCAAATGGCTGAATGCAAGAGAATTGCTGTTGGTTTGTGGGTGGCTTCCAGGCCAACAGGGACAAGTACGGCAAATACCTTCACAACTGGTGTTTCTCGCCACTCTGGGATGAATTTTGTTAATCCAGTCTTGGAAGGACCGGGGGGGAGGGCTGGGGCGGGGGGCAGAGGTTGAAAGGGGAACGTAGTCCGGCTAGGTTACAGTGAGATGATGGCTCCTTCCAACTCGGAGCAAGCGCTGCCTTCGAAGGGACGACGGTGCGAGTGAGGGAGAGCAACCTCTGCCGCCTCCCGGACCTCTGCCACCGCCCGCGGCTGCGCCGCCGCTTTGTGGCTCCCACCTTGGTGGCACCCGGCTCGGAGCTGGAGTCTCTGGCAGATCCACGGGAGCCGGAAGGAATCCATCACTGAGTCTCATTCTGGGGTTTCTGTTGGTTTGGGATTGGTTTTTTTCTTTCCTTTTCTTTTTTACTACCGCCTTAGTTTGTGGCCTGTCTTTTTGTGGTTGGAAAGAGGAGTATCGCTAGCAGGGTGGGTTGGTCGGTTGGCCCCACGCATGATCATGTGCTTCCCTCTTCTCTCTGTCGAACGGGATGTGCTCGCCTGATCTCCCAGAACAGAGACTTTGAACAATTTGTTGTTTATATGATGTATTTATTTTTACTTGTGTTTCATGTCATTTTTTAAAAAAATAATAAATTGTAAGTTGGTATAACTGCCTGTTGTTTCTCTCTCTCTTTTTTTTTTGGTAAAATGAATGTCAAGATTTTAAAAAGCCGTGTGGTTTGAAGGGGATCGGAGCTGGGCAGGGCATGGGCATCTCTGCAAACCCCAGGTGTGCCACTGCCGGAGCCCGGGCTCAGCAAGCCCCTGTGCCCCGCTGCCTCCAGCGGCGTTTGGGCTCCGCCAGCACCTCTGCAGCAGCCCGGGGCTCCTCCTGCAAGGCGAGGTGAGCACCCCACCGGTTCACGGCGCTGCCGGGGCTGCAGCAAGGAGCTGCCGCCTCCGGAGGGGAGGGAGGCTGGGTGCAGGGGCACTGGGCGCGTGGATGTCCGCAGTAGGGCTGGATGCTGCCGGGTGTTAGGGAACCATTTGTGAGAGCTGGCTGTTTCCCTTCTCTGTCCTCTGTGCTTATTATTGCTGCTGCTAACAATCGTCGTTAAGGGTCAGGGGAAAACAAGGAGAATAAATATTCTGCAGGGCGTAAATAGCTTTGAGTCTCGGAGAGCTGGTGCGGGCTGCGTGCCCTCGCCCCGGTGTGCCCCGTGGGGCACACGGAGAGGCAGTGGGGACTGGCAGGGTTTGAGGTAGTAACAGCGAGGCGTTTCTGCACAGGAAGCTGAGAGGTGTCTCGGAGCCGATGCCCACGTGCGAGAAGGGCCCTGGAGAGACCGAGAAGGGAGCTGCGGGCGGCCCCAGCTCCCTCTGCCCCCTCACAAGGGCTGGGGGTGCCTCCGCACCCGACCGTTCTTGCTGTCCGGGGACGGGTGCTGCCACTTCTGGTGCCAGGCTTTCTGCCGCTGCCTTTCCTGGTGCCGCAGGGCGTTGCAGTAGACATCCAGGCTGGTGCCTGGTGCCCCCAGGGCCCGCGGGAAGCCCTTGTAGCCCGGGTGCAGGTCAATCCGGGGCCGGGGGCTCTGGTGGGTCCCTCCCAGCTCGGCCCCCTTGCTCCGTTTGTAAGGTGGCACCTCCATGGCCTCGTGCCTGATGACGCGGAGGCTGTATCGGGTGAGGGGCCGGGAGAAGGAGCGCTCCACTGCCTGGCACTCGTAGGTGCCCGCGTCCTCCCTTGCCACCTGGCGGATCAGCAGCCCTTGCTCCAGCACCGAGAAGCGCCCGTTGTTCTTGACCTGGGGCAAAGGCAGAGCACGGTGGGTCAGTCCCCAGCGACCGAGCCACCCCTGCGCCTCGTCCCCGCCACCCTGTCCCCGGTACCTCGCTCAGGCCCGTCTCCTCGCCGTGCCGCACCAGCCACCGGACAGTCGTCTGTGGGGAGCGCGCCAGGCACTCGAGGAAGGTTGAGTTCTTCTCCACCCCAAAAACCAGCTTCTCCACAGCAGCGGTCCCTGTGCGGGAGACAGGAGAGGGGAAGGAGTGAGTACCCTGCGTGGGAGCTGCGTGAGAGGCAGGGAGGGAGGGCAGCACAGAGCACCCAGCACATGGTGGGCGTCACAGGGTCTGCGGCGGACGGTGCCGGTGCAGCTGGTGGGCACTGGTTTCCCAGCGCGATGCCGCCCGCCCTCCCGGGCACTGCTGGCGCCCGGGCAGAGCCGGCTGGGGCTCCTCGGAGGGGCTGGCGCTCACCCTCTGCGGTGTCCTGGCACTGGCTGAGCGGGTCAGACTTCAGCACGTCCTGGCAGCGCGCACGCCTGTGGGAGAGCAGACAGGGCTGCGCTGTGGCACCCACCCGGGCTGTGGGACCCTCCGTGGCAGTGTGGTCAGGGAGAAGGGAGGCCAGGGAGGGCTGGGGGACTGGCCGGTGCGGTGGCAGCAGGGGTCTGGGCTGACAGGTGAAGCCTCCGGGGCCGGCAGCTTGCCCTTCCCTGCTCTGAATGCCGTCCCTTTGCAGGGGGACAGCAGGGCTGGCCCGCGCAGACGCTCACCTCTTCTCGGTGAGCAGGTGCGGGGCGCAGGTCTTGCTGTCCCAGGTGCAGTAGGGGTCCCTGGCCAGGCAGCAGTCGGTGCAGGTTTTGCCGTAGAGCTCGCAGCGGTACAGGGAGAGCTGGAGCAGCCCGTGGGTGCTGCTCACAAACAGCTCCTGCTGCTCGGGCAAGCAGAACAGCAGCAGTCAGTACCCCCAGGCTGGAGACGGGGGCTAGCCGGGAACAGAGCTCCCTGCCCCGTGCTGGGGTGGGGGCACAAGGGGAGTGGGGGGCAGAGCCTGCCACTCCCCAGACTGCCCTGGCAGGAGCCCATTCCCTAAATGTGCAAGCCCTGGGGCCAAGGGACCCAGGCAGAGGGGCTGGGGCCAGCTGCCCTCTGTGCCTTGTCCCTTGGCTGCTTTAGGAAGAAGCAGGAGGGAGGACTCACCCGCTTCGGTGATAACTTCATGTCCAGGATGGGTGAAGGCACCTGGAGGGGAAGGAGAGGGTGCTGCAGCCGTGTTGGTCGCTCCTGGGTGCCCCAGCCTGCCAGTGGGGCTGGGACCCCGGGGTGGCAGGGTGCTGGGGCCCCGGCCCGGGTCCCTGGTCCCAGCTCTGCCTGCTCCATGCAAGCAGCCTGGGCTGGCCCTGCTCGCTGTGGGCAGCCCAGGGCAGCCCTGCCCCGCAACTGTGCTTTCAAACCTGGGCTCCGTCCTCCTGTTTTAGTTTGGGCTCCGGTGTGCCTCCCCCATCCCCCTTAGGGACTGGATGGGGAGCTGGGAGACGACTTGGCTCCGGTCCCCCTGGCTCCCCTCCACACTAGCAGCATCGCCTGCCGGGCAGGGCAGGTGGAAGCCACCACTAGTGAGGCCAAGGACCTCTCCGATAGAGGCCAGTGACTTGCTGCAGGAGCTTGCAGGGAGGATGCCACAGGGCAAGGAGAGGCTGTGTAGTCCAGCCACTGTGGTCTAGCCCTGGCCCTCCCGTACCTTAGAGACGCTGATCTCCTCCAGGCTAATCACCTCGGTGCCACGGCTCACCCCGCCGGCCAGCCCCACCTTCAGGACTTTACCTTCATCTGTGAACGCAGCGGGAGAAGGAGCTGTCAGGGCTGGGAGCCACCCGAGCCGGCAGGACCGGTGTGCCATGCAGGCTGCCCTGTGGTGACAGCGTCCCCAGAGCCGGGGTGAGTTCCCACCTGTGCCGAGGAAGAGCACGTCGTAGTGCCGGCTCTCCATCTCCAGCCTGTGCACGAGCAGCCGCCGCAGCCGGTAAGGTACGTTGACCCTCACCAGGACGGGCTGGCGGCCCTGTGGGTACACGGGCTCCCACATCAGCTGGTGGGTGCGCATGAAACTGATCACCTCGTCGGGGAAGTCCTTGGTGGACTGCAGGAGGGGGTCGTATGTCTCGCTGGGGCACTGCGTGGCAACATGGGGGGCTGCATTAGGGCCAGGCCAGCCTGTCCCGCTCCCCCCACCCTGCTCCCCAGCCCCTTACCGTGCCGGGACGGGGATAGGGGACGCGGCCCTTGTACTCTACCCAGCGGTAGTCGAATCCCTCCTTGTGTGCAAAGGGCCCGCTGAAGGCAGCTCTCACGGCAGCCATGGAGTAGACGCAGACGGCAGAGCCGCTGAAGACACCGCTGTGGGGGGAGCGCAGGGCTGTCAGTGTCCCCGCTGCTCCGTGGGGACCAGGCGTATGCACACCCGCGCCCCCGAGCCCACGCTGTCCCCTGCCAGCCCCGGAGTCATGCACGGCACCCACGGGGTGACAGGAATCCCCTTGCCACAGCCAGTCCAGCCTGGAGGACCGCTGGCTGTGCCGATGCCAAGCCTGGTGGTCTGGCAGATGGGCTGGTGAACCAGCAGCAGGGAAAGCAGTGAAACGGCCGGTGGCCCTTCCTCTGCCAGCCCGATGACGGTCCTGCCCTTCTCCCCCTGCAGAGCTCCCTCTGGGGCTGCACTGGCGAGGGGCTGGGCGGCCGGACTGCCCCACGCAGGGGCTAGCCAGAGCCCGGCTCACCTGGAGACTGTGAAGAGGCCAAAGACGATGGGGTTCTGGGGGTCCCGGGTGCGCAGGAGGAAAATATCCTCTGCAAAGAGAGGGGTGGAGGTAAGGCGCCCAGGAGCTGGAGCGGCAGTCCAGGGGATGTAGGCGAGCATCCTCGATGCCATGCCCACCTCCCTGGGACGTACGGGAAGGAGCAGCCGTGGCGGAGCAGCGTTGCTCCCGGCTGCAGACTGGGCTGTGCACTCACCGAGCTGGTCGAAGTGGGTCTCGGTGCCCTGGGGCCCGGGGATGGAGCACACCAGGCGAGCCTTGAGGAATGTGCTCCAGCGGTTGATGAGGCTGCGCTTCCCTCCGACGTCGTTCTGCCAGGCACCAAGAGCTGGGCTCAGTCCAGCCTCTCCGGGCCTCCCCCACTGCCACGCGCTCCTCTGTCCCCACAGCAGGACACCCCCAGCCCCGAGCCCTCTGCTCTGGGGTAGGTGTGGTGACACCCTCCTGCCCTGCTGTTGGCCCCTGCTTGGAATGCCGCTTGGCCCAGAGGAGGCAAAAGCCCACCCGGTGGGACACCCGGCCACGACATGCTGGCCTTTGGTGACTGACCTTGCAGACCCGGGCCACCCTGGCGTGGATGTGCCGCCTCTCCCACTGCCCAGCTTCCATGGCCGTCTCGCGGAAGAAGATGTAGACCTTGTCATCATGCGGGTTGTAGGTATCAGGGATGGCGTAGGCGCCAATGAACGCGGGCTCTGCAGGGGGAAGGAGCAGCACAACATGGCCCTGTGCCCTGATCCGACCCTGTTGTACCGCCCTTGAAAGCCCTTGGGAGCAGTGTGAGACGCTGAGGGGACGCAGGGCGCCCCGTGGAGACCCTGCTACCCGGAAGGCAGAGCCCCAATCCTGGTGTTCAGGCTGCAGCGTGCGTGCGGGAGCATGGGTCCCACCAGAGGCCTCATCAGTGCTTCCCCCGGAGAGGAGAAGGGGGCCAGGCCGCTGAGCTCTGGACCCAGTGCCGGAGCTCTGGACCCCAGCAGGCAGGAGAGCCCCCCGCGCCCCACGGGTCCCCCCGCTCCTACCGTGTAGCCAGTGGTCCTGGTTCTGCTCCGTCCGGATGTAGCTCTGCTCGGCCCCGTGGACCCAGGTCCGGAAGAAGGCAGCGCTGCTGCCCATGAAGTCACTGGAGGTGCCCGAATACAGCTCCCCATCTGCGGGGTCGGAGTGGTGGGTGGGCTGGGGGTACTGCTGGAGGTTGCCTGGCAGGACCCCCCTGTGTCCTCGGAGGCTCGGGGAGGGTGGAGGCGGCAGAGCCTGGCCAGGAGCCCCCTCCAGCCCCGTGACCCAGCACGGCTTCCAGCCCCCAGCCCGCCTAGCCCTTCCGCAGCGCCGGTACGAGGCGGGCAGGCTGGTGACACCGCACATCCCCATGTGCGTGCCGCTCGATCTACACCCGGCATGCGCAATTCTGCGCAGGAACCGCGAGGTCGGGTGAGCTGGGGCAGGACCGGGCTCTGCGGGATGGCTCCTCTCACTCGCACCCGCGCGGGCACCCGCCCAGGACCGCAGCCACGCGCAGCAGAGCAGGGGTGCAGGCACCGCTGCCATCCCCTCCCAGCACAGACCCTTCCCGGCGCTCCCACCTCCCAGCATTGCCTCTGCTCCCCGCTCCCTCTTACCGATGAGGAGCCCTGTGAAGGGTTCGTGGGGGCTGTACGGGCACCGTCCTCGCCCCGATTCCAAGGAGTGGGTCACTAACTGCATGGGGGGAGCCCCGGGACCCTGCCAGAGCCAAAGGGGAGATGTCAGCCCGGGGGCAGGCTGGAAACAAGCTGGACATGCGGAGAAGAGTGGGAAAGAGGCCGGTGTGCTCAGCTCTGCAGTGAGCAGGTCCCTCAAGGGGGCTGCCAGGACCGGGTCCCGTCCCCACAGGGCACCCTGGCACTGCTAAGCCAGGGCTGCTTCTCACCGCGTGCAGCAAGGCCACGCTGGCAGCAGGGACTGCGCCAGGCTGCCCAGCCACCCTCCCCAGGCTCCGGGGCTCCCTCCCCCCGGCCTCGCCAAGGAAGAGGATGGGGACGTGCTGGGGGGGTCTCTTGCCACCTGCTGCAATGGGGACGTGGCTGGCCAGGGTGTCCCTCACCTTCCCCCTGGCTCCCAGCTGGATGAAGGCACAGACGGGTTGGTAGGAGCCGGTCCCGCAGGCGAACACGTGGGTCCTGTTGAAGGGCTGGAGGAGGCGGATGAAGTTGGCACACTCCGTCTGCTCAAGGGGAGATGTTTGTTACTGGTCTGAGCCCAGGTCTGGGCACTCATGCCCAGCCCCGTGGCGTGTCTGCTCGGGATGCAGGAGCCCGGCCAGATCCTTCCCTGGCAGCCAGGAAGCTGAGCTTAACTCCCGCTGGCTCAACACCCTCGTCGCAGGCAGACCCCACGCTCCCTTTCGGGGCGATGTGGGTGTTTGATATCCATGGCAAACCGCAAAAGGCCGCGAGCCGGGGGCTGCCAGCCCTGCTTACCTCCACGTTCTTCCCTGCCAGCTGGCAATGCTCAACCTGCTCCCTGGAGGCTGGCCAGAAAATCTGCAACACAGAGACCCCACTGATGCAGCCCTGCTTTCCTTGACCTGCCCGGATCTGCTGGCTCCCACGGGCACCGGTGGGAGCGGGCTCAGCCGAAAGCCGCTGCCAGGCTCAGGCACATGGTGAGGACGTGGGGCTGCTCTGCGACGGGTCTGACACCCCCTCGGGTCCCCAGGGCCCAGCCGAGCTTGGCAGGCAGCTTACCAAATAGGCTCAGAGTGAGCCTGGCGTGGGGACAGAGCCTGGGTGGGCCACGGCACGCCCAACGGTGGGCAGGCTCTCCTGGATCCCGGCCCGTGGGAACGCCAGGCTGCAGCGCCTTAATGGGCTTTCCTTTTGTTGGGCTTGGGCTGCGCACCCTGCCAGCAGGATGTCTTGGGATGACATTAGCGGACTCGCTGCTGGAGCCATGTTAGCTCTTGCAGCAGCAGCAGGGACTAGGTGTGATAGCAAGGCCCCGGGCACTGCCCTTCCACCCGCACCCGGGGTCCACCCGGGTCTCCTCTCCCGGCCAAGCCCGGCGTCAGCCTGTCCCAGCGGGGCTCAGCACCGCCAGGGATGGGTTGACCCCACTGATTGAGACATCCTGGTGTAAATGTGTCCCCGGTGACGCTGGAGCAGCCCAGCTCGCAGCACATCCACCTCCACGCCCCGGCACTGGAACGAGGAGCGGCTCCCGGGAGGAAGAGGACAGCCTGGCCAGGGTCACGCTCACCCCCTCCTCCCAGCACTGACCTTCTCGGGCTCTCTGCTGGGATGGTCCAGGTGGAGCAGGAAGATGTGGTTTTTTCCTCCCACCATCAACCAGGCCCTGTCTTCATCCACCAAGAGGGCTTGGAAATCCAGCCCATCCCCTGAGGCCAGCAACAGGCGAGAGCTGTTGGATTTCAGCAGATCTAAGGAGCACAAGGCGGGAGGAAGAGAAACTCATCCATGAGCGACACAACAAGCAGCCAGAAGCCCCTTGCTCCCCCTCTCCGGGACAGCTCTGGCTACTCACCCCTGCCCCAAGGGAACGCGACTTTCCTGCCACTGCCTTAGCAGAAAAATACCACCCTTGGTGCCCCAAAGCTCAGCGTGTAGCCTCCTCCCATGAGCCTACCTGGAGGAAACGGTGAGTCGCCCCTACAAAGAGGAAAACTACCCCGGCCTTGCCCTGGGCTGGTTTGCGGGGCGCGGGGCAGGACAGCGGTCCAGCCCCAGGAGCCCAGGTTGCTCAGCTTCCAACCTGCCTCTCAGGGGAGCTCTTGGAGCCCCAAAGCCTCTACACCCCGAAACTGTGGGGAGAGGGCTGAGAACACAGGAGACTCGCTTCCCGTAACTCCCAGCATGTTTTCCCTGGGCTTCAGATCAAGAGAGTTTATATAAGAAAGGTTTGGGCTATTTGCTGGGGTGCAGCATCTCTCCAAGGAAAGGCTGTGTGACACCACAGCCCAGCCCGGACACTTCTCTCCTCTGCCTGTCCCCAAGCCTTCTAGTCTGTGAAGTGCCTGCTGGCTGCTGGGCTCTACCCCAGGCACAGGGACGGGCAGGTGCATGGGGGCACCGGGACAGACAGACTGATGGATGGCTGGTCCCTGGCCCAGGGAGCTTGTGAGGGACATCCCCATCTGTGCCCCCAGTGCCACTCTGACCCTGCATCTGCCACCCCGCATTTTCCCCCGCTTTGTCCTGAGACACAGACTCAACCCAGCACTAGACCGGCTCAGGAGAAGGGCTTTTAAGAGCACCCCTTTGGCACTGCCGGAGGGAAGAGCCACCTTGCTGAGGGGGGAGGTGTGCCATGGACCCCCATGGACGCGGCAAAGCCTCTGCTGCTCAGGCTGCGGCTCCTCCTGTGCAGAAGCCCGGGGGCGGCTAGTGTGGCCCCTCCGGCACAGTTGCAGGCGTGTGGGTGTGCGAGAGGGACAATAAGCTCTTGTATCTTGGCTAACCACTCCTGAAACCACATCCCCAGCACCCGCATCGGGCCGTGACGTGCAGCGCCAGGTTTTGGGGCTGGCTGCCCGGGCGAGCATCCCCCGGCACGGCAGGGGCGGCTGCTGCACCGGACACGGCATGGCAGCAGCTGCCGCCCCGGCGAGCGCCTGCCCCCAGGGATCAAGGCAGGAGAGACCGGCACCGAGGCGAGCATAGAGCTCCTAGAAATCGTCACACATCACTTTCCTCTTCAAAGGTGGCGGGATCAGGCTAGGGAGAGGGTGAAGGCTGGATGTGCGCGCAAGGCTGCTCTTGGCTTTGGTGCTGTGCGGGGAAAGGAGCCGTGGGAAGGGGAGATGGAGATGGGCTGCTGCTGGGTGGAGACTGGAGGGAGGTGGAGCGCGGCTGGAGACCCGGGGCGATCTGTAAGACCCAGGCTGAGAAATTACCAAAAGTCATGTGGATGGAAGCAGTGTGCCAGGAGCTGGGGGAGGGAAGCTGCCGAGGGGAGCCGGTGCCGGCCAGCGCGGACGGGAGCGTGGGCAGACGTGCGGCCCCGGGCGCAGGTGGGGCGTACGTGGGCACGGGCACGGCTCCGTTCAAAGGGGACCGGCTGACCTGGGAGGTTGCGTCTCTCTTCCTTCCACCCCGTTTCCAGGGCAGAGGGGAAGCGGGGCCAGCGTCTGCGAGCTGGAAATGCCACTGACGTCGCTCATCCCTGCGGGGGAAGGACCTGCTGGGCCGCAGGCAGCAGGCAGGGGTCCCTGCCCGGATCCACACTGACGCAGCCAGGCTCGCTCCCGGCTGTCGTTTCCTTCTCCCCTTCCTCCGGGGTCAGAGCTCCGGTTACTGTGGGACACAAGTCCCCCTCCGCCAGGAGCTGCTCCCAGCTGTGTCAGGGAGCTCCTGGCCCTCCTTCCGCTCCCACACAAATTGTGCCACAGCCCCACTTCACTCCCCACTATCCCTCGGGTACCCACGGGCACTCCTCTGGGAGCTGTGGCTACAGGGGGGCAGATCTCCAAGCCATTTCCCACCAGCTGGATGGGATTAACAGCTGAATTCCTGTCCCTGCCCGCGGGCCATTGTCACCGCTGGGTCCCCAGCGGGCTGCTGTGCTTTGCCCACCCTCCTGTGTCTGCCAGCGCTCACGGGACCTGCCGGATCCGGGGGGGAACGCCAGGCAGGGCACCAGGGCGTCGGGCTGGGGTGGGTCAGAGGTTCAGCCAATACATGGGGGTAATTAAGCGGAGGAGGGGCAAGGCTGGTCACCCTCTGACCCGCCCCGGCCCCGTCGGAGCACAAGGCCAGGCAGGATGATGGAGGAGCCCTCCCTGCTGCTGCGATAGCGCGTGGGAGGACCCAGGAGGGACTCCCTGCCCTGCACCTGCACCATGAGACCCACGGCAGCGCCGATGATCGTGACGGCCTGAGCCTGGCTCTGTGGCACGGTTCCGCTCCCTCACCAAGGGGCCGTCGGGTGCTGTGGCTCCAGGCCCCGTACGCGGGAAGCCGCTGTGCACGAACCAGCCCCTTCTAGCCCCCAGTCCAGCTACAGGCACACGGCATTTGATCCAAGCCCCAGCCCTCGAGGCAGGGAACCAGGCGGTCTCTGCAGCAGCTGCGCGGTGGCTAAACCGATGGGTGAGCCCGCAGAAACATCCTCTCTTTTGTGTTCATTATCTCCCAAGGCCACGGTGTTTTTCTTTATTGTCGGGACCACTGTAACCGCCTTGTCCCATCCATCATCTCCGCCTGCCCCTTAGCCGCAGCATCCTCAGTGCAGGGCGACCCTGGGCTTCCTGGGGTCACAGCCCGGCTGCGCCGGGGGGCTGTCCTCTCCCCTTCCCCCAGCCGTCACACAGAGCAGACCACAGAGGAGATCCCTGAAGCCCAGGGGAAGCTTGGCGCTAAATCGGGCTCCAGCCCCTCGCTGCCGTTGGCTGATAAGAGACGTGCCGGCGCAGCTTTTGGTGCCGATAACCAGAGACCCACCAGCCTCCCGTGCTCCTGAGCACTTGCTGCGTGGCCATGGCTTCTGGGTCCTGCCCAGCTGGGCTGGCTGCAGATGAAAGACTGGCAGAAGACCCATTTGTCTCAACTCCTAGCTGTGCCCCGGGTTATTACAGTAAGCGGAGCTGGGCGGCGCGCTGCGGTTTCGCTGCAGAGCTGCGCTGCTGTACGGCCTCAGAAAACAGAGAGGCTCAGCTCCGGGCAGCGCCAGGGCTGACCCAGCCTGACCCGGCTCACCCGGAGGCTGCCTCTTGCGCGGCTGTGATCGCCGGCGTGCTATTATAAACCTCCTCCTCGGCAAGGTGGGAGCCGCTGCTGTTGTTCCTGGCCCCGTGCCCCGTGCCCCATCCTTCCTTTGCTCTCCCAGCCCTCGGTGCTGTCATTTCCTTCTCGCAAGCCTGCTTGCGTCTTCTCCCCCCGCCCCCCAAGGGCTCTGCCTGTCTCCCCCATGCTGGGATCTGAGCGCAAGGCTGATCCCGTAGACGGATACTCAAAGGTCTCCTTTTATTCTTTTTTCTTCTAAGAGTTTTTAAACCTAAACTTCTCAAGGCATTGTGTCCTTGAACCTGCCCTGTGCTGTCCGTGACTCACATCCCCTGCCATTGTTCACGTTGTCCTTGAGCCCTCCCGATGCTGGGAGCTTCCTCTCCTGCCTCTGCCCAAGCCTCGAGGGCACGTCTGGCCCCAACACGCTGTGGGGCTTTGAAGTCCCTCCGTGCTCCCGCCGCCCCAGCAGCCCTGCTCTGCCTCCTCCGGCTCCCAGGAAAGGCAGACCCTGCGCCGTGTTTCCGAGCCGGGCTATCAGTGGGGACCACCTCCCCGCAGGGACAGCCTGCATCCCTGGGAGGTCCAGCCCTCTCCAGCCACGAGCTGGGGGCATCTTCCAAATTGCCGGTGGCCACTGCCCAGCGAGCAGCTTCTCAGGGTGATGGGGCAGGCCAAGAGGGTGGCCCCAGAGCCGTGAGCGGGGTGCCCACGGGAAAGCCGCACTGGCACCTCCCAGGCGCGGGGCAGGGCTGGCTGGGCCCTGCCGACTGCCACGTCCAGGGCAGCACCGGGGATGTGCTGATCTGTCTGTCCCCCAAAGCAGCTTGCTCTTTTCTGCATAGGAGAAGCTGAGAGCGGGTAAACTGGCCAAGTCCACGCTGCAGGTCCGTGGCAGGGTGTCCAGCTGCCGGGCTGGCAGGGCTCTGCTCTAACTGCTCAGCTCATTCCCCTGCAGAGCCCTTTCTCAAGATACTCTCCCCTTTCGCACGTCTCCGCTGGGCTGACACCGTGCTACCTGTCCGTCTGCTCCTGTTGCACCCTCAGACCACCGCGAGCGGCCCCCCCTTTGCACGAGGCACAAGAAGAGCGAAGCGTGCCTCCCCGGGAGAGCTCAGACTCTAAACAGGCAGGACAGATGGGGGGGGAGGGTGAAGTGCAGCAGGGAAATGATCCGCACGGCGGATCAGCCTCTCCTCGGCAGGAAAGGAGGGGTAAGGGCAGAAGGGCTGAGCTGGGGCAGGACTGTGCTGGTGGGAGGGGGCTGCCAGCGCTGCCTGGGGCTCCGTGTCCCCATTGCACTGAGTGTGGAGACAGGGAACATTCCCCTGGGGCTGCCCAGGTCAGCTCCAGCCCAGGACACACCGCAAGATGCCCAGAGTGAGTCGGAGCAGAAGGAGACATCCCTTCTGGTCCCGGTGTTGCGCTGGACCCGGGCAGGGCGTTCCCTGCTCAGCCCCCTTCTCCAGTGCCAGCAGGGGCTGTGCTTGGCGCCGCGGCCACGAAACGTCCCAAGGGCCCAACGTGTGGAGGTGTTGCAGCCACAACCGCAGGGGTCCCCCCGAGCCCCGGCCACCCCCTCGCTCCCTGCCTGCAGGACGCTCTCCCCGCCCTCCCAAGCAAGGCTCAGACCCCACGGAAATGCGCCTGGGCGGCCCCCTTACCTCTGTAGGCGAGGCGAAGGCGCGGGGCGTGCTGCTTCCATGCCTTGCTGCTGCCCGGCTGCTGCAGGAGGAGGCAGAGGAGGAGCGCGGCGAGGGGCAGCCTGCGGCCGGGGGCACCACGCATTCTGGCGCTCGGCAGCGGGGAGGGGGCCGCTCGCCCTCACAGTACCATGGTCCGGCGCCGAGATGCCACCTCCACCGCCAGCTGCAAGCAGAAAAGGGGGAAGGCTGCACCGCGGCGGGCTGCGTGCGGGTCGAGACCCCCGTCTCGCTGGCCCCTGGCTGGGGAGGGTGCTCGAGGGACGGCGAGTGACAGCTCGGCAGGTCTGCAGGCAGCTCGTCCCCCAGAAGACGTCAGGCCAGCTGCCTGGCGGAGAGAAGCCACCAGGAGCAAGTGGCCAGCCCCCCGCACACCCCCAGCGCTGCAAAACGAGCCGGGGCTGCTGCTGCGGGGGGAGGTCACAGCCCCGGCGAGCTCGGCGTGCCGGGCCAGGGCGGCGAGGCACAGGCTGGGGACCCCGCAGCACCCGCCGCAAGCGCCTCGTCAGCGTTTATCTGAGCAGAGCACCTGCGGGCTGCCCGGGCGCCGGGGCCCACCCCTCCCCGGGGAGCGCGGGCTCACGGGGAGACAAGGCTTGTCTAGAGGCGCTCGCACAGCCCGAACCGGCCGGGCTGGGAGGGAAAGCGGGGGCCCAAGGAGGCGGGCGTCTTGCTGGCTGAGCTGTCCCCGCAGCCTCGGCAGTCATCGGCGGTTCTGGCAGGGCGAGGAGGATTTCTGAACATCTCCATTGGTGTGAGCCGTGCCGGTCCCCACTGGGACACCCTGCACCCTCCACCTCCCGGAGCTGGCAGGGCAGCTGGTGCTCACAGGGCCAGTTTGGGTACCGGGAAAGGCAGCTGTGGCTGGGAGACCCGCTCACCGGCTGCCCCAGCTGCCACCCGGGAGCTCCAGCACATTTCATGCCCAGGGACTTCAGAAGACCAGCTATTACTGCCTGCCTAGGGGATGTGTGCGGCGTGCTGCCAGCGTGCCCACGGCACGTGGTACTCAGGAGCGCTTGGATTTGAGCATCCTGGAGGTGACCGACGTGAGGGAAGAGGTGAGGAGTGCTTGGGGAGTAGTACACCCTCCAGCAGGCTCTCGGAGCTTGGCCATCCTCTACTAAATATCTGCTCAGACCCCAATGCTTGGCCAGAGCCTGGTGAGGGATCCCTAATATTCATCTTATCTCAGCTTGGAGTTAAATCTTGTCCCTCTTACTGAAGGGGGGATTAAAGTTTTGGAGTGCTGTCCATAAATGCCACTTTTGTGATCCCTTCAGCATCCGCTGTGGCTGCGTGTGTACACGATGCATCACTC
The DNA here is from genome assembly GCA_009819775.1 of Phoenicopterus ruber ruber. Taxonomy (NCBI): domain Eukaryota; kingdom Metazoa; phylum Chordata; class Aves; order Phoenicopteriformes; family Phoenicopteridae; genus Phoenicopterus; species Phoenicopterus ruber. The sequence goes on from CM020224.1 coordinate 20,033,959, forward strand.
TGGCCGGTAGCTCTGCAAATTGCCTGGTCACCGCAGACCTCGCCAAGGCCACCAGCATCCGTTGGCTCCGGGACGCTGCGGGTTGGATGGCCTCGCTTACATTTACACCCCCTCGGAGGCGTACCGGGTTTCACAGCCTCGTCCGCCAGCTCCCACTCCTCCCGCAGGGAGCGGGGCTGGTCTGCCAGCTCTCAGCAATCAATTCAGGCAATTCAGATGTTTTTTCCCCACTTATAAATGTCCCGGTTCCTAAATGGCAGCTCTGACTAACCCCCCTCTCTTGCTGCATATTAAGTTCTTCCAGTCCCACGGCTGAAAGGCTTAAAATGAGCTTTTTGGCTCATTCCTGGCCAGAGGCTCTTGGCGCAAGGAGCAGGGGATTTCTGCCGCCCCGGCGAAGGGCTCTGTAGGAGGGATGCTGCAGCCAAGCCTTTCCAACTGCCTTCGTCTCTGCCCTCCACAAGAAGGAGCACTGGGCTCTGCTTCGGGAGGGGGTTTCGGGCTTGCGGAGGTCGGGGTTTCTCTCCGTAGGGAGCAGGCAGCAGCCCGTGGGGCGCAGCCCGTGGGGTGCAGCCCCTTGGCACAGCTCCTCTCCTGCCCATTCCCTGCCCTCGCTGCTGTTTGCTCTCGCTCTGGCCAGCGCAACCTGCTGCTGCTCCGGAGCCTTCCGCCATCCCAGGAGACCTGGCACCACCCCGGGACCCTCGGGGTGGCGGCGGTGCCGGTTTTTGTCTCTCCTTAGTTCGGGGCTGCTCTCTCAACCCATCTGTCCCTTGCCTGGGCCGACTTTTCAACAGGCGAACCACCGCCCAGGGAACAAACCCACAGACATGATGGGTGTAGCTAGGTTTAAACTGCTCATTGCGTGACACATTGATCACGGAGAGGGGGAGTTCCCAGGTAGGAGCCCCATCCCACACTGGGGACCCGCTAACGGGCAGCACTGCCCTCGCTTCCCCCACAAACACCTTCCCAGCACTCAGGGACGACGAGCGGCTTTCCTGTGCCCGGGATGCTCCAGCAATTTCAGCTCTTCCCCGTGCTCAGCCGTCTGCAGCGGAGTCTCCCAGACCCATCCCGCTGCTGACTTGCGACCATGCCCTGAGCGAACGCTGCTGTCCCGGGGGTCAGCGCAAGGACATGCCTGGGATTTGACAGGGAATTTTTTTTTTTTGCCAATGTGCATTCGGTTGCTGGAGGACTTGGGAAAACGCTGGCCTCTAATTGCAGCTTTCTATAAATGGAGCAGGGCCTGTGCTAGGCTTAGGTTCGGGCTAAGCCAGCCCTGGGAGGAACCTTTCGTGACCCGGAGCGCCGGGGGACGCCAGGGTGGGTCGGGATTCTGCGGATGGCAGGCAGGGCACCGCTCCTGCCTCCGGGGCACGCTCACGCATGGCCCCGGGGCGAGCCTGAGGGCTGCCTCGCATGCCTGCGGCAGGGGCCGGGGCGGCGGGGCAGGCGTGCGCGCTCCCGTGTACGGCTGGCTTACACCACCGCTTCGTCGCCTCGCCCCGGGGACGCCGAAGGCAGGTTTGCTGGCGGCAGGAGCCGCAGCCACGCGCGGGAGGAACCCAGAGCCCTGGCAGAGCTGGGTGCAGGGTCAGAAAAGGTGGGGATCTTGCTGGAGGGGCTTGCAGTGGACAAGGAAAGAAAAAACTGTCAGAGGATAACTTCCAGTAAGACAGGCTGCCCCTACATGTCATTCTGTCACCAAGCCTTGGGGGCCAGGCAGCGGCGAGGGACTCGGCACGTCCGTCTCCCGACGCACCACCGAAATCCCAGCAGCAGCTCCCCGACGCGGCCGTGCCCGCAGCCCCTGGCGCGGGGGCATCCCTCACTGGGCCCGTCGGAGCGGGGACACTGGGGGAGACACGGCGGGGCCACGGCCCCTGCCTGTAAACCTCTGCCCAAATCTGCCTGGAGGTGAAGAGCTCGGCAGAGGCAGAGTTTACACTGAGAGGGGGAGCGCGGGTGTCTAGTGGATGGAAACAAGCTGCGGATGATGAATCCAGGGTTAAATTAAACACTCCCGACAGCTTTAAATAATCAACTGTCCAGAGCTGCAACTATTTCTATCTCAGTTTGGAGAGGGAAGTGCTGATGAGGGCAGGCTGCTGGGTGAGGGGACGTCTGGGGGTTAAGGCAGGGGGGGTTTCATACTCGGGGCACCACGGGGCCTGAGTGGGGAGGACATGGGGGATTGCAGCCCTGTTTCGGGGGGCTGGCGGTCGCCAGGAGTGCCTTGGTGTAGGTGGCACGGGCGGTGACACCGCGGCGCTGGGCTGACTTTGTGCCAGCAGCCCAGCGATGCCCTGGTGCCAGGGGTTACCCTGTGCCCTCCCCTCCCTCCTCTGCACCGGTGACCTGCAGAACTCCATCAGGTTTAAGGGTCTGGGCTGTCATCTAGAGCCACCATTTCCTGGCATAGTGCTGAATTTCTCCTTTGGAGACAAAGTCTGCTGGAAGGTCTTGCTGGAGACTGAGCAGCACCGGGAAGAGACAGATCCCTCCTGTTTGAGACATGCGGGTATGGGAGGGAATTGTTTATCCGTGAAAGCACCAATTTCCTCCCGACAACGCCTATTTGCTGCGATGCCATGAATAGTGTAAAACAGCCCAAATTTCAGAGGGGGGAGGGCCCTGGCAGTGGATTTATCGGGCTATGGATTATCTCCCAAGAGAGAAGAGCATGCTGAACTTGAGCTCTCCAGCGATCCTGCGGCACTACCAGCAGCCCCCGGTGCCGCCTCCCTGCCCAGCGCAGCCCGTCATGCCCTCCATTTTCACAGGCCCCGATTGTGTCCCAGCTAATCCCCACACGCCATTTGCAGCCTAGTGCCTTCTTCAGTTACACCGCGGGGCTGGCCGGGCCACGGGCGGGAGGAGAAGTGCTGGCCCCCAGCAGCTGGGGGACCGCAGGGGGGGAGGAGAGGGGCTGCAGCCCGGTGTCGGCATTCAGCCGCAGCGATCCTTCCCGCGGGGGGACGGGAACGCTGTGCCAGGGCTCGCCGGGAGAGCCTCAGGGAGCTGAGACCCCCGCCACAGGCTGGCGCTGCCCGAGGCTCCCGAGCAGCCAAGCCTCGGTGCTCAGACCCGAGCCCCACGCTCCTGAGACGGTCCTGCCTGCCCCCGCCGAAGCCCTGGGCGCGGGTGGGCTCCTCGCTGCCCGGGAGGGCAGGTACCGCTCTGCCACTTTTGGGAGCCGGGAGAAAGGAGTCTGGCAAAGAAACAGGCGCAAAACCAGGCAAGGAGGCCCAGCAGACAGGACGGACGTGCCCTGCCGTCAGGGACTCTCCCCCACGCCTTCCCACAGCTCAGCCGGGGTGCCCGTCCCCGCGCGCACATCTGCACGGGGGTTGTGCGCACGCCGCGTGCACAGCTGGAGCTGTGGGCCGTGTGCCATGGCGCGCACCCCTGCCCGTGGCTGTCCCTCTTCCTAAAGCGCTGCCTGCCCCCCTTCCTGCCCGCGCAGGCGCAGGAACCCTCCCTGCTCAGCCCGGGGCCTCGGTTGTCCCCCCTCATCCCGCGCAGGATGATGGATGCCCCAGCAGCTGCAGGGAGAGGCAGCTGTCGTCCTTCTCCAACCGGGAGGACAAAGCCACCGGGGTGGGCCCTGGGCTCCCTCCCTGCCTTCCCCCAGAGCTGCCTGGCCGGGGCAGGACCGACGCCGGGGAAGTCGGCAGCGCTGAGCTGCTTGTGGGATGGGGATGGAGGCACGGGATGCTCCTGCAGCAGGACACAAGTCGGGACCACAAAAGCCAGCGCCAGAGCTCCAGCGGCACCAGGGCGTCACGGTGCGGCCTGCGAAATGGCAGGGTTTCCGCGGACCCCTCAGTAACACGGGTCACACGTGCCTGCACAGAGCCCCAAAGATCGAGGGGGGAGCAGATCTTGGAGCGTTTGAATGGAGGAATTGTTGAACAGCAGCAGAAAGCTGAGGTTGCTCAAGCTTCGCCCGCGTTTCTCTGCCATCTCACGGCAAGGCTGGCCAGCAGGCTCCCTTCCAGCCGGGACATCTCCCGACAGCCTCCTATGCTCCCGCCTCCTGAGATTAAAGCCCACGATCGCATTAGCCCCAGATCGCCCTTCCTTGCCAACCGCCGCTGCCGAAGCGTGCCAAGCCCCGCGCGCGGGGAGGAATGAGTTCCAGCTGCCGCTGGCACGCTGCGGCCCGTCGGCCGGGCTGCGCTCGCTCCGCGCCGTCAGCGCGGCACCCCTGCCAGGCGGGAGGGCTCCTCGCTATCGCGGACCTGGCGGTGACGGCGATGGGACAGGGACAGCCCCGTGGTCTGCGTGGTGTCAGGGGGACTTCGCTGCCTGTGGTGACACTTCAGAGCGCGAGTGGGGTTTTTTCCCTTTTTTACTTCTTACGTGTGTTCATGTGCAAACGTTCCTGGTCCCCGAGACCTGGCATTAAGCGCACGCCAGCTGCGCTGCCGCGCAAACACGGGCCTTCGGCTCCGCAGCTGGGTTTCCTCCTCCCGTGTTGCACGGACAAAGCGGTGTCCGTCCCGGGCTGTGAACCCGTCCGTCAGCGCTGCCCCGGGACCCCAGCAGAGCCCAGCTGCCTCTGCCCTGCCCCGCAGGCAGGAGTTTTCGGTCTGCCTGGGGCCTTGGCAGGTGGAGCTGGGCTAGCTCCTCATCTTTAAGGGGTAAACCTTTACGTTCAGAGGGGCAAACACAGCATCTCCTCTAACGGTGTTCGTCTCCCTGAAGTTTCCGTAGCTTAAGGCACGCTCTGGTTGGGACCACATCCTTTGAAAGCAAATGGAGAATTCTATCAAGCCCATGGCTGGCCAGGATATTAATAACTGTTTATGAAGGGATAAGGAGCTGGCTTCACTTAACATCCTGCTAATCCCTTTCTCGGGAGGCCGCTGGCTCAGCCCCTACCCTTCCCTTGCTACTGAGAGAGAGGTGAAGCCTGCTCTGGCTTGGCTCGCGGGCGTCGGGCCGGGAAGGTGGCCCAGCCCCCAGGCTTGTCACTGCCCGGCGATGGGCATGGACACGGGCTGGAACGGCCCCTGCTTTCAGCCAGCCGTTCCCGCAGGGCTTCTTGGTGTTCCCGAACGTGCTGCTTGAGGCAGGTAGTGCCAGCCGAGCGACCTGCGCCGTTCCTCCCTCTGATTCACCCCCAGGGCAGCCAGCACCAGGGGGGCAGCAAGTGCGGAGAAAGCCGGACGGAGACGCAGCGCAATTGCACCTCGCAAGTCTCCTCTCACCTAAAATGCTGCCAGAGTACAGGCAGCGTCCAGCGCCACCGGGCCGCTGAGTCTGGGCAAATACACCTCGGGGAAAGCCCCGGCAGGCAGGGACTTCTTGGCACGCCGAGCACCCTCTGGCTCTCTCCTTGCCGTACCAGCGCCACGTGTCCCCAGCTCGGTTCCCGGCTGTCGCGCCTGTATCTCCAGCCCAGAGCAGCGCTAAGGTCCTGCTGCCAAGCCCCAGCTCAGCAAGACGCTGCGGGATGCCGCCCAGGCCAGGGCTCCCGGAGGGAAAAGCCATGCCAGGAAGCCAGCTGGCAGCAGCGCAGAGGCAAATTCGGAGGAAGAAGGCTGGGGTCCTGCCCAGCCAAAGCAGAGGGTCAGAGAGGTGGGACAAGTGCAGAGCAGGTTTGCCTCACGCTGGGCAGCAGCCGTACAGCTCACCTCCGCCCAGCCAGGATTGACTGGGCGTATTAAACGCCGGATTAACTTGGCGTATTAAACTCCAGATTGACTCGGCGTATTCAGCTCCCAACCTGCCTCCTAATGCAACTGAGAAGTTTAAAATTCTTTCACGTTTGGGAAGGGGCTTGCCATCCTCTGATGCTGTGGTAGAGAAAAAGTACCCAAATAAGGTAGCGAAGAGGCTCCGTGCCGCCCGCTGCGCTGCCAGGCCAGCTCCCCAAAGCCGCGGGAGTCCCCAGAGGCAGCGCCGCATTCCTCAGAGCCATTTATACCACGACGCTGCCCGCGGCTGAAACCCACCCTTGTCACCTGTCCGCCACATGGCCTGACATTCAATACAGCCCTCGGGAGCCTCGGGGAGCTCTGCCCCGCTCGGGAGCCGTTTTCTGGGCTTCAGGCTTTCCAGGCTGGGTCTGGGTGAATCATGCACGTGCTAAAAGCTGGCAGGGGCTGCAAGGCCAGGAGTGAGCGTGGGCTCCAGCCAGGGACAGGTTTGCTAATGCCTCTGGCCCCAAGCTGGCTGAAGGGCCTCTGCTGGGGAGAGGGGCTGGGTGACACGCAGGGTTTTTGTACAGAGCTTGCCACCCCTGGGTCACCGGCTCGAACCCGGGCGGGCTCAGCCATCACCCAGTGTCACGGCTGCTGGCCCTTTGGTGGCCCCTAGAAAAGAGGTGGTGGGCTCGGTCAGGGTCCTGGTGGGCACATACCAACATCCTAGGGGGTCTCTCTGAAGCACCCCAGCAGAGAGCCAGGGCTGGAGACAGCTCCATCCCCAGGGCTATCTCATGAGAGAACCAGCCCCGGGGAGCGGAGAAGCATCCCCGCTCCCTGGACAGGCAAGCTGGGGTCTGCTCCAGCGCTCCCACACCAGACCCTATTGCCACCTTAAGCCGCCAAGGCGTTTTGCAGCATACCTGCAGAATTTGCAACACGCATTTTCTCCATTCGCAGTGGGATTATTGCTTCCCGCCTCCAGACCTACTGGGCAGGGATGCTCAGCACCTCTCGGAGAGCTGTCGGCTTCACCGCATGTCCCCCAGCTATAATCCCAGGGCCGCTCCAAGCGGGAGCTGGCTGCGAAGCACCTGCTCCACTGCGCAGTGACCCGGCTCATCCGCTTCACCACGACCAGCCAGCAACACGGCTGCCGGTCGCGCTCCCAGGGCCTCTCGCTGTCCCAGCCGGGGCTGCCCGCCTCCCCCGAGACTTGAAAGCTCGGCAGTGTTTTCTTTTCATCAAGAAGAGCCCTGCTCTCTGCCCTCCCCGGCCCGCTGCACTAATTGGAACAGGCTGGGCAGGCGTGGGGGGGCCTTTGCCAGAGAAAGTATTTTAATGAGGATGGAGGGTGCCTGCGCTGGTATCTGCTTCTTCTCAGAGCCTCTTGCTGGGCTCCTCGGTAATTACAGCCTGGATTGCCGGCTCAGCTCTCTGGCTTGCAAGCCTCGGACCCCTGCAGAGCACCACGCTCCGGCAGCCTCCTCAACGGGCTGCCCGTTGCGCTGACACGCTGCTCGGGGAGCCGGGGGACACGTCTTTGCCTGGCGACCAGCTCCCGAGCGGCTGAGCTCGCTCGCAGTCCCCATCCCAGCAGCTCCGCTGCGGCAAAGGGAGCTGTCTGGGGCAAGGCTGCCGCCTCCGTGCGGGCTATTTCCTAGGATCAGCGACCGGCGGAGACGCCGCGGGTGGATGCCGGGCTGTTCACCCCAGCTGGCTGCTCGGTCATTCTTCCCCAGGAGACACCAGGCCAGCTCCAGGCTGAGCTGAAGATGAAGGCACATCTGTCAGGGGTTGGGGCAGGTCAGTCGCTGGTCGGCGGCCACAGCTTTTGTGCGAGGGCAACCGAGGCGACTCTGCTGGCAGCAGCACGCCCCGAGGCAGACAGCTCCCCTCGTTGCAATCATTTAACTGGCTGGTCAAAACAGAGACAACCCAGCCCAGGGGATGGTCACAAGTGGAGGTACCTTGTGCCAGCATCCCCAGATGACTTCCCGCAGCTGGCCAGTGCGGCCCAGAAGCAGCCGCCACCGCACCCCACGCCCAAGGCACTGCTCCCAAGACACATCCTTCCTGTCCAACCCCTGCTTCATGTGGAGGCCTCTTGGTCCTCCACGTGCTCATCCGCACAGCATCCCGCTGTGGAAGGCCACCACAGCTGTCAACGTTCCAGTGCGGAGCTGAGGCGCAAATTGACTAAAAGTGACCCACCCGTGGCCAAACGGGAACCGTAGCAGGACAGGGATTGACCCCAAGTGTCCCACCTTCCTCCAAACAGCAGATCATCCTCCTACAGCACGGACCAGAGCTTTGAGAAAGCTCGGCGCTGAGCCTGACCCTACCACCGCCCGTGCGCGTGCAAGCACGTAGCAGCACGCGGTGGCAGAGCTGTCGCCACCCGCCCGTGTGGGAGCACGCACCGTGGGAAGCCCAGCTCTTCGCTCAGCAGACAATGGACAGATTGAAACTGAAAGCCTTTTTTTTTTTTTTCTTTTTTTTTTTTTTTTTCACACTGCAAAGTGCTCAGGCTGACATCAGTGGTCTCCTCCTGGAAAACGGGGAAATAAACCTGAACCCGGCGGTGGGAGAAGCTGAGTAGTTCCTGTGCACAATAAATGGCAGCTCGCCAGCGCACGAGACAAGAACAATAATCCCACACGGCTTGTGAACGGCATTGTTTGAGGGAAACCATACCCCGGGCAGGCTCCCAAGTCAACTGGGGGTGACGTTCGCAACAATTGCGCTCCGTGCCGTGCCATCCCGCCGGCAGGGCTGGGTTGTGCCGGGCCGGAGCGCGCGCGCGGCGTGCCTGCAGGTACGGCGGAGCAGGGGTGGATCAGGGGGTATGTGGGGTCGCCGAGCATGGAGATGGCAGAGCCCAAATATCCTACAGTGCCCACATCGGGGAATAATAAAGGCTTATCTCAGCCAGGAATATGGAGTGCTCCCTCCCGGGTGCCACGGAATCACCGTCATTCCTCGGCATTCAGCTACAAGTAGCTGCTGGGTTTTTACGGCTGTGACTTGGGATAATCTAGTCTTTGGGGAGGCAGAATGACTCGGTCCCCTGCGCCGCGAGCCCAGCTCTGCCACCTTACGCTGGTCATTTTGCCGCTCTGCGCTTCAGTTTCCCTTGGCAAAAAGAGCCGGAGAGGGCACAGCCAGCTCCTGGGAGCAGGGCAGACGCGAGGGGCAGGCGGGGAGGCGATGGGTGGCACAGGGACCAGGCGCCCGGGGCTGGAGACCCGGTCCGGAACAGGTGACGCTGTTGTCACCCTCTCTCCCGGCGCAGCCCGTCCTCTGCAGGGGTCTCCTGGGCAGACCTGCTCCCAGGGGAGGGCTCCTCAAAGAGCGCAGGTGGGGCACGTGTGTCTCCCCATTCCCCAGCTGAAAGCTATTCCCCGCTGACCCCGGGGCCAGGGTTACTCAGCTGGCTGATCTCCAGGTCTTTGCTTTCAGCACCAGGTTTGTAATTACACGAGCGAGTGCCTGTAAAGACCTAATTACCCTGCGCTCTCGAAGCCACCTCTCGCTGTAATCCCAGCTGGAGCGGGGATAGACCAAACTTGGAGGAAGAGGCAGCTCTGAGAGTCCGGGAGCCAAGGTTTACAATAAATCTTCATCCTTGCCGTAAACAGCCCCTGAGAAGGTGTCCCGGGAGCATGGCAGAGAGTGAGGCAGCCAGAAACCCTCGCTGGCGAGAACATCTGCCAGCCCTGCTGGCTCAGGGCCTTGGTTTGCCAAGGAGCATCGTTAGCAGCGAGTCCTGCCGAGGACCCAGGGCTTGGCTCCCGCTCCCTCCGCCTGAGCTCGGTGCTGCTGGATGTCGCTGCTTGGCAGCCCCGCAGCCTGGCATCGCCTCTTACCTAGCCAGCCAGGACGGCTCCTACCGTGGCACCCCCTCTCCGGCCTCCACGCACAAGCGCATTGGTATTTGGGAGAACAACTTACATCCTTGGGGGTTTCCTGTTTAAATCCCAACCTAAGGAACCGGCGCAAACGATCCCTGTCTTGCATCCTTGTGGAATTCGGCGAGATTAGATTAGGGATGAATTCTTCCCATATTTCTTATAGAGCTGATAGCTCTGCCCTGGCTTTCAGATTGGCTTCCCCATCCCCGGCTCATAAATCACAAGGGTGTTTGTGTCTCTGTCGTTTTCAATACCGTTAACTTGGCAGGAGAAATCTATACATTACAGCAACCCATCGTGTCAAGTCAGCGACCCGTCGGGGCTGCCAGACCCCCCTCCCTTTGAAGGCTGCGCGAGGACCGGCCGGCAGAAAGCTGGGACACGCTCCACTTGGCAGAGAGAAAGCTCCCCGCGGCTTGCGTGCGGGGCGCGTGGCCGGCATGTGTGCGGGATAGCCGCAATCCTGCGGCCAAACCTCCTAGAGCCCTTTCCCCCCTTCCCCTGGGCACGGGGCTGCATCAAAAAAACGCTGGTTTCCAGCTTAGAACTGTCACGCCAGCGCTCAGCAGCCAGATTAACGGAGTGGTTCCGTATGGGCAATAAACTGCTTAACCGAACGCGGCCACGGCGGCAAGCTGAGGCTTGGGGCTTCCCGAAGCCCGGCTACACCCCGCCTGTAGGTGCCTCCTGATGCTTTCAGCGGACAGTGCATCCCTCGGCCAGGCTGCCCCACGCTTTCGGGAGCCGTAATTCATGCCAGAGGAGGTCTTATTTCAAGGATAGGAAGAAATAACCCTCCGTGTCTTAATTTAAGTTCATCAAGTGCTTTGTTATTTGTTTCTAGGCATAAACAAACATGTAGTCTCCCCCCTCGCACCCTCGCCCTGACTATCACAACCCATCGTGCCAAAACATCCACCCGTCGCTTTCCAGACGCTTGAGGCACGTACGGCTCCCGACTCCTGGCCGTCCCTACCCAGGCTCTGCAACGCTTCCCAGCAGGAGGATCGTTAGTGAAAGGACTCCTTTGGAGAGCACCTGGCATTTCTCAGGCTCTGTTTCTTTTCTGCCTGCTAAATCGTATGTCCCGAGGTTTCTGAGAGCTGGGGCACTGCAGAGAGGGAGGCTGAGTCTGTCCTGGCAGCTTTCATGAAGCCCGAGCAGGGGACAGTCGCCCCACGGACCAGGGAGGCTATTTTGTCTCCTTGGACCAAGGCTGTCACAACTGCTCGGAGGCAAATGATTGATTTTCACTTGGAGGGTGGGGGAAATCCGATAAAGCCGCCTTTGAGCAGCGGAAAAGTCCCCAGCACAGGCCAGGCGCTTAGCGACAAATCTGTCCCATATGGGATTTGGGGCTGTTAAACCTCAGCAGCAAAGCAGAGCATCGGAGTGAAGGAGCCCCAGAAAGGCCAGCGCTGGAGGCAGAGCTTTGCCGTGGCAATGAGACCTGCTGCAGTCCAGGTGACGGCGCTGACTGACAGGCGTAACTGCGAAGACCGTCACGGCCGCGAACTGCGCGCTGCGGGCAGCGGAGCGGCAGCACAAGCCCCGCTCTCGGCAGGACCCGGGCGAAGCCGAGTCACTCGCGACTCGCTCAGCGCACTCGCAGAACCGCCACGGAGCGGAGCCGTGGGGGGCTGCCCGTGGGTCAGGCCCGGCTCAGCCGCCGGCACCCCACTCGGGGCGAGGACCACGGCAGCCTCCCCCAGCCCGGGCTGCCGCGCTTTACCAACAGCTAAACCCACCTCTCAGGTACTCACCAGCCCGGGAGCCTGCGGGAGCTCAGCGGCGACGCGCCCACGCTGCTGCCAGCCCGGCAGCCTCCCACGCGTGGCCCCGGCAGCACCGGGGAGGAGCTGGGGGGGGGGGGGGGGGCCAGCCGGGGCAGCCCCTCATCCAGCAGCCAGCCCAGGCTGCGGGCGAGCCCCCGGCCCGGCCCGGCGCGGCCCGCCCGGCCCCGCCGCCCCCGGCCCGGCCCGCGGCCGCCATCTGGCGGTGGCCGCTCCGGCGGTGGCCGCGCTGCCGGGCGGGGGCAGCCGGCTCTGCCCGGGCCGCCTCGTCCCGCAGCTCGGGGCTCACGGAACGCGGGGGGCAGAGCGGCCCCGCGGGCGCGGCGCTCCTCTTTCTCCGGTAACGGGGGGGGGGGGGGCACGGCACCGTCCCGCTGCTGCCGGGCAGGGGGATCCCGAAAGGAAAGCTCTGGTCCGCGAGCAACTCGAGGCACAAAATGCTACGGAAAGGGACACCTGGGGGGCTCTGGCTCCGAGGGCTGCGCCCTGGCGTGGCGCAGCAGAAGACCCGTCCAGCTGGGGACCCGAGGGACGCGCTGTACATTTACAAGGGTTTGGGGTTTTTTTTTTTTTGGCTCCAGATGAGCTCCGGTCTGGTCCGAACGCCCAGCAGCGGCTGGGGAGCGTGAGGTGCATTCCTGGAGCGCGTTTGATTTGGTTTCATCCGAAAGGAATCCAGTTGACGCTCTCCCGAGCCTGAGCGCTCCAGAACTGCTCCAGGACGCGATCCAAAGCACGGTAAAGTGGGGAAAGTCGGGAGAGCGGTTTCAGAAGTGCACCCCTGAGCCAAATTAACGTGCTGGAGCAGGCACACCCCAACAGGGCTTCGGAAAAAAGGGCCTTTGCTGCCTAACCGCCCCACGCCGGAGAGCTGCTGGGCCCCTCTCCTAAGCCCCAGCAATAGGTAGGACCCAAGGGAGCTGCCCGAGATCCCGGCGGGGCCAGGGAGGGTGTTGGGGCCCTGGGGGCACTACCTGGCCTCACCTGGACCCCCACCCGCTGCCCATTGGGCTGGGGGCTCCATTTAAGCCCAGGCCTGGGCCATGAGTTCCCTCCTGAGTTGTACGGCAGGTAGGTCTGTGCTGGGTCCTGGAGGTGCTCTCCTGGGTGGACTTCAGGCTGATGCAGGCAGCCCCATCTCCTGCATGGACCTTGGGCCAATGGTACAGGCAGCTTTGGCACCAGCTTGTTGGTGGCACCTGTCACTGCCACCACGCTGGGGGTGACCCTGCTCTTGCTGCTCCTGCTTGATGGGAATCCAAACCACCCCAACCCAGCTGCTGCAGCTCCTCAGGCTGATCCTCTCCTTCCCTCCGGGTCAAGGCTGGCATGACGCAATGCAAAGTAACGGGGTACACAGGCAGACAGGCACCCTGCAGCACAGGGGCTGCTCACCGGGGTTGTCTGCGATGGCGGCATTTGGAAGGTGACGACTGAGGTGGCTCCAGGGAGTGAGCTTCAAGCTGTTATCCAGCGCTCTGCCGTTTCTGGACCAGCCCATCCTTCCATTGTGTGGGATGTGGGACTCTGTCCCCCGGGGGTGTCATGCTCTTGTTCCCCAGCTTCCTTGCAGCACGCCCAAGCGCTCCGAGGGAAGCGAGGTGCACTTCAACAGCTGGACGGGACCAGCCTCCTCCAGGCTGCAAATGGGCTGAGCAGCACACACGCGGGGCAGGACCGCGCTCCTGGAGGAGATGAGAAGTCCTTGCAGCAGCGCTGCCTACAGCTGGGCTGGTCCTTGTGTTGCTGATCCACTTCTGCTTCCCAGGGCCGGGGCCAGCCCTGTGTGCCCCGGTGCAAGAAGCAGATGCTGGTTACGTGCCAGCACAATCACCGCAAGCCGCAAATCTCCCCTCCACGACTGGAAATGCTATAGAATCACAGAGTGGTTTGGGTTAGAAGGGACCTTTCAACGCCATCTAGTCCAACCCCCTGCCATGAGCAGGGACATCCTCAACTAGATCAGGTTGCCCAGAGCCCTGTCCAACCTGACCTGGAATGTTTCCAGGGATGGGGCATCTCCCACCTCTCTGGGCAACCTGGGCCAGGGCCTCACCACCCTCAGTGTGAAAAACTTCTTCCTTATGTCTAGTCTAAATCTCCCGTCTTTTAGTTTGAAACCATCACCCCTTGTCCTATCAACTGCTGCTCCTTTTTCCTCTGCTGGGAGTAACCAGCACAACTTGCTCTCCTTCCAGCAGCACGTGCGCTTCCCTGAGGGAAGCGGGTGCCAGGCAGGGAGCCGGGGAGGGAAGCGGGAGCCGGGGAGGGAAGCAGCACAAGTCGGTGGACACCATCATGCCCAGGGTGGTCTGGAGCACGCGGCGAGGGGTGAGCTGCAGGACCCTGAGCACAGATGGGGGAGTTCGAGCGCTGGGAGGTCAGTGTGGAAGGCGTGTGTCCTCTCGGCTGCCCGTTGCTGTAGGGAAGATTGTTTTCGTGGAGTTAGTTCCCTGGGCCAGCGCTGTTTTACTAAGGTGAGGGGAGCTGCTGTGGGTCAGCCTGGTGTCATCTCACCCCATTCAACCCCTTCCCCCACGCGCCCCAGCAGCAACTCGGCCAAACCATGTCCCCTTCAAAATGTGATGGCAAAAAACACCCCCTTAGAATTTGGACGGGGCCTCGTGTCTGTGCTTACCTCGGCTATTCTGGTCCTTATGTGTCTTATTTATAGTTTCATTCATCTCCCCTTGAATCTCTGTGCTGCCGGATGGAGGTCCATGAAAGGGCGGTCTCACAAAGATTATACTTGTTGACATTTGAAAGCATAACGTCCCCAGTGCCAGGAACAATGAATAGAATGGTCTTTCTTGTATGTATATGGATAAATACAGAAATATATAACCTGCCTTAAAATGGGGGCATGATTTGGGCAACAACCTCCTCTGAACGTTAAACTCCTGTTCCTCTTGTCTTAAAACACTAAATGAGTAAAATTGTTCGTGATACTCATCGGGTATCTTCCCATGTTTAACTAGAGGCACGTACGGATTTCTGTTCCTCTTCTCTTTCATTTCAAATAAAGAGAAGGCCTATGGATTTGTTTGAAAGATATATAAAAAATGGCTCATTGCAATATATTCACTCCTAAAGATTTTACCAGTAGAAAAACTGTGGCCCGCTTACGTTCCGCTTGCTGGTGTCCTGTGCTTTTGGGGGTGTCCCGGCAGAGCTTGGCCTGTTGAGGACTTGCCTGCGTACCGAGTCCAGCCGTACCCGTGCAAGTGTGCAATGCCCCTGACGTCCAGCAGTAGCTGCACGTGTTCTGCTAGGCAAGAAATCCCCAGGGCCCGGGTTTTTTTAGTTCACTTGCAGCTGAGTGGTAGAAACCTAATTTGTGGAGCATCAGGTTTTGCCTCTGAGAAAAACAGGGGGGTTAATGCCTCCGTTGACGGAGCGGGTGTGCCTGGGGCTGTAGAGATGTGATATTTTTCTGTGCCAAACTGTGTAAAGCATTTCAGAGAGGGTCCCCAAATGGACCTGCCCGGCCAGGGAGACGTGGCCAGCTCTGGTCTCAGTCTTTGCACTACCCCGGTAACACGTGTTCTGCTCTCCCGGGTCCGTGCTGCAGGAGGACAGGTGCCTCATCCTCTGCCCGCCCCTCGACTGGCTTTTTGGGGCACCTTCGCACGCTCCAGCCAGAGCTGCAAAGAGCGAGTGTGCTTGCTTTGCCGAAGTCACGAGCTCCTGCGTTCGTGGACCCCGCGGTGCCATGGTGCAGAGGGAAGCAGCCCCATGGTGCAGATTCGCTGCATAGCATTTGTCGCGGCCGACTCGCTCTGCTCCCTGCAGCCCGTGCCCCCCTTGCTGGGGGGGGTCCCGGGGGGAGCTGCGTTAGCAAAAGGCTGTGTCACTTCTGCTCTTTGGAATGGACTCTGGAGAGAGCCAGGACTGAGATAAAGCAGCGCCTGTTTTATTCAACCCACGAGAGAAGAGTCCTGCTCCCACCTTGCAGAAGGACAACTTGCTTCGGTCTTTTCCTGGCGGTGCTGGAGCTGAGAGGGGCACCCCCAGCCCCATCCTCCTTGATATGAATAAATATTGGGAATCAAAGACTATCTACGTGCTTTACATGGGGAAGGGGGGGGAGCAGCTCTCGCCCAGAGACTCTCAGGTGTCCGAATCAGCCTCCTCCATTCCAAACTTTGCCCCTAATGGAGCTCAAAGAGGGGCCCCCACCTCGGGCAGGGGTCCAAGTAGATGTGCCCTGCCTCTGCCTCCCCCCTCTAAACGGTGGACTTGACCTCCCCTTTGGTGCCCCCAAACTGGCCAACATGAAGTCCACGGCTCCTGTGGCCCGGGGCCCCAGTCCTCCTCTTGGGAATAGTGCCTCCGTGCCAGTCGACTGCTCTGACGCAGGACTTGCCTCGTGACCTGTTCCAATACTCTCACCTGGGCCTTCCAAGAAAACAAAAATAAATTTTGTAATCATCTTCAGTGATGCCCATCACCACGGGATGGCGCGCAAGGCGGCACGCGGTACGTGGCAACAGCACCGGCACAGCTGTGAACAAACAGAGTAATTCTAAGATATAAAGGTAGTTGCGATACAGCTGTGGCTTTAGGTGACCAGCCTTTAAAAAACATTAAAGATATCAAAACCACTGTAGCAATGATAAAGAGTTAGGGTTTCTACATCATCACCTGTGCTGCTCCTTTCCCGACACAATATGACGTTTTCTGGCTTGGTGCTTCTTTTTAATGCTTTTAGCACTCTATTTATGCATTTCAGTTTGTTAATAACCTCGTCCCAGCCCCAGTGGAGGGCTCCTCCACGTTCCTAATCCTGGTTATTCCGCAGCTGGTGCACAACATGGCTGGACACCATGCCTATGTATATATGCACATATACACATATACGTACACACGCACATCTCCAAGGGAATAATACACAGAGGCACCTGCGGGGTTACCTTGGGGAACAGGAATTCAGAGGGACCCAGCCAATACCAAATGCAGGGATCACCTTGCTTTTCCATGAGCTGGTACCGGGATACTCTCTTCAGTCCGGGTGAGTGGCGTTTTCAGGCCACACGCAGCGCATCCCCTTGAAATCCCTCACTTCTGAGGAACACAGTGTTGTTCCAACATCTTAAGCCACAAGCAATATTCCTGATTTCCCATAATCATTTACTATGATCCTCAAAAAAATGGAAGCCAACAAATCAAATATTTCTATGATTAATATAACTAACAGGAGGTGGATCTACCTCCACGGAGAGAAAAAGGATTTCTCTTGATTGGAAACAGATGCACCCTGCAATTAGATTTTTTTAATTATTTTTTTTCCTCTTCACCGCAGTCTGTTCCTGCTCCTCTCTTGTTCCTGACTTGAGCCCTGGCAACTGGCCTCCAGGAAAGCGCGGTATTGCCTCTCCTTCCACATACGCACATCACATCGACTACAAGCGAGCGAGCGCAAAGCTAAGCCAAGGAACATACATTATTTAGGGAGGTCCATCTGTCCAAGGGAAGCTGCTCTTACATTTATCTGTTTTATTATCTCCTAATTAATTACGTATCATCAGTCGATAACAGGTTTTCACTAAGATGGATGTACCCACTTAGCAAATTAACAAAATCAGATAGAGGGTTCCTGCATTGGTGGTTGCAAAGGCTCCCTCCCATTCCGTTTGGGAATGACGCTCTGCGGGTGCTCCTCTTTGGCACGCGTAGGTGCCCGGTACACCCGGGCGCGGGACAGCCTGTGCAGCAGCTACTGATCTGCTCCCAAATTCCCCGCTTCCCCCTCCAGTGCCGCCGAAAACGATGTCCCATCGCAGTCACCCTTCCTTCCCCTTTGTGAGTGAATGGATTCCAGACTCGAGAGCACCAGCTTGCTCCTCCAGACCTCGTGCCACCGCGACGCTGCCTTTTAGGGAGCTCATCCCTGGGAGCCCATCGTCGCCTTCCCCCCCAGGGACCGAGGCCCCGGCTTGCCGCCCAGGCTGCAGACCTCCGCCACAGCCAGGGCCTCCTTCGGCACGTCTTTCCAAATCCTTCGCCCTCGTTGGGAGATCACTAGCAGGAGTGTGAAGGGTTGCTACGCTTTGAAATTTCACATTACTCACTCGGGCTCTAGTTGGGGATAATTCCTCACTATTTCCACTCTAACAGAGCTGTTGGGGTCCTGTGGGTCAGGGTCATCTCCCACGTGCCCATTAAAAACACCATTACCACCATTACCCAGACCCTTCCAATCTCTAGACTCAGACCAGCTGCTCCTGGCTGTTTGTGCCACGTGGCCCCCGAGCGTCTTTGTTTTAACACACAAGCCTTAGAGTGACTCTTCCTCCATCTACACTTCCACACGGTTCTCTAAAGCAAGTTTCTTGAGCAGTTCCTCACGCCCGGTTTGCAGAGAGCCCCTAGACCTGGCACGGAGGGGCTCTCTGGCAGGACAGGGCTGTTACAAACCCTTTGTGAACGACACGACTTGGGCGCACGCGTTCCCTCCCCTCACACCCATGTACTCACCGGCCCCGCAATGGTCGTCCCCACCTCCACCACGCTGGGCGCAGCACCGAGGACCGGGGTGCCAGCGAGCACATCCCCCACACCTCTCTGGGGTCGCCTGCGCCGGAGACAAGGAAATGCAGCTTGGACAGGCCTTTTGCTCCCTTGAGAAGTTGTCAGCTGTTGCAAGTGGCCCTTCGCCTCCAAATCTTGCTGTCTTCAGCTTCCACGTCTCCCATTTTCTCTCCTTGGGGATATTTGGAAGCGATGTTGGGGCCTGCTCTCTGCCGGGCGAGCAGGAAAGCAGCGGTGGGTGCCGGCCAGCGCAGCTCCGTCACCACCCTCCTACCCATCCGGCATGTCGTCTGCTCCCGCCGGCCACCGGCATCGTCCTTACCCGTACAGGCCCCGCTCAGCCTTGTCACCCGCAGTCCCTGCCATGCTCACACACACACACGTTTCATCGCGCTTCAGCCAAACCGCCCGTTACGTGTCCCTGCCCAGAGCTGCCTCTGCGCCTCCCTGGGCTGCCTGAGCAGCACTTGCCCAAAATGGCTTTTCCCCTGACAAACGCAGCCCCTTGCAGGCCACTACACAGCCCCCGCCACACCGGACCGGCACGGCTATGTCCCCACGAGGGTCTCCAACACCACTGCCACCAGATCCTGCCCTCCCCATGCTCTGTGGGGAGCAAAGGGAGGGCTCTGCCCTGGCTGGGAAGCCCAGATGACACCCAGCGTCAGCTACATCACCTTTAGCCATTGAGCTGTTGCTATTAATTGTACCCTTGCTAACGACCAGGATGAATCCCACACAGGTCGCTCCTGCTCCTGAATTCCTCCCAGGCCTCGGGGCTGTCCCCTGCTGCCAGGTCACATCCTGACCCACGAGAACACGGCACCAGGAGCACCTGGCCCTGAGCTGGCAGGGAACGCGCTGCAGGGCAGCGACCAAACCTGTCCCAGCCCCGCTGACATGGCCACAAGCCCCGGGAACCTCATCAGCAGGCAGCAAAACACGACGGGAATCTTCCAAAGCATCACATGCTTTTAAAACATGCCATTTTAGGCAAGAGACAAGCACTGACAAATTTTCCGTTTTATTAAAAAAAATTCTAGCAGCAAAACCTGTAACAATTCCAAAAAAAAAAAAAAAAAAAAAGACCAAACCCCCAAGAGAACATGACACAGAGAGAAAGACAGAGATGGGAGAGACAGGCTTGGGGTTTTCCCCACCATTCACTCAAGTTCCTTATAGCGGGCAAACATGACTCTCCTGACGGCGTCGCGGTAGGTCTCGTTGGACTGCCTCTTGCTGGGCTTCCCTTGGGCCCCCAGGCCAGGGCCCTTCTTCCGATTTTCTGCCTGAAAACAGACACAGCTTGTGTTGGTGATTTCTCCTCTTCGCCGCCTGCCTGTAAAGAAAAAGCTTCCCCCAGGCTGCTTCAGGACAGCTGACTGCTCCCGTGTGGGTCCGGGAGAGGAAAAGCAAGTGCACTGTGTTCCTCCAAAAGCTGTTCAGGAGAAACTATCGGCCCTTTGCGGGCAACAAAAACACAGCCAGCAAATGCTCGGTGGGCATCAAACCACAGGGATCGGCTGCGGAGACCAACACGAGCATACGGCAGGGTGGGAGCGGGCAGCCAAAACAGGCAGCGCCGGCAGACAAGAGGCAGCCGTGTGTGAGCGAGGATCGAAACAGCACAGGAAAGTGCCAGCAAGAGCGCTGGGCTCCCGGGGAGCTGTTTGCAGTTAGCCTGCATTTGCACAAGCTCAGCTGTTCTCTTCTAATAGAGTTCCCCCACGGGCTCTGGTAGCTCACTTTGAATTTCAACCGGTTTTTAAACAACTGGCTTTTGCAGCCGGTGTCTGAATTATTCAGTAATACCTGCCTAGAGTTAGCCCAGGAGAGCAGGCCCAAGGCTGAAAGTTTCTCTTGCTTTTAAGCCTGACTTATCTGAACACCAGAGATCGGATCAATTAGGCTGAGAGATCGAAGTCCTGTGGGGCTGAAGTGGCCACATGGCTTTGCCCAGCATGACTTGGAAGTGGGAAGAAAGCACATCTCCCTAGGGCTCTTTTGGGAGGCCTTTGTAGGAATTGCACAAGGGCTGTGCTTTGCAATCAGCTCATCCAGTCTGGGGAGCCCTGATCAGAGGTCAGACCTCCCAGAGCGCGTCACTGGAGCTGGCTCGTCGACAAAGCCCGTTTTATGGCCAGAGGAAACTCTCCGTGAGGACTAAGCAACAGCTGGGGCCGGTTCCTGCTGTCTGCACTGAAGAGGGAATCTTGCCTCGTGTGTGTGGGCTCAAGCAAACACACGTCACGAAGCCTCAAATATTTGCCTTTAATGAAATACTCGACTGCAAGCTGAATGTCGCAACGGGAGCTGCGCTGCAAGTTGCCTGCCCCTAGGCGAAGCACTGACACCACGGCAGCGAGGCAGCTGGGCGACAAACCTGCCACTCACGTGCCCCCGGGCGAGGGAGAGCAGGCCCTGCCCCAGGCCGCTTGGCAGGTAAACCCTCTGCGGCAAATTAAGGTCCACTAAGAGACCAGCCTGTCCCAGAAGGCAGGATCTACCCAACCCTGCCTATCCCTGAAGCCCTTCGCTGATGGGGACTGTGCTCCTCATCAGACGATGTACCCTGGTATTCCCTTCCGAAGTCCAGAGCCCGGAAAGGCAGCGAGAGTCTCACAAGCAGAGCAGACAAATAGTATCAGGTGCCCTGTGGCTTTGGCTATGCTCACACCTCCCCGGAGGAGTTCGCCTTTTCCCTCAGCTCACGTGGCTGCAGAGCACCGAGCTGGCGACCTGCTCAAATCCCTGATATTAATCAGATGCTCACACCCTCCCTACTCACTGTTACTCTATTCTCAACCCCTCCAGATCCATATAAATTCTAACCTTTTCCCGCTGCTGACATACTGGCAGCCCCTCCCAGCCTGCAAAGTTAATTAGCGCACACATACTATTCCATCAAGTGGGCGCCGAGACTTGCAGCCTGACTCTTGTTCCGGCTGGGAACTCCCTCCAGCTGCCTTGGGAGACATTACCGGCCGCAGGACAGTGATGTGTTTTGAAAGGAAGGGAAGACTCACCTCCATTGGTGATGTTGGGCCCTGCTGGTTGTGGCCGAAGCCTTTCTTCCACCCCGTGGACTGCAACATTCGGTTCCCTTTGTTGTTACTATCAATCCTTGGGTCGTAGTCACTGCAAAAGAGGCAGAATCAATTGTCCAGTTTTGCAACGCTTCGAACGCATGCCAGGGGTTTTTAGCTCTGCTAACAGCACCTTCATTGACATTCCAGCCTCTCCTGAGGGAAACCAAAGTTGCCTGCAGGAAGCACACCGCCCAAGGAAACCAACACGGTGGATTCTGTGTGCAGGGCTCAGACACCTTTGACCACGTAACTCCTTGACCCACCTCAGGGGAAAATACACCAGCGCACAGGAAATGAGCTCAGGCTCCAAAATATTTATGGTACTAGCAAGCCAGGTGCGTTCCGTGCTTGCGTTTCTTAATCTGAATTTTAGCAATAGCTAGAAAGTGAAGTCTAATCCCTGCTGCTCTGTTAGATCTTTCTTTCCTCCCAGTGCTGTGGTCATTGAGCTCAATAGATGCAGTGTTGATTCGGAGACCCTTTCTCCCACCTGGTCATTACTCATCCGAGACCATTAACCAAAACTCAGTTTTGAAAACAGCTCAGCACAAAAATAGCTTCCTTCAGGCAAGTTCTACATTCTGGCTGCTGACGACACTGCACACAAACTGCTTTGGTTTATCCAGAGCTATTCCAGGAAAACAGAGGAAAGAGAAGATGCGGATTTTTAAACTGCAAGACATGGAGGAAGGGTCTCCTCCTGAGGTGCTGTACCAGAAGGGAACAGGCACATAACCAGTTTTGTCTTCAACACATGCCTAGCAGTTCCTCAGCCCACTGGAACACGCGAGCTTGCAGCAGGCAGGCCTTTCGAGAGCTCCGCACAGCACGCACTTTCTTCCTCCACCTACTCTGAATGAGATGGAAACAGCTCCTCGCGTTCCTCTGAGTCAGTGGAACAGATGAAACACAGCTTTGCTCTTTCTTTCAATGGCTAGATGCCAGGACAGGAGGACAGCAAGTGCCTCAAGGCTGAGGTGGATGGGAACAGGCTGCATGCTGCTCCCTGCGCCTGGCCAGGCGCGCTGAAACCCCCATCTCACCCATCCAGCTTGTCTCTGCTTTCCCCTAAACCCTCGTTTCCGCCCCTGCACCACACACCCCTGGCCCGCCCCTGCCCTCGCTGCGAAGTCCTGCGGCACAGCAGGCTCACGCTTTGGGGAACTCTGCCCACAAGAATCACGGCCCGTCTGGCTGTTACTCCTGCAGATCTACCCCACTGGCCAATTCCTGGCCCTGGCGTGCCAGGGGCACACATGCCATCCCAGCATCAGCAGCCCCAAAGAGACCTGACCAAGGGCAGCCGTTACCTCTCCGAGTCCCGGTCGTATCTGAGTCGTTTCCTCTCTGGTGAATCCATCTGCTGGAATTTCTCTCTCCGGTCATTTCCTTTGTCTTTGTATCTCCCCTTCATAACAGAAAGAACAAAGTAAGGATGGGAGCTACGAAGTATTCAACACTCCACAGGAGACTGCTCTGCAGCCAGGTCTCACCTCATCCTCAGCTGGCTGGAAATCTGTCCTGGGGACCCACAAACCCTGGATGTTTCTAGGACCCACAATTCACTTATTCTGTGCTGATGGCGTCTGTTGGGCTGACCCGGACCTGTGTCCGCAGCCTTCCAGCTATGGCACCGGGAGCAGCTCTGCTACCTTCTGAACAACGGACAGTTACAGCTCGCCCATCCCTGGCCGGGCAGCAGCAGCCCACACACTGCACCAATTTTCGATGGAAATCTGGTTCCCACTTAGCCCAAAGCCGAATGCCGGCTTGCAGGGCTCAGAACCACGCTCAGACCCTTCTGGGAGGAGGGAGACCTGCTCTTAGAAGTCACAGCACTATCTGCAGGCCCATGTGCAGAGCGTGCCCACAGTTCCGCCTAAGACTCTCTGGGAGGCGTTTGATGCCCAGGCTGCAGATACAGGTGCGTAAGTGGAGAGTCTGCCTGGGACCAACAACCCCCTAATGCAGGACCACCGAGAGAAGCCTGCCCACCGCTGCAGACCCACCTCACGCTCTCTCTTCTCCAAATACGCCAGTTCCTGCTCAGATCGTTTGATCTTCATATGTATCTCCAGGTTTTGCTGGAAGGAGGAAAACAGAAGCCAGTGTCAGCAGAGGATGCAAGCTGTCAGGGTCATTTGCTCCACCCGTGAGGGGTACAGGTAAAGCAGCATGCTCTTGCACCGGGACTATACCAGATGCAACAGCTTCTCTTGCAGTCCAGACTACCTGTTCCCCCGCAGAGGCCAGGAGCCCTTCCTCTCCATAGTAAGGAAAGCAACCAGTCCTATTTTAACCTGCATGCAGTTTAGCCCTCCTAGAAGCAAGAGCTCAAAGGCAGCACAGAACATGGGGAGGCATGTGCTAAGTTCTTACCGCTATCACACTCGTGTGCGCCAGCACCCCACTCTCCCCAAGCCTGGGCTATCTCACTACGGGCTTAAAAAGTCACACCTTGACGTTACAGCACTTCCCTGGCAGGAACAAGCAGCTCACACAATGCTTTGAACAGCGCTTTGACGGGAACTTTGCCTGCTACTGTGTCAAATTCAGCACAGCTCTTCCCACCCAACCGCCGCATTTTTCCCTGCAGGCACAAAGCTGTTGAGCCAAAGGCAGCCTGCAGCACACACGCAGCCCCTCAGCCACCAGCTCCCCCATACCTTGTGCAGGTTGGAAAGCTGCTGGTGCTTGATGAGCACTTCTTTGTTAGGAAACTGCCTCCTGCACAGCAAGCAGGCCAGCTTGTTCCAGTCGGTCAGCTTGTCATCGCTGGCCTTGGCCTTCCTCGGCTGCTCCTCGCGTTGTGCTGGTGGGTGGGGAGGCGGCAGCCACTGCGCCTGTGACTGCTCCTCCTCTTCCTCCTCCTCTTCATTGTCACTGTCTCCTCCATACTCTCCTAGAAGTCCTATCAGAGGGTTCACCACCTTGGGCTGAGGGACGAGGCAGAAAGGTGTGACAATGTGTAGCATCAAGCCTGCCCTGCCTGCGGGGCTCTGCTTCCCCAGCCAATCTCCCCATGACTTCTGTCTCCTTTCCAGCCCGAGAGCCTGGAGAGAGCAGCATCCCAGCAGCACGGGCAGGGAATGGAAAGAAGCTGGCTGGCCAGCACTGAAACACCAAAGGGTAGATGCCCTTCTCTTCCCTAGACAGGCTGTGCTTTGGTGCCAGGCTTTCCCAATCGGCCACACACCTAAGCACAAGAAGCTGACCGAAGCAGTGGCTATTTGGCAGGGAGCTGCTGCCAGTCCCCTCTGCTAGCAATGGAGATCAGTGAGGTTTGGCCTTCCTCAGTCCAGAGGCAGCTGGAGGAGTTTTCTGCCTGAAGACTGCTTCAGTGAGGAGACCCGGCTTAAATGCAGGTATTACATTTCCCCATGCTCAAAGCCCACAAACAAGCTTAGAGTTATAAAACAAACTGCCTTCGCCATTCCATCTCCAATGCTCCCTCCTCTGCCATGAGAAGCTGGCACCTCTGTTGTCCAAGGTCGCGGCCAGGCTTTGGTGAGCCCTGTACCCAGGCTCAAACAAGGCAAACCCCAATCCTATGGAGCCACTTACCGGGGCTGTGCTCTCGTCCTTTTTCACAGAGGGAGGTAATGGCTTTTTAAAGACGTCTTCTGCAGAGAACTTCTCCTCTCCAGTCTCATTCTGAAACAATGAAGATGAGGTGTTAAGACCACCACAGCATGGACTCAGTGCACGCAACAGCTAAGCACCCATTTAAACAGGCCTCCAAGGAAACCAGGCAGTTGGCAGAAATGAGGTGGTATTTTTGGTGGGAGACTTTCCCATTCTGGGGAATTCATAGCTCTCCTGGAGCTATGCCCTTGGTTTCAGGGACAGCTGCAGCAGCTCACCATGCCGTCCCAGCCTGCTCCACTCTCACTCTTGCTGGACTGTGACACCGACAGCATCCCCAGCTGTGGCTCAGACCAGTGACGGAGCTGGGACAGGGCCAGGCTACGCTTGGACACCTCTGTGTGTGCACAAAGGACATGGAGACCAGGTGCAAAGCCACCCCCATAGCCAGCCAGCATGGGAGCAGAGAAACCCGCCACTCCAGGGAGAGTGACAGTCCTGCTTGCCTGCGTGAGACAAGACAAAGCACCAGTACTATAGGTGGGGAGGGGAAAGGATGACACCACGAGTTTTCTCTGCTGTGTCTGCGGCACGATACATGGCCAGGCTCAACCAGCTTGGTGGTGTTTTCAGGATCTTCCTTATACTGGACAGAGAACACCAGAGATCACAGTCCCCCAGCACTGCAACAGGATGAGCCTGTGATGCTCACTTGTACGCCCAGCAGCACAAAGAGCAGGCTGGGGTGAAGCTTCGCATCTACACGTTTTACAGAGAACTGGTCCTGGGCATGCTCTAGTTTAGCCATTCATTAGCTACTCACACTTGACTGAGGAAGACAAGTGCTACACAACATCTTACCAGGCCTGCACTCTCGTCCTTTTTCACAGAGGGAGGCAATGGCTTTTTGAAGACGTCTTCTGCAAAGAACCTCTCCTCTCCAGGCTCATTCTGAAAAACCCAAGGTTGGGCATTAGGCCGTCAGCAGCACAGGGGTCAGAGAGTGCACACAACAGCCAGGAAGCTGCTTCTCAGCATCCATGGAAATCAGGCAGCCAGGAAAAACGATGGCAGGATTTCTACTGGAGGTGCTTTCACCCTCCATTCAGACACCACCATGTTTCTCCTAGGTCAGTACCCCTGAAAGCTGGCGTCCTCCATACCAGATGAGACTCCTTGGCTGGCTTGGTACCGACATCGGGGACGACCAGCCCCCTCGGGTCCCAGCTGCCCAGGGCTGGTCATGCCACAGAGCATATCCAGACTAACAGGCAAGGTGGAAAACAAAAGTTTCTGCATTTGTGGCTAAATCACTTCTACCAACTCTCCTGGCATTCCTCGGGCCCAGTCAGTATCACAGCACCGCTGTGGAAGATCCTGCTCCAAGCACCCATGCTCAAACATCACTTTGGGCAGCTACTCCCCATCAGCAGCTCCCCACGTTGGGGAGACAGCGTTTGCTCGCTGGGAGCAGCACTGAAGGGCACTGCCCCAGGCCCGGGGCTCTGGGAGGGACCGTACAGGATGTCCTTCACAGGCTCCTATTGGCATTCAATCTCGGTTCACCTTTGCAGTCCACCTACACCATCTTCCTGCCTGTCTGTGATGTTTGGAGGGGGCAGGAACTGCGGTTAAGGGAGAGCCAAGTCTCTGTTATTATCTGACTTGTTATGTTTAAACATCTCTGCTATTTTTCTGTTGGCTCTGTTACAATAGCTGGGTGCTTTCAGCAGTGTGAGTGAAACGCGTGTCTCAGTTACTTGGATGTTTCTGAATCCTCTACCATAAGGAAGGGATGAGAAGCTCTGACTTAATGTCACAAGAGGAAAAAAATCAGGAACTTACTCCCACCTGGCTGGACAAAACTATGTTCCTGGCCTGCTGCTGACCCCATGCATTTCATCATTTTCTCTCACTGTCCCTCCCTTTTTGAATCCTCTACAAATTACTCTCTATTTTCTAACCTCTCTTACCTCAGCCTCCTGGCCTCAGATCTCTGATCATTCTGACGCCTGGGGGGATTTACCTTAGTAGAAGTACTTTTCCCTTTCTCCTTTTTGTCCCTATTGTCCCTGCTGTGCGGCTCCTTCCTTTCATTTGTCCGTTCTTGGCTCCCATGCCGCCGCCTTCTGCTCTCTGTAGGTGACGAGCAGGCTTCTCGGTCTACCGTGACTTCTCTCTGAAAGAGGCATTTGGAAGAGACTTAGCCAAGCCCCTGCAATCTTCTTATTAGGCTTATGGTCCTTATTGGGCTGAGGAGACCCGCAGAGTAAGAAGGGAGTGCAGAGCCTCAGGCAGCTGAGGGCAAAGGCTTCACAACTTTGCTGGGACAGAAGACAGTCTACCACAGCCAGGTCATCGGAGCACCACCCTGCTCGCCCAGAGCACGGACATCTCCAGTATCACAAAAACAAGATGACAGTCCCAGAGAACCTCTCCTGATGGCTCTTTTTTGGCACCCTTGTCACTATTGCTGGCTGGAATTGGGGAGCAAAGAGACCACAGATGATAACAGAGCTCTGCTCTTCATCTTTTAATACAGAAGGTCACATATCACATGTCTTCAGTAAAATCTAGCAAGGATGCTCTGCCCATAAGTCTACTCAGTGAAGAGGAGACCAAAAACCCTCCAAAGGCAGGGCTTCAGAGGCCAAAGAGGCAGCTACAGTAACTGGTTCAACACACAGCCAACGGGTTCCTAGCCTCTCATCAAGCTGATATTTTGGAATGTGTATCCCTTTCATACAGGTCATAGGACTGAGTGAGAGAAACAAAGCCGCCTCTGTACTGTCCTGTGCTAGCCTGTCTTCAGGATCTAGCTGCAACATCTCTCCAGAGAAGGGCAGTTTGTAAGAACATGCTGTGTGTAAAGCTTCCTTCCCACACACTCACCTGAGTCCTGGGGTCATAGTATGTCCCAGCTATGGGATCGTAGTAATTCCCAGTTTCAGGATCATAAATGTATGTGGACACATCTGATGGAGCTGAACAGAGAGACAAGAGTTAACACCACAGTCTTCCAAAGGCAGAACTCGCCTTTCACAAAGACAAAAGCATGAGCAAATATTACACTTGTGAAAGGATCAAGAGTGGGAAAGAAGAATTTTTCTCTCCTGGCAAGAGAGGTATGAGTATCCTCACATCACTCGACCTACGTCTTCTTTTCTTTAAGCAGTAAGAAGGGAGATAGGTTTTCACAATTCTTCTGGTTTAGGACTCTGGCAAAACTTCCGTATCAAAACATACTTACAGGGACTGTGCTGAGATCACCAGACCACAACACTTGACCGGACAAACTACAAAATTAAGTAATTTCCCTAAGAATGGGGTGATGAGTACCAGGCTTTGTGTCCACCCACCCCTGAGAACAAGGAAGATCTGTGCTCTTTCAAACAGTCTCCAGTTTGAAGTGATGACACTCCCCACATCCCTTCTGCCCCGTGGGTGCGTGAAAGCTCCCAACAAGAAAGAGGAGCGAACTCTTGCTACAGGAAAAGCCAAAGGCCTTGAGGGTAGGCCCATAATGTGAGGAATGCTTCTCAGTTTCAAAGTGTTATTAAACAGAGCCCAGCAGTACTACATATAAGTTAGTAAAACAACCAGGAGTGTTCTTACAGCTACCGGCACTGCTGCATAAAGTGTATTTTCTTCCGTCTCATCTAGTAACTGCCAGGCTGATTTTATCCCATCAGTTTACCACAACAAGGAAAAGCACGCAGCAAGTTTCCTTTATCTGCATGTAGTTTTGCACAGTCAGAGTAGAGAGAAACACATCATCAGATAGGAAAATGTGACTAAACAAAGTTGGCAAAGGAACTCAGAAGTGGGTGTAGCAAACAAACCTACTCTTAGCCTTTAAAAATATTTTGGGGCTGATTTCTACATGTCAGTGCCCTTTTAAGGAAGAAAAGTCTCCACAGTAGGAGTGAGGCAGAGCTTAACTTACACTGTGCTCTGGTGCGTCTCTGTGATTCGCCGCCCCTCCTGTCTCTCATGCCCCTTCTGCCCTGGAGTAAGTGAACAACACAAACACATCAGAGACTCTTTGACAAACACCATATTGCTTCTCCTCCTCCTCGTAGGCCCAAAGTTCAGGAAGACAGCTCATTTAGGTACCCTAAATAGAGCACAAGCAGACATAGCTTTTCATCTACAGAGCAACGGACAGTGTTGCAAAGCACAAGACCTCTGTAGCTTCCATGAATCTTTAAATGAGGACAATCCGTATCGAAGCCTCCAGCCCATTCAGTACGGGAAGAGCCCTGTAGTCTAGTAACAAGCACTAGAGAAGAGACATTCACTCCAGAAACTGAGATCAGTCATCAATTAAGTCACTCTGTAAAAGCGTGGTACAGAGTAATCCAGCCCAGAACTCCCTCAAGCAGCATCTGCACTCTGACTTGCTCTTCTATGCACATTATAAACACAGCGCCAGGGGCACAGTAGCAGTGAAAAGCACACTTGAGCATTATCATCCCATCTTCAAACATGTTGAACTTTGAGCAGCCCAAAGGGAAAAAGCCAAACAAAGTCAGGCCTATTACCCCCGGTGCTCCCTCCCTTTCCGGCGACCTGCAGGGAAGCTGTGCAGACCTACCGGGCCATAGTAGGAATTGTCACCGTGCTCCCCGTAGTCATTCCTGTTGAGATAAAAGTCACAGGTTAATGTCAATCTGGCTTCACATTAACCTCAGTATACTCAAAGTGATCAGCAGGACCAATAAAGGCAGAAAGACCATCTTCGCTGGCCACATGTTGGCTTGTGTCCATCCCAGGAGACAGACTTTGCAGATCTCTGTCTCCACAAGTTATGACCCCACACTCTGCTGTGTCCACAAAGATTAATCTCTCCAACCGCTTTTTTCAAAAGCTGAACTCATTAATTCCCTCACAATGGGATTTGATGGATGGACAACAACAAGAGGCCATGCAATACGATGATTAATCTGTTCAATCACTGAAGCTTCTTCTAGCTCCGATGCCTTCACCTCTCCAACGTATTTTTAGGTTGTAGGAACATCTGTGCTAATTCATGTGCCAAACTTGAAGCACCTGGTCTGACCACACAGCTCCAGCCTCGCAGCACATGACACAAAGGCCAACCCTACTGCTTCATCTGCCTATACCTTCTCCTCCCTGTGGCAAGATTCACTTCCACTGTACGTCCATCAATGCAGATAGGGGGATCCAGATTCTGCAGAATCTTTAGCAACCTCAGTGCCTCCTGTAAAAGGAAAGGAGAATTTCACATCCATGAGAAGGAAACATAAGCCTGTTTCCCAAATCTGGTCTGCCTGAAAGGAAAGCTTTGGGCCTACATGATGACCATAGTAGGACAGGAAACACAACACTTTTGTTTAAATACTAGTGAAAGGTATTTAGGATGCGACAAAAAGGATAAATGCGTTGTTAGGTTCTCTGCTTGTCCTATGATGGTTTTCAGCAGCCAGCTGGCAACTATATTGTCCTAGGGCTGCTAGGCAATACAGCACCGTGGCTGCTGTTGCTCCAAAGAGTTTTGGTGAACACCCTCTGGACCAATACCAAAGCACAGCTATGGAGTCCGGGAGTCACCCAGAACCAGAAAATGTGAACCCTCCAGCATGGGACTGTCTGTTAATTAAGATTCTTGCCTTCTGCAGACAGAAACCATTGAATTCAAGTTCCTTGCAAACAAAATATCTGTGCAAGAGGTGTTCAAGTTTAGGAGGGTCTACAAAGAAATGTATTGAGGCAAGAAACTCACTCAGCATCACAGCTTGTGACAACAGACAATCTTTGGCTCCTAAAGCCAGAGAGCAACAGCTGTATCAGATATTCCCTGTACCTAGCCAGACAAGCAGAAGAGAGGACTCAGTCCAGCACAGCTGCCTCACAAGCACAGTTGTTTCTTAGATTTCTGTGGTTTCTCTACTTCTATAGACTATAGATGCCAACAGGGGGAGCACGTGAAAGCAGGAAACTACTTACAGCATGTGAATCCAGTTCAATGAAGCCATAGGTTTGCCCCATCCGGCCAGCCTTGTTCTTCATGATGCGCACGCTGGATGTGGAGAGACGCACATATGGGGCCAGGAGCCCCACAATCACTTCTGGTGGGGTGAATCGAGTAATACGCTTCAGCATAATTGCTGTGAAGCACAATGAAAGAGGAGGCCAGGAAAGAAAAAGTAGTAAAAAAAGATAATTCAGATCTAAGTTTATTGTGACAGCACAGGTAAAACTAAACCCACTCAAAGCAACAGCATGGCTTCTTGCCATTGAGTCTGGAAGCCATCGCTTTTTTTCTCTCCACTTTGCAAGATGCTCAGAGTACCGCCTCCAATTGCTAACCTTTCCGTCACAGAAAACAGCAGAAAGCAGGCCCCTCCTCAGAGGAGCTCAGCCCAGGTTAACTTCTGGCCAAAGACACTTTTGCTGCTGTGCTCAGTTAACTGTAACATCCTGAAGCCAGCTTGCCCTGAATTAATTTTCCTAAAGGCAATGTGCCAGCACCTTTGGAGCTGGACAGCCCACCATTACTTGGTGCCGTGATTTGCACAACATGGAAACAGCCTCCAGAGGTTTTAGTGAAATGCTGCCCTTTCTGCAGATGGCCTCACGGAGTGCAAGCAAAAGGAATCCAAAACTGGGCCCTGTGTCACTCACTTCTGCTTCCTCCACCATCCTGTGGTGTGGCTTCCTCTGCTTCTCTCTGAGAAGGCTGCTCCTGGTGCCGGTCCATGTCCCTTCTCTTCTCCTGTGAGGGCCGCCGCTCTCTCCCTTCATCTCTCTTCCTTGGCTCCTGTTCCTGAGGCTGGCACTCCTGCTGCGGAGCAGGAACCGAGGGCTGGAGAGGCTGCTTTGGAGATCCTGGTTGTCCTGATAGCTCTTGCTCAGGTTTTTCAAGCTTTGTCTCTGCTATTAGAGAGGAGAAATCGACTGGTTCCACATACAGTGTCTCACCATGTATTTTTCTTCTGCTATTTTCTGGCCACTGCAGCAGCGCCCCTTATAAAAGGCTAACCTGTTCTGCCCTTTGCATATTCTGTGTCTTAACACTCTGCAGACACGAGTTGTGTAAAGGACAAGCTAGACACTGCTCATCCTTTCACTGCCTTGTTTCACGCTGGGCTCCTTTACCTGACCTCTCCTGTCAGAGACAAGAGCCATTCTGGCCTCCTTTTAGGACTGGCTCTTGCCTGGGCAAACATTCCTCAGGGATGGTTTTGGGTATGTTCCACCCATGTCCAGGACAACCTACATGGCAGAGATATCCTTACTGTGCCTGATGTATTCTTGAACACCCATAGCTGAGCAGTGTCAACCAATAACTGTCATCCTGTCTCTATGCTAGAGGAAAACTGCGCGCAGATCTCTATGATCACTAAGTGAAATGCATCATAATACCATCACTGCTTTATCAGGTGCCGGCTTACCACAGATGAGGCAGACATTGTGTGGAAACACCCTGCCCCCTCAGCCTAGCTACGCAATACAGAGAAGATAAATCCCATCAAGTTTCTGTGCTTGAAGGTCTCTGAAGCACCCGGCTTCACTTCAAAAGACATCCCTACCTGAGGTTCTAAAGCTGTTGGAGAGGGAAGCCAAAGCTGGGGGGCTGCAAAGTCAGGCATCACCAGCCCTGTACCTGCCGCTGAAGCCTCTTCCCACAAAGAGAAAGAAATGAGAGTGCAAGACTTGGCACAGCGAAGCTTCGCTCTTCGATGTCCCCCAGAGTACCTCCCCGCTCTCGGTCTGTTTGTGCAGTGGGCAGCATGGCAGAACACACGACCATTTTGCACGCAAATGTTGGGGAAGCCGCACACTGACTTGCTTGGCTGTCAGCACAGCTCACGTTGGACAGGCCCGTACTAATTTGTCTGCAGCGTGCAGAGTTTTGGCTATACTTCATGAGCAGAACCTCACGTAAAATTTGCATATGAAACCAGTCTGCACGTGCAGCTGTGAAAACTGCCCATGCAAATCACGCAGACATGAGCACAACCCCAGAGACGGGGAGAGCAATTCTCTTACTGAATTCCTGCTCAGCTGATGCGTCCTCTCCCTCAGGACCACCTCTGGACTCTGGGCCTGCTCTGCTCCCTGTAAGAGAGGCATATTAAAATCCATTTCAAGACCATCTGTCACAAAGCACATGAGAACTCATGCAAAGCTGCAGTAATGCCTGTATACGCCTAGAGAGTTGTTTTGTTTCACCCGACAATTAAAGGACAGTCACAGAGATGTTACCTTATTACACATGTTCTCACAATCAACAAAACCGGGTCAGTAAGAAGCATGCACCACCATCTGTCTTCACAGCATCTTAAAGGCTCTGTTTAATTTGCTCCTCGGCAGTTTTATTACAATCCACAGTTGTGTTGGGCCAGGTATGCAAATTTTCCCTTCATAATGCTGATGGAGGAGCCACAGCGCAAGGAAAGCACAACCATGGGGACAGTGCTTCAGTAAATAAAGAGCTCTGCATCAGCAGTTATTTTAATAACCTAATATTTAATAACCTAATATTTTAACCCCTTCTGCCTGGGGTATGCGGGTAAGAAATGCAAAACACCAGAAGACTGCTCCAAGATACAGAGTCAAAGCTTACAGAGTGCCTGGAATATCTGCTCATCCCAAAGAAATCAGTTCCTCAAGGGAGCGTGTTTTGGCTCTCACACCCTCCCACTCAAAAAAGCAAAGGTCCTGGTGGGGTGAGGAGAAGCTCCTGGAGAAGCAGAACTCCTCTCCATGCACTTCTTACAGTCACCAAGGCGAGTTCAGCAATTCAAGTCCTGGATTCACCTCTAATCCGAGAGCCTCAAAAGAGTAACACTAAAACCATGCAGCTGCATCTCCCAAGGAAGGTGGGTTGAGGGGAAGCCATCTCACCTACGGCCAGCAGTACTAGCTCACAGTCCTAGAGGACACCCAACCTGTAATTCCGTGGATGAAGGACAATGCCAAAGCAATAGGAAGGGAAGGCCTTGTTGCAGTAAGACACCTCTCCACCAAGCCTCACAAGAACAGAGAACCTGGTAGCAACACATCTGCATGCAACATCGTTAGTGTGGAGAGGGAAAAGGGTCTAAATGAAGCACAATTAATAATTCTCCTACACAGTGCTCAGCTAGTCGACCAAGAGGGATGCCATGGGGAAACCAGAAGAGAAACTTACTTGTCAGGGCAGATGAAACTTTTCACTGACCAAACACAGGGGGACCAGATATACTCACCATCTCTTGGGAGCTTGCAATAGGAGCAGGAAGATCTGTAGCCCACAGTACACACCTTACACTGCAATGGAAGATGGACAGCATGAGGAAGTCATGTTTTGAAGGTAGTGGGTACAACCTACTCCAGAAGGCCCAGGCTCTGCAGTGCTTTCAGAAAGTAAGTAACAGCCACGGAGAAGTTACAGTGAGAGCATGGGAGACAGGGTGGGTAATGGCAGCAGGAGCCTTGGCTGGAATGGAAGGGAAACGCTCACATGGCTCACAAGTGGGATTGCCTTGGGAACAGGATTTTCACACAACTTCTGAGCACAGATTTGTTCACACCATGGAGGTAGCTCACTAGTCCTTGAGATAGGACCCTTCCCCCTCTCAAGTGATGCTGAACCAAAAAGCTCCATGCTAGGCACCGTACTGCTAGCCACCCTGTTGTTTCAAAGGATCCAGAGTTACCTTTGTATTCTCTAATCTCAACTCCCTCCTAAAGCAGTGACAAAGTCCTTATCTGAGTGAAACTGTAGATACTGATGTAATTTGCTGCACAGGGAGAGTTAACGAAGAGGTGTCTGCTAACCAAGAGGTAGAGCTGTACAGGCTCGGACGGTTATCCCACCCAGAGACACCGTGGAAAGAGCCAAGTGCCCCGTCTTCACAGCTCTCTCCGAACACAGCATTCCTAACTTCCTCTTCAAGCTCTTTGTAAATCCATTGCTTCTCTTTCATCCAATTTTTTTTTCCTCTAACTAAAGCCCTGCAAATGCTCTGGGGCATGAGAAAGCTCTTTCAGGCCACGCTCGTGCTCAGCAACAGTAGGGACATATGCTCCGGCTACTTCTCATTGCGCTGAGAGCTGTTGTGAAACCACTGCCTGAAACTGCTGTCTCCACTTGATCTGTGGAACATTGCAAGCATAGGTGAGGCACCGAGCAATGGCTCTGCTGGCAACTGGTGTGCATCCAATTAGCCTGGATGAGCGTCTTTGTAGCCCATTGTGATCCAGTGGTCAAGGTGGGAGTCTAACCAGAACCGGCCCCTTCCCGCCCTGCTGCAACCTGTTGGTCTGCAGTCAGTGGGAACGCAGGCAACAACCCTGCCCTTTGCTCTAGCACTCCTCCCCAGCCCACTGCAGCCGAAAGCGCCTGTTCTGGGAGAACCGAAGGGCGTGGGAACAAAACTGACCCTCGGGCAACTGTGCCTTCCCAGAAACAGGACAGTTCCAGTCTGTGCTAACTGCTGCCTGGACTTGGACTCATTTCCAAGCTTCCTTCCCCGCTGCACTTACTACACTGCAATTTAGATTACAGGTTCCTGCGTGAGACAGAGGGGTGGTTTGCACTGTTACACTGATGAAAGCTCTGGTCACCTGGGCAGTGAAGACACTTATGCTTACACACGTGAACCAGAGTGAAAGCCTGTTCCATTCCGGTTGGCAGAATCACTGTCTCATATTGGTTTTTAAGGAGAAAGGATCCACACGTTATTTTCCCCATGTTAAGAGGGAACCGCTGCATAGGGACGAAACTGCTCTGTGCATAAAACAATGGCTACCTGTACCAAAGCAACAGGCACTCATAGGTGGAACCAAAAACAAGGTAGGGAAAACCACAGAAGTTTAGAAGAGGCAAGAGCTTCAGGACAGGTATTACTCTTAAGGACCTTCAGCCACTGAGCAAACATCACGCTCCTCTCTGCCGCCACTGCCATGAGAGCCAGCAGGGGAAGCACAACACAGCTCTCTGATCACATACTTACACGTTTGCAGCGCCAAAACTCTGGGCACGGGGTGTACTCAAGGGTCACTTCTTTGCCACCGATCGAAAGAGTTCCCTGTTGAGACAAGGGGGTAAATGACGAATGCGCCCAGCACACACAGATTACTCAGAGGCAAAGAAAGGGGTTAAAGCTCTGGTTCCTAAAGGTTTTGCAAGTGAAACAGGGTGAAAGGGGGAGAAAGTCTCCCGGTTCAGTTAGCTGGACCTTTGCCATGGAAGTGGAAGGGAAACTGCCTGTGCCCTGCTCTAGCACGGGGCTACAAAGCTGTGTGTTAGCTCCAGAGGAACTAGACAGAAGAGGCTTTGCCACCTCCCAGGAAGAGCAGAGACAGAGTAACCAGAGCACGAGAGGGAAACTGCTTTAACTCGCTTTGTCCACATGCTGGAAAGGGGCAGCTGGACAGCCTCCTCCACGCCAGCCACGCCACAGGGCAGCTACTTGAGGAGGAATACAAGGAAAAATGCCACCGAGGTGAGAGAATTTTCATACTTGGGTTAGCCTTCATGTCACTCATGAAACCCTGGCTTTCCTTCAGGGAAGTGTGCCAGCACGTGGCAAGGCCGCTGGCTCCGCAGCCAGTCCTTGGTGGGGCCGGCCTTGGGCGCTGTGCAGCAGCAGCACTGCCTACAAAGACACATTGCTTTCGGCTCCACACGTCACGCTTTGGAGACGTGTCAGGAGCCCAACAAATCCACAAGCTTTGCTGAAATGCAGATGATTTAAGGGTGAAATGAAGTCGTAGGTG
This sequence comes from Phoenicopterus ruber ruber, assembly GCA_009819775.1. NCBI lineage: Eukaryota > Metazoa > Chordata > Aves > Phoenicopteriformes > Phoenicopteridae > Phoenicopterus > Phoenicopterus ruber. Next base: position 20,070,264 of record CM020224.1, read on the forward strand.
CAAGTCCCCCAGGTCCTGCCCGGAGCAGCCCATAAAAGCAGTGAGCAGCGAGGATTCCTGGTGGCTCTCATCTGCCGCGGACAACGGACCATGCCTGGGCATGCAGGACGCAGGCCGAGCTGCAAATGCACGGAGCCATGAGACATTTCGTGTCACTGGAGGGAGTGCCAGACCAGGCAGTCTGTATTTCCCGATACCGCAATATGAGGATCAGTGACAATAAGACGACTCAGACGCAGGTCTCCCAAGTCCCAGGAGAGCAGACGCTCTTCTGGCCCATCGCCGGATGGTGCAGACAGATGTCAGGGAGCTGTAAATGGCCCCAAGCTATTCTGGGGACCTCTGGTGAGTCAGAAGCTTCGCAGGTACTCTGACCCAGTAGCCTAGTCACGCAAGAGCCCTCAGAGAAAACCATGAACATGAGAAAACAAGTTCCCAGAGTTATTATTCAGAAGTCACGATACACCCATGCATAAATTGCTGTGCAGAATGTGAGGGAGATGCCAGGGAATATGTAAAGTAGGAGGGAAGAGTTCATGGGAGGGAATCACTCGGCAACAGTACAACAACAATCCTTTAACCCCTACAAAAAATGCAGCAGAGAAAGTTGGAGACCAAAGACAGTGCCCTGTAAGGTTGGGTTCCACCATCTCCCCTCTCGCCAGCCTGCCTTTTATGGACCAAGGCTGTCCTTTCCTACCAGGCCTGTATGTGCTGAACACTTCAGGGGGTTCCTTTCTGCTGCCCAGCTGTTCAAGCACTGCTTTCCAGCATGGACTTGCCATTGCCTTACAGAAAGCTGAGCCGTTCCTAGACCTTGCTGAGGGCTGGCGTGTGTGCCCAGAGCACAGTGCTGCAACCTCAAATGCAAGGAATCTCCCCCAGATCTATCCACAGCATGGAGTATTGCCTATTTTACACATCCAGGAGAAGGTTTGCACCTTCTTGAAGGCATGTGAGGAAACACAAGTGAGAAAGACAGGGATGTGGAAATCAAGGCTGTCCCGCTAGGACTGTCGGTCCCGCTGAGACGGACGTGCTCCCTCTCCCAGGCAGGGCACCCATCACATCACACACTGAAGAGACGGGCAGTGCCAGGAGAGCAGGCTAGGAATGCCCGCGTCTGCCTCGGGACCCACCGAGCACAGGCAGGGAGAGAAGGCAGGGTGCACATCCTCACGAGCAGAGCTGCGGCCGCTCCGTGAGCCCAGGAAAGCCCTTGGAAACAGCAGCTCCTCAGCAGGCAGTCGCAGCCCTGCCTACGAGCTCGGGAAGCAAGACCTGAGGACACTTCTTGTGGTAGGGCAACGCATCACACAGCTTCATCCTTCTACCAGCCACTCAGGATAAAACTTGCCAGAAAGCCTCAAGATTATTTTTGGTTTTATGGAAGATGGTTTTTAAGTGCATGTGGTGCTGGTCTCTACTGCAAATTCAGTTCTCAGAGACTGCAGAAAGTGTCACTTGCATAATTACTCCCTAATTTCCTTAACACCCTGCTGATTGCCTGCTCACTGTTTCAACAAGCTCTCTCTCACTGATTTCTTCTCGATAAAGTCATTTTCAAGGTTGCAATCATCATTTAACACACCAAAATGAGTCCTTCATTTAGGACACACATTTTCAGGATTCACTGACTTTAAATTCCTCATTCCGCTATTTTATTACTCGATTCCATCCCAAATATTTTCAGAACCTTTATTTCCTCTAGTCCCTGTCACTGCTTATTCTTTTTCATCTATATCTTCTTCCTTTTCTCTGCAAAACGTTTTGGATAATACTCTAATTTTCAGTCCCCACTTTGAATTGAGCAGATCTTTGTGAGGTCACAAAGATTTTCTGAGAATTTCAGGGAACAGTGCTAGGGGGGGAAAAAAAAGGTAAGCCCAAGGATATGCCACATGTACCGTCTCGTACCCAGACAGTAACAGTCTCTTCCATACTCACACACTTTATCCTGGACCTCTCTCACTGACTCACCTGCACTATGCACATTAATTCTCCATGCAGATTTTCAACAACCTGTACTTCTGAGCAGCTTGGCCTTTTCTTTTTAAACCAGTATGCTACAGAAATGTCTCTCTGGTCCTCCCAGTCAGGAACCTCCCCCTCAAAACTAGCAGTAAACACGCAGTTGACTCACCAGTGAAGGGTTTAAAAGGCAGCACGGCTCTGCAGTACTGGAACACCGAGCTCTCAGCCATGGAAATGCCTAGATTTCCAAGGGCACGAGCAGATTCGACTGTTTTTTCTGACTTGCCAAATTCATCAAAACAGAGCATCAGGACTTTACTGCTGGAAGCAATGTTTTATGCTACTGTTTGATATCTTTCAAACACAGTTATGCATGTTTTTTCGCTTAAAGGCCTGTTGGAGATGCAATACTGGATTCTAGTCTCAGTGATACAATTCAGTACAAGCCATTTCAGCTAAAGCTACTAAAAGATCTGCATCATCTGGAATAACAGCCGATGGCCTGGTATGTAAGTATTACTGGCCAGAGACTCTGATCAACTGAGCAATCCCATCATGAGATGGTTCTAGAGAGCGATGCCAGGAAACCGTAAAGCCTGTTTGCAGAGAGCACACACAGCAAGTAGCGATGTCTCCAAGTCCTTCATTGAGCAGGGACAAAACCCACAAGAATGGGTTACATTAAGAGGGGAAAGAAAAAGGGAAAATCCCTTAGCCATGATATCCACAGGTGACGAAATCCTTCCAAAAGCACTTTGGAGACCGTGTGTCAGCTGGGCACAAGGCTTCAGCGACAAAACTCTGGTTTTTACTGGAGCAGCTTCCAAGCTCTTTGTCCCCAAAGGCAGTTAAACCAGAAGCATTAAAAGAATATCAGTAAGACCTAAACGGTAAAGGTAACTGCAAGGAAAAACCCAGACCACACTCCTAGCACATGTAATGCCCACTCACGAGGTTGGTTTTAAATCATCTCTAGTTTAATCTCTTTGCAATCGCGCTACTTTAGCAAGGAAAGAACTCGCCTCCCGCTCCGAACAGAGCGCAGCTGCCTCACACGGGCAGGAGAAGCCGTGCGTGCCACCGAGCAGCGCAGGCACGCGAGCACAGATCGCTTTGATCACGCTTCCTAGGGAAGCGCCGCAGCTACTGACGGGGCCAGGAGACAGACTGCCGCAGGTCAGGCACGGCACGAGGTACCCGCTCGGGCTGCTTATCTCTCAATTAACATTTACAGTTGGCATGCTGGTATTTTTCATGCTCGTTGACAGCCTTCTAATGATGATGACTGGGGGTTGAGGAGGGGGAGAACTTGCCAGAAAAGTATCTCTACGCTCTCCAAGACCGAGATGACAGAAGAATACAAATCATCAATGTCAAAGTTTTTGCTAACTGTTTCTCTGCAAACAAATTAGAGCATCCAAGAGTGACCTAGAAAATCTGAAATGTGCAAAGCTTTTGGAGCACAGCACACTCCCTCAAATCAAACCAGGCTTCTGCTTTAACTGAATTTGGCCAAACATTAAAAACTTCAGGAAAATCTCATTTCGGAGCCTCTTAACAACGAGCTGACAGCTCTCCAAGTATTCCACCCCATGGGTCACACTTCGGCAGCTCCCACAGGGGCTGCCAAACCGCACGGAGACGTGGATGTAGCAACCAGCGCCGCTGTGGAGGAAGTGTGCTCCGGCTCTTCCAGTGGGATGGTAACTGCACACCACCGTCCCTTGTCACAGGAAAGGCCGTGGGTACCTGGCTCAGTGGAACAGCCATTGTCAGTCTCAGCTTTACAGATCACACACCTGGAGCTGTACAGGTCATTGCTGGAACAGAATCAGGGCTCAGCTCTGGAGCCCCTAAATCCACAAGGATTAATAAGCCAAAGTTTTCTCCTCGGCTACAACCACAGAGCAGCACCCAAGGGAGTGCAGGAAGCACTGCCCCACACTCCTCAAAGGAGGTGCCTGCACCACAGGCAAACCATATGCAGATCTCCTCCAGCGGCTGGCCCGTGCACAAAACCAAACACCACTTCAGCTAATTATTTCCTTGTATTGTTCATAGTTTGATTAAATGGAGAATATCCCTGCCATGACCTGAAAGGTTCTGGTATCCTTCTTGCTGGTAATAACCAAGTCAGAAGCCTGACATGGTTCCACATGTTAAAAATGAACTGAAAATATCATTTGCAAACAGATATAAAATTGCATACAAAGATTATGACAAAAGAATCCTTACGGGCAGCACAGCAAAGCAGTCACATTAAAACACCAGAATTAACCTCGTTTACGTGATGTTAATTCAGCCCTCTTATGCATATTTACTATAATTAGGATGGTTATTCAAAAATCATTATACATATACATCATTTAAAAATTATTTAAACCGATTAATGACTCGTGTTTATTGCCCTGGGGAGCCTCAGATAGTACCCCAGGAGGCAGCCTGGGAATGCAGAGGGAGCCCACAGTCCCAGGAGCACTTCTAGCACAGCGAGCTCTCGCCATCCTCAGGGTATTTTCCAGTCCTGGCCTCCAAACTGGACAGCACGGCACAGGGAGACAAGTGGCTGACAGCAGAAGTTGGGTTGTCTAATTGTAGCCGCAAATCAGATTGCTTTCAGGTTTTCCTCCTATTTGAGTATGGATTGTAAATGCAAATTTAACAACCCCAACTGCACCACAATGTAAATTACGTAATTGCATCCAATTTCACTGGCATGGTTCTCGTCTCTGTACAGAGGCTGGAGGGAGAGCACAAGGCTCTCTCCCTTAAGGCATTCATCTTCAGATAAAGCAGGCAGACAGGGTCAAACACCAAAGGTCCCTCTAACCCACACATCCCCAGTTGCTCAGGGAATTCAGGAGGCAGCAGCTTCCTGGGATGGAGCAGAGGGCCAACACCAAGACACTTGGGAGGATAAGAGACCAGCTGGATATATTTCAAAACAAGATCATCTCAGCCACGGAAACTGGCTTCTCATCCCATTTTTTCCATATGCTGAAGTTTTTATCTCCAAGCTCCTTGGCAGCTGCTGTACAAGGACCTCAACTCTGCAGAGCAACAGGCAGTACATCTGCTTACCTTTGACAAAAAGCAGATGAGAAACGCTGTGCACCCACAAACCACAATCCATCTGTAATTAAACATTTAGAAAACAGAGTATGACGCAGAGAGATGAAGAAACGAGAGCAATCCAGTCTGCTGCAGGGTATTGCAGCAATCTGGCATTTCCTACAGGAACAGTAACTACAAGCAAATTCCTAGTGTAGTGGGACTTTCCCCACGGCTCTCAGCCCCCTTTCTCCAGCTCCCTAATCGTTTGCAGCTCAGGGACTTCTTTTTACTGGCCTCATCTATCAGTGTCCAGTACTCTACTGCTGAGTAGCTGACAGCCAAGGTAGAAGATTCAAGATATACACGGGAAAGGATGGTCTGACAAGCGGAGGATCCCTGAGGAATGGTTACCTCACCAAGTGGATCCAAACCACCTTGCTGTCTATTATTATTGCAGGTCTCTATCACAACTAACACTGAGATGAATCTTGCACAAATGTCGTGTTAGTGGTCACCTGGAAAGGAGGATGTTGGGCTCCCGGGCATCAGCGATGCTATGGAGCTGAAGAGCACGTGGCATGGCCTTGAAGCATTTAGCAGTAAGGCACTCGTTTCAACAGCGATGCGACGCTAACCAGCACGGCACGCTCGGGGCCCATGGTCTTCGAGGTCAGGGGAGGCCTGAGACTGAGAGCCCAAAGATGTCATCATCAATTCTGAGTTAACAGAACATAACTTCAGGCGCATCACTGACGGGCACGTTAAACAAAATTGGCACTAACACAGAACTGAGGCATTAGGAGGATAACTTAGAGAGTCCTAAAGATGGAGTAGCTAAATATAACAGATTAAGATGCTATATAAGGATTATTTTATCCCAGAGAGCACTCAGTGCCTCTTTTTCAAACTCCTTTCATACAAATCCATTACCCACTTGCACTGGGACCATCCACCGTGACACACAAGTTTCCATTTCTGCTTGCTCCCAGACAGCCCTCCTCAGGCCTCCCTGTCTGCCTGGCTATCCAGGATATTGTCCCTTAGCAGACGGTGCCAGTCTGCATCCTTTAAGTACCTTATTTCCACAGACACCCCATCTAGCCTGCTGAGACACCTCCAGTTTTCTTCCTATGATTTCTAAATTCCCTGGATACCAGCCATACTCTTTTTAAGCAAATCCCGGTATCTTTCTACAACACATCTCCCCTCACTGACATCCATTTCGCAAATACACACCGAAATCGCCTTTCAGACTACGCCAGCTCTCTACATTTAATTGCCTGAATTTTGAACTCCAATTCACTTCCAAGTTAGGACTCTCAAAGTGCTTATCTTTTAAACACAGCATTTGCTTCACTTGTCAGCACACTCAGTCCTGCTCTGAGAACACCACCAAAACAGTTGGTACCGGCAAGCTCCCAATTACGGCTCCAGGAAGGATAACAGCGATGTGTTGCAGCTTGAGAAAACACGCGCCTGGGACTTCACATGCTCTAGGGCCAGCTGTGGGTGGTAGGTGATATGAATGGCTTCTGCATTTCACCCTTTAAGGAGATTTCAACACATCTGAAAGTTTTCTTTGATCCAGTGAAGCGAAGTGGACCTCTTACCTGCCACTGAAAGCCCTAACATCTCCCTGCCCAGCTAATTCTAACCTTCGGCTTCCCTCACCCCTCCGAAGAGGGTACCTTTGCAGATCAGCATTACAGGATCACTGGAAAAATGTGGAAATTTTAAAATGAAAGCCTTTCCTATATAGTACAAAGGGGTCAGAAGAGGATTTCTGGAGTTTAGACAGTGAGGGTCCAGGGGCATCAGGAGATAACAGCTCCAAGGGGAACAAGTTCTGCACTCTGGTGTTACTGGCTGCACTCCCCTTCCACAACTGAAGAGAAGCATGGATGGTTAAGGACTTATTATGGGGTAAGCTAAGAAGGCCGTGCATATGACCTTCTTTAATGGTTGGACTCGACGACTGCAAAGGTCTTTTCCAACCTAAGTGATTCCATGATTCTATATCAAACACTTGCTCCCATGCTCAAAAAAGTATGAATCAGGTTGGATCCTCTATTTGAAAAGTATACTTGAAGTATCAAAACTTACAAGTATTCAAATATTTAGCATATCGAGTATCATTATCCATAGATGGCTCTAGGGAAGGGTCCACATGGCTCTGCCTCATCTATATTCCTTTTCTGATTCATCACGATCTACTGTCTGGACACCATGTTTGAACAACAGCTGCTTCGAAGACTCCCTTTGCCCCCAACACAGGGATTTCCCTTCTCTCTCCAAAACGCTGCTCTAGTGCCTGGACATATTTCTCAATACTTTGTTATATGGCCACCTTCTTCCTCAAAGGTCATCTCATTCCATAACGCTGTTAAACAATATAGAGATTAAGCCCGTGAGCACAATGCACTAATCCACCCCAGGACCTTCCTGTGCATTTCCCCAGGGGTACCTTACAATTAGCAACGGCCACAAGGAAGCTGGGAGAACAATGAGGAAAGGCCCAGCTCCTTACTCAGACATTTGAAGCACAATATCAAAACACTAAAGAGCAATCCCAACACAAAATCATGCTAGAAAAAAGTCACACTGGAAAGCTCTGCCTTAAAGGGGTAAATTTATTCCTAGACAATTCCGCGTATTTGATTAAGCGTTTAAAGCTGCCACAACCAAACCAAAGCTGTCCTTTTACTGGAGCACGTAGCCATGGGATTACACGCCGATTCCAACACAGCTTTACCTGCGTGGCGACCAGAGCGCAGGACGTTCGGCGCAGCAGCAAACGTTCGCTAAGAACACGCCAACTGTAAATGGGGAAGAGCAGCAGTTCAAAGGCTCCCCCAGACATGCCTCCAACCTCACTTCTGCACCCGCTGAGTTAAGCACTCGGAGCCTTCGCTGGCAATGCTTTCTCCGCAGCCAGTGCTCAGGCAAGCTCCCTGCAGGACAGCCTCTCTGCCACAAGGAGAACACCCCAAAACCCCAGGAAGAGGGAGCAGCTCTGGATGAAAAGAGGGTTTTGTCCTTGGAGACTTCATTTCTCAACATCCCCAAATTCCTAGTTAATGGCAAAAGCGGGTGCCTAATATTGACTCCAAAGGGGCAAGGGAAAGAACCCAGCCAGCTGCCAGGGGGAATGCGCCAGCGGTGCCACACTTACCTGTGCTGTCTTAATGACGATTCCCAGCACGTCACCATGACCCTGAGGTGGCCTGTCCAGAAGCTAAATCCAGGTCCTTAACAGTCACACCAGGACAGAACCACGGGGCAACTGGCACCTCCTCAGGCTGGCACCTGTACCGACTTCTACATCCAAAAAGGTGCTGCCTCTTAAGAGAGCTCTTCTTAGGAGCTGATTTGGGAAACAGCTACTGTAATCTCTTTGGTCAGTATTTGCCCAAGAAGCCTGGCACAGTGTGAGAACAGAGCTATCTGAGCCCTTTGGAAGGAAATTAGTTTCTCCTGCCAGCCTGGCTTGGGTGCAACGTAACACTAGTGGGTGTCAGCTCCCCACAGGACCCAGCAGCTCCTCCTTTACAGGGGCACTGAGGTTTAAGAGGTTCATCCAGGCAACTGCACTGCCCAACATCCAGATCCCTCCTTCCTGGCGAATTCCCAGAATTACTGAAGGGGCTTAGTGCCTCATCAGGGCACAGGAGGCAGAAGACGACTCTCCCATGTGGGTATCCAGGCTCCGAGGCTGCACTAGCTGACCTCGGCTCTTCAGGAGAGGACTCTAACCAGAGAGGTGAGCGTGCAGGAGAGCAGTTCCTACAATAACCCTGACGCTGAGGAAGGAAAAGAACATGATTCTCTGTTGTGTCAAAGTGCCCCAGCTTGACTGAATCCCTAAGGGATTAGGAAGGGGAAACAGCACGCACAGACATCTCCTTAAACTGTCACATAAGCAGCTCGGTAGTGGGCGGCTCACTTATTGCCACTTGAACCTCTTCCAGGACTCTCACACCCACGGGCGTATCAAGCCAGGCAGTGACACGCAGCCTTGTACAGAGACCGTCCCGCAGCGCATCGCTGCGGACCATGGGCAGACACAGAGGTACTGCCCGCAGCAAATCCTGTGCCGCCGCTCCTCTCGCAGCAGCGAGCACCGGCAAGGTGACGCTTGCAGCTGCTCCTCTTAGAATCAGACTGATCAATCATCTGCCTGTCACTAAGAGGTGTCTATTAAACATTTTGGAATTCACTTCTTACATTTAATGACGGGCCCAGTATGCACCAGAAGGAAGAAAACCAGACAAGCTAAGTTAGTGCAACAGGCAGAGAAGCAGGCAGTGATAGAGGACAAACACCGATCTCACATGGACCAGGCACAGAAGAACGTGTTGTCAAGGCAGAAAAAAAAAACCCAAACCACCTCAGCTCTCTTCTCCAGTGATATCACAAGCTGGGAAGAACCAATTAGGCTTTCAAAAACCTAGGACTATAAACAGTAAAATACCTTACTCATCATATCATTAATGTACAGCTTCGCACCGTGAGACAGCTTCTTAGTGAGACTTCTCATCCTGATTTTACGTGTAAGAAAATGTATCTTAGGAGTATGAGGACATAAAATTACTTTCTCTGTTAACTCTGCTCCTGAGATCCTTGATGGAAAAGTACATCAAATGTTTGCTTGGGCTTTTACTGCCATTCTGGCTCAAATCTGGTACATGAAGCCCATCTGAATATTACTAATTTCCTGCTACGACATGGACTGTACATCACAAAAACTAAGATTTCCCCTGCTGTCTATTAAAGCAGGAGGGAATTATTTTCTTGTTCTTGTTCTAAAAAAGACAGTTTCAGAGATTTAAATACTTAAATCTCATGTTTACAGTTTTACAGCTTTGACCCTCATTAAAAATGCAATTCATTACACGACACACTTGATTTTAGACCACCGTCCTTTGGGGAACCTACTTCTGGAAGCTGTTTGTTCATCCTGTGGAAGACGTAACTAAGCGAACTTAGAGGTGGCCTGAAGCGATGGAGATGCAGGAGGATGCAACACCTGGTAGCTGCCAACGCATACACGCAGTGCAGCAGCACAGCACAACACACCTTAAGGCAGCATACTACTTTACATTGGACGCTTCGCTGCACCAAGTCAACGGCACGCTGCTCAGCTGCTGTCGCTGCAGAAGCCAAGAACTTCCCGCCTCCCTCCTGCGTCTCCTCGTACAAAATGGCTTCAGGAGTTTCCCCCCATTGCCCTCTTCTAGGAGCAAGCATAGCCAAAGACAAGTAAACTGGTCACCCAGTGGTACTGAGGACCTCTCAGTCGCTGTCCCATTCGCACACGCTGGGTTAAACAGCTGGCCAGATGTGGCGCAAGAAGAAATTCTCCCTCTCTCAAATGAGAGAGGATCGGGGAAAGTTTGTGCCTTTCCTCGAAGTGCAGAGGGCTGTTGTCGGCACCCTCGGTGCTCTTCCACCTAACGTGTTTTCTTGTCCTGCCCAGTTGTAGAATGACAGCAATGCTCCCGATCACCGATCCTGTAACATACAGTGTTTCTTGTGATCTCTGTAGGTATTAAAGCTTTAATAAGAGTCTGGAAGGTGCCCTGTGGCTTGCAGGGGAATGACGCCAATAATAACTGTGTGTCCTTCTGTGTTAAATACCTGTTTCCTTGCTGCCTGTGATTGATGGATAATGACACAATAGCCCACTCAGGCGTGCCAGCCCCCGTTTTCCACTGTAATCATGTTTCATTTCTAGTCAAGAACATTAATGGTCCAGTTACAGTCAAATGGAAACAGAAATTCACAAATAAAAGTTGCTGACTGACTGCCATAGCTTTGATCTTGCATCTTCAAACTTGAAATATCTGAATTTAACCTTTTCCTTTTGTGATTCTCATAACCTGAGCAGAAGATGGCAAAATTCAAGGTACTCTTTTTGAATGGACCCCAATTCAAGGTTATCCAAACTTCCATGATTTACATTAAAAAGGTCCACCACAGACTCAGCTGGGAAGAAAACAGACCAAAATACACATCTGCAGGGAATTCCAGCTCCCTCTCACTGTCTATCATAACCATAGTTATGCAAAAACCCCAAAAGTTTCTGCAGAAAAGCAGTCTGGCCATCGCTCTTCTGAGAGAAGGGAACAGTGCTTCTGCCTTCCTTAACCCCAGGGAGTGTGCAGTTCGACTTTTTTTCAGCCTCTAGACTCAACCTTTTACCTTCCCATTCCAGCAATCCAACATCAACAGTGCACCGAGGAATGGAAAAAGCATGAACGAACAGTTCTGATGCTGAAGCTAACAAAAACGACTCATCGAGTGAAAACTGCAACATTTTGGTGTACTCCCACTTATCAAAACAGTCCAGATGGAGTCTCAGCGCTATAATCTGGCTCAGATGCTTGTAAAACATATCTGGTATTCCCCTCGACGCTGCTGGGATTGGGCTGAGAAGGACTGCCGTCTCTTTCACGACAGGTCTTGTGCAAACCATTATGGCAAAACGGTGATAGAAAATGGTCTTGCTGTGGAAATGAAAGTTGTGGTGTGCTCACTGACATGCCTTTGTTCACGTCAGCTGAACCCATACAGACATTTCCCTCTCACTGCCTCTGCGTCTCCTTTAAGTAACTTCAGTCACATCATCAGCGCCATCCACCTCCCAGAGTACAGAGGGAATTTCTGATAGTGCGTCTGCAGTTCTGTTAGTCACCGGCTTGTTTAAAGGATGACTTCAAAAGCATCAAAGCAAATTAGCGGCATGAGTCCTACTAACTTTCATATAGGAGCTTGATCAAGGGATTTTACATCTTAATCTAAAATCACCTTCTGACCACGTACACAATCGATCAGTTGTGGCAACACACTATCTGTCCTACAGCTGATTTACCATACTCACTTTGATGCTACAACGATAAACGCCTTCCAAATGGTTGCACAAGAATATATTTAGAGTTTCTACAGCTCTTCATAGAAAATCAACCAGTCACGAATGTAAACACAGCAAAACCCATATCATCTGTGAGTAAGAGCAGCCAGCAGTAAAACATTGCTCTTTGTTTTAAGGTGAAACGGCACCTACACGTAGGATCTGCCACTAACATTTCCTCATTGTCACACAACTGTTCCATTAATGCGTTAGGAGGAGAGGACCTGACAGCTACACAGACAGGGTAGCATCCGCATCCTGCGTTTGCATCATCCAAGGACTACTTCAAATCCTTTCTAGCTCAAGGCAAAATCTCACCTACAAACGAATTCGTGCCAGATACCATGTCACTCAGGAAAACGTTTCGCATGTTGACAATGACTGAAACAAAGCTATTTCTTAGGTGTTGCTCTGCCAACGAGCGCTCTGCGGTACCACTTTCGCCCTACGGAAGGGGCAGAAAGCAGACTTATCTGTGGTACACGTTGCACTTCATATTCACAAGCAAAAGTTTTCAAGTACCCCTGTGCGCCTTCGGATGCTGCACAGCGGCATGCGGTACCCGACAGGAGTGAGTGATGCACTGCACGTACTGGTGTCTCACATCACGCGATCAATCAGCCAGGGAGGACTGGACGCTTATCTTGGCAAGACTCATGGATCAAGTTATTTAAACAACCTTCAGGAAATCATGATTATTCCTTAATGTTTGCCAGCTCAAGCTCCTGGCATTGTAAACAGAGCATCTAGCCCAACTTGATTAACAAGGCGTTTGAGATCTACAGGGGAAGAGGGGATATTTCAGAGGTATATCATCACACAGATTTGTTAATGTCAACCAGCCAAAAAAACCCAACAAACCCATAACCAGAACATAAATGCCCAGGGGCCAGAGGGAGAGCAGCTTCATTTTGGAGAAGGGTAGGGAAGGACGCTTTACCTGGAACAACCTATTTATACAGCAGCCCAAGTGAGCTTCAGCACACGGAATAGATAATTCTGCAATAGACAGCAATATTGGAGCGCTGAGATAACTCCGCTGGGCCAGACACCCCCAGCAGCAACCCGCGATACTAAGGAAGTCCTGCTTACGCATCGGCTGCATGCTCCAAGCAGCTCACCCAGAAGCTGCTCTCTGAGACAATCCTGTTACAGAGCAGCACAGCAGCAAAAGCATACAACCCTCATCACACGGGTAAGGGGAGGCTGAAGGAAAAAAGGAGGATGGGATTTTGGAATAAGAGCAGGGAGGTAGAGGGACATGGCAAGCTGGGATCACACCAGTAGAGCAAGAAGATGCAGCTTCACAACTCTTCCAGTTAAAAGAGTACTTTATCATTTTAAAATACTTTGGTTAGCATGGTTTGCTTCCGGAGGCAAGGCAGGACAGAGCTGCCAAGAAGGCTGCAGATTTTTATCCAGGTAGGGCTAGAAAAACCATGTTGATGGGCAGCTACCGCTGGCCGAAGGAAGAGTGTATGAAGTCTTTGGCAGAGTGTACGAAGTCTTTGGCAGATCATAGAATCACAGAATCATAGAATTGTTCTGGTTGGATGATCTCTTACGACCTCCTGTGCCAAAGAAAGAGGGACTAAGAGGATTCACACGGCTTGAACAGTTGAGATGACAGAAGATGTTGAGATGACAGAAGAGAAGAAGGTCCACAGAAGTATTTTCAGTACCAGAATTTTTTGGCAGTTACATTTTACAACTAAAGACACCCTTCTCTGCACAAGGAAGGTCTCTGTAGCACGCGGAGATTAAGTCAGTCCTTCCCAACAGCAAAGCAGACAGTGCATTTATCACAACATCACTGCAGGATATACACACGTACACCCACGCACCCAGCCCTGTCACAGGTCATCGCAGGCAGATCCGACTGCTTATTCACAGGCAAGCCTCTGCCCTGCACTAGGAGCCTCCCACTGCAGACTTCCGTACGGATCCCAGAGGCTTGCAACTCCAATTAAATGACGATACGATGCAGCAATCAGTGAGACACCAGTGGGAATGAACAAACGATTGACTCAACATGTCAAGCCTCAGTGATGCAAGACCAGGGTGAGCTCGTGACGAGGTCACACACTGAATTGGACACAAAAACCCACCCCAAATTAGCTCTGCTGCCTGGAAATCCACTCCTCTGATTACAAAGGAGCCTATGGAGGGAACTTTCCATAGGTCACTTGGATCATAAAAATTACTCCATAATGTGCATGTTTCCCAAATCATTAGCATGTTTATAGAAGAAACACTGCCTAGGTATACAAGCCTTTCCCCTCTCTATACACACACTCAAAGTGGAAGAGTCCAACTGGTAATTCTAGAAATCCACATAGTCAAAAGCAGGACAGGTTTAATAGGGAAAAAGAAGATGCGCGCTAATGATACAACCTGAACAAAATCCACACGCCTATAATATACAACGAGAAAAGCAGAAGATAATGTCAGCTGATAATCCAAGGAGGGCACATCAAAAGCAAGGTCATCTCCAGCACTCTTAGCCTAACACGCAAACGGATTTCAGTATATTTGCAGACACACTCAGTTGTCACCACCACCCTCAACTGCAGGTTAAAGCTGAAGAGATGGAGTGACATTGTCAAGTGAGTAAATGATGGATACCAGACAGCCTGTGAAAATACACTTGAGGCGGGTGTCATCTTCCATTACAGGGGGCATTTTGCAGATTCTAGAAAAAAATGCCAGATGCCACAACTCAACATATCCTACCAAAAGGAAAACAATTATTTTTGATGTTTGGACACATATTTTCCCTCACAAATTGCAACACACTCCTTGCACCACAGGCTTCAATAAATACTCTTAAGGCTACAGGTCACCAGAGCGGAGGCATTCTCAGGATAACCACAAGCTCCTTCTGTATTTAACCGGGAAGCCACACAGAGTTGTGACTGGTTACTGCCAATGTTTTCAGGACAGAAAGTCCCAGGCTTTGCCTGCTTGTCAAAGCATCTTGAGGATTTTAACACCAACAGCTACAGTGAAAAGCCTGCGAAGTCGGATCTGTCCCAGAAGCTATGTTCACACCAAATGCAGGAAAGCGCTGCAGTGCATGGATAAGATGGGCTCAGAGCAGGAGAAACGCACAGCTGATGCTTCCAGTCGCACAGTGGTGGGATGTGCTCAAGTAAAGCACAAAATATCCCTCTCCAGTAAGAAACAAGCAGGGAACGGAGGCATCGCTGTGCTCAGCAAGCTGAGCCAGGATCGCACAGCGCTGCAGGGGAAACCGCTCTCCGAAACGTGCCGGTCTCAGTGCAGGAAGGCACAAGAGCAAGCCTTGGAACGATCGCTCTAGCACACGCCTGGAGACCTCCACGGTAATTTACAATGTACGTATTTTTAAAAGTTCATGCCATAGCTCTCCCCCATTTTTGCCCTCTTACTTAAGAAACAGGAGGAAAGGATTACAAAGATGTTAGTTACTAGCAACAAAAGCTAGGAAATACTCACACTGCCAGTGTTGCTAAGTTTGGGGCCTGAAGGATTTGGAGACAATACTACATAGTCAAGACTAATCATTTGCTCCTAGGCTTAAAAAAAACCCTTCTGTTTCCATATGTATAACAACCAGCTCTATTTCAGGGAAAACAGTAAAACATCCAGGCAGCAGAGGCAGGCTCTCTCCGTTTCTCCTCCTTCACCGGCCGTTACGACATGCGACAGTACACGAAGCGCGCTTCACTTCCCGCCTGATTTTCTCACACCCAGTATTACGTGTGTTTCTTCTACAGACGAAGGAGGAGCGCAAAGAGATCCCAAGGCACGTGGAGAACAAGAGCCACGGGATGTATTCCTAAAGCTGCCTCCTAGAAGCACATCTGGTGCCCGCAGACAGGAACACTGCTACACCGGGGGCTGCACCAAGCCTGACCGCAAAGAAAACGCAGTAAGACAAGTGCCACACCACACTGCAACCTTTCAAAAATGAGAATAAAGGAGGGAAAGATTATTTAGGAGAAACCACGTGACTTAGGAGACAGAAACCCCATTTTCCATTCCAAATACCTGTCTCTCCCCAACGGAACAGCAGCTCGTCACACACAGAAAAGAGGTGTCCTCTCATAAAAGTCAAACGACAGCCAACTTGTAACAAAAGACCAACGGGAGCATCACCAACCATCAGGCTGCCGCAAGGGCTGCGCCCGGGTTCGGCAAAACGACTCCACAGCCCGCCGGCCCTGCCGGGGCCAGGAGCCTCCGGGAGGCAGGAGGGGAGCCGGCGGCCGGCGCCTCGCTCCGCCGGGCCTGCCGCCCAACGCCTCCGCGCTGGCCGTAACGGCAACCCGTCCCCTTTCACGTACGTTAGGTGGGACCTCTCAGCTGTAACAGACTGCCCACGCAACCATCAACAAGGCAAAGCAATTAGTAAGGGGGGCATTTGCGTTACTTTAGCTGCAGCGATTAATACAAGTGGAATGAAACTCTCCTACAAAATTAGGGCGACCTAGAAGATGTTTTCTTATCACAATGTACCTACCAGAAAGCCCCCTCAGACCTCAGCGGTCACATACACATGCTAGACTTACGGAATGGAGGGAGTTGGACCTGGTAAATCTGTAGTTAGCAAATTCGGGAATGATCTTAAGTGGGTGCCGGTCTGTGCTGAGTAAAACAAAAGGATTTCACAATATAGGAATTATACGGTATAGGGATGTAGCTAATTGTTCTTTAGGCAGGGGCAGTTAAACAGGAATTAAACAGCATCAAAGCCCGCCGTCTCTGCAAAAGCTATTTATTCCCAGCCTACAGACGACTGAGAAGGAGGCAGGTCGACTCGTGAGGGACTAGGATGTCACTGTGGGCTGACACTGTTTTGCTATTTATGCTCTCACAAGCGACTGAATTTGACAGGGATAGCTGATAACCTTCTGAAAATAACCGAACTACCAAAGAACGTGCATCTTAGCTAACAGGTTTTGGTTTTTGCGGCTTGAAAAAATGCAGATTAATTCTCAATCTAAGGAGATGATCTTACAACTTTACCCTGGAAGATATTAAAATGGGATCTCTATTGTCTAAGGACAACTGAATTGCATAACTCCCTTTCTGAATATCTCTATTTGGCTTTTACTGAGAAATTAAGTCAGCTCCCTCCCTTGCAGCAGGTCAGATACAAATCTTACTTTTTTTTTTAAATTTAAATAATTAGAAGGCCTTTTTTTTTTTCCCGTGTTCAATCAAGAGCAAATTAGAGAAGTTAACCTATGTGGAGTAATCCAGAGGTTACAACTCTCCTGATCAAATTCATATAGCTTGAGTCACCCCAAAAAGCACATTTCTTGCTTCACTAACTACAAACTACCATAGCTCTGCTAAAACATAGTGAAGATTGGCACATGCAGGCTTTGGAGATGGCCCCCTCCAACCACTCCATCTTCCAGGTTTCCTCTGTACACACGCACAGCCACATATAGGAGGAAGGAAAACAGGAAGATTTCATACCCTATGTGTTTTTAATGTGTCCCAGGCAGTGTGCACGGCTGGGACCGCTACCCCCACCGCTAGCGGGGTTCTGGCAGCACCCTGCCTAAACGCTGGAAGGGAAACACAGTAAAAAATTACCTGGCCTGAGGGCCTGCTATAACTGTTGGCGGGGAGGGTGAATGCAAGCAGCAGTGGAACGCCAGCCAGAACCTCCTCGTGTGTACAGTGATTTACCGGGCACCCCTAGGCACTCAGTTCAGTTTAAGGACTGGTGCTTACAGGCTCTTTGCTGTAGCAATGGTTCAAATCTGATCAAGTCAAGCACCTGTTCAAGTACATAGGGATGCTCCAAAACGGGACAAGGGGTAGAGCAGGCATCAACAACAGGAAAAAGAGGAATTCCCAAATTCCCAGGTATTTGGGAATTGCTCTCGAGCAGGGAGACATTATTTCATGTGAGCAGAATTGGGGAGGGAATATGGAGAGGCCTTTGGTTAAAAGGAGTGTCATACATAATTACAGGTTCCCCAGTGACAACAAAATAAATCGGGAACTGTAGCAACACTGAAGGGGAAATAAAAGCTGTCACTGATGGTAAAAGTAATAATTAATTCTGGAGCCTTCTCTCTCAGTGCTCCCCACCACCACCCCAGTGGGAATGCGCCAGGCTCTTTCCCAGCAACAGAATTATTTCTGTAAAACATTTTTGTAAGTTGCAATACCTCTGTAACTGAAAATAGAGGCAAATGCGAGCGCTTAGTGGGACCTTTGAAACCCCAGCTGTGAAGACTCATTAACTGTGAGTACATTTTTGCAGATGCACAGCTCTGAATCTGACTCATGACTCTCCTCCCATGACAGCGAGAGTCGGGATTCAGGTAAAAAGGCTTCAGATAATTGATATGGATTCTTACTCGGGCAAATTAGGAGGAAGAAGGCAGCAGAGAGCAGACTTAAGGGATGTAGTGAAGGAAGGGGGATCAATCGTTTAGTGTTTTTTCTTGAGTGATCCATCACCTGCAGTTTCAAGGCACGGGGAGGGTGGTGCGAGATGGGAATCTATGTTTTACCTGACAAATGTTATGCATCTTGCTCTGGTATGGCGGACAACAGCTCTAGCCTCAAATACCAGGTCAGAGTAAAGGCTTTCCTTGGGTACTTATTCACTGGGGATTTAAGCCACTTTGCACTTGTAAGGGCTGGAAACGTTCAGATTTACCAGGCGCAACTGCACGTAGGGTAGTCCTCATGTCTGCAGCTCCAGCTTGCCAAAGGACGGGATAGATACGGGGGAGACGCACAATTAAGAATCTCTCCCACACACAAGGCATATGGAAAAGTGGAGCGTGCAAGTCCTAGTTGACTCAGAGCTGCATACCAGAGGCCTCACCTACAGTCACATGTGTATGTGTGTGTGCACGCACAGCCGGGGGAGGCATTTAACGCTAGCAGAGATCTTTCCGACTGGATTTCAGTGTGAGTACAAAAGCATCAGGGCCAAAACCTGCTTTAGGAGTCTGTCAGCTACCAGCCTCTGACTCTAGCCAGCGTGCCGACATACGCTAGGGAGGAGGGCAGACCATTTGGTGTCCAGCAGCAATTTCACGCTGGCATTTATAAGCCTTTTACAAGTTTCTGGAAACAACATTTAAACCGCAGTGTTGTGTATTATACAACAGATCTTCCTTTGAATGGTTCAAAAACACCTCATTGGCTTTCCACCACCCCACCAAAAAAACTTTTAAAAATCTTCTAGCAGCATTGACCGAAGTGTAAAGCAACCTGGTTGGCTTCCATGCATCCGATGGCCTCTTCCAAGAGTGAAAACTCCACGCAGACATAGCCATAGTCGTAACCTGGGGACAGCATTTAAATACAGACGGGAGTCATGTTAGTGCCTTGTCATAAAGAAAGCCACATTAAATATTCAATTTCCCTTTCCCTCCAACGACAAACCCTCTAACCACCACCCCTCCACTCCAGAATGAAAGGGAGAGAAATCAGGGACTAGCTGGATGATGATTAACTGTGCAGTTTATCATGAATGTTAATAGTACAGTGTTCCCACTTCCCCTTACACAACCCAGTGACAGGCACACCCTTCCTTAGGGCAAGAAATAATCGCTTTGGTTTGGTGTGGTTTTTTTTTTTAAAGCATAGTGATTTTCCATTGCTAGGTTCACATTTTGTGCTACCTTGGAGGCAGTGCTCTCCAAAGCAAGTGTTGATAAGTCATTTCGACGTACCTTGCTGCAAATGTATTTTACATGAATAGCCAGCATTTTAATTGGGCAATATTTCAGAAAGAACTAACGTGATTCCTTTGCCTTTGCTATTTTTCTTTCAACATCTGCTTACTTTTGAAGTCCAATCCCTTGTATTATGAAAAAATGCAGTGGAGCAGGAATGAGAACTCCAACTTTCTCATTTTGGTACAGATGTTATTGCATATGTAACAAGAGGGTGTGGGAGCTTAAGTTTAGATGCAAGAAACTAGAGACCCTTTACTCTTCTCACTCCTTGGAAAGCTGTCATCTCAGTCAGAAGGGACCCACTGATTCAACTGCGTACTCCAGTTACCTGCGCTGAAATGTTACGTCCCACAGTAAAGCGCAGGGTGAACACTACAGAAGCTAAGACCATCTTAAGAGTCATCCTTGATGTTGAAAGTAGCTCCAAGAACTGAAGCGCTGAGGAACAACCTCAAGTCCAACCTCACCCTTCACACGCCAAGGCCACCTCACTCCAAAACACTGCTTTCCAGATGATCACGGGCTGACATGCTTCTACATGGACAAACACCAAGAGGAAATGCTTGGTTCCCTCCTCCTGCTGCTCTTTTGGCTGGTTAGGAGCGAGAGGAAAGCCAGTCTGCATGTGCATTGTACTATTTTAGGCATCTAGCTGTCCTGGTGAAGAGCTTGTCTCGTCTCCTAAAGATGCACATCTTAACACCGGTACCTTCAAACCAGGTACGTATCTGGTTCCTGTTGCTTCAGCCCCTCACCTTCCACGGGAAGGTAACTCCACGCACACTTCTTTCAGGCAAGGCATTCCAGTCTGCTGCAAAACAGCCCCCACTTTCCCCCGAGCCTACGCCAAAGAACATTTGCTGCACTCACCAGTTTTTCCTTCTCTGTTTCTTTACCATCTTTGTACTTAACCACTTCAGAGACAAGGCCGTACAAAACTATTTCATCAAACCGTACTGCTTTTTTTTTTTTTTAATTCTGAAAAAGATCTGTGCACACTGTTCTAACAACACAATCCTGACTTTAAACATTTGCCATTATAACAAGACTCCAATTTGAATCTAGCTCCTCCTCTACCTCACATAGGAATTTATTCCCCTTCCCCATATTATTTTTGTCAATATAATTACATTAGAGGGAAATTTATCGATCTGAGTGCTTTGCAGCTCAGTGAAAGACACAGGCCAGCAGCAGGCCATCTGTTGTAGAATGCAGCTGAAGCCACTTGATATTCTTGTATGAAGTGGGCACCTGGAACTAGAGGTACGGTTTCAGCTGGCAGAATCGACAGAACCAAATTCACCCAGCTGTTCCCATAGCATCCATTCTGCTCTGCAGTTCCAGCCACACTAAATCACATTTTGAAAATGAAGCAGTCCTCCCGTCTGCAGAAGAGAGCTGCTCTCCAGGAGCAGTGCTGCCCCTTGCTGGGAGACTCTTTTGCATTCTGGGCAGACACCTCTGCTACTTGACGGCACAGCGTGCAGGCTCACACGGTACATTTTAAAGTCTTATTCAAATCCAGAACTCTAGAGTCACTTCTCTCCCTCCTGTTCAGAAAAGGGCTGCATGAATGATATTTGTCAGCCTGTGAGGCTCCTGATTCCTCTTCACGGAAAGGATTTTTGAAAGCTGCCATAATCAGCAAGCCGGGATCAGAGTGCTATCTTATTCCCGTGCACGTACGAAGTAGGGGGTCTCCTGACAGACAGGAAGCAAGATTGCAAAAGTTTTCACTCTACTTGCTCTACAGTGAGAGGCAGTTTACATCACAGTCCTCGTGAAGTGTATGAGTGGTTTAGACATGGATTTAATCCAGCATGACACAACCGAGAGTGCAATGCTGAATGTTATAGATAGATACAAAAGCTGAGCTGCTTGGAGGAATGTACACTACAGCCTCGTTCCAAGCATTACATGGAGACAGTTAAGGGGAAGATCAGCACATTTCTCCTTGTGCACTTTCTTACCTCTGCCCTCTCGCACCAAACTCAACGCCCCTAAAAAAGCACAGCTGCAGTAACGTGTACGATGAGAACCAAAACCAGAGACTGTGGCCCCATATCCTGCCAAAAAGCAGCTTCAGGCCAGATGTTCAGCTCTTGCGGTTGGGCTGCAGAGGGATGCAGCGTTCTGCAACTCACTACGGGCTGTCCTTGCGCAGACAGCACCGAAGTAGTGATGCAAGAAGAGAGCAGCCTGGAGCCACTGCTCCACTCCAAGCTGCTGATGAAGATCTCAAGGGCTTGATGCTTTCCCCCGCCCCCAGATCCAGCCCTTTGCGTAGATCTGACAAGCACGCTCAGTGTGCGAGAACTACAGAGCAACACCAGCCTCGGACGGTACGGCACCCCTGCTCTGCCCCCCTGCCCCCAGCTCCACCAGAGCATCCTTCCATTTTAGACCACGACAGAAAGGCCACTGAAATGGAGGCCTGTGGAACAACGGCGCTGCTACAGAGCGCCTTCAAAACGCAACGTTTGCTGATTTTTTTTTTTCCACAATCTGCAATAATCACATTACTCACTTGAAACAAAACCAAGTGACCTGAGGCTGGTTCTTGGGGGAGCAGCTAGAGAGGCTCCTGCCACCAACTGTTGTGCCTCTTCCCTGCCTCCTCTGCGGGGCCGGTTCGGCTCTGTGTAGCAGCTGCTGAGCTTGCATTTTTTTTTTTTTTTTTCCCCTGAAGCCTTCGCACAGTTTGCCTGTCAGAACGCAGCAATTCAGCTGCCGCTACCAGAAGCGGGGCAGGGGATTTTGACAGAGGCATGGGGCCAGGCACCTAATGGCAGGAACTGGTTCAATAGGCACCCCAAGATAAGCTGTCCTCCCCCGTGCACGAGAGCCCTCGGACACCCCCTGGCATTCTTCAGGTCGTAACAGTAAAACCAAAGTGATCAAACCAGCAAAGCAAAATCACTGCTTAAGACTACAGCATGGTTTTTTGACTCAAGGTGGCCTATATTCACATGCAGATATAAATCCTGTTATCTTCTTAATTTGATCCTTCACTTACTGATTAGTACAATACTACAGTCTCAGGATCCACAAAAAAGGTAGAATGGAGTAAGAAGCGCTTTGTGTTTTGGCAGAAGTATTTGTGATCAACACAGACTCTGTCAAAAACGAAGGAAATCAGTATTTCCCCCCCACGACCTCTGAGGAGACTGCAGCATAGTTATACTGTCCAAATGAACCTTCCAACGGGAACAGTCCTCCAACCCTTGAACTCATCCATATTTTGGTCCTAGCATAGCCATAAAATATGCATGTCCTCATCTTCCCCTGTGTTTTAGGTCAACTGTGTAAAAGGACTGTTGTACCTTATTTAACTACCTCAGCTCAGCTGTGCAAATCCACAGTACCACACGCTGTACACGACGGGTGAAAGAACGCAAGGAGAGCATGCACATAAAACCCAGAGGACTTCTGTTTTCCCTTAAGTGCCTCTATGTATACACAATCCTTTACGGATGTTCCCAAAGCATGCTCAGTCATTGTCTGCACTGAAAATGGGCACGATCGCTTGATACTTAGGAGTAAGAACACATTTAGAGCTCCAGGAAGCTGCTCAGCAAACATCTGAATAAGGAATATTTTGCCTCAAACAGATGTGTTTCAGTGAAGTGAAATTTGACAACAAATAGCAGGTCCCTGTTAGCATGCCATGGTCTGGGTAAAAATCCTGAAAGCTTGACTTAAAATTACTCTTCTTTGGCTTCAGAAAAAAAGTTCAAAGACTTGGGATTTAAAATAAGACTTGTTTCTATATATACACACAGTTTCTACCGAACATCTGACACATAGTAATGTGTTACTTCATGATAGTTTGTTATGTCAAAGATCTAAATAAAGGAAAACCATGATGTTGTTCTGATAGGGCTGTAAGCAGTGTGAAGGTATCAAAAAAATTTCTCTGGAGTTTTAGGAGGCCAAATGAAAAGATCACGTAACGACAGCAGCTCTGTCTATGCCAAACCAAAGATACTTTTGGAAAGAAGGCATGATGGCGACATGACAAAGGCATCTAATTCGAGAGGTGATCCAGCCCCTTGATTCTAGGAATGAGCACGCAGTAAGTCACGTTATTGCCCGCCCCTACAAGCTTAAGGCATTAGGTAACCTTATCACAGAATCTTGGAATTGTTTAGATTGGAAAAGGCCTTTAAGATCATTCGAGTCCAACCGTTAACCTATCACTGCCAAGTCCACCACTAAACCATGTACCTAAGTGCCACATCTACATGTCTTTAAGTCCACGGTGAACCGTCACCTGCCTTCTCAAAACCAACTGCTACAAAACCTGTCTGCTGTGGTGCAATACGAACATATTCTCTCTCCTCTGGCCTGGAAGGTAAGAAGATGGCCTCCTGTTAAAGTAACTCTGTATAACAGGTTGCCAAAAGACACCATCCTGAACTGGACAGCTGGGCCAGCTGCAAACGTGGTGGAGGTCCCTGCATCTGCCAGATGGGGCCAAGCCACCTGAGGGCAGAGGATGATAATGATGGAGTCTCCGTAGGCAGAGAGCTTCTCAGCCATCCCAACAACACTTCACTTGTGTTTTTGCCTGTAGGATGAGACACAACTACCACAGAAGTGAAGCATTTGCAGTTTTGGCCACTTCTAGGACTTGGAGAGATAGGACATTAAAGCAGAGCCATGGCCAGCCTGCTCTGGCATTCTTGGACATTCTTGCTGCATGCTCTCCAGAGACAGCACAGAGTGCCGGTGGGGAAACCCTCTACAGAGTTTCATCCATTTTAGAGAAGAAAGTTCAATTGCTTCAAAGGCAACTATGGCATGAAGTATGGAGTGAATATGAAGGACTTCCACATCGCTTGAAGGAATCTGCAATCTCACACGCTGACCTCTGCACAGCTCGGGTAGTGGAGACAAGATTTTGCACACTGTTCTCAGAGAATCTGCTATTCGTTGGTCGATAGGAAGAGATATCTCATTTGTGGGAGATTTTGGCAATATGCCCGTAACACCATGCACAAGTTTTTCGGTTTCCTCCAAGGAAAGATGCAGATGTAGTTGATCCATACTAAAAAGCAAATACATCATCACAAGAAAATACTGGAAAACACAGGGCTTTCTCTGTAGCTCTATGCTATTACAGTGTACTATTATTAGCAGGCATAATACGCTCAGTTTTTCCAAGAAGCCAGGAGCTCCTGCACAGGCACAGTAGCAGCCGTATCTGTGCTTGCGCAGCGAGTCCTGCCATTGCAGTGAGGATGGGCAACAGCGTAGTGCCTTCCGCGGCGAGCAGAGAAGATAAAGCTGTCCGCACAGTCTGAGAACTTGAAGGGCACCCCCACAGTGTGGCAGGGAACGGCGGCAATCTATCTATGCTAACGCACGCTCAGAAGCCAAACCCGAGAACTCTCTCAGTACCAGCTGGTGGGTTCTGAGCGTCCATAAATTTGTCAGATCTCTTTACTGCACAGATAAATTGGTCTTCAGTGCTACTAAAGCTGCAGAGCTGTACCAAAGCTTGCTGTTGAATACTAAACAGGACGATCTGCAACAAGCCCCATCCCCAACTCCTTTCAAAGGCTGAGCATTTACAAGCCACACCTGGCTGTGGGGAAGAGGCCCGCCACTTCATGCTCTGTATAGAAAAGTACACTCTTACACACTCATTCATGACAGCACTGCACAAGAGAACGGCACTGAAACCAAAAGATACGAAACACAGCTATATTCTGAAAGGTAGAGCACCACAGTCCATCCTCCTCCCTCCATCCAGGAGGACAAGACCCAGAAAGGACCTGCCCGAGATGCCCTCAAAGGTGGACACAGGCAGCCCTCGTAAACTACAGGAACTACCACGGTCAGAGCCCCAAATGGCTGTCAGCCCCTCTTGGCCCAGAAGGATGACACACCAGCACAGCGGGAGAAGGGAAAAACCCACAAATTAAGACCGTACACGCTGTATGTAGCTTTATTAAAGAAAGTATTACATTATATTTGTACAGAAGCCTGGAATCCAAGGAAGACCATCACAAAACTCCATGAGAGGACTGGAAGCTGCACGCCTGGGAAGGTGTTGCAGACAGGAACTTGCTTTTAAAGCGCTGCTAATATGAACCTGGTCTCCAGGATATACGATCTGTCATTTAGCACAAATGACTCAGAAAAGCAATCAATGCAATAATGTCAGCACGCTATGAAAAGCCTTTGTGCTGGAGACACAAAAAGGGTGTAAAAATGGTTACAGAGAGTAGGATTCTGCACGTCACAAAAGCTGTGAGCATGTTTTATGGATGAATGTGCTTGTTGCCTTTTCTGTTGAACAGGCCTTATAACCCTGAACTAAGGTTGATCACTGTAACCTAAAACAGATTTGTACTTCCTAATTCCTAAGCCACCACATCACAGATGAGGAAAGATGGGCAAGAACACCTTTTCTTTCCAAGAGACAACGCGGTACTGCCCTGAAATCAAGCAAGACTAGCCAAAAGCCGACTGCCCACACAGCTGGGAAAACTAGCAAGGACTGGTATTTATGACCATGGACTAAATCCGATTAGGTACTTTTCTAGTCCTCGCCAGGCTATTCTGGCTACAAACAAGAATCAATTGCTTCACGCAGATCAGCGCTGAAGATATTTCCCCAGCTTCTGAAAGGCGAGCCCCTGCAGACTGAAGAACTCTGCTGATGAGCGGGTCATCTGGTCATGCCTCAAGAGGAAACTCCATGTGTGCTACAGCATCTTGTGAGCTTGTGGATGATCACTTCAGCTCTCAGCAAGTGCCCGAGATCTGCGTGCCCTTATTCGTGGCGGATGCAGTAGAGTGGGCCACACAATCTTCACTGTGCAAAGCACTAAACACAGCAACAGATTATTCTTCCTGTGGTGCATTAGCACCAGCCTTGATGGCGGAGCTAAGTTGTCTTCTGTATACTTAGCACAACAGGCAAGACGCACCTCTGCGCCACAGCGTTTATTAGAAACATCTCACATCAACTCATAGCATGTTCTTCGTACCAAACCAAAGAATATAAGTCCTTGTGAGATCTACTCCTAATCAAACTCCCTAGGGTTGGTGCCAAGACCTCTTCGAGAGGAACCCACAAGCTGGCCACAAATCCACCCCTCAGAGGGGTTTCCCCAAGGGCACTGCATCACTCCTGAAAGGAAAGAAAAGGTCTCAGTTTAGCATGGTTCTGCTGCACGCCTCCAGAAACATCCCCTCCCCATGCAGGGCAGCAGCTCAGCTCTCCAGCCCTACCTAAGGCTGGAAGCTGCAGCACGACGGCACCTGTGGCATGCAGGAGCTGGGGACAAACGCAGTATTTCACCAGCGCTTCCAACCTCCAAGAGCATCACTAGCCCAAGCCCACCCACACGTACAGCTACGGAGAGGGAGCTAGGACTCAGTTATATGTGGTTCGGGCAAACGCAGAGCCATGCCTGCCGCACCAGGAGCTCTGCTTTAAGGGAGGGGAGATCTCACTGCCTTGGGACGCACTCCAGCCATGGAAAATGGAGAGCTTATCCCTAGTAGGGAGAGGTGCAGCACTCAAAAGCCTGTACCAATTTTTTCATCACAAAGTGTAAGCTTCTGGACCTCGCATTATGAGTTTTAGCAAAATGCAACACTAAAGAATACAATTTTAAATTTCAGAGGCTTCCTGAAATATTCCTGAAACCAATGATTCACTGTTCTGATATACAGGATAGACTGCAGTTAGAGGGAAAAAAAAAAAAAGCACCTTTTAAAGGTTTATCTAAGGGGCCTATTAATATTTAACAGGGCACCAGTGTGGCAGAACTTTGTGAGAACAAGCAAGATAATCCAGTTTCTTCTAGGACTCAGCCAAGGTAGTTTAAGTTTAACAAAGGGAGGGATAAGGGGGGCAGTTCCAAGCACCACATAAGGGCCAGGTCTGGAGAAATGAAACAAAAAAATAAATGCTAGTGTGAGAAGGTGGCTAAGCAAGCAATAAAGTACGTTCAGTGCCAATAGTATTTGCTAAAACAAAAGCTTTTCAAAACTGAGCAAGCAGCTGCCATTAAGTAGCTGCTAGGTTAGCCACATTTTTAGGTTACACTACAGTTCCTGCATGTACCTCCGCCACAGGAAGACGCCTGTCTTCAGCATCAGCCACCTGTATCCATGCGGACATCCCTCTGGCCCCAAGCGCTCCTGCTGTTCAGAGCGCTCCTCCCTGCTCCAGCCATCCCATTTCCATGGGTGCTTTGCTCCCCAGGGGTGCAGCATGGCATTCCTGCATCCCCACCCATGGTTCAAAAGCGAGTATTCAGAAGAGTCAGAAGAGGGTTAACAAACCCAAATCTCCCAATTTCTGAAGTGCTGCGCTAATTTAGAGGGTACGTAAAGGGGCTGGGGTAGACCTCACTGCTCCCTCCGACTGCAATCCAGCTCACCTGGTCCCTCCAGGTCCGCTTCACAGAGCTTGTCCCTGCGCGTGCTGCTCTCCATCTCGGTCAGCGTGTCCGTTCTCCACCAGGCTCTCACAGCTCAGCAAAAACTCCTCTCGGATCCCAGATGGGCTTGTAGAGTAAGCTAGAAAAGCCTCATGGGCTGCCAGCAATTTCTCAGGCTCGCTTTCCCTGAACGGGTACCAACTGCTGGTACCAACCCTAACATGAATCCTGGCTGGAAAACACATGTTCCAAGCTTGTCCCACCGCAGACTGCGTCCAGGAGAACAATTTGAACAGAAGGCTCAGGGTACACTTCATGTTTTCACTTATTACTTGGACATCATTGCAGCAGCTTTTAAGGGTGAACGACTCGGCATAAGCAGCCCTTTAAGACAGCTCCGCGTGCTCTCTTCTCCAGGGCATACGTGTGTGTTCAGCCAAAGAGTTCTGTGCCCATCAGGCACTTAAGATAGTATCTCAGACTTTGCTTACGTTTGACATTAGTCAGGAAAGGAGAAATGAAGCTTGATGAGAATCAGGCTGGAGATAAGTTTAAAATATGATCAAAATCAAAACCAGGACAAGGTGTGTTCACGTTAGAGTCCTCGAAGGTCAAAAGGTATCGGTTTCAAGTTCCTGGCAGCCAGCACCAACGCAAGCGCACAGACAGTAACAGAATGACAGACACCGTGCCACAAGCAGCCTGGTGCTGTTACACACTGCACTAACAGCTCCGCAGAGGGAGGCCCACACTGTAGAGCCGCACGAAAGCCCTGACCCCAGCGAGCAGAGATGAGTACCTTCAGATGGGACAGGGGGGCTCACAGGCCGTTACCGACAACCCCTTCTCAGAGAGCTGCTGACAAGTCATCGCCGCTAGTATCTACCGAAGCAGCAGTACGTCCCTGGCGCTGCCCCCGCACGAGGCAGCAAGAGGCACCGGGAGAAACTGCAGACTAAAGCAGTCGATAGTCCTCGAGAAGATTCCACTATCACCTCAGGGTTTATTCTTCGTAATGATTAATTGAACAGACATGACCAAAGATACTTGAAAAGGCAAGCTGAAAGATAAGCCAACAGTCTAATACGGTTATTTCAGCCAAGGCTTACACATTACGTTGGAAGAAGTCCTCTTCCTCCCACAAATGGATTTGATACTTTCAGTCTGAACATACAGGCATCAATTCAAAAATCTAACCGATGGAAATTACAAGTTAATGTTGCGTAGGGCAATACTATAAGTCTGACTTTGATATTTTATCATTGTCTGTAAATGTCTGCCTTTTTGATTTAAATAGAATTACTATGCCACTTATTAATGTCTCTCCTTTCACTACCTTGTTAGAAATCTAGACACTCTTTCAGTCTGTGGGCTTCAAAGACAAAATAATCTAAAGAATAAACAGCTTGAACGGGTACCAAAATCACACCAGGTATATTAAGAACTGCGTTTCATGCTCAGCACAACCTTCAGTGAAAATACGCTTCTCTTACCACATGCACAGCGTGTAAAAAGAAGGGGTTTTATAAAAAGAAGTTGAGCTGCTTTTTCCAAGAAAAACCAACCATATGTTTTCCCCCAAAACAGAAAGAGTCTTGTGAAAGATCATACAGTGGAATCATCATGTTGAAGCTGCTGAGATAAGCTTTATGATAAGCGTTATCTTTTTGTGAAACCGATCCGAGCCTCACTTATTTCAAGTTAATTGCCTGTTATTTGTTACGGCTGTTATTGTTCTCCAACAGCTGCAGGCATTCTTCTCTCAAACACACTCAACATGCATACTCATGATTAATGTTATTTTTAACATTTCTGGACAGCTCTCAAAAATATACAACCCACTCAGACAGGCTTAGCACGCACTCTTCTGAGCCAGGCTGCCGTCACCCCACCAAGCCAATACAGCAACGCAGCCAGTGGGCCCAGGTGTATCCGAGAGACATTAGTAATCCAGCAAGCCTGCTTTTAATTCTTATGAATATTTACATACACACCCCATCGTAAAAGCATTGTTTAGCCCATGACTGGCCTCTCGTTTCAAACAAGCTTAGCTTTTCAGAAGTTAGTATGAATTCAATTTCACACACTTCTCTATAGGATGACCTAATGCGAAAAGCTGGATTAAATTTACTACAGCTTCTAGTTACCCAATTTCAAGAAGAAGTTTTCACAATTCAGGAAGCTTTTATTGTCCTAGACATATCCATCTTGCATAAGAAGGATCAGAAAGCTGTTTAAATTAGCAGCTGCATTTGCAGCCTCAGGACATAATGCAAAACAAAGTCTTTGGGAGTATCCACGTAACCTGGAATAATGCTACGCTGCTTAAATTACTGATGTTGACTGGACAGGGTTAAACAACAGCTTTAAACAGCTCATAAAATACAAGCTAATTTTAACTTCATTCTTTCCCTCCCCACAATTGCCAGAAAAACTTTAAAAAAAACCAACAGCACTTTGCAGCTGAGGAGACAGACTGAAACAGAACGCAGCTTTTAGAGAGACAGCAGAAAACTGCAACCCTCGTATTACATGCGACCACCAGCAGACACCAGGGCTTCTGCACGTAACTTCAGACACTGTGTCTCA
Organism: Phoenicopterus ruber ruber; assembly: GCA_009819775.1. NCBI lineage: Eukaryota > Metazoa > Chordata > Aves > Phoenicopteriformes > Phoenicopteridae > Phoenicopterus > Phoenicopterus ruber. The sequence goes on from CM020224.1 coordinate 20,100,899, forward strand.
TCCTGAGTAGGCCTTGAAATGGGGAATGGGAGGGAGGAGATGAGTTCTCTAACAAGGGCAGTAAGTCCCAATAACGTACACGAGAAGAGACTTATGAAGAAATTCCCAGGTTAAGTTGATTTATTACTGAAAAGTGATGTATTTCAGAAAAAAACAACTGACAAATCACATCAGCACGGGGAAAAAATGCGTATGTTGCAATTATTGGGTTGCAGTCAGTGTTGTGGCTGACGACAGCCACGCTGTTCTATGCTTAGAAGAGAGGAAAGGAAGCATGACTGTGCCCCGTAAGCCCTGCGTGTTGGGCCAGACCAGATTATGTGACACAGGGGTGTTCTTCAGTTCAAAGGTTCACGAGAAGGTTGTGAAATCTCCTTTGACAGCTTCCAGAAACAAAAATATACTTGAGAAATACCCAACTGCCCCAGTTTCTCTCCCCAGCTACTAAACACATAGGAAGCCTTTATATAATGTATTGACACCAAGAATTCCAGCTGCTTCACGTGCAACCCATACTGGTAATAAGAAAAAGCACTGACGAAGGTAGAAGCCTCTGCTTTCCTAGGGTTTTTTTTTTTTTTTTTAAAAGACACAGAAAACACCCTGCCATTCTCCCTTTCTTTGGAAAATGACAGAAATTCACTCTGGAGCAGGAGCGGTTCAGCATCATCAGAGCAGGAGAGGTAACTTCAGATGGTCCCCTCTGGGTTCCAGGTACTCCCTACTAGTATAATCCAAACCAATCCCCAGGACTCACCCCGCATTTCCTACCATCGCACATCTTTGTTCCAGTACAACTCTCTCACAAAGCAGCCTTGTAAAAATATTTCTTTCTTCAGAATCCTATACACACTGATCAGAAGTACAGCAAAACTTCATTCTTTGAATGAGGAAGAGCATCCAGACCCAGTATTTGGATATTTGTTTGTAAAACTTACTTTTTCTTTTTTTAACCTGTCTTCGTATCTAAGAAGGGTAACAGTTTCATGTTACTGAAGGAGAAATGTTAGGCTGTATCAGGTTTCCTGAGGATACTATTTGTACAGGACATGTTCCACAGTAAGACCATCTCAGAAACAAGATGTAGACCAATCCAAAAGGATTTAATAATAATTTTAAAAATCTATTGGGGAATTAACCTGCTGTCCCATGTCAGTATTGGCTTTACTCTTGACGGCTATTAGAACAGCCTTAGTGTTTTTCCTGCTGCTCCGACATCTATCGAGAGGCACTAGGACACGTGCTTTACCTCTGAAGTAGCAGTGAGCACAGCCATCAGTTTTGAAGACAAGAGGACAAACTACAAAACTCAGTGGGCATTTTCATTTGGAAATATCTGCAATTATGGCACCAAAGACTTTAACCAAACTGCCTAAGTGAGTATCGCTGTGAAAAATACGCTTTTATAAACTCGAAACCAGAAGCACTGGAAAAGCATTCTCACCTGAACTGTAATCTTTGAGTCGCAAGTCCTTCACAGGCGTCCCATCAGGCCCCCGGAAAGCGTTGAGAATCTACGGGAAAACCAAGATCCCCTTCAGCCTCCAAAAATCACACCTCAGAAAGCGAAGCACTTGGTAACATACATTTCTCTCTCCTCAAGACTTCTTTTCTTTCTAGGTTAAATCTGGTACAAACTGACACATTTTCCTGATTAAGTTCCAGCAGCACCTGAGAACTGTTATTGAGTCTTGGGAAGTATTTGGGGGTTTTGTTTAAATAAGCGAGCACCTTTTACACCACAATTCAACTGTGCAAAGGTTTATCACGCTGGTTTCAGCCAGACAGTTCACCTCTGATCCTTATTTAAGGTCAGAGATGTCTTACTGCCTTTAAGAAAATCAAGGGACATGCGGTGACTGTTCCGAGTCTCATCATCCTCTGACGGACAGAGTTTCTGTTGTGAATTCCCCAGTATCAAGCCTCAGAAGCTCTGATCATCACAGCTAACCCTAGCAAAAACCGTTGCATGTAGGGGTTCTCATGTCTGGAACTGCCACCAAAAAAGCCATCCTAACTCAAAGTGGAAGCTTTTGGAAAGGGAGCTTCTTTCACCTTGGAGCAGACATCTTTTCCATCTTTGTAAGATCTCATTTAAGCAATTTCAAGTAACTGAGAACAAACAAGTTCACTGAGACACTACACATCTTCTGAGCCCAAAATACAGTAACAAAGTAATATCAATATTTGGTACATATAAAGCAATAGTGGAAGTAAGGCAAGTTAAAAAGAGCCTGGAGTCAAGGCTTTTAGCCACCAACACCCCACATGTGACTACAGAAAAATTCATCACTTCCAGACCCCCCAAAAAACAGAATAATCAGATAAAAAAATAACATTGCAATCACTTTTAAATCTGGATTTTCCCTGGGGAAAATGACAGACCATCTGAACTACATTAACCAGGCTTAAAAACGGTACATTTAGAAACCCTTCACAGAAGTTTTTGGATGAAAAACATCCCACTTACATCATCCTTTGTGGCAGTTTCAGGCACTCCTCCTAGCCGAATGAGCTTGCTCGGCTTCACGTATTTGGGACAGGTCCGGTAATCTTGGTCCTTGAGTTCACACAATCAAGATGGTTTTTACAAATGAGAGGTGCTAGCTCACAAGATAACGCAAACAGTAACAAAACAAAAAGCAGGATATAATTCAAAGGCAAAGGCCCATAAGCAGGCTGGCTCAAATCTTTCATCACAGCACTGCTTAAGATTCAGAGCGCTCTGGAGAGTTGGCAGTACTAGCTCCATACGCTCATTACGCTGTACAATGAGACCTAGGCCCAGGAAAATAAAACAGGCAAATCACCTCTCTCTGCTTTCCAGCAGTGGGAGATTCAAATTCAATAGTAGTTATTAACTCAGTGGTTACCATTACTTTCCGATTTCAAAGTTAACTCTGACGGAAAACAAAGCATGTGTGAGAACAGCTGTACTGTTCTACACAGGTCCATCTAAGGCAGTGGCTTCTCTCTGGTAGTGCTCATAAGCGATGTCCAGGAGAAAATAAGAAAATAAGTTCTTCTATATGCTAATTCCCCCATAACACCCTCCCTTTGTCCGGTCATTTTCAACTTGGGGACTTTCTGAACCAAATCTGGTTTTACGTATTTAGCGATTCTCAATTGCTAAATTGCATTTCTCTTGAGAAGAAAGTATTTCTGAGCTAAAAAGGGTGCCCATTAAAATGACCTGGAGCATGAGGATGACCTCAGAGAAGGACAGTGAATTAGGACAGAACTGAAGTGATGGGATATGAATGGAAGACTCCTTCCCCGCTCCTTCCATTCTTTGACCAACACGCGTTTAACAGAAACATCAACTGACAAAACCACCTACCTGAAGGCTCTTATAGGGCCTAGAATCTTTGCTGGGTTTTCCTTCTGAAAAGGACTTGCCATGTTCATAATCAAACATCTGATGCCCTGGCAGCCGGTGATCCACATCGCGATACTCAATGTTTCGATAGTCAGTATCTTGCCTTCCAAGGAAATCCAGGCCACCTTCACCCTTCAACCCAAGATCAGAATCGGATCTTTGCTGCTCCCCCCCAGAAAGCTGCTGCTGTTGCTGCTTGTTAGCAAAGGTTTGAGGTTGCTCCTCTTGGTCCTGAAGAGTAGGAAGAGGTCCACAGCTATTTTGGAAATTGTGTGAAGTGTCGTCTTCAAGACCCAATCCGAGGGATTCCTCTTCTCTGGCTGGTGCTTCTGAATGTTGAAATTCTCCTTTTTGGCTACCAAAGGGAGTTCTATCTAGACCAAGTGCAGACTCCTCTCTCTTGCTGGTGCTTAAACCAGAGCCCTCTCTTTCTGCTAAAGGTACAGTAGATTGGTTGCGCCTAAAATCTACGAGGTTTTGATCCACAGGAGGCATTTCCCTATCTGAAAAGTCCATGGGAGGAGCCACATCTCTGCTCCTAAAATCCTGATCAGACCGGGACCTGTGCCTATTTCTGAAGTCTGACGATGGTGCATTTCTGTTTCTGAAGTCCAAATCAGAGGTGCCCACACCCCTGAAGTCCAAATCAGGTACATCCCTATTTCTGAAGTCTGAATAGGAATGCTCTCTGCCCCTGTAGTCTAACTCAGGCACATCTCTTGCCCTAAAGTCCGAATGAGATCCGTCTCGACCTCTGAAGTCTAGATCAAAAGACCCCCTTCCCCTGAAGTCTGATGGAGGTTCATCTCTGCCCCTGTAATCCATATTATGTGCTTCCCTATCCCTGTAGTTCATCCGGAATGTCTCCCTGTTCCTGTAGTCCACTGAAGGAACGTCCCCACCCCTGAAGTCCATAGGTGGCCCTTCTCTCTCCCGGAAGTCTCCAGAGTACATATCCCTGCCCCTATACTCAGAAGAGTGTGGCTCCCTACCTCTGAAATCCATCTGGGACTCATCTCTGCCCTGGAACTCAGATGATGGGAAATCTCTGCCCCTGAAATCATGGTGCCCCTCCCCACCTCTGAAGTCACTACGTGGTCCATCTCTAGCTCCAAAGCTGAAAGAAGGTTCCTCTCTGTTGGCAAACTGAGGATTGAGGAGGCCTGTGAGTGCCTGGATATCAAAAGGAAGTGATTCTCTGCCAGAGAAGTTGCCAGAGTGTCTTTCTTGAGCAAGACTATCAAGGGAAGGAGGATATTCCCTGTTCCACCCGGGAGCAAACCTTTCTTCTTGGCTCCCACTGTAGAAATAAAGACAGTATTATTCATAACGTGCTTAGAGTCTGAAATCTACACAGCAGCACATTCTTCTCTAAACTTTTATAGAGTTGTGTAACAGTCTAAGATCCGCAGAAGGTATTGATGTTTGGCAGTTTAAGATGAGGCAGCATACGACAGATGTGAGAAAGTAAACTTGGGTGCTCCCATTTCAGCACAATTTCCAGAAGCACTCAACAGGGAATACCTGCAATATTAATGGGTTAATGATGGTAGCAATCCACATAGTCCTGCACTGCACACAGCTCTGCAGCTGTTCGAGGTTCCACCAGCTGGTGTGTTTGTTCATTAGCATCACCAGCACACGCCTGCAAGGAACCACTTGAGCTTAAGCTCTCCGGGCAGTATTACAAACGGCTAACTTAACACGTCATCCTGAGGCACATAAAAGCAGAGGTTACCGAACATGCTCTATGAACGTATTACAGAGACTCATTTATGCTTCCTTGTGCTGGCGCCTAAACTGGCAAAATGCTGAAAGGTACCAGTTCAGACTTTGAGGGTGCCTCACAGGAATATGCCAACAATCAATGTTCGAGATGATCCTGTGCTCGTGCCTCCAGAGCAGCTGTCTTACACCGAGTTTACAACACTATAGCTATGAGCTCTCCCCACAGCTGCATAAAATCACTCAGGAAGACGTTACCTCTTAAAACAGTTTTTCAAAACCCAATGAGGCTTTTTTTTGACATGGAACTACCAGATTTTTCATCTAAGCGAGGCTCCAATACATTTTTTAAAACATAGAATAATAAAATATCAACACATTTTAAAATAACACCAAATGCTACCCAAATCAGTGGACATTTCCTTAGCGACTACAGCAAGTCAAGTTGTTCTTCGAGTTTCACTACAGAATCCCTCACCAACAGAATGCAAGGTGACATTTGCACAGTTCATCAAGCCATATACAGATTTCCTAAGCTACACGCCCCTGTTTCACCATCATATAGAACAGCAATTAAAACTTGGTTCAAGGTTAGAATTCCCCGCCCAATACAGTAAAGAACGATGCCAATAAAATCCACTTAAAAATCCACAGAACAGCACTACTGATACGATCATAAAACATAACCGCTCTCTCATCAATACCATCGAGACGTGTTCTGGCGGATACTGGTTTTCGTAGCTCAAACGCCATCAGCTTTCTCAACACATTACAGGTGGACAATTAATTGAAGTATTCTTATTGCAGAAGCCTAAGGTATGCCATGAGGAAGCACCTTTATCACGCTGACATGCAAGTAACCGAGGTGGACAAGTGAACAAAGGATGAAAGAATTATGCACAACAGAGGAAAACCCTAGCTCTTGGTGCCTCCATTTTTATTTCTTTTTATACCCAGAGCCCTCTTGCAAACACAGGGCCTAGTAACAACCACATGAATATAAACTAAGGAAAATATCATGCTGTGCAGGTCAGTTGCATACGAATCTTTCACACAGTCCCAGTGACGTTCAAAAATGTCTTATGAAGGAGCATGGCCAAGAACATGGGGACAGATGGTCTACTTAACCTCATGGAGAGAACTAAACTCTCAAAGTTTTCATAAAATCCTGTGCGCAATGAAAGCGCCAGTATTTCTGAAGTTAAGGCAAGCACCGTGGTTGCGGAGAATCAACATCACGCTATTAGGCGCTTCTCTTCTAGGTCTTAACAGCACAAAGCGCCAAAATCCACGCGGCATATCATCACCTTAGCTTACAATAGCTAAACTAAGTATTGCTAGAAAAGGTGGTGTGGAGAAGGAACAGAAATAATAAAAGCAGCTGGTGTTAAAAAAAAAGAAATGAGCAAAACTTCACAGAAACACAGAAAGTTACACTGTCACTTAACTTGCCTATTCTTTGGCAATCACGCCTAGCTCCACACGGACCTCAGAACTTTCACCAGAATAGTCTGCTTACGGGAGGGTGTGCAGAAATATTGACAGACAGAAAGTTCCTACGGCTTATTGTATTTAAGAACATTGCCAAAACAAACTGTACATTCAAATGCTTACCGAAAAGACCCCATTCTGTTGCTTTGTCGATGGTCTCCCCACATTTTGATCTTGTCTGGTAGGTTTCCAGAAACGATTAATTCACGCTAAGAACACCAAGACAGCACAACCTGTTGAATAAATAACATGACAATAAGCCACAAGGCAAAGAACACATATCATGTAAGAAAAACACTGCTGGTTAGGAGAAGGGGCGTGTGGAACATCCAATCAGGATCCACAAATACACAAGACCACACTCAGGCATGAATGAATTTAATTGTTGCGTTTCTCCACGTTCAAATTTCCAAGCGTCAAACAACTTCTGAAATCAAACTGTCAATATGGGTGGGCAAAGAATTTGATATCTGCTTTGATTAACATAAAGCTTTCCAACATACTGTGCTGTCTGACACTATTTGGCGTGCAGCTAGAAATGTGAGAACACCACAATCTATAAACAACAAGGACCGTTGCCGAACCACAGTTTGCAATTAATATTTAATCCAAACTATTTTTGCCAAAACCTCTTTGCTGTTCAAGGAAACGATCACTACTATTGGTCTACTATGCCTACTCTGCCCTCAAAAGTATGTAGATAACAGAGTAGGCTTTGCCAATAAATCATTACAGACACTGTTCTCCAACGCTGCCCTTATCAAGCTGATGGCCGCAAATAACACTTGCCTCAACCGAGATCTAAAATTTCATCCACTTCCTCCCACCAGCGGAGAAGGGAAGGATTTCCTGGCGATTGCCAAAGCCGGGACTTGAAACGGGAAGTACTTCCGTCTTTCCCCACAAAAAAGGTTGCAGCATAGAGCAAGATGAGGTAGCTAGCAACCTGATGGTCTCAAAGCCGCTCTGGATAATCCAGGTGCAGGGGGTCAGGAGGGCTGCCGAGCCACCAGACCAAGGTTAGGAGGCCTGGGGCTCACGTGCTTCTATAAAGCAGCTCAAAAGCTGGGTTCAACTAACCGCAGCGGTTAGGTGGAACAGAAGACAGTACAGAGGGTCACCACCAGGCCTGGCTAGAGCAGCTAAACTCGAAGAAAAGCACACAAGATCCTGTGTCTCCTCACTTCTGAAGGGCAGCGCTGCCGTACGGGTGGCCGTCGAAAGAGCAGGTTGTGACAGACATTACAACGGGAGTGATTCCAGATGCCGCTGACGGCAGCCGCCTGTGCCAAGGAGCTGAAGGGAGCTGCCCTGCCAAGAAGGGGTACCCGCTCCCACCGGGATCCACCATCGGGCAGCGAACGCTCACGTGGGAGCCGGGGACGGCAGGGCCTGGCAGGCCTTAGGGGCGTGGAGGCTGACGAAGGCAACCTGTACAACCACCGCTGACCCATCCACCATCACGCCAGTTCTAAAGAGGGAGGTTCATTCAGTTGGCTGCTCAAGCCCGAGAGCACTGGTCTGCTCACGTGTTACACAGCTCTCGATGCAACAAGGACCTCCCTGGCCCCAAGGATTTCCTCCGTAAGCTCTATCATATTTTGTTTCTCGGAGGTGAATCTAAGAGAACTGAGACTGCACCCTCCACAGAGAGGACAGGCGAACGGAGATGGTTATGGCAGTCGTCATTACGGGTGGCTGTCACCAGCCAGTCCTTTTATCTACGATCTTTTGCAGCCTGCAGACATCTGCAGACTTGGTGTTTCTTGTTCTTCCCTTTTATATTTCCTCCCCCACTCTGGTTCTCATTAAGTCAACAAGCTTACCGATGCTTAAAAAAAAAAAATTCCTTGCCAGCTGGGAAATGTTTGGACATAATATTCAAATTATCAGAGAGGGACAAAAACCACCACCGGACTGCTATCAGGCCTGGCATGGATCAGCTGAGCCATGCAGCAACATCCACGAGCGTGAGGTCAGGGTTCAATAACACAGGCAGCAGCAACACTGGCTCCGCCAGCCCCTGTTCAGCCTGATACGATTTGCTCCCTCCGCTCTGCCTGTGGCAACGTGCAACGTGTTAGTTGTGCCAACTTGTGCTTTTCTGGGTCTGCACCATGGATGACCCTCCGAAAAGGGGTATATTTAACCCAGGTTGTTTCAGTGATACGGTTCACTACACAGCCCCACAAAACAAGGTGACGGCAAACTGCAGGACAGGGACAGAAACTTCTTAGACTGGCTTCCACCAACGCCAAGATCTCCTGAAGGTACGCCCTGCTACAATTGCTCCAAAAAACGCACGCTGTGATGAGACGCCATCAGGATTCACCCTTCTGCCGCAGGCAGGTAATCGCCAGCTCAGCTCCCACCTCCCTGCTCGCAGGCAGATGCTGGGAGACAGGTCAGTGCGAGTGAGGCTGTTTGCCAAAGACAAACCAACAGAGCCCGGGGCTGGGGCCAGACCAACAGCAGAGCACGGCGAAAATCCACCCTCAAGCGCTAGGAATTGTGCATCCATTAGTTTTGCCATGGTTCAGTCACAACCACACATCCGAAGGAGACGGCAACAAAGGGCGTCTCAGAGTGACACCGCGGTGCAGCCGCAGAACGCACAACGTGGTCCAGCTACTCACGGAGCCCGGACTTAAAGAGTTCTTTTAAGACAATAATTAGCTGTTACAATTATACTGAATACTCAGGAGGGCAGATATGCATCCTGAGAGCATGCATTCTACTTCCCTCCTCCTATCCCAGTCGGCTCTATTTCCCGATGGCAAAACCTCGGCTCCAGAGAAGACACAGAAGGTGCATCTCAAAGGAGGGGAAGCTCTTTTGTGGTCTTAGCTCCTCCAACGCCTCGTGGCCCCGCAGCCCTCCCAGGAGAGGCTGATGGGGCTCCGGATGCTCCCTGGCAATGACACCCAGGGACTTCCTCAGGCCCGTGCCCCTGCCCTCCCCCAGACACCCACTGCCGCTCAGGGGACCTTCCCGATTCCGCTTTCCAAACTGCACACGCCGAGCCTGACGGCAGACTCTTTTGGATCTCTTATTTCGATTTACATCATACTATGGTAAAACAATGGCATTGTACATCAGAATCGTGCGACTGAGCCAGACTAAGAAGCTGGCCTTCTTAAGAAATAATTAAAGACTTCTGGCAAAGGGCAGAGCAAGGAATGCCAGCACAGTCCTCGAGCATCTCCTCACCAACTTACACCCAACTCTGCACCTTGTTTTCCAAATCTGGGGGGAGAGAGGAGAAACTGGTGACAGATTAGGCAAGGTGAAGTTTCAAAGAGATGCTATTTTCAGAAAAATACTCTGATATTCACAACTTCTCTCTAAGCAGATTTTGCCAAGGCTGCCAGACTTGGTATTTATAGAGCATGAGGAAATCAAACACATAACTACACACAAGACCACGCTCAAAGAACAGAGGAAGTAATTCGTTGCGGAACAACTTTCTGCGCCCAGTAAAGTTTTTGTAAGGCTGAAGAAAGGAAGAAGCCTCTGTGAAATTCAAGTAGTACAGGAGGTAGAAAAGAAAACGTTCCCCCAAGCTACAGAAACTGCAAGTAGCCAAGAAAGCCTGTTATTTCCAAAGTTAAAGTTGAAGAAATATCAAAACCAAAAGTTTGAAAGCAAAGGGAGAAAGAACCGTTTCGGTTCTTCTGGATGTCAAGCTGGAGGTTCTCACTTTAAAAAGGGGATGTGTTTTTCAGCTGTATGATGCTTTTAGAAACATGTATTACAAACCATTAGGTGAATTTCTAACCCCCCTCCCCATTGCTATCCTGACCTTGCCTGTCCCAAAGGACTTCACGAGCGCATTCCCAGCTAGGGAGTGCTGGGAGAGACTTTCACGCCACCAACGCCCTGCTGGGACAGGAGAGTGGATTCCACCTTCAGCACTATTTCCAAAATTAACACCACACACCTGCAGCAACACCAAACTCTTGTGGTGCCAATTGTTTTAAAAAACCAAACCGTGAGAGCTCACTGTTGTTACCCGCAGTAGCTCACAGCCACCGCATTACCTGGCCTTCACCAGCCTCCAGCACGAGCCGGGCCACATCCTGCCTCCACCCAAGCCTTTATTTACAGTCCAAAATCCCATTTAGCCCATCACTGGGGATTACTATCAGCTAACACACTCCCAGCAACAGCCCCGATCGCCTTTCTGCACCCTGGCACGAATCCAGCCCACTTTTTGTCCATCCCTTTTAAAAATGCAGGTGTTCCGAGACACTTTTCACAGAAGCGCATACGACACAGCGTGAAAGAAGCCCTAATTTTGACCAGGGCCTCACAATAACAGAGATACACCCAGAAACACCACCACCACTGACAACGGCACAGACGGCAGGCCCCAGCGCTCGGCACAGCCGTGCGGGACACCCCACAGTACTCCCGTACCGTGGACTGGGCTGCCCAAGCCCACGGCCCCCGTCCCACTGGGCCGCGGGGCTCTGAGGAGGGTGAGCCCGCAGGAGCTGCGGGGCCACGCCGGGGCACGGGGCCGGGACCTGCTTCCGCACAGCCGAGGCAGCCCCCAGCCTCAGACTCTCTCCCCGTCACGGGTGACCCCAAAATAGACCCCCCTCCCCCCCATCCTGATGGACCCCACAGGAGGAACCCCCTGCTCCTCTATCCCCGGTGGCCCCTAGGAAAGACTCCCCCGCACCCTCCTCTATCCCGGACAGCCCCACGGGAAGACACCTCCCCCTCCCGGGAGACCCTCGGGAGACCCCCGCCCCGCTCCCCTCCCTCGGCAGCAAGGGAGACGCCCCCTTGACCCCAGGGGACACCCCAGAAACACACACCCCCTCCCCTCCCGCTTCCCCGTCCCGGGCGGCCGCACGGGAGACGCTGCCCCGCTCCCGTTCCCCGGGAGCCGCCCCCACTCCGCTCCTGGATCCCGCGAGACCCCCGGGAGCCGCCCCGGCGGCCCCACGCCAGACCCCGCACCCGCGCGCCCCTCCCTAGGCAAAGCCCACGAGCCCCGCCCGGTTCCGCCACACCGGGCGGCCCCCCTGCGCCGGACAGAACCCCACCGCCGCCGCCGCTCCTCCGGCGGGGCCACGGCCGGGCCGGCAGGGTAGGGCCGCCCCTCACCTCCTCCGCCGCCGCTCCCGCCGCGCCAGGCCCAGCGCAACCACGGCGAGAAACCCGGAACTTCCGCTCCCCTACACCCCGCGCGCGGCACTCTGGGAAGCGGAGTCCTGCCCCGCCGGCCGCCTCACTACCGCTCCCGCCATGCCCCGCGCCGGCAGGGCTGCGGGCGGACTCCACTTCCCGGCGTACTCCGCGCGGCGGGTGAAGCCTGCCGGGAGTTGTAGTCGCGGAGGGGCGGGGCGACGGCGGCGGGCAGCGGGTGTCGCCTACAGCTCCCGCGGTTCCGCGGGGCCGGCGCCCGACCTTGGGGCGGCGAGGCCAGGCCCGGCCAGGCCGCGGGGGCGGGTCCCGCCGGGCCGCCGGGGCGGGGTGCCGCGATGCCGGGGGCGCCGCGGCGGCCAGGGCCAGGGCGGGAGGCGGCCGCCCGCCGCCGGCGTCGTCCCCCCCGCCCCGCCTAGGCCGTACCGGGGGCTGCCGGGCGGCCCCCGCCGCGGCTGCGCTCGCCGCGCTGCTCACCAGGGCCTCCGGCGCCGACGGGAGTAGCCGCGAAGGTCGGTCCCTGCGCGTTGTCCTTCGGGGCTGCGGGGGGTCCCGGGCCTGGCGCTTCCCCGGGGCCCGTCGGTGCTCCGGGAGCGGTGACCCCCCCGGGCGGGGGGGGGGGGACCGGGACGGGCCCCGCACTGGGCCGCGGGGGGTTCCGGGGAGACCCTCACCCGCGGGGGGCTCCGGGGAGGGGCAGCAGGCTGGCAGCGGTGCAGCCAGGAGGGGAAGGGCCAGGCGAGGACGGGGCCCTGCAACGCAGCCGGGCACTGTCCAGGGCTGCTGGGGTGTCACAGGCTTTTGGGGTCGGGATCTGGCTCCCCCAGGTGCGGCGTTACCTGCGGGCTTGGGTCTGGGTGCCTGGGGGGCCCGAGGTGTCACGAAGCGTGGAGCGAAGCCGGGGCTCCGTCAGCCTCCCCGCCTGCTGGTGTCGGAGGCAGAGTCCCCGGCCAGCCTGCCTGCCTGCCTCCGGTTGCTTTCGTTTGGGCGGGCGTGCGTGTGTGTTCACTTTCGGGGTGGTTTCCCCCCAGGGCAGCGAGGAAAGCGCGGGCTGGAGGCCCGGCCAGGCTGTGCCCAGGAGGGCTGACCCGCCGGTGGGGGCTCGAGAAGGCACCCTGCTCGCAGGGGGTGAGCGGCCGTGGCCTCGGGAGGAGTGTCACCAGCCTGGTCTCATCTCAGCCACCTAATCCAGGCCAAGGAGGGCCATAAAACCCGCCCTTCGCAAACATGAGGCCTCTGGGATCGTAGGTGTGCGGGACCAGCCCCATCCAGGGCTGTCTCACTTCCCCCTCGCTGCGGGGACGCGGCAGAGGGAGGCTGAGCGGCTTTCCCAGCGCTCGGGGGAAATCGGGGCCAAGCCTGGATGAAAGGTGCCAGGGCCAGGGGGCTGGAAAGAGCTGGGGCCGCGGGAGGAAGGAAATCCTGCTGGATTAGAGCGGCTTTCCTGATGTCTCACCAGGGCTCGGTGCTGCCTGCTGAGCCAGCAGGATTGGGCCGAGGATGCCGGTGCGGCTCCACTTGAGAGCGGAGTGTTTTGGGACCTGTTTTGCGGGTGAGGGGACAGAGGGGTGACACTGTGGGTCACGCGCAGGTCCTGCCCCGAGGAATGGCTGCGGATGTCCACAAGAAGAAAGGCTGGGAAGTGCCCAATGGGTCCCTGGCGCCGGGAGATGGGCAGCACGCGGAGCGGTCCGAGAGCCCCACGCCGGGGCTGGCGCAGGGGACGGAGCCAGGTACGGGGCAGAACTCGCCGCGGGGGTAAGCGAGGGGAAAAAGCAGCTCCTCGTTACGCGGGCTGGGCCCTCCACAGCCCCGCGGGCAGGGGGAGACGGGCTCGCTGGGGACTCCCCGCCAGCAGGACCCGCACCCCTGGGTGCTGCAGGGTGGGGAGAGGAGGGCAGGTCCCTCCCTGCACCCGGCTGTCCCTTTTGCACCCTCCGTCCGCCCGCTGCCTCAGCGTGGGGGACAGGCGGATGGACGCTGCACGGCCCGTTGTTCCCAGGGGCGGGCCAGGAGGGAGCCATGTTCGTGCACACCCGCTCCTACGAGGACTTGACGAGTCCCGAGGACGGGGCGGCTGCGGCGCGGAGCCCGGAGGAGAGGCGAGGGGAGCCGGCCGAGCCGACCAGCATGGAGCAGATCAGCAAGGACTTCAGCGAGCTGAGCACGCAGCTCACGGGCATGGCCCTCGACCTGGAGGAGGAGATGAGGCAGAGCAAGGAGGGGAAGCTGGAGCCGTCCCCGCAGACCACCCGCCGTGACTCGGTGCTGTCGGGCGAGGAGGAGGACGTGACCATGGACGCCTGGCGCATGCACCGGAAGCACGTCTTCGTGCTGAGCGAGGCAGGCAAGCCCGTGTACTCCCGCTACGGGTCTGAGGAGGCCCTCTCCAGCACCATGGGTGTCATGATGGCCCTGGTGTCCTTCCTGGAGGCCGAGAAAAACGCCATCCGGTCCATCCACGCAGGTACTGCCCTGGGGGGAGTGGGACAGGGAGGTGTGGGCCACGTTAGCTGTCCCCAGGGGCAGATTGGTGGCGGGGGGGAGGCTGCAGCCCGGCTCCCCCTTGCAGCCCCGGGGAGCCAGGCTTACAGGTCTGTCCCCGGCCCCCCCGGGGAACTCCCTCCTAAGCAGATGGCTACAAGGTGGTCTTCGTGCGGAGGAGCCCGCTGGTGCTGGTGGCAGTGGCACGGACCCGGCAGTCGGAGCAGGAGATCGCCCACGAGCTGCTCTACATCTACTACCAGATCCTGAGCCTGCTCACCTGGACCCAGCTCAACCACATCTTCCAGCAGAAGCAGAACTACGACCTGCGCAGGCTCCTGGCCGGCTCCGAGCGCATCACCGACAACCTGCTGGACCTCATGGCCCACGACCCCAGCTTCCTGATGGGCGCCGTGCGCTGCCTGCCCCTGGCCGCCAGCGTCCGGGACGCTGTCAGCACCAGCCTCCAGCAGGCCAAGGCCAAGAGCCTGGTCTTCTCCATTCTTCTGTCGGGTAACCAGCTGGTGTCTCTTGTGAGGAAGAAGGATCAGTTCCTCCACCCCATTGACCTCCATCTGCTCTTTAACCTCATCAGCTCTTCTTCCTCCTTCCGAGAGGGTGAAGCCTGGACTCCCATTTGCCTCCCCAAGTTCAACTCCAGCGGCTTCTTCCACGCCCACATCTCCTACCTGGAGCAGGAGATGGACCTGTGCCTCCTGCTGGTCTCCACTGACCGTGAGGACTTCTTCACCGTCTCCGACTGCAAGCGGCGCTTCCAGGAGCGCCTGCGGCGGCGGGGGGTGCACCACGCTCTGCAGGAGGCCCTGCGCACCCCTTTCTACAGCGTCGCCCAGGTGGGCATCCCCGACCTCCGGCACTTCATCTACAAGTCCAAGAGCTCTGGGCTCTTCACCAGGTGAGGCCCCCGGGGAACCATCGGGCCAAGGCCGTGGTGTGGGGCATGGGACAAGCCTTCTCTACAAATCCCCTTCGCCGGTGGGCTAACGGGGGGCTGTATTCCTGCAGCCCCGAGATTGAGGCACCCTACGTGCGGGAGGAGGAGAAGGAGAGGCTCTTGGGGCTCTACCAGTACCTCCACAGCCGGGCTCACAACTCTTCGCGCCCCCTGAAGAACATCTACTTCACGGGCCCCCGTGAGAACCTCCTGGCTTGGGTAAGGGCTGTCTGCAGGGTTTGGGCGAGCCCGTCTTCTCCGGCCCTGCGTGGCGCAGTAAGGGGGTGGTGGCACAACACAGCACCGGCTCCGTGGTCCCCAGGGTGACCCCCAACCCGTGCACGTCCTTTTGGGGGGGAGCCTGCCCCGTGCACCCCTGTGCCAGGGAGGGACAGGCAGGGATCGCAGCAGGGGCTGGCGAGCTCCCGCACCGAGGGCTGGGCCATGCGCTGTCATCAGCTCCCCAGGGCCGTGGAGAAAACCCACTCTGGGCGCAAACCCTGGGGTTTGGTGCTCCCACTTCTGAGCAAACCAGATGCCACCCATTTAGGGTACCCCGCTGCCATCTCGTGTCCCTGCGCTGGAGCCCCTGTGCCCGTTCCCGGTAGCTCGTGGGGGGAAGATGCGTTGCCAGCCCCAAGTGGGGCGCAGACATGTTCCCAGCGTGTACCCTGTTTCTTCACACAGGTAACCAGCGCCTTTGAGCTCTACATATGCTACAGTCCCCTGGGGACCAAGGCCGGCGCCATCAGTGCTGTCAACAAGCTCATGAAGTGGATCCGCAAGGAGGAAGACCGACTCTTCATCCTCACGCCCCAGACATACTGATGGGCATCACCCAGGACATGGTGGCAGCTGGGGGAGCCCCACTGTGCTGGGGAGCCTGTCCCCCAGGGAAGCCCGGGCCGTGCCTCCGGGGAGAGGGCATGGTGGGACCTTGGAGCACGGGGAAACCCACCCATGGGACTGTCCAACCTGGGTGTTAGAGACGGGGTGCACGGCTGCCAGGGGAAGGGGTGAGCAGGACTTTCTCATGTCTGCAGGCAATGCCCCCAGCTGGGGGGGCTGCCCTTCCTCTGTGGCCCCCGGCTCCATGCCTCGTTGTGGGGGTCCTGGAGCGGGGCTACCGGTACCCCGGGTTGCTGGAGGGGAGCTGAGCCCCTGGGTCCTGCTGCCTGTGCCTGGCACCCTCCTTTCTCTGCCATCCCGTGGCTGTGCCAAGGGTGGGGGTCCCCGGGGGAGATGCGGCAGCACTCAGGGGACCCCTATGCTGCTGTGCCCGCAGGTGGCGGGTGACACCACCCAGGCGGGGGACAGGGCTGGCCCGGGGCACGCACTGTTCCTCTCCCTGCCCTGGGGGAGCCAGGCCCCCCAAGTGCCGGGCAGCCCCTGGCAGTCCCGCAGCCCTGCCCCGGCAGGTTTGCCCCCTTGGCGTCTGTGTGAGCCCGGACGCTCGCCCCCGTGGCTGTGAGAGGGATGTCCCTGGGAACGCTGGCAGGCAGGGTGGCGGGTCAGCAAGGTCCTGCCCACCTCCCCACGGGGACACAGAGCAGCCCCAGAGAGACTCAGGGTGCTGGGGTGCCCATTGGGGTGCTCGTGGTGCTGGCTCCTGGGCAGCGGACCCTGAAGGGGTGGCTCACGCGCAGCCCCCTGGAGACCCCACTGGCACGGGGCCCTGGTGCCCCCCCAGCCCAGGGAGGGTCTTCCCCTTGGCACGGGGGCACCTGCCCCCCAAACCTAACCCCTCGAGCCAGCTACGCTGACCTTGCTGCACGGGGGCCACCTCCTTCCCGGCCGTCCCCAGGCACCGGCGTGGGGCTGAGCGCCCATGAACGCCACGGCACGCCGGGCACGGCCCGACCCCGCGTCTCAGGGCTGTCAGGCGAGCGCTGGGACGGGTGTTCGAGGAGGGGCAGAGCCACCGGGGTGGCACCCGGACACCGAGGGAGCTGGGAAGGACCCGGCAGGGCTAGCGCGGGGACTCCGCTCCCGTGTTTATGCTCCTGCCAGAGTGTAATCGCTTGTCTTTGCTCATAAACATTATCTGGACCCTAAGTCGAGTCTCGTCACGTTCATGCGTGTCCATGTGGGGGGCAGATGGCCCAGCCTGGGGAGGTTTGGTCCAGGTTTGGGTGGCATCTCCCACCCAGGGCAAGCAGCGCCGTGACCCCCAGCACCCCCTTCGCCCACGGCCGTGTGGGGCAGGGCCCAGCCCTCTGCCAGGCAGGGCTTTGGGCAGAGCAGCCGCAATCCAGCCCCGGAGAATGCTCGGGGCCTGGAAAGCCGCCGCGGAGCGGTGCAAGGCAGCCGGGGCTGTGCTGGCAGGAGGCAGCGCCAGGTGGAGGGCGGGAGCGGCGAAAACCCCGGGACGAGCTGGCGGGGGCCAGCTAATGTCGAAACCGAGCAGGAGAGGCGCAGCCGGAGGAAGGAGCTGTTGGGTAAGGCGCGGGGCCAGCGTAACCGCCGGGCCTTGCACAACGCGGGGCGGGAGCCGGGGAGGGCAGACGCTGGCCAGGTGACGAGGGCCGGGGAGCCCGTTTTCGGTATGTTCAGCCCCTCCAGGGACCAAAGTCCCCCCGGCAGCGTGAGGCCGCGCCCTGCTCAGCTGGAGGAAAAGTCCATGTGCGCAGCTGGGACCCACGGCCCCGCCGCCCGAGGGCAGCAGGGCACTCGGAGAACAAATCCCTGCGATACACGGGCATGAAAAGCATCTTCCTTCATCTGCGGGAGCAGCAGCAAGTCCCGGCAGCGCTGGCACCTCCTGCCACCGCAGGCAGCCCTTGGTGGGGGGGATAAAGGGCAGCCCCTTGCAAAGCTGGGGCTGTCCCAGCCCCGCTCTTGCCCCCCGGCTGGAAACCCCCGTGCTGAGCCTGCCGCACCCCCTGGAAGGCCGCCCCACCGGCCTGGAAGTGAGTCGCAAGCGCGGTGCCAGCGCGGGCAGCTTTGGGGAAGCGGTGATTTCGTGCGTCATGGTGTCGACAGCCCCTGCCGCCGGCGGCAGCGGGGCCGGGGGCTGCGGCAGAGGGGCCAACGGGTGCCGACGCGCCTGGGCCCCGCACGCACCCCGGGATGCTGGCAGCCGCCTCCCAGCTGCAGGGACCCCTCCAACGGCGCTGGGCTGGGGCGGGCACCGGAGGCATCATCCAGCCCTACCCCTCCTGCCCTGCTCAGGGGTCCTGGCTCGCACCCGTGTCCCTCTGGGGCACCGTGCCCGCTCAAGCTTGTCCCCCCGGCGTGCCCACCGACTCTCCGGGCACCCCGGGACCATGTGCCCCCCGGGCTCCTTGTCCCCCCGAGCACCCCCGTCCCCTCGGGCTGCGTGTGCCGGTGCCGGCCCTCGGGGAGCCCCCTGCGGCTCGGGGGCAGGGCCCGCCCGCCCCGCCCGCCCCGGCCCGCCTCGCCTGCTCCGGCACGGCCCCGCTCCGCTCCTCTCCGCCCCGGCAGGGCACGGCACGGCCCGGCACGGCCCGGCCCGGCAGCGCCCGCCGCCCCGCAGCGCCCAGGTGAGCGCCCCGCCGCCCGGCACGGCACCGGGCGGCACCGGCGGGACGGGACGGGACGGGGCGGCCCCGGGGAGCGGCGGGCGGGGGCAGCCGGACCCGACGGGGACCCCGGCTGGGGACCGCCCCCGGCCCCGGGGAGCTGGGGGGAGGGCGGCCGCGGAGGTACGTAGGGGTGCCTGTCCCCGGGGGCTGGCAGGGGACTTGGCCCAGTCCCGCGGGGATCCCCTGTCCCCATTGCTGTCCCGGGGGGCTGGCAGGGGTCCCCATCCCCGGCCTGGCCCCAGGGGGCCCTCGGGGTCCTTGTCCCCGGGGGGCTGGCGGGGTCCCCGTTCCTGTCCCCAGGAGGGGGGTCGGTGCAGGGCAGGGAGGGTGTCGGGGGGGTGGCAGCGGGCAGGATTTGTCCCCCCGCCACAGGCCACTTGGCTTCACCTCCCACTTGTGGTGTTTGGGAAGAGGCTTGGTGCGGCCGATCCTCCCCCGGCAGCACCCATCGCCGTCTGGCCTTGGGGGACCCCAGCACCCCCTGCCCCACACATAGCTGCGGCAGTGCCTCGGGGTCCTCGCCCAACTGCAGCAGGTAAAACCCTTTCTCCTTTATTTTGGCAGATGCGACGGTGACCCTTCCTTCGTGTGTCCCAGCCCCGCTCGGCGCTGAGCACCGTCAATAACCCCGTGCCGACGGCACCGCGCAGCATGGGGCTGTCGTGCCGCGCGTGCCTCTTGCTGGCGTTTGCCCTGGCCCCGCTGGGGGCCAGTGCCTGGCAGTGCCCCCGCATCCCTTACAGCTCCACCAGGAACTTCTCCGTCCCCTACGTGCTGCCCAGCCTTGACGCTGGCAGCCCCGTGCAGAACGTCGCTGTCTTCGCCGACTCCGCCGGCCCGGTCGCCATCTTCGTGGCCGTCCGCAACCGCATCCTGCTGGCCAGCCCCGAGCTGCGCCTCCTCTCCGTCCTCGTCACTGGCCCGGTGGGCAGCACCGAGTGTGAGATCTGCCGCCTCTGCCCGGCTGCCCCGGATGGCCCCAAGGACACGGACAATGTCCTGCTGCTGCTGGACCCGCTGGAGCCGTGGCTGTACAGCTGCGGCATGGCGCGGCACGGGCTGTGCTACCAGCACCGGCTGGAGGTGCGGGACGGCGAGGTGGCCATCGGGACCACTCGCTGCCTGTACTCGGCCACGGGCAACAGCCCCGCGTTCTGCCCTGACTGCGTGGCCAGCCCCCTGGGGACCAGTGCCACCGTGGTGGCCACCTCCTACGCCTCTTTCTTCTACCTCGGCTCCACTGTCAACAGCAGCGTGGCGGCGCGGTACAGCCCGCAGTCGGTGTCCGTCCGCAGGCTGAAGGGCACCTTGGACGGCTTTTCGGAGGACTTTCAGTGGCTGACAGTGCTGCCGCGCTACCGGGACAACTACACCATCCACTACGTGCACTCCTTCACCGACGGGGACCATGTCTACTTCCTGACGGTGCAGCCGGAGCAGCCGGGCTCGGCGGTGTACCACACGCGCCTGGCGCGGCTCAGCACCCAGGAGCGCGACCTCCGCCGCTACCGCGAGCTCATCCTCGACTGCCGCTTCGAGTCCAAGCGGCGGCGGCGGCGGCGCAGCGAGGAGAATGCCGAGCGGGACATCGCCTACAACGTGCTGCAGGCAGCCCACGCTGCCCGCCCTGGCGCCCGCCTGGCCCGCGACCTCGGCATCAACGACACCGACACGGTGCTTTTCGGCGCCTTCGCCGAAAGCTGGCCGGAGAGCCGGGTGCCGCGGGAGGACTCGGCCGTCTGCGCCTTCCCCCTCCGCTTCCTCAACCAGGCCATGGAGGAGGGCATGGAGAAGTGCTGCGGCACCGGGCACCAGCCGCTGCTGCGGGGGCTCAGCTTCTTCCAGCCGGTGGAGTACTGCCCGCACAACGTAAGTCCTCCGCCCCGTGCCACGTCCGTGCCGGGGGGCCTGGGGGTCGGCTGGGACATGGGGAGGTGGATCTGGGATGCCAGGAAGCGCCAGTGAAGCGGGGTGGACCGGAGGGAGGGTTGGGCAGGGGGAGAGCAGCGTCGCCCAGGTGTGAGTCAGCCTCGCCAGCCGCCCACCGCCTCTCGTGGGGGCCGCCGTGTTTCGGCAGCCCCGGCCGTGCCGAGGAGGCAGGGTGTCCGCAGGGATCTAGCCGTGCTCCCCACCCCAGGCGCCCAACGCTCGCCCGAGCCGGGTGCCGCAGACACACGCCCCGACACACGGCACGCTGCCGCTTGCCATGCGCCGTGCCAAAAGTCCCTCTCCTCAGCGTGGCTGCCCTGGGGAGCACCAGCTCCAGCCCCGGCGGTGACCGTCCCCAGCACCGGGTTGTTGATGGCCACCCTCTCCAGCTTGTTTATGTGCGCAGGAGACGGGGAAGCTGCGGAGTCTCGGTGCTCCCAGGCCGGGGTGCGTGGGGTGCCCGGCCGCTCCCGCCTCGGCCCCCCCAGCCCCAGGGCCACCGCCTTCTCTGGGTAAATAAACCGCAGGCGGAAGTGCAATTAGTCACCGGGGTTTCTCGTCTGCCGCAGCCGTGGGGCAGGAACGCTGTGTCCCAGGGACAAGCTCCAGCATGGCCGGGACGGGGATGGGCAGGTGCCCCGGGAGGGCCCCCTCTGCAGGCAGGGTCCCCCCAAGCACCTGCGACACGAGTTTTGGCATTCTCAGCCAGGCGCGGGGCGAGGTGCAGCCAAATCCCCTCCTCTTCCCGCGCGTGGAGCAGACAGCTCACCGCCACTGACTCACGCCACGGGCAGGGCAAGCTGGGAGGGGACCCCTGGCCCCGAGCACTGGGGGGGAGCAGTGGGGATCCCCCAGCGCCTGGTGTCCCCCTTCATCCCCAGGCCCCCGCCGAGCCCCGTGGTTTGGGGAGGGCTGGCTTTGGGGTGCCTGCCCCGCGGTGCCAGCACCGATAACCACATCCAGATGGGGTGGGAGGGGAGAGCAGGATCTGACGCCACGCGGGGGCCATGGGAGGGGTCACGGATGTGTTTTTTCCCCAAAAATGTTCCCAGCCTGGAAGGGAGTTTGGGCAATCGGGCACTCCCCGAAATATCTCATGGCTGTGAGGGTATGGGGGGGTCGGGGTGCCAGGACTGGCTTCGAGGCGCCCACCCCACGTTCGGCTGCAGGTGAACCTCTCGGCGCCGGTGGCCAACACCAGCTGCTGGGACAAGCCCACCCTCGTCCCCACCGCCTCCCACAAGGTGGACCTGTTCAATGGGCACCTGGCCGGCGTCCTCCTCACCTCCATCTTCGTCACCGCCTTGGGGGATGTCACCGTGGCCCACCTGGGCACGGCGGAGGGACGCATCTTGCAGGTGAGACGGGGGACTGGGTGGGGTAGGGGGTCCTGGCGGGGTGGGTGGGGGGCGCGCTCAGCCCCCCGCTCTGCCCCGCTGCAGATGGTGCTCCAGCGCTCCAGCTCCTACCTCCTCACCTTGGCCAACTTCTCCCTGGGGAAGCCGGGGCCGGTGCGGGGTGCCATGGGGCTGCAGAGCCACTCGCTGTTCTTCGCCGCCGGCACCAAGGTGAGTGGAGGGGTCCGGGGAGCACGGGGCAGGCGCTGAGCGCCCCGCACCCCGCTCACCTCCGCTCTCCATCCCCAGGTGTGGCGCCTGAACGTCACCGGCCCCGGCTGCCGCCACTTCTCCACGTGCCAGCGCTGCCTGCGGGCCGAGCGCTTCATGGGCTGCGGCTGGTGCAGGGACGGGTGCACACGCCGCCACGAGTGCGATGGCCCCTGGGTCCAGGACAGCTGCCCGCCCATCCTCACTGACGTAGGTCTGCGCCGCCGGCCCCCCTGCTCCCTGCGGCTCCCAGCTGCTCCCGGGCACATGGATGGGGAGGGAGGTGGCACAGGGGGTGGCACGCGGTGGGACCTTTGCTCCATCTGGAGACCCCCTCCCTGGGACGGGTGTCATGCCCACGACCGTCACTGGGCTTTCGGGGCTTGGAGCAACACGGGTGCCTCTCCTGCAGTTCCACCCCCGGAGTGCCCCGCTGCGGGGCCGGACACGAGTGACGCTCTGTGGCATGACCTTCCGCTCCCACCTGGACCCCGACCCCCGCCGCAGCCCCCCCGGCGCCTACCAGGTGATGGTGGGACGGCGAGGCTGCACCGTGCTGCCGGAGGAGAGCAGGAGCCACAGGTGTGCTGCGGTGCTGGGGGGGGAAACGGCGGCTTAGAGGGGTCTGGGGCTGCCCCCCCGCCCAGGGCTGACCCCCATCACCACCCCGCAGACCCCTGCCCACCTCCCGCCGCAAGGACTTTGTGGACGTGCTGGTGTGCGAGCTGGAGCCGGGGGGCCCGACGGCAGTGGGGGGCCCTGCTGACGTGGTGCTCATCGTGGAGGAACCTGCTGGACCCTCCAGCTTCCACGTCCATGGCTTGGCCACCCTTGGTGGCTTCAACTTTGTGGTACGGTCTCACGCTGGTGGTCACCGCTGGCAGGGTTTGGGGGGGGTGGGGAGTTGGTTCACCCACCCACCCCTCCCACCCCATCTCTGCCCAGGAGCCCCGCATCAGCGACCTGAAGCCCCAGTTTGGCCCCCAGGGAGGTGGCACCCACCTCTCGCTCTGTGGCACCCACCTCTCGGCAGGGAGCAGCTGGCGGGTGATGGTCAATGGCTCCGAGTGCCCCCTGGCCAAGCAGCCCAGGTACACCCCTGTCCTCCCCCCACCGGGCACAGTGGGGTCCCTGGCATGGGGACGGGCACGGGGGACCCCCGCACAGTCCCACTGTCCCCTCCAGCTGCAGCCGCTGTGTCCCCAGGCAGGGCGACGGGGCGATCCGGTGCACGGCTCCTGCCGCCAGTGGCCTGGGCTCAGCCTGGGTGGCCCTGTGGATCGACGGGGAGGAGTTCCCGGCCCCCCGGCCCTTCCAGTACCGCCCCGACCCCTCCGTTTCGTCCGTCTCCCCCAGCTGCAGCTATGAGTGAGTGTGTGGGCTCCCTTCCCCTGGCGGGGGGACAGCCCTGGCCTCCCCACCGCCCCTGGCCAGGCTGGGTGAGGTGCTGGGGACCACATGCACCCCAGGGACCACGTGCACCTTGGGGACTGCATGCACCTCGGGGACCATGTGCGCCCCGGGGACCGTGTTAATCCCGGGGACCACTTGCACCCTGGGGACCACGTGTACCCTGAGGCCCTGACCCCTGCCCATCGCAGGGGCTCGATGCTCACCATCATCGGCACCCACCTAAACTCGGTGTATCGTGCCAAGATCCGCTTCGAAGCCAACGGTGTGAGGACCAAAGCCCTGGTAAGCACCGGGGCAGGAGGCTGGCACCCCCCGGCCCGGCCCTGCCCGCCCTGTCCCCGGGGACCACGCTGCGCCGGCGCCCAGCATCCCCCTGCCTGCAGGAGTGCGAGGACCCGCGGGTGCCGGGGCAGCTGCTGTGCCGCAGCCCAGCCTTCCCCTTCGAGAGCAAGGTGGAGACAGCGCTGGGGAACCTGAGCGTGCTGCTGGACGGCGCTGCCGACCGCTGGCTCTTCCGCCTCCGCTACTACCCCCGGCCCAAGGTCTTCCCCTTGGAGCAGGAGGGCAGGCGCCTCCACCTCAAGCCCGGTGACGATGAGATCGAGGTGCACGTACGTGGGGCGGCAGAGCGAGCTGGGGCGGGGGGTCCTGCTGCTGGGACCCCCGGGCTGAGGGCACTGTGTCCGGGCAGCAACTGGGGCTGGACGCCGTGGCCGCCTGCATGAACATCACCATGACGGTGGGGGGCCGGGACTGCCACCCCAACGTGCTGAAGAACGAGGTGACCTGCCGCCTGCCCCGTGACCTGCGCCTGCCCCCAGCCGGGGCCCCCTTGGAGGTAGGCACCCCCCCGGGTGGGTGACCCCCTCCCTTGTGTCCCCCACCCCATCCCCGCTGAGCCCCTGCTCCCCCAGATCTGCGTGAACGGTGCCTGCGAGGCGCTGGGCTGGGTGCTGCCCCCCACGGCCTCGCTGGACCTGGCTGCCAGCCTGGCCCTGGGCACCGGCGTCACCTTCCTGGTGTGCTGCGTCCTGGCCGCCGGGCTGCTCCGCTGGCGCTGGAGGAAGCGAAGGGGTGAGTCCCGCGCTCGCCAGGCGCCCCGCTGCCCCCCCGGCCCCCCCCACCGCGCCGCCCCCCACCCACCCCGCTGCTGCCCGCAGGGACGGAGAACCTGGAGCTGCTGGTGCGGGCCGGCCGCCGCGACCCCCCCGCCACCACCCAGCGCCCCGGCGTCGACTACAGAGAGGTGCTGGGTAAGTGGGTGTCACCGGCGGGTGGCGGGGTGCTGGCTGCCTGCCCAGCCCTCACCCTGCCTCTGCCTGTCCCGGCAGTGCTGCCCGCGGCAGGCAGTCCCGGCCCGGTGGCGCCCCGAGCACGCCTCGCTGGTGCCGGTGCCAGCGTGGCGAGCGGCGGCTCCCCCATGCCCCTGCTCAGGGCCACGTCCTGCTGCCTGGAGGACCTGCGGCCGGAGCTGCTGGAGGAGGTGAAGGACATCCTCATCCCCGAGGAGCGGCTTGTCACCCACCGCCACCAGGTCATTGGCAAAGGTGATGCCGCACCCCGATTTGGCCACGGCATCACCCACTCACCATGTGTGGTGCCAACTTCATGCCACCTGTCGCCGCAGGGCACTTTGGCAGCGTCTACCATGGCACCTACATGGACCCGCTGCTGGGGAACCTCCACTGCGCCGTCAAGTCTCTGCACCGTGAGTAGCGCTCGCCCCCGCGGCACGGCCCCGCGGCACGGCATGGCAGCGGGGCGCTCCATGGCTCGGCTCTCGGCAGGCATCACGGACGTGGAGGAGGTGGAGGAGTTCCTGCGCGAGGGCATCCTCATGAAGAGCTTCCACCACCCCCAGGTGCTCTCGCTGCTGGGGGTGTGCCTGCCCCGCCACGGGCTGCCCCTCGTCGTCCTGCCCTACATGCGCCACGGGGACCTGCGCCACTTCATCCGCGCCCAGGAGCGGGTACGGGGGTACCCTGGAGGGGGGGGACGGGGGACGAGGTCTCCCCGCTCACCGCTTCTGCCCCGCAGAGCCCCACGGTGAAGGACCTCATCGGCTTCGGGCTGCAGGTGGCCCTGGGCATGGAGTACCTGGCCCAGAAGAAGTTTGTGCATCGGGACCTGGCGGCCAGGAACTGCATGTGAGTGCGGCCATGCCCGCCGAACCCCCCCCATGGCGTCACCCCATGGGCCCGGGGCTGGGCATGGGGGGTGCTGCCCAGTGGCCGCCCCCAAACTGGTGTCCTGCAGGCTGGACGAGACGCTGACGGTGAAGGTGGCCGACTTCGGGCTGGCGCGGGACGTGTTCGGCAAGGAGTACTACAGCATCCAGCAGCACCGCCACGCCAAGCTGCCCGTCAAGTGGATGGCGCTGGAGAGCCTCCAGACCCAAAAATTCACCACCAAGTCAGACGTGGTAGGCACGACCCCCGTCCCCGTCCCCGTCCCCCGTCCCCATCCCGCCCGCCCCCCCCCATGGCGGCTCTCTGCTCGGCAGTGGTCCTTCGGGGTGCTCATGTGGGAGCTGCTGACGCGAGGGGCATCGCCATACCCCGGGGTGGACCCCTACGACATGGCCCGCTACCTGCTGCGGGGGAGACGCCTGCCGCAGCCCTGCCACTGCCCCGACACCCTGTAAGTGGGGCTGGGGGGTGGGCAGGGCGGCGGGGGGGGTCCCGGGGGGCTGCCGATGCTGACGGGGATGTTGGGACAGGTATGGGGTGATGCTGAGCTGCTGGGCACCGGCACCCGAGGAGAGGCCGTCCTTCACGGGGCTGGTGGGCGAACTGGAGCGTGTCCTGGCCACGCTGGAGGGCAAGCACTGCGTCGACCTGGCCGTCACCTACGTCAACCTGGAGTGTGGCCCCCCCTTCCCCCCCGCCCCCCCGGAGCAGCTGCTCGACAGCGAGGATGGGGAAGATGAGGAAGAGGAGGAAAAGGAGGAGGAGGAAGAAGAGGAGGAGGACACAGCCATGTGCTGATGGGGTGCCCTGCACCACGGGGGCTCCCGGACCCCCATACACTCCTAAGAGGGACGCAGGGTGCAGCTGGGTGCTATGGGGCACCCTCCCTATGGGACGGGTGCTGGGCAGCGGCTGGGTGCTGTGGGGTGCTCTCCCACGGCTCACACCCAGACCCTGCTGGGTGCTCCCCAGGCTTGGTCCCACGCTGGCGGGGTGCCGTGGGGCTCGGTCCTGCACCGGCTGGGTGCTGGGGGGCTCAGCCCCGCAGCAGTGAGGCCGTGCTGTGGGATCTGGGGCTCAGCCCCACAGCGGCTGGGTGCCATGGGGCTCCAGGCTCAGCCCCACAGCGGCTGGGTGCCGGGGGCCCCAGGCGCAGCCCCACAGCGGTGAGGTTGTGCTGTGGGGCCCCAGCTCAGCCCCGGTGGGTGCCGTGGGGTGGCCTGGCCCACCCGGGGGTCAGGTGGAGTTTCCAGCCCCTTGGCTGCTCGAATTGCTCATTAAAATCTAATTATATTTTTCCCCGGAGTTGGGGTTGTGTCTCTGGTGGGTGCTGGGCCCCGGGTGGGCAGCACCCCTCTCCCCCTGCGTGGGGGGAGCTCCCTGCCCCGGGTCCCCACGCTCCCGGGGGCACCCACCTCGTGGGGGTCGTGGGTGAGGGTGCACCCACCATTCCCGTGCCAGCCACGGGAGGGCACCTGCACACCGGTGCTGGCGTGGCCACCCCGGGCACCGTCCCCTGGGGCCACCACGCCAGGGCCACCCTATGCACCCTGGGTCCTGCCACGGCCCCCTGCGCTTGGGGGGGACCCAGGCATCCGGGAGGCGATGCCGGCACCAAGCAAAAGGATTTTCCTAAAAATCCCCCTCCCGGCCGCCTCCGGCTGGAGCCTGCGGCCCCGCTCGCCGGCGATCCCAAACGGCAGCGGGTGCCAAGCCGTGCCCCTCACCTCTGCCCCCTTACCTGGGCAGCTGGGGGCCGCAGCGGGGAGGTGACATCTCGCTGGGTACAGCCCTTTCCACCCTCTTCAGCTGCGGCTAAATACAGCCCCGGCAGCTCCGCCGGCAGCTCCGCCGGCCGGGTGGGCTCTGCCGGCCGGGTGGGCTCGAGGCACCCGCCTCGCTGCGTGGCATCGGTGGGCCGTGGAGACGGCACAGGGAGCACCGTGCTCTTGGGCAGGGGGGTGATGGTGCCCCTGGGCTCCCGCTGCCCAGGGCATGGGTCATGGTGCCCCTAGGATCACGAGATGGTGGGTGCCTGGGCCATGGGATCGCAGTGCCCATGGGATCACGATGGTCCTGGGATGGTGCCTGGGCATGGGATCAGAGCGCCCTTGGGATCACGGGTGTCTGGACCTGGGATCACAGCGCTGCTGGCGTCACAGAGCCCAGGGCACAGGGTGACAGCGTCCCTGGCATTGAGGTGCCCATGGGACCACGGTGCCCGGGCCACGGGATCACGGTGACGGACATGGTGGCACCCAGCCCACAGTACCCCCCAGCGCTGCCAGCGTTCGGGCGCCACTGCCCACCCTGCCTGCCTGCACAGCGTCCTGGGGCGGGACACCGGACCGGGCTTGGGGCTGCTGCGTGGTGACCAGGCATCGTTACCAGCCTCACCTAATTACACCCTAATGGCTTCAGCCGCTGCCCGTGCGGGGGACGCTGCCTGCGCAGGGGAGGGTGCCGCTCGTGCCGCAGGGCAAGCCCGGAGGCTGGTGCTGGGGCTGCCCAGGAGCAGGGGAGAGCGGCTGAGCCCCTCGCCGATGCTCGCCGCTGCGTGAGCCGCTTTCTCCGCTCCTTTTGCTGGCGGCGGTGGCAGACATCACATCTGCAAGGAGCTCGTCCCAACGAGGAGGCCCCTACACCCCAGTTTTGGGGCAAAAAATCCCCTAGAACAAGACACTGGAAAAGAGAAGGGGCCCAGTGATGGGCATCACCCCCTGGGTGCACATCCAGAGCTCGGGGCGGGGGGCACAGGCAGGGTTTGGGGCTGCGTGGACGGGCAGGGGATGCTGAAACGTGCCCCGGCCCCGTGGCCGTGGGCAGCTCCGCTCCCCGCTCCACGGCCAGCCACGCGGGTCCTGCAGCCGGCGCCGGCTTTAAATAAAACCTCCTCGGCTGCTCATTAAGCGGCGCCGGAGCCCGGGGCCGCGTCAGCTCCCATCAGCCAAGCTGTCCGTCTCCGCCGGCGCCTCGCACCTGCACGGCTCCGCCGCCGCTCGCGGGAGGGTATTTTTAGCGCAGATGGGTCCCAGCATCCCGCAGTCAGGGGGTCTGCCGGGACGGTGCCTCAGTTTCCCCACGGTGGGGCCGTGCTGCTCCCCTGGCTCGGGGGTTTCGGGGTGACCGTGCCCCCCGGCGTGGATGCCGGCCCTGCCCGTGTGAGGCCAAGCAGCGCCATTTCGGCTACGCTGCCGAGTTGCTGTGGCAACGGGAAGGGCCCAGCACCGCGCGGTTATTAGGGCTGGATCAGAAACGGGAGGTGCTGGGGGGTGCTGGGGGATGCTGGGTGCCGGGGGTGCGGTCGGGGCGGCCGCTGGGGCACCGCCAGCAGCTGGGATGCAGGGAGGGATGCAGGCATGGACGGATGGACGGATGGACGGACGGATGGATGGATGGACAGACAGACAGGCACCCTGGGTGCAGGGTGGGTGGCCAGGGCTGTGGCTGGGTGGCAGATGGGCGCCAGGCCCACTGTCCTGCAACACGGGGGGCAGCGCCGGGGGCACCCCGCGTGAGCAGGGCTGTCGGTGCCCCGCGGTGGGGTGGTGCAGCAAACTGCTCGTTAGCTGACGAGGCCCGCGTGGTGACGGTGACGTGCACGAGGAGGGCCCCTACTTTAGGCTGTCCCCCTCCCCGCCCAGCAAATGTGCTTGCGGAGATGACAGATTTCATGCTAATATGCATTTATCCTGCCCTCGTTACGCTGCGGGAGGCGAGGAGCGAGCGCCCGGCCTTTAATGCCACGGGCTGGCAGGTGCCCACCCCTGCCTGCCCCTGCCTGCCCCTGCCTGCCCCTGCCTGCCGCTGCTGCCGGCCAGGATCGGTGCTGGTGCTGCGCACACCGCCCTGGCGCAGGGACAGGCAGGGGCACCTCACAGGGTGGCATCTCGCACGGCACCCGGCACCCCTGCCCCGGCTGGGGGGTGTCTCAGAGGTGCTGCCTGGGCACGGCGGGACGCCCAAGGGCGGGCACCAGGTACGTGGCACCCTAAGGTGCTGCATGGCTGGGCACGGTTGGCGAAGCACCTGGTTGAGCTGTGGGCATGTCCGGCTGTGCCATGCCGCGCTGTGCCACGCCACGTCGTGCCGTGCCCACCCGCCACGGCTGCGGCAGAGCAGCCGGCGTCCCACCCCGGCAGCGCGCCTTGCACACGCAGCACTTTAAATGTTTTATTTGGGGAAAGTGCTGTCGTTAGCAGGGATTAATTATTAAAATCAGAGCCATCTATAAAACATGAGTGGCCGCACGCGGGGCTGCGGGCGCACAGGCAGAGCCGGGCACAGTGTCGCTGCCAGCAGCGCCCGGGGACGTGCTGTGCCGGTGTTTGGCGGTGCCACCACAGTGGCACCCCTCGCGCCGGTGCTGTTTTTGGGCTCCTCGTGGCAAAGCGGGTGCAAAGGCTGGGTGCAGGCAGCAGGTGCCACCCAGGTGGGCAGCCTGCCCCCCTTTACCTCCGCCGTGGCCCACCGAGCAGCCGGGGGCGAGGGCTGGATTGGAGGCGGGCAAAATTGTGCCAGATCAGCGTTTGAGCGAAGCGGTGGTCTCCGGCGTCAGCCGGCCCGGCGCGAGGTGGCAGGAGGCAGCAGGCAGCGCCGAGCTGTTTTTAGCGGCTGCCGGCGCCGGGGAGCGGGCGTGAAGAGCGGCCGCCGCGGCACCGCGCTGCCGTTTTTAGAAACCGGCAAGTTTTGCTAATGATGCCTGCGAGCGGCGGGGGGGGCTGCCTGCACCCCGGCCCCCCTGGCCCCCGCTGCCCGCACCCCGAGCAGGCTGCGTGCCCGGCCCCGGCAGCCAGCCCTGTCCCTCTGTGCTCCCCACCTGGTTCTGGCACCCGCACCTGGGGGCACCCGCACCGCCCAGGGCACCTCTGCGCCCACCTGGGGCTCGGCTGGCCCCCAGGGAGCTCCGGTGGCCCCTGGGGAGCTTCGGTGGTCCTTGGGGAGCTCTGGTAGCCCCCGGGGAGCTCTGCTGGTCCCCCAGGGAGCTTTTCTTTACCCTAAAGTTTTCCAGCCTATAAGGCACAGCATCTCTTCTCAGCCAGGGAAGCTCGCCCCATCTCAGCGCCTGGTCAAGACCTGGGCCAGCCACGTCCCGGTCCCGGTCCCACTCCCGGTCCCAGTCCCAGTCCTCTCCCGGGGGGCCGGTGCTCTCCCGGCGAGGAGCCCCCTCCATTTGCACGTGAAACTCCTTGCCCTGAGCAGCCTCCCCGTGCCCCGGTCCCTGTGGCCACAGGTACTGCCCCAGGGAGACTCGGGGGACCCCCAAAGGTCTTCCAGTGGAAGGGGAACCAAACCCCGATGCCATGGGTGATGTCATCACTGTGATGCAGGCAGTCGCTATGGCAACCGAGACCCCCTTCCCCCAGGCAGGGCTCCAGGGACCAGAGCCAACCCTGGATGCGATGGAGGCCAAGCCGGCGGAGAGGTACAAGGCTTTGTGCGCCGTCGTCATCGACACGGGGACAGGCCACACCAGGAGCGGGCTGGCCGGGGACGAGCAGCCGCGGTCGGTGGTGCCCAGCCAGGCGGAGGGCGGCCCCGTCCTCACCCACGGCGTGGTCACCGACTGGGACGGGCTGGAGGAGCTGTGGCACCGTGTCTTCTACCAGGAGCTGGGCGTCTGCCCCGAGGAGGTAGCGGTGCTGGCCACGGACGCCCCGCTCTCCCCCACCGCCAACCGAGAGAAGGTGGCCGAGCTGCTCTTCGAGGGCTTCGGGGTGCCGGCCATGCTGGTGCTGCCCCGCTCCCTGCTCGCCGCCTACTCCTACGGCCGCACCGCTGGCGTGGTGGTGGGCTCCGGTGCCGGCACCTCCTACGTGGCGGGGGTGCAGGAGGGCTACGCGCTGCCCCACACCACCTTCCGCCTGGACGTGGCCGGGGACGCCCTCACCCTCTACCTGGGTCGGCTGTTGGGGTCCCGCGGGGTCCGCCTGGGCGCCGACTCCCTGCGCCGCCTGAAGGAGACCTGCTGCTGCGTCCTGCCGGGGGCCGGGGGGGCCCTGCCCCTCACCCCGCCCGACGCCTCGGGGCTGCTCCTGGGGGACGAGCGGTTCCGCTGCCCCGAGGCACTGCTGGCCCCCGACGCCCTGGGGCTGCCGGGGCCGGGGCTGCTGGAGCAGGCAGCCTGCAGCCTGCGCCGCTACGGGGGGCCCCCCGGCCGCCCCCCGCCTCGCCTGCTGCTGGCGGGGGGCACCACACTGCTGCACGGCTTCGCCCAGCGCCTGGCTGCTGAGCTGGGGGTCCCCCCCGAGGCCGCCCCCCGCCGCCGCACGGCCGCCTGGCTGGGTGGCTCGCTGGCCGCCTCCCTCGACGCCTTCCAGGGCGCATGGGTGCCGCGGGACGCCTACGGGGAGAGCGGCCCCGCCGCCGTGCACCCCCGCTGCTGCTGACCCCAATAAAGGGCCAGGGGCGGCCATCGGTGGCTGCGCCCCCTTTATTTCTCTCCCCCCCCCCCGCCAGCCCCCCAAAAGGAGGGATGGGGTTTATTTGGCCCCGTTGCCGGGCCGACGCGCGCAATTATCGCTGATTGCCTGGCGGTTGCCATGGCGATGTGAGCACGCAGAGATGCGGTGCCGCGTGGCGCTTGAGTCACGGACACGCCGCACCACCCCCCCCGCCGCACCCCACTGCACCCCACCACGCACCCCCCGGCACCGGCCTGCCAGGCTGGGCTGGCCCCGCACCCCCCCACCCCGCCTGGGGCAGAGGGGTACAGCCAAGTGTCCCCCCGCCCCATGTCCCCCCCCCAGACAGAGGGGTACGGCCGGGTGCCCCCAGCCCTGGCAGCCCCACCTCGGGCAGCCCGGGCTCGCGCACTGCAGGGGTCCTGCGGGAAACGTCACCCCAGACTGGCCACGTCACCCCGCACCCGGATCTGGGCGCACCGTGGGGCAGCGGGAAGGGCGGTGGGTGCACGGGGCAGGGGGCGCACGGGGCAGCGGGTGCACAGGATGGTGGGTGCACAGGGCAGTGGGTGCATGGAGCAGTGGGTGCACAGGGCAGGGGGTGCATGGGGCAGGGGGTGCATGGAGCGGTGAGTGCATGGGGCAGGGGGTGCATGGAGCGGTGGGTGCACGGGGCAGTGGGTGGAGCGGTGGGTGCATGGGGCAGTGGGTGCACAGGATGGTGGGTGCATGGGGCAGGGGGTGCATGGAGCGGTGGGTGCACAGGGCAGGGGATGCAGGGGGCAGTGGGTGCACAGGATGGTGGGTGCACGGGGCAGGGGGTGCACGGAGTGGTGGGTGCATGGGGCAGGGGGTGACAGGGCAGTGGATGCACAGGACGGTGGGTACATGACTCAGTGGGTGCATGGGGCAGTGGGTGCATGGAGCAGTGGGTGCATGGGGCAGTGGGTGCATGCGGCAGTGGGTGCAGGGAGCGGTGGGTGCACGAGGCAGGGGGTGCCCGGAGCGGTGAGTGCACAAGGTGGTGGATGCATGGGACAGCGGGGCAGGGCACAGCAGGAACAAACGCCGTTGGGCTCAGCAGAGCCGATCACCCCAAAATGGGGCACGGGGTGGCCCGAGAGCCCAGGCAGAGCTGGGGCCAGGAGGGGATCGGGTGGGCGGCGGCAGGGGCCTGGGGCTGCTCTGCCACGGGCAGGAGGCTGGTGCTGGGAGGCGACAGGCACGAGCTGGGCCGAGGGCCGCCGGAGCAGTGCCGGCCCATCCCTCGTGCCGCGAGCTGCCGCCGGGCAGCCCTGAGCCGCGCCGGGCACCTGCCGGGTAATTGTAAGTTACGCTCCAGGTTCCCACGAGGTGCAAAGATTAATAACCGCGCCGTGCTGCTGCCAGCCGGTATGATTAAACTCCTGATTAGGAGCTCAAACTACGGTGCCCTGCTAATTCCCCCGCTCTCACGCGCCGTTAATTACCCGGTGCGGGTGGCGGTGGGCCCGGGGCTTGTGGGGCTCGGTGCCGCGCAGGGGATGGGTGCAGGGGGTGCCCCGGGCTGCCTCCACCTTGGGGTGCTGGCAGGTCTCCCTGCGCGCAGCGGGGAGACGCTGGCTTTGGGGACGGGACTCTGGTGTCCCCCGTCCATGGGCCTGCCTGACCCGGGCTTGGGGGGCTGTGGGCCCCAGGAGAGGCCGGCCACATCCCCATGGCAGCTCAGGCCGGCGCAGGACGGGTGTTTTTGGGGAGCCAGGGCTCGGCGGGTGCAGGGTGGGAGGGGACGGGAGGCGGGGTGCAGCTCGGAAGCGGCACCATATGGGCCGCAAATGCCGGCGCGCAGCACGCAGCCGTTTGGGAGGCTCTGCACGCGCGGCTGCACTGCGTGAGGAGCGAGTGCTCCGGGGGCTCGGGGAAGGGGCTGGGGGCCCCGCTGCGCCCCCAGGGCCGTGCTGCCTGCCCCGGGCAGGGCACCAAGCCCGGCTGTGGGCAGAGTTAAGGGTATCGGGGTGGCCGATTTCATGCCCCTTGGCCCGGGCTGTGGGGCACAGGCAATCCCTCTCCGTCGAAGAGCGAGCGGGGCCTTTGGCCCCACAGCTGGGGAAAGAGGACAGGGGAACTTGCCTGGTTCCCACAGGATCATGGCATGGAGGCAGGATTGTGTGTCTGCCCGCGTCTTCATGGCGACTTTTAGTGCCCTCGGGGAACAGACACCTGTGACGCTGAGCCCGCACTCAGCTCTGATAATAACCTGCTCCCGTCCCGTCCCATCCATCCCATCCCCTCCCACCCATCCCACCCCATCCCATCCTATCCTGTCCCGTCCCATCCAGGGCCGGTGGCCATGGCACAGCCCAGGGGACCCCGGCTCGCCCCGGCGCTCTGTACCTCGCGCCAGTCCCCACCGTCTCAGTAGAGCCTGCTGTGACACCGGGGCTGCCCCGGCTCACGCGGCTCGGCGGGACGCAGCCCTTGGGCGGCCACCTCCCGGGGCTCGGGGCTCGGGGCTCAGTCGGGGACAGGCGGTGGCTCCGGGGCCTCGCAGGCAGCGCCGGCTCACCCGGGTGGGCTGCAGCGGGGAGGGAGCAAGCCGTGGGGCTCGCCGGTATGGACACGCCTCCCGAACCGCCACCGCGTGGGCGACAGCGTGGGGGCGCGTGGGGTCTCCGGTCCCTGAGGCGTGCCAGTGCCCCAGCCCAGATTTGGTGACGCTCCCGCCGCCCATCCCCATGGCGCAGGGGCCGCTCCGGGGGTCACGGCCGCCTCGTCCCGCCGCGGGGCCGGGGCGCGTCCCAGCGCCACGCGTGACCCTTCCCCGCGGGTACCTCTCCCGCGCCCGACGGGCGGGGCGCGAAGTTTGGCGGTGACGTCAGGGGCGGGGCGGGGCGGGGCGCCTGGGGGGGGCGGGGCCCCGCGGTCCCGCCCCCCCAACTTGCCGCGCCGGGCGCGCGGGGCCGCGCCGCGGCGGACCGACGGCTCCTCGGCTCGGCTCGGCTCAGCTCGGCGCGGCTCGGCGCGGCTCCGCACCGGCCCCGCGCGGGAGGGAGGGAGGGAGGGGCGCGCGGCCCCCCCGAGCGGCGGCCCCGGGCCGCGGCCCCCCTTTGCGGTCGGAGAGGCGTGCAGGTGAGCGCGGCGCCGCGCCGGGACGGCCCCGAGCCGAGCCGAGCCGTGCTGGGGGCGAGGGGGGCCGGGCCCGGGCTGGGGGCGTCGCTGGGATTTGGCCCTTGTTGGCCCGGGGCTGCCCACCACTCCCCACCCCCCCCCAACCTCCCCAACCCCCCCGCCTCGGTGGCCCGGGACACCGCGGCGGGCCGTGCCCGGGTGCGTGTGCGCCCCGACGGCTGCCCGCTGCCGCACCGCCCCCGCCGGCACCCCGCGTCCCGCAGACCCCGAGCCCCGACGGGCGCCGCGGGCACGGCGAGATACCGGAGCCCGGCTCCCCCCGCGCCTCCCTGCTCGCCCCCCCGGGCCACTCCTGCCCCGCTGCCGCCCCCGCGTCCAACGGGCAGCCGCCGGGCCTGCCCCGTGGCGGGGGGTGCTCCCGGCGCCCCGCGCCCCCCGCCGCCGAGCGTCCCCTCCCGGGCCGGCCCCCTGCCCCGCTCTCCCGCAGCCCGCTCCCTTCCCGCTGCCGCATCGCTCCGAGCCGGCCACGGCCGAGACCTCCCCTGCGGTGCGCGGCCCGGGCTGCACCTCCGCACCCCCCCGGGGCTCGGCCCGGCCCCGCGGGGCGGCGGGGCTCCCCCAGCCCTGCCTCTGCCCCAGCCCGGGCCGCTCCTGCGGGCAGCGCGGGGCTGGCGCAGCCCCTCCGCCTCCCCGCTGCCTGCCTGCTGCCTGCACTAGCAAGATTTCGGTCCATCTCGGCCCGGCTGCATTTTCCGCCTCTCCCCGGCACATCCTTCCCCCGGGATGTGGGGGGCAGGATAGCAGCAGGGACCCCCGGACACGTCCAGGGTGGCTGCAGGTGGATGTGGGGCTGGAGATGGAGCACGGGCAGGTGGCACCCCACGGTGTGGGGCAGAGCTGGGGCTCGGGGGGCAGAGCTGGGGCTCGGGGGGCAGGGGGGGCCCGGTGGCGAGGGCTGCGCGGCTGCGTCATCCCTCCGTGCCGTCCGCACCCGGCCACCCACTTCCCTGCTATTGTCTTACACCCGCTGTTGCTTCTGCTCCCAAATTAGACGCTTGGGGGGGGGGGACGACTGGCTGTGTGCAGGTGCCAGTGCAGCACCCAGCCTCCCCCCCGGCACCCCAGGGAGGGAGCACTCACCCCTTCGCCCACCCCTTGCCTGGGTGCCCCTGCCACGGCAGGAGTGCTGTCACCTGTGGGGCGCAGGTGCTGGCCCCGATGTGGGGCTGGGTGCCAGCCTCCCTTGCGGGGTACCCTGGGTGCGCTGAGCCCCCCCGAGCCAGCCCGGGGCAGAGGAGGGTGCCGGTGCTCAGCTCCGGCAGGATGGGTCCCTGCTACACCAACGGGAACTAATTTTATGAGCTCAGATTAGCTGAGCGCTCACAGAGACAGCAATAAAATCCCGATACATCATCCCACTCGGGTCCCCTTCCCGGCTAATCCTGGCATCACGCCGCCGGCGCTGGCAGCCTTCCCGCCCGCCCGCAGGCCAGCCCTGCCCCTGCCGGCCCGTGGCACCGAGCCCGCCGCCGCGCCAGCGGCTGCCAGGACAGCCCTCGTCCCCCTCGGCCAGGCACGGTGGCATGGCAGAGCCGGTGTCGCGTGGTACGGGGACACGGAGGTGCCAGGCAGGGCACGGTTGCTTGGAGGCTGTCGGGATGAGCCGAGCGTGGGCTGGAAAGCCTCACCCAGTCTGCGGCACGGGGAAGGGTGTCCCACGGGTGCTCTGCTTCTCTTTCGGGAGTGGATGCACCCTGAGCAGGACGGGGACGGGTGTCCTTGCCTGGTGTGGGCTTTCCCGGCAGGAGGGTGCCCGGGTGTCATGCGAGCTGGGAGCACCCATCCTGCGGGCATCGCTCGGGCAGGCACGGAGGCAGGAAGGAGCATCCCCCCGTTCCCTGGCTCACTGCACCCACGTCCCACCCGGATTTGGGGTCAGTCACCCCAGGGAGCGCTAAGGTGCATGCCCTGGCTGCTGCGGGCAGGACCACCGTCCTCCCGGGGCCCGCGCGGCGGAGACGGGGCCGTGCACCCGCAGGTGGGTCGGGTGCTGCCGGGTGCTGCCCGTCCCTGCCCCCTCCGAAGGATGTGCCGCTTTCCGCATCTCCAGCTCCCATTGCCATAGCAACAGGCTCGGCGCTTGGGTACCCGCGATGCCGGCTCCCGCATCCCGCACTGCCATCCTGCCCGCGGCCCTCGCCGCCGGGCCCCGGGCGCTGCCGGCATGGCACGGCGAGGCCGGCACATCGCAGCGTGGTGTTTCGGGAGCTTTAGCAATGGGCGATGGGTGCCTCCAGTGCCGTGGCAGCATCCCGTTACGGGGTCCCCCTCGGGCCTGTCCAAGAGGGCTGGGAGGGCCTGGGGAGCCCTGTCTCCTCCTGAGCCATCAGAAAATAACATCAGCTGAAACTTCCTCCCGGTAACGGCGTGGGAAAGGGAAAAAAATCACTTTATGGGGCCAATTTTTTGCTGGGAAGCTTCCGAGCCGGGTCTGGTTTCGAAGGGTTCCTGGCAGGAAAGCAAGCACGTCCTTCCTAAAGGGCTGGAGGAGCCGGCGCGTGCCGGGGCCGGTGTCCTGCCTGCTGCCGGCGGCAGGAGCGCCGGCACCACCGAACCGCGGTGCCCACCTGCCCGGTGCTGCGGTGGGGGCGCCGGGGCTGGTAAGGGATGGGGAGCTGAGGCTGGTGTAACTCGCTGCACGTGTGACGGTGTGCAACGATGCTCTGCCTGGGGAAGCCTCGGCTGCAGAAATGTCACCGCGGGGCAAAACTGGGCTGAGAAACAGGAAAGGGTCCGTTTGCCTCCGCTCGCCTCCTCGGTGGCTGCTCCGGGCTCTGCGCTAGCCCTGGCTACTTAATAAATCATTAACGATCCGCAAAGGAGGGCCGGAGGGGCCGGCTTGCAGCCATGCCGGCGGCCTGAGCCCGGGCGGAGCGGCTGGACGCCACGGGGCTGGGCACGCAGCGGCTTGCGGCAGCCGGAGAACACAAGCAGCTGCCGCGCTTCGTCAGGTTTCCTGTTAATTAGTGCGGCTCGGGGGGGGCTGGTGCGGCTCCAGGGGGGCCGGCGGTGCCGGGGCGCTCACCGCCTCTCCCTGCCCTGCCAGCACCGGGCCCTGCGATGCCGTTTGGCTGCGTGACGCTGGGAGACAAGAAAGATTATAACCAGCCGTCCGAGGTGACCGACAGATATGACCTGGGCCAGGTCATCAAAACGTGAGTTGGTCCCTCCCCGGCCCCGGGGGTGCCCCGGGGACCCCAACCGCCTGCGCGTCCCGGGCTGAGGAGCAGCACGACGCTGCCTGCGGGGGCTTTCGGGGTGCTGGTCCCCAGCTGGGACGGGCAGGGCGCATTTCGGGGTGGCTGTCCCCTAATTAATCCCTCTCGCTGGCGGGTGCCTGGGGGTGTTCACTGCCGGCTCCGAGGAGGGCAGCGAGGTATCGCGGCCACTGCTGGCTGCAGCCGGGCGGCTCCCCGTATCCCTCCCTCCTCCCCCCCAAGATCTGCGGGGATTGCAGCAATTCTGCGCGATCCCGGCTCTCTCCAGCGCTCCGGGAAGCAGGAGGGCTCTGCTCCGGCAAAGGAAAAGGCAGGTGTCATTTGGGGGGGGAGCGGCGCGCTGCTGCTTCGCCCCAACTTTATTGGTGTGCTGGGGGACCTGTTAGGAAGCGCTCGGTGCGATGAAGCCCTCAGACCCGGCTACGCGTCGAGAGCGGTTTGGCCCCAAAACACGCGCCAGAAATTTTTCCGTCGGCTTCCGAAACGCTGGGACCACTTGGCCGCGGGTCACGCCTGGCAGGGTGACGCGGGGCGGCGGCAGGGACCTTTTTGGGTGCTCTCAGAGCTTCGCTCCATCCTCTGAGCAGCCCGTCCCGAAGCCCCCGGTCCCGGTTCCCCTGCACCCGGGGCAGCGGCCACGAGGATTTCAGCACAGCCAGGGGGGCTGGGAAGCCAAAGGCTTTGCCGGAGCGGTGCCGACTGCGCCCCACGGGCTCCCCCGCGGCTCCGGCCCGGCCGATGGGCTCAAACATCATTAATAATAGAACAGAAATATTGCAGCATCCCCGGGCAACCGGCGCGGCTCCCCTTCTTTCTCCCCAACCGCGACGCTCACATTAATGTCGGGGCGTGCTGCCGTTCCGCCTCGGCACGGGCGGCTTCGCAGCGGGTTCTACCCCGGCTGCCGTGGGGAGGGGGCTTTTTAATCAGCAAATTTTCCCCCTTCCCTATCAATTTGCTTATTCCATCCCGATTTCTTCTCACTGCCTGTTTTTTTTTAAGCCTCTGCTCCAGAGAGGATTTTAGCCGCAGGTTCCTTCCACCCCCACGGCATCTCGCCTCGCCGCCGGGATGGGGGGGGGGTGCTGGTGGGCCTGGGGGCCACCCGAGCGCCCCGAGCTCGGCGGTTCCCGGGGGGGTGACGGCTGCGGGCGCCCTTGCAGGGAGGAGTTCTGCGAAATCTTCCGGGCCAAGGAGAAGACGACGGGGAAGCTGTACACCTGCAAGAAGTTTCTGAAGCGGGACGGGCGGAAAGTGCGGAAGGCGGCCAAAAACGAGATCATCATCCTCAAAATGTGAGTGCCGGGGGCGTCCCCGCGCTGCTGGGGCAAAGCGGGGACCCCCTGCTCACTCCCCCG
Source organism: Phoenicopterus ruber ruber (assembly GCA_009819775.1). Taxonomy (NCBI): domain Eukaryota; kingdom Metazoa; phylum Chordata; class Aves; order Phoenicopteriformes; family Phoenicopteridae; genus Phoenicopterus; species Phoenicopterus ruber. The sequence continues at coordinate 20,140,921 of CM020224.1, forward strand.
TCTCTCCGTAGGGTGAAGCACCCCAACATCCTGCAGCTGGTGGACGTCTACATCACCCGCAAGGAGTATTTCATCTTCCTGGAGCTGTAAGTTTGAGGGGTGCGGGGGGGGCTGGCTGGGGGTGCCCCCGCCGGGGGGGGCGGTCTCGGCAGAGCTGCTGTCGGCAGGGCCACCGGCCGGGAGGTCTTCGACTGGATCCTGGACCAGGGTTACTACTCGGAGAGGGACACCAGCAACGTCATCCGGCAGGTGCTGGAGGCCGTCGCCTACCTGCACTCGCTCAAGATCGTCCACAGGAACCTCAAGGTGGGTGGCGGGGGGCGGGAGCACCCGTGGGTGCTGGTGTGCCCCCCGCCCGGGCGCTCATGGCCCCTGTGCCAGCAGCTGGAGAACCTGGTGTACTATAACCGCCTGAAGAACTCCAAGATCGTCATCAGCGACTTCCACCTGGCCAAGCTGGAGAACGGGCTCATCAAGGAGCCCTGCGGCACCCCCGAGTACCTGGGTGGGTGAGAGCCAGCCGGGCGGGCGCATGGGGTGGGTGGCGCTGCCGGGGTCCCAACAGGTCCCCGATGCTCCCCGCCACCCCGGGGACCCGTCCTGGGGGCTCCCATTGGGTCCCTCCTGATGGTCATGGGCGCTGCTGGCGGGTCCCTCCCGCTCCCCATCACCCCGAGGCTGATCCTGGGTGCTCCCGGCAGGTCCCTCCCGCTCCCCATCACCCCGAGGCTGATCCTGGGTGCTCCCGGCGGGTCCCTCCCGCTCCCCATCACCCCGGGGCTGACCCTGGGTGCTCCTGGCGGGTCCCTCCCGCTCCCCATCACCCCGGGGCTGACCCTGGGTGCTCCCACCAGGTCCCTCCCGCTCCCCATCACCCCAGGGCTGATCCTGGGTGCTCCTGGCGGGTCCCTCCTGCTCCCCATCACCCTGGGGCTGACCCTGGGTGCTCCTGGCAGGTCCTTCCCACTCCCCATCACCCCGGGGCTGACCCTGGGTGCTCCTGGCGGGTCCCTCCCGCTCCCCATCACCCTGGGGGTGAGGGGCTGGGGGCTGGGGACCCCGGGGCAGGGCCGCTCTCCTGTCCCTCGCAGCTCCGGAGGTGGTGGGGCGGCAGCGGTACGGGCGGCCGGTGGACTGCTGGGCCATCGGCGTCATCATGTACATCCTGTGAGTGTGGGGCGAGGGCCGGGGCGGCCGCGGGGGGCTGGGGGCCGGGGGCCGGGCTGAACCCCCCACCCCGTCCCCCAGCCTATCGGGGAACCCCCCCTTCTATGAGGAGGCGGACGAGGAAGACTACGAGAACCATGACAAGAACCTCTTCCGCAAAATCCTGGCTGGGGACTACGAGTTCGACCCGCCGTACTGGGACGACATCTCGCAGGCGGGTGAGCCCCGTGCCGGGGCGGGGGGACGTGGGGTCCCACGTCGTCCGCCCCGGCGCTGACTTCTCCCTCTGCGCCCCCAGCCAAGGAGCTGGTGACGCGCCTGATGGAGGTGGAGCAGGACCAGCGGATCACGGCGGAGGAGGCCATCTCCCATGAGTGGTGAGGGGCAGCGGGGGCGGGCGGGGGGCTGGCAGGGCTGGCAGGGGCCGCTCACCCCTCCCCGCCTCCCCAGGATTTCCGGCAACGCCGCCTCTGACAAGAACATCAAGGATGGTGTCTGTGCCCAGATCGAGAAGAACTTCGCCCGGGCCAAGTGGAAGGTGGGTGGGGACGCCCCGTGCCTCAGTTTCCCCTCTCAGCCAAGCCCATCACGGGGCTGTCAGCCTCGGGGGGGGCTGCCAGCCCCTGCGACCCCGCCAGCCCCCAGCAGGCATCCCCAGTGGGGGACCTGACGCCCCGGTGAGGGGCCCGGGGGCAGGGGAGCACCCGCGCCCCACGGCCACCCGCCTCTCCCCCTGCAGAAAGCCGTGCGAGTGACCACGCTCATGAAACGCCTGCGGGCGCCCGAGCAGACGGAGACGGCCCCGGCCCCGGCCCGGGCGCCAGCCACTGCCGCTGCCGCCACCGCTGCCACCGCCGCCACCGCCGCCACGGACACTGCGGCCCCCGCGGCCCCCGGCACGCCACCCGCCGACGCGCAGTCCCCGGCCCCCGGCACGCCGCCCACCACCACGTGTAACGGGGACGGGGCTGCTACCGCCGCCGCCGCCGCCACCGAGTCCCCCAGCGAGCAGACCGGCTGAGCGGTGGCGGCCCCCGCGCCCCTCCTCTGTACATAGCCCCCGGCATGGTCCCCCTCGCGCCCCCGCCTGCGCCCCCTTTTCTACGTGCCCCGACGGAGAGCCAGCCGCGGGGCAGAGCCCTGCATGGAGCCCGTCCGCCTCGCCCCCCCCCCCGGCCCCTCCCGCCCCCCTCGGTGGCTTTGCCGGTTGGTCTGTCCCCTCCCTGCTCTCTCAGTCTGTCCCCCGCCGCCGGCCCCCCCGGGGATGCCCAGAGATACGGGGCAGCCCCCCCGGCTGCATGCCCCGCACGGCTGGGGGGGAGGGCGTCGCGCGGGGCCCCTCGGGACACGCGTGCATGTGTGGGACCGCAGGTGGGACCAAGCGGGATGGAGGGGGGGCTCCAGCGGGCAGAGCATCTGGCACCCCCTCTCCGTCCCAGGGCCCCGGGGGGGGGGGGCGCGTTGCAGGGGGTGAGGGAGCACGGGGCCCCCCCACCCGGGGGCAGCCACATGGCCCCCCACACGTCGTGTTTGGAGGATCCCAAATGGCCCCCCTGGTTCCCGCTTCCCTCTCTTGCAGCTGCATGCCTGCAGGGCCGGCTCTGCCTGCGGCTGCTGCCGGCGCCCCGCGTGCCCGCGCCCCCTGTGCGCCCCGTGCCCCCTGCGCTGTATCTCTGGCAAATAAAGACCCCGCTGAGGACAAACTGAGACAGCACCAGTGCCGCCTGCCCTGTCTCTCTGTGGGGCCCGGGGTGCCGGTGGCCTGCCTCGCGTGCCGGCAGCGTGCTGGCAGCACGTGGTGTGGTTCCCGCCAGGGCTGAGCGAGGCGGGGCGGCCCGGGCAGGCTGGAAGCGACATTACTGCCCAGGCAGTAAGGGCAGCGGGGCCCTGCGGCAGCGCGTCCCGGCCACCCCCCGGGAAGGAGCTTCGCGGCCCGGCCGCCATCGTTAGGCTTCAGGGTACACGGGCGCGGCGGGCGGGCAGACCCGGGGGCGCGGCCCCGCCCCCTCAGGCCCCGCCCCCGCCCTTGGTCTCGGTGCGGGGGCGCGGGGCCCGCGCTCGCCCCGTGAGGTCACTTCCGGGCCGGGCCGGGCCGGAAGCGGCGGGCGCGCGGCCGGATTTGAATCGCAGGGCGCCGCGCGGCTGCTCCGGTACCGGGGCCGCGTCCGGTACCGCCCGGCCCGGCCCGGCCCGGGCGCCGAGCCCCCGCCATGCCCATCCGGGCCCACTGCACCATCTGCTCCGACTTCTTCGACAACGAGCGGGACGTGGCGGCCGTGCCCTGCGGGCACACCTTCCACCGCGCCTGGTGAGCGCCGGGCCGGGGCCGGCCGGGGCGGGGCGGGGCGGGCGGGCGCTCTGGCCGGGTCCGGCGGCCGGTTGCCGGCGTGCGGTGTCAGCCCCGCAGGGCGGCGGGGTCCCCAGCCGGGGCGAGCCCGTGGCCGGCGCCCGCAGCCGCCCCGCCTGGCAGCCCCTTCCCCGAAGGCCCGCTCGGGCCGCTCCCTCGGGGGGGCTTTGGGTGTCCGCGGCGCTTCTGGTGCCCCCTGCGGCCCCGCTCGGGCTCGGCTGCTGAGGCCGCCGCCTTGTCCCGCTGCCCGGCGGAGGCCCCGGCCGCTTCGGCAGCCGTAGCGGCGGCGATTCCGCTTTGCAGGGGTTTAGCGGAGCGCACGAAGCTGCCGCAGGAGCCTCGGCTGCGCTGTCACTCCTCTGCCTGCGGCCTCCCTTCTCCGGGAGGGCCGGTGCCAGCAGATCGCTCCTACACAGGGTGTTTATCTGGAAGGAGCCGTGTTAGGTTGTGAGTGAAGCCTCCCAGGCAATTTCATCTTTTGCTGGAACCGTTTTGCAAGTGTTTGAGTTGGAAGGAAATGGCTTTTCTGAGGAAATAAATTCCGCGTGTGGTGAGGGAGCGGGCATTTGCTGTTCTCCTTGGCTAACTAACTTGGAGAGGGACCCTCGCTCGCAGGCGCGATGGTCACTTCTTCACCAGCAGCGCAGCTTGGGCTCGCTCTCCTCCAGCAACCAACGGAGGAGGGAGAGCTTCCAAAGGTAACCTGCTGTCGCCGGATTGTTACCCTGCTCCAAAAATAAACCGTTCCGAGCGTGATGTGATGGCTTGGTTGCAAAATGCATTAGTAGCTCTCCTGGGGATCCCGACAGGTTTGCATTCATCGTCTCGGAGCAGAGACCGGCCCGGTCTCCCTCGCTCCGCAGGTGCGTGTTCGGTGTCAGTGGCACCCTTTGGAGCTGACCGAACTGGGGATCTCTCGGCTGTCGTATCCTGATATAGCGGCTCTTGTGCTCTGCGTGTGGATCCGTTCGCTCCTGCGAAGCTACAGTTGTTCAAAGGCTCTCTCCCAGGGAGATCTGAGCTCTGTAAAAGCTCTGCCCTGGTAAAGATAAGCTCGCACGCTAAATTCAGCTGGGAATTGTCTTGGAGGCGAAGGTAGAGTGCGCGTGCTGGAACACGGCGTTCCCGTTAGCCGCACCTCTGGACTAAATGCTTGCATTTCTGGTTTTAGTTCGTGAAAAGGAGTCGCATCCTGCTGTCTCCTGGTGAGTTGGGGGGCGGCCCCTGGGAGCAGCGCTCCTGGAGTTTAAGGATTCACCATATGTTTTCTTTTCCTTTCTCAGTCTCACCCAATGGTTTGACACAGCACCGAGCCGGACTTGCCCACAGTGCAGAATCCAGGTAAACCCGTCACCTGTGTGCACCTCTCATTGCTATGGCACGATGCTCCCCAAGCGGCACCGAGGAGCTGTGGCCTGTGGCGATACAAGGAAGAGGCTGGTGGTACGAAGAGAGAGTTTTCTGTCGCTTGAGGCTCTCCCCAAGGGCTTAGAGGGTGAACTCCCCTCAGCGACCCTTCTGATCAGAGGGGCGGTCCGAGGGTGCCCTGCTGCTGTCCGCATTGTAGCTGCTCTAGAAAGGGCCTCTGGGGTTTCATGGCTCTTATTTAGGCTGAGTAAGTATTGGCGTAACGATAGAAAGGGCTGGAAGGGGTTAATCAGGACATCTGACTTGTGTTTCTAGAGTACCCTGCTGCTTGCCGTCAGGTAAACAGCCCATGCTGCTGCACGTAGTCCTTATAATCGAGTCCTCGCTTTGCAGCACTTGGCCCTTCGTTGACAAAAGCAAAGGCTGGGGAGAGAAGGAAGGATGTGCTCTGCTTCTGAGATGCAAAGCCGAGGCTTGGGGATCCAGTGGCTTAATCGGGACCTGAACTTCTTTGAAATCCCTTGTGTCACCAGCCTTGCTGCTGCCAGTAGGTCTTGGCGTGTAGTGGCTGCAGGAGATGTTGCCTCACGCTCAGATGTGGGTTTTAGCCAGCTGCAGCTTGGGCTCGTTCTATGTTCGTGCTTCTTTCTTCCTCTCAAGGTCTTGGCCCTTGTTCCTTCCCTGACTTGTTGATTCCCTCTGTTCTTCGCTGCCTCTTACATCTCTGGGTTACCATGGAGTTATCGCGAAATAACATCTTATGTAGCAGTAACTATGCAATTAGCTGGTGTCATGACTGTATATAATACTTAAAACACAAAGCTGTAACTGCATGGGGGAGGTGTGGAGAGCTATCAAATTCAATTACAGCACCTTCTGCCTGCAGAAAGCAGCACGTACTTCTGTCTTAGAATTTGGCATCGTGTTAGCTCAGCGTCAGCTGCTTGGGCCTTAGCTGCCAGAGAACAGACTGCGCTTGATTCAGAAATGCCTGAATCTTTCTGCTGCAGCTCAGGAGCTTGGCTGGAGTCGTGCTCCCAAAACTGAGTGGGGGGTCTGCTGCTGTGCCGATGAGCTAAAGCAGAGCCTCGTCGCTAATGGTGTCGAGCACGTGATCTGACTTGCCTTTCACGGCCTTGTGACAAGATGGTACCTTCTCCCCCTCCACCTGTCTTCCATATCCGTTGCGTTTCCATATCTGTGCCCATCAGCCTCTTCTGTCTCCTGTGTTTAGGTCAGCAAAAGACACATCATCAATAAGCTGTTTTTTGATGTTGCCCTGGAGGAGCAGACAGCACCGGATGCAGAGACCTTGCAGGTAATTTGACTGGGTGGTTCTTCCGTTGTGTGGTGCTTCAGCATCTTGGAAGCGTGGCCTGGGCTGCTGGTCCTCTGCCAACAGCTGCTTCCTGAGCTGGTGCTCGCTGTGTTCTGCTCGTGTTTCAGACCTGAAGCGCATCGGTGTCTCTTGCCTGTCTCTGTTCTCCCTCCTGGTCCTCGCCCAGCCTCGGCTCTGTTGTAAGGAAGTCTCCATGTGGTGGGTTAGAGTTCCCTCTGACCAAATCTCGTGTGGTGACTCAAGAAGCCGCCTCTCCTTCAGTGCTCTTCCTTCTGGTTCTCACCCTACCTGGAAACCTCCTGAAGTAACATCAAATAAACATCCAACTGCTGCTTCTCATCCTTGGGGATGAGGCTACAGAGCTTTTTCCAAAAGGCAGGAGAAGCAAAATCCCAAATGCAATGAACCGCTGCCAGTGCCTGGGGCTCGGAGTGCGAGCCCGGAGAACCCCCTGGAAAGGAGGGGCTGTTGGATGAGGTGCCACCTCCTCACTTGTGTGCAGGTAGATTTGTTTGCACGGACTGTGAGGAAGTGGGGCAGGGGGGCGAGAGTCTTGGTTCCCCGAGAGAAATTAGGAAAGGGACTGCCTGAAGCTGCACCGGCAGTGGTGGACAGTGCTGAGGCTGGGACCCTGGTGGGGGATTCGGCTGGAGCTGGGGTGCTGGGTGATGTTCTCCAGGTGCCACCCTTAGGTGCGGAGCGCTGGGGGTGAGAAGGGATGAACACCGAGTGGCTGTTCCGTATTCTCCTCGTTTGTTCAGTGTGGATGAAGCATGGCTCCTTATGTCTTGGAGTTATCTGTTCCAAAAAAAAGTAATCGGTTGACCTTGGTATAATGGGACGCTTGTACCCTCTTGTGTTTAGAATCAGCATGTGCAGCAATTACCATAATTAGCAGTTGCCATGACAATGCTATATGTATATCGCGTGTTTTTAAAATAAAGCCAGACAGACTAATGTCAGTAGCACTGTCATTCTCGAAGGCCGCTGATAAAGAAACTGAAGGCCGAAGTATGTGTGCTGAGGAAATGAAAAAGCATCTCTGGGCGCTTGAAGCTGTGTGCCCTAGAAGCAAAGCAATGGCTCGGAGCAGATAAACATTGCCTTTAGTGCATATTCAGATCTGTTCTCGCAAATGTAAATAGATGAGTGACTCAGAAATGGGTTGACTGGAGAAAATTGCCCTAGAAAAGCTTTCTGTTCCCCAGGATCTAAGATGGGTTCCCCCAGCCTTCCCCTCCAGGCAGGCTGTGCTGAAGAGCTGCTCCCTTGCTGCAGGGCAGGACTGTGGAGCCGCTCCTGCAGAACAAGCTGGATGGGAACTCATCGTGCCCCTACAACGTTTGTTGCGTGGCCATCAGAGCAACATCTCGCCCCGAGTGTGCAGCTTTCCTAATGAGAGCGCTGAGGTCACTATCTAAGGGGAAAGAACCAAATATTTTCTGTGTAGATTAGCTTAGTTTGTACGGATATGTGCTGCCCTGTGCACTGATTCGGGTTGCTGACGCTGGTTTGTCACCAGTTCTATGTTGTGTGCTGCCGTGTTTCTGGAGGATGTGGAGCACCTTAAGAACATGGATGACCATCATGAGTGGGATTGATGTCCGTCTAGACTGGAGCTCTGTCTGCAGTGGGGCATCTACTTCTGGCCTGGGCAGGAGTTCAGCAAAGCAGACACATGGTAAACTGTCCTCAGATTCTTTAGAAGCTGAGAAAATAATTGGCGCCTTCCTCAACCTGAAGTGATTTCACCTGAAAAAGCCCCCAAATCCAGCATTTGTTTTCATCCACTGCCTGTGCCTCCAAGAGCCTGGCTGTAGAGTGGTACTCAGCTCCGTAATCAGCTGGAGCTGTATCTGTGCAGCCCACAGATGTCCTGCAATGAGCATTTGGCCTCCTGCCATGAAAAGGTTGGACTGGGGCAAGGGCGTGTGCTTCAGCCTGCTAGAAAGCCGAGTGCATAGCTGTGGTCCACTTGTTGTCTTGGGGAGGCAAGCTTGGGATGCTCTTCTGAGAACCAGTCTTATGCACCCAGTTATAAGTGGTCAGAAGAGCTCCCTCATAATCTGAAATATCTTCCTGTTGCAGAATTATCCAAATTCTCTTTTGCGTAATAATAGTCTCTTGTGCTATTCTTCACTCTCACTTCTGCTCTGAAATGTTTATGGTCAAAGGAGTGCTGGGGCTGCTTTGCTTCCCACCACCAGGCATCAGTTTCAACTGAAACTCCAGAGGGAACTTGGTTCCCTGGAGTAGCTGCAGACCGCGGGCTGGACGCTTCCACGTGTTTCTGGGTGCTGAGCCTGGGTTTGTCCTGTGTTGCTCTTAAAGATGGGCCTCAGTGATCAGAACAGTCTCCATGTGGCTGTTCCCAGAGCAGGAAAAGTGTGAGTTTTGGGGTGTAACACCTCGATGAGGCTGTCTGGAACCTGACACTTCCAGTTGCTTGCGATCTGGGGAGCCGAGAGCCCTTCTTCCAAAGTAGATGCAGAGATGAGAGCCCTTCTTCCAAAGGAGACTTGGAGACTTTGGCTTGTTCAGCTTGGCAAAAAGGAGGCAGGAGGAGGAGGATTCCTGCCTATAAACCTGCTGGGGAGGGCAGAAACCTGGGAGGACAGCTGTCTGTTTCTGGTCAGGATATACTCGTGTGGTCTTGGGAAAATGAGGTCTTGTAACTCGGGCTGGCAGAGAGAGGAGAGCTTCCATCAGAGGAGTGAAAACCGGGAGCAGCCTTTAGGAGCGGTGGTGGAGGATGAGGGATTTCAGATTAAGTTGATGAATGAGGCAATGTTACATAGCTGCCCGCGGTAGCCCGGGATTTCTTTGCTATCATGCTAATTAGCACATCTTGTGAGCTCACTAATCGTTCCTGAATAGGACTCGGAGGAAGCTAGTCCAGAATAGTTCCTGCAGCAGAGTTAATTCCATGTCAGCCCTCCAGCTGTTGTCCCCCCGGGGGCAAATCCAAGTCAGCTCTGCTAGGCTTTGCATTTAGTCCCTTCTGCTCCTGAGCTTTACATCCCATATTCTCTTTCCTGCCTTTATTGTCACTAGCAGAGCTTCGCTCTGGTCCCGTCAGATCCGTGGTCACTGGTAGTGCTATTCTCAGCTCAGATTTGCATGTAGCGTTCCGGGTTGCACAGATTTGTGTGCTCTGCTTCAGGACTGTGTTGGCATTTTATTGTGGTTTTATTCCACTGCAGTTCCTGCCTGACTTGTTATGTGCTTTCCTCTGCAGTTCTCTAACACAGCTTTTTAAGTCATCTTCTGTTGACTCTTTCCTGTATATATTTCTCTCTCTATTTTTTTTATATATATACGCATCTATATATATATTTATATATTGCCCTTCTTTGTAACGTCTCTACATTTCCTTTGGCTATTTGCCAGCGTCCGTAAGTCATATTGCTTCACTATCTATAATTTTAACTATGGGGCATTTGCTGCCTCTTTCTGATCCTGAACGAAGGCGTTAGAAACCTTTGGCCTTCCCCAGACCCTTGTGGCACCCAGGAGACATTATGCCCCCTCGCTTTGGTATGGTATGGATTGGTTTATCGGTGATCTGTTTCCGGCCATTCGGCTGAGCTGTTAGCTCATATCAGCATCCCGAACTGCAGTGACTTCAGTGTCCGTCAGAATGCTCGCTGGTGCCTTTTGATTGCGTGCTTGGTTCCCTTTTTGGACTTTTGGACGTGCCCTCCTGTCTCCCACCTGCACCCGATTAAAGTTCACTTCAGTTCAAAGCAGCTCTCAATCCAGTTAGTCTGGCAACATCCCTGCCTTATTGCCTTGTTTAGGTAAAACGTTATAAAAATTGTTCCTGTCTGATTTCCTGTGTTTCCCCGAGAGCCTTCCAAAATTATTCAGCTAAAACAAGATGACTGACAGTGTGAGAAACACAAGGTTGACAAGGCTAAGACGAAACTGGGATCTTCTCTTCTCGCCCTGAAGAATGCCAGTTGGAGGTGCTCTTTGCGTTCCCTGTGATAGTACTTGCTTGTACCTTGGTGCCTGCTGTTACCGTGTTCCCTTCTTAGCACCTGGCCAGTGCAAACGTCCTGCCGAGAAACCTCTCGGCTCCTTTTAAGATCTGGTGAAAGCTCTTCTGCGGGGCGTTTCCTAATTGGGTTTTCTGTGTTGTGTTTCAGAATGAACTGGACAAGGTGAAGGCTCAGCTCTCCATGAAAGGTGAGTTCCAGCTGCCTGGGGGGGCTCAGCAGCCCACCGTCTGTGGGTCCTGGGCTCTGTCTGAGCTAGGAGGCTTGCCCAGGCCCGAGGAACCCCTGCGTAGAGCCCACCCCTCTCTGAAGCCAAGGGCATGGTGCAGGCTGCGAACTGCTTTGCTGGAGCAGCTTCTTCAGAGCTTTTTCTGAGGCGAGACCACCTAAAGCTGTACAAAGCTTTTATGACAGAGCCCGAGTCCGCGGCCTGGCCCAGCTCTGCTGTAACTGGGGAGTTCTCTACAAGTTTAGAGACATAAATGCTATTTTTCTGCCCCTCTTCCTAATCGCAGGCTACAGAATTGTAGCACAGCTATATCTGGAGCAGGCTTGCTGAAAGCAAAACACTTGGTTTGCTTGCTGGGAAACTCACAGCTGCACATGGCAAAGGCTCATTCCCTGTAACAGATGAGGGGGTAAAAGTGGTGCCCAAAAGCAGCAGTGGGAAGGCTTTGGATTTGTTTGGCTGTTGCAGTGCCACATGTGTCGCGCGAAGAGCAGACGGAGTTCAGTGTGTGCGCTTCCATTTTCCCATCTTTAATTTTAGAGGATGTTTGAGGGAGGCAGGAAAAGCAAAAGCCCTGGAGACTTGTCGATGGGTTTTAAGCATCGTCTGTAGGCAGCCTGTCATCAGAACATGAGTCATGAGCAGCGAAAGGAAAATGTCAGTCTGAGTGACAGGAATCCAAAGACACACTAGCAGAAGGGGGAAAAAAAAAATCTTTAAAGAATGCTGGGGGCTCACCCACGCCCTGAGAGTCGTCTTTCCTCTGCCTTCCCTGCGTGCACGAGACAGACATGAATAGCCAGTAGATTGAGGATTCGGTCCTTAGCCTGAGAGCAGAATTGGACGGTCTGCACGTCTCTATTCTGAGGCCTGTTCTCTTGCCAGCTTGCTTGAGTTTAGTGACTTGGTAGAGAGCCAGATCTTCTGGGGAAGGTGGCTGGGATTCTTGCTAGGATGTTATCCAAGAAAAACTGCTCGAAGGCCTGCTCATCTTCTCGGCTTCTGGTGAGTAGAGGTTGGATTTGACATTCCCTGTCCCATTCTCTGCTCATATTGGAAATGAGAAGCTCCTTCCCACCTCCTGCCTCCTTTGCTGTGGGCACTCTGCTCTCTGGTGGTTCTTGTGTATAAATTCTTCACTTAAAGATGTGCTCTGAGCTGCATGCTGTAGAGGAGCTGTGTAATTGCCAGTCTCTGATCAGCTTGCAAATGGCTCTAGAGGTGCGGAGCTCCGAGCAGACCCAGCAGGCACTGTGGGAGGCACTCTGAATGAGCTGAAAACTCATTCCTGCAGCACGGGGAGGTTTGACTTCTGCCATCTGCCTCTGGGCAACTGGGAACGGAGGAGGGGGAAGCCCTACCTCTTTTGGTGGATGTGGAGTCCCTGCAAATGCAGGGGAGCATCTCCAGGCTGTGCTGCCTCTGGCAAGGAAGGGTTATGCAGATCAATGGAGGGAAAAAATGCTTTACTCAAAGAAATCTGTGTTTCCCTAGCCACCTGTGTGCTTCTGCTGGGATATGTTCCTCTCTTCTGCCTCAGTCCCACGTGGCTCTTCTACTGTCTGAGCAAGCAGTGAAGCTACACTGCAGGTCATGCTTCCATGGGACGTGGTGGCACAACTTGAAGTTGGATTACTTGGAAGGAGAAGCAGCTTTTTGGAAAGGCACTCTACTACTGTCAGGCTGGAGCCACGGATGATTTTAGCAAAGACAGAAGATGCTGAGCTGAAGACTTTATCCTGCTCTCAGTGGGGTTAGACAGAGGGGTTGCTGCTTTCCCTCATTACCCAAGTGCTTCGAGCTTTCCAGTGATGCTGGCTGTTCCCTGCTTAGGTCTGTCAGCTCCTGATGGTGGTTGTTGCTTTGTGAGCTGTTCTTCCCTTGTCTTGACAAAACAAATTGAAAGCTGGTGGTGTTTTCCACCACCTTCTCTGGTGGTCAGAGGCGTGGGCTTTGTTCCTGGATTGCCTGCCTGGGGAGGGACAGCAGGACTCAAAGGTTTTGTGACCTGAAAAAAGCGGATGCTCTCGGGAACCTACGTAAGCTGTCGCGTGTCCTGCAAAGTCCCCAGTGCCCAGCAGAGCTCTGCTTTGCTGCTCCTTGCTCTTCGACGTAGGTGCCGTGGTGAGGGTGGTTGCAGCAGCGTGGTGACGCAGCAGCGTGGTGGATCGCTGTACGCAGCTGCCCGGCGGCCCCCGAAGGGCTTCCCCACACGTAAGGCTCCATGTGGAGAGGGTGGGCTCGAGGCACGGCTTTCCAGCTCTGTGACAGCCCGGTGTAACTCGAACGGTTTTCCCTGTGCAAGCCTGGCTGTGAGGGCATGCAAGAGTTAAGATGCATCAGCTTAATGCTAGCAGGGCTGGCACTGGAAAGCTATTAAAGGGAACTTGTTATCTTTAGTAAAGAAAATCTTGAAGCCTGCTGGCGCTGGGAAAAGCAATTGCTCAGTACAGACCCTGGTGCAGACAGCACTTAGGGAAATGGCTCTCTATAGGAATGGCCAACTCCTAGCAGGCTGGAGCCGGAGACTGCAAGCAGTGTCTGTTTGTGCTTCTGCCGTGTGGGGCAGCTGAAGTCTGGGTTATTGGGCCATGACCTTTTTCTTTTTTCTTTTCCAGAGAAAGAAAAGCGGGAATGCCAGGCTGTTGTGGATGGGCTGAGGGACACTCTGGATGTGCGCAATGCCACAATAGAGTCGCTCCAGAAGGTGCTGGGAGAGACGGAGATGCTGTGTTCCTCTCTCAAGGTACCTTTCCCTTCCCTGGCAGGACTTTGATGCTAGCCATGGCACAGTCGGTGTTAGATTTGTTCAAGTTCTCCACAGGCCCCGCTAATAAAGCGATTGTGCTGGTGGGAGTTTGGACCTGGTGCCTCAAGATGCCCGTCTCCTTGATCTCCGAGTGACAGGAGGGCAGTGGAGCTGGGTTTTCATTTGGGTTTTATTAATCCGAAGCGAGTGGTGTCGCTGGTCTCAAGGTCCTGAGTGCGCTCCACCCCGGGGGTGATTGAGGCGTAAAAGCCAGGCCTGTGGCTTGTGTACAAGTGGCTGTGTGCTCAAGGCAGAGGTGGCCGTGGTGGAGGAGAGACGCCGGCCTGGGGGATGCTGGCTGAGCCTCGCTAATGAAGCGGCAGTGCTGATCATAAAGGTAGCAGCATGAACCGAGAGTGGGAACTGGCCCCAGCGCCCCATTGCCGAAACACTGGCTCCCTGCGGTAGAATGTTCTTCTGAAATGGGTTTAGGCCAGGCGGGATTCAAGGAAAATTAGTTTCTTAGTTTGATTGGAGGAGAAATCAAACTGAAATATATGGAGGGGGAGTTGCAAGCTTCAGCTGAGTGGGATTTGATCCAGCTAACTCTCCTGTCTCTGTTCTGTTGCCAGGGCTTTCCTTCAGTTAGGTTAGTAATGTGTGAAGTCCAGGGATCAAATATTCCTGTTGTGTTTCAGCGTGCAGTGACTCAGTGTGTAGTCATGTACTGTGCGTAAACAGCAAGTGGAAGGGGGTAAGAGCAGGAGCCGCTTTGTTGGGATGCCTTGTAGTGAGCAGAGCGCCTTTGCCTTGGTGGTGGGCTGGGCTGGGCAGTCTCTGCTGTGTGAAGATGAGGTGCCCGCCACAAGAAGACGGGGTTCAGGCAGGTGGGGTGGTGAGCTGCAGGCTGAAAGGGAGAGTAGAGGTCAACTGCACTTCTTAAGATCTCAGCCCCCTGGGGTACGGGTCTGACCCAAGACCCTAAATTGCACCAAACAGGCCTTGCTGTGAGCCAGCGCAACTTTTTTTGCCTGACGGTGGGATTATATCCAATCTGCTTGGGTGTAAGGGCAGCCTGGGTCTGTGCCGCGCCAGAGATGCTCCTGGGATCCCAGGTGTACCAGTGGCAGGATACTTCTGCAGAAACAATTTTGACAGTGGAAACCAGTGCTTGCTGCTCAACGCGACATCTCTGTGCTTGGCTTTCCTGCCTGGCACCTCAGGAGGAGGCTCTCTGGTTATGTTGCCTGGTGCAGAACCCTCTGTGTATGCTTAAGTCCTTTTAATGAAAGCTGGGCAGGGCAGAAGGGTTAGGGATCTGGAGGTATCTTTTCTGTGGTGTACAGGGTTTCCCAGCTGAATGCCAAGCACTGTCTTATACTGCATCATTAAAGATTAAAGCTCTAAACTTCTGCAGTGAAAATACAGGCTTAACTAGCTGTGACGCAGGTCAAGCCCACAGGCTCCGAGCCGTTCCTGTCTTCTGCTAGTGCTGTCAGCTGCTGCTGAACCTTTCTGTGAGAGTCTGCTGCTGTTTCAGGCTGAGGCTAAGGACTCTGCTCCAACCTGGCACAAAGCACTGCTTTGGGGACCTGAAGTGTAGAGAGCTCTGGTTAGGAGGAGCCAAAGATGGGCTCTGCTTAAGCAAGAGTAACACGTGAGCCTGCAACACTGTCCTTCTGCAAAGTCTCAGCAGTCTCAGAGCTGCTTGGTTTCTGTGGTGGGAAGCGGAAAAAATCCTTTAACTTCTGCACGGAAGGGAGCTTTGAGGCGATGGTCTTTGGCCAGGCCTCTCCCTGGAGTCAGCGCTGTGCTGAAACCAGGCCCAGAGCCTTTTGAAGCTGCTGTGCTAGGTGCCCAGGCACGCACAAACCGAGACAACACAGATGCGTTGGAACGGTGCTAATTCAGGCCAGCTTTCCTCTGTCCTCTGCCACACTGCAGATCTGGGCTTTTTCAGCTCACGGAGGTTCTCTGCTACTGCTGCCTGCTACTGGAGAGCCTGGAAAGGCGATGGCTTGCAGCATCTCCAGGCAGGTGAGGAAGCGCCCAGGCGGGTGTCTGGTTTGGCCGAGCTCTCCCAGAAGAGACCCACTCAGCATTCCTATTTCTGTTTTAAGCAGCTAATGGCAAGGAGAATCGGGAGGCTAAAGCAAAGGGATCAGCTGTGCATGGAGAAGAAAGTAGTAGCAAGGTTTGCTTGCCGTGGAGTCCCTTGCTTTTGAAAAAGAAATGGTTGCTGTGGACAGGGTACTGCGCAGCCCCACAAATGCTCCCGGCAGAAAGGAGGCTACGACGCAGTTTCAGCGCCAGACTTGTCTTGCGATTAGCACTGAGACCCTGCTGCGCTTGCAAGGAGCAGAGCTAGGGGTGCAGCGGGGAGGGAGCTAAACTCTCCGTAATCCTGGGCTGCTGAGGTGGTGATAGCATTAAGAGCCAATGTATGCTCCCAGCTGCCTGCAGTGCGCATAAGCTAGGATGTTTCTCTAACAATCCCTGGAGCCTTCCTGACGGTCTGTGTGCGCTTGCTTCTCTGCAGAAACAGATGAAATTCCTGGAGCAGCAGCAGGAGGATAACAGAAGTTCAAAGGAGGAGGCCCGCCGTCTGCGAAACAAGCTGAGAACCATGGAGCGGTGAGATCCTGGGCTCTTCCCGGGCCTTGCAGGCTGGGCTGCGTGCCTCTCCCCTTCTCGGAGAGGGAGAGAGGGGTCCTGCTGTGCCTGCTGCAACATCCCCCTCCATGTGCTGGATCATCTTACCCCGTAAGATTGGAAACTGCTGCATTAGCAGGCCTGCCCTTGCCTGTCCATGCTCTTGCCCCTGCTGTTTCCACACAGCTGCTCTCCCTAAACAGCAGCACGGTACTGTGTGCAGCCTGCCCTCACCTCTAGTGCTCTGGGAATGGCTACGTGCCATTCCTGGTATCGGAAGACACTGGGGCAGAGCCCCAGTCCCAGCCCATGAACACAGGCGGCAGCTATAGGGCCCCAGAGCTGGGACGCTGGCCTCACGTGCAGTGTGTGTGTGCAGCTGCCCCTTCTCTGCTCTGTCCACGTAGCGTGACTCTTCCCTAGCAAAAAGCCCTGCTTGTGGTGGGGCAGCTGTCTCTTCCCCCACGGCATCCAGAGTGCCTGCAGCAGGAGCTTAGGCTGCACCAGCTCCTGGGGGGAAGCAGGGTTCCACTCTTTCCCAGCTCCGTTTGTGACTCATGAGCTGAGGGTACTTTTTTTTTTTGTGCAGGATTGAGCTGTTGCTTCAGAGCCAGCGCCCCGAAGTGGAGGAGATGATCAGAGAGATGGGAGTCGGGCAGGCAGCGGTGGAACAGCTTGCCATCTATTGCGTCTCCCTGAAAAAGTAGGTGCTGTGGGCTTGGCACAGCTGGCTCGTGCTGTCCTGGGCGTGCGCAGGGAGAACCTGCTGCCAAGTACCGGCAGGCACACGGGCTCTGCGGGGCTCTCGCCGCCTGTTTGGGCCTCCGCTGGGTTTTGACTGGCAGATCCTGGGGACCTAGATTGGAGCCTGTCACACCGAACTGTTCCTGTTGTCACTGTAGTGACATGCGTGTCACCATGGGAACTGTCTCCAGAGTTGTCAGTGCACCTATGAGGTGACGATGATCATTCCCTCTGTTCTCCCCTCGTGCCTGGGGGGAGATGAGTGGGTGAGGGGCTCCGGGTTGCACCCTCTGCTGCGCTGCACCGTGCAGCTGTGGCCTCGAGTGCTCTCTGGCAAGGCAAATCTGCAGTGCTGCCCTCCCCTACCTGGAAATACATCTGGTCCTGCTGGGCAAAACCACAGCTTCTCTGGGGCCATTCCGATGGCGGCTGAATAATTGCAGCTTTGGTACAAAGCTGTAGTGAGGCAAGTGTCCCTGTGGTGTAATTGGGAATGAATGTGCACGGCCAATAGTGTGAAGTCTCTGAAAAGTCACTTAAAGCAAAGTCCCCTATTTGCTGCCAGCATGGAGGCTGCTCTGTTGTCTGTCTTTTCCACTGGCAACTGAAATGTCTCTGGATCTGGTTTCCATTTTGGTGGTGAAATCTGTTCAGGCCCTGTCCTCAGGCATGGTATCTCATGCAGCTTTTTTCCCTCCCCTGTGGTGCAGCGGTATGTTTGACACACTGTTGGTCAGTGTTGGTACACTCAGCTCTGTTCCCTAAAGGGCTTTGTGTCTCTGGGTCGTCTCTCGTGGCTCTGCGGTTGCAGAGCTCCAAATTAAGGGTCTTGGCTTGTCTCTGAGAAGTTCTAGCTCAATCCTCTCGCAAACAGCGTGACTCTTCTGGTCTCTTTGCAGGGAATATGAAAACTTGAAGGAGGCTCGGAAGATCTCTAGTGAGATGACAGAGAAGCTGAAGAAGGAGCTGTTTTCTGTCAATAGCAAGGTAAAGGAAGCATGTGAGTCGCCAGGGTGACATCTGGTCTGTAGATCCCTGTCGATAACTGCGGCCTAAGCCCTCTGCAGTGACCCCCCCTCCCACACAGCACTACTTGCGTGGTACAGGTGGTGTGGAAGAGTCAGGCTGGGGTTTCTGGGTCAGGGTGTGATGCTGCGGTGAGCAAGCGGCTCATGGGCTCTCGTCAGGAGTGCAGTCTCTGGGGTCACTGGTGGGGCAGCATGTGCAGAGCCAGCCGGAGCTTGGCAGGGAGCCTGGACTGGGAGGCAGCAGCACGCAGGTGCTCCGCTGCTTCTGCTGGGCTCTGGAAGCAGCACTGCCTTCATCCTGCCACGCTGCCTTCATCCTGCCACACCGCTGAGCGTGAGCTAGCTCTGCTGCCAGCCCCTCCTGCTGCAGAATCGGGCCCCTAGGAAAGGTGGGAAGGGGTTTGGAGCCTGCACCAGTTGAGCGGGGCTTAGCCCTGGCTTGGCACAACCACAGTCACACCCAGCCTTGTGCCTTCAGCTGACTGAACCGGGGCAGGGCTCCCGCATGATGCTGGGCCCAGGCAGGAGAGGTCCCCAAAGCGTGGTGAGGACGTGCAGGTGGCTCTGCCAGAGCCTGCCTGGGCTGGTCCTGGCCTGGCACAGAGCTTGGAGCTGCTGACATGCCTCTCTTGCTGTGCTCCTACTGCTCCAGGCCTGGTCTGGCTCCGTTAGCTCAGGTCGGGAATCGCTTTCTGTCAGTTCTGGTAGCAAGTCCCCATCAAAAGTGTGTGTGTAGCCTTGCTCTCCAGGGCACAGGTGTTCCCTGGGGCATCCCCGTGTCCAAGCTCACAAAGTGAGAGACTGTGGGTGGATTTGGCCTATTTTTGTTACTCGGCCATAGCTATCGTGGTCCCCTCAAATGGAGAAGGAGGTTCTTGGGTTGCTGTGCTGCTCCCCAAGGGGGTTAACCCCCTACACGAGGTGCTGCTGCTGGCTGAGTCAGTGCCAAGCTGCAGTCACCGGCTTGGGTCAGGAGGATGCGAGTCAGCGCGCCCCGAGCTCCGGGCTCGGCTGACGGAGAGCTGACTGTACTGTCACTCTGTGGGCTGGCCCAGACTCTCGAACCCCCAAAACTCTCTGATGTGGTACCAGTCCACTTCTCGACCCCCTCTCCTGGCATGCTTCCCTGTTGAATCAGGCTTGTCCGTGTGCCAGTACTGCTGATGCACAACCGTCACCCAGTCTGTGGTTCATAATTCCTGTGCTCTGGTGTGTTCAAAGTCCTGCAGGAATTCAGAATGCAGCCACCAAGTGTTGGAGCAGGGAAAAGCTCTTGCCATCAGGCAGAAATACTCGGGAAATGGGATAGGAAGGTTTGTGTTGGGCAAGCAGCCCTGGAGATCCCTCTGCAGGCAGCTTGAGGAAATGGGCAGGCATTCCGTTGCTCTGATACAGGAGAGATTGGTCAGAGGCTGCCACAGGAAAACCGAGCCCCGAAACAGGGGAAAGCAGTGGGGGATCCGCAGTCTCCCTTACCTGCGTGTTGTAACCAGCACTCTGCCATTTGGGGGGCTTTATTCTGCAGCTGCAGAAGACTGTTTCAGAGTTGGAGAAGACAAAGGAGGAGTTAAAAAGCACCCAGAAGGATCTGAAGAACGCGGACAAGGAGATCTTGGTGAGAATATCGTTCCTCAGTCTGCAGTAACTGGCAGCTGGCCATGGCCTGCAGCTGCAAAGCCAGGAGTTATGCTGGCTTTTGCTCAGTGACTAGGTTACCCAGCCCACCCTACCTTTTATCTGCCGCACCTCTGAGCTCCGCCTGCCACTGATTTATGGAAAAGGGGCAAAGTATCCGCTATTAAATTTTCCCTTATCTCACTGTCTTCTTTCCCTCCTCCCTCCAGAGTTTGAAGAAGAAGATAGACATCCTGCAGGATACTCTGAAAGTCCCATCTGTAACCAGAGAGACGCTCAGTCGACTAGTCTTTGAGAGGTTAGTGAAGTGCGCCCTCAGATACAGGCCAAGAATGGAGATGGCGGGTCCAAAGTAAGAGTTGACAGTTTAACTAGCTGGGGAAGCAGAGATGTGCTAGTCTGGCAGGCATCGCAGTAGCACGGTCATTTTGCTCCTTGTATCCTATTCTGTGGGGTGTTTTTTTCTTGTTGCTGACAAGGTGGTGTTTGGTTTACCTGGGAAAAGTGTGTGTTTTGCAGGACTTGGGTCAGGATGATGGAAGAACGGGCTGGGTTTTGACAAACTCTTTGTCACTACGTCCTGCCAGGGGGATATCCCTAAAGCTGCTCTTTTGGTTGCCTCAGAGTTGGCCTTCCAGTGAGCGTGCCCTGGTGTACGGGGACCGGAGATCTTAGCCAGGCAGAGGAACCTAGCCTGAAAAATGGCATCTCTTATGTTTTTATCAAGCTTTTTCTTTCAAGGAGCCTGTGCTATTGCCCCAGTACAGCAAGCTGGGTTGTGTACCCAGAGCAGCAGTGTGCCAGTGTGTCACCCTGAGCTCTGGGTGCTGCTGTTACAGCACAGACCACTTGAGAGTGAACAGTAGTTTGGACATTGACTACAGACTCTGGGGTTCGGATTGTTCTTTCTGTGACTTGTAAACAGAACAGGGCTCCGATCCTGGTCCCTCTGCTGCCTCGCAACTCAACTGCGCAGCACGCAGCTCTGTCTTCCTCTTGTCTGCTGGGTGGCAGGCGGTGGCCTCCTGATGGCTGACACTTTGCACGGCCTTGCAGCCCCGCTCCCGTGGAACTGCGGCACCCGAAGCTCCACCGCCCGGCCCACAGCGATGAGATCAATCTAGATGCCACTTTTGATGTGGACACCCCTGAGCATCAGCCCTGCAGATCTCTCTTCAGCCCTGCAAAAAGGCAGAAGCTGGATAAAAAGACGTGAGTTTTCCCTCCTCATTCTGCTTCTAAAGGAGATCAAAGTCTCGCTTCTTTGGAAGTTGCTGTGTGAGATCAGATAGCTCTCCAGCTGCCTGATGTCGTGCTGCAAGTTTTGTCGTCATTTGCTTGGCCTTGTCTGTCCTTGCCATCTCCACTTGAACAATGAATCTCTGCTGATTTGCTCCTTGGGCTTCTTACAGGCCTCCCGTGGTAAATCTGGCAAAGAAAGTTCTGAAGGAAACAGTGGAGGTAAAAGGACTAATCTTGATTTCTGTATCATCTCTTTGATTCTGCTCTTAATCAGCCTGGGATAAAGGACCCATTTGCTCCATGTAGGAGACACTGTGACCATAGACCAGCCCATCTATAGAACCACGGTACATGCTTCAAAGTGCTTTGCTTGGCAGTCTCCTAGAAACACTGTATGGCTGCCTCAGGCTGCCTGGAATTGGGCAGGAGAGGGAAGGTGGGGACCCACGTGCTTCTGGCTGATTATCCTGCCTCGGATGTGCTTGGCGAGTACAACGTGGGGTCAGCTAAGGGGGCTGTTGTCCCGGCCTTGCTGGGCACAGTGTCCTGCCTCCCAGGCGCTGCTCCACATGAGCCCCAGGGGGAGGTCTGAAGCTGTGGTTCTCTGGCCTGGCATGTGGTACAGCAGTAGCTATTACCCTAAATAGCTGTCTGCGTTTATTAGTGCTCCCTGTATGTGGACTAAATTCAGCAGATCATGCTGGTTAAAGGGCTTTTCTCATTATTTTGTGGGACAGAACTGGACAGATGATCTGGACGATGATGCTCTTAAAGGACTCCTGCCAGCATTCATCAGGAACTCTGTTCTCTCCAAGAAGCCATCTTCGGGAAGCTTGCTGGGTCCCCACAAGAACATGGGCACTGTAAGTATGACTGTCCAGTTGGTGAGCTTGTCAGGGCTGGCACTGCACGCCTCTGTCCCGAAGTGACCCTACAGGAGGAAGCGAATCAGGCTTTTACCTTGCCACATACAGCGTATGGAAAATAAATCTTGGCGTGACCTGGCTACTTCCCAGTCCTGCAGAGCTCCAGGGATGACAGATGCCCAGTCCCTTCCTGGCAGCAGATTAAATGGCCCTCCATGTCCCATTCCTCCACCTCCTTGGAGCTTTGGGTGTTTTCCTAATACCCTTGGGCTTGTCTTTTTCCAAAAGTGAGGGCTTAACACAAGTACTGAGTGTTTCCAGGTGCTTGTAACCCCTCCCCAGAATCTGGGGCCTGCAAGGCTTCCCCTTCCCCATAACCAGCGCGAGGAGAACTAGCCAAGGCTCTGCGCTGCTGCTCCAGGCTCATTTCTTTCTCTCTCCTAGGTGAGGATGGGGTATGACGGCTTGGGAGGCAGAACGAAGTTCATACAGCCTGTATCCTTTCCTGCAGCTCTCAAGGCAGAGGTGATGCTGCGGGGACATTGTCTCTGTTCTTCCTCTTTGGTCTCAGCCATCCTGGGGAGTCCTGCCCCCCAGCCAACAAAAAATGGGCTGCGATCCTCAAGGAGCTGTCAGACTTCTCTCTGTCTGACTCTGAACAAGTCTGAGCTCAGCAAAGGCATCAAGGACCTGAACTTGCTGAGAGCATTATCAGTGGTTCATCCAGAGGAGCGTATCAGCTAGAAATCAGTACGATTTGCAGGGGCTGCCTATGCCCTTGGGATCTCTGAGCAGCGGCGTAGTGCAGCCTCTCCCTGGCCGCGTGCCTGCCAGCCCGTACAGCCGAAGCCTTCGCTCCTGCGGGACGCTGCCGCTCTGCGGTGCCTGGCCAGGTGGGCAGCCCTGCAGCAGGTGAGGAGCGGCCGGGCCGAGCTCGCCCAGCGTGTGGGGAGCTGCTCTCACTCCCACTCCTCACGCAGGAGCAGTGTCCGCTCCCCTGCGGAGGCTGCCCCTCGCCTGCCTTCCCCAGGCAGTACTGTCAGAGGGGTGCATGGTGCACCCGTGGCTGTGACACCGCTCTAGCTCCTGGTGCTGGTTTTGAGGGGTTTTTGCTCCTTGTGGAAAGCCAGGAGGCTGAAGCAGAGAAGCAGCGATGAGCGGGAAGTCGTGACCTGCTGGGAAGCCTTGGGCTGCTGCTCCTGTGGCCTCACTGTGGCAGGGTGGAGGTACCCAGTGGCGGGGAGATGCTTGAGCAGATCTCTGGGGCCAGATGTGCCCGTGCTGCCAGCCTGAGGTGAATGGAGAAGGTGGGCAGCCGTCCCAGTGCTGCCCCTCGCGCGTGGCTGATGGAGGAGCAGCTCACTTCTCTAAGCCAGAGCGCTCCCGTTGTGCTGGCTTGTGTAGCCCTGCAGTTCTGCCAGCCTGGCCTGCACCTGCCTTGCAGGGCTGCATGTTTAGTTCTTGCCCCTTCGGTGTCTCTGAGTGGCAGGTGAGTTCCGAGGGACTTGCTGCTCTAAGGGCTCTTCTCTTGGGGTCGCTCTGCCTGGGGAGGCTGCGGGCTCTGGCTGCCGTGCCTTTCCCTGCACGGTGCCCTGGCTCCGACGCGCCGGGTAGATCGCGATGCTCTGACGGATATGCTTAAATGCCGTTTTGTGTGCAAGGGGGTAGCAGAGAAGTGGGAAGCATTCCTTGACTCCTGGGACAGGACCATGCCTGAGCTCTGCTGTGAGCAGGGGGCAAAGCCCAGCCTGTCCTGCAGGGAGTTCTTCTTTGGGTGCGAGTGTACGGCTGGGTCCCGCGTCTGTGGCTCAGGCTAGTCTGCAGCTGGTGTTGCATCGCTTGTGTCCCCAGGGCCTCGGTCTGTACTTTCCTTGACAGTTTTACCTTCAGACAAACCTGGCAGAAATCCGTCCGTTAGCAGTGAGGAGCAAGAAGAGGAATGTCTCCAGGCCAGCGTCTGCAGCTCCCTCCGCATCTTCCTCCAGCAGCAGCCAAGCCAGACTGGACGGTTTCCTGCAGTGAGAGCGGCCGGGCAGGGCGGCCGCGGGGCAGAGCGCACTCGCCCAGAGCCTGGCACGAAGCGATGCGCGACCACCGCTGTGCGGAGGGCTATTCGCAAAGCACCGACGCTGCGTCGTGGGCGAGATGAGCTGCCCTGGGGAGGATCCTGGCCTTGCAGCAAGCTGACAGGAGACCAAGCCTCTGGCTAATGCTTGGACTGATTCACCCCCTTCGTTTTACCCCTCCTTCCTCCTATTTTCATGTAGAATAAACAGGGTTTTCTCATTTTCTGGACTGCTCAGAGCTCTGCAGTTGCTGCTGCTGTTGGGCGCTCTGACATCAGGTGGAACTGCGCTTCCTGGATGCGGCCGCACGCTAGAGGGTATCCGGGATGTCAGTCTGGAGCAAGAGCAGGGAGATGGGACCTGGACCAGCTCTATGCCTGCTGTAAATAGTTCTGAGAAAGTTTCCCGGAGGAAGAAGCGTGCCCAAGGCTGAGCCTTCCCTCTGCCGCAGGCCTGCGGGGGTTGGGGAGGCCACAGGCAAGCCGGGGGGCTGTTCTGCCTTGCCCTGGCTTGGGCCGGGAAGTCCACCGCGTTTTTGCAGACTCGGCGCTGAAATTGCTGACGTGGGGAGGAGGGTGTTGGGGGTGGCCCCCTGCCCTGCTTGGGAACGGGGGGATCGGTGTGCTGATGTCGCCTCTCTTCTTGGCACTTGGTGTGAAACTTGTTTGTATGAATTTCTGGGTTTTTTTAATGAGATTGTAGGGGTGTCTTGTTCTCTTTGAAAATTGGTCTGCCTAGTGATTTGAGGGTTTGGAACGGCCTGAAGAAGTGCTGGAGAGTGACTCTCTTCAGGGGAGACTGATGGGGCTGAGCCTGTCTGGGGTTCCTCGGCTGAGACATGGGGCCGGAGCTCCCCGGTCTCCTCCTGCCCCAGGGCTGAAGCAGGGCTGTTGCTCAGAGAAGACTTGGTGAGGTACCTCGCTACAGCACTCCGTGCTGTACAAATCTGTGATGTTTCCTCTTTCCAGCTGCTTCGGGCTGGAAGCCTCAGTACCTGGGCTGGCTAAAAACATGTCTTTAGGGAATAAAGTATACGGCCGTGTGCACGCGTTCACACAAGGGGCTCCTGCGTGGTTTCCTCCCTGTTGCAGCTCAGGCGCTGAGCGTGGGGGTGATGGACGTGCCTGGCCCTCCTGGAACCTTTGGTGCCAGCTCTGGGGGACGGGCTGGGGTGGGGTGGAGCTGTGCTGAAAGTGATGCCGATCCCCAGGGCAGCGCGCAAGCCTGCAGAACGTCAGCCGTGTCGTGCCTGCGTCGCTTGGGGCTGACTGCTGAACAACGTGGAACGGGTGGAGAGCCCAGAGGAGCGCGAGAAGAGGGTTCGGAGGGCTGGGGAGCAAGCTGGGGCGAGGGAGGGAGGGAGGGAGGGAGTGGGACATAATCCAGCAGAGCTAATTCTGGAGAACCAAAGCCTGGGAGAGGGTCTGCAGTGAGCCTTTCGCTGATCCTCTTGCCCTCGCCGTCCCTTCAAGGTAGGTACTGTGCGTGTGTAAAAAAGTGACAGACTTGCTCTAGATCCCCGACCCCGAAGCCGGTTCGGGGAGACCCTTCTGCGAAGGCGGCAGTGAAGGGCCGGGTGCGTTGCTGGGGAGGGATGGGGGCTTCCGTGTTGGGGGGCCGGAGAGCCGGTGAGGTGTGGGTACCCGTGGAGGTAGAGCCGGTGCCATCCTGCCCTGGAGGGCCTGAGAAGGGCTTTCGGGGCTGTCCTGCTCTAGCCCTGGTTTGGGGGACCAGGGGGTAAGTATTTGCACTCGCTCAAGCCAGCGCTGTCCCCTGCATAGCTCCGGCCCCGGGGCCACCCTGCAGGAAGGCCTGGGGGTCCGACCTGCGGGGGTCCGACCTGCGGGGCCCCGGGGCTCTGTAGCCTGGTGTCCCCTCCAGCCGGGCCAGCAGCGGATCTCTGCCCCCCATTACTTTAATCCCATTTCTATTGGAAAATAAACTCATCCTGGGCCAAAAACTTCTGCTCTCGCTGTGGTGAGCAGAGGACCTTCATTTCGGTGTCGCGTGGCGTTGGCTCTGCCCACTGTGTGCCTGGGTGGTGGTTCCCTCCCTCTCCCACCCTCCCCTAAGCTGGCATCACCTCAACCCCTTTTCTTTGGGTGGGTTTTGGCACCGTGGCAAGTGTAAGCCCAGGGCTTGCGTGCCTTGGCCGGGCCCTGCCTGAGCTGGCGCTGCTGCTGCCGGCTGCTCAAACCTCCCCCCAGTTTAAGGTGGATGTTTAGTGTGTTCTGTGTTTGGGAGAAAAACCAAACAAAAAACAAGGAAAAAAAGGAAAGAGAAGAGTTGTTTTTTCCTGTTCTGGCCCTTTGTCAGTCCTGGTCCCCTTTCATCCATTCCTGCGCTCCAACTCTCTCTGTACTTGCTGCTTTTGGAAGTTGCTTCTGAAGCAGTTTTGTGCTGGTTTATGGCACTGATGCGCTGCCCCTGCCACAGCCGGAGCCTTTTTACTCGGGCTCGGTGATGATTTCGGCTCCTCCAGCCCTGCCTTCCTCCTCGTATCGCACACCCTACCCCCTCCCCTGGCCCCCAGCTCCCGGCAGGGCGGCCCCCCGGGCTGGAGGGGTGCACGGAGCGTGGAAGGCAGGGGCGAAGGGAGCGGAGGAGCCGCCTCCCGGGGGCCCGCTGGAGCCGGTTGCGGTTTCTGTGGCACTGGGGGCGAGACGGGACCCAGTTTCCCGTTTGTTTGGGGCTCTGGCGCAGCGTGTGTTGGCTGGCAGCCCCTAAGCAGAAGCCGCTGCCGGGGCTCGGGCTGGCGTGAGATGCCGGGAGCAGCGTCTTGCCTCCTGTGGGGCTGAGGGGCAGGTGTGGGGAGGCCCAGGGGCCCTGGGGGGTCCTTCCTCTGCCCCCCTCTGCCGGGCCTGCCCCGGGGGCAGCAGCAGGAGCAGGAGGCCGCAGGGTGGCAGCAGGTGACAGGCAGCCGTGGGCGGGCAGGGGGGGCCGAGCCCCTCGGCCTGGCCTCGGGGCTGCGGCCCGTTGCCTGCCTGCCCTGTGGCATGGGGGGCGGCGGGAGGAGCCGGGCGGGTGCCCCGTCCCCCTGCCCATCTCCCGCGGGAGCTGTGCTCCGCTCCTGCCGGCAGCTTTAATTATCGCCTCCTCTCGTTAACTACGGGCCGGATCTGGGTGAGGTGTAATTGTGCCGTCCCGGTGCATGGCGGGAGCGCCTGGCTGGGCCGGGCGTTCTCCCCAAGGCACCCGTGCTCTGTGACCTCATCAGGCAGCTTGTGACCTCATGCAGAGAGGGCACACTTGTTGGCTGAGCGCTGTGTGACCTAATGGGGAGGGGGGGTGCTGGTTGGCTGGGCTCCCCATGACCTCCCAGGGGAAGCTGGGTGCTCACTGGCTGAGCCCGGACATTAGGGAGAGGGTGCGAGCTCACTGGTTGGTCTCTGTGATGTCATGGAACAACAGTAACGATGATCACTGGCTGAGCACTATGTGACCTTGTGGGGGACTGGGTGCTTGTTGGCTGAGGGCTCTATCACCTCATCAGAAAGCCTGTGACCTCATATCAGAGCCAGTGTGCTTACCCACTAGGCTCTGTGTGACCTCACTGGGGAGCCTGTGACCTCACAGGGAGTTGCATGCTCATTGCCTGGCAGTGAGTGACCTCCTAGGACAACCCATGACCTCATGAGGTAGCAGACTACTCATTGGCTGCTACTGTGTGACATTGCAGGGCTGTCTGTGACCTTTCAGGGAGCAGGACAATCATTGGCTGTCAGAGTGTGACATCCTAAGGCAGTCTATGACCTCACAAGGGTGTGGGACACTCATTGGCTGGCAGCGTGTGACATCCTGGGGCAGCCCATGACCTCATGGGGGAGGAGGGTGCTCATTGGCTGGCAGACTGTGACCTCCCAAGGGAGTGGCGAGCTCAGTGCCTGGGAGGGTGTGACATCCTGGAGCAGC
The DNA here is from genome assembly GCA_009819775.1 of Phoenicopterus ruber ruber. Lineage (NCBI taxonomy): Eukaryota > Metazoa > Chordata > Aves > Phoenicopteriformes > Phoenicopteridae > Phoenicopterus > Phoenicopterus ruber. The sequence goes on from CM020224.1 coordinate 20,168,266, forward strand.
AAATGACTTCATAGGAGAGGGGGATGCTCATTGGTTGCTACTGTGTGACATCCTGCAGCAGTCCGTGACCTCATGGGCGAGTGGGTGCTCATTGGCTATCAGGGTGTAACCTCATGCGGGAGCGAGTGCTCATTGGGCGTTCGGGTGTGACCTCAGGGGAGAGTGGATGCTCATTGGCTGTCAGGGTGCGAGCTCGCGGGGCGCCGCCTGGCGGGCGCGGGCGTTGCAGAGCGCCGATTGGCCGGTGGGCTCGGCGGGGCGGGGCGCTGCCGCGCGCCCGCCGTCGCCTCGCGCCGCCATTGGCTGCCCCGGCGCACGCCCGCGGGGTGGGGGGCACGTGCCGACGGGGAGGGGGGAGGGCGGGGCGGCGGGCGGCGATTGGCCGGGCGGCGCGCGTGCCCGCGGCGCGAGCGGGCGGGCGCGGGGCGGCGCATGCGCGGGGCGGCGGGGCAGGCGGCGATGGCGGCGCGGGGCTGATGGCGGCGGAGGCGGCGCTGCGCTGAGGGAGCGGTCCCGCCCGGCCCGCCATGGGCAACGAGGCCAGCCTGGAGGGCGGCGGCGACGACGGGCAGCTGCCGCCCGGCGCCGCCGCCGCCGCCGCTGGGGCCCCGCCGCCGCCCGCCGCCGCCAAGCCGCCTTCAGCACCGGGCGGCGTCGGACAGCTCCCGGGCAGCGCGCCCGCGCCCGGGCCCAGGTCAGCGCGCGGGGGGGCGCGGGGCGCGGCGGGGCGGGCGGGAAGCAGGCGGGGCGTGGGGTGCGGGGCGCAGGGGCAGGGGCAGGGGCAGGGGCAGGCAGGTGCGTGGGGCGCGCGGGCAGGGGCAGGCAGGTGCGTGGGGCGCGGGGGCAGGAGCAGGAGCAGGCAGGGTGCGGAGGGGTGGCGCGCGTGGGGCGCGGGAGCAGATGGGCAGGCGGGCGGCGTGCAGGTGTGGGGGGCGTGGGGTGCGGGAGCAGATGGGCTGTAGGGTCGTGGGTGGGCGCAGGTCTGGGGCGTGGGGTGCGGGCGCTGGCAGGGTGCAGGCGCGTGGGGCGTAGGCAGGTGCGGGTGCGTGGGGCAGAGCTGGGTGCCGGTACGTTGGGTGCGGGGGGTTTGGGGCGTGCTGGGCGGAGGTTTGTGGGGCACAGGGAGCAGGTTGGGGGGCGGGGAGGGCTGGGGGGCACGCAGGTGGGAGCTGCCGCTTGGGTGCAGGTCTGCGGGACGCGCGCAGGCAAGCGCAGGCAGGTGGGGTAAGAGAGGGGGGTGCGAGGGGTGCGAGCCCGTGGGAGACCGGGGTGCAGGTGCGTGGGGTGCAGGCGGGCAGGGAGAAGGCAGGGGGTCTGCGTAGGCGAGGGAGGCGGATGGGGCTTGGGAGCAGACAGAGGCACCCAAGGCAGGTCGCTGCTGGAGGGTGCAGCCCCGGGGGAGCTGGCAGCTCGGGGACACCCGTGGGTGCTGGGGGAAGGCGAGGGTGTGGTTTGGGGCTGGGTGCGGGAGAGGGGCGACGTGCCCTCGGGGAGCAGTGCGGTGTTTCGGGGGGTAGGAGGAAGGCGGGTGCTGCCCGGTGGGCAGAGGTGCAGCAGCGAGGGCCGGGGCGGCCGCAGGGGGAGCGGGGTTAGGAGGAGGGAGGGATGTGGTTTGGGGTTGGGGAGCCCAGGCTGGGGGGTCCGGTCAGGGTGGGGGGACGATGCCTGGTGGCACGCGGCTAACAGCACCGGGCACGCGAGCTCCCTGGCCACGGCCACCCCGGCCACAGCCACCCCGGCCACGGCCACCCCAGCCACAGCCACCCCGACCGGCGCCGGCACCAACCGGGAGAGGCCGTTATGTAACGGGAGGGATGCGCAGCCCTGCCAGGAGTCACCGGTGCAAAACCTCGCGGGGAGCCGCGCCGAGCCGAGCCGCCCTCCCTCTGCCAGGCAGCGCCAGCCGGGAGCGCGAGGCTTCGGAAGCGGGCGTGGGATTGGAAATATTCCTCTAAAAAAAAAAAAAAAGCCGATCCTAAAATATCGTCCTGTCTGGAAAAATAAACGCGAGGAGCGGAAAGTTGTAAGGAGGGATGCGGGGGACTCGGCGGGCGGTTTGCCTGCGGCGCGTGGCCGAGGCGGCGGCGTTTCGGGCTCTCCGCCTCGCCCGTGCGGCGCCGAGCTCTGCTCGCGTTGCCGGTCGCGTTGTTGTTTCACACAGGGAAAAGGCAAGCGGGAGCCTGACCGGGCGATTGCAGTCTCGCGTGGCTGCGCTCCTCTCCTGCTCCCAGCCGGCACGCTGCAATCGCTGCTTGCAGGCTGTACCTTAACATCCAGGCGGGATTCGGGGATCCTACGCGTGGCTGAGCTGCGGGCAGGCTTCTCTTGGCAAAATCTGTACTAGCTGTTACACAGGGAGCATGAAAAATACACCCGAGTGAAATCGTGCCCGTTTTCCTTTACGTTTTTTGCAGTTCCCCTTGCTGAGGAGTCCCCGGCCCCTCTGCTTCAGTCCCTGCCGGTGATAACGTGTTCATACGTGCTCGTAACGATTTAGAATTAAATACCCGCACGGCTATTTGGGCTGGTGTCACGAGATCAGCCGAGGGAGCCGTGCAGATCTGCCGTCTCTGTCCGGTTTTGGTGCTGCCGTGTGGCTCCCCCGTTGCTGCCCGGGGTCTGCGTTTGCTGTTGGGCACCGGGGCTGGGGGTCCTGGGGGTTTTGGGGGTCCCGGAGCAGACGGGGCCGGCGGGGTGGAGGAGCACGGCCCCGCAGCGCTGCCCATCCTTGCTCCTCTCCGGCCAGAAACGCTGGGTTGATGTTGCTGGCCGTGCCCAAGCCCTCGCACGCTGAGCTGACGCTCCTGCCCCTCCCGGGGAGCTGCCGCCGGGGAGCTGCCCTCCCTTGCAATTAATTAAAGCAATTAAAGAGGTGGGCCGCGCCGGGCTCTGCGGGCTGGCGGCGAAGGCTGCCGCGGAGCGGCGGTGGGATGGGGAAGATGCTGATGCGTGCCAGTGTTTAAAACCTGAGCGTGGGAGGGGTGTGGGGAGCTGCGATAACGCTGAGGGATTTTAATTCAAGGTAACAAAGTGGAAAGGAAGGAAAAAACAGGCCTCGAGAAGAAAGCCGTCTTTATGCGATGCAGGAGCGGGCGCGTGAGCTAGACCAGACGTAAAAGGGTTAGCAAAGCACGGCTTGTGCTGACCGAGCAGCGGGTGTGCGGTGCAGAAAGTGCTGCTCCAGAAATCCCGAGTGACAAGGGAAAGGAAAGTGAATTTCTCGCAATATCTGGGCAATTTTTTTTTTTTTTTGCTGCGAATTAAGTAGCCTAAGTCCGTACGCAAGCCAAGGAAAACCGTAGCGATGTTACTTTTCCGTGTCATTTTTCACAACTTGCTTTGTCTTACGCAGGGCAATAGTCCGAGTACCTCATACGTGGTACGCTGGATTTCGGGGTCTTGCCTTTAGATTCGTAATAACTGTGTTCAAGCAGCTGCGCGTACACTACGGGGAGACTTCAGAGAGTAGAAGACGTCCTGTAGAAGTAACGTCTTCTCACCGGGTTGCAACACCTACCGATGTTCACAAACGTTGATTTTCTGCTTGCGTGCTCGCGGTGAGGCGCGGCGGGGCCGGGGAGCGGCGGCGCTGGGGGAGGAAGGGGCGACGCGTGCGGGGCTCGGCTGCGAGGTGCAGCTCCGGAAAGGCAAGCGCGGGGCAGGATTGCGTCAGGCGAGGTGTTTTCGGCGCGGATGAGGCGACCTTACCCGCGCGCGAGGCGCTGCCAAAATCTCCCCTAGGGGGGCTGTGCCCAGCTCTGGTACTCGGGCAAGACGGTGCTGTCGGAGGCGGGAGGGAAGGGTTACTGCTGGTCTGCCCGGACAAACGGAGCCTCTGTGGCGTGAAAGGAGATGAAAAAATGGAGCATTATTAACCCGTAGGATCAAAGGAATGCAAATTGGTTGCGGGCGCGTTCGGGCTGACAGCTTTCCAGCTGCCTGGCAGCGGAGCCCTGGGCTGCTCCTCCAAAGAGACCCCCTAAGCCCAAGGGACAAGCTCGTTTCGCGGTGCCCCTTGATGGACTGATGCCAGGGGGTGGGATGGCAGAGCAGGGACGATCCCAAGTTCGGAAGCGTAGCTTGGGGCACGGCGCTTTAGGCGGCTGGTTTTCCCGGTATCCTGAAGAGAGACTTTATTGCCGCTTCTGATCGTATTTGTCTGTGCCTGATTTATGCCCGGTTCATTCAGGTTTTCGTTCTGTCCGCTGCTCGGCTGGGGAGCTCCTAAAAGACTTTTTTTGACGCCTGGATGCACGAGCTAAGGCTGAGGGATGGGAGAGGGGCAGAGGGTTGGTCCCCTGGGAGGCGTTGAGGACCGGCCACAACTACCCGGCTGTGGGTGGGAGCAGCGGTGCCTTTAGCATCGCTGTTCCTCCGGAGCCGGGGAGGTGCGTGTTGCAAACAGCCGGGCTGGCTCCCGGGCTTCAAGGTCGGGAGGAAGCTTCCTCCGCGGCAGAGACCACCAGGACCTTTGCTTTCCGTGGGAAAGAACCTGCTTTACTGAATACCCCAGAATTTCTCCAGCCTCCAGGTAGGCTCGTGGCGAGGTGAAGGTCTTGAAGCGACCGAGCAGGGAAGTTTCCAGCGCCGAGCGGTAGCACCTCCCGCGTGGGCTGCGAGCGCTCCCCCGGAGCCATCGCTTGGCTTGCGACGGCGAGTCACGCGCCGATCCTGTCCGCCCTGCTGTACGTTTAGCGTCAGGCTGCTCGGCAGGCGGTGGGGCCCGAAGTAAAACATCAGGTGGTAGGAACAGGACTGGAAGGAGCACCCCTCCGAATTAGAGAAAATAGCTCAAGTTCAGGAAAAACGTTAGCGCGGTTCAGACGCTCCGTTGTGCCCTTTTGGTAGCTCACTTGCGTTTGCTGGGTATTGGCTTGTTTTCTCGCGTAAGCGCCATAGCAATAATAGGGCATAAGGATATACATAAAAACAATTTAAAAAATAAAAAATCAAGTTTCCCCGTTTCTTTTTAAACGGGCGCTTTTCACCAGCTCGCAGAAGCGAGCAGTCGATGTCCGTTTTCACGTGACCGTGCTAGAAATCCAACGAGGCCGCGCGACGGAACACCGGGCTGCGGACAGGGCTCGCGCCGCCTGGACAGCCAGCGCCGCCTTTGCTTCCCCGCGCTGCCGTCCCCAAAGAGACTGAGCCCTGGGCGGGACCGTGCGGAGACGCCGCCGTCGGAGGCATCCCTGGAAAACCTTTTCCTCAAATATTAAAATAGCTTTTTCCTGGCCTTTTGCTGAGCTGCGGAGTGGCACTCTGGAAAAGCCTGCCACGCACCCGCGCTTAGTAAATATTAGTTTATTTGCTGTAAGACGTTTGGAGGGTCAGGAGGGAGCTGAGGCTGGCTGTAAGCGAGGAGGGGAAGAACAGATACGCAACGTTTCGAGCTCATAAACCTCGCGCGAGCAAAATAAAAGGTAAAAGGAGGAGCACAAAATGGCTTGCTTGACGGATCACGTCAAAATATTTGCTGTGTTAAACATCCCACTGGGCTTCGATTCGTCTTCCTCTCCCGTGATGGGCAGGCGGTGTCAGCCGCGACGCGCCTTCCCTTTAGCAAGCGGTGTTTTACGTGCCTCTGATAGCTCTGACAGCAGCCATTAGGCCACCGAATTTAGACGGCACGATTCTGGGCGCTTAAGTAACTCCAAAAACCTCGTCTGCGAACGTGCTCGTCAATATTCAAAACGTTCGGCATCAAATATTAACGCCTTTATTTCCAAAACAAATGCGCGGATTTGCGATCCGCGCGGCGGTTGGGGTTTCTCGCCGCTGGGCGCTCCGCTGACGGCGTGCGCCTTCGCCCCGCGCCGGCCGCTGCTGCCACGGCAGGCTCCGCCGGGGCTGCGTTCCTTCTCTGTTGGCTCGTGCCGGCGGAAAAGCTGGAGGGCTCTCTGGCTCCTTGGCGTGCAGCTGCGGCAGGGCCGCGTTCCGTGCCCCCCAAATCCCGAGTGCTGGGGGGCAGCCTCTTCTGCCGGTGTTGGGGAGCGGTGCCGCGGCTCGACCGACCACGACAGGCGGCGACGGGCTGGCTTCTGCTTCTCCGGCGCGACTGAACGAAGCTGTGTGAGCGGAGCGCGTAGGTGACGCCTGCCGTCGTGATCCCCGTTCGGTGCAGACGGGTAGTCAGCGCCGTGGCGTATTCCTGCGGCTTATAGCGGTTTGGGGAATGCTCCGTGTGCATCCAGACACTTACCTGCCAGAAAAATACGTGTGAGAGGCACCTTCGGAAGGACGTGGCACGAGCAGCATTTCCTAAAGCCAGGAAGCTCCTTAGGGCGAAGCGGGCTCCAGGGCGGTGGCGTTCTGGTTTTTCGCTAAATGCGGAAATAAGATTATCGCGTCGTCTTTGCTGATGAGCGCCGCTGCTCGTGGCTGCTGCTCGGGTTTTTTTTGGCTGGTGAGTGACAGCAAGTGCTGGTGGTCATCCTGGTCCCACACATCGTAAACTGTTATGAGCGCTGCACGTATTTTCTTGAGATTGAGATCGTCGCTGTTGAGCCATCGCTGTGTTTTCAAACGTCTGTTTGAATGACAGATTTGTTATTTTTGCGTCAATCCATGGGCACGACTGTTCTTATGAACAGAGTTTTTTTGTCTTTTTTAGTGCCTGGAGGTGCTGAGCTTCGGCGTGACCCCGAAGCGCTGCCGTGCAGCCTGTCAGTCATCCCCGGGCTTGCCCGTCTGCTTTTCGTGTCGCTGTCGCTGAGAAGTTTTTATAAACGCCGCGAGCTGGCTCCTCGCTGCGAACGCCCAGCCCCTCCAACGAGCTGTTGAGGCGCCTGCAAGAGGGAGCGATACCATCGCGTCCCGTTAACGCTGGCCCGTGATAGACGGCGAGGCTGGACGGCACGTTCCTGGGGGGCTCCTCACCTGTACTCTGCTCATCGTTAGTGTCCAGGATGACTTACCTACACTGGCGATGGCGTCTCGCTGACTCTTGGCCTCTTTCTAGCTTACTCGCGTGTGTTTGATAGCAGAGATAGACCCTGGCCCCGTTAACAGACTGGGGGGACAGCGGGTCGATGGGGCAGGAGACAGCAGCTCCCTGCCCTTGCTGAGCTCCTCAGAGGCAGAGGAACATCATCCACCAAGTCAAGAAAAGCCGCTTCTGAATGCGGTGGGTTTTTTTTCCCTCTCCCTCTCTCTTTTTTTTTTTAAAGTGACATAGTTTGGCTTGGGACAAAAAGTGCTGGCGCGCCGTCCAGCCTGACTTCGGGCACGGGGTGGTGAAGGTCGGCGCCCTGGCTACCAAAGGGAAAACAAAATCTGGAGTTCAGAGGTCCAAGCTAGCCAAATGGCAACGAAACGTATATAAACAGTGAGCGTAAATAAGCGCAGCAGCAGTTTACCAGAGGATGCGATGGGATATGTGATCACACAAAGCTTAAATAAAAGCTGCGCCTCCTGAAACACGCAGTCTCCCTCAGCCCAAACCCGTAGTTTCTGCGAGGTACAGCAGATTCGCTGTTCATGCTGGCTTTATTCCCCCTGAAGATGTGATTCAATACTTTGGTGCATTCTCTTCTGTCAAAAATGGCTCAGTTGTGTTTCTAGGTCATTGTCTATAGAGGAAAAACGCGTGTATGCTTAATGCGGTGAAGTGTATCAGGCATCTTCTAAGAAGAGCTACAACAAAAAAAAAAACCTCTCCTGCCCCGTCTGTTTCTTGAATATCAGAGTCCCCAGAGCTTTCTCCCGTCCCTGGCCTTAGTGTCTCCTGCGGCAGGAGTCCTTCTTGAGAACCCACCGCTTACAGGTCGCCTCGGCAGCCTGCCCTCGTCCTCCTCTCGCTTCCGGACACTGGGGAGAGCCCTTACCCCAGAGCAACCAGGATGAACATCTCCACTCGGAGCCCGTTAGTGCTTGCTGGTGATGGGCTCAGGTGTCCAAGAGCCCAGGGACGGTAACGGGGTGTGTAAGGTACCGGTGGGCAAAGGTGGGAGCACGGGACCGGAGGAGACCTCTGGGCCGTTACCCACCGGTAGACACCGTTAGTCACCCCATCTTAGAGTCCCACTGTCAAGGTAACGACTAAGATCTTAAATGAGATACACCACTTTGCAAAGGCACAACGCGGCTTTGATTTGCCTGTGGTAGCCCACGTGTTTGAGACACGCAGACGTAGTTTAACCTCCGTGTGCTTTCCTGAGGGCTAACGACACCTTCAAGCCCCGGTGTGTTCGAAGACTTGGACTTGGACCGTGCTGGCCAGCCGGTTTCGCAGCAGGGAGTGATGGTGACGGGGATGTTCACCCATTCCTGGTTCTGCGGCCAGATGATGGGGCACGTTGCATGGCTGGGATGCAGCAGGGCACACGGGGCAGGACTCGGAGCTGAGCCTTTGGAGATGATGTGATGGTCCTACCTTTGTCCGCCGTGCCCCTCTCCTCCGTGCTCGCAGCCAGGCAGCAGGTGGTACCGGAGGTAAGGAAGGGACGTCTTAGGGACACCGAGTCTTCTCACTGCCTCGCAGTTACGCAGTGACTTCTCGAGTTGCAGCGAGCTCTGCACAGGCTCCTCTGACCCATGAGAAGCTCTTTGCCTCCTTCCTGAAGACCGCCGAGGCCACCCCTGTGTTTCTCAGTGTTTTCTCATTCTCTGCGGGCAGGCTTCGGTGCTGTGCCGTGACTTCAGCCCGGGATGTCCCGCAGCTTCTGACCCCCCATGTGAGGTGCAGGCTGCCATCTCCTGCCTGTGACTTGCTGCCGGTCCCACCTGCAGTCGGCTGAACCTCTGCTGCCTGAGCACGCTTAGCTGCTCTCCACAAGAAGAGCATCTCCTGCCCTCTTCTCGAAGGGTTTCGCCCTTTTTTGACAGTTATAACCCAACCGAGAGCAAGCAGATACTGTACGGCTCAAAGGGAAAATGCGTCCGTGCTGCTTGAGAAGTGTTGCTGAATTTTGAGTTTTTTCGAGCAGGTATGACTAACCGTTCTTCACTTGGCTCCGGGACCTGCCAGGGACCACAGTTTCGCAGACGTGACAAAGCAGTTTCCCACGCTGAATAGCTTTCACACGAGGGTTTGACAGCTCCTCTGAAGGCTGCAGAAAAAAAAAAACCCAACACAATCACCTTGGACCAAAATGTTGCCTGGCGCAGATGTGACAAAATTGAGCGTTTCAGCCGCTCTGTTTGAGGTTGGCGTGCCCTCCTCCATCCGCCCCGGGTGCCGGAGGCACAGACGTCCACGTAGGTATTACAGGGCGGGGAGACTTCCCGAGGCCAGATGTCAGTAACTGAGAGCAGCCCTCGAACCCCTTTTCCTTCCCCGCCAGTAGAATGTTGCCTTTGAGCCCCTTTTGAGTCTTCCCTGGCAGTGGGGGCTCGCAGGCTTCTCCAGCTGCCGAGAGGGACGCGAGGCTGACGCCGAGCTCCAAGCCTGGCTCCGGTGGACGTCCCTTTGCAGGACCGGGGCTCTCCTGAGGATTGTAGCGTTGTGAATGTGGGGATTGATTTTGGAATTTGGCTTTGTTTATGGATTTTGAGCTCTGTTAGGAGACGCTTGGAGTATGTGACCCCTCCTGACATGGTCTCAGGGTGCTCTGCCCTTGGAAGTCGTCTGTGAGCGTGAAGTCGATGTTAGACATGTCTTTTTCTGTTATTAAACGGATTCAGAGGGGTCCTGCCCCTCTCGTCAGCCCTCGTGAGACCCAACTGGGTCTGCCATGGGCTCCCCAGTATGAGAAAGAGTCTGTCTGTGGCTTGTGTCCTTCCTCCATCTGTCTAGACATGAGGAGCACTAAGAGATTTTGCCATATTTAATGTCTGCGAAAGGCTGAAATTGTGTGTGGGAATTACTTTCAAAGACTGACATGTTGTAGCTGTTAACCACTTTTTTGTTTTTTTTTTTTTTTTTAACCAGAGAAAACAGATTGCAGCCTGGGAAAAACAGCGTGGGTTTTTTTTTTTTCTTTCATCTCCTAAAGAAAACATTTCAGTTACAGATATGTGAAGTTATGAGTTATAAAATAGGAACAGTTGAAATTTGGAAATGTATAATAAGTTCTTAAGGGACTTGGTAATTTGCCTTCCACTCGTGAAAAAAACAAATCGGCTGATAATGCGAAGCTTATGGAAGGCTTGGGGAAAATGCAGCGCCGAACTAGATCTTTTTCCACGTTGACTCTCAACTGTACTGTTTCCTTTGATGAAACATGAAATTACTTTTAATTTATTTTGTTCCAATCCTAGTTACATAAACTATTATTTGATTGTACAGCTGGACTGAAAAACTGTAGGAGGTCTCACATTTAGGATTTTGCTGCCTCTTTCTCATTAAGCCTTCAGACTGATTTCTTTAAACGCACCTATTAATCTTCTTAGGGAGACAAATTGTTGTTTGGTTGGGGTTTTCTTGCTTGCTTTCTTTTTTTTTCCCAACGCCGCACTCCCAGTTGACTGCCAGAGGGAACGCTGAGGGTCTGAAGCCTTTCCAGGTACGGCTGCGCGGCCATTGGGCACCGCGACGCTGGCACGTGTCGCCCTGGCCGGGCTGGGTTCCATCTAGTTGGTTTAAGCCCTTGAGGTGGGTACAGCCTAAACCGTTCTCGGCAGGCTTGGCGATAACCTCCGAGTCTACAGGATGGAGTAATAATTTTTTATTCCGTTTTAATCGTGCAGGCTGATTTTCAGTGCCTTGCCAACGGTAACTTGGGTTGTGCTGTTGACTCCAAGTCTGGGGGCTCGTTGTGGGGCTCCAAGTTTGGGACCCATTAACGCAGGCCTTGTAGGACCAGCGGTAGGACGCGGTGAACCACGCGTTGTCCTTGAAGCGCGCAGATCTGTCCCATATTTCCTCTGAAGCATGTCAGCTTTGGTATCTCCTTTCTTTTTACCCATTCACAGCAAGATTTCCCGACGGACCGGGCAGGCGTCGGTAGCAATCCTTTGCACCGCTGCCCTTGCGGACCTTCTCCGCTCCCCTCTGCTCCTCCGCTGGGAATGGCTCTTCAGAGGGTGGGGAAGGCGCTGTCGGGCTGCTCCCAAAACACATCCGTGGGCTGCGTCTCCTCTGATACGAACTCGCGAGATGTCTGCGGCAGATAGTGCCGGCGCGCGTTGTGTCGGGGCGAGGCGGCATCGGTAACTTTCCGTCAATACTCCCGACGCTGGCGTACGTGAGGAGGCGATGCCGGGTCCCGCTGACGTGCCTGTAAATCGGTGGGTGCTGCTCAGCGCCTGCCCCGACCGCCCCGTTGCGTTTGGGGCAGCTCTGCGGTCCCAGGGAGCGGGGAACTCCAAGCCTTCTCCCCGCTGCCTGCGAGTCGTCGTGGATGTTTAGCTTGGGAATGCTGTAGCTGGGGAGCAGGCAGGGAAAGAGGGGCTGTTTCCATTTGCATGGAGCAGAGATGGTCCCACAGTGCACCCCCAGCCTGCCCTCCTCCCTCGGAGTGGGATCCCACCACCTAGGGCTGGGCAGCGAGGGGACATGGTGCCCTTTGCTGTCCTTGGAACCTGTCGTGGTGGTGATTTTCAGAGCAGGCGGAGCCCGTTTACCGCTTTATTGGGCTTGGTTTGGACTGGTTACGCTAAAATTGTGACAGAACAGCAGTTCTTGTTTGAGCGGAAAAGGTGGTCCCTATGACGATGTTATGTGCCGTTGATGACCTTAACCTGGCAAAAAAAAAGGCGTCCAGAAACGTCACTCTGGGAGAAAACTGAAGCATCTCCCGAAGTGTCCCTTTTGTACCTTATTTTATCTGCCTTTCTCATCTTGAAGTACCTCCGAGCCGCCCTCGTTAATGGATTAGGATATGGTTCCTGTTGGTTGTACAACTCAGTTTCACCCAACCCATGTCGGTAATTACCAACTTAATTTTGATTTATTATTAACTAAAAATACAGTCGCAAACACTCTGAATTAACCAATTATCATGCCTTTCTCTTTCTTCGAAATACGCAAACAAGATCAACTGGCTGCTTTGGGTAGTAATAAAACGCCTTCTACTTATCAACCTATCTAAAATCCAGTTCACGTATCAAGTAAACTTCTCAGCCTTCAATTTTACCTGCTTCCACTTCTGCCAAGTTACGCCTTTCGATGGGACCGTGAGGACAGAAACATTAAGTATGTAGATGCGTCGGTCTCTTTGGGGACAAACGTCCTGGTCTGAGGTACGTGCGGCGGGGAAACGCATGCAGGGACAAAGCGCCTCAAAGAATTGCAGGTGCTGGAGAAGCGTTTTCCTTTGATCCTATAAAGAATTCGGCAGGGGAATTTCGGGCTCTCCTGTTTCAAAAGTGCGTTTAAACTGAACAGCTTGAAATATCGAAGTTGATGGTGTCTCTGACAGTGTTGGTAACGTATTATTCTTTGGGTTTGCTTTTTCTTTCCTGTTGTGAATAACAAGTTTGACACCCAAAAACGTTTGTTAATTGTGAGTTCGGTTTGCCGTTGGCATCTGAGCTTCCGATCCAAATCGCCGAAAGCCGGAAAGCGTGAGCCCAAGGCGCACCGACGACTCTGCCGACCCCGTCCCGCGCGAGGCAGTCGGCTGGCAGCCCCGGGCAGCGTCCCCAGCGGGCGCTCGCAGCCACCCCCTCGTCTCCAGTAACAGGCTGTGTTGGACCCCGGGTGCTGCCGTGGAGGACGTCAGGGATGGAGAAGCGCGTCCGACACGCAACCTGATGCGAAGTTGTCGTTAAGTGGTTAAACGTCGGACACGAAGCTCTCCTCCTCACGGGACAGCGCGGGCTCATCGGTTTTACCACGTACCCCTCTACGCGCGCTGTACTTGGAGCTCTTCGGGGAGGACACGAGCTGACCGCTGTTTCCTCAGTCCCCGCCTAAATGGTCTTCTCTTGATTGCTCTTCCACACCTTAGGTGTCAGCTCTCCTGGTAGCCTCAGGCAACAGCAAAAAATATTAAGGACCTAAATGGCCCGGGGAAGAGCTAGAGGGACAGTTATGAGATGGCCAAAATGCTGTGAGGTGCAAAGACGCAATTGCAGGATGGATAAAAATGCTGCAATTTTCCACAGACACACGCAAAAAATTAGGTCTCCTGTTTCATTTGCCCAGGCTCAAACAAATAGGGGCGCGAAGTCAGGGTGGTTCTGCTGCGCTGGCTGCAGTCACCCGGGGCTGTTTGTCTCCCCGCAGTACGGTCGTCAGGTTTCCTGTCCTGGAAATTGCTGTTCTAACTGGGCTTTTCTTTCCTTTTGCTAAAAATACAAGCCGGTTGCTTTCTGTTATGTCGTTACCGCCTCTTTTTTAACAGCACTTCTCTTTCTGATGGATCTTCCTATTTTTTATGCCCGGAATGAGTGTTGTTCCTCGTTCCGGGCTGAGTTCGGTTGACTCAAGCTGTCACGGAGATGGATAACGAGACGTGTTTTTTGCATCAGCTTTTAATTTTGGAGCATGGGTGGAACCCATCCAAAAAAAGGCCCTGCAGTCTTCCCAGCTTCTTAATGGTCCAAGGCAAGCTTCTTGCTGCCGGGGGTTCCGTAGAAGCACGGGGGCCCGTGGGTGGCGTGGACGGGACCGTGAACGCTGTCCTGGTGGAGCCAGACCCCCGGGATCGACCCCTTTTTACCCACCAGCAGCAAAGCGCTTACCCACAGCGGGTACCACGGCTCCAGAAATCCCTCCAGCTCCCGGCCTGAATCAAGCCTGAAGCTCAAAAGGGAGCCTTGCAAAACCAGCCCTCCGTGCCACTCTCCAGGGGGAAAAAAAGCCAGAAGCACGTCAAGGGAACGGGCTGCCTCTGCTCTGCTCTTCTCTCTGAATTGCCTTCCTGAATGCATTTCTCCCAAAATAACTTAATTGTGTATTTTTTTTGGTAGATCGTTCTATATTTGTTGATGAGCATTAAATTGACGTTTTCTGAGGACTGTCCAAAACGGCTTGAAGAACCCTTTGAGAGCGGCGGTGGCTCATTCGGAGCCCATCACCGCGCGTGGCTATGGCTGTCTTGTCTTCTGGGCGTTACCCGGCGCTTCTTGACCTTGGATTTCACCTGCCACGCCGTTTCGAGACATCCATCCAAGGAGAGCCTTCTGAAGCTCCTTGCATTCAGTTTTAGCTTTGAATACCCCGAATACATTTGTATGGCTCAGCAGCCTTGTCCCTTCGTTATTCCCAGGCCGTTTATGCATATATCCCACTTATCCCGTGGAGGGATCCTGCAACTTGGCTTGTGAGAACCTGACCATCTACCTTTATCCTCGGCGTCCTAAATCGTGATCCGTTTTTAGCCCACGAGAAACCTTCCCCTTATTTCCCCATCTTTTGCTTCTTTTTTTCCTTCTTTCTTTCTAGATTTTTATCCTAACGTTTCTCCTACAGAGACAATTTTTCAGACTAATCCTGCGTGTGAAACTGTTCTGGTGTGCGAACCTTCAAAAACGTCTCCTCAGCAAACAGCCGGGCAAAGGTTGGATTTACCTTTTCTTTTACAGTCTTGCATTCTTTAAATATTTCTGTTGCGTTTCAATCTTCTTTCAGTTTTCCGGATTCTTCGGCAGATTTCCTGTTTCTAAAGTTTTAGAAAATCTTTTTTTTTTTGGCCCAATTTACAAGTTGTTCCTTCAGGGATAATTTTTTTTTTTTTTTTTTGCATGCTTTATTAGGGTTTAAAATTTAATTTGCCAAAATTTGGTGTGGGTTGTTTTTTTTTTTTTTACTTTTTGAAGGATTCCTTTTTACTCCTGTAGCATTATTTGCTCTGCTTTTTAATGATGTCGCCTTGTTATGGCCATGCCTTAAACGCTTTCTTGATCGCGTGTGTTTTGCTGAGGCTCTGATGTGCTAACGGGTGCCATTGAAACCGCGTGGCGCAGGGCTCGGAGCGGGCAGCTTTATTCTGCGTCGCTGTAGGGAATGGGTAACAGCCTAAACAAAAAATGGCATTGCTGCCAACGAAAATCAGAGAGGCTCTCAAGGCGGGGGTTTATAATCATAGATTTACAAGATAAGCTTTCGTGAGCCATGCGCCATAAAAATTCCTTAGCGTCACGCCGTGGTTTATCTTTTGGCTTTGCTGGCGTTTCGTAGATACAGCACGGTAATTCATGCCGGCGGCTTTGCTTTAGTTAAACGTGACCGTGGCAATCGGCTCTTTTACCGTTTAATTGCGAGAGCTCGGTCGTAAGGTGCGAGTGGCTGGCGGCAGAGGGGAGCGGTGGCTCCTTGCCCGGGGTGCTCTGCCCGTCGTACTTGTCCTTTCTGGCGTCCGCAGTATTTTCAGGATTGTCATGACCCTTTATAAATGACATGATTTTTAATACGCATGAATGACTTGCTCACAGCAATCAGTTGGACCTGGGAAGGAGCCGGAGCCCGCACATGGAATAGCTGGGTGGAAATCGGATTGAAGGGACGGCTGGCAGCCCGCTCCTCGCTGTGACTTCTGGGGACATCCATCCTCACTTCGGCCACCCTTTCTCTACGTGCTCCGTGGCGTCGGTCACGGGGCCGTATCTCCGTGGCAGGGCTCTTCATCGTTTCTCGCAGGCCTTCCAAGTCCCGCAATGAAGAGGAGAGGAGCTCTGCAGGCAGCAGCCCGCCTGCAGGGTCCAGCCTGCAGCATCCCCCGAGCGTGGCCACCCCAGCGCCCGCCCGAGTTAATGTGGGGTTGGGATGCTCAACGGGGGGGACTTGCTCAGTCCAGCGGTCGGGCAGGTGTGCTGAGCGTCCTGCCCTTCGGCAGCGCCCTTGGGGCCAGCGGCTGGGGCTCCAGCGGCTGGGGGGCTCGCTGCCTCCTCTCCTTCCAGCTCTCCTCAAGGGCCCCAAGGCTGCTGCTCACCTGCACCGATGGTCCAAAGCTGACTGCACCCGTACGCTGGAAGACCTACCGTTCCTCCTGCTTTATATCTTCCAGGTGCTTCCTAAGCGCCCAGAGAGGTGCAGACGCTGGATCAGAAATCCAGTGGACCTTTCCCATAGCTCCACGTTCACCCCAGGGTCGGCGTTTCTCCAGGCACGGCAGAGCCGGGGCTCCTGCTTTGCATCTGCGCCCTCCTGGCTCTCGGCGGCTGGCTGTACCGCTCCTCTCCTCCATCAGCCGTGATGCCGCTAATTGCATCACGATCAAGAAGTGGCTTCTACTCTGCCCCTGGAAGATTTACATGTAGTTTTCTGCTATCACAGAGGAAACAGATTTTCCCTGACACTGAGACAGAATGGATATCGGACACCCCACTTATCCCCGAGAGATTTTACTGCTTTGAAGTTCAAGATCGTAAATGTTCTCAGCAACAGCTATATCACTTGAAAAGGAGACCCGTTCAAATCTTTCAACCTTCAGTGTGCCCGCTCCTATAAAGCTATCTCAGAAGAAATCTCTTTGATATATATTGGACCGAGATCATTACCTGCAGGCTCTTCTGTCATGCCCGTTGCCGGTGGCTCTGAGGGGCTTGGCCAAGATCCGGACAGTGGTGGCTGCGCATTTCAGGCATCGGCAGCTGAAAGAGCAGCACGTGGGGGTCTGCAGGTCACTCGGTGACTTTCTGGCTTCCAAGGGCTTGTGGGAGGTACACACAAGTCTCCCCTGGCTCCAGGTCAGGTCTTGGGGTTCACAGAGGCTGCTCTGGACTCTATGGACATCAGTTGCCTTGCATTGAGTTCCAGATGTTCATCGTGGTCTACACAGGGTGACTGGTAGACGTCAGACCTTGGGATTCTCTGGAGAGAAGTTTGGGGGTGCTGGGCTGGTGGGTGTGAGCAGCCCTTGCTCTGGTTTTATGTTCCAAAGCGCCCTAAGGGAAATTGCTCTCAGCTCAACCAGGGCCAAGTTCGGTGCACATGAAGTATTTATTTGCCACACAGCAAAATTAGAATAGAGTCGAACAGAGTAGAACAGAATAAAACAGTTCAGTTGGAAGGGACCTGCAACAAGCATCAAGTCCAAATGCAATTGATAACGATTCACAAACACTTACAAAAAGGCAGTGCACAGGAATGGAAATAAGCAAGTAAATGTTTATTTAGAGCTTAAATCCGTCATAAAGCCTTCTTTCGGTAGGTGGGATTCAGCTAATAAGATGGCAGATGCTTCTCAACACCCGCGCTTCGTACAGCAGCGTGAGCGACGTTGACGTGTTAGCCTGTTGCCGATTCTCAGTTGAACTAGACGTGATGCTAATAAGATGGAGAACAACTGGTTTGTGGCGGACTGAGGCTTTTCCTCATCTCGACTTCGCAGTATACCGAGTCACACACCTATAATGTGGATGTAAAGCGGAACTCTTCCGGTTCTTGTTACCTTTCCGTGGATTGCATTTTAAACTAAGGGAAAAGCTGGCGACAGCGCTCCGTGCGTTATCTTCTGCAAAGCCAGGGCCGGGGAGGAAGGCGGCACGCCGTGCGTCGCGGCGCTGTTTGCCGCGTGGCAGCGTCGTGCTGGGACGTCGTTCCTCTGGGGAAGGTCCTTAGTCCGGTGCGTTAAGCGCAAGAGGCTTATGCCACCGCCTGCCCGGCAGCCCCCCTTGAGCCCCAGCCCCGGTGGGGTTTGACAGGGAGGCAGAGGACCCGAGGATACCATGTTCCTCTACATCCCTGGAGGTATATGAAAGACGTGTAGATGTGGCGCTTAGGGACGTGGGTTAGTGGTAGGCTTGGCGGTGCTGGGTTAACGGTTGGGCTCGATGATCTTGGAGGTCTCTTCCAACCTAAACGGTTCTACGGTTCTATTCAGGAGAAGAGGTATGTGGTGGAGGTCAGGGACCCGAACGACTGCCCAGACTGGGTGAGAGCCTTGAGCAGGAGCTCAAGTACCCTACCCAGCGTCGGGGGACGCGCTTCAGGGGTGCCTCGGTCGCAGGGAACGTGCCTGCCAGAAGCTGCATCTTATTTGACGGGGGTAAAGCAACCCCGGAGCACGAAGCTGCGGGAGAACAGGGTTTTTCCACTGCTCGCAAAGTCATTGAACGCCGTGGCCTTTCACGAGAGTGCTTGTGTCGCCATCTAATAAAATACTCCCTGACAGTGTCTAGTCACCATTTCATATCTTCTATTTTGGTCCAGCTGTGTGGCATTCGCTGTTTTTAAACCATCCAGCACCCCCATTTCCAGCGTGAACCCCTCCTGTGTGGACATAAATGTGATTAAGTCGGGGGCACTTGGGTTTAAGCAGGTGCTGATTTTTTAATTCTGTAACTGCTGCTTTTTTTGTCAAAGCGGTCTCTGATGCAGGATTCCTCGCGTTGGATGTAGCGCTTTTAGAGCTACAAAGCTGCCACCGGTAAAATTCCCGAGCTCGGTGGATGTTTTAGTGCCGCTAGTGTGAGATTTTCAGGGTGTGTAGCCGAAACCGGGGGCCCTCCACATCAGACACTTCTTTTTCTGTTTATTTATTAAAAGGTTGCATGGCCTATTTTCCAGCCTGACTTGCTGATAGGCAGTATGGACCAGCTGGTATTTGATATTATCCCACGCAGTTCCTACGCCGACCCATAAGCGTTAGGAATTACGTTTTCCTGAGTCCAACCCGGTGCCATTTTGACCTAGAGTGCAGCTCCCCTTTGGCTTAGCTACCCGTTTTTTTCTGAATAGGTTATATTCAGTGATTCTTAAAATCAGGCATGTGGGTGTTCACACCGGGTTTCAGTCGAACCAACTAGGTCAAATCTCTGCCCGTAGCTGAGCAGCTCTAATTCTTGCTCGTTAACCCGGCATCCCTGTTTTGGGTGTGAGCGTCTACGCATCTCCTCTCTTTTCATGCTTCATCTTGGTGTATTTGGTTCTCATAGCCCTGGTTTTACTGCAGGTAAGCAGTCGTTTGTTTTCCGTCCTTTTCTACGAATAGGAAAGACTTGCTCGTCCCCATTTTGCTTATTTTTGGTACGGATGTGAAGCCGGGAGCTCCCTTCCGCGGACAAAGCCAGCTCTCCTGTGGAAAGCCTGAGCAGGGCGTGCTCTTTGTAAAATGACGGCGATGGTGCCATTTGTTTTCGCGTTCTTTTTCTATACCGTAATGCGGTAATTAGATCAGTTGCCCAGCGAGCGGGGACCCGTTTCAGTTGGCGCCAGGCGGAGAAAGGGCTGCAATCCGTGTTTCCCAGTTGCATAAAAGGGCTGCAGCTCCCCAAGGGTTTACTCAGACCAAAAATGCCAAGCCCCCGTGGCCGTGAGCGCTGCCGGGGTTTGGTGGCAGCTGGGCAGGTGGATGCGGCCAGTGTGTTCAAGGGGGGGACATGAAATTAGGAGAAAAATAAATGAGGAGAAAACCAATGCACGCGCTCTCTCTTGAGCTTTTCCACACACCGCGCCTGAACAAGACTCGAGTTACCATGCGTGTAGATTTTGTGAAATATCATTATTACGTGATTTTATAGCAAAGATGTTGACGGTGTTGGCGTTTACGTTGCGATGGTTATTGCTCCCACGTTAGCATCTTGCGTGAAAAAGGACCCGGTGACATCTCCGGGGATGCTGGCTCCGAGCTCGGGTCTTGTCTGTAAAATTTAGTGGCACCAATGAACCTACTTGAGTTAAATTAGAGCAATTCTACAGGCCCTGACTTTACCTAGGAATTCCCAAATAAGAAGGCTGTGCCAGTTTACTGGGACGGGACTGTAAACCAATGCTATGTCACTCTATTGCTTTCATCTTTCCTCAAGCTGCTGACACCTTTTCGCTGGCACTGCCGTGCCATCAGAAGTTCTGTTTAGGACAAATCATTTTTTTCTGAAATTAAACGTTAACCAGCAAACAGTCTAACATTTGTTTTGGCTGTAAATAGGATTTTGTTTTTAAAGCCTTCCCAATTGTTGTTATTTCAATGAAAAACTGTCATTTTTTGCGGAAGGGAAAAAATCAGGTGTAAAAAACCAGCGGTGCTTGTGACATCTTACACCGCTGAGCTCGATTTTGCGGAGAATGGCTCTGACCCTTGGTTTTCATTATGCCGTTCGTGTTTCTGATCATCTCGGCCAGCTTCTCCCTCCTAGTCCTTCTCCGTCTCCTCCCAGCCTGCCAGGGCGCTTGCACCAGCCCTAAATAGAAAGGCTGGTTTCATATCCGCGCCTGTTCCCGAGTGGAACACGGGAAGTTCTGCGGCTTTTTAATCAGGAGAAGCATCTGATGGAGAAGCAGACCTGGGTACAGATTAATCCCTCGGGGTGATTTTTAGCTCTGGGCTACGTGGCAAGCAACCTTGCAGTTTAGCCTCCGCTCTTGCGCGGAGCCGAGGGTTGATTTTGGCGGGCGTTTTGCCACGCTTCGCGTTGAGAGAGGGGCAGGTGCTTCCTTCGCTGCGTAGGGAAGGTGAGAGAGGCGGCAGGGACACGCCGCGGAGCTGGGAGTCAAACCCGGGCTTCTGGGGTGGCGGCCGCAGGGCTACCCCGCGTGCTCCGGGCCGGTGAAATTGCCTTCTGCAGAGAGCCGGGGCCGGCGCCGTGCGCTGCTGCGGCGGGTTCGATGCTCCCCGCTCGAAGGACCGACGGGGTCCGGCTCCGACAAACTGGGCGAAGGTTGGGCAAGGGGTGGCGGAGCAGGTGGCTGGTGCTTGGGCTGGCTGGGCTGCACCAGGGCGGGAGGGTGGTTGTGCCCTGGGTTGGTGCTGTGTCAGCTCTGTGCTGGAAAACGGAGGGGGTTGTAGAAAGCAAGAAGCAAGCCGCTGGTTTTCAATTTAAAAATTAAAAAAAAAAGGAAGAAAACGGCATCTTCCCGGCTGCCCGACCTGCCAGGGGCTGCGGGCAGATTAATAGAGCTGCCTGCCTGACCTTCTCTTGATAAAGCATTAATAGGCACAATATAATAAATGGAAACCTCAACAGTCTAATTGTTACCAAGCTTAGTCAAACGCACTTGATTGATAGTCTTTACTTGGACGAAATTCTCACTCTGTTGGTAACTGCGAGAGCGCTGCTGAATTGGGACCCTGCGGAGACGTTTCAGTATCACCCAATATTTCTAATTCAGGAATTAGGGCGGTGCAAAATCAACGCAGCCCCCACCAAACGAGTGAAATCCTGCCTTATTAACACATCTCGATTTAATTGTTAATGAATGATCTAGCGGCATTGGGGGGAATTCCTTTGGAACCGGTTAGCAGCCCGGTGCTAGTTAATATTTTTATCCGGGATGAAGAAGGCTGTAATGGAAAAAGGGGATGAGCTGCAGTTTGGACCTGAGTAACACCAACAAAAGGGTTCATAGATGGGTACAAGTCACACAAACGTTGGGGCATCCTAGCAAACGGTGCGACGAGCGCGGGCCTGCGTCTGATTCCGTATGACCGTTCTCACGTTCTTTCCTGGGGCCTCTCTCCTGTGTTTAGTTACTGTGTTCGACAGACCAGACGATTCCTTCTGGTCTTCACATTTCACGGACGTGTTCAGCTGGTGCAAGCGAGAGACAGCCCAGCCCGCGTCACGGGACGGCTGAGGCATCTTGGATAATTCTAAAATAAATAATTGCAGTGATGATACAAGCGCACAGAGCGAAGCCGCTGCTGGGAGCGGGATGGAGATGGTGCACGGCATTGCTTTGCACCCGAAGAGGTGAAGGGAGCCGGGAGGGAGCCCCGTCCCAGGCTGGGAGAGCATCTCCGGAGCAGCACTGTCCCTCCGGGCAGCGAGTGCTCCGCCACCCTCCTCCCTCTCCTGCGCCAGGAATGACGCTCAGGGCAAAATAACAGCACCTCGTGTAGTTTTTCTCCCGGGTTTTTGCTTTTTCACGAGAGCCGCAGGCTCTGTTTGGGGTATGAACTTAGTAAACTTGTGCGCGCCTCGTGTGGCAGCTCCTCGATGGAGCGCAGCTTCAGAGGTACGGCGCTCCTCGCGTTGATTTGCTGCAAAAAATTCGCTAAGCAACAAATTCACGCTTTATTCAAAGAAAGGTACTTGAGCTAAGTAAGCCAGACTGCTAGTACTACTAATACCGGTTGCAAAAATTGGTGGTAACTACTAATACGCTGCTAAACGCTCCCGCTGCGGGTAGCTGCGGTAGGTTTTTCCCATTTCTCACTGGGCTGGGAAGTGAAACCGTGGTTGAGAGGTATTTCTGTGGTCAGAGCCGGTTTGGAGTCAGAATTCCTACTTGGTGGCAAACATTTATTTTTCATATCAAATGGGAAAAAAAAAAAATGGAATTTTGAAATTTGCAGTGGAATAAACATCCTCTTGTTCCAAACAACAGTTATTTGACCGCATATACATGAATCTTTTAAAATAATGTTATTTCAGTGTTGTTTACTACACCGTTAGGATAGCATGTATTCTAATACATAAACGCTGGTTTTATAGGAATTAAATTTAAGGAGAGAACATGCGTTTCGCTTTCCGACAGTACTTTCTCCCGGTGTGCGGGACTGAGCTCTCCCATCCCCACCAGCTACGGACGCCGCGCGTTGGACGGGGCAGCAGCTTTGCAGCCCTCAGCGTCAGGAGGCAAATCCCAGTCCTGAACTGGAGGGCATCGGTATTGGCGATGGAGGAGCCGCGCGTGCAGGCGACGCTTATCGCGGGTGTCTCGCTGCGGGGCCGGGTGCGGTTTGCTCTTTAGTCTGGAGCAGGTCGGTTACTCCCTTATTGCTTTGCTTTATTATGATCGTGCGATTCCTCCTTCAGAGAAGCGGGTTTCAATCTGCAGCTGAAAAGTATTCCCAAAGTGCTATTTTAATATTTATTTTCATCTGACTTCCTATTACTGTGGCAACATGCACTTTGAATTTCATTAGTTTTATGCATTTAAGTTCCCTTTTTAAACCTTTATAAGGTCAGACCCTGCTTGGGTAAATCAACAATTTATTAAATTTGAGATTCTGAGTAATATTTTTCCTTAAGCAGCCGTAGATCACGGGTAGCGAGGGCATTAGGGGTGCTGCCTTTTTGAGGAACATTTGTGGGCATTACCGATAAGCACGTGCACCAAATTATTGTGTAATTAGATAAACGTCTTCCGTCGCAGATCCATTCTCGTGCACTCGTGGTCCGTCAGCAGCACGTTACAGGGTGCCCGCACTGAAATCCCACGGGAGGCGGGGTGGGGTGGGCAGGATCTCGTGCCACGCTCCGCGGCACCAGAACTCAAAGCTCTTGCGGCTGAAGCTGCTCCAGAGCTCCTTGGGGTGGCGAGGAGCACGACCGCGGGGTGCTGAGCGTCCGGCGCCGGCCACGGGACTGCTGCTGCGCTTTCCCAGGGAGGCTTCGTGCTCCTGTCCTGGTGACCTGGTGCATCCCAGCTGCTTTTCTGCCCAGCCATGACTCGCATCCCCCAAAGGGGGTTCAGCTGGGGGGCAGCCAGCCCACGCAAGCCCCTCTTCCCCGTGCTCCGTGCTTTAGTAGTGATTACTACAGCAGAGCTGATGCCCTCGCTCTTAATTTCCCGCTGCTGCGGCCCCTGGGAAACAAGCCCTCGGTTGCTTTCACCTGTGGCTTGCACAGGGGCAGCTTCACAACCGAGAAAGTATAAATAATTCTCCTGCCCCCTTTGGGCTTCTGTAGGGCTTTTTCTTCAATAAACAGGGCTCTTTTTGTAGTCTTTTTGTTTCGCAGCAGCTCGTAGAAGTAGGTTGTGAGAAGATGGTTTAGCGTGCGTTGGCCGGCTCCCTGCGGGAAGGGCCCCGCAATCTGCAAACCAGAGTTGCTGCCGCCTCTTGGAGCACCGGTTTGCGCTGGAGAAACGCTAATAGGGAGCCCTGGGCTGCCCTAAACTTCTCGTTCCTGTTTTCTGTGCAACTTTCTGACTGAAGTTCAACTCAGAATACGCCGAATAATTCAATTACATCTCTGCTGCTGGGTTATATAAGAGAAAGCTGAAATGGCGCCTCGTTTCATAAGGTACAGCGTATCCTGCTGCTGATCGGAACAGTTATTTCCGCCGTTTGCAGCGTGGTTTCGCCGTGCCTCCTCGGCCGAGCTGGGGCTTTGGAGGCGGAGAGGGTGCTTTAGGTGTTTTCTACGTTACCTGGCGTCATTTGAATGTACTAAACCTGGGCTTATTATCTGTGTTTTTAATGGTGTTTCAGCACGCCGAGGAGACCGGAGCAGCTGGATCAGGCCGCGGGCCAGCGGTCAGCGTCCCCCTCCCTCGCACAGACTGCGCCCAGCTCCCCGAGCCCCCGGGAGATGAGGGGCCGGGGCCAGCCCGGACCCCCGGCGGAGGGACCGCGAAGGATGCTGCAGGTGGACGCCAGGAGCCAGGGCTCGGGGAGGTCGCCCTCGGCGTCGCCGGACCGCGGCAGCACCCCTACCTCTCCCTACTCGCTCCCGCAGATCGCCCCGCTCCCCAGCAGCACGCTCTGCCCCATATGCAAGACGACGGAGCTCACCTCCTCCCCCGGCCAGCCGAACTTCAACGCCTGCACCCAGTGTCACAGCAAAGTCTGCAACCAGTGCGGCTTCAACCCCAACCCGCACCTCACCCAGGTAACGCCTCCTCTTCCTCGGGCAGCCTTCCCGGCCGCTTCGGGCGGGCGGCGGGGCGGCCACGTCTGAGGTTTGCGGGGAGAGGTTCTTGTTTTCTCCAGGCACCGAAGTTGTGCCTTTGCTTTGGGCAGCTGCAAAGCATTGGGGGTAATTGCAAATAAATAAATCAGGGGATAATTGCAATAATGTGAGCTATAATGAGACAGAGGAGGTAAATTAGTTAAAGGGAAATGGTGGATGAGCAGAGAGGTTCAGTTGCAGTTGCTGGGACCCCGCAACGCTTGGCTGAGGTGAGATCTAAGTGCACAAAACTGCCCTGAAGTCCAAGGACTCGACAGCTGGAGGGGAGCAGAGGGGTTGCTGGCAGCCCCGAGGCGTCGGTCGCCTTAGACCCTGACTCATCCCAGGTGACGGTGTTTTGGTGGTGGGTGAGTTTCAGACGGCATCGTGCCCGGCGGCGGGAGCGAAGTGCGAAGAGTCGTGCGCGAGATGGTGCCTCGCTGGGGGAGCGTTTCGTGGGATGTGTGAAACGGATGCGCAGGGCTCCCGGGGGCGGATCCGGCAGCAGCGGGGGGTGCTGGGGCTGGCCGGGGCGTGGGGCTCCCCGCGCCAATCCGCCAGGTCGGAGACCTCCGCGCAGGGTGGGAAGGGATGCGGACGCTTTTGGCAGCTGTTAAGAGCCGAACCGCGGGGATTCCTAATCTCGAGCTTAAAAACAGAAACTTTAAGCCACGCTTTGGAAAGCCGCTGTGCCGCTTCAGTATGTGAGAAAACAGGATTCGGGCACTGAAGTCCCTGGGTACCCGCGTTTTATTGCCGGTAGCTGTTTCTGGTGAGCACGCGATGCTCCTGACAGCAGACAGAGCAGTTTCTAAACACCGTTGTTTGAGAGAGACTCCTGCCCTACGGTCCCTTTTCCCGGCGGAAGGCGAGTTGGGGTAGCCGATACCCCTGGTATAGCGAGATGTCGTTAGCTGGGTGCTGCTTTTGTACCCCTGTAAGGAGGTACTTACCCCTGTGAAGGTCAGTATAAGGTCTCAGATCTTAAAAAAAGGGCCCTGAGGTGGAAATTCAGGCTCCTGCAAGGAAATGCCATGAGTCACTTTTCTGTTTCACTTTTAAATTGATTTACTAAACATTTATTTTGTTGTCCAAGCGTTGCATTGAAAGTTGACCAACTCCTCTGAATAGCAGCAGTCAAACAGCAAATAAACAAACAAAAATGCACCGGTTGCTCAGTTTCTGGTCAGCCTGGACCCGTCTCCTCTGCCTTGCCCCCAGAGCCTTCCTGCAGTGGCTCCTACCCCAAGTCTCCCTTGCAGATACCCATGGTAAAATGTGCGTGGAGTTTCTGCTTGGCATCTCTAGGGCAGCTCGTAGCATCTCTAGGTCTCTGCGCCCTCTGAAATGGGATGGACGGCAGAGCATTTTGAAACATCGAATCCAAACGATCGGACCTGGGACGAAAGAAGACGTGGGGATTTTTTTGTTTGTTCCGAGCTTAACGTGCATCTCGGCAGCCAGCAACCTCATGACTTGTAAGCAGGTCGCTGAGGGAGCTGGGGGATGGAAGCAGTTGTCCGCGGTTGCTGTTTGCAGCTTGTGTGGGCAGCCCGTGCGACGGGCCGGCTGGGGGAGCGGCAGCGGTTGCTGCCTTCTCGAGGGGTGACTTGCTTTCCTCAGCGTAACCACTTGTGCTGCTCTGCTAGAGCTCCGGGAACAGGCGCCTGAAGCAGTCTGGTGGCGTTCAGAGGGATGCAGCTCGGAGGTTGCTCTCTTTCTTGGTGGTGGGCCTCAGGTTGGAAAGGACCTCCAGAGGTCACCTAGTCCAACCTCGGCTCAAAGCGGAGATCAGGCGAGGGAGCTCAGGGCTTTACCCCGCTGGGTCTCGGAAACGCCGCGGGACGGACCTACCAGTCCCGCCTGCTCCGCTGCTTGGCCGCCCTCGCAGGGAAAACACCGTCCGGTCCGGTCCCTCACGCCCAGCAGGTGCTGCAGGGCGGCTGCGCGGCATCGCTAACGGGGCGATTCGCGAGGTTCTGTTCTCCATTTGCATTTCCTTACGAATATATTTGCATGTGAATAGTTGATGTTTCTACTTTGTGCTGCAGTAGAATCATAGAATTGTTCTGGTTGGAAGAGACCTCCGAGATCATCGGGTCCAACCATTAACCTATCACTACCAAGTCCCCCACTAAATCATATCCCTTAGGGCCTCGTCTAAACGCCTTTTGAATACCCCCAGAGATGGGGACTCCACCACCTCCCTGGGCAGCCTGTTCCAATGCCTGACAACCCTTTCGGTGAAGAAATTTTTACAAATATCCAATCTAAACGTCCCCTGGCGCAACTTGAGGCCATTTCCTCTTGTTCTGTCGTCTGTTACTAGGGAGAAGAGTCCGACCCCCATGTCTCTACAACCTCCTTTCAGGGAGTTGCAGAGAGCGAGAAGGTCTCCCCTCAGCCTCCTTTTCTCCAGGCTAAACACCCCCAGTTCCCTCAGCCACTCCTCACAGCACTTGTGCTCCAGACCCTTCCCCAGCTCCGTTGCCCGTCTCTGGACACGCTCCAGCACCTCAATGTCTTTTTCTTGTTGTGAGGGGCCCAAAACTGACCCCAGCACTCGAGGTGCGGCCTCACCAGGGCCGAGTACAGGGGGACAATCACCTCCCTACTCCTGCTGGCCACACTAGTGCTGGTACAGGCCAGGATGCCGTTGGATGCCGTTGGATAGTAGATACGGATTTGTAACTTCTCTTTCTGCAAGGCTTTCTAGCAGGATTAAATCATCGAAAAGATCACATTTTCTAAGAAAACCAAGCCCAAGAAAACCAGAATGGTGTTTTGCTTGGGACATCCTCTCCTGCGCAACGCGGGGGGCTGCAGGATCCGCAGGTGCAGCGAGGCGGGAATGCCGGCCCTTGTCAGGCACAACACAGCCACACGCGTTGGCTTCTGAAACCCTTTGGAGAGCCTGGCTCTGAAAGTGAGGTGTTCAAAGAAGCTTGATGTGTCTTTTGTAGATAGATATATATATATATGCTATAAAGTAACTTTTATATATATCCATATATAAATAAAATAACAGCAGACATGAGCTGTAGTCCATCATGCTCCATCCTGCCACTTGCAAGTACCGAGAGCAGATTTTTCAGAGGAGGACTACCTGTACCCCCTAGCAAAACACCGTAGCTTGATAACTAGGTGATGCCTTCCGCTCAGAAGCGGGTACGTTCCTTTGAAATATTTTTTTTCTTTGTCTTTTGTATTTTATTCTTTTTCCTGTGCCTTGATGGTCATTTTATCTTAAAGGCAAGTAATGAATTTCTGTCATGACTAAGCGGTTGGCCTCTTTGGCATCTTGAGTTGATTGCTTGCTGAGCAGAAAAAAAAAATAAATCTTTTTTTGTTTTTTTTATTCGCTGTCGTTTTATCCCTTTGAGCACCAGCTCGTTCTTGTTTCACAAGACTGGGCAAACAGAAGTTCCTGTCTGCTGTCGGTGTCAGTCAATATTTTACATGTAGATAATCATATTCTTCCCTCTGCTCGTCTCCGCGCTCCGAAATAACTGCTGTCATCGGTTTCCATTCGGTCGCTGGCGTGCCGGCGTTCTCGTTCGTTCGCTTTCTCCCGAAGGCCGGTGCCTTTGCCGTAGGGGGTTATTTTAAGCAAGGGGAAATGCGAAGCAGGGCGCTACGATGGCGGCGTTAAAGGCAAGACATGAAATAGCACGATAACGTTTCATTTTGGGGACAAACTTTTTAGCAGGGCCTGTAGCGGTAGGACAAGGGGTGATGGTTTTAAACTAAAGGAGGGGAGATACAGGCTAGATATAAGGAAGGAATTTTTTATGATGAGGGTGGTGAGGCCCTGGCACAGGTTGCCCAGAGAGGTGGGAGATGCCCCATCCCTGGAAACATTCCAGGTCAGGCTGGACGGGGCTCTGGGCAACCTGATCTAGTTGAGGATGTCCCTGCTCATTGCAGGGGGGATGGACTAGATGGGCTTTAAAGGTCCCTTCCCACCCAAACCCTTTATTCTGTGATTCTGTTCTATGATTCTATGAATTTAGCGGTTTGCTTACACGCCTGTGTAGGAAATAGGCTTTTGAGTGGGGATGAGTTATTTTAAATGCAATGTCGCAGCCCTGACAGTCTAGTAGGATTTCTGATTTCTCATTAAAACTTTTTGCTAGTTTTCCTCCGTGTTGTCTTTGAGGTCTTCTTTGGACAGCTTGTTCTGCGGGACCGTGCTGGCAATGCTCTCATCTCCTCCGGGGGGGAATAGCTCGGTTTCAAGCCGGTACAACAGGTTTAAAAAAGCCTCTCTTTATATATCTTTCACTTTGTGATGCCGCTCCTGTGGCTTTCGCCTGACTGATCCTGCAGCGTGTTCGGCTGATTGGATTTGCTCTGTTTGGTATCACAAGGAGTAACCTGCAGGCATCGCCTCTGGTCCTCTGGGGTTTTGAAGTGCCACAGCGCATTGCTAATTCGAGAAATTAATTTATTCTTCAGTATTCCCTTAAAAAATTCTTGCTTTCCTCCCTATCCTAAGTGCTAAACCAAAAAGATTTAGAGCTTGGTTTTGATGTTAAAACGTGTGCTTTAGTTAGTGCTGCAATGAAGCTCCGACAGCCTGGCAGCCTAATAGGTTTGCGCAGAGCTGCTTTGGGATTACGGAAAATCTTTGCATTCTTCCTTACGTTTCTATTGTGCTTTTTTCAAGTTGAAATCGTGTTCATCGGATGCGGTTTTGTAAGTATTCGGATGCACGCAATAGGTTATTTTTTCCCCCAGAACGCAAGGGGCGTATTTAGACATGTGTGTTCTTCACCGAATTTGTCTCTTTTGAAGGTCCCGGCTTTTGTCCCCGAATGTATTTGCTGCATTTGTGACTGTATGAAGTGCCTGATACTTGTTAAAATTCAGCTCTGGTCCACATTTTTAGCTCTTCTTAGGGAGACTGAAGAGATTCTTTGTACTCTTTACATTATGAATATAATGTAATATGAAAATATGAAATATTGAAAATATTTGAGAATAAAACTGGTCCCTACATGCTCCGTGCCATGTAAGATCATCACCAACCTTTGATCACAGCCCTTTGGCAATTGAAACGTCGGACGGCTCGGGGAGGATTAAGAATTCGCTGGTTGGCTTCCCAGCAGCGGTCGAGGTTGGTTTTTTCAGGAGAGGAAAACCTCTCAGCAGCTCTTGAGTTACCTGTAGCAGGAGGAGAGCGCCACAGAAATGACTTAAAGTTTTTAGGTGAATGTTTAAGTTGTCTGAATGGAAAACAGCCCATCAGCTGAGGAGCTGAGAATGAAATACTCAGGGTAAGTATGAATGTAGGGTGTAGGGCTGGAGTTACCCTATCGTACCGTGTCAGTAGCCGCTTTTCTGCTGGTGCTGTACGAAAACGCGGGTGAAGCGGAGCGACGGAGGAGTTACGGGAAGCAGGGGGATGACGGAGTGCTCAGCCCAGCATCTCTGGTGGGCGGCGCAGGGCTTGTCTGCGCCGGAGGGGTGGCCTCGCTCCCCAGCCCTCTCCAGCCCAGCCGCCGGAGCGGTGCCTGCCCGCAGCGTCACCGCTTTCGTTTAGCTAATGACTTAAGGAAACAAAAAAAGAGAAAACAAAACAAAAGAAACAAACCAACAAAAAAAAAAGCCTGAATGTCACAGGGATTGTGAGGGTGTTCATAACGCTGCTCTTCCGAAAAGCCAATTTCTCATTTGGTTCAATGTCTTAATTTTATACCTTGCAGCACGTTAGTGCCCAGTTTTCAGTAAAACCTGCCGTTTTGGCAAATTAAGGGCCTGATCTGAAGTATTTACGCTTCAGGAGGCTTTGGCTTGGCTAGTGACCACTGACTGAGCCGCCCTGCGAGCAAAGGGCTGCGCTTAGGGGTGCGGGGGGTCATTAGCTCTGCGTTAAAGCGATGGCCATTGCGAATGGCATTAAATCCCTGATCTCTTCCTCTCATCCCTCTCGCCTCTCATTCGCGGAACATCCAAACGCTCGCAGGGCTCTGATGCCCGCTGCGTAGGCGTGGGCAAAACCCCTCTTGGTGGGAGCGATTTTGCCCTGGGTAGATGCCCGAAGGGTTCGGTGGGGAGGAGCTGGGCGCAGGTCCCCCGTGGTCTGGGCAGCCCTGAAGTCGTCGAAGCACGACTGTAATTTACGTTTCTGTACGTGACGTGGCTTGGAGCCACGTTTTACAACATGTCGTGCTCTGACGCGCTGCCCCGTCGTTCCTGGGTGGTGATGTGGGGGTTTCTGGGGCTCCAGCTGTGTCCGGCGAGCTCAGGGGGCACCAAGGGGGGAGGACTGGAGGACAACGGGTACCTACTTGCCGATAGATAATTAAACGTGATTTTTATGAGAGATGTCATCTCCCGTGTGTCTCTGCCTTTTCATACAATCAAAGTGGTCCTTCTCCTTCGAGACTGTTCACTGAGAAGCTGCGGGGTGATGCTGGTGCGGCATCTCCTAAATTTCCAAGTTTTCTCCCGGTGCGGCAGCTCCGAGGTTGATTTACCTCTTTGCAATGGGAGTGACAGCGGAGGAGGAGCCGCGAGATTACACTTACGCGGTCTCTTCTCTTGCTGAACGGCGAAGCCGACAAGGTTTTCTCCTGCCCTTGGGACCTCACCGGCTATTCATTTTCCCGTCTGCGAAGCAGCCTCCAGCCTCAGCTGTTGGCGCGCGTGCGGCACCGCGTCTCGACGATGTATTGCTGTGCTCGTGCCGGAACGCGAGGCAGTATTTAGAGATTATAGCTCCCCCTCCCCTTAAAGAATGAGCGTTGGGTCTGAAAAACGCTGGATCTCAAGAAGCAGATCCCATAGTGGTGTAATATTTAACAATAAGTGTCTCTCCGGTCTGGCATCCCCCGGGGATTTCGCCCCGAGGTGTCGCGCTCGTGGTGGCCGTGGTAGAGGAGCGGGTAGCTGGGGAGGCAGGGCTGGCTCTGTGCGCGGCGATCCTCCCTCCTGCGCACCTTTCAGCCAGCGCAGGAGCGTGGGTTTGGCCTCCTGCGACCAGGTCAAACCCCAGGAGGCCCTCGGGCGGGCAGGATTTGTGTGCTGCTGCGGTGTTAGACGGCTCTTTGCGTGCGTACGTGGAAAGGTTGCGCCCTGTATCCAGCCAGGCCGCTGTGTTGCTGAGCCAAGTTGCCCAGTGCAGAACGATTTCTCTTTTGAGATCGTCCTTCTTCATGATATAGCTGTAAAAATAAATCTGTCGTTAGCGTTACATTGCAGATCCGGGAGAAATTTTCCACTGGATCAGGCTGCACGATAGGAGAGAAACGCGGGTTTTGTTCCAGTTTGTTGTTTGTTTTTAGCAGAGCTTCAGCCAGCGGCGACCTGTACGCGCCTCCTGTGACGCTCCTCGCGGGAGCCGGGGCTCGTCGCGGCTCCTGCCTCCTCGTAAGGACGCAGCGGCCGGGGCTGCGGCCGCCCCGAGAAGCGCCCGCCCGGGCAGGGATGCTCGGCCCCGTCCGCTGCCGCGGGCAGCTCCCGCCCGGCGCTGGGGCTCGGCGCCTGCAGCGGCGCTGGCCGGGCGCGCGCCTGCCCGAGGAAGCCCTGCAGCTCTCTTCGAGAGCACCTCGTGAGCTAGGCACTAAAAATACGCCCTTTGCGACTGCGGTGAATATTCTGGGCAGTTTTTACGGTGAGAAAATATTGATAGGAGCCTTGGATTTATTGCCCCGGACCAACAAGTTGTGCACGTGTGTGTGTGTGTATTTCCCGTATTCTAGCCCTTCCTCACCGTTGCCCTTCACCTCGTAATCCCCTTATCCCCACACCACGTATCCCAGCCCGCATTTCATCCTGTATCTGCAGTGTTGCAGCGAGGAATCCTTCTGCTATCTCTCGGTTGGACTATTTTTTTTAATTTCATTTCTGCTCTATCTTTTTTTTTAATGGGGTGATTAGCACTGAATAAAGCAACTAATACGAAGCTGGAGAACTTGCTGAGGCTTTCTACGTATAAATGACTTGTTTGCCTTTTCGGCCCCTGCTGCAGCCCGAGCAGGGGCTTCTCCCAGCCATCTGCAGCGATGTGCGACTTGTCTGTTTGATAGATGGCAATTTCAGTTAGAGCCAACAACAAAAAATAAAAAAAAAAAAGGCAGCTCATGAGTAATTCTGGCTGTTCTTCCCAGTATGCCGCCTTGCGCTGCGCTCTGCGTAGATGATTCAAATAATGCAAAATTCACTTGTGGAAAATGTCAAAAAAAATATCTTGGCTAAACGGTTCCTGGTGACTAACAGGGCTAGCATTGCTCACGGCGCTGCGCGGGCTGGCGGCTCCCCGGCGCCGCCGGCCGGCTCCCGGGAGCCGCGGCAGCAGGGACCCGTCTGCGGGGACGCGTAAGGGTCCGCGGTGACGTGTGAAATTGTTCGGAGGGGATGGGAGAGGCGGCTTCCCGCGCGCCGAAACGATGCTGCGGTGGAGAGGGGTAATAAAACCGGCAGCAAGCGAAGCTGAAGGCTCCTGAGGGGTGGGAAGTGGCCTGCTTGCCTCCTGGCATCTTCTGTCGCGTGATAAATACCGAGCCCAGCAAGCTGCCCGCGCCGAGCCGCCGCCGCCCTGCGTCGTCCTTCCCTCGGTACGTTAAGTCACGGCAAGCTGTTTGCTTGGAGGAGATGTGTTTTTTCTCCAGCTTTCAGCTCGTGTATCGCTTTATCGTTGAAAAGAAAAGAAAAGAAAGCTGAGGAGGATCGGAAGCGGCTGTCAAGCTCTCCAAAGCAGAGCGGGGTACCGAGTCAGAGGCTCCCCGTGTTTTTGAAAGCTTCGCTGTGTCTGTTATTTGCTTTCAGTTCTCTTCCCTGGATGTCCCCGTGCAGAGCAACAAGATCACTTACAGCCCGCAGTGGTCGATGGAGCTATTTTGCTCACGCGGATGCTGCTCAAGGTTTTCCTACCAGTCAAGCACGTGCAATCTCACCCGTGGTTGAGTGTCCCTCTGCATCCTGCTCGCCGCGCACAAAATATCCCAGAGAGCAGCCGTTGCGCAGGGCTTTATAGCCCTGGCTTGCGCGGCCTTGTTTGCGACGAGTCCTTCGTGGTGAAAGGCTGCGCCGCCTTCGGGGAGCGGTTAGGAGGAAACTTCCAGCGCTTTCAGCGCCTCGGCGGGGATTGAGTTAATCCCAGCTGAATTAATTCCGATTTAGCATCTCTCGACAAGCAGCAGAGAGCAGGGCGGTTGCAATGGGGGGTGTCGGATGCTCCCCGCTAGCGCCCGCTCTGCACCCCCTACGGTGCTGTCTCGGGGGCCGTGTCTCCGGTGCGGCAGAGGGGTGTCCCGCGGGAGAGCCCCGCTGCCAAAGGAGACACCGCGGTGTGGCTCTTCCCACCCCGGCTGGTGACGACGTACGAGGTCCGTCTGGTCCTTAAAGGCAGCGGTGCTTGGCAGAGGTGGTGATGTCTCAGCAGAGTCTCTCTTGACCTGAATTTTAGCTGATCACCGTTGCTATTTGTAGAGCTGCGTGGGCTCCCATCGCCAGAAACCAACTTGCTTCTTCCTAACCCTGTCTCTTGTCTGTCTCTCGGCCGTGGCCACGGTGAGGTGCCAAGAGGGAATTTACGTGGTGTGGCAGACCGAAAAGTATCGGAGATTTCTGAAAACAGCCCTGCAGATGCAGTAAGGTGCTTGTGCGAGAGCAGTTCGCGCCCGCGGAGGTGTTCCTCACCACTTGAACTCAAGCTCGTGCAGCCTTGCTCCCGGACCTCCCCCTCCGGTCGTACCCAGCTCCCCCTCTCGGAGACGTCCTACGCGGCCGTGCTCCCGGGCAGCCCTTATCCGAGGGGGCACGGTGCTAATGGGACTATGAAAACTGGTTATTTTAACTCTAATTGAGATGCTGTTTTATCTAGGCTGTAAACTTTTTGATGAAGGACAGCCGAAGGGTCGGATGTTTCAGTTCTGGATTTGGTTCATGTTGTAAATAGGCTGTGCCGTTGGCTTGGCTTTCCGCTCCGGGTGAAATCGAAGCCAAGTTGTTGGAATGGCTCAGTGGGGAAAGATGTGATCTTAATGGGAAGGGAGTAGGCTATGCAGCAGGTCTGTGGGATTAAAGCTTGTCTAAACGAGTTCAGGCACGGATGTAATGTGGCACTAAACCAGCTGGAAGTCCGTTTTGAAGACTGAAGGGCCAGCGTGTCCCTGCCCTTCCTCCCTTGCCCCCTGCCCCCTTTGATGCCCATCTCCTACCTCTTCATTGAGGCCTGACTGCTTGTGCAGCGTTGACTTTTTGCTCCCTCCCCACCTGCTCTGTCCCCCCTCGCAGTGACCGAGCCGTGGGGTTCGGCTGGCCAGACCCTTGCGTTGGAGACCTCCGTGGAAGAGACCCGAGTGGTGGGCAGGACAGACGTGCCCATCGGCCCTGCGGAGAGGAAGCTTTGGTGCCCACCTGCCTCCGGCCGCCCTCTCCCCCTCCTGACGAGCGTGATGCAGTATTCCCGTTAGACGGAAGCAGAAGCGCAAACGCTCGGGCTCGTATGTTCAGCAAAGCCTAGATTATTCTGAATCACCCGATGTCCTTATCAGAGCGCTACAGACGGCGCTTGCATCAGTCGCAGCACGGGCTAGCGGAGTCAGTGGCAACGCTCTGCCCGTTTCAGTGGCCACGAGCGAGCAGCTGTTTGAGGCCTGTCCCCAAAGAGCAGACGAGCCTGTTGCTGCACGCAGCTCGGCTTCGCAGCAAACGCGGGCTCAGCACGCCTTCCCTATTAAAACCCTGCTAAGGACGCGAGCGTATAGTGGCGCGTCTATAGCGTGGCAACGGGCTGGGCGTGCCGGAGTGGGGGGGCACTGCTTGGCTGGGCTCTAGGAATGGGAACTCCCCTTGGGATTTTAGTTTGGGGTTCTTTTGCCTCTCTCTCAATTGCAGAGTACCCCGAGGCCTACAGGCGTAGGTCGGGGGGGAAGCTGGAAAGGTCCCTGCAGCTCCGCGGGTGCGTGGTTCCTCCAAAACCGGCCTCATCGTGGCTCTGGGCCACGCATTCGGATTCTGCTCAGCCCCTCCCGTGCTCCCAGCTGTACTGCGTCGTCTTTCTTCCCTGGGAGACAGCCCATGCTTCTCCTGATCTCCTGGCAGGCACTGCTGCTCCTTCCCCCTGTGAACAGAGTATGATGCCCAGTAGATAAAATACCAGGTCTAGTGGAAAGGTCTGGCTAAAAACCAGTAGTCTCTGCTAAAATTACCCTGGGGACCTGAGGAAAAGTTGAATTACCTGCATTTCTGGATTCCTCAGAAATAATGAGCGTACTTACTATGGGGAGAGGCTTGGCCTTGAGCATGCTTGCCTCCGTTTTGCCCACGATGGACAGTGTGTACTCTACATATTGCAAAACCTTTCAAGCTCCAAGAAAAGCAAATCCCCTTGGTGTTTGGTGGAGCACGGCATGCTGAAAGGGTTGTCAGGCATTGGAACAGGCTGCCCAGGGAGGTGGTGGAGTCCCCATCCCTGGAGGTATTCAAAAGACGTTTAGATGAGGCCCTAAGGGATACGATTTAGTGGGGGACTTGGTAGTGATAGGTTAATGGTTGGACCCGATGATCTCGGAGGTCTCTTCCAACCAGAACAATTCTATGATTCTATGATTCTATGCAAGACCAACGGTGCTGGGGCAGAGGAGAGGTCCCCCCTAAAAGGTGAAGCCCTTGTACCCAGGTGTGCTGCTTTCCTCTAGTCCCGAGCAACCTGCCCGAGGGACCTTTGGCAGACTGGGGCATGAATCCCGATTTTTTTCGGAGTCCCAAGTCAGTACTGAGATGCTGGGCCAGGCCAGCTAATGCCCCGAAATTCATTTTTACAAACTCTACCTTATGTTGTGACCTGCCATATTAATTTTCCAGATGATATGATTGTGGCTTTCA
The DNA here is from genome assembly GCA_009819775.1 of Phoenicopterus ruber ruber. Taxonomy (NCBI): domain Eukaryota; kingdom Metazoa; phylum Chordata; class Aves; order Phoenicopteriformes; family Phoenicopteridae; genus Phoenicopterus; species Phoenicopterus ruber. The sequence continues at coordinate 20,204,488 of CM020224.1, forward strand.
AATTGGAGAGCGCTTTGAGAAATATCACCAAACAGGCATGCTGCTGCTGCCATCTGTCTTTGAGCTGCTTCTGGGATCCCATTACTTGCTCTCAGCAGACGATCGTTATTGCCTTATTGAATTAGGAAGAAAAAAAATCCAGCGGCTTCTGAAATACTGTTTTCCATAACTAATTCCAGGTGCTAAATTCTCTTTGAGACCCAGGGGATGTGTTGAAATAATGCTTTATGCAGATCCTGGGTGTAAAGTTTTTGCAGGTCTGCCCGGCAAAGTCCCACGGTCCGATAGCTTTGAAGGACGTGTCGTCTGGAGGGCTCTCGACAGCTCCGGCACCACCGCATTAAGCGACCTCCAAGCCGTGCCGCTCCAACCAAGAGCCAACATCGGGCGCTACGTTACGTTTTGTGAGGAGTGAAGGCTTCACTGCCCTTCCTGATGGTTTTGGCCGGCTCAAGCTGCTGCCCCCAGTCCCCTTTTCCCGTGTCTTCCAGCTGCAGGCGCTTGCCCCGTGCCGCCCAGCCTGCATCCCACCGGGAAGCAGAGGTCTCAGCAGGGCGAGCCGCCCTCCCCGGGCGAGCGGGTCGCTGTGCAGCGACGAGCAGCATCCCCCAAGGACGCTGGCCATGCACGGTGTGCCCTCTCGCATCCCAACGCCTGCTGCGTGCCGACCTGCTTCTCCCTTTCCTCTCTCTGCAGAACGCCAGGAGCCAGCCCAGCCAGGCAGGGGGGTAACACCGACAGACGAGGCTGTGGGCAGATAAAAGCTTATGGGAAGGTGGTATTTATTTGGCTGTAAAATGTTTTTCCCCGTCGCACGGATCCTGCTGCTTCTCTCTTGCCAGCCAATCCATCCCTTATCTGCCCAATTTAAGGCGGTTTGGGTCTGATTGCTTGCGGTCGGCGCAGCTCCCGCTGTTCAGCTGGAGGTTTTGATGCACGGTACTAGAAAATCAGGAGCGAGACCTCTCCAGCTGAACACCCAAAACCGGAGGGAGCAGCGATCGCTCCTGCTGTCTCGCCCACAATAAATGCGCCGTAGATCAGAGTCGGTCCCGTGGCTGGTGATTACGCTCGAGTCGCCTGGGTTTGCAGCTGGGGCACGGTGACAAGAGTTACTGTTTCTCTCCAAAAATGGTTTCTAATTGGCATTGGAGCAAATCAAAGCGGGGTGAAATCGGCTTGAGCTGTGCAGTTTGCTCCTCCGTAGTTTCCTTGCTGTCTGTCTGGGCGCGGAGCGGTGCCGTTCCCTATAGGCGTTGCCTATCGCCCAGCCCAACGTGCTCCTTGGCGGCGGCGGCGGCAGCACCGGCGGAGGGGACCCGGCGCGGAGGTGCTGGGCGCGTTCAGCACCTACAGACGCTGTATTGACTATAGGGCTCCCCTAAGAAATGCTTTTATAGAAACTCTGTGCCTTTGCAAAACTGTCCTGCCGGAGGCGTGGGACGGCTGCCTGGAGATCGCTGTCTGGCGCAGCTGTGATGCTTTAATCAAAAATACGCTATTTACACGTAAGAGAAGCTTTTTTTTTTGCCTGACAAGTTAGTTTGAGGTTTCATTAACCGCTGCGGGAGCAGACCGAGTTGTCGGCTGTGATGGCGTGGACGGATGCCCTTGTCGAGGAGCTCTTAAACGCTTTGTTCAAATGAGCAACCTGATTTATTCCTGTGGTATTTATTGCTTGGGTTGCGTGCGCCGCGGTGTCCAATACATCTCCGTCTCTCTTTCCGTCTTCCCTCCGCAGCCCCTGGTGCTAGAGGCGTTGCTGGAGCTCAGCAGTGGGAGCGCTGCCTCGGCAAGGGGGCTGCTCCCCGTGCGCCGCAGGGTGCGATAGCCGACCGCCTGGGCGTTCAAGGGCTAAAGGCAACCTTAAAATAGCATTTGACAGTGGCGTGTTTGCACAAAAAGGGTGTTTGCGAGAGAATTCTTGCAGGGTTCTTCATTTTGTTGTTGTTGTTGTTTGATTTCTTTTTTTGTGTGTGTTTGTCCCAAAGCTGCTGCTGTTTGGAGATCTTTCAAAAATATCTAAGAAGCCCAAAAAGGCGGAGGAAAGATTTGCTGCTGGGATATTTTTTTTAAACCGAGTGATTTCGATTTGAAAGTTTTTCTCTTCTCTAATAGTTTCCAGTTTTGAGTTCCCCTAATTGGGTAACTTTATATTTCGGCTTGGGTGACGATAGAGGAGGCAGCCTTTCGGGCAGCAGGATTCTTTCTGATTAAGAGTTTATTCACCTTTCCGGGGTGTATCAGTTTAGATCTCCATGTCAATAACGACTTTAGATCAGCGAGGAAAAAATCCTGATTTGAATGACCAATTTTAATCTTGCTTTGCAATTAGCAGGTTTTTTGAAGGCGGGGTGATTGCTATTGCAGACTGGCTCGCAATTAAGTATCCCCTTCTTAGAGGGTATATAATGGCTATAAAAACCCCATTAACGGTGATGTGGCTTTACAGGTATCTGTTCAAATTCTAATTGCTGGTGGATTTTTGTGTTGGAATTGGTATATTTTACTTAGTAGATGGTGACTTGTGAGCTGGGCGCCGATGCGTTTGGATGGGAATAGGAGGTCCGACACAGAAAGTCTACTGTCGTTTATTAAAATAGGCAGCTGGTGCCCGGACAAGCTGTTTCGGGGGTTCGTGGCCGCACTTGTAGGCCCGTTTCAGGCAGCAGGGCCACCCGAGTGGGTCTCCCCAGAAGGCGGCGAAAGGGGAGGTGGGTCTGGGGGCGGGTGGTCTGTAGGCTGCTTTGATGGGACCATGCCAGGCTGAGCCCCTTTCATAGCACGCCGTCCTCCAAAGCTGCCCGAGCAGCTCCTAGAAATGCTCCAAAACCGCACCTGGAAACGCAGAAAACCATGGATTCGGTCTGAAGGCCACAGCGATGCCGTGGAGCCCCAAGGGAGATGAAGACCAAGAGTTCTGCAGCGCAAAGTTGGTGGCCAGTCACCTCTAGGAGACGTGTTGCACGTTGTGGTCTTGGTGCCGGACGTGCTCCCCCAGACAGACGCCTTCAGCAGGGCAGCGGGCCGGAGGCTGGTTTTGCTGAATAAAATAGCTGCTGGTCAGTGTTTGCGGGCTGTAGGATGGCAAGTCATAGACTTAGACCGCAAGGAAGATTTAGGTTCGTATTTTGGGAACATTTTCTAGCAGTGAGGATGGTTAAACCAAAGCCCCTTTATTTCCCCCTGGCGCTGTAAATCCACGGGTGATGGGAAGTTTTAAATTAGGCAAAGATCTGTCGGCAGCGATGCAGGCTTGTTTGGTCCTGCCCGGCGCAGAGGATGGAGCCGAGGCCCTTGCAGCCCTCTCCCTGCTGCTGCAGGACATCGGGGCGAAATCCCGAAGCCTTTAACATGGGTTTGTTGGGACGAAGCAGCAGCGTAAATGAAGTGCAGGCGCGGGAGCATCTGTTGGAAAGAGCGGGGCAGGGAAAGGCAGCAGTTTTCAGCGCTCAGCGCTGCGGTTCGCTACCCCTCCGCGTGGGAAGGGGGCTGCCTGGGACGGCTTCGTCACAGGTTTGGGATTAACCCTCCTTCTGGACGCTTTCCAGGTCCCTCTCTTGGATCTATCTTATCCGAGCGTGGTGTATCCTGGCTGGACGGGACCTGTCCTCCCCCCAGCAGTCCTCCTTTCCCTGCCTCCTCCGCGAGGTCCCCAGTGCCGTCCGCCCTCCGGTGCACCGCGTCCCGTGGGGCTTCGCCGCAGCTCTCGAGCTTCCTCACGATCCTCTAATGAAATTCCTGGAGCGACCGGTCCAGCCAGCTCCTGGGGAGGGCTGTGCAGGACACCCAGCCGTGTCCGGACCGAGGGGGATGTGCTGCGCCTGTCTCCTCCCAGGCGCACGTCTGAACTGTAATTTGTCCGATATTTGCGTCCTCTGAGCAGCACGATACCCCCCCCGAAGGTACGGGCTGTCCCAGGGGCTTCAGGCAAGGCCAGACCTGCCTTGGGCAGCCCGTGCTGTCGCTCCTTCGGCCGGCGCGTGGTAAAGCCGGGGTGGCTCAGGATCACGGCATCCGCTCGCTTCTCCTTTGCTGCGGCCGTAGATTTGTGTTTCGTAGACTGTGTGGCTAGCTGGATTATACATTATTCATAGCAGGGAACTTATCGTGTTTATCTGGAATAATTGAGCAATTAAATCTGTTTAGGTATGTAAAAAGATTGTGCAACGGCTTGTCTATCTTCAGGCCTTAAATTCTCCAAGAGCATTTATTACGTATTTAATCCAGAATAATAAAAAAAAAAGAAAGACGGAAAATACATTCTGCTTTGATGCATTGATCCACTCCAGTATGTTCGTTTGCAGAAGTTGTCCGCTCCAGCGGCTTCGCTCATAAATACGTATTGGCCCAGGATAAACGAGACCTAACCTGGCTCCTCCAGTCTGGAGAAAACGTGAGGCCGTAACACCTGGTCTGTGACTGTCTCTGAAAATGCTTTAGGTTATTTACGTTAGCCCCAGGATTGTCTTTATTGTTTAAAACCAACCGTCCCAGATGCTTTGTGCTGGGCCACAGGATCGCGGTCCTCTCTGCCCTGACCGCTGCCGTGCCGTGCTCGGGTGGTGATGCTGCCAAGGCAATGCCAAGTTTGGGCCGTAAAAGGACCTTCAAATATTCAAGGCTGTTTGGTTTATTCCCTGAGCTACAGGCATTATCTCCTATTGCTGTAATTGTCCAGGATTCCCAAAGGAGCCAGAAACTCACGGGCACGGCTGCAACAGGGCCGGCTCACAGCAGAAACGCGGAGCCACGCAGTAAGTGAATAAATGTGGAGCCGTGCAGTAAACGAATGATGGTTTTATCCTGTGTTACCAATAGGAAGCTGGGCTGCTTTTAAATTAACCTGTTGTAAGTCTATTTCTCGAGAGCAGCCTACGCTCTTTATAGCATTACAGCTGTGAATTGCGTCCCTGCTGTACGTGGTCGCCACTTTGCACCCAGAGGAGCCCCAAGGCCTCATGTATTTCTCTGCTTTGGGCAGAAGATACCGGTGAATGGAAAGTTTTGAGCTCCGCCGCTCCCTCCCGGGCTGTTATTTTAGTTCTGCGGAAGACAGTAAGTGAGCAGGACCGGAGGCTCCTGTGACTCTGGACGTCCGTCCTTCGGCTGGCGGCAGGGCACGGGAGCAGCAGCAAAAGGCGGAGCGAGCCATTAGGCTTTCCGTGACCCAGAGGGCTCGTGTGGAAGTCCCGCGTTACGGAGCGGGAGGGACCGGGGGCTGCACTTAGAGCCCATCGGCGTGCAAAGCTCGAGAGGTTAAAACCTGGGGGGAGCTCTTTGCGACCCTCCCTGACCGAGCCCAGGGGACGGCATCCTCTGCGCGCGTACGGGCGTCCGAACCTTTCACGCGCTCCCGCGGGCAGGGAACAAAGGCTGTCTAAACAGGAGCTAGCGAGGCAGCAAATCGCGCAAGAAACCTTCCCTAATGAACTGGAAGGACTTGTCCCCTCGCCTCGGGCGGCCGCACTGCCGGCGTGCTTAGCTAGGCAGCGCCTTGCTTTGGGGGGGGGGGGACCCGCGCTCCGGGGGGAGCAGAGGAGCGGCGCTGGGTCTGGCGCTGGAAAGGTTTCCTCCCGCCCATCCGTTTCTCTCTGCCAGCGAGGGCGAGCGGCGAAGAGGGGGATGCTCGCGCTTCCCGAGGGGCTAGCAGCTCGAGCGGCGCCTTAGCCACGGGGGTGCCACTGGGGGAGCGCCGTCCCGCCTGTGACGGTGGATCAAGGTTAGTTGCAAAGCTCTGCGGCGCGCCATGATTTTCTTCGAACATTTGCTTCGTCTCCGCGTTGGTGGCTGCGTGGTGTGGGTGAAGATCGTCTGAACAGCGGGGTGCAGGAGCTGGAGGCTGCCTTTAAAACCCAGCGGGTCTGCAGACCCTCGTGTGGGTCTCCTGATGCCCTTGGGGAGAGGAGAAGACTTGCTCTAGCAGCCTTCGGTTAGTTGGGGGAGTGCTAACTAGAGACAAGGAAACTGGTTAAGAAGTGACTAATAGGATGAAATGGCACTGGCTTGTTCCACAGCTCGATTCTCTGGACAAACGTGGTTTCCCATCTGTTGTTTGCAGTGAAGGAGATGAGTTTGGGGGCTGGTTCCTCTTGCTCGCCAGCAAGCGAGCAAGTTGATTATTTTCTGGCAAGCATTAGCAGGATGATTACTGACGACTTCGGTGGCTTCCCCTTCTGGGCAGGAGTGCTAAGGACTAGATTTTATTTGTATTGAGGTGTTTGAAGATGAAGATGAGCATAAGGTGGCCTTTTTCAGAAGTGTCTCGGTGACCAATTCCCCTGTCGATTAAGTGCCGAAACACTCCTAATTGCGCAGTTCCTCTGGAGCCCTGGGTTCTCCTCAAACTGTGCTTTGGATTTGGACGAGGAAGCTTCAGCCCACGCTGCCTGCGTGTTTGCATCCGCCTCCTCTCCACCTGGACGCACACGTGAATTTTGCTGATGTCTTGACACGCAGCACGGCCGCGGACACGCGACAGCTCCTGCACCCTGGGCCGCTCACGGTCCTCCGGAGGTGCCCGAGGAGACTTCATCTCCTGAGGGTATCCGTTCCGCGCCGGTCAGACCCCGGCTGGTACGCCGCGTTGCAGCCTCCCACGGGATGCTTTGCAGGCTTCTCGTTCCGCTTGCACGCAGGCCGTGTGCTGATCCAAACAGGGGCCGCTTTCCTACCCTCAACGCGTGAGCTTTGCGGCAAGCTGTCCCTGCGCTGCCGCGGGAGAAATCGGCAATAGTTCTGCTTTAAAAAACACCCCAGACTTCAGAATAAGACCTATATATTTGTATTTGTCGTACGCTCCACCAGCCAGTCTGAGAAGGTGTGGGAAGCCTTCTCCACGCGGTACCTTTACCTTTTTTTCATGCATCAGCAGCATTTCCAGGATTTGCTGAGCTTTCCCTGCTCCCCTACAGCCATTCCCGCCTCCTGCCTTCCCAGCAGCGTCCCAGCTCCCCGCCGCAGCTTGCCGTTCCCTCTCTTCTCTAGCTGAGGGCTGCCTTCCAGCGCTGCCTCTTCTCTCGGATCAGGAGGTTGCTTTGATTGCAGGGTACGTGGCGCTGGCAGATTTCGGCGTGACAATGTAAAATGCAAGACGTTGCCCCCCCCGGAGAGCTCCTCTAGCGCGGATCCGGGAGGCGCGGAGGGGAAGGGATGTTTCGCTGACTGGCTGATTTCGTGAGGCGACAGTTCTTCGTCCGCAGGCAGAGCGGGTGAAGGCACGTAAGGACACCCGCAGGCAGGTCGCTGGCGGCACTTGCGGCGCTGGGGACAGGCCAGGCTGTTGCAGCGTTCCTCGGGATAAGCCAGTAGCACCCGTTAACGAAACCCTTCTTCGTCCAGCAGCGATCTTGGCACCGAGCCTCCCTATTAGCCCGATTAACGCAGTACCTTCGTTACCCAGTTCCAGCTTTGGTTATTTTTATACTCATGTAGTTCTGGGTGTGGCGGTGCCCGCGAAAGGCGGGGGAGGGAGCTGGGACCCTGGCCCTGGGGAGCATCTCCTGGGGGTTGCCTTCAGGAGAGGTGGCTCTGGGGCAGGTGCCTGCTCGGGGCTCTCGCAGGCGAAGAGCTCCTGCCGAAGGCTCGCTGTCTTGCTCTTCCCAAACGCGCGTTTTTCAGGGTTTCCAGTTTTGTAGAATATTAAATACGCGTGTTTTGGGCAACTTGAAGAAAACCCACGCTCCTTTTCTCCTCTGATTTCCCATGAACTTGGCTTCTTGTTTTTCAGCTAGTTGTGCACCCCGTTGTCTCACGCCAGAGGAGGATGGGTTGTATCTTCTGCTGAGCAAAGCTCGTTTGCTCCGTCCTGTTCACAGTGGTCTACCTTGGATGGGACTGACCACACTTGACTGGAGATGACTTGGGAGCTATTCTTCCCAGCCTAAAATAATCCTTCAACACAAGTCAGATGGACCGTGCTCCTCAAGCGCCCGACGGCCTCCTCTGCCGCAGGGTCACGTCGCTGGCAAGGTCCGATGGCTTTGGCTACAGTGAGGTGTCGTAAACGGGTGGAGCTGGTGAGGAACAGTCTCAAGCCTCCAAAGTCTTAAATATGGTCATCTAATGCTCTCCTGTTCTTTTGGGGTTTATTATTTTTCTGTAGCAGGAGAGCATCCTGGGTGACCTCCAAACGGTCCAAAATAACCAACCCTCAGCAAAGACAGAATTATTCTTCATTATAATCCTAAATCTTGGCTTGAAGAGATCTCAGCTGTTCAATTAAGAAGCCTTTCTCCTTACAGCTCATTTTAAAGCTTCTCCTGTCTACTGCAGCGGCTGAACTCTATACTTAGGATACTTTTAGAGCTGTATTGTCTTACCTCAGGAGAACAAAACAACCCGCACATTACCAGCGCTCCCTCGCATCTCCTGGTAACGAAGCCAGGGGACAGGCTGTTTCCACGTAGTTTCCTAAAATAGGTGGTGGTAGAATAACTTTAGAAGCCTTCTAAACTCAAGCTGCCTCTGTCGTTTCAGATCATTTTCAACCGGGTGCTTTTCTTGGTGTTTTTCTAGAGGGATCGGTAAGCTGCAGCGCACAGGGATGCTTTTTGGTGCCCCGTACGTACCTGTGCAAAACCCCGCTCTCCTGCACTGCACCCCTCTGCAGAGGGTCAGGATCTGGCCCGCCGTGCACGTGCCCATCTGTAATTCTTACCGGTGTTTAAATCTGCACTGGGCGCAGCCGACACGTGCTACGGATATTCCTGCCTGCGATTTTTCTTAAGAAAACGCTGATTTGAAAGTTCTCATTCCTAAGGGGATTTGCAAGTGCTCCGCGCTCGCGGCTGCGGGACGGCGTCGAGAGGGGGAGGCCCACCTGGCAGCGGCGACCCCACGAGCGCCGCAGGTTGCAGACCCCTCTGCGCGTTGGGGAAGAGCAGGATCTGGGAAGGGGGGTAGCGGAATAGGCTGGGGTGTCGCGGGGGTGGGAAGGGTGAGGCTGGGGGTCGTGGGCGCGCTGGGTGCTGCGTGCGGGGCTGGGGCAGGTCAGGTGCGGATGCAGACGTACCCAGCGTCCGTAAAGACTGGATGGTTCAAACTTTCAAAGCTATTAAGGTCAGTGTGGGTATAAAATACCCTATAGATGAAAGGCCTGCAAGCTTTACCTCCCTGAGTCTTCTGCTGAGCCCAACAGCACGTGTATAATTTGCTTTAATGGTTAGAAACATCTGCTGTTAAAAGTGATGCTTAATATATTTGGCTTCCATTTCCAGTCATTAGTTCTTTTTATGCCTTTTTCTGCCTAATTAAGAACCTTTTAGTACCTGGTATTGTTTCCCCTGAATGTGCTGCTATGTCGTAATCAAGTCACTTCTTAATCTTCTCTTTGATAAACGAAAAAGATCAACCTCTTTAATTCTCTCATTTCAGACATTTTCTGCATCCCTAGAATCGCTCTTACAGATCCGGTCTATATCTCCCGCAGTGTTTTACTAATCTCCTTAAAATGTCGGAGTGGAACCGCTGAGGGCTCTGGAAGGAGTCCCTCGCTGCTGGAAGAGGAGGCTGAGCCACCTCCTCACTCCTACCTCCAGCTCCGGGCTTCCCGCACGGAGCGAGCGCGGGTTTGCCAGGCAGCAGAGACTCGTCTTCATCGATACGGATCGTTTTACCAAAATCTGCCGTGTGTGAGTGGCGTTAGCCATAGTGAGATGCTTCAGCAGTGGTGAATCCTTGTTGTCTCCCAGATCAGCCGGGTAACTAGTCCGAAATCCATTTAGCATATTCACTGTTCGTATTTTATAGTGCTTTTTTTTTGTCAGCATGGCATGCGTTACTGGGTCAAAACACCTTTTGGACATCAAGGATATTGCTTCTGTGCATTGCTAATATCGAACGTGCAGAGAATTAAATCAGGTTTGCTTGCCGCGCCCCGTTTTCCCTAAAACCACGTTGACTGGCGTATACACGTGCCCGTCAGTTCTCTGCCGCGGGAATCCGGCGCTGTCGCCCTTGGACAGACATCTGTCTGGCTGTCCCCTTCAGGCCATACCTTCTTGGATATTCAAGCAAAAGACTCTTCCAGTCTTCTAAAACTTCCTCTTAAAAATGAACATCAGCACGCAGCAGTTTTCTTAGCTCTCTGAGATCTCTTGGATGCAAAATTATTCCGATCTGCCAAATTTAAATATCTTCTGGTGCTGGTAGATGTTGTTGAATGTTCTTCTCGATTGCTAATAAGTTGGAAATGCTTCATCCTCGTAATGAGTGTTATCCTGCTTCTTCCCAAATGTTCGAGGACAGTAATTACAGCACTTCTGCCGTATCAGTCTCATTAACAGCTTTCCCATCTCCACCCGGCGATGAACCTCTGTCCTTTCTAGGATGGCCTTTGTCCCTAATACCCTTGATCAATCCTTCCAGCTGCTCCCAAGAGACTCCTCCCGAAGCTCCTTTGTTTTCCTACGATTTAAGCACTTCGCAGCTTCTCGGTTGACATCCCGAGCTCCGATACTTGCTGATTTTCTATTTCTAACGGTGCCCTTCGTTTTGCACAGCAGCCACCTTCACTTTTAGCTGGCCTCGCTCGCCCCATTGAGGCATCAGTTTGGTTTCAGAGCTAGTATCCGCATCCCCGTTTTGTTTGTATTTTTCGGTGTTTCCCCAGGCAGCTTTCCTGGGGTGAGGGAGGTCAGCGTGCTCTGAGCGGCCGGTCCCAGGCTATTCAAGAGAGCGCAGCTTTACCTCCCCTTATTTTAGGGTGTAACGGTGACTTCAGTATTCCCCGAAGGTGAGTTGCCACTAGAGTTTTCAATAATTTGGGGGTTTTCTCTTCTCATCAACAGATGTTTTGTTTTGCTAGTTACCCAGACCGTTAGCAGTGATAAAGAAGCAATAGGATAAATTACTCTTTTCCTATTCTTGCCCCTATTTCTGTACTGTTTTCTGAGCATCTTCCCCCTGCGTGACGAGTCTGCAGGCAAGAAGAGGAGCGCTTAGAGGACAGCGATGCAATGCAGCCGAATAGTCCACCGTGTCATCTGTTTCTGTGTCTTATTTGCCCAGTTTTCCACCAAATCAAAACTTTCGGGGTTGGATTAGTAAAGATTTACGCCCAGGCTTTTCCTTCCTCCTTTCTCTTTCTTGGAGGAAGGATCTTTGGCAAGACAACTTGGCCCTTCCTCTTTACTGTCTTCCCTCCAGAATCCTTCAAGTCGCCTTTGATCCGTGTAATCCACACGTCGTGTCATCGGTTGCATCAGTGGAGGCTGGTCAGGCAGTTTGTGATAATCCCGACTAAATGTACATTTGAAGTGCTTGCTCTGGGGACGCAGCGCCTTGCCTCGCCGCATTCCCCGCAGCTTTCTCCTGCCCCTCAGGACAGCCGTCGCGCAGCCGTCGCTTACCAAGTCACCAAGAGCAGTTGGATGGTTCCTGTCCCATCTGAAAGCCCTCTGGCTTTTTTCTGTCTCGGTCGCGTAAGCCAGGTTTGTTGTGGAAAGCGAGAAAGCTTCGAGAATCACGGCCCTGAGCTCGGGAAGATCCCGGTGGGCTTGTCCACGAGCCGCGTGCAGTTGGCGTGGCCGTGGGATGCAGGGAGAGTGGCAAAGTGTGTTTCCTATTCCAGAAAATAAGCTAAACCTCGTGCCAGGCTGCAATAAATACAGACTATACCAAACCAGGGGTGCGGAGCGTGTCCCTTGCTGCGTACCTTGCGGTCGTGGTCCCTTACGATCTAGATGCAAACAGCCCCGATGCGGGTCTGGGTAGATCCCCTCTTCCCTCAATTTCCACCTCGCCGGAGGGTCTTAAAGTGCGGGTAAGGAGATTACGTGGAAAGGGAAGATTTGCATTTCTCGGATACTGGGAACTTTGCGGGGAGAGAGAACCTGAATAGAAAGGATTGGTTCTTCCTTAATCGGAGCTGATGGGGACGGCGGGTAAAGCTGATGGGATTTGGGGAGTCGCTCTCCTGAAATAGAATAGTGGGAAGAGATTCCAGGGGATGTGAAAGCAAAAATAACACGGGGAATTCTGTATGTCAGAAGAGAGACAGCAAAACCATAAGAAATCATAAAAACTAAAGCAATATTTTCAGGAATAAAATATAACGCAGCTCATTTGGAATGGCTTGGAGAAACAACGATGTAACGCAAAATTGCGGGGGAAAAATTGAGGCTGCTTTTCACTCCGCTCCGAGTGAAATACTCGAGCGGAGGCTGGCGGGGATAGCGGCGTGGGAGCTCAGCAAGCGCAGCGAAGGCTGAGCGGAGCACAGAGCCGATACGCAATCAGGCTGGAGAGGTGATGGGAAGAGCTTTGCCGGAGACCAAGGCGATGCAGAGCTCTCTGCCACCCGGCGAGCCAGCCCGGTGCTGGGCAGGGAGCGGCCGGGGCGCAGCGGGCAGGTGGAGGTTTGCTCGGGCACCCCGCTTTAATTTTAATCCGTCCTTCCTAGTTGATCTGAATTTTCTCTGTTTCAAAAAGTTTGTTATTCGAAGGCTGGGCTTTGAGAGCCCTCCTGGGAGCAGACCTGTAAGGGGGGGTTCAGGGCACATCTGCCTCCCCTTTCGGGGAATCGCCATCCTGTGCCATCGCAGGACCTGCCGAAACACCCGACGACCTCTCTGCAGGCAGCTCCTGTGAGCAGGATGAGGTTAAAACGTGTCTGTGGTTGGAGTGCAGGGGGAAAAACCCCGTGGCCAGGTTATGAATTGGTTGTGCAGCACCCGTGCCTCCAGCTGCGGGGCCGAAAGGCCACTCAGACCTGGAGACGTGGGGCCGGGCAAGGAGATGGGGCGGTTAAAGTCTCTGCAGCGGGGATGAAGCCGAGCCTTAGAGGTGATCCAGAACACTAGGATGAAGAGATGGCTCCTGAAATGAAAGGAAAATCCATGTCTCGTGCGGTGCGTGGCGGCCCATGGGACGAGCAGCCCCGGGAGGGCGCAGGGGCTGGGAGCTGCCGGGTGCCGCAGCCCGGGCCGGGCGCTGGGTCCCCCTGTCCTGGACGCTGCTCCGTTTTGGGGCAATGGTCTGCTCCTTTTTGCCACCTTAGTTGCTTGTCTCGGAGAAATCTTTTGCAGGCAAACCCGGTTGTCCTGCTGACTGTGCTATATATTAATATTTGCACCGCCGCTGAGCATCCTGGGGATTCCTCGTATGGGAAGGCTCCCAGCTTTCATACAGCCTCTTTAATTAACTTAATTCAGACATTAGCGTGTCACAGGGAACGTCTCTCGAGGGGGGAAGTCTTTCATTTATCACCACTTAGCCAGGGAGCATTATGCTTTTCATTTGCATCCAAAAGTTCATCATGGTGACAGTGAAAATTAACCGTTTACTCCCCGGCCGGCACTTTGCCTGCCCGGCGGCGCAGACGCATCGCGCGAGGAGAATCCGCTCCCTGCTGTCCCTTACGGGCTGGGGTGCCGAATTTTGGGCTGGGATATCACAACCGCCGCACCGATTCCCAAAAAGCCATCTCTGCTGGCCCTGGGGAAGCATCAGACGTAGCACAGCGGCTTTTCCTCCGGGAAGTACCCGGCGGCAGCCGGCAGCGTGCTGGCGCTGGGGAGCATTGCGGTTGTGCACGCGCGTTCGAGCAGCGTCCCTCTGTAGAGCCGCGCTGGACCTCCTGCCGGCCCTCTGCTCCTGCCTGAGGGGCCCGGGCTGTTTGCCGTGCTAGCTCTGGTCACCAAGCGGGAGGAAAAAAATGGGCTTTAGGGAGGCGGTGGGGCCGGGAGCCCCCGGCAAGGCCCCTCTCCGCCGGGAGAGGCCCGCAACGCGCTGCCCGCAGGCGGCAGAGCCTCGTGGCTAGCAGGAGCTTTACAGCAGAAGCCTTGGAAGCAAACCGACGCTAATTAAAGCTTGCTTTCGCGCCGGCGCGTCGCGCCGTGGGTACCTGTGACAGATGGGGTCTGTTCGCCCTGGCTGCGAGATGCGTTTCGTGAAGACCGTGGTACTGATGTTTTTCAGGGGATGGTGGCTTGTCCCTATAGCTCCATAGGGCTTGTTTAGGGGAGCCGGAGGGTGGCTGGGGCTGCCTGCGGGTGGCTGTAGCCGGCCCGCCGCTCACTGCCCGTGTCCTCTCCTTGTCTCGCAGGTGAAGGAATGGTTGTGTTTGAACTGCCAGATGCAGCGGGCGCTGGGGATGGACATGACCACCGCTCCTCGCTCCAAGAGCCAGCAGCAGCTGCACTCTCCTTCGCCGTCCCCCTCCCACTCCCCCGCCAAGCACCCGCCGCCCCCGGGTGCGGATAAGTCCCCGCCGGCCGCCCGCGCCCTGCAGCCCGAGCCACCCAAACCTCACCCCGTGCCGCCGCAGAGGGAACCGCACGGCCAAGGCCAGCCAAAGCCTCAGGAGGCGGCCAGGTCCTCCCCACAGCATCAGCAAGCCAAGCCTTCCTCCTCCGAGCAGAGAAAGACAACGGGAGATGCGGGGGCAAAGCCTGCTGCCCCGGCCCCCGGGGCTGGAGCTCAAGAGCAGCCCCAGGAGGGGCTCACAGGGAAGCTCTTCGGCTTCGGGGCGTCCCTCCTGACCCAGGCGAGCACGCTCATGTCCGTCCAGCCAGAGGCCCCCCCTCCGAGCCAGCCGTCTCCTGGCAAAGTGCCTCCAAAAATCGTCTTCAGCGATGCCAGCAAAGAAGCTGGTCCCAAAGCCCCGGGGGCACAGGGCCGGGCTGGTGCCGCAGCGGCCGCGAAGCCGAGCAAGCCGGAGCAGGGTGTCAAGCCAAAGGAAGTGCCGAAAGCGAGGGTCTCGTGCCCCCTCTGCAAGGCGGAGATCAACGTAGGCTCCAGCGAGCCCCCCAACTACAACACCTGCACGACCTGCCGGCAGCAGGTCTGCAACATGTGTGGCTTCAACCCCACGCCTCACCTGGTGGAGGTAAGGGGGCTGGCGGGGGCGGGCGCCTTCTGATCCGAGGGTCAGTGCTCTCTCCTCAGTTAAAATGGAGAAAAGATGGTGTGTTTTCCTTCAGAGGTTTAAAAAAGCCTTTAAGAACCTTTTGAAGCCAAGTCCCTCCTGGGGGAAGCCCCAGGGCTGGAGGCCATGGTCCTCCACCTCTTGGCAAAGACATGGATTTCATATGTATACGCTGATTTCATGCTGGCTCCACGCGAGGAGCAGAGCAAGGGGTGGCCGTTGTTTGGGGCACCTCCAGCAGCGATGTGGAGACATCCGCAATGCTGTTTGGATGGGAATTGGCTGGGTCTCTTGCAGCCTGCCGAGACGGAGTGCAAGGAGAGGAGAAGGGAGGTTGAGGTGGTCCGAGGTCCACCTAGTCTCACCAACTGTAGTCGGGGAGGTCTCTGAATTGTTGTCATGCCCATCCAGATCATCTTCCCGAGCACCAAAAGGCACCTTAGCCAAGTCTAGCTACCAATGCCTGGAGAGGAGGGTGGTGCAACTGGGGCTCAGCTGGAGCATCCTCCTACCCCTTCCACCTTGGTAGCTAGGGAGGGAGATCTTCCAGACCCTTGGAGAAGGCCTCTGTTAAAGTCTAGATCCTCTCCCCCTCCTCTACAGGTGATTTGAGACCCTTACGAGAGGAGGCCCAGGGCTTTCTTCTGGAACTGCTGCATCTCGCAGCCAGTAAGACACAAAACCGATAGCATCAGCACATGGAAAAGTTAATGGGAACTTTAAATGACCAGAAGTAGGATTGCTAATCTTGGCTCCGTTCCGTGGCAGATAATTACATTTTATGTCCCTAGCTCCTCCCTGCAGTTTCAATTACACCCAGTAATTTTCTCCTCTTCCTGAAGCTGCTGCTGTTCACGGTCACGTTGGCGGTGGAGGAGAGCTGCTCTCCCGGCACGGCGCGCATGTGTGGAGGTGTAAACCCGGCAGCTGGCCGCCTCCTTGTCCGTAATGCCGTTTGCAACGGAAACGCTCTGCTCGTTGCTCCTGCCGCTGCTCCCTTCCTACCCGGAGGGCTTGGCTGAGAACAGGAGGTGTCCAGGTGTTCGGTCCCTTGGGCAGGGCTGGAGCCCTGCGTTGGCGTGCCCTTGGGCGGCGATGTGTTTCAGGCTATGGAAAGCTCCCGCGTTGGTGAAATGGCTTTAACGTGCTCCCCGTGGCACCCGCTTGTCAATTAATTAATTAGAGAATTAATTTGGGGTTGGGTTGTACCTGATAACATGGTCGTCCTGGTTTCATCTGGGATGGAGCTCATTTTCTTCCCAGTAGCTACTGTGTTTTGGATTTAGTATGGGGTTTGGTATGTGAGGAATGCTGATAATACACTGATGATGTCGGTTGCTGCTAAGCGATCGAGGACGTTTTCCAGCTTCCCAGGTTTTGCTAATGTGCAGGTGCAAAAAGCTGCGGGGAATAGCCAGGACAGTTGACCCAAACTGGCCAAAGAGAGTGTTCCATACCATAGACGGCATGCACGGCGTAAGTCAGGGTCGGCTGGTGGGCCAGGGGCCTTTCGTTCGTTCGTGTTTTCGCTCGTTCATTCGGCTGTTTGTTCCCTCACTCGCTCTCTCCGGAACTTGCAGTTCCGAGATGGCTGCTGGGGAAATCGCTGTGTGTTCCGAGACGGCTCTCGGGCTCACTCCGCGGTCGCTGCTCGGGACAGGCCGTACGGGCATCGGGTCCTTGGGTGGGGAGAAACTGCGTCGTTCATTTTATATATTCTATTATCATTACATTTTGTCATTATTATTATAATTTTCCTTACTCTCCTGGTGAGCTGTCTTTGTCTCAACCCGTGACTTCTCCTTCCCCTCCGATTCCCCTCCCCACCCCCCTGGGGAGGGGGCAGCGAGCGAGCGGCCGCGCGGTGCTGGGTTACGGCCGGGGTGGAACCACGACAGCGCCGCTCTCTGCGGGTACCGCGGGAAGGCGACCTCTCCCCAGCGCTTGTCTCCAGGGTCGCGAGCCGACGCCTGAGATTCAATTTCAGATTCTGAAGGCTGGGCTCTGCCTTGGCTCCCGCAGCTCTCGGGTCAACGCCTTCAGACACCCTTGGCAAACTCGCCCTTGCGCGTACGTCTGTCGGAGGGTTTCCTGCCGCTGCTCATCGCTGCGATAGCCACGTGCCTTCGCGTGAGTGCAGACCCACAGCGAGGTCCCACCCGGGCTTTGGGGTGTCTTGGGTTTTGTTTCCCTTTACGCAGCATCATTATCCCGCTCGGAATAGATGGGTTGGTTTACAGGTTTTGGGTTTTTTTTTTTTTAAGAGTTGAGGAAGAAATGCAACACTTGAGCTGTGAACGTCCTCAACAAAAACCTTCTGAGAATAGGAAAACATTGCAAGTTCTGTTAACGCAGTCGGGCTTTAGGTTTGCTTGATCTTCTGAGAAAACCGCCCTGTGGTCTGATCCTCTTTTTGTCCGTAGCTCACATGAGCTCGTCCCAAGCCCCGAGATCCACACGGATACCAGACCTCGCTCTGTGAAGTAGCGAGGCTTGATCCCTTAATTGCTTTATGAATTAGGGCCTTGGCTGTAAGCTGCCCGTGGAAGTCGCGTGAAAGCTCATGAGGGGGTTTGAGCCCGGGTCTGGTACACGCAGAGGAGGGCGAGGTGCGGGCGAGACGGGCAGCACCCGCCGAATGTGCCGCTGGAGCCTGGGCAAAGCCTTCACCCCCGGCTTCGAACCGCGAGAGT
Organism: Phoenicopterus ruber ruber; assembly: GCA_009819775.1. Lineage (NCBI taxonomy): Eukaryota > Metazoa > Chordata > Aves > Phoenicopteriformes > Phoenicopteridae > Phoenicopterus > Phoenicopterus ruber. The sequence goes on from CM020224.1 coordinate 20,222,050, forward strand.
CGCAGGGAGGGAGAGGGCGTGGGCCACGCTGGCCCGGTTTTTGGAGGAAGGATGGAGTTTTGCAGCAAAACAGCGCTAAAAGAACGTGTTTTCTGCAAATACGGTTGTGTCGTCACTGCGGGCCGTTGAGGCTTTGTCACGGTGTTGTCGGGGGGCTGCGCGTGGTTGCAAGGTTTCATAGCAAAACTGTGTAACCGTCTTGGGAGGGGAAAAAACCCTAAATCATGTTTGCATCCTCGTGCGGGACAAGTATTTTCGCCAACGAGCAATGAACTTGCGCTGAGGGAGACCGCCCTCCTTGTGTCGGTGCGGGCTGTCGCAGCTCGGCGGGAGCGTCACTCAGACTGACACTGGGGCTCGTTGGGGGGCTGGGTGACCCCCAGTAGCACGATGGGAGCCGGAGGGCGCGCTGGCCGCACCGCTTCCCTGGGGACCCCGGCTCCTTGGTGGCATCACGCGTAGTGCTGAGGGTGAAGAGCGTCCTTGCACCCGCTCACCCTAGTGCTTTAGCACGTGCTGACTTCCAGATTCATCGCGGCGGTTGAGGAACAGTCCCCGCAAGTGGCCGAGGTGGATCTGGGAGGGAGCATGGGGCCAGAGCAGATCTTTGGGAAGGGGCCGGGGAGGTACAGAGGAGCTGCACGCTTAGAGAGACCCCGTGGGATGCACCAGCCTGCCCGCGGAGGTCAAACCGTGCTAGGCTGTTGCACGCCGCTGGAAGCAGAGCTCTTGCCAGACGTCCGTGCGTGTTTCTGCCCTGTGGATGGGCGACCAGCGCGATGTGACAGGTCCCAACTAGCCGGACACACAGGCAACCTCAGGAGGGGCAACTGGTCAAACCTCTGGGCCACTCTCGGCAGCGCGGGGCTGCAGGACGGGTTGCTGTCTGACAGTCGCCGTTATGAAATGGGGAGAAGAAAATTGAGAGCGAAATGCAGAAAGTGGGGAAGGCTTTTGCCCCTACCCGCAGCCCCCTAAAACTTCTGATTTCCCTGGCAAGATGCGTTGTTATTTACCCATGGTATTTTCATCCCCATCCCACTCCTGATCTAAAGATGGAGTCGGAGGCTCCGGGTCCCTGGCGTCCCCTCCCACCCTCTGCAGCCGCCTGGGAAGGCGTCCAAGGAGCTGCCTCCTCCCCAGCGCTCCGTTCAGCCGAGTGCACTCAAACCTCGCAAAAGAGAAGAAAATACTAAAAGTGCTTTTTTTTTTTCCATGGACTCACTGGCTCAGTTGCGTAGGTGCCGAGCCACCAAAAGAAAAGGGTGACTTGCGCTTCCCTCGTTGTCTTTGCGCTGCCGTGGGCTGAGTGCTCGTGTAGCCCGGTCCAGGGGAAGGTTGCTCCGAGAGCATCCCGCCTGCGAGCGGCCAGGTAGTGCCTCCGAGCCCAGAGCTCCCACGAGATCTACCAGCAAGGCTGGCTTTCCTTTGGCCCTGGGTCTCGGTGGGCATGGTCAGAAGGTGATGGTGGGGCCTGGGAGCCAAGGGCACTTGAAGAGTTCAGGTGCAAGCGTGGGGTTTTGGCAGCACATCCCGGGAGAAGCGTGTGGGCTGTGGTGGCCCGTGGCTCTGGAAGCTGGGGATGACCAGCAGAGAGGGGAAGCCCAAAAGCGTGCCTGACCTCCGCTCCTTTTGCGTGCTCGCCATGATACGCGTTACCCAGCTTTAAATAAGTTGCTGACGTGGATTACCAGAAGTCCAGGTGCCTGGAGCTTCCTCCCACCTCATCACACCTCCTCCAGGCGCCGGCTCCTGGGAGCAGCACCACGAGCTGTTCCCACCAAGCCAGAGCTGGCGCTTTGGGGCTCTCCCTACAGCCTCAGCCCGGTGACACGCGGGCAGGAAAGAGGTTTCTGCTGGAGGAAGAACCCCAGGGTATGATGCTGCGCTGCTCGGGTTCGAGATGCTGATGCCGAGGATGGGGCCGAGCCTGCCCTACTCGCAGGAGCGACCCCGGCAGCTCCTGCGCTTGGCTGCAGGGAGGAACGCCTGCGAAAAAGGGAGCTCAATTAGTCGGAAAAACCTCCGCGAGATCAGCCTTTGCGCAGAACAGGGCGTCGCTGCTGGCAGCCGGAGGATGGGTTAGAGGAGGGGGGCTGAGGAAAGGTTTTGTGCCGAAATTATTGCAGTGTCAGCACATAAGTTTCATAGAAGGGTGGAAAAAAGTGAGCAGGGAGGAGCGCTGGGCTCCTGCCTCGCCTGCCCTTGCTGCAGGTGGGAGCCGGCAGCCACGAGCCCGTGTTCGACCCCCGGTGTGCCGTGCCTCCCTGTCCCCTTCCCGAGGGTCCGTGCTGTCGCTGGGAATGCAATTAGCTGGTAGCTCCCAGCCGAAGAGGATTAGCCGGGTTAAGAGAGTGCCTCCAGCTCAGCGCTGTCCCGAGGTGGACATCCCAGCCCCGGTCTGGCATCTGGGGCCGTGCACGGCTCCCGGGCAGCTCCGCTGCCTCCTTCCAGGGGGAAAAGCAGGATATAGGTGCCTTGGGAAAAACCTACCTCCTGAAGCACAGGCAGTGCCCGCGTTGGGGCTCCGGCAGCTCGCCGCCCCGGAGAGCCCCGCGTCCTTCCTCCATGTGATGCTCTACATCGGAAACCCTCCCCGAAGAGCCCCCTGCCCGTGCGCGGTGACAGGGCAGCCGGGCGACAAGCAGGGACGGGCGCTTAAAGTTCGCAAGCATCGTTTTCCCATAGGAACCCAGGTCCTGTTATTCCTGCCGGGCTCAGAGGGGCGAAGGGTGCCGACGGACACGCTCTGCGGCCCCTGATGTAGCAGGGAGCAGCTGTTGTCAGTCACCCCTTTGAGGCACTCGGGCGTCCTGCGATGACAGCTTGGCAGGGTCCCCGGGGCTCGGCTGGATGCCGAGACGGCCGGGTCCCCTCTCCGGGGACAGCAGGAGGAGCGCGGTGCCACGCTGAAGGGCGGGCGGAGGGTTAGACCCCGGAGTTTCCTGCGGGAGGGAGAGGTAGCCAGAGATGCGGGCCACAGAGCGCAGCAATTGCTGGGTTCCTCCTGAATTTTTGTGTAGAAATCATGATTTTTAAAAAATAGCCGAGCCCCAGGGGTATAAATATTCAGGTCAGGCACATAAACTTAAGGCAAAGCGAGAGCGCTGCGTGTGACAGCGCGAGATGAAGTCGGCTTCGCCGGCGTGAGCCCTCAAATCCCTTTACGGGTTGGTAATTAACAGCTCACCGTGACTCAGGAGTTTTCTGTGCTGCTTAACCCGCCGTACCTCAGCCGGCTCCTGCTGCTGGGCTGGGCAGCGCCGGCTCCCCGCCGGCTCCCCCTGCAAGCACGGGGGGCTGAAGCGGGGCTGGGGGGCGGCGGTGGTGGTGTGTCACCCAGCAGATGGTCTGGGTGAAGAGTGGAGGCCCGTCAGACGGGTGACGCGCAGCGGCCGTGGGCGTCCCACCCGTGCGATCCCCGTTTCTGCGGCTGTCGCAGCCCCTCTGCGCCCCGCTGCTGGGTTTTCTGCAGAACCCCGTTAGACGGTGCCTCCGTGTCTGCCGCAGACTCTTGTCTTCTGCTGGTCGTGTCTTTGGAGGTTCTAGGGCTACCCCAGATGCTGGGCTTCGCCTTGCTGAGCCTGCTCTCAGCTTCTGGCCACTTAGAAAATTATCTTAAGAACCGCTGTTCCTTTCTTTAATCAGAAAAAAAACCCCAGAGCTCCAGATTCCTTTCCTCTTTTAGATGCAATTATGTTATTAACGGACAAATGTCAGCCGTACGTGAACGCGGCTGATTAATGCTTCCGAGGAAGCCGCTGCCCGTGCCTGCGGATTGTTTTCAATGGTTCATAAAACCAAACTATATATTCAGAGGGGTGACAGCGGCTGAGCGAGGTGAGGGATTTCTGCCTTCCTCGCTTCTAAATGAAGATGTATTTGAAGCGAATGATGCTTCCCTGATGCCAGGCTGGTTTTCCAGAGCATATTTGCTGTGCCCTAGGACTTGGAGCGGCTGCCTGGTGTATTGCTGTGCTCCTGGGCTAGCAAGCTGCCTGCGCCGGCAGTGCCAGGGTGTCCTCCTGAGCTGCCTTGCCGGGAAGGCCAGCGGGTACGTCAAGAGCAAAGCCCGAGTGCTCGCCACGGAGCGGGCAGTGCAAAGATTCGGGCTTAAAACAAGGAGCCCTTTGGCTTTTGGGGCGTCCGTGTTGCTGCTGTGGGCCAGCCCGCGGCGCTGGAGGTCGGGTGGGTGCCAGGACAGGCGTGATGCCTGAGCCTTCGCCGTAGACGTCCTTCCCAACAGCCTGCAAGAGCGCGGGCAGCTACCGTGCCAGCTCGCGGAGCTGCCACCTCGCTGCGGGGCGGGTGGCTGCCCCCACCGCTGCCTCGGTCCCACGGCCCCCGTGTGCCGGCCGCTGCCACCCTGCTCCCAACAACCAGCCGGGCTGAGCGAGACCCGCAGCACCCTCTGGAGAGCAAACCTGCGAGACCCGGCGTGCTGCCGTGAGTCGGAGCGGCGTCGCTCGCTGCCGCTAGCGGCGAACCACCGCCCGTTGCTCCCGCAGCAGGCAGTGATGAGTACGGGTGGGCGCGAGGCGGTGCCCGCAAGCCCTGGGGGAGCTGGGGGGGCTGCTCCGGCTCCGCTGAGCCGGGCCAGCGACTGCAGCCGGCGGGAGGGAGGCTCTGCCGGTTCCTGCCAGGGTTCGGGCTGGGAAACGCGAAGGGCGACTGGCGTTGCCCCATTAGGCGGCAGCGTGGATTCAGTTCGGCTTTAATTGATGGTGGAACTTCATGTGTGTGGTATTGATCATGGTGTTTCCCAGAAAGTGCCAAGGAATAGTTTAGGGAAACGCTTTTTGCCCATGTAACATGGATAGGTCTTCATGCCAGCTCCCATCCCTTGCTAAGCTTTGATTGCTTTTCCCAGCAGACGCTTATTTTGGTAGGTGTTGCAAATCTGCTTCTAAGGGGGATGGTATTCTGTCCATGAAACTTTCATGGCACAGACTCATCCTTCAGAAACCCGCTCAAGCCGTCCTCGAGCAGACGGAGGGGACTGCGACCTTGCAGCAGGGACGTGGAGACAGGCGTACGGGGCTATCGCTGCGAGAGGATTTGATATTCTCACGAGTCGGGCGCCATGAATATTAAAATTCGCCAACCTGGGAAGGGCCTGAGTAACTTTCCATCTCCTGGCTGAGGTTTCACAGTTCGGAGCCGCTTTGGGAAAGAGTGAGAGAAGATCGATAACTGCCCTAACGCGCCTTGTTAGGGACTTTCTTGACCTTGAGAAGCTTTGAAAAGAGTTACTATTGTACACGTGAAAGGTTGAAGGCAGCAAAAATAGGCAAAGTAGAAGCGCAGCGAGGAAGCGGGACAAGCTAAAGCTGCCATAGTGTTTCATGGATGTCAGAAAGGTTTTTATAAATAAGTGCTGGCGAGGAAAAAAACCCAGTTCATTCACAAAATTCAGGTGTACCTGGTTCTAGCGTAGGATTTTCTGCCTTTGCTCTTCAAGTCAGACCCGGCAGCCGTGCTGGTGGGGCAGCGCTGGGGCCCCGTGCCGCTCTGCTGATTTGGGCAGCGACGTCCGCTGCAGGACCACCCCAAGAGACGTCCTCGTAACTCGTCAGATGAGCCCCACTCGCAGGGAGTCGGTGCAGACCTCGGCGGACACCTTGTTCAGGCACACCGCTGGCACGGGGGCAAGGCGAGAGGTTCCCGCGGCGTCCTCCTAAAGGTGTGCCTACGCAGCGAAGGGCGGGAGATGCCGGAGGAAAGCAGGGGAGGAGGAGTGTGATGTTACAGGGGAGGCGTGGGGGCTCTCCGTGGGATGGGGACAGCCTGGACCCTCCTTCTTGCTCCTGCTGCGTCTGGTACGGAATGATCAGTGGCGACAGAAGCTCAGGAGCAGTCCCCAGCGCAGGGACCGGCGCCCGACGTCAGTAGGTTATCGCCGTCCCTGCCCTGGCAGAGGTGGTGGTGGTGGTGGGATCAGAAGAATCCGGGCTCGGTGGCCTCCAAACATGGTATGTAGGATGACAGACTGCTTCTGCTTTAGGGGCAGCGTCGCAGGGATCGTGTCTGTGATGCTCAGCGTGGCGGGGTGACTTGTTGGGGGCCGGTAGCGTGTGGTAGGATGGTCCAGGGCACTGCCTCTTGAATCCGAGCTGCTCCGTGGGGCGTGTGGGCTTCTGTGTCACGAGGCCTCTCCTCTGCCCACAGCAGGGGCTGCTGCTGGAGACTGAAAAGGTCTCCCTGTAGTAGACACTGCTCTTCCAAAGACAAGAAGTCTGTGGAGGGGGTTGGGTTGGAGGGGACCTTTGGAGCAGCATGCTCTGAGCAGCACCGTGGGGACTGACAGTGGGGGCACACGGTCCCCGGGCGGGTACCAGCAGGAGATGGCGAGGCTGGTGGGACCACGTAAATCAGCCTTGGTCTGAAGGTGCGGTGGGCAGAGAGGGAAACAGCTCATTTTGTTGGAGAAGGCGAGGGGCTTTGGCTGTTCAGCTCCTGTTTCCACCCCCTGGGAGCAGGCAGAGATTATCCTGATGTGCTCGCAGGCCATTATACAACCTGGAACGTTCTTCTTTCTTTTTTGGTTTTTTGTAACATGCCACGTTAGTGCTTTATTTGGGAACATGTTGGGACACTTAATCGAGCGTTTAATTGGCTTTGTAACACTGGATTTCTGAGTGGGTGGAGGGGGAGGCAGCTTTAGGGCCGGGCGGCAGTGGAGATGCTTGGTTTTCCAGCTGCGATGGGAGCATCTCGGACTGACTTTGTTGGTGTTGATCCACCTTCCAAAGCAGCATCGCTTCTCCTATTGAACCCAGTGGCATTTTGCAGCTGTATCCCACAGTCTTTAGCATTTGTAAAGGCCCATGGAACAAAATTATAGTGAGGAGAGGGGCTGCCGACGGTGCAGCGCGTGGGCACGCTGGGGAAGAAGCCAACGGTGATGCTGACGATGGGATTACCAGCTGGAGGTGTGCGTGTTGGGGATGGGCATCGCTAGCTCGGGCTCTTGTGCTGATTCCCACGTCGAAACCGTTGTTGGTAAAGCCCCAGGGCAGGACGAGCCCATGTGGGCAGCGCAGCCTCCTGGTGCTGGAGGCACGTTGATACGGAGCTGCTGAAACAAGCCCGAACCTTCCTCAGCCACGTGCGCGTTACTGAAGGGTGCGTCCTTCTCCAAGGGCCACCCGGACCTGAAAGACAGTTTTACGGTATCTACAACTCAACCACTGCAGAGTTTCACCCTGGTTTAATAATGTTTCACATAGCCCATAGTTCAGCATTTAGTCTTTGCCGGGTGGCGAGATGCCCTATTTTTCCCAACGCGGCGTGTGTTGGGGCAAGCACCGTAAAATCCCATCTCCGGAGAAGTACATTGAGTGCTGGAGAAAACGCCGCTGGGCAACGGCAGAAAATCTATGCAAAGAAATGGCATTATCAGCGCGGTCACAAGCGAACGCCTGGGAGTCGGCCAGCTGGCTGTTCGTTTTCTTTCCCCGTTAAACGGCCGCGGGGCTTTGCCGAGGGGACGCAGCCTGGTCCCGTCAGGGCGGTGGTACTGCCGGGAGGTGCGGGACGAAGAGCTGAGCCCTCGCCATCGCCATCCTTCTGCTTGAGCCTCCCTGCGTCGCAGCGTAAACTCAACAGGGCCTTTCTCCCCGGTTGAAAGGGAAGCCTTGTATAATTAATATTGTCGGGGGAACTGGGGTTCTGCGGCGCCCGGGACTCGGCGAGCCCTGGTGCGACGTGCCCTGCACGCGGTGATCCTCTCGCCGGGCAACGCGGGCGGCAGCAAGGAGCAGGCAGCGCGAGCCAGGGCGCTTCAGCCTTTTATTTCCAAAAATAAAACCACGCAGCGTGTTAAAAGCTAAAAAGCTGAACGGATGAGGGGTGCACCAAGTGGCTGGCTGCTTCCTCCTCCTCCTCCTCCTCCTGGCCTGGTTGCTGGGCTGATGAGCTGGGGAAGGTGGATGGTACCGGGCTGCAGCAAAACGAAATGCAAAAGCGAAATAGCAAATGAAAGCAAGCTCTTTCTTTGAAGCACACCGAGGCTGTGAGCCTGTGCAGGCGTCTGAATGGAGATTTTGAGCAACGTTTCAGTCTTATATTATCCAGGCTGATTTTCAGTCTCGGTGGTGGACCTGTTAGCGTGGCCCGTGGCCGCCTCGCGGCCCTCTGAACTTCAGCCGTCCTCGCCTCTCGGGGCAGGAATCGCTCTTAACGAAAGGGGACCGAGTCAGGGAGGGATAAAGGCCGCCTTGTGAATGATGTTTCAGGCGTAGGTGTCAGGAACTGGCTGGAGGCACATGATTAAATGCCTTTTTGGTTGACTTCTGCCACGTAACTTGAGAGGGAAATGTTTCACGCGGACGGTTTGATTTCTGGAGGTGTGAGATCCTCGCAGAAGCCGGGTGCCCGCGTGGCACCGCAGGGCAGGGGCTGGCTGGCAGAACCCCAGACGCTAGGAACCGTGTTATTTCTGTTATTTATCGATACTCGTTTTCTGCTCTCCCAAAGGAAATCCTTGGGATGGCTCCTGGGGACCTGCATCCCGTGCAGAGGAGTTGAGTACCAAACCTTTACCGACACTTTGCCCCCCCCTCCGGGGGTTCAGCTGCTTCTTTATCTGCCTAAAAGCCTTCGCACGCCTGCTGTCGTGGCGTCTGGGCTCCTCAGTCCTGTGGACCCTGGCTTCCTCCCCGTGCCTTTTATCCACAGAGCAAGGAGGGAAGAACACATCCCTGCATTTTTCCGCTCCCCGTTCGTTTCCCAGCTTTCAGTGATCCTGTTCGGAGAAAGGACATCCCCTCTGCACCTGCATTGAAACTGAAGCAGCCTCGTTTTCCTACGTGTCTATTTTTTGGTTATAAAATGTGCGTAGCGGCGGCTTTTGGGCAGACTGGAAGCCGTGCTGCAGCTTCCTTGCTGCTGATACGGGATTTCTTATAAAGCCCGATGCTTCCATAGCCTCATTTTTCACATGAGGCTGTAAACCAGCTCCTTGCCAATAATCAGCAGCGTAGGAGGGATTAGCAAGGAGGTGCAGTTATTAACGTAAGTGATTGTAATTATAAGCCGAGGCATTAGCGTAGGTGCTCGTGCTTGATCCTGCAACGATTGCACTCTTTCCCATCTTTGATTTTTATCCCGTTTCCACTCCCGTGAGCGGGTGGAAAGGCTTGGCCGGCGCTTGGGCTGCTGCGTGTTGAAGCGCTTGGTGACTTGCAAGCCAGCGCCCGTGCTCGGGGCCAGGGGAGTCCCCATCTCCCCTCTCGCCTCTGGCTTTGCTACCCGTTATTCCTGGCGCCGCCGGGTCTGACCCCCCAAAACGTTGGTGACGACTGTACTGCGGTGTTCGGGCAAGGGGGTTTCACGCGCGGCACGTCGGGCGCTCCCTGGCCCCGCCGTCCGTCCTGCCCACGCGTGGCCGTGCCGGAGCTCGGGGAGCCGTGCCGGGAGCCGGGCCGAGCGCGGAGCAGCGCTGCCAGTGCCTGCGGTGGCCTGGTGGGCACGGCTGCTCCGGGGCTCGGGCCGCGTCCCACCTCCCCGGGGCCGAAATGTGGCTCTGCGGGGCTGGGCGGCCGCTTTGCCCTGCCCCTGCTCTGGCCCTAACCGTAAATAAGTGATGTTAACCCAGGGCGCCTCGGAGTAGGGTCTGATCACGTAGGCAAGATTTAGAAGCCTCGGGGAATAAAACGCTCCATCAAATGTGTGATCGTTCCCTGAGAAAACGGGGAATTTTTAGGAAAGGTCCCTTGGGAAAGCTCACCAAGCAGAGGAGGGGGCCGGGCTGGGGAGGGCTCCCGTGCCTCCGGAGGCTCGCCCGCTTTCTAAGGATATTGATTGCTCTAATACAAAACTTATTTTTCTCTCAAACGTTTTCCCATTATGCAAACGCCAGCACCAAAGAGCAGAAAACCACCACCCCGGGGACGGCTTCTGCCATCCCGCTGGGCTCCTCTGAGGCTTGCTGGCTATATCATGTGCTATAGGTACCTTTGGGTAACGGCCCCCTTTGGGGTTTGGTGCATGGCGGGCTGTTTGCCGGCGAAACAGCAGATTGAGGGTTTTGTCGCATCCGAATTATCTGTAGAGTTCTTTGGTAATTTGCTAGAATAGTTTTTCTGGCGTTCTTTGGTGGCATCGGCGTGGCTGCTCTGCCACCCAATTCATTTTAATTTCAAATCCCCCAAATTTTAAAGGCGATCCCAGCCAGGCATAAGAAACTGGGTGAGAAATGGGGCGCAAAATGCAAGTTTAAAGAGGGAGCGTAGCCGCGGCTTTGCCGTACCCTCAGGACACCGCTTCGCTCCTGCAAGCGGGAGCTGATGTGCCCGCGCTCTCGGCAAAGGACGTCCCGAATTATTTATTATTTTGTACTTGCCAAGAGTTTCTAAATACGTTGCTTGAAATGGCACCTGGAGAAGTGAGATCTTGTAGAAAGCATGCAAAATGAGCAATTGTAAGTAAGCAACCCATTAAAGGGAATGCTGTCGCCTTCTCTCTGCATCAAAAAAGTCCTTTTGGGTAGGTAGAAGGTTGTTTGCAAACTGAGCGGTGGCTGGTTTATGTTCCCGGTGTGATCCGAAGTCGCCTGTTCTCCGGGGTGCGGTCGCAGCCGAGCGCGGGCGCTCTTCCCCTGCGAGCGCCCGCCTGCAGCGGGGAGATGAAATTCCCAGCGGGGGCGATGCCGGGGAGCCAAGAGCTAAACGTCTCCCTGCCCGCGTTTTGGGCGCCCGGGGAAATGGCGGCTTGCAAAGCTCAGCCTGGGGACCCTCCTGCACCTGCGGAAGGGAACATGGAAATTATCGTTAAAAATCGCCCAACCTCTTTGTGTGGTGCAAAGAAATTTGGGGGGGGGGCAGAGGTGTAGCCCAGCGCTCGACTCGCTGCCCAGAAGAAACGCTTTTCCCTCTGAGGCTGTTCCTAGAGCTGATGTTAAAGGCTGTTTAGGAGCTCCTGGAAATCATTCCCTGACGAAGCAAATCGTTTCAGCTAATTAAGAACCCGATGCAAAAGCCCCAGGTAATACTTTGCAACTTAAACAACTTTCTGGGGTGTTTGGAAGAGAAACGATTTTAAAGGCGCAGCTGCTGGAGTTATATTTTCTATGCTGGGAGGCAAGGCAGAGGCGGAGATGCGGGAGGATGCGGCTGCAGCTATTGCCGGCTCCCCTTCCCTGCCCCGCGGTGCTTTATCCTGCCGGTCACGGTGAACATGAAACCAGGCGAAGGGGACATGGCTCTCGTCAGGTCCCACGTGGATGGCATCTGCCTGGCAAAGCCTTTGGCACCATCTCCCCGAGCATCCTGGTAGCCGGGCTGGCGGGGTCCGGTCTGCGGGGTGCGAGGGGGCCGTGCTGCCGCCCCGGCGCTGGGCACGGGGCTGCGCTGGGAGGTGTCGCAGGGCAGGTGAGGGATAAACCATCTTCTCCGACATACGCCGGAGTCCCAGCTCAGGGCTACCGCTGCTAGGCCGGTCCCCAGCTCTGCAGGGGCTCAGAGAGGAGGAAGAACCAGGGTGCTCGCCAGAGCATCCCCTGCCTTTCAGGCAGGGAAGATCCCAGGCAGCAGCAGCCCGGAGAGATGTTGAGGCTCAGCCATGCAGAAACCCACGGCGGCGACGGGGAAGGGAACGGCTGCGGCTCCCCCCAGCCCCGCGGGCGGGATGCGGTGGAGCCGAGGCGTCTTCTCACCGGGGCTGAAAGCCTCTGCGAGGGCTGTGCCTCCCTTTGCTGAGGATTATTTCAGTTCTGTTTGTGCCTCACCGAGGCCGTGCTGAGCCAACGCCAGCTGTCCCTGCCAAGCGGTATTTGGGAACCGGGGCAGGCTTCCCTCCGCGGCTGTAGGTCCCCCACCAGCGAACGCTTGAGCCGCCTCAAAGCTCAGCCTGGCTACGACCGTCAAAACGCAGCAAACCCCCTCGGCGGAGCACAGGGCTTTATTTCAAAAGCCTTCTCTTCGCTTCTGCTTTGCCTCCTTATCTTCCCACTGCCATCTGCTCTGCCTGCTAAAATAAGGCGGCGTGCTGCGGACGAGGCGTGCTGCGCTCGAGGAGCCCCACGCCGCCCTGCCCGGGCTGCCCCAGCGCCGGCTCGGCACGCGGGGACCCTCCGCTCGGCATCTTCTGCCGCGGCCCAGGGGAAGCCGCCGCCGCTGAGGGTGGGGGTTGTCCCCTCCGGCTTCAGGTTTATCTCCTCGCGCTGATGGAGAGAGCGGTACTGTCTGTCGTGGGCTTCGAGGTCTCCGAGCAAGACTAAACCACGACAGGTACCCACCAAGGGTCCTTGCAAGGGTCTTGGCTTCTCGTCCCGGAGATGCTCACCTCGCACCTGGGGCAGATGATGACTCGCTGAGACCGGCTGCCCAAATTTTAGACGCTTAAGTGAAATGAACCCTACATTAAGAGACCTTAATTCTGTGGAGAACAGCCCGAGTCCTTCATGCCTCTCTTGTCCCTCGATGCCCTCTCCCGTGCTCTCCTTGCGGAGGAGTCACCGTAGGGGAATGGACACAGGACCACCTTCACCACCCTCTTCCTTGGCACGATGAAAAGTCTTGGAGGTAGATTTTCTGAGAGCCCCTTTGCACCCGACGAAGCGAATGCCCAGGACGGGGTGGGACGGGAGTCGCTCGGTGCCCCACAGCAGATGGCACGGCAGAGCGAGGTCCCGCGTTGGCTTGTACGCTTCTCACCACGCAAAACCAAGAAGAAAGGCGAGGCTGGGAAGCGGGGAGAAGATGTTTTGCGCAGTTAGCCTGGAGACCTCATTGCCCTGGGTTGCAAAGAGTACAACAAAACACTGGAACACGGAGGGAGGTTTTGGGGAAAATGGAGAGACCTTTGGGAGCGATAAGAGGGGTTTTTTAATTTAGAGGTCTGCTTTGGGATCTTCTGGTGGTATCTCTGAATGCTTTGCGTTTTCCCATGCCACGGCTAGAAGGTTTTGGCCGTTGTTTGTGCTGTGACTGGGAGATAAGTAGGAGGCAGTCTCGGATCTCTGACACGAGTTTTGGGTTGGTTGGTTTGTTTGGGGGGGGGTTTGTTAGGATATTTTTCATTGTTTGGAGCACAAATTGCACCTGGCTCCCAAGCCTGGCGAAGCAGAAAAGCATTGATTTCACTGGGGTTTGGTTGACTCGGAGAACAAATATTCTCAAAAAACCCCCCCTAGTTTGGCAAAGAAATGAGGTGTTGGGTTGGGAATAACCCCCGAAAGCGTGATGTGGGCGTGAGGCTAGGACCTGCGCTGTGGGTTTGTCCGTGGGTCTGCAGGCCGGGGCTCTGTCCTAGCCAGGGCGGCATCCAGGCTCCGGAGCCGGGCCACCGTGGCCGAGAGCCAGCCCGGCGCTCCCCAGCTTTCGCAGGCTCGGGCGAGGGGGCTGCGGCGGCAGATCCCGCTAGCTGCCGGGAGCGAACACCCGCGCTGCACCGAAAGGGCTCGCCGTCTGCAAAGGAGCTGTGAAATTCCCAGCTTTACATAATTTCCAGATTTACCCGGAGCTGTTAAGTATGACCAAGAGTCATCTGTTTGCCGAGAGCAAATAGGACATCGGGAAAAGGAGAGCGAACTAGAGCTAGGCAGCAATATTTTTAACAAATCTGGGTTTTTCTTCAGGCTGGAAGTCAGATGAGTGTTGCCAGCCTTCAGAGGAGCAGGTTTCTGCAGAGGCCCCGAACTGCTCTTAAAGTGGAGCTGCTTAAATTACTTCAAGGGTTTATATGAGGTGGTTCCTCCTGGGGCTTCAGGGAGCCAAGAGGTGCCACAGGCATCTGTCTGTCTGTCTGCAAAAAGGGCAGCTGGGGAAAGAAACGCCTTCACAGATGCATTTTAAACTGAGTCAACATTCATGTGACTTTTAAATATTTTTTTTAAAAGCAACCATTTTACGTGGACTTCACCATTTCATTTTGGTTTGGCTTCTTAGCTTCGTTCTTGCAGCATTTACTCTTGGGATGGAAAACCTCGGCTCTTCCACCCCAGCACCTCTAGCCAGTTCCTACCTCTCGGCTGCAGAGCCCTGGCACTGCTGGTGGGAACATCCATCCTCATCATCCCTGTGAGGACAGGGAGATGCTCTCCCGGCGAGGAGACCCGAGCGGGTGGGAGACGCGGGCCATGCTGCTCCAGCTTTGCCGTGGGCAGCAGGCGAGGGATGGGAGAGGGCGTGCAAGGCACGAGCGTGGAAAGATGCTGCTGTGTGTCATTCGGGGAGTAAAACGGCTCATCCCTCTCCGTTGTAACCACCCGTGTTTCTAGAACGTTTCCCAGCCTTTTACTGTAATAGTTTATTGACCTGCGCAGAAGCATGAAAGATTATAAGCGTTAATTTTTCAAGCTTATTTATTCCATAAAGGTAGTTCATTTAATTAAAATATTGCTGCTGCTGAAATCAGGACTCACGATCTCGAAGCCTGAAACGGGGTATACGGGCTTTTTTGAAGCAGCAGTCATTTAATGGGGTCAGACGGCATCGCCCACGGAAACCAGAGCTTCCAGTTCTCTAGGAATACACGTTTCTCAGGGCAAAAATCCTGGAGGGAGTCGGAGAAATAGAAACAGAACAGGATGGAGAAAGAGAGGAAGGCAAAGGGCTGAATTCAGGGGTTACCCCGAGAAGTCTGCCTGTGTCTGAGCAGCACGGGCTGCTCTCCACCCAAAGGTGAAGCCCTTGGCCTTTGGTGCCCTATTTTCCGAGTGCTAAACAGCCAGGAAAGCCCGGAGGTGACCTCCCGCTCACTGGCAGGGCCTGGGACAGCTGAGGACAACTGTTGGCAGATGTCTCCTCCGGTGGTGCATCTACCCAACACGCGGGGACCACAGGAAGGTGGATTTGGTAGGTCTCCGCAGTGGAGCCCTGAGTACCCTCAGGCACCTCCACGTGGGGTTTTAGGTCTCTGCCCACGTAGGGTTGTCTCCTGGCAAAATATTATAATTATTTTTGACGTTTTGAAAGCGTTATATGACTGTGCAGGTACTGCAGGACATCGGTTTGTGATGTCTTCAGCTTCAAAGAATCATAGAATAGTTTGGGTTGGAAGGGACCTTTTAAAGGTCGTCTAGTCCAACCTTCCAAGCCATGCAACCAGTGGCTCCCCAACATGCTTTGAAAATGACCCGTCGCGATCGTGAAATAGGTTCAAACCCCATTTGCTGCTGCTGAAGTGGTTTGGGGGCGAGGGGACTGGGGACCGAACAGCTCGTGATGGGAAGGAAGCTGAAGCTCCTGAAGGCGCCGATTTTCTTCTGGTTTGGAAGTGAGTGGCTGCTGCCTGATAGACACTTGGGGCTCTCTGCAATTTCAAAGAGAGCAATCAGACAGCTTGAATCTGCTGTTATCAGATGCAGAAAATTACTAGTTGGGTGGCTGGATATTTTAGTCAACACTAGCGCCTATGAAAAAACAAAGTTTTGATTAAATAAGGCTTCTCTGATAAACTTAGCTTTTCTTGGATTTTCTTCCATTCTGTTGGAAAAACGAATAGAATGTTACATTTGTTTCCTGCAGAGCTTGGCCAGGTTTCTCTTTGCAAGCGTTATTTTGCCGCGAACTTGACACCTTCCGCGGGCGGGTTGAAACGGTTCCTGAGGAGACGCGGTTACTGCATCAAACGCACGCGTGAAATAGCAGCGTGGCCACGAGGAACACCTGGCGCCTGCAGCATGCCCGTGCCCCGAAGGGCGTTAGGATCCGCGGCGACCAGGGTACGGGCTCCGCTGGACCCGACGTACGTCTCCGGGGCGTCGTGGCAGGATTATTATGCAGCCGGCGTTCGGAGATCCTCCCGCTGTTGTTAACCTTGGCTGAGAAATACATCCCGATAATGGGGACTCTTAAAGATAAGGCTGGCTGGCAGGCTGATAAATCTCGTTAAGGAGTACTACAGCACGGAGTAAATTACAATGCAGGGCCGGATCGATTCAAACAAAAATGAACAATATATTACTTCTTTATCGGCAGGGGAAAAATAGGCTCCTGCCTCTGTGCTGGTGGGTTTTAGCGCTGGATGCGGAGCTGTGGCGTGATGTTGGCGGCAGGGCTTGCCGAGAAGGTGCCGTTTCTCAGCGGGTGCATCCCTGGCGGCGCCGGAGCGGGAGCGCAGCGGGGTCCTCGGGGGGGGTGCACTGGGAGCAACTGGTCTGTCTGGGGGCGAGAGGGGACGGGGAGCCACGTCCCTCTCTTCCACGTGGTTAAACGATGGTCCTTGCAGTCTGGTCTATAAGGACTGCGAACAATCCAGCCAGCTTTATAAACGTCACGTTGGAGCAAAATGGGAAAATCGGAGCTTGTCTTCCTTGGGACAGCCATAGCTAATCTTTGAAAACCAGACCAAACCCTCTGCTGCTTTAATACCGTTGGCTGGCTTTTATTGTGAACAGAAAATCTTCTTAATTCTTCATCCATTTGGATCCAGTCTCTTGGAACCGAGCTGGTAGTTAATTTAGCTCTTTCTCCGAGATAAAACAGAGAGAAACGGTAAGGCGCGGTGAAAAGGAAAGCAAAAAGCGTTTTCGGCATCTGAGACTTGCTCTCTTGTTCCTCCTGTTTTTCTTACTCTCTGTGATTTTCCTTTTTCTTAAGTCGGCAGCGCTGCGCTCACGCGTCTCCTCCCGCGGTGGCACCCGAGGTTGCCCGGCCTGGGCGTGTTGGCTCTCCCGCTTCTTTGAAAAGATGCTCCGTCTTGAGCCTGTCCCAGGCCGGCGGCAGCTTTATCTCCGCCCGCTCCCTGCGGAAGGGGACGCCGGGTAACGGTCAAGGTGGCAGAAAGTCCATGGTGGTAGCCAATGGCCAGGGGAAAAAAGGGAGCGCAGCCAGATTGGCAAGAACAACGGAGATAAACGAGAATCAAAGCTGCTGCCCGGCGGAGGCAACCCTGTGAAATCAAGGCTGTGTTTTAGCCGAACCAAAGCGCCGAGGGCTGAGCTGGTGCAGAAGGCGGTGGGTGAACTTGTTGGGTCGGAGCGAGGGTGGGCATTTCTGGTGGTCCCGTCTGGCCCCAAAACCAGCCTCCTCTTCTTCAAACGGGGACGCCGAGGATGTCCCGTGTCCCACCTGGGGGCGGTTGGCCTCCGCGTCTCACCTCCTTGCCGCCTCGAGGCGAACCTGCTTGCGTCCATCTCCGCCACGGCTGCGGCACTGGGAGCGGGCGCCTCTGCTTCCCGTTCCTGGCGGCAGCCGGCTTGTTGCCGGATGCGTGTTGGGGCAGGAGCGTGGCGGCGACCCCGACGCTCAGCAGGCCGGTCCCAGGGCGACGGATGCTCACCCGCAGCCCTCGGAATCGGTCCCAGGGCTTTTAGACAAGCCCAAAGCATCAAAGCGCTCTCCTCAATATCCTACTGATTTTTTAAAATGTTGGGTTTTTTTTTTTTAATCTAATTGAACTGGAAGGAAATATGTTGAGTGGGGAGGGATGTCTATATATATTCTGCAAAAGCACCGGTTTCCAAATTTTGGACAGCTGTGTACCCTTTTTTAGCAGCCCCTTCACACAGCCCACACAGCACCCAGGCTCTCGCAATCGGGCTCGTTTGGAAATACGCTTCCTTGATTGCAAAATAGTTTCAGTCCTTTGACTTAGAAACATTTGAAAAGATTTTTTTTTTTTTTTTTTAAGCTCCAAAAATACAGAAGGTGCTTCCTGCCGCAGCAGCTGCCCTAATTTTGGAGGCGGTGGAAGATGGGCAGGGGGCAGAGACAAGCTGGGGGAGCCTGGCTCACGGCTGCGGCCGCAGAAGGACGCGGGTGCCGAGATGCTCCAGAGCCGGGCTCTGCCGAGAGCCGCTCGGCCATGGGTGCGTCGGCTGGATGCCAGAGCCGGGGGGGTTATTCTGGGGTCCGGGCCGGACAATCCGAACAGGGTGTCCAACCGGCCCCTTGGCATTCGAGTCAGCCAAGGTGAGCTTGTTTCCCAGCTCCGTGGCATAAAATCATTTGGGCCCGACAGTGAAATAACAATAGCGAAAAGTAG
The DNA here is from genome assembly GCA_009819775.1 of Phoenicopterus ruber ruber. Lineage (NCBI taxonomy): Eukaryota > Metazoa > Chordata > Aves > Phoenicopteriformes > Phoenicopteridae > Phoenicopterus > Phoenicopterus ruber. The sequence continues at coordinate 20,239,981 of CM020224.1, forward strand.
CCTAAGCTTGACTCTAACCCCGCAATTCCTAATAACGTGGAAGAGTTGGTGGCCTTTTGCTCTAGCCTCTATCGAGCCGGATTTGGGAAGGACCCTCGCTGGGAGCCCCGGGCAGCTCAGGAGACGGAGCAGAGCAGCGCGTGCCCCTCTCCGCCGGTCAGCACGCCAAAGCCCATGGGTTTGCTGTGGTTCCCCACGTCGGACGCAGGAGGGGCTGCCCGGGACGGCGATGCCCTGACCCCGGGGCACGGCTGCTGGGGTTTGCAGCTGGGCGAGCAGCCGCAGGTGGTTCAGCCTGGCCGCGCTGCTGGAAACCTCAAGCACCTTCCCTTTCCTCCTGATATTTGCAGCTCTCCCACGGCCGCGGAGGCTCGCGCCGCTTTCTCTCAGCCGTGGCGGCGTTCGCCGGCCTGGCCGTCGGCTGCTGCGGTGGAATAAGCTGGACTTGGCAAGAGCGCGGCTGTTCCTCGAAGGCGAGCGGAGGGGAGCGTCGCTGTTACTCATCAGTCAAAGCCCTTCATCTGGAATAATCCTCCACTGGCTCCGCGGCGTGTCGAGCCGCAGGGTGGGAGGCTGTGAACGCCTCGGGTGCTGCTGCTCTGACCCCTGGGCTGTGTCGTGGAGGGCTGGTGCGTCCCCTCCGCGGCCGGGAGCCGGAGAGGAAAACAACATCCCCGGCGTGAGGCGTGTGCAGGGGAAAGGGACGGGAGAGCCAAGGGAGGAGGATGCTCCCGCCCGTCGCAGGAACAGGACTGCGACGGCCGCGTCGGCACCGGGCTGTTGCCCGGCTCCCCGGCTCCGCTCTGCCTTCCCCGCTCCGTGGCACCGATGAAGGAGATGGGCGGTAGGGCAGGCACCGCTGCTGCCGCTCCAGGCCCCCTCCGGGTAGTTTTGGCGCGGGGAGGGAGTGTTGGTGCGAGACACGGCGTCTCCCCTGCGGCTGCCATGGAGCCGGCGCTGGGAGCTGCCGCTGCCCACGTCCTTCCCTTCCCTCCCGGCACGGCTGATGGCAGCCCCAGCACTCAGCTGTTGCGGGCGGCTTCTCCCGTCTTCTCTTTCTGGGTCTTTTTTCCAACCAGGAGAGGTCCCGGCACAGAGAAGGAAGAGAGATGGAGCGGAGCAGATGGGAGGCACAAAACGAGCCCTGCGACACAGAGCTCATCCCGGCGAGCTCATTACCCTGCGCTGCTCTTAATCGAATTATTGCGGTGTGAAGGCCACCGATACATCACGCACATCTGAAATAGAGCTGAGGAGGGACCGTCGGCTCCGTCAGCCTGAGAGAGGCCGCGGGAACAGATAAGAATAGTCTGATGCTGGGAAACACATCACTGGGTTGCTTAGTCAAAGGCTATATTTAGCAAGGGATTGAAATAACTGTGGTGGTTTTCGGCCGGGCTAATCTGTGAGCCCTGGTTGCACTAATACTTGCCCAGTTGATGGTAAGGAAGTCAATTAGTGTGGAGCAGTTGGCGGCCGAGGAAACTCGGCTGCAGGACGTATGTGTGGTCCCCTCGCTGCCCGGCCCTGCGGACGGTCCCGGGAGCCCAGGGCTTTATGCTGGGGGAGTGCTGGCCCAGCGAGCCCGCCAGCCCCCCTCGCTCCCCCGGCCGGGCAGGCGCCGGCACGGGGCCAGCCGGGCTCCAGGAGCACGACCCCGTCCGCTGAACGGTGTTGGAGTTGCATTTAGCGCTGCTTTTTTATTTACAGGTTTTTTAAATGGATGTACAGGTGTCTGTGCATGCATGAACTCTGGGAGCAGCACCCATATGCCGGCGTAGATGCAGCTGGCAAGCACGAGCGCAGGCAGCTCCGCATCTAGCTTGAGCGGGATTTTGAGGGTGTTTCTAGGGGAAAAAAGGCACCATTGGAGCACCAGCACGCCCTGCGCTTTCTGCCCCGTCCCGGAGGCGGCTGTCCCGCGATATGGGAACAGCGTGCGTGCACTGCTGCCCGTGCCCAGCCAGCCCTGCCTGTCCCCTGCCTGCCCGCTGCCTCCGCTCCCCCTCGGTCTCGGTCCCCTCCTGGTGCTGGGGCCACCTGCATCCTCTCCGGCCTCTTCCCGCCGCAGGCACAGCTCCGACGAGCGTCTCCCGCATTTGCTCCATCTCGCCTCCCAATCTCTGGCGCTTCCGCTGTCACGGCGCGTTTCCTCGCCCTCGTCTCAAATCCCATCGCTGCCTCAGCCTCCTAGGAGAGATAAGGGCTGGGGCGGAGGTAAAACCAGGCCCGTGGCGGTTTGCTGACGGCACGCGAGGTTGGAAACGCGCCTTGTGAACGTGCTGCGGTCGGGACCGTGGTGCGCATCCTCCCCTCCGTAGGCGAGCGTCCCGGAGAGGCGCCGGTTGGCGCGGGTCGGCACGCTGCCCGTCGCCTCCTAAAACCGCGGCGGCTCGGTCGAAGGGGTTTGGCAGAGGGGTGCGGTGCCGCCGGCTGCGGGGAGGTGATTTGGAGGGGCTCGGGAGAGTTCAGCTGTGGGAACGGGCTGAAACCGAGGGGGAGAGAGCATCGGCCAGCGCTCGGGCAGCAGCAGCCGGGGAGCGAAGTGAATGAGCAGCGGGGTTCGCCCGGGGAGGCTGCTGGCAGAGAGAGCATCTTTGTCGAGGGGAGGGAAGGGCACAGGAGCGCTTAGGGGATGGAGAACCTGCCAGCCAGAGCCCAGGCGCTGCCCGAGGTGGGTCTGCAGCAGCCCTGGCATCCGATGATCAAGCGTAACTCAGTCCCTTCCCTTTAAAACTGTGCTAAAACCCGTCCCCAGCGTGGACAGAGCTGTGGTCTTCTTAGCACCAGGGTGCCGAGCGCTTGGGAGGTGGGATCGTGCAGTGAGATGCCCCCGGTGCTGCTGCGGGAGGGGGCACGGAAGGCGCCTGGGTGTCAGGAGCCATCCGAAACGGGAGGTTTCCTGCAAGCGGGGCTGAGAGGAGTGCTTGAGAAGTGATTTTATGAGGTTCTTGTTGTTAATTTGGATCTTGATTCAGATACCAGAAGTGTTTTCCATATTTTCCAGGCACCCATCTGTCACAGTGATGAGCCCTGCACAGTACTTGTCAGCAAATAAATGAAATATTCTTGTGAGATTCGCCGCGTTTAATGCTGGGAGATGAGATCTGGCTTGCGAGGTACTTATACCTCATGCTGCTTATCTTATTTTGTGCAGATTTTTGTCCTAGTATTTTAATAGATATCGTTTTGATCGTGTAAAATAATACCGTAGTACATAAATAACCGGGCAGAGTCCGAGGGATGATATTGTGGGGAGCGCTTTGTGCTGGGACGAAGACCACGGCCGTGCATCTCCCAGAAGCCGGAGAGGTTGCAGCGAGGGTCTCGGGGGTGACGGGGACGGTGGGACTGGCAGCCAGGAGCTAACTGGGGAAGCTGGGAAGCCTCTGGGGAAGCTGGGAAGCCCCTGGCACCGCCGGCTCCCACTGAGGCTCTCAGACCACCGAGTTGCCGAACCGGGGATTCATGTGCAGCCGCGATGCTGAAGCTCGCTGGCTCCGTCGTTAAAAAAAAAAAACCCAGCGGCGCTGGGGGATTCAGCATTTAATTAACTTGCCAAGCGGTAACGTTGACCAAAATTAGGCGGGAAGGCTTCTATTTTAGCTAATTACAGTTTTGTTATCGCCCATTAGTAAATTAAACCAATTGCAGGGTAAAACCCGGCGGAGGTTGGCGAGCGTGGCTGTGGCCACCTGCCAGCAGATGCCGGAGCTCGGGGGGGAGCCGGGCGCACCCCCAGTGCGTGCAGACCCCCGATGCACACCGACCCGGCACCCCGTCCCCGTGCATCGCCCTGGGGTGCTGCAGCAGCAGCCCCGGGGGCTCCCCCGCGAGCGGGGCTGCTGCAAATCCCCCCTCGCCCCCCGGGAGGGAGCGCGGGCAGCCCTCGGCACGGCGATCGCCGCCCCCTCAGCGGAGCCCGCGGGAATTGCGGCTGCATCCTGCGTTTCCGAGCACCACTCACGCGGTGTGCAATTAAAAACCGGGATGGTTGTTACCGCTCAGATGCGATGCACTAACGAAGCCGCCTGCTCTCGGTGCCTGGCCGGGGCTGCCCTGCATTCGGGCTCCATCCTGCCCGCAGTGACCGCAGGAGCACTATTTCTCTCTCCAGAAACCCACTTTTTCCATAACTCCTGTGCGAATCCCGGTGGTTTGGGGGGGGAGGAAGGCCAGGAGCCCGCGGGGCCAGGGCGGTGACCCTCCCAGGGTGTAAGCTGATAGCCGGCTGGGCTGGGCAGCCCCCTGGCGCCTTCGCCCCCCTGCCTGCCCGGCTGGCCAGTTTCCAGCCCCCCCCGCCGTGCCAGCGCCTCTTCGTTTAAGCTGGCATCTCAGGCGCGCTTTGGTTTCATCCCTCTCTTTAATTATTGATGCTTTCCTTCGCCTGGAGCCCGCTCTGCATCCCGGCGGCGTTGCCCGCACGCCGCCGGTCTTCCTCGCATGCCGCAGCCTTCACCGGGCCCGGGTCCCCATCGCCCACGCTCCGCGTGGTTAAACCCCCGTGCCCACCACCACAGCGCGCCCTCGGGCAGCAAACCTCAGCGTCAGGCAAGCCCCCGTCCCCGTCCTGATCAGCGCTGCGGTTTCCAGCACCTTTAAGCACGGAGACTCAGAGAGTTGCCGCCGTGCCTTCGCCCTAAGCTCCTTACCCGCTTACCGCCCCGGCGAGGGGCACCCAGGCTTCCTGGGCATCCGGCGCTTTGGATGTGCAAAGCGCTAAATACAGCCTAATTATTATTATCTTCGTGGGATCTGGTTAATCTCGATGGGGATTTACAAGCTGTTAGCAAATCAGTTGGTCATTGAATGTTTGCATTTTTCTCAGGGGCGGCTTAATCCCGTCGGCCGCGTTAGCTGGGAAATGCCCGCGGCCAAGTTCCACGTACGGGGGAGCTGCTCCAGCGCCGATCTCTCTGAGAGGGAGCAGAGGTGCTGTGGGATAACCAAACACCGAGCTGGTAACGCTGCAGGGCCGCGGGAGAGGGACGGGTCGTCCGTCACGGGCAGAGCGTGGGGCGCTGGCACGGGGCCGTGAGATGCCTCAGACACAGCAGCTTCGCTGAGCCCCTGGATTTTTAGCATCCAGCAGCGTGACGGGTGTCAGTGCTGGGTGTTGGCGGGGCTGCAGCGGTCTCTTAAAGATGAGGACCGAGAGCTCGGAGAGGTTTGCCGGAGCTGTTCCCGCTGGGCGCGGGCGGCTTTGCTCGCCTCCCTCTCCCCGCAGCTGCCGCGGGCAGGATTTCGCGCTCCCCCTCGCACATGTAGGAGCTGGGCAGCTTGCAGCTCCTGCTGCCAGAGGCATTCACCGCAGCGAGCGCCGGGATGCGCCGGCAAACGCTGCGCTGGCTGCTGCGGCACAGCCTGCGCTTGCCGCGGACACACGGCTCCGCGCGGCGCTGGCCACTGATGGGGCCGGGGGCTCTCCTGCGGCTCGGGAAAATTCCGTCATCCCTTCGCTGGTTTTCTGCCATCCGAGGCAGCAGCAGCACGGCGATTTGCCGCAGGGGTTCAGACTGAAGCGCAGGGTGCTGGACTGTCGGCAGGGTCTCCCCAGCGCGGGAGACCCCCGGGGTGCCGAAAGAAAAGCCAGGAAGGGAAAATGCAAACTCAGTATATGCCAGTCTCTTGTCTTGGGTGTCTCCCGGGGCTTGGCCGGCACCTCTCACGGCTGGCAAAGGCCAAGGTCCAGCTCCGCCTGCGACCTTCCCCGGTGTCTGCCCTCCCGCTGTACCCCAGCCTTTCTGCCTGCTGTGAAAGGCGAGGGGCGTTTCAGAGTAGAGCTCCGCAATCTTTTCGGCAGGGCTATTTTTACCAGAGCTCATTCCCTTATCCGCTTCCCGGTGCGGTCCCGTGAAGAGCGGAGCTGTCACATCTGCGAGAGCAGGATGGCGGGCGGCTGCTCAAACCGGGGCAGCTGCCAGGAGGAACGGCTGCCGAGCCACGGCTGGAGGAACCTGAGGGAGGATGCTCAGGCCGGTCTGCGGAGCCATCGGATCCCCATGGCACGCATCAGTCCTGTGCTCGCTTGGTCTTGGAGGACCCCTCAGCCTCATCCCGACGAGATGACGCCAGCAGGTCCTCTCCGCTGATGCCTGCCTTGCACCGTGGTGGTGGCTCTTGCCTGCGTGGACTCAGGGAGGTGCCCGTGGGGGAGCGTGGGGTCTCCGGTCCAGCCTCCCGTGCAGAGCAGGGCAGCCACCACCACAAGGGACTTTGTATAGCAAAGTCTTCAACCCCCTCCAAGGATGGAGACCCAGTGGCGACTGTCCCACGAAGGGGCTTTTCCTAATGTCCACCCTGAACCTCTGCTCCTGCAAGGCACGTACATCTGTACCCGGGGAAACCCAGACAAAAGGAGCGAGCTGATCTGGGAGGCTACGCCTTTTGGAGGGTGCCCTGCCACCGTGGTTGTCCCAGCAGGGCACTGGCCAGAGCGTGCGCGACTCCGGCCTCTCCGCAGGCACAAGAGCCGCCTCCTCGGACAGGACCTGACTGGCGCTTGGCATCCGTAGTTGGCACTTGGTGGCCAGCGTTGGCCTTCTGTGGTCATCCTTGGCTTGAGTTTTGCCCTGGCTGTGCAGGGCAACCCTCTGCGCCTGTCCCCTCGTCCAGAGCTTCCCAACCGGCACGGTCTGGCAGGGTGGGACATGACGAGCACGGGCAATGCCGCATCCAGGGAGCGTGTGAAGGGCCTGGACGGGGCAGGCTGGGCTCTTCAAGGTGCGCTGATCTTTTCCAGTTCCTGCAGGACCGAGCTGGGAGCTGGCACGATGGCCTGGCAGAGAGGGACAGGCAGGAGCTGAGCTCTGCCCCGGCACAGCCAGCCCGTCCCCTCTGCGTCGCGCCTCCCCCTCGCTGCTAGCATCGGGGAGGGAGCTCTGGCGAAGAAAAATGGGATTCCTGAAAGAAAGATGAAAGGCCGCGCATTTCCATGAGGCAGGGATTCAATTTGTGTCACGCAATCACATTTCCTTCTGCGGTCTGAAATAATTACACAGCGGAGCGGGGCGAGGAGATCTGATTCAGAGGCGCAGCCACGAGAGCGAGCTCTGAAATAAAAGAAGACAAACGCAATCATTAAGATACAATAGGCTGCACTTGCCCCTTAATTAGACTTTCTCTTTGATTAAGCAGTAATTAAATATTATCGTGCTGAAAGGGATTTTTTTTTTTTATGGCCCTCTGAAGCCCTAACGTATTCTCAAGATGTTTGTGCGAAGAGCGGGGGCTGCTGCGGGGTGGTGGGGGCGGGAGGGAGGCCGTCGCACGCCCGCCCCTTCCCAGCACAAGCAGCCCTGCCGCCCCTCCGCTCCCCGGAGAGCGCGGGCCGGATGGCTGCTCCTGGTCCAAGGTGCCGCGTGTCCGTGGGGAAGGCCACTGCTCCCGGCCACCATCGGCTGCAAAGTATGTCCAGCATCTCGCCAAAACGTGGGGCCTCCTGGGTGATGGATGCCGGGGCCAAGCCCGTTGTGCTGCTGCCGTCTCACAGGAGGGGTTTTTAGAGTCGTAGAACAGAATCAGAGAGTCGTTTAGGTTGGAAAAGACCCTTAAGATGATCAAGTCCAACCATCAACCTGACACTGCCAAGTCCACCGCTAACCCATGTCCCTAAGCGCCACATCTACACGTCTTTTAAATCCCTCCAGGGATGGGGACTCCACCACCTCCCTGGGCAGCCTGTTCCGATGCTTGACAACCCTTTCGGTGAAGAATTTTTTCCTAATACCCAATCTAAACCTCCCCTGGCGCAACTTGAGGCCGTTCCTCAAGGCCATTTTGGTGAACCTCCTCTTCCACGTGGAGCCCGTGGCCTCTGTGGCCCCAGGAGATGTGGCTGGCTCGCGGCCCCGGTCCCAGGCTGGTCCAGCTGAAGACCAAGACCACCTCTCCAGCAGCATGAGAGCTCCTCTGGGGCTGGCCGCCTCCCGAGGTCGGCCGCTCCGAGCTTCGGGAGCAACGGATCAACAGAAGAGGAGTCTGGGGAAAAGGACTTGGAGCGTATCCAGCCGTTAGCAGCAAAAACGAAGATTTAAGATGATGAAACATCAAAAGTGAAGCAAATGTCAGGCCCCTATTCCTGGACATTCCTGGGTGGGTAAAAATAGCCCTTGGACAACCGGGGAGGGGGGGAAAGTGCTTCTGATCTCTTAATGCAGAGCCCCTGCCGCAGCCCCGCGGGCTCTCTGCCACTCTCAGCCCCGCTTGCGAGCTGCTTTTTCCAGGTCATAAAGCGACGGCTCTTGCTGAGAATTTCACTAGACGAGATTGTCTTGTTCTTTTCCCGCACAGCATGTACTTTGGGTAATATCTTTGGGAAATTTTTCGCGTACTTGTGTACCCGGTATGTTCTGATAACCTAGAAAAAAAGGTCCTTAAGTATTATGATTATGCTATTAAACCTTTATGGTATCAAGGAAAACAAATCAGAGTGAGAGAGAAGCTGTATGGAGCCCGAGAAGTGCTAAGCTACGGCAGTGATCTGCCTTCGTTGTTTAATTTCACTTAAAACCGAAATACCGGCAAGACTGGAGGTGAAAAGAGCCGGTGATGCTGAGGCGTCGCGGGGGAGAGCGTGAATTCCCTCCGTCGTAGCCGTGGTCCCTCTGGCTGGACGACACTGAGGTCTGGACGAGGGTAGGGGCAGGTTTAAGCTGGATAGTCGGTCTCTTCCTCCGGACGGTTTGTACAGGACGGCCCCAGCGCCGCGTCAGCCCCTCCGCAGCCTGCGCCAGCGTTTCGGCGCTTGCCTGCTCACCGCCTGGCCTCCCCGAAGCCGGTGACTTTGTTTGGGCGGGCTGAGCTCTTCGCACCATTGCCGTGTGTCCCATCGGCTGAGCTTCTCGGTGAGGTCCCCGCCGGGACGAAGCTCCCGGAGTTTTAACGGAACTTTTCCTCTCTGTGTTTTGCAGAAGAACGAATGGCTGTGCTTGAACTGCCAAACTCAGCGGCTGCTCGAAGGCAGCCTCGGCGACCCTGCCCCGATGCCGCTGCCTGCCCCAAAGCAACCGCCCGCCGGCTCCCCGCGGCACCAGCCGCCAGCCGCCGGCCAGCAGCAGAGAGCGCCGGCGCCCGCCGAGCCGGCGGCACCCCCCGAGCGGCAGCCCTCGCCCGCGAGGACCCTCCGGGCTGCCGAGCAGAGCAGGACCCCGAGCCCTGCCCCAGCGGAGAAGAAGCCCCCGGCGCCGGCAGAGGAAAAGCCACTGCCCAAAGCTGCCCCAGAGCCTTCCAGAGCTCCTGAGAGTGCCGTGCCGAAGGGGAAGAGCGCGACCCCCAAACCGGAGGCGGAGAGCAAGGAGAGCCGGGCACCCCCCGAGGCGCCGCGGGCGAAGGAGCAGGAGGTGAGCGCTCAGGGTGTGTCCGGCTCCGAGCATCCCTGGGGACCGCATCCCGCCCAGGGCTGGCGTGGCGCTGAGCCGCGGCGACCGTGCTCAGAAAGGGGGGGGTTTATTCCAAGTCGGAGCAGAAACCGTGTCGTCGAGGCCATTTGCCTCGGGTAGTGGCCTTTTGGGAAACGGCGAGCTCAAAACGGCGCTGTCTCAGCGTTTCCCAGCCGCTTAGGAACTTTCACAGGATGCTGGTATTTGCCTTCTTTTTATTAGGATTACATCAAGTTTGGCATAATGCAACAGTTCAGGTTGTCTTTGGCCTTTGGATTTGTTTTAAAATAATATAAGGGCAGTTGAATTTGTCCTTAAATGGACACACACACCCCCCCCAGTTACCGGTGCTTGGGCTTCTCCCTGCGCAGGCAGCTGCCTGCGTGGGGAGAGCAGCAGGCAGCTCTGCCCTCGCATCGCTTCCCCAGGGAAGGGCGTGTGGCTATTGGTAGCCCGAGGCTTAGGGACGGGGCTCAGCCACCGCTGGCTCTCTAAGCGGCGGGTAGTAAAACGACGGATGCAGCCATTAGACAGCCTTCTCGTGTTAGTTGTCGGGGAGATAACGCTGACGGGGCCCGGTTTTTTAAACGTATTTATGAGTCCCACAGTGCCTTTGCCCCAGGGCCGTTTGCTGTGCCACCCCCTGCCTGCAGCAGGCCCCGGCACCTGCCTTCGTTAGCCCGCAAATTGCTGACGAGCCATTGAGGGGGAGGACACAGGGTGGCCCCGAGCCTTCATGCTGGGCTGGCTCCCGAAGCTGCCCAGACCGTCTTCGTGCTCCCCAGGAGAGGATTTGGGGGGAGGTGGGGGGAGCCGCCCCGGAGCTGCCCGGGTCTGACACTGCTCTCCCTGGCCCACAGGACGGGAGCAAGCCTTACCCCCCGGACCTGTCCCGCAGCCCCCAGAGCCTGAGCGACACTGGCTACTCCTCCGACGGCATCTCCAGCTCGCAGAGCGAGATCACCGGCCTGGTGCAGCAGGAGGAGGAGAAGCTGAGCGGCACCGGGCTGGCCGGGCAGAGCCCCCCCAGCCCCTCCGAGCTCACCAAGCTGGAGAGCAGCATGCGGCCCCTCCTGGAAGGCCGGGGTGCCCCGCCGGAGCCCACCGAGCGCGGCAAGGCCTGCCCGGAGCCGCGGGAGGAGCAGCGGCAGCGGCAGCGGCCGCGGTACCTCTCCATCACCCCCGAAGCCTTCGACTCGGACGAGGAGCTAGAAGACATCCTGGAGGAGGATGAGGACTCACTGGAGTGGGAGAACCAGCGGGAGCGGCGGGAGAGCGCGGAGTCCTCGGACGAGTTTGGCAGCAAGCTGCGGCACGACTACGTGGAGGACAGCAGCGAGGGGGGCTTCTCCCCAGTGCCCCCCCGGCCCAAGGGCCGGGAGGCGGAGGCGAGCGATGAGGAGTTCATGCGGAGGCAGATCCTGGAGATGAGCGCAGAGGAGGACAACCTCGAGGAGGAGGAGGAAGGCGGCTACGGGCGCGCCAAGTACGGCGTCCCCAAAGCCGGGCAGAAGGCCGAGGCAGAGAAGGGCAAAGAGCCAGCGGCGGCCAAGCGGCGCCTGCCGCACGGCCCTGGCAGCCTGTACAAGGAGGAGAGGAAGGAGCTGGAGGAGGCGGAGGGCGACGACTTGAGCACAGCCCAGGGCGGGCTGCGGCGCTTCAAGACCATCGAGCTGAACAGCACGACCGGCTACGGCCGGGAGATGGAGATGGGCCAGGAGGTGGACACCAGCCTGGACCGAGAGCCCGAGCTGGAGATGGAGAGCCTGACGGGCTCCCCCGAGGAACGCTCCCGGGGCGAGTACTCCTCCACCCTGCCGGCCACGACGCCCAGCTACACCTCAGGCACCTCGCCCACCTCCATCTCCTCCCTGGAGGAGGACAGCGACAGCAGCCCCAGCCGCCGGCAGCGCCTGGAGGAGGTGAAGCAGCAGAGGAAGGCTCGCCACCGCTCACACGGCCCCTTGCTGCCCACCATCGAGGACTCGTCCGAGGAGGAGGAGATGCGGGAGGAAGAGGAGCTGCTGCGGGAGCAGGAGAAGATGCGGGAGGTGGAGCAGCAGCGCATCCGGAGCACGGCGCGCAAGACCAAGCGCGACAAGGAGGAGCTGAGGGCCCAGCGGAGGAGGGAGCGCTCCAAAACCCCCCCCAGCAACCTCTCCCCCATCGAGGACGCCTCCCCCACCGAGGAGCTGCGGCAGGCGGCGGAGATGGAGGAGCTGCACCGCTCCTCCTGCTCCGAGTACTCGCCCTCCATCGACTCGGAGGCCGAGAGCTTCGACGCCGTGGCCTCCAAGCTGTACAAGTCGGGCAGTGAGTACAACCTGCCCACCTTCATGTCGCTGTACTCCCCGACGGAGAAGGGGGAGAGCTCCCCCAGCCAGCCCGCCAGCAAGCCCCTCAAGAGCGCTGAGGAAGCCTACGAGGAGATGATGAGGAAGGCGGAGATGATGCAGAAGCAGCAGGTCCAGCAGGCCCAGCCGGCCGTTTCCTACGGCGGTGCCTACCAGCAGGTCGGCTACCGCGGCACAGAGGGCCAGAACGGCTTCGAGTACCAGTACGCCGAGGAGTACCGGTACGACGGCGGCACCGCGCACCCCTCCCAGCCGGGCTATCCGAGCGCCCTGCCGAAGGCGGGAGCGGTGTATGAGGAGATCCTGCAGACCTCCCAGAGCATCTCCAGGATGCACCAGTCCTCCTCCTTCGACCTGGCCCTCGAGCAGGGAGAGAAGGCGAAGGGGCAGGAGGAGGCGTACCAGGAGAAGCGCTTCCTCAACGCCGAGAGCGCCTACGCTGACCTGATGAAGCAGAACGGCGGTCCGCTCACCCCCGGCACCAGCCCCACGCAGCTCTCCGCTCCCGTCTCCTTTGCCGCCTCCGAAGGCAGCGCGGGCAAGGCCATTCCCGACGTCCGGGTCACCCAGCATTTTGCGAAAGATGGGCAAGACCTGGCCAAGCTCCAGAGCGCCCCGGCAGTGCCCAGCCCGGCGTCCAAGGCTGCCGCCACTCCTTATGCCTACGGCAAAGGCACCAGCACGGTGACGACGACGGCAGCGGGCGGCCCCGGGAGCGTGGCGCGGAGCTACAGCTCCGCAGCTCCGGAGGCCCCATCGGTGGGCAGCAGAAGCTACAGTCCGATGAAGAGCACCGTCAGCTACGGCTCGCAGACAGAGGACGCCAGCAGAAGCAAGGCAGCAGTGGAGATCAGCGTGCAGACGGCCAGGGAGAAGCTCCCGGTCGCGAGCGACGGCAAGCCCCCGCCGCCCAAGACGTACCCCTTCTTCAAGAGCTCCAGCCCTCCGCTCTCGCCCACCTCCCCCACACAGAGTCCCACCCGCGCCGCAAAGGCCACGGCAGAGTTTTCCACGCAGACGCAGAGCCCCCTCCTCCCCTACGAGGGTCCCGCCGCCGCCGGCCCCGCCGCCTCTTCCCCCATGGTGGCACAGGGGACTCAGACGCCGCACCGGGCGGGCTCGCCGCGCCTGGCCCGGCAGCCCTCCTCGCAGGACGCCCCCTTCATGCTGATCACGCTGGCAGCCGACGCGGCCAGCCAAACCAAGCCACCTAGCTCCAGCTCCTCAACATCCCCCGTCTCGTCCCCCACCCGGCCAAGCCGGCAGCTGCCAGTGCACGGCTACAGCCAGGTGCCGGAGCTGGAGCAGCCGCCGGGTGCCTACGTCAGGGCGCAGCCAGTGAAGGAGCACGCCCAGAAGGCACCCCCCGTGACTTCAGCCACCGATGGCATCGCGGGGCTGTACGGCTGGGGAGCGCTCCCCGCGGAAAACATCTCCCTCTGCCGCATCTCCTCTGTCCCTGGCACGTCCCGGGTCGAGCCGGGGCCCAAGGCGCCGAGCACTAACGCCGTGGACTTACGGACCGCGCTGAAGTCCGCCCCCATCATCATAACGGACCAAGGCATGGATCTCACGTCCTTGGCCACCGAGGCCAGGAAGTACTGCCTGACCTTGGACCACATCCCGAGCCGGCAGTCCACGGCCATCCAGCCCTTGATCATCAACCTCAACGCCCAGGAGCAGCCCCACGCCATCATCGCGGCAGCCAGCACCGCTGGCCTGGCCATTGCCTCCCCCATGCTCCTCTCACAGCCCAAGCAGCCCGTGGTCTACGGAGACCCTTTCCAGAGTCGGGTGGACTTCGGGCAGGGGACCGGGAGCCCGGTGTGCTTGGCGCAGGTGAAGCAGGTGGAGCAGGGCATCCAGACGGCCGCCGTCAGAGCCAGCGGGGCGGCCGGCGGCAAGCCTGAGCCCGCCGCTCCCCCCCAGACCAAGTTTGCGAGGTACGGCGTGCCGGGCCAGATGGTGAAGAAGGACGTGCTCATCACGCAGACCGGCGGGGCACAGAACATCGTCAGCCTTCCGCAGCCCTTCCCGCCAGAGCCAGGCTCAGAGCTGTACCGGGCGGTGCCGGTGGAGCTGAAGAGCCAGAGCCCTCTCCTCGCCCTGGGCGGCAAGAAGTCCCAGGTGATGATGGTGCAGATGGAGGAGGCGGCAGCCGGCCCAGTGACCAAAGTGCTGAAGGAGGAGCCGCCGGCCAACGTGCTGGACCTCACAGGCGTGAAGCCGGAGAGCCAGGTGGCCTGCTGCGACGTGGTCTACAAGTTCCCCTTCGGCAGCAGCTGCACCGGCGCTTTCAACCCCACCTCCAAGATGCCGGAGAAGAAAGCCGGGGAGGCAGCGGCGCCCAGCCGGAAAGCCAGCGGGCCCCTCTACGGCAGCAGAGAGCCGGAGCTGCCGGAGACCTTCCCCTACCGGGAGCAGCCAGCCCCAGCGCCCGCGCTTTACGAGGACCAGAAGTTTTACCCCGCTGGCGCCTTCGGCCGGCTCTACTCCTCCATGTCAGACACAAACCTCTCCGAAATTGGGATGAGCTACTACCCCACGAAGGGGGAGCAGCCTTTCCCCTCCCCGGCGGGCGATGCCGCCGTGGACCTCAGCACCATGAAGCACTCCTACAGCGTGGGCTTTGCCGAGGCGGGTTACCTGGGCCAGGGGCTGCAGTACGGCTCCTTCTCTGACCTCCGCCAGCCGGCGGAGCTGCTGGGCCACCCGCTCCCCATGCGGAGATACAGCTCGGCCTCCAACATCTACTCCGACTACCGCTTCTCGGCCCGGGGCGACCTGGCCAGCTTCCAGGAGTCCAGCCTGGCCCACTACAGTGCCACCACGGCGCGCGAGATCAGCCGCATGTGCGCCGCCCTCAACTCCATGGACCAGTACGGGGGCCGGCACGCCAACGGCCCCGACCTGCTGCCCTACGGCCCCAGCACCGGGCCGGGGGGTGCGGGGGGGCTGGCGGCTCAGCAGCAGGGCCCCGCGCCCCCCAAACCCGGCGGGATGTACAACCCCACCTTCCCCGAGGCGCGGCAGGGCTTCGGCAGCCTGGCACAGTACAACGTCCCCGGCGTCCGCCTGGGCGCCGTCCGGCAGATGTTCCCTTCCACCGCCACCGTGCGGGCCGCCGACGGCATGATCTACTCCACCATCAACACGCCTATCGCCTCCACGCTGCCCATCACCACCCAGCCGGCCTCGGTGCTGCGGCCCATGCTGCGTGGGCTGTACAGGCCCTATGGCCCAGGCGGCGTGGCAGCAGTCCCGCTGGCCAGCCTGGCCAGGCTGCCGGTCGTCACCCCCCGTGTCCCGCTAGCGGCACAGGGCCTCTACCGCTACCCGGCCCCCGGCCGGCCAGCCCCGGCGGCCTCGCTCATGGAGACGCCCGTCTACCTGGGCAAGCCTGTCAGCACGGCACCAGCGGCAGCGGGCGCCGGCCCCGCTCCCAAAGCCCCCGCTGCCCCCGCCGGCGGCTTGCAGAGAGCCGAGCCGGCGGGGGCCGCTCCTCGTGCTGAGGGTCCGGCAGCACCGGCAGCCGGCAAGGAGGGTGGGCAGGCGGCCACGGCGCCCAAGCCACTGCCAGACGGGGCTCAGCGGGAGGAGCGGGAGCGGGAGGAGGAGCGGCAGCGCAAGCAGCAGGAGCACGTGCTGCAGCTGGAGCGGGAGCGTGTGGAGCTGGAGAAGCTGCGGCAGCTGCGGCTGCAGGAGGAGCTGGAGCGGGAACGCGCGGAGCTGCAGCGGCACCGGGAGAAGGAACAGCTGCTGGTGCAGCGGGAGCTGCAGGAGCTGCAGTGCATCAAGCAGCAGGTGCTGCAGCAGCAGCAGGAGGAGCGGCACGCGCAGCTGGCGCTGCAGCGGGAGCAGCTCGCCCAGCAGCGCCTCCAGCTCGAGCACATCCACCAGCTCCAGCACCAGCTGCAGCAGCAGCTGGAGGAGCAGAAGCGGCAGAAGAGCACCTTCCCCACGCCCGCCGAGCCCGCCGCCCGCCCGCCCGAGGGGCCCGCTGAGGCGCCACGGGGCCTGCCGCACAACGGGCAAGCGTGGCCCCCGCTGGGCCAGGTGCCGCCGGAGGGGCCCCCCGGCTCCCGCTACCCCCTGCCGCAGCGGCCGCTCAGCAGCTCGGCCTCGGACATGTCGCTGCAAGCCGAGGAGCCCTGGGAGCCCAGCCGGGGCATCAAGAAGAGGAACTCGATGCCGCGGCTGCGGGACGCCTATGAGAAGGAGGTGGTGCGGGAGGCCTTCGCGGCGAGGAAGACGGCAGACAGCAGCGTGCAGACGGACGAGGAGGATGGCGAGGAGCGGTACCTGCTGTCGCGGCGGCGGCGAGCACGGCGCAGCACCGACTGCAGCGTGCAGACGGACGAGGAGGACAGCGGGGAGTGGGAGCAGCCCGTGCGCCGCCGGCGCTCCCGGCCCTCGCGGCACGCCGAGGCCAGCGCCGAGGGCAAGTCGGAGGGGGTGGCCCGCGGCACAGCCAGCGTGGGCATCCAGACCATCAGCGACTGCTCGGTGCAGACGGAGCCCGACCAGCTCCTCCGCGTCTCCCCCTCCATCCACATCACCACCCATGACCCCCGAGTGGAGATCGTCAAGTACATCTCAGCCCCGGAGAAGACGCAGCGGGGTGAGAGCCTGGCCTGCCAGACGGAGCCAGAGCCAGCCCCCCAGCCCGGCGTCGTGGTCCCCCAGCTGACGGTGCCCACCACCATCCCGCCCTACTCCACCAACATCCAGATGGTGAGCACGGGCCCCCTGGACCCCCACGCCGTCCGGCAGCAGTCCCTGGGCAAGTTTGAGAAGAAGAAGCCGGATCCCCTGGAAATCGGCTACCAGTCCCATCTGCCGGCTGAGTCCCTCTCCCAGCTGGTGACCCGCCAGCCGCCCCGCTCTCCCCAGGTCCTCTACTCGCCCGTCTCCCCCCTGTCCCCCCACCGCCTCCTGGAGTCCTCCTTCGCCACCAGCGAGCGGCTGAACAAGGCTCACGTCCCCCCGCAGAAGCACTTCACCGCCGACTCGGCCCAGCGCCAGCAGACGCTGCCGCGCCCCATCAAGACCATGCAGCGCTCCCTCTCTGACCCCAAGCCCATCAGCCCCACCGCCGAGGAGGCCGGCAAGGACAGGTTCTCCCTCTACCAGCACCCGCTGCTCCCTGGCACCCAGGTATGTCAGCGCGGGGAACAACCTTTCCCTCGGGGAACGGCCCCGGGAGGCACCTCGGGACATTTCAGTTTCATTAGTGCTGCGGCAATTAATATTTTAAAAGGCTGGCTTCCCGCGGCAGCTGATGGCAGCCAGCGGGCACGGAGGCGTGCACCAAAGCCGGCAGCCGGAGGGAGGCCCTGGAGCTCCGCCGGCTGCACGAGCCCTTTAAGGGGCGAGAGCTGCGGCTGCGTGGCAGGGTCAGGGCTGTCCCCTGCCCCAGCGGGGCCCCCTCCACTCCCAAGGAGCAGCCGCCACGCACGGCTCCATTTTGGGTCGCGGCGGCTCTCGCTCACGCCTTTGCCCCCACACGCCGAGGTTGCCTTGGGCTGCCAAGTGCCCCGCAAAGAGCCCTGGGGCAACTCCTGGGGCGGCGGCAGCCCCCGGCCGTTCCCCGAGCCCTGCTGCCAAGCACCCGAGGGCAGAAGGCAGTTTTTGCGGCAGGCGGCAGCATGCACGCGGCCGGCCTGGCGCTTGGCCGGCTGCCGCCCCTGGTAATTACTCACGGACAGCGCCCTGCCTGTTACTTCCATCCTATTTATTGCGCTTTTACGTAAATGCCGCTGCTTCGGTGCGTGGGGGGACACGTGCGCAGCGGGCCGCCTCGCCGCAACCCCGGGGCACGGGAGGAGCTCCGCAACGCTCGGGGGGGGGGACACGCAGGGGGACACCCACCCGCACCCCTGACCACGCGTCCCTTGGCTTTGCAGGTGGGGGGGCTGCAGTCGAGCCCGCTGGCGCGCAAGGTGAAGCGGACGCTGCCCAGCCCGCCGCCCGAGGAGCCCCACGTCCCCCTGGCCAGCCCGGCCGCCCCCCAGCTCTACCTGAGCAGCCTGGCCCCCAAGGCCACCGCGCCGGTCACCAAGGCCAGCCTGCTGAAGGAGCTGGACCGTGACCTGAAGCTGGTGGAGCACGAGGCCACCAAGCTGCGGAAGAAGCAGGCGGAGCTGGACGAGGAGGAGAAGGAGATCGACGCCAAGCTGAAGTACCTGGAGCTGGGCATCACCCAGCGCAAGGAGTCGCTGCTGAAGGAGCGGGGGGGCGGGCGGGACCACCCCTACCTGCGCTGCCCCGGGGACCGCCGCGACTACCTGTCCGACAGCGAGCTGCACAGCCTGCGCCTCGCCACCTACGACGGTGCCGGCCTGCGTCCCACGCCCGCCGGGCAGTACCCCGACTTCGCCGCCACCGCCGCCTCCTACGGTGCCTACCCGTACCCCACCCCGCAGGGCCCTGCCGCCTTCCCGCCGGCGCGCCTGCAGCCCCCCCAGTACCCCGCGGCCAGCACCTCGCAGGACGGCTTGCCGGCGGCCCCGCTGCCCGCCTTCGCCTCGCCCAGCGCCTTCTCGGCCCCCGGCACCGCGTACCCGGAGCTGGGCGCCCCAGGCCAGCCGGGCTTCCGGCCCCAAAACCCCTACCAAGCCCCGAGCGCCTTCGCTGGGGTGGCCGCCGTGCCAGCGACGCAGCCCGCCCTCTTCCAGAGCCTGGTGGAGGTGGCCGGCGGGCACCAGAAGCCACGGCAGACCTCACTGGCCGACCTGGAGCAGAAGATCCCCACCAACTACGAGGTCATCGGTGCGGCCACCAGCTCCTCTGCCGTCCCCGACGTCACCTTCAGCGCCACGACGGTGAGTGGCGGCTATGAGCAGTACAAGGCGCCCGAGGCCCGGCCGGCCGAGAGAGCCGGTGCGGCACAGGGCCCCTCGGCCAGCTTCTCTTCCGAGTCCCTCTACACCAGCCTGGAGCAGAACATCCCCCGTAACTACGTGATGATCGAGGACATCAGCGAGCTCACCAAGGAGAGCCCGGCGGCAGAGGGGCAGAAAGCGGAGCCGGCGGGCACAGGCGCCAACGGCCGCCACGGCAGAGAGAAGAGCGAGCTGGGAGAGGCTGAAGGCTCCGGCCGGCCCTGCTGCTACACCAAAGCTGAGGAGGAATCCGAGGAGGACATCTACGACCACCATGGCCCTGACCATCGAGGGAAGAACAGCTACCACCGGGGCGCAGAGAGCAATGGCAGGGTGTCGGGGAGCTCCGCCGGCTCGTCCTACTACTACGGGGACAGCGAGTACCGGCACTCCTCGCGGGCCGACAAGCATGGCTCCAGCACGGCACTGCCAAAGCATTCTTCAAAGAACTTGGCACCCGCCGTCGTCTCCTCGAAGCGCAGCAAGCACAGGAAGCAGGGCATGGAGCAGAAGATCTCCAAGTTCTCCCCCATTGAAGAAGCCAAAGACGTGGAGTCGGACCTGGCCTCCTACGCAGCGACGACCTCGGTCGGCAGCAGCAATGTGGCCTCCAGGGCCAAGAAGCTGCAGGAGGAGATCACCTACGGCCTGAAGAAGAACGTCTACGAGCAGCAGAAGTACTACGGCATCTCCAGCCGGGATCTGGTGGACGAGGAGGAGCGGGTCTACTCCGCCGGCAGCAGAACCCGCTCCTCCGGCTACGGGGTGGAAAAGTCCTCCATCCGGGAGGCGGGCAGCCGGAGCAAGTCCTACGAGCGGGAGGGCACGGAGCGCTCCCAGAAAGGCGGCTCCAAGCCCTCGTCCCTTGGCATGAGCCAGAGCCGCGGGCGGGCGCCCGTCCGCGCGCAGCCCTCGGAGGAGGAGAGCCCCGTCAGCCCCCTGGGGAAGGCGGTGGGGGGATCACGCGCTGCAGGGGGGCCTGGCCCCCAGTCGGCGGGGGACCCCTGCTCCCAGTTCTGCTCCAGCCACTCGTTGCCTGATGTGCAAGAGCACATCAAAGACGTGCCAAGGAGTCACTCGTACAAGCACGAGGAGGGCTACGGCATGGACGATGCCCATTGCGTTGTCTCGGACAGCGAAGGTAACGGCTCCCCGTGGTGACCACCCCAGAGCATGGCACTTCCCCGGGGCATGTCCGTCCGCTCGTATGCAGAGACACTCTCACCGCCTCAGTTTGCTTGACATGTGCCTTCCTCCCCCCACCCCGGGTGTTCGGTGTTAGCCGGTCCCGCGCGGTGCCTGGCCGCGCCGTGTCCCGTCCCCACCGGCGCGGGCTGTCCCCCATGCGCGTGCCCGCTGCTTGCCTCTCCCGCCTCATTGCATGGCTTCTGCCCGGGCGGCCTCGAGCGAGAGATTGACTGTGGTTTGTTTTTGGTTTCCGAAGCCTATCATTTGGGTCAGGAGGAGACAGACTGGTTTGATAAGCCCAGGGAGGCGCGGGCGGAGAGGGTCAGGCACTACGGTGGCCACTCTTCCTCACAGAAGAGACCCCCGGTTAAGCACACCTACCACGACTACGACGAGCCCCCCGATGAGGACCCGTGGCAGCACGATGACTACCCCCAGCACCGTGAGCACCGGCACCACGGGGAGTACGGGCGCCACGCCGGCACCTCCCGGCATGCCAGTGATGAGCCCCCACGCCGCTCGGCCAAGCAGCACCCGCGGGAGCCCAGCCGCCACGAGCCCCGCGGCCACGGGCCACCAGCCGCCCCCAAGAAGGCGCAGCAGCCCGAGCCTCGCGCGCCCGCGCCCTACGGCCTCGGCTCCGCCGACTACGCCCCGCCATCCCGCCCCGCTGCTCACCACCACGGCGCCGAGACCCCCAAGGCGCAGAAGCCCCCCCAGCCGCAGGGGCCGGCCACCCCGGCACCGAAGCCAGAGCCCCTCGCACACCCGCAGCAGCCGGCAGCCAGGCAGCAGCAGGCAGGGCAGCAGGCGGCACGGCAGCAGCCGGCAGCGCGGCAGGCTGCCCAGCCGGCGGGCTCAGCGCAGCTCGAGGCCAGGGGCAGGACGCAGGGCCCCCCATCGTCCCGGCCACCGCAGCAGCAGCCGGGGCCAGCCCAGGCGGTGGGGAAGGCGCCGGCCACGCTCCACGCGCAGCCGGTTGGGCCTGCAGCGCCAGCGGTAAGTACGGGCTCAGCTGGCTCGGCTGCCTCCCTGCCCCACGGTTCTGCCCGGGACTGGCCCAGCTGGCCGTGGCCAGGGGCTAGCAGGAGAAGGGTTGGGGATGGGGATGTATCCCACCCGTGTGCCCACCGTGGCCACCCCTGGGTGCCGCGGGAGCAGCCGTCCCCTCGAGGGGACCTGGGAGGGGACATCCCCGTGCCCTGGATCCCTCCCTGCCACTGTTGGGGCTGTGGGGCCATTTTCCCACAGCGTTTGGGGGTTTCGGTGTTGCCTCCTGGCCCGGCTCACCCCTGGAGGATGCTGTGCTGGGGGGGGGCAAGCCCTGAGAGCTGTTTTCCCCGTTCCAGCCAAAAGCGGAGCAGATGGACACATCCAAACCCGCAGCGAAAGTGCCACAGCAGCCGGGGAGAGCGCCCACGGCACAGCCCCTGGGAGCAGCAGGTCAGTGGGCCCAGGGGCACGGTGCCGTCCCCCCCTGCGCCGGCTGCCTGGCACCCCGGGGGCTCAGTGGAGCCCCCCCCGGCCAGGCCCGGCCCCTGCTAACGGTGGCTTTGTTCGTCCCCCAGCAGACAGCAAGGCTGGTCCAAGGGCGGCCGGGCCGCGTGGTCCCGCCGGCCCGGCAACGGGGCAGCCCGGGGCGGACGGAGAGAGCGTTTTCTCCAAAATCCTGCCGGGGGGGGCAGCAGAACAAGCAGGCAAACTGACTGAAGGTGAGGGCTGCTCCCGGGGACGGGGACGGGGCAGTGATGCTCTTCTGCACCAAGACGGGATCGGGCGCCATGGGGGTGGCCAGGAGCAGCCGACGGGATGCGGTGCTCCCGCGGTTGGGGGCAAAAGCAGCGGCCTGGGGACCGGGGCGGTGGGGGGCTGGGGTGGCTGCGCCATGCTGACGCCTCTCCTGGCTTCCTCGCAGCGGTGTCGGCTTTCGGCAAGAAGTTCACTTCGTTCTGGTGAGAGAACGGCACAAGGTGAGTGCAGCCGGCGACCGGTGCTGGCGCGGGCTCTCCCTGCCCTGGCCACGCCTGACTCCCTCCCGCTCCCTCCCGCTGCAGGAGTTTGGGAAGCGAGTGGAGATTGAGTCGTTGCAGTGGAAAAACCTATGAAGAAGCCAGTGAATTCAGGACACGGCGCCAGACTCTGAGTATAACGGTGAGTGTCTGGGGCACAGTCACACACCGGTGCCCTCCATCACACCGGTCCCCTCTGCCACGCCATCCCCGGGGCTCCCACGGCACCCCTGTCCCCCGCTGAGCCCTGCCCTGCCGCGCTCCCAGCCCCCAGCGTGAGAAGGACATGGTGCAGCCCCGTCCCCTTCGCCCTGGGCCACTTGTCCCCGTCCTCATCCCCAAGCGCCGGCCCCAAGCCAAGGCGTGGGGGCTTGGCCTTGTTCCCCGGTCTCAGCAGCACCGCGTGGGCCGATGCCATGCGGATGCTGGTGCGGACCCCGGGTTTGCGGGGAAGGTTTGGGCGGCCCGAGCTCTGCTCCGGGAGCCCGTCCAGCGCGGGGGCGGCAGCAGCTGCTCCACCGGCAGCGCCTCTTGGCTCACCGCCGCCCGTTCGCTCGGGCCGGCGCTGCCGCTTGGCGAGGTCCCCTCCGCGGGGACGTCGCCGCTCGGGCTAACGCCCCCCTCTCTCTCTCTCTCTCTCTGTCTCTCGCAAGCTTTTGAAAGCAGGGCGATCCCTGGATGCTGGACCAAACGGCGGCCGAACGGGGGCCCAGCGGACGCCCCGGAGCGGGTGCCCCCCCATGCCTGGCGAGCAGCTCCGGCACGGCACGTGGCAAGCCCTGGCACCGGGCGGGCGGATGCACCCTCTGCCCCCGCGGCCGCCCCGAGGGGACGGGCCTGATCCGGCTCGTCGGGTCAGGCCCCGTAGGTGGGCCGTGGCCCTTTCTCAAGATTATACGCAGAGTTGCTCCCGCTGAACCCCAGCTCTGGCCTCTTCATAGGTTTTTTCCCCCCCCCCGCGAGCCGAGGGCTGGGCGCCGCGGGCGCCGCTCCTCCTTCCCAACCCCGTCCGCCCCGCCGGGGCCGTCCCCGCGCCCCCTGCACTGCGGCCCGCTCCAGGCCCCGCCGGGGAGCCCCCGGAGCGCGTCAGCTAGGACCTAACACTGTTTCACTACCGAAATACGAGGCCATAGGACTCTGACAGGCGGCGCGGCCAGCCTTTGCCGACACGGCCGCCGGCCAGGCGCGTGTCCCGGCACGCGGTGCTGCCCCGAAGCCATTGGAAGCATTGAAAGGGCCGCGCTCGCCCTCGCCACGCAGCCAGCGCACCCAGCGCACCCGCCGCCGGGCACCCCTTTTCTTTGAAGAACAGCCTTAATCATCCCACTTTGATTTCTGTGTATACCTCATCCGCACCGGGGGGGGCATGGGGCGTCGTCGGGGGGGGTGTCCTTTTTTCTCAGTTTCTCTGGGTTCATTTTAGTTTGGTTTTGGGTTTTGGTTGGTTGGTTTTTTTTAAACTTTATACCAAATCCTCTTCCCTCTTTGCTTTGTGCGATGAGTTAGCACACGGGCTGTCGTCTGTAGAAGCAATAGAGTGCAGGAGGCTACAAAAGAGCACAAATCCCGTGGAACAAGATCAGGAGAGCTTTGCCTCCGGCAGTATCCTTCCTCTTACTGTGCAATCCAAGTCCTTCTCAAGCCATTTCGTGGGGACGCAGGGACAGCCGGCGCGGCGGCCAAAGCCCGCTCGCCCCGCCAGGAGGGGGTTCCCCAGGGGGGGGAGGCAGCCCGAGGAGGGGGCTTGCCAGTGTACAGCCGCGCGCCGCCCGCACCCCACCGCCTGCCCGCGCCGGCGGCACCCCCCCGGTGCCCCCCGTGGCGGGCGGCAGCCGCCCGCTCGCCCGCCTGATGTTCTATGCAACGAAATAACACGACTCCAGAACAAGACCTGTGAATAGCTAATCAGTTCAATGTCGCGCCTAAGGGTTTCACCGCAAAGCGTGCCGCCGAGCGACCCGATAACTACTCTTTATCGACCACCCGTGCGTATGAATTCGTGGCATGTTCGACCCACGGAGGGCCACTTTGCCAAAGGGCAGCCCTAGCGCCCGTGACCGTCTGTCCCGTCGTAGAGCATGGCTTGCTACTTCTCTGCACGGTTCCACCCGTCTTTCAGTGCTTGCTGTTCTTTGCCTGGACTTTTCTTTTTTCTTTTCCATCGGTCCATCGCTGTACTGAAAGCTCTTAGCAGATTTATGCACTTGTTATCGAGGACCCGGTCGCCGTGGGAAGCCCACGCTCCATGGCAGGTCCCTCGCAGGGGGGGCTCTGCCTGTGCCCAAGGCTGGGGGAGAGGCCGGCGGCTGTGGGACGGGGGGGAGCGCGGTGCTCCCGTGGGGCAGCCCCACGGAGGAGAGCCCCGGCCCTGCGCGCACCCGCCGCCTCTCCCCGCCGATGACAAGTGCATAGCCTGAGGGTGCCTCCTCCAGGCCCCCGGCCCCCGCCGCTCCTCGCGCTGTAAATACTTGTACAGTGTGTAACTCACACGCGGGACCGAGACCCCCGCCGGGGCCCATCTCGCCACCCGAGCACATCCGCCACCTCGCCTCCGCACCCACCGGGACCAGGGGCATGTAGCCCACCCCGCCGGGCCGGGCCCCCGGCCCGAATTGTGGCGGTCTGCTGGCCGGGGCGGGGGGACGGAGGGTGCAAAGACAAAGGGCCGAGCGCGGCCGGGCGCTGTTTCCAGCGGTCAGTGCGATGCCGGGTGCGCTCCCTCTGAACATTGTGACGGTGTGCGTGTCTGCTGTGCTCTGTGCCACCCGTAGTGACCCCGTACCGTGCCGTACCGTGCCGTACCGTGCCGTACCGCCCCCGCCGCTGTGTCGTGACTCCCTCCCAGAAGCTGCCCCCTCACCAGGTGTTTCTGTGGGAACAGAATAAAAAGGACTTGACACAAACCGCGGACTGGCCCCGATTCCTGCCTGCCTGCGGCGAGGGGGGCGGGGGGCCTGGAGCCCCGGCACGGCGGGGGCAGCCGGGCTTGGGAGCCCCATGGGTCTGGTCGGCACCGAGCGCCGGCAGGCTCTGCAGCCCGCACCCGGGGCTGCTGGGCTGGGGGGTCCCTGTGGGCCCCCCAAGGGCCCGATCCCCCCCTAGCCTGTGCACGGAGCCCCTGTGCTGCAGCCACCTGCCAGGGAAACCGCTCCGGGGCAGCCCAGAGGCTGCGCGGCCGCGGCCTGGCCCCTGGCTACGGCTTCAAAGGGGGGCCCGCGGATGAACCGGTGTCTCTGGGCCAGAGCGGCCGCCGGGGGAGGGGGGGCCCGGCCGGGGCGAAGCGCGGACCCGAACCTCGAAGCCTCCGGCAGCGGCGCCGTCCGCGCCCACCAGGGGGCGCTGCAACGCGGGCGGCAGCCCGAGCGCCGCAGCCAATGGGAGGTGCCATACGCCGCCGGCCCCTCCCCTCCCTCCCGGAAGTGTCGGCGCTGGCCCCGTCCCCGCCCCGCCGCCACGACATGGAGCCGCCGGTGAGGGGCTGCGGGGGGAGGGAGGCGCGGTGGCGTCACTGCCCCGGGTGCCCGCCCCGCCCCGCCCCCGCGCGCCCCGCGGCCCCCCGCCCCGTCCCGTCCCTGCAGCCCCCGAGAGCCCCGTCCCGGGCACTGCCCCGCCCCGCCCGCTGAGCCCCGGCGCCCGCCTGCCCCCGGTGCTCCGGTGACTGCCCCAGCCCTGCACCCCCCGTACCCCGGTGACTGCCCCCGGCACCTTCCTAATCCCCCATGCACCCCAGTAACTGCCCCAGCTCTGCACCCCCAGGCAGTGCCCCTGGTACCCCGGTAACTGCCCCCAGTGCCCTCCCAATCCCCCCATGTACCCCAGTAACTGCCCCCCCGGTACCCTTGTACCCACTGGCACCCCAGTAACTGCCCCAGCTCTGTACCCCAGTACTGCCCCGGTACCCCAGTGACTGCCCTCAGCAGCTTCCTAATCCCCCCCTGTGCCCCAGTGATTGCCCCAGCTCTGCACCCCCAGGCAGTGCCCCTGGTACCCCAGTAACTGCCCCCAGTGCACTCCCAATCCCCCCATGTACCCCAGTAAGTTCCCCCCCCCCCCCAGTACCCTGGCATCCCAGTAACTGCCCCAGCTCTGCCCCCCCAGTACTGCCCCCGGTACCCCAATGACTGCCCCCAGTACCCTCCCAATCTCCCCCTGTGCCCCAGTGACTGCCCCAGCTCTGCACCCCCAGAAAATGCCCCCGGCACACCAATAACTGCCCCCAGTACTCATAACCCCCCCATGTACCCCAGTAAGTGCCCCCCAGTACCCTCATACCCACTGTACCCCGGTAACTGCTCTG
The DNA here is from genome assembly GCA_009819775.1 of Phoenicopterus ruber ruber. Taxonomy (NCBI): domain Eukaryota; kingdom Metazoa; phylum Chordata; class Aves; order Phoenicopteriformes; family Phoenicopteridae; genus Phoenicopterus; species Phoenicopterus ruber. The sequence goes on from CM020224.1 coordinate 20,266,093, forward strand.
GCTCAGCACCCCTAGTACTGCCCCCAGCACCCCCATAACTGCCCCTCTACCCTCATACCCCCCATGTACCCCAGTAACTGCCCCCCAGTACTCTCCTAATCCCCCCATGTACCCTGGTGCCCCAGTAACTGCCCCGGTGCCCCACCACTGCCCGGTTCTTGCGCCCCCGCCCCACACCCCGACACGGCCCCGCGCCCCCCAGCCACCCCGGCGGGTCCCGCAGGTGCTGCCGAACGCGGAGGAGGTGGCGGAGCTGTACTGGGAGCTGAGCCGGCACCCGGGGCTCAGCGCCGCCTGCCTCGGCCCCGACGTCACCACCCAGTACGGGGGCAAGTACTGCAGCCTCTACACCGGTACGGGGATGGGGTGGCCCCCGGGGGTGTCCGGGGGGTCTCTGCCTGCCCGGTGGGGACGCGGCGGGCGTCCTCACCTGGCTCCTCGCAGAGTGGTCGCAGCGGGACCTGGCGCGGGCTGAGAACGTCAAGTTCTGCCGCCAGTACCTCATCTTCCACGACGGGGCCTCCATCGTCTACTCGGGGCCCGCCGGCACCTGCTCTGAGATCAAGGACGAGTGAGTCCCGTCCCCCGCCACGGCGTCCCCTCGGGGTGCCGATGGCGGGGGGCTGACGGGCGCCCGCCCACCCGCAGGCTGCTGAGCCAGGAGTCCCCCAGCGGGGCGCTGAAGGCCGTCCTGCGCAAGGTCCGCGGCGAGGAGAAGGAGAAGCAGTTTCTGGAGGTGAGGGGAGGGCTGGGGGGGGCCGGATTCTCGCTGGGGCTCGGGGCTGGATCCACGCTGCGGCTTGGGGCCGCCCCGGCATCTCTGCCCCCAGGTCTGGGATCAGAACCGCAAGGTGAAGAGCATCGACCTGACGGCGCTGGACAAGCACGGCAGCGTCTGCGACGATGGTGAGGGGCTGGGGGATGCTGGGGGCCGTGGGGTCCTGGGGGGACGGGGTGGCCAGGGCCTGACCCGCCCCTGCAGACCAGTTTGGCTGCCTGGCCTGGTCGCACTCGGAGACCCACCTGCTCTACGTGGCGGAGAAGAAGCGTCCCAAGGCCGAGTCCTTCTTCCAGAGCAAAGCTCCCAAGCTGGGCACCTCCGACAAGGACGCGGGGCACCCCGAGAAGGAGGATGCGCCCATCAAGGTGGAGTCCCCCCCACGCCAGGGGCAGACGGGGGCGGGCAGGGTGGCCGTGGGGCTGACGAGGCTGTGCCGCAGGGCGAGCAGTTCGTGTACCACGAGGACTGGGGGGAGACGCTGAGCACCCGCAGCGTGCCCGTCCTCTGCGTCCTGGACATTGAGGGCAGCAGCCTCTCGGTGCTGGAGGGCGTCCCGGAGCACCTCTCTCCCGGCCAGGTCAGGATGGGGAGCCCCAGGGAACCGGAGAAGGGAGGTTTTGGGGGGCCGGCAGCAGGCTGAGCCGCTCACCCTCCCTTTCCCCGCAGGCTTTCTGGTCCCCCGGCGACACCGGCGTGGTGTTCGTGGGCTGGTGGCACGAGCCCTTCCGCCTGGGGCTGCGGCACTGCAGCAACCGCCGGTGAGTCCCCGCGGGGCACCCTGCCCCACGGCCAGGCCCCCCGGCCCCGCGGTGACACCCGTCTCTGCCGGCAGGTCAGCTCTCTTCTACATGGACCTGATGGGCGGGAGATGCGGTGAGCAGCGCGCGCCCCGACCCTGCCGGCGCCCCGGCTCCCCGCAGCCCCTCACTGTCCCCTCGTGCCCACACAGAGCTGCTCTCCGAGGACACCAAGGCCGTGTGGTCCCCGCGGCTCAGCCCCGACCGCTGCCGCATCGTCTACCTGGAGAATGACGCCCTGGGCCCCCACCAGCAGTGCAGCCGCCTCCGCATGGTGAGCAGCACCGGGGGGACGCCGACGGGACACCGGGGAGGTGGCGGGGTGCCCGTGCCAGGGTGGGGGCTGGCAGGAGGGCGGTGGTGCCCCCTCCCCGGGCTGCAGCGGGGGCAGGCGGGCTGAGACCCTGCAAAACTCGCCCTGTGCTGTGTCTCCCGCAGTACGACTGGTACACCAAGCACACCAGCACGGTGCTGGAGGCCGTGCCGCGGCAGGCGTGGGGTGAGTACGGCCCTGGGGGCGGCGGGGGGAGGCACGGAGAGGTGCTGAGCACCACCGCTCTCGTTACAGGTGCCTTCCCGGGCATCTACTGCGGCGCTCTGCCGGGGCTGTGCTGGGCGGCCGACAGCCGCAGGCTCGTGCTGGATACGGCCCAGCGCAGCCAGCAGGTGAGGGCTGCTGCGCCGGGACGGCAGGGGGGCACGCGGGGGGGCGGGGCGGGTCAGGGCTCCGCTGGACTCTGCCCTCGTGCCCCTAGGACGCGTTCGTGGTGGACACAGCGACGGGCACCGCGACCTCGTTGACGGCCGGTGAGTGGCAGGCCAACGGGGCCGTGCCAGTGCCGGGGCTGGGGAGGGGGTCATGCCTGCAGGTCTGACCCCCCCCTCCTCCCCAGATGCCCCCCAGGGAAGCTGGTCTGTCCTCACCATCGACAGGGACCTCTTGGTGGCCAAGTTCTCCACCCCTAGCTGCCCCCCCACGCTGGTAAGGTGACGCCCCCCTCCCCAGCGCCCACCAGCCCCTTGGCGCTGGCCCTGACCCTTCTCTCTGCGCAGAAAGTGGCCGTCCTGCCCGACGCCGGCCAGGAGGCGAAGGTGCGGTGGGTCTGTCTGCAGGACGCGCCCCCCGTGCCCGGCATCAGCTGGGGCATCCGCACCCTGCAGCCCCCGCTGGAGCAGGAGCACCCCCAGTACGGTGAGTGCCCGAGGGGGCCGGGCTGGGCTCCGCCGCCCCCACCGAGCTCTGACCCCCCCGCTCCGCCTCTGCAGGGGGCCTGGACTTTGATGCCATCCTGCTGCGCCCAAGTGAGGGCCCCACCGCCCAGAAGCCCCCCTTGGTCGTGATGCCCCATGGTAAGAGCTTGCCCCCGCCCCGCCGTGCCCCCTGCCGCGGCCGGGCAGCGTCACCCCTCTTTGCCTTTCGCAGGGGGCCCCCACTCCGTCTTCACGGCCGGGTGGATGCTGTACCCGGCGGCGCTCTGCCGCGTGGGCTTTGCCGTGCTGCTGGGTGAGTGATGCTGGGGGGCCTGGGCGCTGCTGGGCGGCACAGGGCCCACAGCGGGGCCAGAGCCGGGGGAGGAAGGGCTCTGATGCTGTCCCCCCCACCCCAGTGAATTACCGCGGCTCGCTGGGCTTTGGCCAGGACAACGTGGCCTCCCTGCCGGGCAACGTGGGCACGCAGGACGTGCGCGACGTGCAGGTACGGCCCCGGCACGCGGCCCTGACCCCAGGGCGCCCCGTGCTCCTGTGAGTGCCCCCAAGGAGGGAAAGCGAGGCCTCCTGCCTCAGCGGGTGTCCCCCGTGGTGGCAGTTCTGCGTGGAGCGGGTGCTGCAGGAGGAGCCGCTGGACGCCGGCCGGGTGGCGCTGGTGGGTGGCTCGCACGGGGGCTTCCTGGCGTGCCACCTCCTCGGCCAGTTCCCCGACACCTACCAGGCCTGCGTGCTCCGCAACCCCGTGGTGAACATCGCCTCCATGGTGGCCACCACCGACATCCCTGACTGGTGAGTACCGCTGCCCCTGGCCCCCCGCCGCCCCGGCCCTGCACGTGCCCCCATCCCTCTTGCCCGCAGGTGCCTGACAGAGACGGGGCTGCCCTACGCGCCCGACACCCTGCCAGACCCAGCCCAGTGGACGGAGATGCTGCGCAAGTCGCCCATGTGCTACGTCGACCGGGTACGTCCCCGTCCCTGTCCCCGTCCCTGCTGGCGGTGCTGGCACTGAGGCTGTGCCGCTCCCGCAGGTCCGCGCGCCCGTGCTGCTGATGCTGGGGGAGGACGATCGGCGCGTGCCCCCCAAGCAGGGGCTGGAGTATTACCGTGCCCTCAAGGCCCGGGGGATCCCCACGCGGTGAGTGGGGTGCTGGGTGCCCAGGCAGGGGGGTGCAGGCACGGCGCTAACCCCCCTCTCCTCTCCAGGCTGCTCTGGTACCCGGGGAACAACCACGCGCTGGCCGGCGTCGAGGCTGAAGCCGACGGCTTCATGAACATGGTGCTGTGGCTGCTCAAGCACCTGTGGTGCTAACGGCCCCCCGCCGCTGCCGCTCCCCAATAAACGGTGTAGCTCAGCGCTCCTGGTGTCTCCGATGGCGGTGCCAGTGCCGGTGTCGCCTCTGCTCCCGGCGCCCTGGGGGCTCGCGGGCGCCAGACCCCTCTCCCACGTGGGTCGGCACGCGCACTGCCGGGGACGTGGTGTGCCACGGCGGAGGGGGAAACCTGCCCAGCCACCCCGGCACGGCCGGCAGCGCCGGGCAGCTGGAGAGCTGGCGCCGGCCAGGCCCCTCGCGCCAGGCTGCTCGCGCACGCCTTGGCAGCCTGCCTCGCTGCCGGGCAGCAGGCGCCGGCGGCCCGGCGCGGCCGAGCAAGGCCCCATGGCCTCGGGAACCGAGCGGGGCGCGGAGGTGGGCAGGGGGAGGCCAGGGGGGGCTGCGCGGGCGGGCACAGCCCCGTTTCACGGGGTGGGCGTGGGCGGAGGGGTGAGCTGCCCCCCGCCAGCACGGCTCTCCCCCCGCCCAGGCGGCCCGCAGCCCTGCCGCCTGCTACCGGGAGCTGAGACGATTCCCTGCCGTCACCCGTGCCGCCCTCGGCGCCGCCGCGGGGGGACAGACCTTCCTGCTCTACACCGGTGAGTCGCGGGCTCGGCCGCCCCGGTGCTCTTGGCCCACAGGTCCGGTGCGGGCAGGCGCTGACGGCCCCCTCCCGCAGAGTGCAGCCGTCCCGACCTACCCCGCCGCCGGCTCCTGCGCTTCAGCCGCCACTACAGCCTGCGGCGCGCAGGCGGCGGCGGCCTTGCCGTCAGCCGGGCAGCGCTCAGCGCCGAGATCCACAACCAGTATGGCACAGACAGGCTGCGGGATGGGGCAGTGTGGCTGGTGCCTGTGGCCTGGCTGGTGCCCATAGCACGGCCGGTGCCCGCGGCGTGCCGCCCACCGCAGCCGCCCTCCCTCCCGCTCGCAGGCTCCTCAGCCAGGACTCGCCCACGGGGCAGCACCGCGCCGTGCTCAGCCGCTGCCCGCGGCAGGGCCACGAGCTGCTGGAGGTAACGCGGGCCGCCCCAGTCACAGCAGCCTCGGGGCTCACCGGGGCGCCTCGAGTGCCCGCGCGGGGCGGTGGGCGCCGCGGCCAGGGTGTGCCGGTGCTGACCCCCGTCCCCCCAGGTGTGGGGCAGCGACGGGCGCAGCCACAGTGTGGACCTCACGGCGCTGGGGAAGCACGGGGAGGTCTACACGGAGGGTAGGGCCCCTGCCCCATGCCCCCTGCCTGCAACGCGGGCGAAGGTGGCACAGCCGGCGGCCCCAGGGCCTGCCCGGTGCCCAGCTGTGCCTGCGCCAGCCTGGGCTCTGGCACCCTCTCACTGTGCCAGGGCCCTTCGCCTGTCTGGCCTGGTCCCGCTCGGAGACGCGGCTGCTCTACGTGGCCGAGAAGAGCCGGCCCAAACCACAGCCCCCCTGCCCCTGGGACGTGCCGGGAGCAGCTGGGCCGGCGGAGGAGGACGAGGATGAGGAGGTAGGTGACACGTGCCCTGTGACTGTGCTGTGCACCCCATGAGTGTTCTGTGCACCCTGTGTGTGCGCTGTGCACCCCATAAGCGTGCTGTGCACCCCGTGAGCATGGCACATGCCCCATGAGCACACCGTGCACCCCATGAGCGTGCCATGTGCCCCATGAGTGTGCTGTGGACTTTGTGAGCGTGCCACGCATGCTGTGATCATGCCACGTGCCCCATGAGCATGCCATGCACCCCGTGAGCATGCCATGCACCCCATAAGCGTGCCATACACGGAGCCCCATGTCTGGGGCTGCCAGCCATGGGGCTGAAGGGGCTGTGCCGCAGGGCGAGCAGTTCGTGTACCGTGAGGACTGGGGGGAGACGCTGAGCACCCGCAGTGTGCCCGTCCTCTGCGTCCTGGACCTGGAGAGCAGCAGCCTCTTGGTGCTGGAGGGTGTCCCGGAGCACCTCTCTCCCGGCCAGGTCAGGATGGGGTGCAGGGAGAGCCCCAGGGGGACCAGCCTGGGGCTGTGGGACAAGCCTGGCTGTTGCACAGGCCCTGTGGTCCCCGGATGACCGTGGCGTGGTGTTCGTGGGCTGGTGGCACGAGCCCTTCCGCCTGGGGCTGAGCGCCTGCTCCAACAGGAGGTGGGTCCCCCTCAGCGTCCAGCGCCGTGCCGGGAAACCCATGCTGTGCCGACACGGTGGGGGTCGGCATCGCTGCGGGGCTCCAGCCTGACCCACGCCTCCTCCCCAGGTCGGGGATTTTCCACTTGGACCTGGCCAGCGGGTGCTGCGGTGAGCACCGGGGCTGCGGGGGTGCCCTTGGTCCTGGGGGTCCCCGGGGTGCTGACCCCCTGCTGCCTGCAGAGCTGCTGTCGGCCGAGTGCAGCGCCGCCTGCTCCCCCCGGCTGAGCCCCGATGGCCGGCGCCTGCTCTACCTGGAGGGGGACCTGGGGGGGCCCCACCGGCAGTGCCTGCGCCTGTGCATGGTGAGGGGGGCCCTGGGGGTGCCGGGCACGGCTGTGCCACCCTGCGCTGCTGGCGTGGTACCCAGCCCGGGATGTCACAGCCTCCCGCGGTGCCCAGCTGGGGCGGGGGGTGGGCTCAGTCCCCAAGCCCCCCTGCCTCAGTTTCCCTGGGGGGGCCCATCCCTGACCCCCAGCTCTCCCCAGCTCACCTGGCAGACGAGGCAAGTGGTGACGGTGCTCGACGTGGTGCAGGAGCCCATGGAGGGTGAGCGCGGCACAGCGGGCAGGGCTGGGCGCTGCCTGGGGGCTGGGACCCCCCCCCGCTAGGTGCCCATGGCCCCGGCTCACGAGCGCTCTGCCCCACTCGCAGCCTTCGCCGGGCTCTACACAGAGGTGCTGCCACCGCGGTGTTGGGCAGCCGACAGCCGGCGAGCCGTGCTGGGCACCCCGCAGCGGAGCCGCACGGTGAGCCCCAGGGATGGGGGTCCAGGGACGTGGCCCCCGTGCCCATCGGTGCCACAGCTGCCTGCGCTCTGCCCCCTCACAGGACCTGCTGCTCGTGGACACGGAGGCGGCCACCGTCACCAACCTGACTGCAGGTATGTGGCGCCGGGCTGCCCACGGTGCCCTGGCGAGCATCTGCGAGCGCCGGCGTGTTCTCTGTCCCCAGGGTCGCCCGAAGGCTGCTGGGAGCTGCTCACCCTCCAGTGGGACCTGCTGGTGGCCACCTGCTCGGCCCCGCATCGCCCCCCCAGCCTGGTGAGCAGCGCCCTGGCACCGCGCGGCACAGCACGATACGGCACGACAACGTGCAGCCAGGCACGGCATGGCACGGCGTGGCGTAACCAGGCACAGCGTGGGATGGCGAAGCGTGGTGTGGCACAGTATGGCGTGGCGTGACACAGCCCGGCACGATATTGCACAGCACAGCGTGGCGTGGCACAGCCAGATCCAGCATGGCATGGCATGGCACAGCTTTGGCGTGGCATGGCACAGCTTTGGCATGACATAGTGAAGCGCAGCAGGGCGAGGCACAGCCAGCTACAGCATGGCATTGCATGGCGCAGTGTGGCAAGGAACAGCAGAGCTTGGCACGGCGTGCCAGGGCCAGGTACAGCATGGCATGGCCAAGGACAGCACGGCACGGCACAGGGCACTACGGCCAAGCACAGCATGGCACATCCACACGTGGCACAGGATGGTGCAGCATGTCGCAGCACAGAGCATCGGAGCGCTGGGGCTGCAGGCACGTCGGGGCTGATTTTACCCCCCGGCAGGGGCCGGCTGCCCTGGGGCGGGGGTGCCCTGGTGCCACCCACTGCCTGTCCCCAGGTGGTGGCGGTGCTGCCGCCGGCGGGCCGGGAGCTGCCCCTCTGCTGGGTGCTGCTGGAGGATGCCCCAACAGTGCCCGGCGTCACCTGGAAGACGCTGACGGTCCAGCCACCCTGCAGCGGGCAGAGCCCCGCTGCGCACGGTGAGCCCCCAGGGGCCCCCGCCGCACCTGGGTGCTGCCTGGGTGCCGGGGACCCTCGGGAGTGGGGGGTGGGCAGGGCGGTGGGTGCCCAGGGTGGTGGGTGCTGAGCAGGACCCCTTCACCGGCGCAGGCACCCAGGCTTTCGAGGCCCTGCTGCTGAGCCCGCCAGACAGCATGGCACCACACCCCCTTGTCGTGTGCCCCCATGGTGAGTGAGGGGATGGCGGGGACACCCTGGCAGCGCTGGTGGCACCCTGGGTGATGTCCCCACTGGTCCCAGGTGGCCCCCACACCGTCTTTGATGCCCGCTGGCGCCCGAGCATGGCCGCACTGTGCCAGCTGGGCTTCGCTGTGCTCCTGGGTGAGTGCCGGGGAGCCCGGGGACACGTGGCCCCTGGGCCCCACTGGAGACACGGCACCCATGGCCCCCGTCTCCCCAGTGAACTACCGCGGCTCCCTGGGCTTCGGCCAGGCCAGCATCAGCTCCCTCCTCTCCCGCGTGGGTGAGCAGGATGTGGCGGACACCCAGGTGAGGGGCGCTGGGCTGGGGGGTGCTGGAGGGGGGGCTGCCGGGGTGGGTGCTGATGGTGGGTGCCCCACGGGCACAGCTGGCGGTGGAGCAGGCGCTGCGCAGCGAGCCCCTGGACCCGCACCGCCTGGCCCTGCTGGCTGGCTCCCACGGAGCCTTCATCTCCCTCCACCTCCTCACCCGCGAGCCCGAGCGCTACCAAGCCTGCGCCCTGCGCAGCCCCGTCTCCAACCTGCCCGCGCTGCTGGGCACCTCCGACATCCCTGACTGGTGAGTGCCACCCCCCCCACCCCGCGCTGTGCCGTGTCCCCACGGCACCCACCAGCACCTCCATGCCGCAGGCGCTACACCTCCCTGGGGCTGCCCTACTCCTTCGAGCGGGTGCCCCGCGCTGAGGAGGTGGCCGCCATGCTGCTGCGCTCGCCCATCGCCCAGGCGGCCCGGGTAAGGCAGGGGCAGGATGGGGGCAGGGTGCTGGGTGTGGGGTGCTGGGTGCGGGGCACCCACTGCCGGCTGCGCCGCAGGTGCGGACGCCGGTGCTGCTGTGCGTGGGCGGCCGGGACCGGCGCGTCAGCCCCACGCAGGCGCTGGAGCTGTACCGGGTGCTGCGGGCCAGGGGGGTGCCGGCGCGGTGAGTGGGGTGCAGGGGGGCGGGAGCAGGGAGGGAGCCCAGGGGAGCTGGCTGAGCGTCCCCCTGTCCCGTCCCGCCACGCAGCCTGCTGTGGTACCCGGAGGGCGGCCACGCGCTGGCTAGCGTGGAGACAGAGGCTGACGTCTTTGGGAATTGCGCGCACTGGCTCCTCCGGCACCTGGGGCAGCCCTGGCGGGATGGGGTGGGACGGCACAGCCGCTAGCGCCCGCGGTGGCCCTGCGGCTATGCCGGCCCCAGGGCGACCGCTGGCCCTGGGCACCACGCCAGGACCGGAGGAGGACGGAGCGAGTGCAACCGAGGGCAGGACGGGACGTGGGTCGGGGTTTGGCGCTAAATAAATGTGTGAGACCCTGTGCAGTACCGACCCCTGCGGCCGCGGCCGTGCCTTTATTGTGTGGTGGCGGCTGTGCCGGGCTGGGGCTGAGCCGGCTCAGCCCATCTTCATCACCTTGTGGATCCAGTTGACGTAGAGGGAGACGCGGATGAAGAGGGCGGGCTGGTCGGTGCGGGCGCAGACGCGGGACGGGGTAATCACCCCCTCCAGCACCCAGCAGTCGGCGGTGAGGCAGGCCAGCGGCCCCCCATAATCTCCCTGCGGCACCCGGAGAGCGGCGTCACCCCCGGTGCTGGCGCCCATGAGCTCCCCGAGGCAGCGGTCCCCGGCCCCGCTCACCTCGCAGGCCCCCACGCCGGCGCGCAGCGGGGCGGTGCACAGCTCGCTCTCCTTCAGGCGCCCGCGCAGCGCCGCGTCGCACTCGCTGTGGGCCAGCACGGGCAGCCACGCCACGTTCAGCACGCTGCCATCGGCCGTGCCTGCGGGCAGCGAGCACGCGGGGCAGCGGGCAGGGGGTGCACGGACCAGGGGATGTCGTGGCAGGGGGATGGCACGGGCAGGGGCTGCCGTGGGCGGGTGGACGCTGTAGCAGGGGGTGCCGTGGGTGGGGGGATGCCGTGGGTGGGGGCACACAGCACGCAAAGTGACACCTTTGCAGGAGAAGTGCCCTCCCAGGGGGTGCTGCGGGCAGGGGATACCATGGGCAGGGGAATGCTGTTGCTGGGGAATGGCACGGACAGGGAGATGTCGTGGGCAGGGGATGCTGTGGAAGGGAGATATTGTAGGATAGGGATGCCACAGACAGGGGGATGCCGTGGGCAGGGGCTGCCATGGGCAGAGGGATGCTGTTGCTGGGGAATGGCATGGGCAAGAAAACGCCATGGAAGGGGGATGCCATGGAAGGGGGATGCTGTGGGCATGGGGATGCCGTGGGCAAGGGATACTTCAAGCAGGGGATGCTGTGGGCAGGGGGATGTCATGGGCAGGGGGATGCCATCGCAGGGGACGCCCTGGCAGGGGCTGCCCAGGGCGGGTACCTCTGGTTTCCCCCCAGCCGGCGATCTCGCAGACGGTGCCCGCGGGCACGACGTAGCGCTCGGGCGGCAGGCAGATCAGGGCCACGCGCCTGTTCAGAGTGGCTGGCCTGTGGCAAGAGGGGCAGCGGGATGTGGTGCCAGCCCGACTGGCAGCGAGGCCCGGTGGGGGCCAGGGCACGGCCGCTCACCTCGCCAGCTTCAGCATCACCAGCTGGGACTCGGAGGGGCCGCAGACGATCCGTGTGATGGGGATGGTCTGCTGGTCAGGGTCCCCGGGGCCGGGGTCCTTGAACAGCGTCCCCAGCTGCACCTCGTAGCCTGCCAGGTTGGCGTCGCTGCGGGACGGGGACGTGAGGGCACGGGGGGCTCCCGGCACCCCGCGCCCCGGCCCCAGCCTTACCAGGAGGAGAAGCACTGGCGCGTGCTGATCACCCACTGCTCCTTCACCAGGGACCCCCCACAGAAGTGCACGCCGGCCCTGTGGGGACGGCGGGGTGAGCTCCCGGAGGGGGACGCCGGCTGCGCGGCAGTGCCGGCGGGGCGCCCGCTCACCGGTTGCGGATGCTGACGGTCCAGGGTGAGTTGCCGGGCTGGCCGCCGATGATACGACCTTTCCGCTGCAGCCTCTCGTCTCGCCGGCCACACTGCTCAAACTCCACCGCGTCTGCGGGCAGGTTGGGCGTCAGGCAGGGCCGTGCTGCCGGCACCTGCCCCACGACACCCGCCCGGCACCCGCTGGCCCCCACCTGGGTTCTCCAGGACGGAGGGCACCGTGCTGCCGGCTGCGGAGAGAAATCCAAGGGTGGCGTTGGGGTGGGACCCAGCCACCCTGGCGGGCCCAAAACCACCCCAAGGGGTGGCCAGGGACCCCCCCTAGCTCTGCAGGGGTGAGGGTAGGCGCTCACAGCAGGGTTTGACGGCGCAGTAGTCGAAGGGGGTGCGGGGGTCCATGGTGTAGCACCAGGGGCCGTGGCTGTCGTTGTCGGGGTTGCGGCAGTAGTTCTCCTCCAGGTGTGCCTCAGGGTGGGTGACAGGCGAGATCCTGCCGGGAGGAAGTCACCATCACCATCCCCGTCCCCATGCCCATCCCTGGCCCCACGCGCCGCCCCCCGGCACGCTCCCTTGTGCACTCACTGGGGCACGTGGGGTGTCTGGGCAGCCCACGGCTGGCAGGTGATGCCCTTGCGTGTCTTGCTGACGTGGCCGCGGTAGCGCTCGCCGTGGCCGTGGTAGCACTCTGGGGACAGGCAGGGAGGGCTGGCACCCCCGGCAGGCACCCCGGGGGCGGGTGGCCGGGGGCGGCTCACCTTGGGCGCCCAGCTCGTCAGGGCAGCGGCGGATGTGGAAGCAGAAGGCGATGCGGATGGTGGAGCGGGCGGTGAAGCACCACGGCGCCTCTGAGCCATCGGGGTTGCGGCAGTAGTTCTCCTGCAGGTCCCTGGCAGAGGGGCCGCGTGGGTGCCCCCCCTAGCCTGCACCCATGGGTGCTGCCCACTGCCACCCTCCCCGGGCGCATCCCTCCCGCCCCCTTACTTGCACGGGTACTTCTCGGGCACAAAGTGGTGCTGGTGGGGGGTCTGGGCGTCCCAGCGCTGGCAGGGGATCCCCGACACGGTGACGTTCACCCGGCCCCGGTAGCCTTCGCCCTTGCCCCTGAAGCAGCTGGTGGTGATGCTGGGGGGCCGTGGGCGTTTCTCTGCTGGAACGAGGCAGAGCGGCAGGGTCAGGGTGGCACCCGGGACCCCCGGTCCCAGCTGCGCGGTAACACCGGGGGGGACTTACTGCAGAGGCGGATGCGGCAGTACTCGCGCTCCCGCTCGGGGTCGGTGGTGTAGCACCAGGGCCGCTCGGAGCTGTCGGGGTTGCGGCAGTAGTTGTCATCCAGCCCCTTGTCGGGGTACCTGGGCCGGAGACGGGGAGTGGCGGTTGCGGGTGGCACCACCATCCCAGCACCTGGCACGGCCGGGGCGGCTGCGCGCCACCTGGGGCGAGGGGCTGGTACTTGTTGGGGTGGTAGGGGTGCTTGTGCGGGTGCTGCAGGTCCCAGCGCTGGCACTCTGTCCCCGACTCGGTGTGGTCCACAGCGCCGCGGTACTCCTCCCCATTGCAGGTCATGCAGACGGCTGCCGACAGCCGGGGGGCTCAGTGTGGGGGGGACACATGGCACGGGGCATCCCCGGGATGCGGCACTCACCGTCCTCGCACTTCTTGATGCCGCAGCTCTGGTGCCGGATGTTGGGGTCCATGGTGTAACACCACGGGCCCCGCTTGTCCTGGTCGGGGTTTCGGCAGTAATTCTCCTCCAGCCCGTTGCGGGGGGACGGCAGGAACCTGCGGGCAGCAGGGTGGGTAGGAGGGCTGCCGGGAGCCCCTCGCCCTAGGGCAGGCACAGCCACAATGCTGTGCCACCCCTGGTCCGTGCCATCGCCCCCATGCTGTCCCTATTGCTCCCACACTGTCCCCGTTGTCCCCAAGCTGTCCCCAGCCCATTCCCCGCTGCCCCATGCTGCCCAGGGCCACCGGCAGGTGCCGCGGGGCAGCCGGGGACACGGGGGCACCTGTGGTCATGGGGCGTCGTGGCTTGCCAGTGCTGGCAGCGCAGACCCTTCTCCGTCGTGGCCCGCGTGCCGCGGTAGCTGGAGCCGTCGGCCACGATGCAGTCCCGCAGGTAGTCTGGGCAGAGCCGGGCACCGCGTCAGAGCCCCGGGGCCCAGCCAGGGCACATGGGCAGTGGGGAGCCCTGTGCCGGGTGGTCTGTGCCGGGTCTGCGGTGTCCCCATGCCCACCCGTGGCATCGGCCCCACCTTTCTTCTGGTACAGGTCGTAGTGGATGTTTTTCTGCAGCTGGATGTGGGGCGAGTGCTGGGTCCAGGGCAGCAGCTGGCATAGCTGGCTCTGCCGGTCGTGGTGGAAAGCCCTGGGAGGCACAGTGGGCGCCTGGCATGGCACCGTGCGGGGCCAGGACCCACAGGCACACACAGGGGCACCCAGCATCCGAGCGCAGGGAGTGACCCCGGTGTCGTGGGCCCCTGCACTCCCACCCGCCCCGCGGCAGCACCGCGTCCCGCTCACCGGCAAGCCACGCTGGCGGCACAGCGCTGGGCGCACTGCTCCGCAGAGCCCCGCTCCGGCAGCGGCGGCGGCAGGTCCGGGGGCACTGCCAGCAGCTCGGTGGCTCGCAGGCGCTGGAAGTCATTGAGGGGCGAGCGGTGGCCTGGGGAGTGCGGCAGGAGCTCAGCGTGCTCGTGGGGGCACAGCGGGGAGACCCGGGCCCTGTGGAGCGTGGGATCCCTGCCCCACGGAGCAGGGGATCTCTGTCCTACGGGGCATGGGATCCCTGCCCCACAGAGCCGCGGGACTCCTGCCCCACAGACCATGGGATCTGTGTCCCACGGAGCGGGAGGATCCCTGCCCTGCCACAGCCCCCTAGTTCCTGCTGCCCCCCTCTGCCGTGGGACAGGGCAGAGGCCTGCAGGCCCCCGGCTGGGCCCCTAGGCCTGTCTCGCCCCACGCTGCCCCACGCCCTCCAGCCCCACGGCAGCCCCACGGCGGCCCTACAGCAGCCCCACAGCGGCCCCACGGCGGCCGGGCCCGGGGCCCTACCTGAGCCAAGGGCCGCGGCCAGGGCGAGCAGGACCCCCAGCACGGGCTGCATGGCGGCGGCCCCGCGTCCCCGGGCTGCTGGAGCGCCGGGCCGGCCCCAAGCAAATATTTGCCCGCGGGCCCGGGGCCAGGCGGGGCCGGGGTCACCCGCGCCGGGGCCGCACGTGGGGCGCGGGGCGGGGCCAGCGGGGCGCGGGGCGGGGCCTAGGGCGCGGAGGCGGGGCCCGTGGCCGGTGTGGGGCGGGGCTTGGAGCGAGGCCAAAAGGCAGCGGATGGGGAGGCGGGGCCGGGCGACGGGGAGGGCGGGGCCGCGCGGGACGGCCGCAGGGCGCGGGGGGAGGCGGGGCCGCGCGCGGCCAGGTGGGGCGGGGCGGAGGGAGCGGGGAGGGCGCCGATTGGCCGCGGCGCGCTCGTGCCGCCGGTTGCTAGGCGCCGCGCGCCCCTCCCCCAGGTACGTGCCCGCGCGGGGTCGCGCTCGCGCCGCGCCGCCCGCTCGGTGCGTCGGGGCCGCTGGCGGCGAGAGCCGGCGGGGAGCGGCCTCCGGGCCCGGCCGTCGCACGGTGAGGGGCCGCGGGGACGGGGGGTCTGGCCTCCGCCCGGCGGCGGCGGCGCGGGGCTGCGGCGGCACCTGCCGGGCCGCCCTGCCCTTGGCCTACCGGGTGGGCCGGGAGCGGGAGTGGGGCCGGGAACGGCGGCGCGGCCTGGGCACAGGCGCGGCGGGCCCGGGCCTCCCGGTGCGCGGGCAGCGGCCCGGCCCGGCCCGGCGGGGGCGGCCCGCCGCCGCCTCAGCCCCGGCGCGCCCTCCGCGGCCTGCCGGGGCCGGGCGCGGGCGGCGGCCCGGGCTGGCTGCGGGGTCCGGTCCCGGCGCCGCTGCCCCCGTCGTGCCGCGCTTCCCTCCTCCTCGTTGTTTTCCCGCCGCCCGGCCCCCGCCGGGGCCGCTGTTCGGGCGCCGTCCGTGGCCCCCCGGGGCCTGGGTGGGCGCCGCGCCCAGGGGTGCCCGGTGGGGCCGGCCCTGCCGGCGAGCGGGAGGCGGAGCGGGCCCGGCCCGGGGGACCGAGAGGCTGGGCCGGCTTGGGCTGTACCGGGCGAGGCGTGGGGCTTCGCCGCAGCCGCCGGCGGGGGCGGTGGGAGCGGCCCAGGTGCTGGAGGTGGCGGCAGCCGGTCCCTGGATGCGCCGCGGCTCCTGGCGGGGTGCGCCGGAGCCCGTGTGGGCTTCCCGGGCTCGGCCCAGCGCGCTGGGCGGGAACTCGGCGGCTGTCCCCGCTCACCGGCACCGGCTTGGCTCCCGGGGAGCGCAGGTGGGTTTCCAGGTGTCCGGCGGCGTTCGGCGTCTCTTTGGGTGCGCTCCCCGCGCAGCCCCCGCGGGACCGGCACGGCAGCCCCGGGGCTCTCGGCCGACCTCGCAGGGGGCTCTGCGGGGCCCCGGTGGCTCCGAGGGTTGACCTTGGGTCTCGCCGCTACGAGCGTGACTAACAGCAGCGGCCGTTCCGGGCGTGACAGACCCACAGCCAAACTTTTATCTTCAGTCAGCGGCGCGGGTGACTAAATGCAAGGAAATAGCTCTGCCGCACAAAAGGGTGTAAATGCAAAATGTTCCTTGTGGCCTCCCTGGCTCCTCAGAAGCAACAGGCTGCGAAGCGGCTCGCCCCAGTCTCCGGCGCCCGTCGAGTCAGTGGGCCTGCGTTTAGCAAGTTTTGCCACAGGTTTGAAGTTCAGAAACTTCCCGTGTGTGCTTTCAGAGTTTAACCAGGTCTCCGCTGCTCGGGGCGGGACAGTGCAGGCAGGGGGATGAGGGAGCTGGGTGGCAGGGTGTGCAGTCACTCCCTGAGGTGCTGCGTCTCCCTTGGTCCTGGAGCTTTGGGCTCCTAGGCTTGGGAGAATGGCACTGACGTTGTTCACCTGTCCAAAATGAGATTAAAATCCTCTTTTTGTATAAAAAGGCTAAGCATTCGCCTATTTTCTTTCAGCCCCTCCAGGCAGGGGCTTCTTTCTACTCCCTACTGCTGTTACATGATGGACCGCTAGTGTCTCTTGCCTTGGGAATACTGCTTTTAACAAAATTTGTTATTTAACTTTCCGTATGGAATGCTGTCTCTTCCCATCTTTAGCTTTACAGATTCCTTTCCTCGCTTTAAGAGTTTCTACTTCATAGGTTTCTTCGCACAGTCGCTGCCGCTATACTGAGCATCCTAAACCACTTATTCATTCTTCCCGATGCTTGTCATTGCGCTCTTCTATCCTAAATATAGGGTAGTATGCCAACGGGAGAAGCTCGAGAGCGAGCTGAAGTGCTGGGAACACCACTGTTTACTCAGAGGAGTAATCAGCAAAGCCTGGCTGATTCCAGGTCGCGTCGTCTTCTTGCTGCAGGAGTTTGCGCTCACTTCTTTGGGAGCTGGCACAAATTCTTGAATCGCTAGAAGATGTTCTTGACAGCACGTGCTAGCTTAGAAATACCCATTTCTTTAAGTGTTGTGTAAACTGAGTAGTAAATTCTGCTTTGTTGTTGGTATTAGGCCTGGAGAATTGGCAAAAGCTGTGGGGCTGGTAACAGTAAAGGTGTTCTGCGCCTTGCTGTGTACCAGTAGGTTTTGTAAGGGATTTGTTAACCACGAGCACTTCTCTGCTTTTAGAAATGGCTGGTACTCGTTGCTAGCTCGAGCGCTGCTTATCCACTCTCATCTCTCACTGACCGGTGTGCCGGGCTCGGCTGCCACGGGAAACGAAGGAGGACGCGTGACAGGTAGAGTGAGACCTTTTGCCAGCTTCAGCCGCAAAGCGCGTGGTTAGAAATGGCTCGAAGCTCTGACCGTAACTTGTCTTCCACGGACGGCTGGTCTGGAGGAATTCTCGTGTGTCTCTTGTCGGCAGAGCTGTGCTCCGGCAGCGAGGGGGTAACGTCGGGGGAGTGCTGCTGCGCCCTGGCTTGGGCGAGCGCGCCAGCTGACAAGCCCGAGGGGTGCTTTGCGCTAAAGACCAGTGGTCCCGCTCGGGGCTGACGGAGAAGAGGATGTGTGGTTGCAGCAGGCGGGTCCTGTGGGAATTTTCGTGCTTTAGCGTCAGTGCTACAGGTGTGAGATGCAGTGTGTTGTCAGCCTGGCAGAGACGGTGTGATGGTCCTGCCCTGGCAGGAGCGGTGTTGCTCAACAGTAGGAATGGTGTCTCCTTGCCTTTTCCACGTCCCTTGGAGACATAACAAGAGAGATCGTCCTGGAGAGATACCAGGGTGCTGTGCCAGCCTGGGGAGGAACTCCAGCTGACGGGAGTAAAACCGTCTGTCTCGTTTCGGCAATGACAGCTATCTGAAAAGTTTCATTGTGGGCATGATTTTGGGGTGGTTTGTGCCTTTACTCCTGTTAGCTGAGGAATAGTACGGAGGATTTAATTCTAGCAATGATTAATTTGAATGAGGAAAATGCAAACTCTGAATTCTCCTTGGGCAAACAGGGGTCATGTAAATAAATGCCTCCGGCATTCTTTGTGGTGCTTGTAGACTGTCTACCAATTACTTCTGGTCTCTTGCTGAATCAGTGGGAGGCTGTCGCTCCTTGAACTCAGAGTACTTCGGCGGCGATTTGGGCAAAATACACTAGGTCAATCCCACTCTGTTTATTTGTATCTGAGCTCTTGGTATGCTGAAAATGTTTGTTCTTAGGATGTTTGTGCAGTCTGGAGAGCTCTGTACCTTAAACCCGATTCGCAGAGGACTGTGACCACGTTTAAGTTGTGAAAAATAAAAGACCAACCCAAAGAACCTGTGCTTTTAGGGCTTGTTCTGTGAGACTGAATAAGTTTGAGCAAACCACTAAGATGCTGCTGGACAGAAAGTTAATGTATTAACCTCCATGAAGACACTAGGTAGGCGCACTTCCCAGTCTAGTGCATTTTCTGTCTGTGTATCTCTCTGCACTTATCCATTGGCTTAAATTGTCTCTGATTCAGTTTTTCTGGGATAAATTTTTAGCTTGCCAGTGGGAAAGACGGTTGTATGTATTTGATGTTACTGCTTTCTTTGTCGTTTCATTTTTCGTGAGTGTCCAAGCTGATCTGCTGGTGCAACGCTGTCCAAAGGAGATGGTCCGAGTCCCCTGGCCAGGCAGGCCCGCTCCCTTCCTCTTGCGGGTGCCTGCTGGGCCCGTGAGCTGGTCGCCTGGGGACCAGCAGAAAGCTCCCTGGCTCTTGCGTGTGGTTTGTGACCTGTTCTGGGTGTCTGATGAGGAGGAGACAGGGTAAGGTGCGTGGCATGGCTTTGTTCGGGGTGTAGGGAGGCAACGGGGGCCTCCCTCTTCTGTCAGCGGTGACCTGCTCAGGTGGGCAGATGTGTCTTGAAACCACAGCTTGAATTAAGGCTGGAGCTTCTTGCCTGATGGTACCTTCTGTCTGAGTTATTAGCTGGGGTGCAAGCGATGAAAGGCACCCTAGGAATGCACCCTGTTTTCCCGAGTGCCGTGTCCAGCTCAAGGTCACCTCAGCCCAGCTGTGCTGGTTTCTGGGAGCCAGGCTTGATGCATGTTAGGAAATTCCCTGGAATCTCTGCTGATGGCAGCAGTGCAGCCTTGTGGCACTTTCATGTCTGGGGTCCCGTCCCTGGGCAGTGTGCCGGGACCTGAGAGCCGGAGGGGGCCGCTGGGCTACCACGTGCTCCCGTGGCTCCTTACAGCGGCCCTTGCATACATCTAACTGCGGAGAGCTCACAGTGGCCCCCCAAACCTTAACACAAATGGTATTCTGCTGCGTGGGCCCCTGAGCTGTGTGGCTGCTGGGCCACATCAGTCCCGATGCCACCGCGGTCGTCCCGGGGCGAGGCGCAGCGAGCGGCGGAGGGTGAAGTGCGTGGGCCGACTGAGCTGGTGTAAGGCTCGCTGCTTTTGGAGAGGAGAGGTCCGACCTCCAGACACGCGGCTGGGATGTTTGCAGTCATCTTGCTGAGCTCATCTTTTTTTTTTTTTTCCCCTGGGTTAACTTTCTGCAAATTAGTAACTTGAATTGTCCATGGAAGGAGCTTGTAATGCCCCAGCCAGAAGGACCCTGTCAAGGCCCCGGCAGTGCAGGTGGAGAGGAACCGAGGCCCAGCGCGGAGGAGGGAGAGGTGGGCATGGTCCCTGTGCTGGAGAGTGGTGGGTTAGCTCAGGACGAGCGGTTGCCTCAGCCAGCCTCGTGGCTTCATGCTCTTAAAAGGGCCCTTCTCTTTCCCTGCTTTCAGCTGTGCCCTCTTGCCTCCTCCCACGTGCCAGCTGTGGTGCTGAGCTGATGCATTGATGAACTGATCCTGCTAACTTGGCATAAAATTGTTCTTTTTTGCAGCTAGACCCTTTCTCTACTGGCTTAGCAAAATGGTCAGGAGGGGAGTCGGACCATCCTTGGAGGCAGGGAGCCCACTGGATCAGCAGAGCTCTCCCATGGGATGGTGCTCTTAGCCGTAACAGATACTTTCTTCTTCAGGGTTGAGTTGTCCCCCCGGTTTCACTGGCCTGGAGAGTAATTCTTGATGGGATTCAAAGTACGTTATCTCTGGCAGACCTTCCCCTGCAGAGAGTGGGGCTTGGAAACAGCAGCAGAACTTGTCCCAGCCCCGCAGGTGGACAGTGCTCAGCTTTGGTTTGGGTTTTTCTTTAGAAAAACAGGTTCCTAGCCTCATCTAACCTGTAAACATATTTGAATGAAGGTTTCTGCTGATGACTTCTCCTTTTTTCCCCCTTTTCTTGTGTTGTGGTCTCACCGCAGTGCTCAGCTATGGTGTTTGCCATCATTGCAACCCCGAATAAGGGTACGGTGCGTATTTTCTACTGTGCTTTCTGAGAAGGGCTCAATTCATAGAGGTTACACGGGCAGCTTCAGAAATATTTTGGATTGTGGCTCCTCAGAGCTTTCCAGCGAATTGGCTTAGAAGCCTCTTCGTGCAATGCTTGATGCTGCAAACGCTCCTCGGTAAGGACCTGACGAGCGGCATTCCTCCCCTCCCTCCTCAGGGGCTGAAAAAGTGATTACGGGAGAGGTTTCAGTTTACTCTAGCAGAGTTACAGGTCACGCGAGTGCTGAATGCATATAAGCGACGAATTCACACTGGGTCTTTTCTTTTTTTGAACTAGACTGTACGTTTAGACTTCAGAAAGCTTAATCTTCTGTGAAGTGTGTTCCTTAAGGGTGGGGATTAGCATTCAGTAATTTTGATGAGAGTTTCCAGTAGCAGATACTGATCGTTCTATATCAGTCCCAAGGGCTAGGGATTGATTTTGGATGAGCTTGAATAAGAAAAGGCTGGGCGATAGTTTGAACCAGCAGTTTCCCACTTGAGTGTTGAATTACAAGTGATGTGAAAGCCTCGTGCCACTGTCACAACTTCAGATCACGACATGGGGGCTGTCTGGGCTGTTGGTCCCTTGCTAGGATGGCACTGCTTGCTTCTTGTCACATAGGCTTCTTCCCTCTTTCTTGTGCAAGGGCAGCCTCCAAACGGACTCTTCCAGGCTCTTTGGGAAATGCGTCTCTTCCCAGAGCTCCCGTGAAGCCCCGGAAGGATTTCCTTGTGTGCGTGGCTGATTTGGGGCTTTTCGATTACAGGGGAGAGGGACCAGGAGTGGCAGACAAAAGCGATCCCTGTCTCTAGTGCTTGGTTATTCAGCAGTCGGGATGCTGTTCAGATACCTCTTTAATCAGAATGGAAATAGTTGCTGAGTTTTTCCAGTGTGGCTTCTGTACCTCTCCCGTAAACTTGCCTCTAAAGCAGCCCCTCAGTGCTGTTCTTCAGCTGGGTTTCCTCTACAGCAACGAAAAGTGTCATCAGGCCTTCTCTAAATATTGCTGAAATAATGGTGTAGAAATGTAAGGTGAGATCTCTTTTTACCTTTGTGGTGTGGCTCCTGGGATTCCAAGAGGACGGCCTTGCAGAGGTGTGGACTTCTAGGTGGGTACTGAGAGGCCGTTGTGAGCCAGGAGGCAGAAAAAGAGGAGTGTGTGCCGATAGTGAACGCTTTGGGGCTCTCTTTTTCCTCTAAGGACAAAACCTTCCCTCTAGATCTGCTTTCTCTGAGGGTAAGTACTTTGCTTTTCCCAAAGTAAGGGATTATTCTGATAAAATGGTCTGGCAGTCATCTGCAAGTACAGAGTTTGGTGCCAGTGGAATATCTGACATGATGATTTTGACATTGGGATTGCTTTGATATGAATATTCAGGGCTGCAATGACTACCTATTTGTGTCCCTTAGACTTTCTAGCTAGGTCTTGGCATCTGCGGAGTGTCTGAGCTCTCTGTGCCGTAGGAGCCGATTCCTGCATGAAAGACCGCGCGTGGTGTTTTCCCACCCCAAAGGAAATACTTCCAGTGGAATTTTTATGATACTGCCTGAGGCCAGCATTGGAGAATAAAAGGTGGTTATTTTAAAACCACCTCTGAATTAAATTTTGCAGGATCCTATTGGGAAGATACACAGAATCAGTGTAACTGTGTCTCTTTTTCTCTAAAAGCTGGACTTCTACCTCTACAGACGCGGGGTAGAGACTGGGTGGGGATGAGGGTGGGACTGCACCAGCTCAAAGGGAGATCTTCCTCTAGGATTTTCCCTAAAATTCAAAACCCCCTCACGTATCTACTCCCCAAATCTTCAGCATCTTCCCTTTCTCCTGCATCCTGTACAGTTAAGGCATGTTGAAAAGGATAATTTCAGTAACGCTGGCAACAACTGAACTTAATAGGCACAAACAACTTGTATCATTGATGTCATTAGTCCTTGCGTTGCGTGCGTTTAAAGCTGCTGCCATGCAGCGTTTGTGCGCAGGGCAGCTGTTGTGCGGGGCGCGTAAGCGGTCCTGCGAGCTCCGGAGTGTGGTCACAACGCGGATCGGTCCATCCTGGGTAAAATAAAGCATCGGGAATAGGGCAGTAAATGTTATTTTAATTAGTGTCTAGGTCAGATCAGGTGTTTTTCAGGATGGGCACTAATGTTTTTGTTGTTGGCAGTAATGCAGAAGTGATTTGGACTAACGGTCTTGTGTAATCTGACGTAAATGTCTGTGCCATGGCACTGTACGTGTTTGCACGGTATCAATTCAGTTCCCCCAGGGTGAGTTGTTTGGCCAAAATGTGAAACTTCGTGTCCTCTGCGTGGGGAATTCCGTGCTTCCAGCGGTGTTTGTGAAGCCAGTGCTTTATGTTTTATCCGTGTGCCAGTTGCTCTTTCAGGAAACACTTTATCACATCTTAGAATAAAATTTTGTTTGAATATCAGGGGTCAGCCTTCAGAGAGGTAAGAAGTTTGATCTTCTGAGAACAAATACAAATCCCCTTCAGAAATGTACAGAGGAAGCTAAAGCATCATGTTGTAGCGGTACTGCATGCAAAACCCCATGAACCCTTGGTAGGAAACTGTTTGTAAAAAAAAAAAAATACAAGAATAGGGCTTTATAGCCTCATGAAAACTTTGTAATCGAAGCTAACGTGAAAAAGGGATTCATTTGCTACTGGCAAAGATGTAAAATTGTATATTGTGGACTTAAAGCATTGAGAAGGCAGCGGTGTTCCCCTGTGTGGTAACGGTGATAAGCCGGGATAAAAGTTGTGTGCGATTCTGTCTGCTGAACGTGGCGGGGTGAAGTACTCCGTGATTGCCATGGCTAATTCAGGCGTGAGAAGGTTTGCTTAAAAGCCTAGATCAGAGGTGGACGAGCTCCTGGCGTCTAGAAGCAGCACTCCAGACCTGTGATGTGGTTCAGTCACCACCCTCCCCTCAAACCAGTGTCCCAGTGCCGGTACCGTAGTACTGCACGCCCCTTATTGCTGGAAACTGGAATCCCGACCCTCCTCTTCCTTCTCCCCGCCAGGCTGGCTCCGTGCTGCTGCGCCAAAGCCTGCTCTGCTCCCGCCAGCGCAGGACCTGCTGGGACAGGTAGGGCCGTGCGTTGCTCGCTGGCAGCTCGGTGACTTTTGATCCGCAAAGTGGATGCGGCTCTGTGGGCTCAGCCGCTCTGGCAGTCGGCCGTGGGCGTCCCGGGGGAGAGGGGTCGTGGTACTGTCCTGCCGTCACAGGAAGAAGCCGCTTCCTGCAGACCTCCGCGCTGCATCCTGGCGCTGTGCGCTTCGCTCCGGCGTGACCCAGCTCGGCAGCCGCCAGCCCTTCTCTCCTCCCTGAGCTGCCGCCTCCTAAAGCTTCCCCTGGAGGTGCGTAACTCTGTGTAGCGAGCTTAATCCTGCCGGCTTCAGGTAAGCCTTTTTGCACCTTTTATGGATTTCTGATAGTCTGTTCGCGTGCTGGTTGAAAACCATTGCCTTGATATGATGCTTCAGGAGATCGTTTGAGGCAGCTTCTCCCCTGCTTCATAAAGAAAAGCAGAGAACGGAGGAGGCAGTGAGATTTAGGATTTGATTTTTTTCCTGAAGTTCGGATGAAATCCAGTTCCTGCAAACAGGGGCTGTTCTGCCCTCTGCCCTTTGTGCCTTGGCCGCGCATACCTGCATTTTGTGATGGGTCGGTCAGCTCGGATCCTGCTGGCAAAGCAGCCTCCCGCCAGCATGAGGGAGACCACGGAGAGCAAGGCTGGGCACAGAGCTCTTCCCTGTGAGTGTCTTTCGGACTGGTGTGGTATGTGGCTCGGTCACTCCAGCTGGGAGCCCAGGAAAGAGTGCTTCACATGCTGAAGTCCTATTTTCTGGTCATATATGGGAATTGAGGCTGGCTAAGCTGACTCCCTATGCAAGTGTTTAGGGGTGGGATTCTTCTTTAAGCAGAGACTTAAGATGATTCTTAGTGAATTCTGCGCAGCTGACTCTAAGCCCTGTTTGGGACCAGCAGTCGTAGGCTGTGCCAACTGGAAAAGGTCAGCTGAAGCTAGGAGCCGCCCGGGCACACGGCTCGGTGTCTGGTCTGGAGCGAGGAAGAGCCACCCTCGGTGTCCATAGAAGCAGATGGCTCGGCTCTGCAGCCTGAACTGATCCAGGAGCAGACACCTTTCATTTCCTAGCATGTCAGTGTCTGCTCCGGTTCAAAGCAGACCCAGGCACGTACAGAAGCTTGTAGGCACACGGGTCTGCATCTTAACAGAGTGGACGAGCTGGGAGTGGAGGAAGAGTCTTGGTGGGAAACCTGGTGATGTAAATCTACTCTAAGGAGATGGTCTTGAGGATCAGCTGGAGTAATTGAAGTGGCCAGTGTCGTCCTGCTTGGGCTTTGTGGTAGCAGCCAGCTGAGCTGGTTTGCAAAGTACTTTAAAAGGCAAACAGTTGTCCTGTTTACCTCGCCTCTCCTCAGTGGAGAGGAATTACCTGTGTCAGCAGAGCTGGGAAGTTATTTTTCTTCTTTAGGCTTGGTTGGGAGGGGTATATATTTGAACTCTTCTGGGTGTAACTAGTTAAAGATCCTTCTGGAGCAGAAACAACGCAAAACATTGCTGCTCCCCACCTGGGTGGTGATCCTGAACGGAAGCGCAGCCCTTTGGGGAAAATGGTGCTACATCAGTACCCGATGCTGCCGTGCAGACTGCGTTATTGCGCCGGGTTTTTATCTTAGACTGGTCTCCTGGACTCAAACAAGTTGATGATGGGAAGGCCGTTCGTGCAGGAAAGGTCTTGCAGGAGCGTCTCGTTCCGTTTGCTGTTGGCAGGCTGTAGAGCAGTCCCTTGCATAGAAAAGTCACATGAGAAAAGCATTTAATGTATTTTTAGATGTCTTTTAAAGTGGCTTAGTGGCTGAAAAGAAACCTGCGTCAGGTCACTCGCCTGCTCGCTGCAGTCTGCCCAGAAGTGCTCGAGTGGACTATTAATGTGGAATAGATCCAGTCGGAGACTTCTGCTGTAAGGGAATTGCGTTGCCTGCTACCAGGATGCAGCTGGCTGTGGGAGGTGGCCCTCGCTGTCAGTATGTGCTGCTGAGATGCTGGTTAGGACAATAGTGGGAAATGAATGAGAGATGTCCAGCTGAAACCAGTTTAATTTCTTTTTCCCTTTATCTTTTGGAATTGTTTGGGTTTTCCTTGGTGACTTTGTGCTGTGCTCAGATTTTTACAGGGTCCAAACTTGGCGTGCTTGGTTTCTCTGTTGGTTCGAGCTGGTGCTGCTGGCAGAAGAGGTCCTGCCTTTCACTTGTGCTCATGCAAGGGAGAAGAGAAGTGGTCTTGCAGAACCCGCATCCAGCCAGGAAGCTGAGCCAGATGGAAACTGGCCTCTTGCTTGTCTCTTGCTGGGTTTCCTTAAAGTGTGTTTGTTCCCAAATTGCTTCTCCGTGCAGCTGTAACACTTGTACCAGCACTAAGGGGAGAGAGGAGTGGGATGGAGGGGTGGAAATACTTCCTCTGGAAGTAACACCAGCTTAAAAGGTCCGTGAAGCTGGCCGAGATGCTGCTGTGGGTCTTCAAGCAGGTCAGGGCACATCTGCCCTGGGAGGAAGAGTCAGGGAGAAGGTTCAGCCATTCCTTTCTCTACAGAACATTGAGCTCCCAAGTCTTTGCCACTGCGGGAGAACGCGTGCTGCTCGTGGGCCCTGTGTTGCGTGATCTCTCGAGATCTTTGTGGGCCATTGAATAGGAGGAAGAGTGCACGGGAGTAGGAAGGAAGCATGATGCACTGCATCGCCTTGCGCCAGGGACGGGAGTATCGTTGTAGTCTATGCGTTGGGGGGTGGAAGTTATTTCTGTGCAAGTATGAGCTGAAATCCTGGGTTGCGCGTACGGGGTGAGATTGTTGGCGTGTCAGTTATTTGGTGCTTATTTGGTGGCTTGGCTGTTACACCACTGCCTACCAGATAAGAAGAAAACTTATTTCCAGGAGTCCTGCCCTTTCCGAATGAACTAAAAGGATGGGAAGTGATGGCAGGTGAGGAGAGCAGGGGACTTGAGAGAAGCCTCCTTTAAGAGCAGCGGCATTTATGTAACAGCTAACAGAAAATATTAATGTAAATAAGACAAGCTGTGATTTTTTTACCTTGAAGCATCTGGTGAGGTGACTCTTCAGTGACAGTGTGTAGGCAGGTGGGACAAGAGAGCTGGAAGGTGCCAGATCACTCTCCTTGTTCTCTGAAACAGTTTTGACCATAAATGATCAAAGTCTGTGTGTAACAAGAGGAGGAAGCCAGACAAAACCTGGAAAAGGTGCACTTTTTCTCATTTATTTGCTAGGGTGCTTAATAATGGGAAGAAATTCCTGGGGGGAGGCTATGGCTTTCCCATCTCTTGAAGTCTTTGACCCAAGATTTGCTTTAATCGAGTGGGGGGAAACTTTAGGGACCTGTGTAACAGATCTCACTAGATGCTAGCCTTGAATGTGGTGTGGGTATGTTTAAGAACATAATCTAAAATACAAATGTTGAGCTTTTCAATATGACCAGCTAAACTAAATGTGTATTTAGCAAACAAATTTGTTTTTCTTGTCCCTGTCACTTAAAATGAGTGTGTCTGTGCTAAGAGCTCTTCTGAGATGTTGCTGCGTCTCGCCCAAAGCCCCAAATCGTTGCTTAATTTATGCTGCCTCAATTTGAGCCTAAGTTTCTGGAGATGAATTTTAATGGTGAGAGCGGAGCCGGTGCTGGAGCGCGGTGTTTGTAGGCGGGTGTGCTGGCAAGGGCGGTCTCTGGGGGTGCCACAAAACCGGTGCCCCCCACGTGTTGTCTGGGGCGCGTTAAAGCCGGGTGCGTGCTCTCAGGCCGCGGCGAGGCGGGAGAACGTGGCAGCAGATGGACGGCTGCATGTGCCGCTGTCGGGACTGCCTTGTAGGGAGATGTGCCGGCAGCCCGGGACCTTCCCGTCCCTCCTGGACCGGCTGCCGGCCATTTCTGGGAAGGCTCCTGGGGCTGGTGGCTCCTGCGAGCTTTGCCCGCGGGGCTGGGGACGTGTACGCCTGGCGCTTTGCCTGGGGCGCCTTTTAGCGCGTGTATAAATACCAGCAGGTTTCAGATGCGTTGCAGATTCTCCTCTGGTCCTTTTTAAAGCCTGAGTCATAAATAGGTTGGTGCTCACTTGTGGGTCCGGCTGATCTGTCGTTAGAAATGATGTAATGATTAAACTCAGTGTCGTGATGGCTTTCCTGCGGTGCTGCTCTCCTAGGTCTCGTTTTTCTGTTCTCTTCAGGCCCGAGCATCGCAGGTGCCAGGTGAGATACATTTAGGCCCTGGAAAAAAGTGAATTTAGCAGAACTTGCTATGAAGCTATGTTTCTTACGGTGAGCCAGACCGGCCGCAGTCTCGCTTCTCCTTTTGATGCAGACGCTGATTGTGCTCGCTCCGCTTCCCGGGGAGCCCGGCCCGGCGGCAGCACAGCTTTGCACTAGATTTTAGAGTTAACGCTCTTTGGAATAAGTGTCATTTAAGAAGTATCCAACCAAGAAAGAGCACAAGATGTCATTCCAGTGAAGTTTGGTGGTGGTTGGTGGGGTTTTTTTTTCAGGACAGTGGTTTCTACTAAAGGGAATTGGGAGCGCCTGGCCTTTAGCCCTGGGCGGGAGATGAGCTTTGAGGGTACGTCCCTTCGCTGCGGGGCGGAGGTAGGTTTCTGAACTGCTCCAAACAGTGCGAAGCTCAAATCAAGACATTCCTTGCACGTCTGGTATTTTTATAGTTAACCTGTGAAGTTTTTGTGTACGAAGCAGAGGTCCTGGGAAGGGATGAGAAACAAGCTATTTTTACTCCGGCACAAATAGGGCTTGGCATGTTTATTTTAGACTCCGGAGCCACTCAGGCCAGTGTGGGGTTTTTTTATAGTCGTCTACTGTTACTATCAGATTAAAAAATAAACTTGAACTCTGGAAATCACAGGAAAATAGGGTGCCCCGGTGTACTTGGCTCTGGTGAGGCTCCGAGGAAGCTGCAGGGAGGAGTTGGTGGCGTTGCCTGTGTCGTGCAACATGCCGGTCTCGGGGTCTCCTGTGTATCAGAGGAGTCTTTGCTGAGCCACCAGCTGACGGTGGACTACATGCCCTTCTGTTGCATAAACTGCCCTGCAGAGAAACGGTTGCCTTGCTGGGTGTCCTAACTGAATTTTTAAAAAGTCCCCAGCTGAATAACTTGAGGAGCTCTGAGGGGCAAGAGCAGATCTTGGCCATTAGGTGAGCGATGCTGCAGCAGGTCGTTTGCCGCCTCCTGCTCCGGAGAAGATTCGAGTTGCCAGGTTGCCAGCATAGCTTTGAATAATTTTTTTTTGCTGCGGAGAAGTTCACCAGGCAGCGGGAGGTGAAATTAATGAGACCGGCTCATTTTCCCCCTGCCACCGGAGTCTGAAAGAGGGAGGATTTAGGTCAGTCCTGCTTGAAGAGTGGGAGGACCCGAGGTGGGCCCCGTCCCCAGCCTCGCGTGGCTGGTGTTCTGGTCTTGCTGACGTGGTGTGGTTGAGGAGTGTCCCTTTAATTTCAGGTGTGCTTTATGCAGGCACTTCAAACTTTGAAGCTCTTTATCCCAGGTTATTATCAGAAGCTATTAAAAGCGTGGCCGATGGTGTGTTCACACCGTGGTGGTGGCATGCACGATTTCCAGGGGTGGGTCACAGCCCCTTCGTGTCAGGCGTTGCACAAACGTGTAACACAAGCAGCCCGGATTGCATCTGCCCACGCAGGCTTAACCAAGCTCCTTTGCTCATCCAAGACACCTAAACAGCAGCTAGCCCAGACCTCCGGGCTGGGAGATCCCGGCTGAGCCCCTGGTCCCACCCTTTGGGGTGCCGGCTGGAAACGTCGCTGATCTGAGAGACTGCGATGTTTATTACGAAGCAATACTCTACCAAGAAGCTAGTCGAGTTATTGACTATTTAATTGATTCACTAATAAACACCACTGATACTAATTTGCAGTTAGAGCATTCTGCACACTTACAACTCCAAAGCTAGTAGTTACTACCGCTAAATCTGACAGATCGCACTACTGCCGAGTTGCGAATCCGTCACCCTTCCCTCCCATGCCACTTTGTGTCAGGGTGCGAGTCTGTCCCGGTTTGCCCCCCCACGCCCCATCTTTTGGACACAGATAGGGTGGAGAGTCCAGCGGGTTATCCGGGGGGGGTCAGTCTGCACACTGGGGTCATGGCTGTCCCTAGGTGCCCCTGCTCCTACCATGGGAAGGTTGACCCTCCTTTGGTCTTTATATTACACCTTATTCTCCATTTTTTTCTCTATTTCAGGACCCATCTCTTCATTGCCCCTATTTCTCCCTTCCTCTACCCAGACTCCCAAATAACAGCCCCTTATTACTTTTTGCTCATCTGTTTCAACTCTGCTACATCCGTACCCGAATCTGGCGTCCCTGTTACTTGGGCAATCTCAACCCTATGCAGCTGTATCACTGCTACGGTCATCTCAGTACAGGTGGCCTTGTGGGCCCCGACACCCCGAAGCTCCCCGACAATTATGTGGTGCCTGTTGGGTACCTGACACCTAAGACAAATGTCCCCAAGACAAATCATTCCACTTCAGCCTTGATTCCTCTACCTGTGTCCAATTAAGCAGTTTCTTCGGTGCAGTCTGCATACCAGTGAAAGAAATTAACATTTTTCACAATTTTTAGGTTTACCCAGCCTCCTCACCCTGGAGCTGTTGGAACCGCTGCCGTGGCTCCCTGCAGAGGTCCCAGCTAGCCGTGGCCAGCCGTGCTCCACTGGGACCTCCTGCTCGCAGCTGCCCCTGAAGAATTTACAGCCTAAGCTGTAAGGATGGGAAAGGAGATAGAGGGGTCATCTAGCCCCATTCCTGGTGAACGGTCACGGAGCTCCGCTAACCCGATTTAGCCGATAACTCGTGAGGCACGCTGGCAGGCAGCTGCCTGCACCCGTACCTGACCCAGCAGGCATGCCTTCTCCCTGGCGGGGCGGGTAGAGATGACTGCAGTACCTTGGGGGTTTTTTCCCCCCTTTCAACAGCAACCAAGAGCTTGAAGAGCAGGAGGTTTTGTGGTGAGGGTTGGTGTTTCAGCTTGGTTGTTATCTGTTGGGTTGACTTAAATCTGGCTTTCAAAAATAGGTAAGGCAACCCAGCTTGGAGTGTCTGGTCTGTTCTCCAAAGAAAACACATGCTTGGCCACAGCTGTGTGTTTTTTGGATTAAGCAGGCCTGGATTTATTTGTGAATATTAATATTTGTGTACTGTAAAGCGCTGGTGGAAATCTATGCTCTGAAGGTTAAGCCGCGTTTTGTCGGTATCTCTGGTGCACAAGAACCTCTATCCCAGATGGGGTGGGAGCTTGGAGGGCAGAGCGACCAGCAGAGCTGGGGTGCAGGATCTGCCCTTAGCCGTGCCCCGCTGTTCGCCGGCGCTTTGGATCCCCCAAACTGCCCACTGCCGTGTCTGGGTTAGGTATCGCTGTGAATGCAGCGTGTTTGGGCTGAAGCGGTGCATGGGTCTAGGCCTGCCTTTGCACGGCCCTGTTGAAGGATTTCGGCACGAACTTTTACAGGCAAGCGGTTCCCTCTCTCTCTCAGCTCCCTATTTGCAGGCAGGGTACCCAGGTTAGGACATAGGGTGACCCGTTTTCCCTCCGCACGGCGTTTTGCCGTGTCTTTAGAGGAGAAGGGCGTTCGGGGAGCTTTGGCACGTCTGTGGTGCAGTTGGCTTGTTATGTGCAGTACTTGTGTCCTGGCAGCCTTGCTCGCCGCTCAAACGGAGCTCCCAGAAATCGCTGCCAGTTGTATGTGCTGTGGCTTTGTCAATGACTAAAATACCTAGTACTAGAGAGAGTTACTTTGCATGCAGAATTACTGGCGTATTTTCTCTTGCTTATTGATCTGTAAAAAAGGAAAAAACCCTAGATTTGAAAATAAAACCAGTGTTGTTGGTTTGTGAACAAAGATGTGTTAATCCACAGAACTCGGGCTTGATGTATTGGTAGAGACCTAATGTTATAATACAGAATAAATACGTTTGGGTTTTTTTCAGGTGCTTTTCTACAAAGATGATCCTATGCTATAACCTAGGTAACACGGCACAGTTTTAAAAATCAGCAGCAAATTTGGCTGGCAGCCTACAGGTCTAAAATTTGAAGCATTGCACTGCACTTGACTAATACAAGAAGTTTTGAAACGAAGTGACTTATTTTTATAGAAAATATCTCAAGGACTGGAATGCAACTGTAATAATGCTTAAAATATCCCTGGAAGAGTTGTACGGCTGGTCAGTATACGTTTCCCAAATTCTATTTGCTACTCTTCCAAAAGTTTCCATCGGTCTTTCGGACAGCTTTTCCCCTGGCGTGCTGCACCCCGGGCTGCTGCCGGCAGGCCGGGAGAGCCGGTGCGCGGGGAGGGCTCCGCGCTGAGCCCCCCAGCACGGGAAACCTGGCGGTCCCACAGCAGGGTGCTCGGGGGCTGCCCGGGGGGCTGCGAGCCCCTTCCCTGGCTGGCGTGGGGCCCTTTCCCCGGGGCAGGTGCAGCTGCGGACTTGCCCTCCTTGTGTTGCCGGAGGAATTCGGCCCTTCGGCCAAATGATTCGCTCCTCCTTTCCTGGGCCGAGCCAGCCCGTCCCCTGGTGAAACGGCCCTTCCCGGGGTCCTCGCTGCCAGGGGCTCTCCTCCCACGGCTCAGGGTGACCGCAGGGAATGAGCACCCTACGACACACACCGGTCCTCCTAACGCATCCTAAGCAATTTGCTTTATTTCTTTCATTTCCCATGTTTGCTGCACTGGCTTCACCCTGGCTTTTCCCATCCTCCTGGTTCCCTCAAAACTGGGGACCTGTCAGGTGCATTTTTATCAACAGAATATCCCTAACAGGCAACTCTTACCTCTTAAATAATCCTCTCGAGGAAGAGGAAGCCAGAAGGGCTGGGGACAGTGTCTGTAACCACCTTATCACTTGCAGCTTCCAGACCTCGAAGGAGTTGAAATCAATGCGTGTGTTGCTCCTGCAGAATAAACAGCCTTGCGAGGGCTTTGGCGAGCAGAACCGTGGCTCTTTCCGAGGCTGTTGTATAGATTGCTTTCTGGGACAAAGGCTACTTAGACATCTGGGTTGCACTGGGGATTTTAGGGGAAACATAAATTATTAGTTTGCTGTGAGCGGAGAATGACTTTGATTGCTTCGCGAGCGTGCTTTCACCAGCTTACTACTGCACGGGCTAAACCCATGTTCTCCTGCTTCGGAAGGAGAAACTGCAACTGCGGAGGCTGTTTGCAGTGTCCTGGGAACAGGGAGCTGAGCAGACCTCTCCCGACCTTCTGGTGCGCTGAGAAAACATGCTCATTTTATGGGCAGTTAATTTATAGAAAGTTCCTGTTTAAATTTCCTCCAAGAGCTGTAAAACCGGAGGACAGCTGCACCCATTAGCCAGCTGATCAAATGCTGCTCACACCTGGCTCGCCCTCCCCTTCCCCTTGCTGCTGCTAACTTTTGGTTCCTTCATAAGAGCAAGAGTGGCAGCTTTGGGAGAAACCCTCAAAAACTGGTCGGGAAGCTGCTCTGTGCCGGGGGGTGGCTGACCCGTGCTCCCAGTGTTCGGGGTGTCCTGCTTGCCGAGCCGGCTCTCAGGTCTGGGCTCTTCCCCAGGAGCGTCCGCGATAAGTCAGATTTTGTATTGCATTCGCCCTGGTTTATAAAGGCGCTGCTACGCTGCCTGCCTGTCGATGGGAATGACCACCCCGGTCTGAAATAAAAACCTGGCTTTGTATTTTGCTCCTCTTCCAGGCGTGCAGAAAGCTGCGTTTATTTCCTGCTGCCTTCTCCCTCCTTCCTCAAAGACTGCAGATAAATAAGCAAAAACTCGGAGACTTGTTTGGAGTTGTGTGTGTTCATCTTTCAGTGAAAGGCAATCACTCTCAGATGGGTGCTGGGGCACCCGAACTCCAGAAACCCCGCTTTGCCTCGGCTCCCTGCGGCAACCAGGCTGATAGGATTTCAGTACGGGTATGTGCTCTAATAAATTTGATCCTAATAGCTAATTTTGATCTAGTTTGACAGAGAGGTTGGGATCTTAAAGATGCTGAGCTCCTCAAAGCTGCTTTTTCCTCTTCTGACAACAAGCAGGCTCATGTTCCACCCCTCTGCTTCGGGACTCCGCTATAATTGTACCGGTTTATTTTCCTTCACCTTCTTGCTGTGTTAAAACTAACTTGAAGAAAAGGAGGAACTTCCAGCCCATGTCCAGGGCTGAAAACCAGAACTAAACTCCTGCTCCTTTGCTCCCAGAAATATCTGTTGCTGCTCTGAACAGCTGTCCTGCCCGGTCTCCGGCTGTCCGTGCTCATCAGCCCTCCGCCGCGGGGAAGGCAGCGAAGCCGTCACCCTTTCGGAGCGGCTGGCTTGTTTTCACCCTTATCTCCCTTTTATTCTAGGGGAAGGTTGACCGGTGCAGAAAATTACTTTGGTGTGAGTGGCTGGAGGCTACAGAGACTTTTCTGGAGCCCCCTGCTTTATCTGCCAGGAATTTAATGGAGGTACGATGGCAGGAATGAGCGAAGGGGAGCGCTTAACACCCGTTATAAGTTTCTGAACCTGCGAGGGCTCCTGGGATAAACCCCTTCAGCACATTGCTCGATCTAATGCAAGAAAACTGTCTTTGGCATGCTCAGGGCCTGAAATCTCTTCGTTTTGTTTAAGCTGGGGCCTGTTTCCCTTCCTTTCAATCTCCTCTGCAGCAGTTGATAAGCAGCCGGTCCCTTCTCAGGGAGAAAATGCTGCAGAAAGAAATGCCAGGAATGTGAACAGCAGGTGGGGACTGGCAGATGTACTTATCAATCACGGCAGGCTGACGGAGTGGTTTATTCCTCTAAAGAGCTACTGTTTGCCTCTGGCTTGGTTTTTGCGTGTCCTCTCCAAGCCCCTCCAGCCTTTGCTGGGGTTGAAGATAAGAGCGGCGTAGTTTTCCCATTTTTTTCTGGGGCATGGCACGCTCCGTGCAGGACTCCCTGCTCCAGGAGGCCAGAAGAAGCAGGTGGTGGAGGCAGACCCTCTAGATCAGGCTGGAAGGGTGGCAGCAGCATACCTAGTAAATAACAGGTTACATCTTGGGGATGGGCTTTGGGAAATCTTGCTTCCCCGTTGCCCAAGTAGAAGGCAGACTTGATTAGTTAATTGAATTTGCTGCACTGTTGCTTTTCAAAACATGACTTCGTATCTCAGAGGAGGCTGGAGTTACTGCTGTGGATGGACAAACCCCTATTTTAAGGTGGTGATACTTTGAGGAGAGCACCTGCGTTGGCAAGTGAGAAGACGGTGCAGCTCTGGATTGCAGAACTGCCCTTGTAGAAGGGGGAGCAGGACCCTCTGGTCGTGGGGCAGGGGGGGTTCCGGACACGGTGTGAGTACTTCTTGAACTTGGTTTTTGCTGTGGCTGCTCCTGATCTTTTTAAGCACCTTGCACTTCATATGGAGATGCCTTTTTGTGGCAGGACAGCCTGATTTACATGAAATAACAGGCTGAATGGTGAAAAGCCTTTATCTGTTGATCTCTAAGCAGCTTTCCTGGGTGTGTTGGCAGCGTACGTTACAAGCAGAGCAAACCTGCTGTCGCAAATGACATTATGGATGTTTTTCCCAGCCTCCAAGCTTTCATTCCGGCTGATGTGCTTGTGTCAGAATACGTGTTATCCCAGTGCTTCGGATCCACTCCAGTTCTGTGCGCTGGTCCTTGCAAAACTCAGAAGAAGCCGTAGACTTGTAGGTGATGTGATTAGGCCTCTCCTTAAATGACTCGCTGGGTGTTTTGCTGGGCTACTTCAGCTGGTCTGGATAATGCTGTTTGCAGTGCTTCAGGGCACCCATCTCCAGTCGCAGCGATTTGCCTTCATAGGGACACTGCTGATGTAGATAGTTGATATCTTTAAAAAAAAAATGAAGGCACATCTGCCCCGGGTCCTCTTATCGGTTTTTCTTCAGGTTGTTTCTTGGTTTTGGGAAAGGGCACTATAAGAAATAGCTTTCCCAAGGAAGAAGAGCGGTGAGAAGAAGGGCGCAGGCAGCGCTACGGCACAGAATAAAGACCTCGGGAACATAACTTTTTGCAGCCACAAAATGGTATTTTCAAACTCTCTTCAGACAGCACCGCCTTGCCTAAACAGGGCTTGTATTTGGGAGGTGCTTCCTTCGGGTTTTGAACTAGCTTAGATTCCGGAGCAAAGGCAGTGATTTAAGCAGTGATGCTAATCCCGGTGCCGTTTGCGTTGCTACCTAACGGCGTTCTGCGCAGCACCTCGCCTGTGGCCGCCGTTGGAGGCCGGCACCCTGACTGCGCCCCGCCGCTCTGCTCCTCCTGCCCTGCGTGCATCTCCGCGGTCCTGCCCGCTCGCGACTGCGGGCGATCGGCCCCTGAGTAATGTCCCCGTGGAGCTGCCTTCAAGGGGAATTATCCAGCGGAGGCTGGGACGGAGCAGGGCGTAGCGGCAGTAACCAGGGAACACGCACGTCCAGATGCCGTAAGCCCCTCAGCACATTCCCGAGAAGTTGCCTCCCAATTGCAGTGATTTGGCCGGAGCTCCCTCTTGCAGGACTTCCCCGAATTAATTCCTGTTTGGAGTGGATTCAGTCTAAAACTCTGGGTGTGGGGTAGCCTGCTTTAGCCGCTGGGGCAGCTTCTCCTCCGCAGGCCTGCGTGGAGGAGCGACGAGTGTCTCGGTGACACCGGTCACGCCACCTGCTGCAGAGACGTCTGATGGTAGAGTTGCATTTAACTCTTGAACTTAATTGCTCGCACTGGAATTTCCCATGCTGTGTCCCTGCCTCAGGCTTTGTTTCAGGTTTTCCGCAAAAGCAGTTCAGCCGTTTCCAAGAGTTAAAGGATTAAAAAAAAAAAGCTTTGGGTTGCCAGTATTTAAGAAACCAAACGGAACCTAACTGCTTGCATTGAGCAGTACTTGGTCTGGCACAATGGCTGGAAGGTTGGCAGCCCCCCAGCCTGATTGCAAAGGATGTGCCATCTCCTCTCCCAGCAAAAATGCCCCGTATCTTATGTATCTTATCAGGTTACAGGCGTCTGAAAGCCTCCCAGTTCACCAGTGCTTTGTAGACTTGATCTGCCAAGTTAAGGTTTTCAAAGATCCTGGCGGGCCCTCCAGCCCGGGGCGGAGGGGCTGGATCCTTGCTGGGGGTGGGAGGGAGGTGCTGCCACCCGCATCCCCAGCCCTGGGAGCAGGATCCCGTCTCTCCTGGGCTGCCTGCCGTGGATGGGTGACGGGCTTGCCTGTCTCAAAGGGAGAGAGAACAAAAAGCTGCAACAGGGGTGGAGAATAGGAGTAAATTGTGTTTGCTGCGACCAGCTCACCGACAACCTTAATTCTCAGGTATTCTGACTTTTTACTTCATTATTTGCAGCCTTGCTGTTTCAGACATTGTTTGTGTTACCTAGAGGAACATCATATGCTGTTGGGAGAGGGGGGTTTAGGCTCAGCCTACAGCAATGAGCAAAGTTCCCAGCTGGCATAAGGTCTTGAGGAATAAATGAGAGACAGTCTGTTTTCTGCTGCCCTGCGGTGGGAGGCACCGCTGTCATCCGTGAAAGCTTTTTTCCCTGTGTTTTTTTGTGGAAGGTGCTTCAGTTCTGTAACCTGGTTCTGTTTGCTCTGGACTTTGCCGCAATAGGATAGCGGAGGCCTTTGGAGGACAACACTGAACTTATGATTATATTTGAGAAGCCCCAAAACTGCGTCATTCTTGATCGTTACAGTGTGCTTCTCGCTACAGCTGCTGACCAGCTGTTGCAGCTGTAGTCCTACATGACTCTGGGAAGTGCCAGGTACAGAACTCTCCCTGAGGAGTTCAGCCTGTCCAGCAGAAAGGCTGAAGATGCAGCAAAGCTGCAGCAGAGACCTCGTCTGAGCTGGAAGAAAATGCTTCCTTCGGGAAGGCTGCTGAATGAGTCCTGGCTATCTGCTGTTTTAAAAACCGCTGACTGCTTTAGGTGAAACACCTTCGTGGTGTAGGAGAGGGCATCCTCTCCTGTCCAGCGCGCAGCCGGTGACAGCGATGATGCTGCGGTGCAGACAGAGTGTTGTGGTCCCCGCTAAGCGAGTGCTTGGGGACTGTAAGTAGTAAGCTAGGCTATTTTTGGCATAGCGTCCCTGCTTTATAAGGGATGGACTGAGCTGCTAAAACCATATTTTTCCCCTACCACCCGTTATTAAGCCCTGAAGAGGTTCAAGTGCCAATCCAGAGTTGCTCTTCAGAGGTGGGCTGTTGTGGAGCTGGAGGCTCATCCTGGCTGCGTTTTTTTTATTGTTAAACTTTAAGCCTAGCCCTTCCAGGTGAGGGAATGGTGGTTGCGACCAGGCTTTGTCACTGGCTCTGCTGAATGACTTGTAAGTCACCTGCCCACATCTGGACCATCCTGCATCCCCCAAATGCTGTAAAATGTGCAACTAGGTCCTGTGGGACTGGCCTGATCTCAGCTGAGACCTTGCAGGTCATCCCTGAACCTACAATCTTTTAATGACAGTAAGCCAAGGAAATACTATATAACCATTGAAGTAAAATAACATAAGCAAAGCGAAGCTTTGGTGCACGTAATTGGGTACCTAATTGCTGCGCTTGCCACCTGGGGATTGGAATTGCTCTCCCGCTCTGGAGGCTGAATGGGACATACTGCGATAAGCAGTTTAATTGTTTCCCCGCATCTGCAGCAGCGCTGTAAAGCGAAGGCAAGCTGAACACACCTTCAGAGCTTAACGGCCTCTCTGCAACCCCAAGACTGCATTTTTCCTGTGGCGCTTGAGCATCTCTCTTCACGTGGCCCTTATGCTCTCGCTAAACTGTTTATGGTCTCCTATGCCGTTTGATAGCAAGGAGCCATCAGGTTTTTCTGGGAAGTGTTTCAGATTTACTGAGATGTAAGAACAGCCATAGGAATGTGACTGTGTGAGCAGCGAGGAGAGTCTAGTGGGTGCTAGTAACGGGATGCCCTCTTAAACTAATTACTGGGATTTGGGCATCGCGTTAGTAATGAAGATCAGGCGAGTGCTGAGCAGAAATCAAAGCAAGAGTGACTTGAGGGGGTGGATTCAGAAGAAAAGGCTTGGAGGTGATTAAGGACAAATGTATTTATCTGCTGTTACACGCTCTCAGGAACACTTTGGACTGTTGGGGGTGGTTGTTGGGCTGGGAAGTGGGGTTGTCCTCATTTCTCTCCCGGGGTCAGCATGGACTGTGCCTAGGACTGGGCTCTGCTCTGTTCTGGGTGCCCCAAGGCAGAGAAGATGGCTCTATGGGAGTAGAGCTCGAAGTAATGAAAATACGGGCATAGAGGCACTGCTGTTGAAAGAATTACGCAGTCTGAATAGCCTGACTTGGCTAAAAAATGCAGGCATGAAGGGGAGACTGGGTTTTGGGTGTCCAAAGCACATGTGGTGAGCAAGAAGAGATGATACTTGGCTCGGAGAGGCTTGAACTGGTACAAAACCCAGCTGAGAGCTGGTTTAATTTTCCTTGTTGCCTCCGAATGGCATCTGACTCTCTTTTCCTGGGGCATACGTTGGAGCTGTGATGACTTTGCCCCCATTCCTGGGATTCTTGCAGAGGGAGTAAGTCATCACATGCTCCACTGTGTTATTTTGCACTGGAAGGAAGTCGGTACAGGATCTGTCCCATCTTCCTATTCCAGTTTTTTGTCTCTTTACAACTTAAATTCATGTTTTAATCAGCCCACTTGAGTCAGGAGGAGGACACGGACACGGCAGCTCCATCTTCCATGTCTGCGTGTGGCTCTGAGTCCGTGCTGCTGTCCCTTCGCAGCCGGCCGGACCGTCGCCTGGGAAGCAGTGGGACGCAGTGCCAGCGTGCTGGGAAGGCAGGGCACAGTCTTCCGTGTAGAAACTGCAATGGCAAGTCATAGAGGGATGCAGCCTGTGCTCACGCTATCTGAAATACACTGTAATTTGGGGTTTTTTCCCTCAAAAACATGCAGGTCTTATTTCCAACTTCTATCACCCATGCAGGACAGATTTCCTGTGAGGAAGGGAGAAATTACTGGATTTTTCTGCTGTGGCAAAACCTCGGGACCATTTTTTGAGGACTGATACCAGATGCCATGCCAACTAGTTAACTGTTGCAAATGCATTACACTGTGCGGGCTCTGTGGCTGCTTACGGAAGAAAAACATCAGTTTTCCTTGTCTCGCCCTTGCTGTCTCTCTGCCTCCCCTTTTTCCTGTGAGCGCTCTGCCTTTACCCAGTTTGTCCTTGGGTCCTGGTTTTAAATAACTTGTCTGGTGGCTGAGCAGGACAGTTTGATCCTATTTTTAAGTCCTTTGGACTTTCTTGTTTGTGGCGTTTGGGTACTGAGAATGGCAGGATGTTTGCGTTGGAATTGCTGCAGGGGGATTGCTTGGAGCGGCCCTTGACGCTGCTTTGACGTGGCAGGTACTGCGCTGCTTGCGGAGGGGCACGTTACCCTGCGGTGCATTCAGTCCGTCGTGCTGGCTTTTGTGCACGTCAGGGCTGTTTCTCTGCCCCTTTTCGGCCAGGTCCTGAATGCATGGTTCCCGGCGTAAGGAATGAGCTTGAGCACTGTGACTGAATGCGTCCTGTTATCCATATGGATGGGGCAGAATGCTAGTGTTTAAAAAAAAAAGCCTAAATCCCACTGATACTCCTTACAGCGAAGTAGCCTGGTCTCGCCTTGAAATAATTCAACTTGTCTCTTGATTTCTCAATACCAGAGCAGGGTGGGGAGAAAAGCTGGAGCTATCTCTGCGTTGGTGGACCTGTGAGGAGCAGCTCCAGCCTTCCCGGCTCCTGGCTGAAGCCGTGAAGGCCATGGTCAAAACCAGATGAGGGTTATTTTTTAATTATGTAGTGCAAGTAAACAAGACAATTTAGCAGAAAGATAATGCAGTGAAATTAATGCTGCAGGAATGCGATGCAGACTCTGTTAGTGTCTTGTCTTTTAAGGTGCTCCTCTTTGCTTTTTCATTTAAATCAATCTTCTTGCACCAGAGCAGATGGACCCGTAAAGCCACGCACTGTCCTTCTGCCTCGGTAAGCTTGTGCCATTTGTGATCTGTTGCTTTTGGACTTACTATGTGAACGAAAGGCTGGCCAGCTCGGGCCAGATGTTATTGCGAAGAGCAGAGAGTTTTACTGAAGCAGTCCAGCCCTTTGCTCCTGGTCTCTAGCAAGAGGAGAAGGCACCTATAAAAATGTGCACCTGCAGGAAGAGGTTATCAGTTTGATGGTTTTTGGCGACTCCTGAATTTCTGCGGGTTTAAGGGAATGTGCTGCCCAGCTGGAAGCTGCTGATCTTCAGGGAGTTAATTCCTCCTCCAGAAGCTTTCTCTGCCTCTGTGGCATGGGAGCAATGCTGCTTCATTTTGCAGCTTTCCCATTTTATGCTTGATGGTTAGAGTTGGAACATTTATATCTCATTCTGCCAAGAAGCATTTAGAATAGTTTTCATGAGAAACATTGGAAGTTGCAGGTCCACGGCTGATGCCCTGGCTGCTCTGCATAAATCACTGGGTGGTAAATATATTTAAATGAAGAGCTATGGCAGACTTGCTAGCTGAGTAATAAATCAGAGCTGAGCAACTCCATAAAGTTGAATCTTAATGCCTTGGCTTGGAGTTGTAGGGTGGGGTGGTAAAGCTGATGGAACGGCGGGATGTTTCTAAACAGAATGTGCCTGCCCTTAGTTACGCTGCCACAAAGAATATAAATGATGCTGCATACGTAACTGAAGCGCTGAAAATGGCTTTTTGTTGGTGTTGCTTGCCTTGTTTCGTGGGTTCGCTTAATGCCAGCTGTTGGTGCTTTACTTCCCTTTGGTAGCAGCAGCAGATCTTGTGCTCGGCAGTCAGGTCCCTGGCAGGTAGGGGAGAGATCCTAAGCCTTGCTTTCCAGTCCTGTGCTTAGTGCCGAAGCCCTGGTGCTGTGACATCAACCTATAGGAAATTATGGTACTTAAACACTTAAAGACCTGCTCGAAATATTTCATTATCTGAGGAATTTTGTGGAATACCCAGAAGGTGATTATAAACCCTTGGAATGTGGCTGCGTCTCCATGAAGCAGTCCAGCCAAACAGCATTTTAAGGCGACTCTTGAATATGAAACCTCAT
This sequence comes from Phoenicopterus ruber ruber, assembly GCA_009819775.1. Classification (NCBI taxonomy): domain Eukaryota; kingdom Metazoa; phylum Chordata; class Aves; order Phoenicopteriformes; family Phoenicopteridae; genus Phoenicopterus; species Phoenicopterus ruber. The sequence continues at coordinate 20,307,183 of CM020224.1, forward strand.
CAGGATTTTATTTTTTTTTCAGATTTGGGTTCAGTGCCCGCAGCCCTTGGGCTGTTTGTTCCTGGCGCTGGAGGAGCACCTGCCCCAGCTGCCCGCTCGCGGGTGCTCCTGCACTTCGCTGCCTGCTCCAGTGCCATTAGCAAAGCCCATGTTTGCCTGGTGGCTGCCGTGCCGGCACGTCCTGGGGGAGCCCGAATGCTGTTCTTGGTGCACAGGGCTGTTCGGGTGATGAAAACCAGTACTCCGCTTCGCCATTGCGTGGCCAAAACGTAGGCGAGGGTCCGGCTGCAGGCCCTCTGGCCAGGCTCAGGTGTACCGCCAGAGCTGGAGCTTCGGAAGGGTGTCCTTTGGAACAGGATTTGGCAGTATGATCAGGTTTCCCAAGAAAGGGCTTTGCAGGACTGCCCTGCCCAGCGGTGTCCTTCACCCCTCTAACAGCTTCTGCTTGCTAATTTGACAGAAAGAGCTTGATACCTTTTTTATTTTTAAAAACTAGGCAGCAAGGTAGGTGGGAGATTTTTGGCTAAAAGGACGCACCAAAGCTCACCTCTCCTCTGCACGACGCGTGCAGTGCGTGATGTGCTCTGAAAGCCAAACTGCGGCAGAAACTTCAGCGAGATTTCCTGCCGTGCTAGACGTGGGAGTTCATCCCTCAGGGTGTTTCTCTTTTTGTGTGGACTCTTTAGTACTTAATAAGGCAAAATGTCCGGTGGAAGCTTCCTCTCTCATTAGGATATTCGTCGTTTCTCTTCTGTGTGGATTCTCTGAAGCCTCATAGGGGGTTTTGTTCAGCCTTTAATTCGATTAAGAAATCAAGCAAGTGATGCAAATCTTTTTAGCCTCATTGGTTCCGGTGCTCGTGACTACATCTGAAGAGAACATCTCCTGCGTCGTATGGCAGGGCAGCTTAGGGAGAGAGTATTTTTCTGGGCTTCAGCTGACATTTCGGGTGCTCTGGAGGCTTGTGGATGATTTTGTCCCTTTGGAGCATGGAGTGGAGGAAAGACTGCGGTCACCTGTTGGTGACGGTGCCTTGGTTTAAACCCGTTTCTGAAGCAGCACCTTCGATAGAAACCTGCTGTCCAGCTGGGTGACTTCTGTCAAAGGTCGTTAGCTGGTGTGAGTTAGACTTGAGACAGCTGGTGGATGGTGAGTGATACCAGGGGACAGGGGACACAGTGGTGGTGACTGCCAACGCCAGCTGCTCTTGCACACGTCCTTCGGCGCGAGCTGGGGAACAACCGGCCTGCTGAGGAATACGAGATCGGGCTCTGATGCCTCGTAGTCCTCGCGTTTAAAAAGTGACATCTTGTATCTTGCTTCTTGGTTTTATGTGTTTTCTTGTCTTGTCGGGTGCCTCGACTGCACTTTCTGGCTAGAGCTGCTGAGGGGTCCTCTCGATATCCCGTTAGACTGCCTTTTAAACAAAGTTTATTTTGCTTTTTTAGAAATCATCATTTGCGCCTTTCACAGATGGGGATGGCTGAGAGGCAGTCTGGGCTCATCTTGGCATACTTGAAGACTTGCATTTCAGTACAAAAATCCATGTTAGTTTTAAAACTACATAAAACTCAGCTTTGTCCCTGCAAATTCACTTGCAAACCAGTTGGACCCCCATGTAAATTGTTTCTAGAGAGTCCAGAATCAGACTTCAGTGAACACAAGTTGCTATGGCACGGTGAGCCCATGGAGGGCCAGGGATTTTGTCTCGAGAGTCCTACATGTTCTGCTTCCAATGTTTCTAGCAATTAGTGCCCCTCAAATCCGAGTGCACTGTCATGGAGACTGGTCCACTGCCTTGTGTACTCCAACCATTGAGAACTCTTTCGTGGTCCAAATTAAAATTGCTGTAATTTTTCAGAGTGGTGCTTTGGTCTCATCTCTGTCGACGGCGTCTCTCCGCTGCCTGGCCAGGCACTTCTGCCAGCCCGGGTGCTCTCTGTCCCGGGCTCTCCCACAGGATGGCTTCTGCTAACATGCTCTTCTGTAACGCCATGGTCTTCATTTCAGAATTAACGTCAAACAAATTCAGCAAGATACGAAGCTTTCCTTACAAAAGAGAAATTTAGAGTCAAAAATACCTATTTTATTTTGGTGCCTTGAGTTCTGGTTTTTACTGAATCTTGGAAACTGATAAAGCATTTGTGTGCATGTATACATATACATGCCTGTTGTGTTTATCTTCAAAATACGCATTTTTATGGCATTTGTATGGAAGGAGCTCTTAGTCCCATCTTTTTGTTGTTGTTGTTTTAACCTTTTGTAATTTAATTTCCTGTGGATTTTAGTACTAGCTTTAGCTTCCATTCCCTTAAACGCAGAATTAACTAGCAGGATTTTTACACTCTCTCGCTCTGTTTCCAGACAAAACCAGGAGTTACAAGTAGAGTTTTGAGGGGCTTGCTCTGGCTGGCTGCACGCTAGAAACCCAAGTGAAGCCAAAGCTGCGTTGAACTGCATGCCCTTAGGCAGACAGGCCCTTGCTCTGCCCTGCTACAGCTGTATATTTAGCCTATATGCCCTTTCCAATAACAGCTGGGAAAAGATGCCTGGAGAGGAATGCGAGTCATCGTTTCCCTGAATGCCGTCCCGGGATCCTGCTATCTGTCACGAAGTGCTGCTTGAGCCAGAAACGCTGCCTTGGTAACTCTGCCTTCTACAAAATTGTCCCATCCCACCCTTTTTTTTTTTTAGCCCACATGAAGTTTTAACATTCATGTTCACAACCCCAAAGGGTCGTGGGGGGATGTCCTCACGTTGTTTGGCTTTGAGCCTGGTTCACGTTAGTTTGGAGTCCTCTTATTAGAGGAGAGCGCGGGCTCTTGTTCCCCCCCGCCCTCGTGCCCCAGTGCATCCCGCTTTGTTCTCCTCCAGCTCCCTCCAGGAAGGATCCATTTTGTACCTTTGATGATCCCCATCGCCCTTCCCTGCCAGCCCTCCCTCGAGACGGGGCTCGCTCGCAGGGTGCGAGCGGTGTTTCACATGTGGGGTGGCACTGGTGAAGCTGTCCTCAGTGGTTATTTGGAGTCCCCTGCTTGTGGGTGGATGTTTAGGTCCTAATTTGCCTGTTTGCTGCCAGCAGCCAGGAAAATGGCAGTTCTACCTGACTGCGATGTTTGTAATTACAGGGAAAAAATGATCTCTGAGGCCTTCTAAATACTTGGGAAGATAATATCTGAGTTTCCTTTCAACTGAATGCACTTGAAGATACGATCTGAGTTGGCTGTCTGGGAATAACAAAGTGGGAGGAAGGGATTGATTGTGGTTGCTGAAACTTTCATCAAAGAGTCAGAAGTCTCGCCCAGCCAAAATCCGCGGCTGCCGGTCACTGCTGCGAGTCAGGCGCAGGAGGATTGACAAGCAGGGGGATGTCGTGGTTTAACCCCAGCCAGCAACTAAGCACCACGCAGCTGCTCGCTCACTCCCCGCAGTGGGATGGGGGGGAGAATCGGAAGGGTAAAAGTGAGAAAACTCGTGGGCTGAGATAAAGACAGTTTAACAGGTAAAGCAAAAGCCGCGCGCACAAGCAAAGCAAGACAAGGAATTCATTCCCTGCTTCCCATGGGCAGGCAGGTGTTCAGCCATCCCCAGGACAGCAGGGCTCCATCACATGTAATGGTGACTTGGGAAGACAAACACCATCACTCCGAACGTCCCCCCCCTTCCTTCTTCTTCCCCCCCAGCTTTATATGTTGAGCATGATGTCATATGGTATGGAATATCCCTTAGGTCAGTTGGGGTCAGCTGTCCTGGCTGTGTCCCCTCCCGACTCCTTGTGCCCCCCCAGCCTCCTCGCTGGTGGGGTGGGGTGAGGAGCAGCAAAGGCCTTGGCTCTGTGTCAGCTCTGCTCAGCAGTAACGAAACATCCCTGGGTTATCAACGCTGTTCCCAGCCCAAATCCAAACCACAGCCCCACAGTAGCTACTGGGAAGACAATTAACTCTCTCCCAGCCAAAACCAGCACAGGGGACATCCATATGGTCTTCTAGCAAAGTGTCAGGTCAGTGTGCGAGTGCATAGTCGAGAGGTGCCTGTGGGTACCATAGTCATCCTCTCCTGCCTCCCCAGGGCTGCGGGAGGCTTGGGAAGGCACTTGCCTCCAGAAGGAGTTTTATTGCTGCACCTTGTAGGGGAAACATACTCTGCAGGGAAAGATAAACACGTTTTGTGTCCGGCTGGCAGAAGGGCTTGGTGTCCTCTGCTGCTGCTCTGCAGTGCCCCTTGCACATACCTCTCTGGCTGGGGTCCCAGGGGGCTGCCGCGCCTGCTGCTTCCCCTCCACAGCTACAGGAGCATATCCTCAGTGCCTACCTTTTCCAGGGTAAGAAGTCTTCTCAGGAGCAAAGTCCTCAGCTGGGAAGGGCAGTAGGGTGGCCCAGCTTCTGGACAGGCAGACGCAATACAGGGGAAAAAAGGGAAATTCTGCTTTTTGCATCTCTTCTCTCTATCTCGGAGCTGCCTCTGCGTTCCCACTGCAGGAAGTGCCGGAGATCACACATCCTAACGAACACAAAACCCATGTGTGCGGTGTCTGGAGCGGTCCAGCTTCCCATTGCCGCTCACTCAGCACTTTGCTGTCTGTCAGTCGGAGCAGAGGCATCAGTCGGTGTCTCTGGTCCCAGGCTGGGGGAGAGCTGCGAGTAGGTTTTGTTGGCCAAGGGGAGATGTGAGATGCAAATGAGAGGGCTGTGGGAAGGCTTCATCCCTTCTTGGTGGCACAGAACTATAGTTTTCAAACAAAAGGAGGACGAAGCTTTCTACCATCTTCCATTAAGCTACAGGAAAGTTAAACGTCTTGGTGCTTACTCTAGCAGAATAAAAACCGCTGCGAGGTGTCGATTGCTGTGACCACTTCCCGGACAAGCTTCACCAAGCTGCTTGTGGCATGTGTGACTTGAAGCAACAAGTCAGTGACAGTTCACAGCCGAGTTCCCCATCAGCAGGAGGGTGCTGCTTGTTTCTCTGCCTGGTGCGCACTTTTAGCACTGCTGTTTTGGGTTTGTTTGGGGTTTTTTTGTTTTTTTTTTCCCCCTAGACCGTTTCTCCGTGTCAGAGTTTCCTGTTACTGACACCAGATGTGCTGGGGACGAGCAATGCAGAAATACAAGAAGGGACGAGACTGAAAAAAGCCTCTCTTTGTGCGTATGTCCTTTGAGCTAGGTGTCACTTCTGTTGGGTATTTAACTTGGTGACAATCCAGGGTGGGCATAGCTGCGGAAGAGCGTGTTGAAATGCAATTTTAGGGCAAAGAATGGAGTACAGCTTGGTTTCTACCTCCTGGGCTGATGGTGTCTGGGGTGACCAGCTAATGACAGTGAGCTGCTCAGCTGGCTGCGGGGGGCAGAGGGTGGAAGGGGCTCCCGGGGCTTCAGGAGCGCTGATCTGGGGCTCTCCGCTGAGGCAGCTTTCTCTTGCAGTCCGATCTCTGATGCCGAGCTGCCTGCTACTTTGGTTTTGATGTACGCATGGCTGTAAGCAGGCAGCTGTGATTGCAGCGTTAAGCCAAAAACTTGTGAATGAACTTGTCTTTTAGAGAGGCATCCAGCCTCGGTGCAAAGCCACCGTCCCTGCAGAAGCCTGGTTGGTGCCGTGCGGGACAGGATGCCGTCGCTCTGAGCACAGCTGAGCGGGGAGCTATGGCTAGCGGTGAATCTTCCTTGGCCTTGCCGGTTCCCTCGCAGCAGCTGCGTGCCGGTTAGTCTGTGCGTGGTGAATGCATCTCTGTGCAGTTGCCCTCCTGTACGTCCCTTTCCGTAACTCGTCCCCAGCACAGCAGGGTCTGGAGCCTGGGTCATCTTCTGCGAACGCAGATGGCTGAAGCCATCGAGGTTGGAAATAACCCCCAGAGTCACTTGCAGCACGTTCCTGTAGCTTATAACGCAGGCTGTTGGAGGGGCTGCCGCCTTTGTTTCAGGGTGCATCCAGAGCTGGGCAAGTGCGGAAACTCTTACTGTTTCCTAAATTTCACACTCCAGAGTGTTCTTTGTTCATCTAATGTGTCAGGCTTGCAGATTGGCATGCTCTTAGTCTTGAGGAGCCTGTATTTATTAGTTCATAAACTTGGTGATGGGCTGCTCTGCCCAGACGTGCTGCCTCTGAGCTGTTTCTCCCTCCTGCCCCCTCCCCGGACTCCTTCAGCACAGCGCAGACGTGCACAGAGCACCAGCCGCCTCTGCCCGGACCGCGCCGCCGGGCTGGCACCGTTGGTGCCTGCTGTCGTGTTTTGGACCAGAGAGCACGTACGGCAGAGTGCCATCTTTGTGTGCCTGGCCGGTGACGCTGGATTTCATCATTCCTCCTGCGTGCTGCCTTGACACGCAGACGCGCGGTAGCTGACGGGACTTGCCCAGAGATCCTCCTGTGGAAACACGCACAGGAGGTCTTTGCAGAGACAATAGCTCTGTTCTGGAAAGTTGCACTGGCCCTTTTTAGCTGAGTCTGAGTTTGCTTCTTTAGAGAAAGGCCACTTGTTTAACGCTTCCTTTAATGAGGACATTGGTAAATAAGCAATCAGGTAAGTGGGATTCCTCCTAAGTACCTTCTTATCTGGAGTAGAGAATTGCACGGCAGTTACCTGAGCTTTCTGCGTGCTAGGCTCAGTGGCATTAATATGCTGGCGGTGATTAATTACCGCAGCCCAGTGATGTGATTGTGTGCTTGAGCAATTGGATTAGATGCAGCTGGACAGAGACTTCACTTTCGCCGCTTCTTGCTGAAGCGGTGGTGTAATCGGCCACAGAGGAAGACTGATTTCTAGGGCAGCCGCGCTCCTGCTGCTGGGATGCTTCCCCTGGCCCCACGCTCCTGATTCTGTGGTGGGCAGAAGGAGAGGTCTCTGGGAAGATGCGTGGCTGGGAGTAGCTGCTTTGTCCTGCTCTCAGTCCTTCCTTCAATCCCATCTTCTGTCTGCACTGTTCTGCGTTCCTGAATAATGAAGGTAGAGCATGTCCTTAACATGTCAGTGGGCCTTATAGCTGCACGGAGAAGGAGCAAGCTCCAGCATTGTCTTGACAAGTCAGCATCGTATCAAGTGCAGCATCATATCAACATAACTTCACCAAGCAGGCCCAGTTCCGTGTCTCTGAGGTGGGAGGTCTGGCACTGGAGATGAGGCATCAACATTGGCACGTGCACCGAGCACTAGGACTGAAGCAGATGTTGATACTGGCTTTGATGTTTCATCCAACGCTCTGGAGGCTCAAAGTTGAGACCAAAAGAGCGCTCTCAGAAGCAGCAGGTTAAAGAGAAAGTTGGTTCTTTCAGAAGATCAGACGGAACGAAACATCCTGAAATTCAGGACTAACCCGAACCTTTGTGTTTGTTCTGCGAAACTGGGCAGCACAGATCCTGCTGGAAGAAGGAGCACTGTGCCACGTAGAGAAGCTGGGGTGGTCTAGCCTTCCCTTGTAACTTGAAAGTGCCAAGTCAGTCGGCTCTACGGCCTGATGCTTCCCAGAGGTCAGCAGAAGACCACCTGCAGAAGGCCATCTGCATTGGGGTTTTGGCCCTGTTTTGAGCTTGTTGGGAAACTGTGTGCAGTGTTGAGATTTTCACTCCCGGGGAGCTCCAGCTCTGTGCCACTCGCTGGTCATGGACAGTGATCCAGAACCCTGACTTTTTCCGCATACAATGGGGATGATGTCTCAAACAAGCAAGTCTGGGTTTTGCCCATGGTAATGCCATGTGAAATGATGTGAGCTCTTGAACTTGACAGAGGCACCATGCAGGTCCCCAGTGCTTGTTCCAGCCTCGCTGCAGGCAACGTTCGCTCTGTTCTGCAGCTGCATTGAGACCTGCAGCGCTGGTGGCCGGTGGACTCGCTGAGCAGGTCTGCTGGCTTTTAGGCAGAGGACCTCCTATCCCCAAAAGCGTTCTGCCTCAAAGCGATAGTCCACGTGGACCTCAGCACTGCGGGGCAATGCCTTGTTCCAGCTCTCTAGAGCTGTACCACCTTACCTTTCCTCCTTAGCACGCAGTGTGAGAGGCTGGCACTGTTTCAGCTGCTGCCAATTGTTTGGTGAGGTGGAGCTGTGTTAAGAGATTTATTTTGGTGGTGCAAGTTTGTTCTCAGCTCTTCTGTTTTGTTTTTTTTTTTCTTTTGTTATCAGCCACTGAATTCCTCCCGTACCTACTGTGTGCTCCACTTCCATATGCTGAGACTGTTCTTCTGTAGTTCCCCTAAAATGAAATTTTGAATTTGTGTGACCTGCAAGTGTCACACGAGATCGTAATGGCCAGTGTGTGAGTTGCTTGGCTGAGGGGCATGTATCAGACCGGCAGTGTTTGTTGCCTGCTCCGATAATTGTTTCTGAAATGGGTGATGACTTCATCTTCCTTTCCTGCTTGCCACAGATATCAAGAACCAGCTCCTTTCTGCCCAAATACTCTTCTCCGTCCAACAAAAACGCCCCAGGCCAGATCACGTCATTTGGCTGAGCAACACAGAGCTGCGCCCCGCTCGTGTACAAGCTCCGCTGCGGCCATGAGAGGCGTGGGGCTGGGGCTGGCCTGAAGACGCGGTGCCGAACCTCTCCAGGCGTCTTTACAGCTTCGTGCGGTTGTACGCTGGGTGTCTGTCTGTCTGTCTGGGGCGTTTCTCCTCTGCTCAGGTGTGGAGGCTCGGCGCAGCTTGAGAGGCGGCCATGTTTCCATGCTGATACCATCTTGGCCCCGCAGCAGGCGTGAGGCTGCCGGGTTCTGCTGCCGCCGCCGCATTCCTCCCCCGGCCGCGAGTCTCTGATCCTGCCTCTACTTGCTGTGCGGGTTGCTTTCTAGTCCCTCACGCAGCAGGACTTTCCAGCGAGCAGGCTTCAGGAGAAGTAGCTCACGGACAAGGCATGATTACTGCAGTGTCCATACCCCAGGCTCTACGGAGCGTGAAGGTGGTGGTTCTTTCTGCCTTTTTAAGGCACTATGCAGGGATGAGAGTCCCCTGGTTTCCTGCTGTGATGATCAGTGGCCTCCTCAGGACCTCTTCCAGATGTCTGCTCCATCTCATTCACACAGCCCATTGGATATTCTCCACCAGACATCTACTGTGGTAGTCGTCTACTTGCTGAGGTGACTCTGGGTTCATCCAAAATCAATTGGTGTGTGCCGCATCCTCCTCTGACCACGCAGGGAGCTGGTAGGAGAGATGTGCCCTGTAGGAAGTGTGTCCTTACCCACCCAGCCACTTCATCTTTTGTGATGATAACCTCTGCAGAAGCAGCTCGGGCACCTCACTCCGGGTGAAGACCACCACGTGCTCAGTTGCCTTTGGGAAAAGCCTGGCCTTGGCTTCCCTGTTTCGTCTGGTGTATTCCTGTCTCAGTCAGTTCAGGCAGTCGGAAGGACAAGAGCAGCGGGGGAATGGGCTTTCTTCTGGCGCTGGCATCTCTCACCAACCATCCTCCCATCTCTCTTGTGGTTTCCAGCAATGTTGTTCTGCCTTCGCCGTCTCTTTTGCCTTTCACTTGAAACAGGTTTTCCGTGACTGACAGCGGTCAGATCAGATACCTGCCTTGTAGATGCTGTAGCCAGAGGTTACTGCATTCAGCTCATAATTTCCACTACCCACAGCCTTTGCTAGCTGCGACTGTGCTCGCTGGGCCTGTTACCTTGGGGTGGGAGGTGTCAGCCCCTCTGCACAAGTGGTTTGTCGTGAAAAGGCCCATCAAGGGGTGTGAGGCTGTGCTAGTCCTTGCACGCTGCCTCTCAGCTTCTCTAGAGTGCAGGTTTTAGGGTGAGCAACCAAATCTTATCTCTCCTATTATTCCTAGAGCCTGCTGTGGTAACCTTGAACTTGGTTGCCTGCACGGGCAGGCCCTCTGCCTGCTTCTGCAAGCCCAGGGTGGGCAACGTGCTTGCCTGGCCGCAGCGCAGCAGGACAGCTGGTCCCGCTGTCGTGCTGCCCCGGGAGCCCTGCAAGGGCGAGAAGCAGTGGGACTTCCCTTCCCCCTGCTCTGGCTCCAGGGTCTCTTGGGACAGCCTGATGTGTATCACACAACGCAGCTGGAACGGGCTAAACTAAATCCGAGCCGTGCTCAGAGGACTGGGAGGCAGTGGTTAGAAGTTGGGCTGGGTTTGCTCTGGGAATTTGGAGCTGCTTCTCTCGCAGCCTGGAAGAAAGGAGTTGGTTCAAGACGTGAGCGTGCCTGGCCTGAGGGAGCCCGATCCTGCGTGCTCCTGGGGGCTGAGCAACACCCGCTTGGTCCGTGCGTCTGTCCTCCAGTTCTGCATAACCCACTGCCCGGCTTGTTCCCATGGATTAGTTATAGAGGGCTGTGCTAGCTGCAAACCGAGATGCCAGAGTGGGCAGTACGGCTTCCCCGGGGCCCCAAATGGCTCTGGCCTCTTCCATGAATCCACCCGCTCTCCTGCAAACAGGCTGTGAAGAGGAACGTGGGGGTGTCATGGATCTGTATCCGTGACTCCTGTGTGCCGCGGCTGAACGCGGTCTGGAGGGAGAAGCAGCTGGGGAAGCGAAGGAAATAATGCGCCAAAGGGACAGAGAGAAAGGAGAGCTGTGATCCAGGGGACCAAGGAGAGGGTGGGGATGGGGAGGAAGCAAGTGAAAGAAGGGAACAACAAAGTGAGGGAGAGCTGGAGATGTTTCTTGGCAGAGTGTGGGGACGGGCGAGCTGTGCGAGCGGCAGGGAGCTGGATGGCGGGTAGCAGTGTGGGATGCAGTGCATAGCTTACTCCAGTCTGATTTTGGGGTGTGTATTGCTGGCCCCCAAATCAAGTCTAAACTCACACCAAAAGCTGGAACTGAGAGGAGACCTGGCTTGAAAGCCAGGCTCATGGGTCGGAGGAGCAGAAGCATCTGTCATGCATCAAGCTGTCAAGATGGCAGCTTTGGAGTACCAAAGGTTTCTTGGGACCTTCATACTGGGTAACTGGCATTTAAATCCACTGGTGCCCCAGCCTGCCTTCAGCTTGCCTTGAAAAGTCACCTGTTACCGCTCTGCTCTGTCTCTGCTTCGGCTGTATCTGCCCCATCTCCCCACCCGTGGCTATCTCAGGATGCTGTGGCTCCAGAGCAGCAGAAACATGGTTGTGTGCATGGAAAAGCAGGAGGATCTTGTTTCTCTAGAGATGCTGTACGTCAGAAGAGGAGCTGAGAAGCTCTTGCTCTCTTGAGTGGTAGTGGTAACTCTTGCAGTTAAATCAAAAAGCCGAAATGAAGCGGGTAGCATGGCAGGTAGCCCTCTGTCCATTGCAGGTCTGTGTGTGTTAGCTGGCTGGCTTGGATATCGTAATTAATGTGCTGATTGGGTTTCCTTTGTTTAACCAGGTTCCCAGGACTCCTGGGATGAGGCTGCAGTGAAGGACTGGCGGATCCCCTACCCACGTTACGGTGCCTGCAGATTCCCTGCGGTCCCCTTTCCGGCTGGAGCACCGTTGCCGAGGCTGCCGGGAAGAATGACTGTTGGATGCCTACTGCAGCCCCCTTTCCTGGGGAGGACTTGGCTCCCTGTGCTGCTGCTGGCGGCCTCTGCTCACTGCCACTGGCCCAGCGAGCCGGCAGAAGTGGTGCGGGACTGGGAAAACCAGCTGGAGGCCTCCATGCACTCCGTGCTGTCGGACCTCCGGGAGACTGTGCCGGCCGTGGTGGGCATACCGGACAGCTCTGCCGTGGTGGGACGCTTCTTCAGAGTCTCCATCCCCACGGATTTAATTGCTTCCAATGGAGAAGTTGTCCAGGTGAGAACTGCCATTCCCTGAGGCTCATTTTCTGTTATATTCTTACAGGAGTCGAGCTAGTCACCCCACTAATAGGCTGGGTCACGAGGGTTGCTGTGAAGCAGCCTAAAGGTTTTGTAGGACTGTGGGAGAAGGATTTTATAAAAAAAATAGTTCTCACCTCATTGCAAAGTTCCTTTCTTCTATAATGGAGGAGACTCTCTCCTTGGAGATGACTGATGGGGTTTGTTGGCTGTATTTAAACTGTGAGATACTTGGCCCCTGGAATGATGGGCACATTCATAAGGAGATGTTGCCTCGGGATCTGAGGAGCCGTGGATTCTCTGGGACTGCTGCTCTGACGCTCAGGGAGTTTGCTTCGCTGTGGTAACAAAACATTGCTAGATAAATAGACCTTGTTCTGCCAGCGGAGCTCTGGGCTGCCTTTGCAACAATCTCTCCTGACCTCGTCCCTAACTGCTCTTGGGAAAGATGGGACTTTATCCGACTTACCCTCATGCCGCTGGCACTGCAGACACCTGAAATCTGAGTTTTGGAATTGGTCCTGAGGGCAAGAAAGTGCCAGAATAGCCCGGAGGAGGGTAGGCATGCTGCCGAACACGCGCTTGATCGTCTTTAGGCCTTTCCCGGGAGGGTGCTGAGAAGTTGTCTTCTCAGCATCTGCTTGCTTGGATTATGCAGAGTTCAGAAAATTCTGTTCTTAAACAGAATTACCTTCCAGTCTTGGGAATTTTTTTCAAAGCGCAAAATTGAAAAATAGTTTTAAAAAATCCATTTTTAGAAAACATTATAAAAAGGCAACCTTCTGGTGTGTCTCAGAAGATCAGAGGGAGATGGAGAGCAAGTCGGGGGAAAGTCTGACATCTCAGCTTCTCCTTGAAGGCAGATTTGTTTCAGCTCTGCGTACTGTCACGCAATTATCTCGATCCAGATACGTGATCTCGCTGGCTCCAGCGAGGGTGCCGGGACCGCGGCGTGCCAGCGGTAGGCAGAAAATCTGAAGAATGCATCTGTTATTGACAGACGGTCAGATGGGGAGAAGGAAAGCGGTGGGTGAGCCCCCGGCTAGAGGAGTTGGAGAGGGGAATGGGCTGGTTTCAAGGCAAAAGCCATGACATTTTACTGCCTCTGCGGCCGAGGAGACTGGCTTGGACGGGAGGCGCTGGTGCCTGCCCTGCTTTAACCGCAGCCTGTTTTCTGAGCGCGAGGCACCTGTATCGCACTGGGCTGCAAGAGTCCAGATGGGTGCGGTGAGCCCAAGATCTTGTGTTGTGGAAATGATAACTTTAGTTTGGGATTTCGCATCGGAGTGGCTTGTTCTGGTGGTGTCTAATAGCTACTCTGATGGCAAGAATAATTTTCAGCGTTTGTATAAATGCCGCAGCTTCCACTGTCTCCTTTTCCTGGCACCAAAGTCATCTGTAATAGCTCCAGTAGCTGCAGGAAAATCCTGATAGGTTATTCCCACCCCACCTGATAGCTTTGAGCACCACCTCTGCCACTTTGGTGTCGAGGCGTGCTTGCTAACACCGGTAGATGCCTGAAGAGCCGCGAGTGGACTGTGCTGGAGCAGAACCCAACAGTTGCTGGGTGTGTGTAGTTCAGCAAACACTGGGAGCGATTTTCACGCTTGTCCGTGGGCTTGCCTGAGTGCATGTTGCATCTGTTCACCTTGAAATTGATTTTAAAAGTGAGGCAGGCTCTAGGGCACTGTTAGCAGCCTTGCTTAGCCGGCGTATCTGGAATGTCTCTCCCTTGCAGGGAACGCGTGTTGGCTGCTGAGCACAGCCGACCTTTGCTACGGGGATTTGATTCCTGGCTAGCAAGAACTGCGTAGGCAATTTGGGAGTGCTGGGGTGCATTTTTGTTTTACCAGAAAGTTTCAGGGTGAGTTGCTCTGGTCTTTTTCTCAGGATGCCTTGCATTTCTCAGCCAGAGCAGTAAAAGCGTAATACTTCTGGATCTTGCTAACTGGCATACTTGTACCCTAATAAGAGAGAATAAGGGCTGTGCCCTTTGAGATGAAGCAGTCGGTCGGTGTTTACAATGAGATGTGGTTGCCTGTACTCAGTCCCCTTAAATTTCAAAGAAATTGGCTATAATTTCACTTAAAAAAAACCCCCAAAACTGGCAGTTGATGTCCCCAAACTCCCAGGAGCTTCCCATCTGGACCCTGAAGAAGGTGTGATTGCTTCACTTCTAGATAATTCCCACTGATTATTTCTAGGCTCGGTTTGTATTGTGGTGGGGATCACCTTGAAGCTGCTTCTCAGATCCTCTCCCTGCTTGTTAGCAGATTCCAGCCGGCTGTAGACAAAATACTTTTCTCTGCAAACTTGGTTGTGGGATGGAAACAACGCCAGGCATCTGCAGCGTGGCGGAGGAGTGCCTCGCAGGCACGCACTCCTGCACAGATATGTGGGCTCTGTGCGTAAGCAGGTATGTGCTCCTGGGAGCAGGCGCCAGTGTTTCCCTGCCACCCCCAAGCTGCTTAAGAACAGGTGAGATTTTATGGTTAAGTACAAAAGCAAGTTTATTCTAGTGCACTCAAGGTGCAAAGGTGAAAAGAAGTAAAAAAAACCTACTTTGTGTCTTAATGTCGGAGTCTTGTTTCCATGTTGCTCGGAGCCAGCTGCTAGCGAGGCTTTGTGGCCGTTGTAACTTGCCGCTGGCCATCAGAAACCCCCTTCCCCTGTGCCTTGTCTTGCTGAGCGGGTGCCTTGGTCAGGCATTAACGTGCCCTCCGAAGGGCGGCTGCAGCTTGCAGGTATTTCAGCTGTTGAGTTTGGTGGCAGTTCAGTCCAGACGCTGTCCTCTGGCTTCCTCGCTACAGCAGGACTTCTCGCTGCAAGATTGATTGCTCTCCTGGTGTCTAAAGGTGTCTCGGAAACGCAGACTCCTTGCTGTGCTTTCCCAAAAGGGTTAACAGCTTGCAGCCCTTCCTGCTGCATCTGACACCAAAAACCTCGGCGTTTTTACAAGAGTTTGGTTAAAAGATGCGATCTCCGCGTATGGGGCAAACCCCTTGCCGTGCAGACGGGCAGTGTGAAGGTGTGCAGGTTCCCGCTGGCTCCTGGCAGACGCTGGCTGGGAGCAGGGCAACCGTGGGCGCTGGTGCTCGTACCCTCACCGTGATCAGTCGTCGTTGGCCCGAGGATCTCCTTTACCCCATTTCCACCGAAGACTGTGCAGGGCCTGACCCGTTACCTCTCAGCTGTGTCCTGTTGTTGAAGGGATCACGCTTGGGCCGAAGACCAGGTGGATTTCCCGTTCCTGCCACTTCCATTTGAAGCTGCTCCAGAATCTGGCTGCTCTGATTAAAAATGCAGCTTCTAGCCTAAATTTAGAGATGGCTAGAAATATTTATATGTGCTGCCCTTTAGCTTAAATCAATTCTACCTTCATAATATTTACTTCCTTTATGTATTTATAAGTGACAGGCATATTCCCCTGTCTTGATTTTATTAGATTAAGCAAGCCAACCTCTTAGTCTTTTCATAAAATAAGCTTTCTTTTCCTTTCCTCATCTTTGCAGCTGTCTTCTGCACTTCTTCCAGCCTGAGTTTATTTTTCTTATGTTTGCATGACCACAGCTACACAAAATACTGCGGATGAAATTTTACCAGAGCCTCGTATAAAGGCATCAAAACTTCCTTTTCTCTTCTATAAATAATCTTGTTTGATATAGCCTACAATTGTTTGCTTTTCCGTGTCTGCCTTGCTTTGGCTCGGATGTCTTGCCATCAGCTGAAATATCCAGGTCTGTAGTTTTTTCTGCTTCCACTTGGTGAGGTCCCAGAAGAGGACGTTAGCCGAGGTGCGCCATCGTTGATTTTGTGCTGCCAATCTTAGTCTCCATGAGGTCTGCTGGTCCCGTCTCTAAGGCTGCCCCATTTCTCTGGTGTGAAAACCTCAGCCGCCCATTGCTGGCCGGGTGATGCCACAAATAATCCAGGTGAGGACAGTGGCACTGATAGCGCCTCTGTCAGCATTTGGGAGGGTGGCTGTTGCAGTAAGGGTGGCTCTCCACTCATCCCACCAGTGATGATACCCTGCCTCAAACTGGGAGAGCTGACACTGGGTTTGGTCCGCGAAAGAAAAACCACACAAAGGAGGGCATTTACGTGGTGATTGCCTCCATCCTACACGCAGGACGTTGATCTGACTTGGTGCGGAAACTGCTGTAGAAAGCATCTGGCGTCTCCACGTCTGCGAGAAGGGCTTTCTGACCCCGAGCTGTGGGCTAGAGGCTGCGATGGCCTTTCTCTAGGCTGGGTGCATGAACAGGAGACGTCGGGCTGCAAACGCCTCTCCGGAAACACCAGGCACTGCACTTGGATCCGAGTATTAAATACAGTCACTAACTGGCATTGCTGTGGCAATACCTGCTCCTTTCCCTTGGGATGCAGGCATATATCCAGCTCCCTCCAATACCAGTGTACCCACAAGGTATTTGAGCCCTTGCACAGTCCAATAGCCTAAATGCATGTGCCCACAGTATATAAAGGCATGCAATTTGATGGCTTTTGTTTAAAAAGGTGGGTCTATAAATTATGCTGGAAGGAGAGAAACTCCTGGCGTGCACCGCTTCCCAAGGCACATCCCCGCGCGAGCAGGTGATTTGCTGTGTCTTCCTTGAAGATACGTAGAGCTGCCGCCCTGCCTTCGTCCTAGGAGCGTTAGGTGTGGGATGGGTCCCCAGGAGCAGATCTGCTGCTCAGGTTTGTTAGCCAATGCTGAGGAGAAGTTTTCAGGTGTGCACAGCTAAGTCTTCCTCTTCTTGGCAAGTGTCTTGGCTCCTGATGTGTTTTTTTTTCGTTTACAAGCGCACAGTCTCGCCAGGGCTTTGTCGGGAAGACAGATAAACCACGTAGCGGGGGGCCCCCAGGAGCTGTCGCTGTATGCAAACATAGCTGGTGGCAAAGCGACTAAAACAACTGAATTAACTCACATAGCTGATTTACGCAGTGCAGCTATGCAGCAGTTTGTGGGGTTATCAGAGCATTGGAAATTAATCTGGGCAAAAAGGAGTCTTGCCTTCCAAGCAGGAGCCTGATTTTCCAATGGTTGTTCTATTTACCATCTGTTGAACTGGCTTTTATTGAACAGCTTTACTCTCATCAGACTTCAGGGACCTTGTTTTATAAATGGATCCGCGGAGACTGGGACCCCGCAGCAAAGGGCTGGATGTCAGCAACCAGCCTGCAGTGCCAGGACACACTCAGTTTCAGGGAAGAAAAACACGAAATACTGATTTCCCCCCACCCCCCTTGCAATGATCCTTATTGCAAAGAGTTTTAACTGAATGTGAATTTTATTAAAGTGGCATTTCTCAAAGCAGGAAGACAAGCAAAGAGCACTCCAGAGGGGCTGTGTCATCAAGCTGGGTGTCTTAAAGGGCTCTCTGAAGCATTTGAGCTTCACCTCATCCCTGGGGTCCCCATTTTTCTTGGACTTGGACTAGCCAGAAGGTGTAGCAACAGCAGCTATTTACAGGGGAGTGCGCTGGGATAAATGGCAGTGCCTGGAACAGGTCCAGGCAAAGGACTTCTTGGGCAGGGCTTTGCTTGGCTGTCATACTGCAATCTTAGCGATAAGATGAGCTGATAAGATTTCTGCTGGGGGGCCGAGGGGGGCCGCTTATCTTTTCCTGCAGCGAGACCGAGTCGGGGAATTTGGTATTTTCAGTGTGTGCTTAGTAACAAGGTCTGAATTTGGAGGAGTGGAAAATGTGACTCAATCTAATTATAAACTAGCTTTTCAGATGGGCTGGGAAGTCCTTGTTTTGTCCTGCTCTTACGGGTTGTTGCCCTGAGCATCCGGGGAGACTGAAGAATGCGACGGTAAGGAGAATCCTGCGAAGGAGCCGACCTGAGATTGCGGGATCTGGCTCGCCTTTCCTTGCCGCGCTCTTGAATGCCAGCTTTCCAGCAATCTGCTGATGGCAGGAATAAATTGCCGGGGCTGGTTAGCTGTGCGGCGGCAGCACTAAACCCCCAGCACTTGGCATCCCTGCTGTGTGGTATTTTTGCTTCCCTTTGGCCTTTCGCTTATAAAAAGTCGTGCTGAAAGAAGCGCCCGGCTGAACTTTTTTTTTTAAGCTGTTTGAGGCTTTTCCTGCCCCGCGCTCGCCCCCTGAACAAGGGAGAAAGCGGGGTGTGGGCAGCCCATGCTGACCCCAGCCCTGGCGTGGGCGGGCTGCGCCTTCCCGCTCCAACAATAAGGCTAAACAAATCCTTCCAAGCTGCTTGCATGGACCCGATGAAAGGAGGATTTCTTGGGACACTCAATGTTTTGTAGTGACCTCCCAGTGAAACAGCTGTTGTGTTCCCTTGCCCAGGCAGAGTGGGACGCTGAATAGTGCCCTTATAGCAAACACAGAGGCGCATCTGGAAAAGAAGCCGTCATGGTAGGAGTATGCGAGGATGGCATGAGCTGGGCGTAGCCGCTCAGCCTGCGCCGTTGCGAAGCCATTTTACTGATCGTAAAGAAGTTGGCGAGGCAAAGCGCTGCTCATCGGGCGGGCAGGCAGGCTGCGTCCGCACAGCGCAGCCCTACGCTGCATCCGCGAAGGAGCAGGGCTGCTTTCTGTGCATGAGGCTTCGCTTGCCTGTTTCGTGGTTGGAAAAATGCAGATTAGCAGCAGACACGTAAACTTCTCGTTCGGGTTTTCATGAGCACGTAAAAGTAGAGCAGCTACTTCAAGTAGCTTTGCTGCCTGGTCCTTCAGGAACTGAAGTTTGAACTTGAAGTCAAGGGCCAGGACCTGTGATATAGCCTCTGCAGCCTTGTTCTCCCTTAGCTCGGCTTTCTGAGCTGAAAGGTTTGATTTGTCTAAGGCAACAGCTTCAGTGCATGGAGACACGCAGGAAGAGCTTTGCAGGGCTTTTGCTGGGACCAGCCGAATTGCAGGGTTGGTTTAACCGTCCTGACCTACCCTGTGCACAAAGGAGGCACCAATTACCGGCTGTTCCCATATAGCTTTCGGTCTCTGAACAGAGGTGGTGAGCTCCTGCTGGTAATGAAGACTCGGGTCACCAAGGCTGACGTACTTCTGAGAACCAGTGAAGTCTCTGGGCTGTTTTTAGACTTTTGCTGGCAGATGCGTCTGTGTGAAACGTCCTGGGGCAGCTTGGTTTCGTCCATGAGCTCCTGTGCCTTTCGTCCGAGGCGTGCAGCAGCTCAGATGAGCTCAGAAAGCCCTGGTAGGTATCGCAGTCCCCTCTGCGGGGAAGCGCACGTGCTGCGATTCCTCCCTGCTTGCTGGGCCAAGTAGATGTGACTTTCCCTTCTTCAGACTGAGCTTTCCCATAGCGCAGCACTGTGCGGCGGCACCGTAGCTGTGCCTGGCGAGCAGAAGGCTCCAAGAGGTGCCCATCCTCCTTTCACCACTGTTTTCTGGGCCTTGTGTTTCTAGGCAAGACCCATCTGATGTCCTAGTTGGCAGTTCTGCTGTATTTGAGGTAAGGAAGGGGGATGCAGGATTGGAGGCTCCTTCTCGCATCTTCTCCTGGTTGCATACAGGCAAGCCCTCCCTGTCAGGGCTGTTCCTTGGGGCCAAAGACTCGTGGCCATTGTGGTCTGAGGGTTGTCCAGCTCCTGCCTTGAGCCATTGTGTCCCCCGAGCCAATGCAGCAGCCGCCGCTGCTGCAGGACCTGCCCGGGGCAGTGGTACCCGCATGGCTTGGCCGCATTGCACACCCCATGCCTGCAGTCACTGGCTCCATCTTTGTGTCGGTGAAGAAGAGGAACGCACCCGTTGGACCCACGGGCAGAGCCTGCCTCCCAAAAGCGGACTCCATCCTCTGACTGGGAGCCTGCAGGCCCCACGTCCTCATCATTTCTCTTGGCTCCAGGTCGACTCTGCCAGCACCACCAATCGTTGCAGTGCCCGTGGTTCCAGCAGCGCTGGGGCGTGTGTGAAACCCACGTCTCTACCACCACTTGTCTGGCCCATGCGGGACAAGGCAGCCCGAAATCTGCCTGCCTACATACCTGGTTTGGGGCTGAGACCGCCTGTTGCTTCTGCTGCGAAAACTGCCCGCCACTGCTGCATTAGCAGGGTGTTAAGACCAAGCTGGGGCTTACGCAAACAGCTCAAGTTTGACTCTTTCTCTGCAGCTGTATTTGCATTTGAATTGTCTCTCCGTTTCCATTTTCTTTCCCCTGCCCGCTGGTTAATTGCTTGCAGAAGCCTGAGTGCTGTAGGCTGGTTTAACACTGGTTGGGTCAGTCAGCTTGAGCACGGTTTGGTTTGCCTTCTGCTCAGATGTAGAGAGGGCTCAGACCGGGTATTTTTCATTATTGGCCCCGTGCGTTAGGGTAATGCTGAAGGAGCAACCTGGGAGGGGAGTCTGTTGTACAGTAAATTGTCATCAGTAATTATACTCCCGATGAAATCCCTGGCACGGGGTCTGTCTCAGCAACAGCTGGACACAGGGAGGGGAAGGGGGCAGCGGGAGATCTGGCAGGGCTGCGGGAGCATCCACGCTCACCCCTGCCCAAAAGTAGTCAGGGATTTTTAGGACTGATCTGAAGGGGCACAGGAAGGAGACGAGTCCCCGGCTACTGCTGCCACTGCCCACGGGAAGGTCTGGCAGCACAGGCTGGGGAGATCCCACGGGATCCAGGGCCGGGAGGATTTCATAGTGCTGTGCCAAAGGGAGACCTGCGGCAGGATCCTGCGGTACCTGTCTCCTGGCGAAGGACTCTCTGCCTCCTTTTCGGAGGATTCATCGGGAGGAGGAGAACTAAATACTTGGAGGATTAGAGGGCACTCGTAGGCAAGAATGCGGTTTTTGCCTGAATTCCCTCAGAGGCAGCAGTTTTGCTCGCTGCTCGCTTGCTTATCTTTGTCTTGTTGGCTACAGGGCTTTAAGATCTCAGTTTAAAAAAACAAATCAAACCGAGCTATCTTCTTTCATGAGCTGACTGCTCTTGGCTGGCCTAAAAATAACAGGCCATGGGTATCTGAAAGGACTTTGTGAACAGGGTGTTCAAAGCCAGCCAGACCACTGTATGTATTTAAAATCGCAAACATGGCTAATTTTTAATGGCCTTCAGTACACTGCCAGGCTTGTGTAATCTTTACCCCGATAAGCATTCATTTACAATTATTTCAAATAATGGGAAAACAAAGACAGCCTTTTTTTCTTGAGCAACGGAAGAGTTATTTTGAAACCAGACCCCTTGAGGGAAACGGCAGGGCTTAAGGCTGATACTTACTGTGTACATAGAAAACTGGGAAATTCTTTACATGAAAACTAGAGATCCCGAATCATTAACTATGCATAGCCTTAACAAATACCGTTCGAAGCAATATCTGAAGGAAACATTGCAAGAACAGAGTCCAGGGCTCCCCGTTTCACGCCACCATGAACACAGCAGGGACCGTGACCAGGACAGACCCACGCCGAGGGCTCTGCCGGTTAGCGTTCTTTTAGGAACGAGTATTTTTATCCAGCCCGATAACTGCTTTGATTACCTACTCTAAGCTTGCGGGGCCCTTCCTTTGTCACACGAACGTGGATGAATTTTGCTGCCAGAGCGGCAGCCGTGTTTAAAGCAGAGCCGTGGCATCGAATGCTTGTGACTTGTTGCCTTCCCATAGATTTCCCTGGGCAGGCACAGGCATCTTCATGGGTTTCATAAGCGTAATACACATAAATTTGATTTTCTTAATCACCTCTTGCAGAACCCTTAGAAACAGTCCGTATCTCCTCGCAGGTTGAATTCAGTTGAACTAGCTCAGCTCTTTTTAAATCAAGTTTAAGTGGGTTTATAAATGTTTTGCAGCCGTTGCATCCCTGCTAGAACAAGTTGTCCCAGTAGATGATTGCCTGGCCTGTTTTTGGTTTTTTGGGAGAGCCTAGTTTTCGGTGTGAATCTGTCTAGCTGCAGTTTCATTTTCTAGCATGGGCCCTTAAGAACGTGAGCTCACATGTAAACTGTAGGTTAAAAATGGTTTTCCAAGCAGAAATATTCAGTCTGGCCTGTGCCTCCCTCACTGTCCTTTTCACACGTGGGGTTGGCCACCTCTCCCAAGTGAGTTCGGCTATCAAACGTAGGAGCACACGTGATTGAAGAGAGAATCCTCTTGTGACATGAGCTTAAAGGCAACGCTTGTTGTACGTCTCCTCCTCAAGTCACGCGCCGTGCCCGGGGAGGAGGGAGCCGCAGAAAACCCCGGCTCGCAGGAAAGCTCTGTATGGAGCGTGTGATCCTGTAATTAAGGGCTTTTGCAGAGTGCACGGAAGGGGAAGATTTGTTCCAAATGTAGCCTGAAATTACACATTCGGCGTGCGTTTAACTGCTCACTATTAAAGTTTTTATTCTTCTTGATTGTGTAAGCCTCGATAACGCTGCAGCTTTGTCCTGGCTCCTTATGTTTCTGCTCCTAACGTGTGCCCAGCCCTGCCCTTCCTCCTCCCCAGTGGGCAGGTTAGCGGCTGATTTTGGCACAGGGGGATAAAGAGCGGCACCATCCACCTCGTGCTAACGTAAATGCTGGATTGCAATGGGCGCTGTCCTGGCATCTCGGTTTTTAGAGGGTGTGATGAAATTGTACTTTTTTTAAAGAAGGAACGCAAGTGCAGGTCAGCCCCGGTCCTGGCTGGGGAGGAGCAGACCCTGCCTTTGTCCTGTCTTGGCAGGAGAGATGCCAAGGAAGGACAACTCGGTCCTTTGTTCCCGCAGGAGGGCGGCTCGGCTCCGCGTGCCCCGCTCAGGTGAAGGGCTGCTCTTCCTCGGAGCCGGCCAGGGTAAAAGCAGCTCCTGTTCTTGCTGCGGCGGGGGCCGAGTGCACGCAGCAGCCCTGCCAAAACCCGCTGTTTTCTGCCAGACACATGGGTAAACAGCAAGGCCGCGCGGAAGGATGTTCATGTCTCAGCCCCTCGGTTCGGGTGGGATATATCGGGGTGTAGGGCCTGTGGGGTGGCTTTTTCCATCTTCTAAATGCAGGAATCTTAATTTCCTGCTGTCAGACATTGCTGCTGAGGAGTTAACTAAAGGCTGTGCGAACAGCTTTAAACTCTGCTCTATAAACTGTACCCAGCCTGTGTCTCGTGATGTGCTCTCCGGCTTGTCCAGGCTGGCCAAAAGCGGGGCTGATCCTTTGCAGAGGAGAGGAATGAGGGTGTTGCCCCCGCAGTCGTGGCCGAAACCCTCTGCGGCTCTTGCACAAAAGCTATCTTGTGCTGCTCTTGCCAAAAGACTTTTGGGTCCTACGTTACCCTTGCAGAGCTGCACATCCAGACCCTTCAGTGTGCCGAAACCCGTGGCGGGGGGGATCCTGTGAGCCCCACTGCCCTGCCTTTCTGTGCGCTGCCTGAATCCTGCCTGCAGCCGGGGGGTGGGAGAGGGACCCAGGGCTCGGGGCCTGCCCAGCCCTGCAGCACCGGGCATCGCTCTTTGTACGTCCCGGGGGCTTTCGCGAGCCGGACCCGCGGCTGGGCAGGCCAGGCGAGTCCAGCCCCATCTCTGCGCCCACTGCCGGACGCGGGGGCACTCCTGCCAGGCAGATTCCCTTGCGAAGCTGCTCGCCCAGCTTTGC
This sequence comes from Phoenicopterus ruber ruber, assembly GCA_009819775.1. Lineage (NCBI taxonomy): Eukaryota > Metazoa > Chordata > Aves > Phoenicopteriformes > Phoenicopteridae > Phoenicopterus > Phoenicopterus ruber. The sequence continues at coordinate 20,330,422 of CM020224.1, forward strand.
GTTTGGATAAATTATGAAATATGTATGAGCTTTACGGAATTGCAGAGTAACCAAAGCACCCTTTCAGGAGGAGAGCTGGAGCGTGGCTCTGCGTTGGACTGCAGCAAGCCCAGAGCCTCGACCAGGCTGCTAAATCTGTCTCCGTGGGCCTCAAAACGTTCTGTTTCCTCTGAGTGGGGAGGGGAGATACCTTGTGGTGAGCTCTGGAAAGCCCAGCCAGGGCGCTTTCCAAACGCCTCTGAGCCCGGGAGGTGGCGAAGCTCAAGTTACTCGCCATGGGGTACCGACAGCCCCGGGAAATGTCACAGTGTCACCCCTTCCACCGTGCAGCCCGAGCCGCTCTGCTGCGCCTCGCCATCAGCGGGCGGCTGCAGTGCAGACTGACGGACGTCAGCTGCTGGGAAGGACGGGGGGTTTGCATCCACCCTCAGCTACAGCCCGGGGCAGGAGGCAGGAGTCCCCCGGGCCCTGACACGCATGGCTTTCCCCCGCACGGGGCGGGGAGCACCTTGGCGGGGTGTCAGCTGTGCCGGTGACATTTCGGAGAGAACCGAGGTCTTCTCCACATGAGCAAAATGAGCAGCAGACCTGCAGGGTCTGGATCTGGGCTGGCTGGGAAGGGGACGCGACGTCAGAAGAGGAGGGTGGGCTCAGAAAGGCACAAGTGGATCAGATGGGAAGAGGAGGCAGCCGGTGAGGTTACTGCAGGCTCGCTCCTCCTCTGGAGCGTATGGAAACCCCATCATTGCGTGCGTTGCCCCTGCTGTTGCACCGCGCGGTTTGAAGGGGAGGCTTGTGCTCTTGGGCTGTGCTTCACTAATCCACGCCGCAAGTTGTGTAAAAAAAAAAGTGTTGCTGTTGACCTAAAAGGTAGTAAATAGTGCGTTGTAGTCCTGAGGTGCCTGCGGTCTGGGCCAAAGCCGCCCGTTGGTTCTAGTCTGCAGAAGCAAGTTGTTATATGAAAGCGAAATCCTTCATTTTAAGCTAACTCTGAGCATAAAGCCAGGCTGGCGCGCCGTCCTGTGTAACGTCCCCAGCCCGTGCGCCGTGTCCCTGCCTGCCCGTGCTGGCCATCGCGGTGCTGTGCTGGGGGGACCAGATGCCGGGTTTGCTCCCCTCCTTCAGCCCCCACCTCACCATTCCTCTGGCAGCACAAGAGGACACCGTGTTGTAAGCGGCTGCCGTAGCTCTCGGGATTTGCTGCTGCCCGTTGAGAGCTGGTGTGCTCCGACCAGGCAGGGGACTCCGAGCTGTAGTCTGCCGGCTTCTGGCCCCTCCGGCTCAGCCTGGCTGCCGGGGGCAGCGGGATGAAGCTGAAAGCGAGCAGAGAAAACCTATGTTTTGCTGAGCTGCTGAAGCAATGGGCTTGCGAAGTGTGATCAGGTGAGGAAAGCAGCGAGACGGCAGGGATGGGAGAGGAAGAAGAAGGAGCGGGAGGAGGGCAGTTGTTGGATCAGCTCTGCAGTACCACGTAACTTCACCCTCAGCTTTGTAGCTGTCCCCATGACTTAAACTCCCCTTCTGCCCTCGGAGGAAATGAACCACTTGTGCATAGTAGTTGCACAGCAAATGCTAGAGAGCCTGCGCCTGCAGGCGAGGGACTTTGCAGGACTTGGTGACCTCCTGTGGCTCCTTAAACCCTTTGGGACCAGTGCACCCTGCGGAGCTCGTCCTTGCCACCATGCAGAGAAGGAGACACAGGCTGCCCCGCTCTGGCCAGGATGTTCCTTCCCCAGTTGTTACACTTCAGATTTTTTTTCTTTAATCCTTTAATTTAAGCATTATTCCTGCTAGAACCTGTCCTAATGCTGTATTTCTAAAAGCACCTTCTTCTCTTTCTTATTTGGTAGATCTCCGAAGCTGGGAAGGACTCCTTGCCTTCTTGGTTACACTGGAACGCGGAGAGCAGCTCCCTGGAAGGGCTGCCCCTTGACACGGACAAGGGCGTCCACTACATCTCGGTGACCACGCTGCAGCCCTTCCCGAACGGGAGCTACGTGCCGCAGACTGCAAACGTCTTCTCCATTGAGGTTCACCAAGAAGACCACAACGAGCCTCAGTCGGTGCGAGTGGCTGTCCAAGACACGGGTGACGCGGCACCATTTGTGTGTGGCTCGGAAGAGCCGGTCACTATCCTGACTGTCATTTTGGATGCCGACTTAACAAAAATGACACCAAAGCAGAGGATTGAACTCTTAAACAGAATGAGAAGCTTCTCGGAAGTGGAACTTCATAACATGAAGTTGGTTCCTGTTGTAAATAACAGACTCTTCGACATGTCAGCCTTCATGGCTGGACCGGGAAATGCCAAGAAGGTGGTGGAAAATGGGGCCTTACTCTCATGGAAACTGGGGTGTTCTCTGAGCCAAAACAGCGTCCCCAACATCAGCAAGGTGGAAGCTCCAGCGAAGGAAGGAACCATGTCTGCCCGCCTTGGCTACCCTGTTGTTGGCTGGCACATCGCTAACAAGAAACCTCACCTCCCAAAGAGGATGCGGCGGCAGATCAACGCCACCCCTACGCCTTTGACTGCCATCGGGCCGCCCACCACTGCCGCACAAGAGCCGCCAGCCAGGATCGTCCCCACCCCGACGTCGCCTGCCATCGCGCCTCCCACGGAGACGACGGCACCCCCCGTCCGGGAGCCCATACCGCTGCCGAGGAAGCCTACAGTCACCATCAGAACGAGGGGCCCCATCGTCCAGACGCCCACTCTGGGACCAATCCAGCCAACCAGGGTAGTAGAAGGCACCGGCACGGCCTCTGTGCCAATTCGCCCCACGATGCCTGGGTACGTAGAGCCCACCGCAGTGATCACACCGCCCACGACTACCACCAAGAAACCGAGAGTCTCCACTCTGAAGCCAGCCACGCCGTCCACGACGGATTCCTCCACGGCGACGACGCGAAGGCCTACTCGAAGACCCAAAACGCCCCGTCCAACGAAGCCTCCCAGCACGACCAGATCCCCCATCTCCAAGCTGACAACGGCCTCCCCGCCGACCCGCGTACGCACCACAGCTAGCGGGATCCCCCGGCCCTGGGAGCCCAACGAGCCACCCAAACTGACGAACCACATCGACAGGGTCGACGCGTGGGAAGGCACTTACTTCGAGGTTAAAATACCGTCAGATACCTTCTACGACAAGGAAGATACCACCACGGACAAACTGCAGCTGACCTTGAAGCTGAAGGAGCAGCAGATGATAGAGGAGAATTCGTGGGTGCAGTTCAACAGCACCAGCCAGCTCATGTACGGCATGCCGGACCACAACCACATCGGGAAGCACGAGTACTTCATGTACGCGACCGACAAGGGCGGGCTCTTCGCCGTGGATGCTTTCGAAATCCACGTCCACAAACGCCCGCACGGGGACAAGTCTCCAGTGAAGTTCAAGGCCAGGCTGGAAGGGGACCACAACGCGGTGGTGAACGACATCAATAAGAAGATCATGCTGGTGAAGAAGCTGGCTCTGGCATTTGGCGACAGGAACAGCAGCACCATCACGGTGCAGAACATCGCCAAAGGCTCCATTGTAGTGGAGTGGACGAACAACACGCTGCCCCTGGAGCCCTGCCCCCGGGAGCAGATCCGGACTTTGAGCAAAAAAATTGCGGATGACTCCGGCAGGCCGAGCCCGGCTTTCTCCAACGTCTTGCAGCCCGAGTTCAAGCCTCTGAACGTGTCGGTGGTCGGCTCCGGCAGCTGCAGGCACATCCAGTTCATCCCCATGACAGACGGAAGGGTGATCTCGGAGGCGACGCCGACAGTGGCGGCGGGCAAAGACCCCGAGAAGAGTAGCGAGGACGACGTGTACCTGCACACCGTCATCCCCGCCGTGGTGGTGGCCGCCATCCTCCTCGTGGCTGGCATCATCGCCATGATCTGCTACCGCAAGAAGAGGAAAGGGAAGCTGACCATCGAAGACCAGGCCACCTTCATAAAGAAAGGCGTGCCCATCATCTTTGCCGACGAGCTGGACGACTCCAAGCCTCCGCCGTCCTCCAGCATGCCCCTCATCCTCCAGGAGGAGAAAGCCCCGCTGCCCCCGCCGGAGTACCCCAACCAGAGCATGCCGGAGACCACGCCGCTCAACCAGGACACCATCGGGGAGTACACGCCGCTGCGGGACGAGGACCCCAACGCGCCGCCCTACCAGCCTCCCCCCCCCTTCACCGCGCCCATGGAGGGGAAAGGCTCCCGCCCGAAGAACATGACCCCGTACAGGTCCCCGCCGCCCTACGTCCCCCCTTAACGAACGGGAGGCTCTCGGGGGAGAAGGGGCCTCCAGCTCCACGCCAGTGCTGTCTGTGGGCCGGCAGCCCCCTCGCCAGCCGGGAACCCGGAACCCCAGCCCGCTCCCCAGCAGGCCCTCCCCGGCTGCGCCCGCCGCACCGGAGCGCTCGCGGGACTCGGGGGGACACTTCTTTTATTTTTGCCTAACAAGCTTTGGTTTTATTTTATTCATAGAAAAAATTCTCGGCTCAAACACGCCTTCCCGGCGGCCGGGCTTCTGGCCGGGGCCGGGGCCGGGGCGACGGGCAGGGAGGGGGGACGGGATGGGAAGGGACGGGTCGGGATGGGACGGGACGGGAGGAGCAGGCAGCACTGGGGTAGCACTCTGGGTCTCCGCTGTTTGCCTTTAACACTAACTGTACTGTTTTTTCTATTCACGTGTGTCTAGCTACAGGACGTAACATGAAAGGTAGCCTAAAAATAATTAAATTCAAGGGACTTTCTGAAGTCGATGTTTTAAGTTTTTACATTTAATCTGCTGTTTACCTAAACTGGGATGTGTAGTTTTGGGGAGGGGGAGGGCAGTGCTGTGCTGCAGGCGAGCTCCAGGGGTGATTCAGGGCTGGTTAGGGGGGCCCTCGAGGACAGCCAGCCTCCTCCTCCTCCTCCTCCTCGGGGGGATCGGCTTCTTGGTTTGGGGTTTGATTCTTTTATTGTTATTTTTTTTTAATCAAAGAAATCCTATTTTTCTCACGCATCATAAAATAGTCATCAGTTGAGTCAGTTTGGCTTGGGGTACCTTTGGCTAAGCGCGGGGGCAGCCGCCTGCACCTTGGGGTGCAGCGCTGTGCCGGGGCGGCTCACGGGAGGGCGAGCTGGGCCCCGCACTGTGCCGGCTTCTCCGCTTCCCGGTGAGCGCCGGGGTCGGGGTGGTCTTTTTTAAGCAAAACCCAGTCCCCCCGAGGCGTTTTGGCGACGGTGGGGTGTTCTCTCTGTAGCGCGGTGCCGTCTCTTTGCCTTGACTCCTCCTTGAGAGCGGTGCCGGAACGGCCTCGCTGGCCCCCGGCTCCGGGCCGCACGCCTCCTCCCGGCTGCTCTGCACCCGGATGCTGTTGGAAAAGTTAAAAAGTTTAAAAAAAAAAAAAAAAAAAGGAAAAAAAAAGAAAAAAAAAGGAAAAAAAAAGCACCAGGAATAGTTAATAGTCAAAAAAAAAATCAGTGAACTCTCAAATCTAATTTTTTACTAAATTTTTGATACAGCCTCAAATTGTTTTATTAAAAAAAGACTTAAAAACCGGTGTACCGCTGCCAGCAGTTTGTACGAGCTTAGCTTCCAGTGCCGGCTCCCTGGGAGCCCCGCTCCGCGCAGGCCCAGCTTGGCTGAGCCGCGGGGCCGCCCCCGGCCGCCCCCTGCCCCCGGCCGCCCCTCCCCTCACCTGGTAGATAATCTTTTTCTCTCTCCTTCGCGCGAAATCATTTTAAGCATGGATTATTTTGTGTTTTCCCTGAGCGTTCTTTGGGGTGCGTTTGGGAGGGAGGCGAAAGAACCCCTGTGCGGCGGGGGGGGGGGGGGTGTCCCAGCGCACACCCAGGCTGTACCCACCCCCTCCCTCGGGGGATGGCGCGCTGCCGCGGCCAGGCGAGCGGCTGGGTGGGCGAGGGCCCGGCCTCCGCTTGCGGGGGGCTCTCCCCAGGCCCCTCCGTGCAGGCCGTGAGGGAGGCGAGGGGCCGGGGGGGGGGGGGGGGCGGAGGTGCTCACCCGCCCCCCCCCCCGCTCTGATTTGGGCGTCGCGGGGGCGGTTTCCGCGTTGTGTAAAGAAACGTATGGAGTCAATAAACCGTGTGCTTTACTACAGCGCTGCCTCTGCCACCGCCGCGGACGGGACCGGGCGGGCTGCGGGCGGGCTCGGCCCGGGCTCCGGGGCACCCCCGGGGCGGCGGCAGCGCGGCGCCCCCTGGCGGCGGCGGCAGCGCGGTTCCCGCTTCCGGTTGGCGCGGCGCGTGACGCCAGCGCGCACGGCCCGGCCCCGCCCAGGAGGGGCGGCCGCGCTGCGCCGCCATGTCGGGAGCGGCGGGGCCGGGGCCGGGGCCGCCCGCGGGGCCGGGCCGCTCCCCGCTGCCCTGCGCCCCCCGCCCGCCGCCGCGCTCCAGCTGGGCGGGGGGGCCGAGCCGGCGCGGCCCGGCGTCGCCGTCATCGACCTCCGCTTCCCCCGCGGCGCCGCCGCCGACGTGAGTGCGGCCCGGCCCGGCCCGGGGCGGGGGGTGCCGGGGGCGGTCCCGGCATGGGGGGGAGGGGGATGCCGGGGGTGGTGCCGGTGCCGGTGCCGGTGCGGGAGGGGGGGTGCTGGGGGCGGTACCGGGGCGGGGGGTGATGCCGGGGGCGGTGCCGGTGTCGGGGGGATGCCGGTGCCGGCGTGTTGCCAGGGGCAGCACTCGTACCGGTGCTGGGCGGGATGCTGGGGGCGGCCCCGGTACGGGGGGGAGGGAGGGAGGGATGCCGGTGCTGGTACCGGTATGGGGGGGATGCCGGTCCCGGTATTGGGGGAGGGATGCCAGTGCTGGTACCGGTATGGGGGGGGCTGCCGGTGCCGGTGCCAGCATGGGGGGATGCCGGTGCAGGGGCTGAGGCCTCCGGTCCCGCAGGTGCAGGAGATCGTCTTCAAGAACTTCTACACGGCCTTCCTGAGTGTGCGGGTGCAGCGCCCCGGCCCCGCCGGCTCCCGCCGCTGGGTGACCTGCCTGCGGGACTACTGCCTGATGCCCTGCCCGCACACCGAGGAGGGCTCCCAGGACTACTTCTCCCTCCGCCGCCACCAGGTCGGCACGGCCGGACGGTGGCCGTGGTGTCACCTGTGCCCCTGGGGCTGACCCCTCTTTGCCCACACCCCAGGACGGCCCCCGGTCCCTGGTCCCTGGGGCCCCCTGTGCCCCCACAGCCGCAGCCGGCTGGCCCCCGCGGTGCCTCCCCTGCCCCTGCCAGCCCTTCCCAGCCGTGAGGTTCCCCGAGCTGGTCCTGCCCATGCCCCGCTCAGCCCAGACAGCCGCCACGAGGTGACGTTTCCCTCGGGCTCCTTCCATCTGGGGTGGGTTGGGGTTTTTTTGGAGCAAATCCCAAAAGCTGCCCTGGAGCTGCGCCAGCCCGGCCAGCCCCCGCTGTACCCCCGACAGCGACGGCTCCCCCCGTCCTTGCCCCGGCAGATGCTGTGCGACGTGGACCAGGTGACGGCGTTGCGCTTCATCCTGCGCCAGCCCTCCCCGGTCTGGCTCCACTTCACCATCGAGGAGCTGCAGATTTTCCCCCCTGGACAGAAGGTGAGCGGGTGCCCGTGCTGCCCTCCCTGCCGGGGGGGGATGCAGGCGGGATCGCGGACACCCTTGTGTGACACTCTGGATCTATTTCAGAGCCCCCAGAAGGAATTCCCCTCCTGGCTCTCCCAGCTGACCCCTCCGGAGCAGCCAGCCAGCCTGCACGGGGTGAGTGATCCCCGCTGAGGTGTTACGGGGAAGGAGGGACCCGTGTGGGGTGCCAGCCGCGGGCGCGAGCGTCCCTTGTGAGGCTGCCGGCCCCATCCCTGCCCCGTCAGCTCCAGGCCCTGACCAGGAATAGCTGCGGAGCCCCAAAATGCCCCGCCTTGTGCTGGAAGTAGTTTGCAGTGTTCAGAAGAAAAATATCTCCGTGGGGATGTGCGATTTGAGGTGACTGTTAAGTCTACCTGCTCTCTAGTCCGGGGACAGGAACGTCCCCGTGGGAGCGGTGGGTGCGCAGCATCGCTCAGCCGGCGGGTGGGACGCCTGGGGCCGGGGTGGCCCCCAGCGCTTTGCAGAGGGTGCACCCTGGGAAGAGCGTTGCCCGGCCGGGGCGGCACGTGGACAGAGAGAGATCACAGCCACGGCGCGTGTTCACAGCTCGTGAGCCACATCTGCCCAGCCGGCAGCCTTCGGTGAGCAAAGTCCGGGCCGAGCGGGGCAGGGGCGGGCAGCTGGCTCGCCCACGGACGCCTGCTGAGTCAGCCGCTGGCGCTGCCTGTAGGAGCAGGCTGGGCCAGGAGCAGTGCTGTGCCTCCGGGGCAGTTCTGCCACTGGGCTTCGATGCTACGGAGCTCACACCGCCGCTGCCACGGCAAGGCTTCTGCCAGCCCCGGCACGTCTGGGAGCTCCCATCCCCGCCGGGGTGTCCAACAGGCAGGGGAGGGCACCCCCATCCCTTGCTGACCACTTGGCTCACGTCCCCCTTGCCAAGGGGGGGTCCGGGGGAGATGCCGGGGGTTCCGCTGGGCTTGGCTGTTCCCAGCATCACCACGAGGCGCCCACCAGCAGCTCGGCGCCCTGGGCAGGGCCGGGCGGGGGAGAAGCGGCGCAGAGCTTTGCCCCAGCCTGGAGAGCTGCTGCGGAGCAGGCCAGGCCCGCCTGGCTAAAGGTGCCCAGGGGAACCGGTGCCTGCGGCCGGGCTTCTGTCACCAAGCCCGGGGAGCACCGCGGAGGGAGGCTGTTGGGAAACTCTGGACTGTGCAATTGGGTTTTTAATCATTAGCCAGCGATCTGCTTTCTGTCCTCGCCCTGGACGCCTGCCAGCAGAGACGGGCAGTGTTGGCACCGCGGCCCCGGGGCTCAGGGTCACCCGTTTCCCCAGCTGCCTGTTTTCCTAACGTGAGGCCCCACTTGCCGCGCGTTGGGAAACCACCAGCAGGTCAGGAGCGTGGGCACCATCGCGATAGTGCCCAGCTCCCTGGGGGGGGGGCCCACAGCCATCCAGCCCCACCGCTGCTCGAGCCCAGGGCGATCGAGCCCATCCGGGCCGTCCCCGCTCCGCAGCATCATGCCCACTTCTTTCCAGGAGCTCCCCGACCCGGAGAAGGTGTCGACGGAGGTCCAGCAAATGTGGGTGCTGACGGAGGTGATCCGGGCTCGCCAGGCAGCTGCCCGCATCGGGCGCTTCGACGTGAGTCCCGCCGCCCTGCTTGCGGGGGGCTCCGGCCTCGCCGCATCGCTGGGGGGGCCCTCCCAGAGGGGCTACTCCCGGCGGGATGGGGCGGGGGCTTGGGGTGGGGTGTCCCGCTGGAGCGATAGTGCCGGGGGGCAGCGCGTTACGGTGTTGTGCAGGGCCCGATGGTTGCTCTCTTTTCCAGGTGGACGGCTGCTACGATATCAACCTGCTTTCCTACACGTGAGCCCCGCGGGTGCTGGCCAGCGGGAGCTGGCTCCTCCGCGCTGCCGGGGCCCGAGCTCCTCCTGCGCTCCCGCATCGGCCTTCATCCCCGCAGCCCCGGGGGGTTTCCAGGCCCTCCCCGCGCCCCTTCCCCGGCTCCTCCTGCGCTGGCTCAGCGCTGCCGCCCCGGAGCCCCCCGTGAGCCTCTCCCAGGTCGGTGGCCTCCAGCTGCCGTGGCTCTGCTCCCGGCACGTCCCACGCTGCTGCTCGCTGCCGCGGGCAGAGCCCGGCTCCCCCACGCTACCTCTGCCCTGGGGAGCGCCCCTGGCCCTGCCTGCGCTGCCTGCAGGACGAGGCTCCCGCAGACAAGGGGGTGCTGGGGCTGGCGCCCGCCACGCTCGGGGGGCCTCGGAGGTGCCGGGGGGCGGCGGGGGGCGGTCCTCGGTCACGACTAAAAGCTGCTACGTTCGCCCTGCCTGTGCTTGCCTGTCTCTTGGGGGGGGTGAGAGGGGGGAGCAGGACCCGCACCCAGCATCCCCCCGGGCCGGCGGCGGGGGAGGCGGTGCCGGTGTGCGGGGCGGGGCGGGGGCCGGGCGGACTCCATGTCCCAGGCGCCCCGGGGCCGGGCCGCGCCGCGCCGCGCCGGGGACGGAGGATGCTGCGGGCGGGCTGCCGCGCCGCGCTGCCCCGCCGCCCCCCGCGCTCCGCGCCGCTGAGCGGGGCCGGCGGGCAGCGCCCCGGGGGGGCCGAGGCGGAGGCGGGAGGGCTGAAGCGGACGCCGCTGGACGCCCTGCACCGGTCCCGCGGCGGGCGGATGGTGCCGTTCGCCGGCTGGAGCCTCCCGCTGCACTACGGGCAGGGCCACCTCCAGTCCCACCTGCACACCCGCCGCCGCTGCTCCCTCTTCGACGTCTCCCACATGCTGCAGGTAGCCGGGGCGGGATGGGGGGGCTGGGGACGGGGGGGGGGGGCCACCCACACCGCCTCACACCCCTCCGCCCCTTCTAGACCCGGGTGTACGGCCGGGACCGCGTCAGGTTCATGGAGAGCCTGGTGGCGGGGGACATCACCGAGCTGAAGCTGGGACAGGTACGGGGCAGCGGGGGTGGGGGGCTCCGGGTGTCCGGCGGAGGGCCCCAGGGACACCCCAGGGGGGCCGGGAGGGGCCGGGCAGCCTGCCCGCACTCCCGAGGGCCGCGTCCCGCAGGGCACCCTGATGCTGCTCACCAATGAGAGGGGTGGCATCGTGGACGACCTCATCGTCACCAACGCGTCGGAAGATCACCTCTACGTGGTGTCCAACGCCAGCTGCGCCGACAAGGACTTGGCCATCATGAGGGTACGGGACTGCCCGAGCCCCGCGGGAGGTGGGGGCGGCAGGGACGTGCAGTGGGAATGAGCCTCCCCTGCGTTTTGGTGACGTCCATGGCCGTGCGGGGCAAGGTGGCCATGGCCACGTGTGGGGCTGGCGCCGGCCCAGCCCGCGTGCTAGCAGCCCGCTGTCACCCCGGCAGGGCAGAGCGGCGGAGCTGCGGGCCGCCGGCGGTGACGTCCACCTGGAGGTGCTGGACAACGCGCTGCTGGCTCTGCAAGGTAGGGCTGGCACCGAGCATCGCCGCGCGGGAGTCTTGCCCTCAGCAGGTGCCGAACTGCACCGTCCTCCAGGTCCTGGCCCGATGGATGTCCGTGCCCCCCCCCCACATCCCCCCCTTCCCCAGGCACTGCCGTCCCCCAGAGCCACCTGCCTCCCCAGGTCCCTCCATGGCACCAGTGCTGCAGGCGGGGCTGTCGGATGACCTAGCCAAGCTGTCCTTCATGAACAGCGTCGCCACGACGGTCTTCGGCGTGCCGGGCTGCCGGGTCACACGCTGCGGCTACACCGGCGAGGATGGCGTAGAGGTACCCGGGAGCTGCGCCAGCACCCCCCTGCCGCAGTACCGAGGGTCACGCCGTGCCCCGCTGACCCTGCCCATATCTCCCCGCAGATCTCGGTGCCCGCGGGGCGGGCGGTGGAGCTGGCCGAGCGGCTGCTGGGTGTCCCCGAGGTGTGGCCAGCAGGGCTGGCGGCCAGGGACAGCCTGCGCCTGGAAGCCGGGCTCTGCCTCTACGGCAATGACATCGACGAGACCATCACGCCTGCTGAGGCCGGGCTGCTGTGGACCTTGGGTAGGTCGGGGCCATGTCCGCCCCCACCTCCTCCTTGGGGGGATGAGGCAGCCCCACGTCCCCAACGGGGCGCAGGGGGACCAGGCGGGCATCCCCGGAGCAGGGCCTGCTGGCACAACAAGGGTGCCTTTGCCAACCCTCGCTCATTTCTGCCCCGCAGGGAAGCGCCGGCGCGCGGCCATGGACTTCCCCGGCGCAGCCATCATCATGGCGCAAGTGAAGGAGAAGCCGAAGCGCAAGCGTGTGGGGCTGACGTCGGTGGGACCCCCCATCCGGCCCCACATGGCCATCCTGGGCCCCGAGGGCACGCCTGTGGGTAGGTGGGGGCAGCGGGACTGGCGCGGGCATGGCCTCAAGCTGCGCCCATGGCAGGGGAGGGGGCCGGGGCCGCCGGCCCCCGCTCACCTCCCCGTGTCCCCACGTCCCCAGGCACGGTGACCAGTGGCTGCCCCTCGCCCTCCCTGGGCAAGAACATCGCCATGGGCTACGTGGAGGCGGCGCACAGCCGGGCCGGCACCGCGCTCACCGTCGAGGTGCGGAAGAAGCAGCACCCGGCCCTCGTCACCAAGATGCCCTTCGTGCCCACCCACTACTACATGGTCAAGTGAGGCCAGCGCCCGCCACAGGCACGGCGCCCCGGCCCCAATAAACACCCCTGCCCCACTCTCCTGGTCTCCTCTCCGGTGACGGCGGCGGTGGGTGCCAAAGCAAGGGGCGGTGGGTGGGGCACAGCGCTTTAATGGTGCGGCGGTGCCCGGCGGGTCCCGGCACTCCTCACTCCCGGTGCGTCTTTGCCGGCTCCGCCGCCGAGCCCTCCCTGCAAGAGAGGGGCAGCGTGAGCGGGACTGGCACAGCACCCTGGCACAGCACCCCGGCACAGGGGGAGGGCACCCGCCTGCCTGTGGGGCAGGCAGGGTTGTGGCTGCACTTACTGGGGCGTTCTGGTCTAGCTAGGAGGGCGCTCACTGGGGTACACTGGTTTTGGGGTGCAGCTAGGGGGACACTCACTGGGGTGCACTGGTCTGGGGGTGCAACCAAGAGGATGCTTGTTGGGGCATACTGGGCTGGGAGGGGCGCTCACTGGGCTGTACTGGTCTGGCGGTGCAGCCAGGAGGATGCTTGCTGGGACATGCTGGGCTGGGGGGGCGCTCACGGGGGTGCACTGGGCTGGGGGTGCGGCTGGGGGGGGGGCATTTGCTGGGACGTGCCGGTCCAGGGGTGCAGCCAGGAGGGGGCTCGCTGGGACATACTGGGCTGGGGGGGGGCGCGCACTGGGGTGCACTGGTCCGGGGGTGCAGCTGGGAGGCCGGGCCGTGGCGGGGGCCGCAGCGGGGCAGGCGAGGGCCGCGGGGAGGCCGCGGCGGGCAGCGGGCAGCGGTTGCGGGGCCGGTAGCGGTCGGGACTCACCGGGGCGGGCAGTGCCGCTCGGCGGCGCCGTTGCGTCCGGCCGGGCCGGCGGGGGAGAGGGAGTGCGCGCGGGGCCGGGCGGGCGCGGGGCCGGAGGCGGTGCCGGGGCCCAGGCCGGGGCCGGGGCCGGGGGGCCGGCGGGCTGCGGGCCCCGTCCGGTAGCAGAGCGCAGCCACCGCCCCGCCGTAGGCGCGCCAGGCCAGGCGGACGCCCAGCAGGCTGAGGCACAGCCAGAGCAGCAGCAGCTGGCACAGCGCGGCCCGCACGTCCTGCGCCGCCCACTCGGCCGCCAGCTCCCGGCCCAGCGCGGCCAGCGCCCGCCACGGCGCCTGCCAGCCCGCCGCCGCCGCCGCCATGGCTGCGCCGGCCGGGCGGGCCCTTCCCCGGGCGGGGCCTCCCTGGGGGCGGGGTCTCCCCGCTGGGCGGGGTCTCCATGGCGGACGTAGCCCTCTGGTGGGCGTGGCCGGCGCGGTGGGCGGGGTCTCCCCGGTGGGCGGCCCCGCCGTGGTGGGCGGGATCTCTGTGGTGGACGTGGCCCTCTAGTGGGCGGGGCCGTCACGGTGGGCGGGGGCTCCGTGGTGGACGTGGCCCTCTAGTGGACGGGGCCGCCGCGGTGGGCGGGGTCTCCGCGGTGGGCGGGGCCGCCATGGCGGGCAGCGGCGAGGAGGGGCTGTACTCGCGGCAGCTGTGTGTGCGGGGTCGGGGTCGGGGCCGGGGGCGGCGGCGGCGGCGGGCGGGGTCCCGGGCCCCGCTGACGGCCCCTGCCCCGCAGGTACGTGCTGGGCGGCGGCGCGCGGCGGCTGGCCGGGGCGGCAGCGCTGGTGTCGGGGCTGCGCGGGACGGGAGCGCAGGTGGCGGCGGCGCTGGTGCTGGCGGGGACCGGGCGCGTCGTCCTGCACGATCGTGGCGCCGCCTCCACTGCCGACCGCGCCCACCAGGTACCGGGCTACGGGCGGGGGCACGGGCGGGGGGCCCCTAACGGGTACAGGTAGAGGTGAGGGTCTCGGTAACAGGTACGAGTGGGGACCCTGGTAATAGGTATGGGCAGGGGTCCCGGTAATGAGTACAGGTACGGGTGGGGGTCCTGGTAACGGGTAGAGGTATGGACAAGGGTCCCGGTAATGGGTACAGGTACGGGCAGAAGCCTCAGTAATAGGTATGGGTAGAGGTAGGGGTCCTGGTAATGGGTACAAGTATGGGTGGGGGTCTCGGTAACAGGTTGAGGTGTGGGCAGGGGTCCCAGTAACGGGTATGGGTACAGGCGGAGGTCCCACTAATGGGTACAGGTGCAGGCAGGGGCCCCAGTAATGGGTACAGGTACAGGTGAGGGTCCCGGTAATGGGTACAGGTATGAGTGGGGGTCCCCATAACGGGTATGGGTACAGACAGGGGTCCCAGTGCCGGGTACGGGTGTGAGTGGAGGTCACGGTAATGGGTGTGGGTGCAGCTGGGGGATCCCTGTTGCAGGTATGGGTACAGGGTGGGGGGCTCCCAGTAACGGGTACAGGTTGGGGGTCCTGATCACGAGTGTGGAATGGGAGGTCCCTGACATGAGCATAGCCCAGGGTGCCCCTCATCGTCACGGGTAGGGCCCACAGGGTGTCCCGTGTCACGGGTACGGTCCTCAGCAGAGGGCCCCCCACCAGTGCGGGCAGGGCCCCATGGAGCACCCCACTGTGGCAGGCAGCACCCCAAACCCACGGGGTGCCCCGCCATGTGCCCACCCCACAGTTCCTCTTGGGGGAGAGCGATGTAGGCCGGAACCGTGCCGAGGCGTCCCAGCGGGCCCTGGCCGAGCTGAACCCCCACGTGGTGGTGGCAGCTCACACCGAGGAGCTGTCGGAGGCCTTCCTCGCCTCCTTCCAGGTGAGCCCCTGCCCCTGCGCCCCGGGGCCCCCCCGGAACCGCGGCACCCGCTGACAGCCCTGGCACAGGTGGTGGTGCTGACCGAGTCCCCGCTGGAGGAGCAGCTCCGCGTCGGGGACTTCTGCCATGCCCAGGGCATCTGCTTCATCGTGGCCGACGCCAAGGGGCTGGCGGGGTAAGGGGTCTCTGCCTCAGGGGCCCCCCGTGGCTCCGACTCGCCTTGTCCCCAGAGACCCCAGCCCTGCTCTGCAGCCCGTGTCCCCGTCCCGCTGGCGGGGCTGCTCGGCCCGGGCAGGACCTGGCAACGCTCGGGCAGCTTGGCGAGGCGGTTCCTCCAGCAAAACCCCATCGGTCCTCTCCAGGCAGCTGTTCTGCGACTTTGGGAATCGCTTCGTTGTTGACGACCCGGCAGAAGGCGACCCGGTGTGCGCTGCCGTGCAGCACATCTCCCAGGTAGGAGGGCAGCCTCAGCAGGCTTCCCCGAAACGCCGCTACCTCCTCCGGTGGCTTTATGCCACCTGGGTCCGGTCCCCCGCCCTCACGTCCCTTTCCCTCCTCAGGGCAACCCGGGCGTGGTGACGTGGATGGGGGTAGAGGACAGCCGCAGCCACCTCTTCTGCGACGGTGACCTGGTGAGGTTTTCCGGCGTGGAGGGGATGACGGAGCTGAATGACAGGGAGCCTGTCCCCGTGCGTGTGCTGGGTGAGCCGCCCAGGGGGTCCCAGCTGCCCCGGCCCAGGGTCGGGGAACTCGCTGGGTCCTTAGCAGTGACCGTGACGTCTGTCCCCCCTCTCGTCCCCAGATGCCTTCAGGCTGGAGATCGGTGACACCAGCTCCTTCTCGCCCTACCGCTGCGGGGGCCTGATCTCGCAGGTTCGCCTGCCCCAGGTGCACTCCTACGTAAGTCCCCCCTCGGCCCCGCAGTGCTGCTGCCCGGCCTGGGGCACCGCTGCACCGTACCGTGCCCCGGCCCCGGGGAGGCCCTTGCCCGAGCCCTGGCGCTGTGCCGGCAGGAGCCCCTGCGCCAGGCGCTGGAGGAGCCCAAGATCCAGGTGGCGAATCCCGAGGAGCTGCCGCGCAGCCGCAGCCTGCACGCCGCCTTCCAGGCCCTGCATGCTTTCCGCAGGGAGCAGGGCCGCCTGCCCCGGCCCAGGGCACCGGTGAGTCCCTGTCCTGCCCCTGCCCATCCCCCTGGCACCCCGCCACCCTGCCCGGGGCTGCCCTCATCCCTCTGCCTGCAGGCGGACGCCGAGCGGGTGCTGGAGCTGGCACGGAACCTGGAGGCGCAGCAGGGTCCCCTGGACGAGGACGTCGTGCGAGCCTTCGCCAGCGTGAGCGCAGGGGACCTGTGCCCCGTGGCCGCCGTCGTCGGGGCCCTGGCTGCCCAGGAGGTGCTGAAGGTGAGCGGGGCGGGGGTCCCAGGCCCTGGGGTCCCGCTGGTCACGCTCCACACGGCTGTCCGGCGGCGTTTGGTGACCACGAGAGGGCACTTGTTACCTGCCTGGGGACACCGGGCCAGGCAGCAAGGCTGGGGTAGGGTACGGGGATGGCCATGGAGCCAACGGGCCCGTTTGCCCCAGGCCATCACCAGGAAGTTCGTGCCCCTGGACCAGTGGTTGTACTTCGACGCCCTGGAGTGCCTGGCGCTGGAGGGAGCCGCGCGGCTGACGGAGGAGGACTGCGCCCCGGTGAGAGCGCGTGCCGAGCCCCTGCCAGGTGCCGGGGGTGCCGTGGCCACCTGCACTCACGCAGCTCCTCCATCCCGGCAGAGGGGCTCTCGCTACGATGGCCAGATCGCCGTCTTTGGGGCCGCCTTCCAGGAGCAGCTGGGCCGCCAGAAGTACTTGGTGGTGAGCTGGGGGCAGGCGCCGCGGCGCCGGGAGAGGCTGCGGAGCAGCCGGCCAGCGCGCGGGGAGCTGCAGCGGCTCTGCCCCGGCAGGTGGGAGCCGGCGCCATCGGCTGCGAGCTGCTGAAAAATTTTGCCATGATGGGGCTGGCGGCGGGGCCAGGCGGGGACCTCACCGTCACCGACATGGACACCGTCGCCCTCTCCAACCTCCATCGGCAGCTCCTCTACCGCTCGGCAGATATATCGGTGAGGCGCTGCGAGGTGGGGGCTGAGCTCCCCCCGAAGGGCACCTCGGCTGTCCTGGGGGCTCCCCAGGGCTGTGGGGTGGGGGAGAGCTACCCACCCTCTCTCTGCTCTGGCAGAAGCCGAAGTCCGTGGTGGCCGCGGCAGCTGTGCGGCGCATGAACCCCGATGTCAGGGTGACGGCTCACCAGAACCAGGTGGGACCTGCCACCGAGCTGCTCTACGGGGTTGACTTCTTCCGGTGCCTGAACGGTGTCGCCAGCGCCCTGGACACGCTGGAGGCCCGTGAGTGCCGGGGAGGGGAAAGGAGCCGAGCCCCCGGACGTGCCCCCCGGGTCTGCAGCACCCCTGGCTCCCCACAGGCGCCTACTTGGAGAGCTGCTGCCACCGCTCCCTCACACCGCTGCTGGACTCGGGCACGGAGGGGCCGCGGGGAAACGTGCTGGCCATGGTGCCCCACCTGACCAAGCCGCTGGAGCCGGCCAGCGCCCCCAGGGACGGCGCCGTCCCCCTCTGCACCCTGCGGTACTTCCCCCGCACCATCCAGCACACGCTGCAGGTAGGCTGTGCCGCGCCGGCCCCAGCGCCCAGCGAGGAGCCACCGGGACCTTTGTCTTCCTTTCCCGTTTCCCCCTCCGGCCGTGGCCCGGCGGTGGGCCGCGGGCAGGATACGGCCCCAGCCGCTTCCTGCTGGCAGCCCCAGCTCTGCTGCCGGCCCCGGCCCCGGCACGGCCTCTCCCTCCCCCTGGGCTTGAGCCACGGGTCCTGGGGGGCACAAGGTGGGGGTCCCGGTGCTCAATACCTGCTCCCCCTCCACAGTGGGCCCGCGATGAGTTTGAGGGGCTCTTCCAGCTGTCCGCGGAGCGTGTCAACCGGTTCATGGAGTGAGTGGGCTTGGGGGAGCGGTGCCGGGAAAGCGGCTGCCAGCCCTGCTGGGGTGCTGCCCGCTGCTGCCAGGGATGGGGAGAGGGGGACAGACCGCCACATCCCGCCCAGGGTGTCCCGTAGGATTGCTCCCAGAACAGCAGCAGCAGCAGCGCCTGATTTTGCAGAGACCCGGCTTTCCCAGAGCAGCTGCCGGCCAGGAAGGCCCTGGAGGTCCTGGAGCAAGTGCGAGGGAGCCTGGAGGAGCGGCCGCGGGACTGGCAGGACTGCGTGCGCTGGGCCCGACGGCACTGGCAGAGCCGCTACCACGACGCCATCGCCCAGCTGCTGCACGCCTTCCCCCCGGAGCACGTGAGCCCGGCGCCCATGGGGCTGGCACCCCCTGCGCCTTCTCCCCTCCACCGGCCGCCCTGGTGCAGGCGGGGGGACAGTGTCCCCAGGCCTGACTCTGTTCTCCCTGTGCCAGGAAACCAGCCCGGGTGTCCCCTTCTGGTCAGGGGACAGGAGCTGTCCCCATCCGCTGACGTTCGACCCTGACAATGTGAGTGCAGGGGAGAGCCATGGGGTCCCCTGCCGGGGACAGCACGGGCAGGGGGAGAGCCGAGCCTGTGCCGGGGGTGCAATGGATGCCGGACCATAGCCGTGCTCTGCCTGCCACAGCCTGTCTGGGGCTGCCAGGTCCTGAGCTGGGTCTGTCTCCGTCCCCAGTTGGCCAGGGCGCTGCTGGGGACATCCCCCATGTGCTCAGTGGCTGGAGAAGGAGGAGAGGCACCTCCATCCCCACCTTGGGGCAAAGTGGGCAGCCTCTGGCCGTGTGGGCTTGTGGGCCACCCCGGGTGCTCTGTCCCCGCAGGACACCCACCTGGAGTACATCCTGGGAGCTGCCCACCTCTTCGCCCAAGCACACAAGGTGCCACCGTGCAGCGACCGGGCGGCCGCCCAGGCCATCCTCCGCAGCATGGTCCTGCCGCCCTTCACGCCCCAGGAGGGGCTCCAGATCCCCCTTGCGGAGGAGGAGGAGGAGGCACAGGCGTCTGCTGGTGAGGCTCCCCGCACCCCTGGGTCCCCCGGGGCACATCCCTGGGTGCAGCCTGGCAGCGGTGGGGCTGTGGTGCTGTTTGTCCCTGCCCCAGCACCCAGGAGGACCCGGACCGAGATGGGGGGCACCGTGCCGTGCCCCCCGTAGTGCCACGGTGCAGGGGTACCACCCTAGGGGTCCCTGTGCCCCCAGGCGGTGGGCGGCTGGCGGAGCTCACCCAGGACCTGGTGCAGCGGAGACAGGAGCTGGTAGGGGGTGAGGAGGCGCAAGAGCCCCTGATGGAGCCCATCCACTTCGAGAAGGTACCCGAGGGCGGGCAGGCGGCCCCGCTCAGCCCAGGGGGTTGGTGGCCGCTAGTCCCTGCGGGACACCAGTGTCCCCATGAGACGCTGATGTCCCCACGCTCTTCCCTGCAGGACAACAACATCCACGTGGACTTTATCACAGTGGCATCCAACCTGCACGCGGAGAACTACGGCATCCCCCCCGCTGACTGGCTGACGGTGAGAGGGGCAGCCCGCGGGGTTGGGGGTTCCTGTCCCGTGTGGGGCAGCCGGTGATGCTCCTCCTGTCCTCAGAGCAAGCGGATTGCCGGGCGGATCGTGCCCGCCATCATCACCACCACGGCGGCTGTGGCAGGGCTGGCGTGCCTGGAGGTCTACAAGCTGGTGTGGGGGTGCCAGGACCGCAGCTGCTACCGCAACAGCAACCTCTGCCTGTCTGACTGCCTGCTGCTCCGCGTCCAGCCCCCGCCACCCCCCACCTACCGGGTAGGACCCTCTCCCCCGGGGCAGGGCAGGCGCGGGACGCCCAGAGGTCTCTGGGTGCCCCAGTTCCTGGTGGCAGCTGCTGCGGGGTGATGGCAGGGGAAACCAGGAGCAAGGAGGTGGCCGCGCAGGAGGGGCAGCCCTGGCCGTGGGGCTCCGGAAATGGCGGCGGGTGCTGCGGTGGGCCGGGCACGCCCCGCCAGGCAGCGAGGAACCGGCTCCTTCCTGCGGCCACCCCCCTGGCACCGAGCTGCCGCCGGCCCGCTCGCCCCAGCTTTGGGCCCAACCGGGATGCCCTGGGGCGCCCGTGGGGCCGAGGCAGCCCTGCTGCCCCACTGCGGGCCCCAGGGCGAGCCCCGCAGCCAGGGGGCGGGGAGCCACGGCAGCCTCGCACATCTGGCTTATGGAAACCAGCTGCAGCAGCTGGAGAGCAGCTGGCACCGGGCCGGGAAGGGCCGCCCGGGAGGAGTGGGGCTGGGGGTCCCTGCGGCGGGGGGCCGGGCCGCAGCCGCTCTGCCGGGGAGGGAGAGCGGGGGCGGGGGCAGGCCCAGATTGGGACCGTCTGGGCGATAGAGGCCCCTTTGTCTGGGGGTTTATGGCGTGCGAGGCAGCCCTTCCGGCGCGGCAGGAAGCGCCGATTGGAACCAGATTGGCCCGGGGGGCCCAGGGCCAGGGGCAGGAAGAGGGGAGGGAAGCGCCTCCACCGCCTCGCACCGGCTCCGACACTGCTTCGGGCTGTCCGGCCGCCCCGTGGCCCCCTCGTGCGTCGCGGGCTGCCCAGCCCTGCGCCATCCCGGCCGCGGTGCCCCCAGGTCGGCACCGTCCCCGGGTGGAGGATGCTGCTGGCGCAGGCTGTGCCCTCTGGTCCCCACAGTAGCGCCCGGCACCTCCGTGCCCCACGGCGAGGACGTGCCCGTCCGCTTGGCCGTGGTGGGAGCACGTGTCCCGCAGGCCCGCTTGGCGTCACCCGCAGTCCCGCAGGGGCCCGGGGAGCCCACCTCGGGGGGCAGCATCTGCCAGGGGACGGGCTTTCCGGCGTGCTGGGACAGGCACCGGTTCCCTCTGCGCTGGGCAATCGCCTGGGTCCGTGCAGCCCCGGTGAGGAGGGGGTTAAGCCCTTTCCAGCCCGGTGGGATAAGCGCAGGCAGCAGAAGGCAGGAGGTGAGAAGGCGGCAGAAGGCAGGAGGGGAGAGCGGCCAGGTGCGAACACCCCTTCCTGAGCGGGGCCGGGGCCAGGGCCGGGCAGGGGCTGGTGCTGCCTGCGGCGAGGGCAGATGGCAGGGCGGCCGTGCCAGACGGCGCGGGGCCGCATCCTGTGCTCGGCCCCGAGTTCGGCGCCTTGCTGGCCCCCTCGGGCCAGAGCCGGGGTCAGGGGGCCACGGGCGCGAGAAGAGGCGATTGTGTGGGGCTGGGCAGCGCTTCAATGGCCCTTTGTGCGCCTTTCCTGGCCCGGGGCTGGGGACAGCGGCGGCCCCGTGCCAACCCTGGCCCCTGCCGTGCCGAGGGGCCGGTGGTGCCCCCCACTGCCCCTGGACCCCGGCAGTGCTGGGGGGATGGCTGTGCCCCCCCATTGCCCCTGTCCCCCTTCCCCCAGACTGGTCCCTTTGCCTGCCCCGTGATACCCCAGCCCTTGTGCCCCGCCAGTCCCTGCCCCGTGGGGCCAGGCAGTCGGGCTGTGGGGTGGCAGTGCCAGCCGCTACCCCGCTCTCCCCCTTGCAGTACGGCGGGCGGGAGTGGAGCTGCTGGGACCGGCTGGAGATGCGGGCAGTCGGCACAGACGGGCAGGAGATGACGGTGCAGGAGGTGCTGGACTGGCTGCAGGTGAGCCTGGCGCTGGCAGCACCCAGCTGGGTCACCCTGGGGGTGCAGGGCTGGACCCTGACACCCACCTCTTGCAGAGCACGTATGGCCGGACTGTGACCATGCTCCTGCATGGCGACACCGTGCTCTATGACAGGGAAGGGGATGAGGAGACACGGACCCGGCAGCGGACACAGAGGTAGGTCCCTGGCTTCGGGGCCCAATCCTGCCCCGGGGGGGGCTGCCAGACCCCTCTCCCTCCATCCTGAGCCGCTCCAGCTGCAGCGCAGCTCCCAGCTGGCTGCTGGATAAACATCCTGCCGGCAGCGTTTCCCGTGGCGGGACCCCTGCCCGGCCCCTCGCTCCCGGCCCCTGCGTCCCCTTAGCTTAGCTGGGCACCCTGGGGGGCCTTAGGTCCCCCTGGGGTGCCCAGACAGGCTGGGGGGACAAGCCAGCATCCCCAAAACCCCCTTTCCCTGCTACAGGTTATCGGAGAACCTGGAGGATGCCGGGGAGCCACGGCAGCGGGAGCTGGAGCTGTACTACGTGTGCGAGGGAGATGATGCTGAGGCTGAAGACGCCTGTCCCCCCCTCATCTGCTCCCTCCCCTGAGTGGCAGGCTGGCCCCCCCCCCGCCCCCCGCAATAAAAGCTGCAGATGAGCTCTGGTGCATTGGCCCTCATCGCAAAAACCCCCTGCCTACCCCTGCCCGGAGTCGGGGTGCAGGCAGCCTCTCCCCGATAAACATTGCTGTGCCCGTACCGTACAAAACTGGGGTTTATTTACAGCGGAGGAGGGTGCGGGCAGCGGCGGGCAGGGCTAAATGTAGCCGATAACGTCGTTACAGATGATGGGCTGGCGGCTGCGGCTGTTCATGAGGGCGGTGAAGCGGTGGAAGTCCGTGGCCAGCTGGGCGATGTTGCTGTGGGACTGGTGGAAGCAGGCGCCCTTGGGCTGCCCCCCCCAGCCCCAGCGGGCAGGAGAAACGCTTGGTGGCTTCGCGGCCCCCCGGCCGGGCACCCTCAGCCCCCCGGGGTCGGGCCATGTTGGCAAGCTTACGGCGTACGTTGCCCGAGAGACTGAGCAGGAAGGCGGGGGGCTTGGCCAGCCGGCGGGAGGGCTCGGCGGGGGTTCGGCGCCGGGGTTCGGCGCCCACCTCGGGGAGGTCCATCCAGTTCTCCACCAGATCAGCGAAGCAATTGTCGCCCAGCACCAGGGGCTGCCGGTTCCGGCTCTGCGACAGCAGTGCCACGGTCCAGTCCTGCGTGTCAACCGGCTCCAGCGCCCGCCACTGCTCCAGGCAGGCGTCCGAGGTGGATTTGGGGCGGGCGCGGCGGGCGGGGGTGGGCGGCGGGGCGGCAGGGCCGGCGGAGAGCCGGTGCGCCCGCTGGCAGGGCGGCGGGTGCCGGCGCCGCACGGGCGCCTCCTCCTCCCGCCACGTGCCCCCCGATGCCTCCGAGTACCCCGAGTCAAACTCCAGACTGCGCTCGCTGGCCGGGGGGGAGCGGGCGGCTGGGCCCCCCCCCTCCTCCTCCTCGCCCCCCGGCTCTAGGCTGCAGGCCGAGTCCGCTGCCGAGCCGGGGCGTGGGGGGCACGGGGGGCGGGGGGCCGGCCCCGGCGCCCCTCCGGGGTGGTGCAGCGCCTGCCGCGTGCCGTGCATGTGCGCCCGCAGCGCCGCCCCCGCCTCCCGCCAGCACCGCTGGGGAGAAAGGGCAGGTCAGCGCGGCCGTCCCCGCTCCCCCCGGCCAGCACCCCAAATGCCCATCCCACCCCCCTGGCACCCCACACCTCCCAGCCCCGGCTTGGGGGGGGGCTTGGCTCGTGTGGCTGGGCGTGCAGCAGGGTGCGGGAAGCGGGGCGCAGGCCCCGGCTTGCCCGCAGCCCCGGGCCCCGCTTTCCTGCGGCTCCTGCACGGAGCCGGCCGGCGTGCAGCGGCATGTCGGGTGAGCAAGCAGGCACCCAGCCCTGGCCGTGCCTGCGGGAAATGACACAGGGCCACGGCACGTAGGAGCTGGGCACCCTGCTGCCCCCCTGCTGGCCCCTCAATTCCCCCCGCCCTGGTGGGACGGCAGCCAGGACGCCCCATCGGCGGGACCCTGCTCGGTGGTACGGGGCTGGCTGCAGCCCCAGGGCACCCACGGGTGCTGGGGTGGGGCGCTCCCCCCACGCGTTGGCAGGGCCACCCCACCCACCCTCTACCCTCCAGCCAGGGACACCCCGGGTGACGTCAGGGTGCAACCGGGCCTGCACCCAGGGCCGGGGTCCCCCCAAAGCACCGGGGGGCCGGGGCAGCCGGCTCTGAACAGAGCGGGGCCGGGCGGGTGCTGGAAGGGGCGGTTGGCTCCCGCAGCCGGGCCGCTCCTTGCTCTTGAATTCCTATTGTCTGAACCCAAAAGCAGGGTGTTACGTCCGCTTTCCTTTCCATGCCGGAGCTGCGGGAAGCCGAGCGAGCAGGACGGCTCTCTCCCCTCGTCCTCTTACAGCAGCCCCCTCCGGCTGGCCCTGACGGAGCTGCTGGCCAGGCAGCGCCCCGTCCCGTCCCTGTCCCCGTCCCGGTCCCCATCCCCGTCCCGGTCCTCGTCCCCCTCCCTGCTCACTGGGACCCTCTCAGCCAGCCGTGCTGGCGATGGGCCACCACTCCGAGCTGCCCCATCCCGGCGCTGGCCCGGGACGCCGGCACACCCGGCCGCGGGGAGCTGGGTAGGCGTGCGGCAGGCCCAGGGGAGCCGGCTGGGCCACCCTGTCACCGCCGTCCCCTTGGGGCAGCCCGGGCAGGCAGCAGGGCGGCAGCTCCGGGGCGGTGGTGCCACTGGCACCCTGACGGCCGGACACCCGCGTCCCGTGGCCACTCGCGTCCCCACCGCCACCCACGTCCCTACCGCCACCCCTGTCTCACCGGACGCCCGCGTCCCCTGCGCCGCCTTGGCCTCGCGCGTGATGTCACCGCGCTGATGTCAGCGGCAGCGCCCTGACATCACAGCGATGCCCGGGCGGCGCGGCGGGGCGCAGGCAGGGTGGCCCCGTCCCCTCCCGGTGCCCGCGGCAGCACTCACCCGGTCGGCGCCGAGCTGGCCCGGGCAGGCGTCGGGGCGGGCGCTGTGCATGCCCGGCCCGGCCCCGCTCCCGGTCCCGCCGGTGCCGGTGGCGGCAGCGGCGGCGGAGCAGCAGCGGAGCGCGGCGCAGCGCCCGGCCGTGCCCGCCGCCTCCCGGCGCTGCCTGGGCGGCACCGCCCCGCCCCGCCGCAGCCAATGGGGCAGCCGTAACGTGAGCCCGGCCCGCACCGGCACCGGCACCACCGCCCCGGGGCCCCGCCCCGCCCCGCCCCGCCCCGCCCCGCCGCCCCGGGGCCCCGCGCCGGGCACCACCCGGCCGCGGGCACCGCTGGGCACCGCGGGAGCGGGCACCGCCGGGCGAGGCGGGAGCCGGGACCCCGGCCAGGGAGGGCAGGACCCGGCGCCCCGGTTGGCAGCGCCCCAGCCCGGCGGGCACGGGGGGTCCCGGGAAGCCTCGGCAGGAAGGAGGGCAGCCCCGTTACAGGGCCCCGGCGGGGGCACCCGCGGCCACCGGGCTGCCGAAGTAGGTTTGAGTACCGGAGGAGGCAAAGGTGACCCCGGCCAGCGCCCATTAATTGGGAGCTAATAGCGCTTAATAGGGATGCCGGGAGAAGCGGCTCTGGTTTGCAAATGAAGCAGAACACGGCCAAAAATTACCTCCCAGCTAATTTTCCCGGTTCCCGAGTGTGCCGCGTGGCGAGGCGGCGTGGTGCGGCAGCGAAGCCCCGCGGAGCATCGCTGCCCGCCTGCCCGGTGCCAGCTGGGGCTGGCACCTGGGGGGTGACCGGTGAGAGGCTGGGAGTGGAGGCGTGCGGGAGCTGGGGACAACGGGGCCGTGCCCCGACCCTGCCCTGGGGCCGGGCTGGCAGCCACGAATGGCCGGCGTGACGCTAGGCCGGGGTGGTGCCCAGCACCCCTGGCAACGCGCTCCGGCTTGTCCCAAACAGCCAGCGAGCCATGGGCATGCACGGACACCTCACCTTCCTCCTCCTCCTCCTCTTCCACCTCCGTGCCCCAGGTAGGCACATCAGGGCTGGGGGCACCCTTTGCCAGACCCTGGGTGGGGAGCTGAGGGGAGGGGGACAGGGGATAGGCTCCCCCCAGTTGCCCCCCTGCGTCTGGGGCTGCCCCCAGCATGGGCAGAGGAGCCGGCAGCTGCCTGGCCGGGTTCAGGCAGGGAGGGGGCATCGCTGGCGTATGGCCAGGGCATTGCCAGGGTGTGCTCGGGGCATCGCTGGGCCATCACCAGGGTATCACTGGGGTGTCTCTGGAGCATCACGGGTGCATCTCTGGGGCCTCCCCAGGGCATTGCCGGGGCACACCCGGCAGGCTGGGGTGACGCTCTCCTCTTTCCAGGGACTTTTGGCAGAGCGGCAGGTAAGAGCGGGTTGCCCTGGGCCCCGCTGCGCCTGGCAGGGAGACCCGCGCCCGCCTGGGTGCCCGAGTGCAGGAGCAGGGCTCCTTAAGCACAGCTGGGCCATCTGTCGGTGGCACCGGCCGGGTGTGAGGCCGGTCCCTGGGATGTCCCGTCAGCCCTGCCTGACCTGCCGCGTGTGGTGGCCCTGAGCGAGGATGCGGCGCCAGGCACCCGCGTGGCCGAGGTGACCGTGTCCTGCTGCAACGCGAGCGGCAGTCCCAACGTCACCCTGCACGGCATCGAGCCCGGCCACCCCTTCAACCCCATCGCCATCAGCGCCGACCTCACGTCCAACACCACGTTTCGGGCAGAGGTGCGGCTGGGGAACGGGGAGCGGGGCAGGAGTCTGCCAGCGCCCCGCTGAGCGCCGTGTCCCCGCGGCAGGTGACGCTGCGTGCCGGTGCGCAGCTCGATGCCCACCGGGTGAACCAGTACACCCTGACGCTGCGGGCCAGCTGTCCCGGCGAGGAGGAGGTGGAAGAGTGGCTCTTTGTCCGGGTGACGGCAGAGCGGGCGCTGCGCTGTGACGCCCCGTTCGCCAGCGCAGGTAGGAGCCGGGGGGCAGCGGGTGCAGGGTGGCGGGGGCCGCAGGTGCCAGCCGGCACTGGGGTCCCACGGCCGTGCTGTGCCGCAGAGGGAGACGTGGTGCGGGTGCCAGCGGACGTGGCGCCCCGGACGCCCCTGTACGCGGTGCTGCCGCAACCGCTCGGTGGGCTGACGGTGAGTGGCAGGCGCCCCGGGGGCCCGCAGCCCCCACAAGCAGGAGCAGCCTTGGGGACGGCGGGACCCCAGGCGTGGAGAGGGGCACAGGGGTTCCCACCCTCCTCCCACCTCCCGTCTCGCTGCAGTTCAGGCTTCGAAACCACGACACACCGCTCACACTCACCCGCCGGGGCCTGGTGCTGGCACCTGATGGAGGCTTCGACCCCAGCAAGGACACCCAGGTGGGTAGCAGCGTCCCCAGGCCATCACAGCCACCTCTCAGCCTGCCTGGGCTTAGCCCCTCATTGGCACTGCCCACAGCTATCCTCATCCTGCTCCTCCTGTTGGGCTCCCATCCCCCCTCAGCCCTGGGAATGCTCCAGCCCTGTCCCTATCCCTGGCTCCATCCTCTTCTGCATCTCGAGCCCTGTCCCAGTCTTCATCCCTGTCCCTATTCCCATCCCCAGCCTTGTCTCCAGCTCATCCTCATCCCCATCGCCATCCCTATTCCCACCTCTGTTCTTGCTCCAAGCCCCATAGTCGTCTCGGTCCCCATCCCCTTTCCTGTCTCTGTCCCAGTTCCTATCCCC
The DNA here is from genome assembly GCA_009819775.1 of Phoenicopterus ruber ruber. Lineage (NCBI taxonomy): Eukaryota > Metazoa > Chordata > Aves > Phoenicopteriformes > Phoenicopteridae > Phoenicopterus > Phoenicopterus ruber. Next base: position 20,357,589 of record CM020224.1, read on the forward strand.
ATCCCGTCCCTGTTCCTGTCCCTGTCCCTATTACTATCCTTATCCCCATCCCTACTCATCTCCCTCATCCCTATGCTGATCCCTACCCCTGTGTCCATCCCCATCCCTGTCCCCATCCCTGTCCCTGGTGCCACTTGGGGCTGTCCCACGGCCGCCCCGGTGCTGCCCTGCAGACGTTCAGGCTGGAGATCGAGGTGATGGATCGCCACGGGCACAACTGCAGCGGGGCCGTGCGGGTGGAGGTGCTGCCGTCACGCCGTCCCCGTGTCACCTTCCCGTGAGTGGGGCCGGGCCGGACGGTGGGTGCTGGTGGCACCAGGCCATGCCACACTGCCTGCCTGTGCCGCAGTGAGCCGCAACGGGCCGTGACGGTGCCGGAGGGCACTGGCCCCCTGGAGGTGGTCACGCGGGTCCACGCCAGCGGTGACAACGTCCGCTACGCCATCCTGGCTCCCACAGTGCCTGCGCTCTTCACCATCGACGAGGGTGAGTGGGGCAGCAGGGGTCCCCAGGGCTACCCCGTCCCCGTGCCCGGCGCAAGGCCATGCTGTCTCCTGCAGTGACGGGCAAGATCCGCAGCACCCGACGGCTGGAGGTGGCCCACACGCACCTCCTCGTCCTGGCTTACAACGCGCTGCACCCCGCCGACCACGCCACCACCACGCTGAACGTCACCGTGCAGAGGACGGACTGGCAAGCGCCGATCTGCGTCCCGGCCATCTCCGTGTATGATTCGGGGGGGGAGTGGGGTGCAGGGAATGCTCCGCCATGCCCGGGACGTGGGGGGTGGGAGCTGAGCCGATGGCCACCCCACTGCAGGTCCCAGGTGCCCGAGACTGTGTCCCCTGGCAGCACCCTGGTGACACTGAGGTGCACGGACCCCGCCGGCGGTGAGAGGTACCTGCAGTACGCCCTCGAGGGACCCTCCGCCTCTCGCTTCCGCTTCCGCATGGAGGGGCCGCGGCTGCAGGTGAGCGGGGCCGTGGGCAGCGCCCAGGATCTGGGGGAGGCCAGCGGGACAGCGGGGACCCTCTGACATCTGCTGTCACGCCAGGGCCTGGGCTGGGGCTCCCTGGGGCTCTCTGCCCCTCCCAGGCCTGCCCGTCTGCCCCTCGCTCCCTCCTGCTCCCCTGGCAGCGCAGCTGTGGGGGACACCCCGGCTTTGTGGGACACCCCGGCTTTGCGGGGCATCCCGGCTCTGCCCGACCCCCCCGCCTTGGCTCGGTAGGTCAACACCACCCTGGACTACGACTCGGAGGCTGCGGCCGCCATGGGCTTCCAGTTCACGGCCACCATCGTGGTGACGGCAGGAGGGCAGCCCCCTCGGAGCAGTGAGTGCCCGTGTCTCTGGGGTGCCTGGGGGGTGCAACAGGGTTGGTCATGGGGGAGGTGGGAAAAGGCCCTTCCTGACCCCAAAACTGGCAGGTCACAAAGGAAACATTCCTCTGGTGCTACCACAGAGATGCCCACCCCAGGGGTGGTGCCACCGTCCCCGTGTCCCCCAGCCTGTACGGGGGGAGCACGCCCGGCCCAGTGCGGGCTGCAGGGTGGTGCCAGCGCAGCTGAGCCGCCGTGTGCCGCACAGCCCGCGTGCCCGTGCTCGTGATGGTGACGCCCATCAATGAATTCACACCGGAGTGCCCCAACGGTGCTGCCTTCACCGTGCTGGAGACAGCGGCTTTTGGCAGTGTCGTGGGGCGCGTGGCCGGCACCGACCGTGACTACCCACCGGACAGCCTCGAGTACAGCCTGGAGGGGGGCCCTGGCCCCACGCAGCCCTTCTCCATCGACGCACGCACCGGTGAGAACCCAGCCCCTTCCCCAGCCCTCGCCGCACACTGCGGCACCCATGGGTGCCCAGCAGCTCGCGCTGCCCCACAGGCGAGATCCGCGTGGTGGGACCCCTCGACTCGCAGCGGCACAAGAGCTACAGGCTGACGGTGCGGCTGACGGACACCCGCAATGACCTGAACCCGGCAAAGCGGTGGAGCCGCCTGTGCGACGTGGCCGTGCGCCTGCAGGTGCGGGTGCAAGCCCGGCAGGTGAACTGCGGTGGGTGCACACACCATGGGTGCCATACCACCTCCCCCTGCTCCCGGCAGGCCGTGCCGGACCAGGCGCCGGTGTGCACCCCCGAGGTGCAGGAGCTGCGGATCACGGCCGGGTTGGGCAGCCGCCAGCCTGTCACCTGCCTGGCGTGCCAGGGCAGCCCCGACGGCGCCGCGCTGGCATACACCATCGCTGGAGGTGAGGAGCGGCCGAGCCACAGCACAGTCCAGCCCCTCCCCGCGCTGTGGCACTGAGCAGACTCTCTCATCCAGGCAATGAGGACGGGCGCTTTCGGCTGGAGGGGAACACCCTCTTCTACCTCCCCGATGACCTAGCCGAGCCCCGCACCTTCGTGCTGCTGGTGGAGGTGTGGGGCGGCCCCGGTGCCCCCCGCCGCAGCACCGTGGTGGCACTGGTGGTGCATGTCACCCCCCGGAGCACCCCGGTGCCACCCAGCACCACCACCCGGCAGACGGTGAGCAGAGCCCGCTGACTGGGTGGTGCTCCAGGGTCCGTCAGGCCCCCCGCCCTCGTGTGCCCCCCTCACCCCACCGCCTCTGCAGACACGGCAGAAGGAGCGGCTGGTCGTCACACGGACAGAGGCGGCGTGGCACCCGCCGGCCTGGTTCGTGGCCGTGCTGACCATCTCCAGCGCCCTGCTGCTGGCCACCCTGGGCTGCGTGGCCCGGAGCCTGCTGTGCAGGTGAGCCCCGGCCCCATGGCACGGCACAGCACGGCACGGCATGGCACGGCACAGCGAGCAAGGCCGGGGGCTCACGGCTGCCTTCTGCTCCTCCTGCAGCAAGCGAGACCCTGGCAAGCTGCTCCTGGGCAAGAGGTGGGTGCTGGACGGCCGGGGCGGTCGTATCGGCAGCGAGGGGCAGCCGTGTGTGTTGGCAAAGGCTCCCGTAGCATCCTCGCAGGCGGCCAGGGAGATGCAGTGTGTGGGGGGTGTTTAATGTACCCCACATTTGGCTGTGGTCCGTGGGTCGCTGCGCTGGGGAGCCATCTCTGCCCCAGGGTGAGGATGCAGCACTGACAGGAACCATGGGTGCCGAGATGGCGATTTGGCCGGGGGACAGCCCTGTCGGTGGCCAGGCTGGGGCAGAAACTCTGTGGTGGGCAGGGTGTGATGGCACAGCGCTGGCGCTGCTGCCTGCTGCACAGCTGGGTCCCGGTGCCGGGGCTGGGGCCACTGCAGCTCATCCGGGGAGCCCCGATTTGCCAGGGAAGGCACCCTGGGAGGAGGTGAGCAGGCTGCACACCCCCCGGGAGGATGAACCAGGGGTGAGAGGCGGTGGAGGGGAGAGCCCGAGGAAGCGCTGGAGCTGGCCCAGCCTGTGCCGGGCATCTGCACGGCGAGGAGGAGGCATGCAAGCCTGCGGGCAAGATAACAGCCGCTTCCAGCAGCGTAACCGCCTCGGGGTGATGCACGGCTGGATCCATGTTCATTGGTGAGGCTGGGGACACGGTGCTTGGTGGCACCGGAGCTGTGGCTGCAGCTGCAGCTCCCCCAGCACAGCATCCTCCGAGCACAACAACGGTGTGCACCGGCACATGGGGAAACGAGCAGGCATGCTGGCAGACTGGCTTGCCACTCTTGGGCATCGCTGCAAGGTGGTGGTGCTTGGGGGAGCACAGCCCCGCTTGCAATCAATCACCTTCGGCACCCAGGGCCATGGCAGGGACACGCAGGCTGGGTAAGGGGACGATCAGGTAGGTGGAAATCAATCAGGGCGACGGGCTCGTCGGGGCACAGCCGGCAGTGCAAAGCTGGGCTGGCGACCCGCTCCTGGCGGCATCCCCTGGGGTCGAGGCTGGGGGCCTGTCACTGACGGCGTGCCCTCCCTTCGCACTCTCCGCAGCTCCAGGGACGTGGCGGAGCAGAGGGGCGGCGAGGAGGAGTGGGGCCACCCCCACGCCGGCAGCCCAGTAAGTGTGTGCCATGGCGGCGAGGGCAGGCGCCCTGCCAGGGGTGCGGGTGGGCACCCTGGGGCCCTCAGCACCCTCTCCCGTCTCTCCTCCGCACAGGGGCAGTTCGACGGCCGTGCTCAGGACCCGCGTGAGTGCCCTGTCCCACGGCCCCTGCAGCCTCGGGCTGTGTCCAAGGGGCAGAGGGGTCCAGGAATTGGGAGAGACGGGCACCGGGCAGCGACGCCCAAATGGCACCCATGGGGCGAGGGCTGAGTGCTGCCTCCCATCTCAGGCACCGGCAGGGACTATCTCTTCAACAGCGTGACTAGGGCACGGTGCTGGATCTGAGCGGCTTGACCCGGCAAGGGACTCCCTGTGACCCGCAGCTCCCCACAGGCCGCGCTGGGCAGAGCACTGGGCGCTGGCAGACACCCGGCGTGGCCCTCGGGCTCGGGAGGAGGAGAGGATCCCTCCTCTGTGGCCGAACTCGCTGCCCGCAGGGTGCAGCCAGCCCCTGAGCCGCCCCAGCCAGCGCGGACCCAATAAATGGTGGCAGAGATTGCACCCGCTGCCGTGATTGCCGTGGGGAGTGCTGTGGCCGAGCAGTTCCGCTGGTGGCTGTCCTGCTGTGGCCGTCATTAGCGCCGTCTCGTCAGGGATGTGGGTGGCACAACCCAGGACCGGGATGGCGGTTATGGCAGCACCAGCCCTGGGCTGCGGTTGGCACTGTGAAAAACATGCCGAGGGCTTTGGCAGGGTCTGCTCCGGTCATGGCAGCGTCTCCATAGCCTCTGGATGTGACCCAGCCAGGGCAGTCCTCTGCAGAGACGTGATCTGGGGCAAGAAAACTCAATCACGAGTAATTTTGAGAAACTTTTGCCCCGTGTCCCACGTCTCCCTCAAGCTTGCTCGAGCACTCCCAGGCACAAGCGGGTGTGACGAGCAGCTGGTCGGCGGAGGGGCCGGGTTTCTTAACGGGGAGGAAAAGCGAATTAGCGCGCGCAGGTAAGCGCGACGCCGCGGGAGAGTTAGCAGGGCCTGGCGAACGGGCCGGAGCGCTTTGAAGGGGTCGGTCAGCGCAGGGAGGTGGGAAACCGGTTATTTGAATTTCAAAGGAGCGGGCCACGGGATGTGTCCCCGGCAGCTCCCAGGGGAAGGCGGTGCTGGCGGGATAAGAGGGAAGAGACTAATTTGGGGAGTGGATGACTACAGGGGAGGGCAGGAGCCAGCTGTGACACCTCACAGCGAAAAGGGGTCACCTGTGGGGCTCTGCCTGGTGCTCCCCTCGCCCTGAGCCCACAGCAACCGTGGCCGACCGGGAACTAAGCCTTTATTGTACCGGATCGCTGCGCGCACACGTTCCGCTCGCTGCTCCGAGGGGCCAGCCGGGCGCCGGGAGCCGCCTGAGGCCAGGCCGCGGCGGGGGAAGCTGCGGTTAGCCCGGCTGACCCCGCAGGAGGTACCGCACCAAGCGGGATGGGCCGCCCACGGCCCCGGAGGCGGACGCGGCGAGCTGAGGCCCGAGGCCCGTCTCCGAGCCCGGCCGCGGGCGGGGGGAGCGGACCCGCATCCCCGCGGGGCCGCGCTTCACACGGCCGCCCGGGCAGGGCCCGCGGCCCGCGCCCGGCGTGCCCATTGGCCGAGCGCCCCCCCGCGGGTAGCCAATGAGGCGGCGCAGCCCGCGGGGAGGCGGGGTACCGGAGGGCGTCACGTGTGCCTAACGTGAGCGGCCATCCGGAGGCAGTCCGCGCACGGAAAGGGGCGGGGCGGCCCTGAGCTTGAGTGACGGCATCTTTGGCCTATCAGCGTTTCCAGATCGCCCCCGGCGGGCGGGGCTCGGCTTTGGATTGCCGCAAGAGGCGGCGGGGCGGGTCTTGGACGGCGCGGTTGCTATGACGGCCAGCATCGGGGCTCCGCCCCCTCGGCCGCCGCCATCTTGTTGTTGATTCGAACGGCAGGGAGCGGGCGGCGGGGAGCGGCGGCGCTGGGGGCTCGGTGTCGCCAGCCCCCGGCTGGGCAGGCAGGGCCGGCCCCGGTGAGCCACGGCGGGCGAGGGCCCGGGGCAGGCTGAGGGGCGGGCGGGCGGGCAGGGGGCTGAGCCGGACACGCTGCCGTGAGGGGAGGGAGCGAGAAGCGGGCGCGCTGCCGTGAGGAGAGGAAGGGGAGAAGCGGGCACGGCCCCGTGAGGGGGGATGGGAGAGGGGAGAGCCCGGCGCGGTCCGATTGAGGAGGGGGAGAGCCAGGCGCGGCCCCGCGGGCAGGGGGAGGTACACATGCGCGGCGCCGTGAAGAGTCGGGCTGAGGTGGGGGACCGAGCGCCGGGGCGGGGGGGAGCCAGGGACGGACCCACGGCGGGGGGAGTCCAGGCGCGGTCCCGTGAGGAGGGGAAGGAGGGAGCCAGGCGCGTCCTCGTGTTTGCAGGGTGTGTGTGGGGGTGAGACCAGGTGCTTCCCCGTGCGAGACCCGTTTGGGGCACAGCTGGAGTGTTCCCCAGCGTGGGGAGAGCTGTGGGAGCTGGGCTCGGCAGGGGCAGCCCGGTGGGCAGCACGGTGCTTGGGCAGGGCTGCGCTGCTCCTGCCGGGGGCCCTGCCCGGCAAGCAGATCTAGCATCCCTTCCCTTTGTGCCCTTCTCTTCTACAGGAGCAGCGCGCAGGAAGGAACTCGGCAAACCACGGTGGTAACATGAAACCAACATGGTGAGGAAGCTGGTGGGGTTGGGGGCCCTTCCTGCGTCCCAACGTACTGCCACCCCTGCAGAGAAGGGGGTGTGGGCAGGCTCTGGTAATGCTGGCTGCCCCAATGGTTACCGGAAGATGCCTGGCAGTCCCTGGAGGCGGATGTGCTCATGGGTCTGCAGATCTGGACCATAACCAGCAACCTTCCCCAGGGTTTCGAAGTAGGACTTGGATTAGGAGAGGTGGTACTGACTCCTCTTCAGTTTTCAGCTACTCTGAATTTAAACTGGTGCGAGACTTGTGTCCCTCCATCTTAAAGCTCTGAATCAGCAAGGCTCCCGTTTTTCTTTCCAGCAACATGCTTTAGTATGTGCTGCCTTTCTCATTTCATCCTGTCTTGCTGTGTTTCTGCTCTACCTGCTTTTCCTCCCTTCAGGTTCACCTGACTTAACTTGGTATTCAGAGCTTCTGAAGCTGAATTCCAAGATTGGCCTTTGCTAACGAAGCACTGAATGGTGCCAGAACAGTGTGGGCTTGCGTCTCTGTTCGTTCTTAACGTAATATTTCTATAGTTGGTAGGCCTATTTGTGTAAACTTAGTTGGTAGCTTGTCTCACAAAATAATATACTATATAATGTCTTGTGCAAGTCTCTCTGTATTGAACTGTCATCTGCAGCTGATATGCTGACGTATGTGCGTATGGTCAGATTTTTGATGGAGAAGAATACTGTGTTCTTGTTATATATCACTGAACTAAGATTTTGATTTCTTTTTTACAGAAATTCTGTCAGGAGCTTGGAAGTGTTTTAGAATTAGATATATTGGTTATTAGATGTTGTCATTGTAACCCTAAATATGCTTATTGGGGACATCCTAACCCTGTGTAACAGTTCCTTGCTATTGAGATTGAGAAATATTTTTCTGTGGCTGGCTTAGTTTAGCACTGACCTAAGGTAAGTGCCTTGTTTTGGAGCTGGAAGGAAAGTGGTACATTATAAAAAGATTAAGTGCGAGCTCTGTATATAGCAAGGTAACATTGGGTTGCTGTTTCAACTGCGTAAAACTCTTGTCAATGTTTTGGATTGTCCTAATAGTAATTTTTCTTCCGATAGCATTAGAGAGTGTTTCATACCCTCCCCAGCTTTTTCAGCACAACCATTTCCAGGTGCTGAGATGAGCAGCCTGTGCCACCCTGGTTAGAGCCTGTTAGGTGGATCTGAAGTGTCCTTTTCATGGCATTGCCTTTGTTTCCTGTCTAATAAGGACTTTTGGGAGAGCAAGGGAAGTGATCCTTGGCTCCTTGAAGGGGAAGTTGATGTATGTGAGGTCATTACAATAGGGATCTTGGATGACCACAGGGGTGGAAAGAGTTGGATACACTGGTAGGGTCCTCTTCTGAATAGTGCACGTGTCTTCCCTGGGTTAGTTTCTACTCTGGTTATCCAGTAGGCACCTTGTGGCAGTTCTGCATGTTTCTTACTTAGAAAAAGAGCAAGTGAGCACAAGTCATTGTTGAGATGAGAAAGGGGACAGTTTCTAGGATCCGCTTCCAGTCACCAGGAGTTTTGGTTGTGCCACCTCCCGTGTGTAGCTGCACAGTCACTTTAAACTCATGCAACCATAGACTGCAACCAAGAGGAGGTTCTTGCCCTGTCACTGGTGCCAGCTGGGGTGTTTGTGCAGGTGGTGACTTATGAACTGATCAAACTGAAGACAAACAGACTTTTTTTGTTTTTCCCCCCCCTCCCCAGCTTTGTGGGTGCTTAAATGATTTTGCTGGTGCAAGGGCAATGGTGGGAACATGGGGCTGGTGGTGGAATAGGGTCTTACTCTTGTTCAGGGTAACCTGCGCTGTGACTGTGAAACAGTGCAACAACATGTTTTTATGTATTTAGTTATACAAAACTATAATTTTTAAATGCATATTTATATATATTTAAAACTTAAATGGAACAGTGGCATCCATGCTCCTTTCCTACTACTTTTGTGACTAGTATCATTGTGTGCTTCATCATCAGGATGACAGTACTGGGCTTGTTGTTCTTGCAATAATATTCTAGAAAGCAAAATTAGATGTGCTTTGGGATCCCCTCTCATGGCAGATTGTGTAAGTCAGTCAACTGACTTGCAAGTTATTCTGTATTGTATTGCATGTAGTGAGAAGTCAAGGTTAGAATGGCAATCACTCAGGGGTCAAAAAATGCCCAGGCTGAAGTAGTCCCTGCACCCTTAATGAGCTAATTAGCCTCCTGAACAAGCATGATGATTTCTTCTTAATCATGCAGTTGTATGCTATTCTCATCCCCTCTGAGCTGCCTAGTTTGTTTCTTCTCTCCTTCCCTCCTCCACCTATGGAGCTTATTCATTTTGAGTAAAATTACCAAACTCTGAAAACGTGACCTTGTTGAGCTTGACTAGTGCGAGATGACGAGCCCTGTACAAGCTTGGAGCTGTTTGTTGACCATCTGCTTACAGGACACAGTCTCTTTGGTTCAATGGGTCACCAAACGTTTGTGAAAAGTTTTGATCACTTGCGTTTTTAGATTTCAGTTTTTAGTTGATTTCTCTGCGTGTAAAGGTTGTCGTGGGTCTTGTGAGTTCTGACTGGCACGCTGGGGTGTGGGGTGGCACTGTCTCGTGGTTTCCATTGGAATAAGAAATGTAGGTGCTAAGTTTGAAGTTGAATATCCGTAGCCTGTGCTCCAGAGGAGGTATGTTTCTTCCATCTGTGGTTGAAATGCAGATACTGAAGCCATAGAGAATCTGACAGAGGCCTTGTTTGGGCCGTTACTTGGGCATAGCACTGTAACCCAGGCACTTCACTTGCTGCCATCGGATTCCCCTGATCTGCCCGTTAGGAATTAGCTTGTAACGTGTTTGAGACATGCATCGCAGGTGAGTGTTGGTGCCGGGATTTATAGTCTCAGTAGTTAGTATTGACAGCAAACGGCAGCCTAATTTGTTTACTCTTGCATTTGACAGTGTCACAGCATCAGTCTTGGTGCTGGGCAGGGTTTAGATTTGAACTTGACTTGCAGAGTTCATGTGTGGCAGCTCAGTAGAGCTGTGGCTCTACGCTTGCTTGTTTATATAATGTGGCTTGCCTAGGAACAACTTTTATTTCTGACTTCTCAGTCTTTAAGGAGGAGTGTATTAAAAACAAGCCTAGTAAATACAAGGGGTCCCTAGTGAGCTCTGAAATGGGTGAGCTAGAGAAAAGGAGTGAAAGAAAAGAAGAAAATGCGACAGAAACCTCTGCGAGAATCATGTCAAGTATTTGTATTACTTGCTGTAAACGGAAGGAACCCTTCAGATGTATGGAGGAGCAGCTAGCAGTCTCTCTTTTATATTCCTGATGTGACAGGAATGCAGAGCAGGATGCTGGCGAGTGTTTAATCTCAGGTTTGTTGCTGCTGTCGTAGGGGGGGTGGGGGAGGAGGAGGAAGTGTTTGTGCATGGCTGCTTAGTTTCTGTTTTGCAGGCATCGCCTGTACTCAGTGCTTGTGCTGTTCTGATGTGGCAGCAGCTGTTATTTTTGGCTTTCCCAGTGTGCTGTTCGGGTAGATGTACTTTCTGATAGATGCTGTTCTCTTAATTGATGTGTTGGGGTGCCTGTGCTTCCTATATAGTCCCCATCGGTGCAAACGACTCTGCAGCTAGTACTAAGGTGCAAGTCCTTTGCCTTCATTTATCTGTAGGCTTGTCTATATGTATTTTGAGTGGCATAAAAGACAAGCTTCTTTAAGCTTTCTTTTATTTTGCATAACCCCCATCAGTGTGTGGTCCGTTTCATTCACAACAAATGATTTTATCGCCTTCTCTGGGAGTAAAGGAATAAGCTTTGCTATTATAGCGTGCCTCTCTATCTGTATAACGATATCAACGGTAGTTAATGTTGGTGCAATTGTTTCTGTTCAAAAATAACATGGGCGTAGCTGCCATAATTATATTAGTAGAAGATCTGTGTCAACCAAATCTGATAAAAGCAGTAAAAAAGGTTATGAGATGTAATATGCCTCTCCTGGTAGGATGTTACTACGTGTGGTTGGGAGCTCCATTAGATAAGCTGTCTCTGATTTAGCTTTTGTAGTTAGCAAGGTTATCTCCTCCAGCAGCTGTCCTGCTTCTTTGCCAAACGCTACCTCCCTTGTACTAGGGCGTACAGCAGTGCCCGTTCAGCTGCTGCAATTTAATGTGCTGTGCTTCAACCTTTCTTCATTAATACCCGTGTCTTGTGAACCAGGCCAGCCGAAGAACAGGTGTGCATCCTGTTTTGCTCCACCCGCTGGTTGGTAATCTTCAGCCGAGGGGTGGAGGGGGCGGTGGGGGGCAGTGGTCCCCTCAGCCCCAGTGGTACGTTTGGGAAAGAGCATCTGTCAGAGCCCAGAGGAACGTGTGAGAGCATTTGCACCCTGAAAGGAGCTCGCTGTGAATTCTGGTCCCAGACTCGAGGGAAAGCGTGCTCTCAAATGTTCTGAATTGATGAGCAAGTAAAGATCTAAATAAAAGCTAATTTAGCACTTGCTAACTCGTTTCCATACAACATCTTGCAGGCTGACTTGCTTCTGGCATCCTGCTCCTTCTTGATTGTGAGAGGTTGGCTCCATATTCCAGTGACTGCTCAACAGAGAGAGCTTGGGTGACATCTCTAAGGTAACTTTTTTCTGGTTTGCCCAGAATACACATGCAGCCACCTTAAATATCATGCAAAGAGAAATAAGCTGCTTGCTTTTTGCCCCCCACTTTGTAATTTTACCCTTCAGGTAAGTATGCGTAGATATTGTTTGTGGGGGGTATGCTCTCATCTTTGGAGGATACTACAGGAACACCCCGGTAAGTGCACTAGAACAGAGTGAAAAGCTCAGTCCTGTTTTGTATTGTTAACTTTTAATCAAATCGGTGTCAATTCTTTGTAATAAGAACTAAGCTTCCAAGATTTGGAGGCTAACTCTTATGCTCTAGCAATTCTGGCCATTTAGGTGGCTGAACTGCAGCTGAATTATCTTATGATGTCAGAACTCTACAATTGTCTGGTTTTTCTTTTTTTCTTTCTATTCCGAGGTTAGTTTGCTGAAAGATGATATGCTGGCTTGATAGTCTTCCAGGCTGAAAGGGGCTACTTTGTGCTGTTCTAAATTTGGAAGAAAGTCTAGCACACCCGTTTTCCCCTAGTTCTTTATCAACAAAGATATGACTCAGTAGTAGTACCTGTGGTATAAGCATTTGTTTGCCAGCAGACTCGAATGACCTCGTTTTCTTGAGAGACCGTGTGTTTAAATAGCGGCTGTGTCGCACAGTTCACTTTTCTGGTGGAGAGGCCCCTGACCTGTGTGACTAACGGTCTTTGCTCGTTTGAAGTGCAGCAGGTAATGACCGAAGATGCTGAGCTCCACAACTGCCTTCCTGGGGCAGGGAGAGGAGAGATGTGGTGCCTTCTCTGCAGGGGATGCTCCTGTGTCTTTGTCGCAGCTGACTTAAGTGCTGATTTAAAACTGACCTATTGTATAGCTCATATATTCTGCTGCGATATTTCTCTTTTTTTCCCCTGTAGTTCTAAGCTGAGCTGCATTTTCCCGTTTTTTAAACTGTCAGAGTGGGTTTATGCAAAATGTCATGTAATCTTTAATTCAGATTAGCGTTGTCCACTGTTGGTATCAAAGTATTGTCAAGCGTTTCAAAAAGTGAGTTTAGAAATCTTAGGCCCAAGAAGATAGGGCTGGCAGTTTGTTCTGTGTCCTTTGACAGTACTGTCTAAGCAGCTTAAGCACGTGTGGGGAGGCAGTCATGATCTCATTACAGCTAACTATAGGCGATAAGCAGCTTCGAGCACCAAAATCAGTGCACCAGTGAATGCAGATGTCAGTGAGTTATTTAAAGCAGGAAGGATTTGGGAGAGAAGCCTAGGGGGCTGCATAGTCCCGTGTCTTAGTCAGTGGCTGAATCAAACCAAAGAATAACTTCAAGGAAAATGTGGGAGCTGTTGTAGAAGATGAGGTGTAATTGCGCTGTTGTGTTGGTTTGAGTACTGTTGTGGTTTGTAAGTAAAACTAGTAAAGTCCTGGAGCTTTGGAAGGCCCTCGCAGCGCTTGCTGCCTGATGGGAGGCATAGTTCACTTTTCAGAACTGTGGTCTGCGTGTAAAGCTACACGGCAGATCTGAGGAAGGTATACCTGTCAGATTTGCGGGGGTTGGTGCTCTCATCCCACAAATCTGGGGGGGGAAGACCTTTTAACTGCAGTCTTTTAAGTCTGTCCCAAAAAGATGGTTAAAGCAGCCTGAAGCACAGTTTGTGTTGAAACGCTATGTATGCAGGGTTTTTTTTAGATAGTTTCTTAAACACCCCCACACCTCCCACAATAAAACCCACATGAGGTTAATCTTGAATGTGCAGATTTTGCTTAGATTAAATGTGACCATATACAAAATGATTATGGATACCCTTAATTTTGCAAACATTGGAATGGTTTGCTTTGCTTCCCATTTTGACCAAATATTGTAAGTGTTTTTTCTCATGCTGTGCTGTTGACGTTTTCTTTGGTTGGGTACAAATCTTCCTTATGTAATTGAGATCTTAATTTTTCACAGTTCTTACCGCAAGTGTTGACCTGAATACACTTATTAAAATTTGAAGGTAAGCTAAATCTGAACCAATAAGTGTTATCAGGCGTGGTTTATGCATCTTTTATTTTTACAAAACTGAGAGAAAACCTCTAACTCCATTAGTCAGACTGAATAAGTACTACTGTTTTGCACCATGCGGGATCTGAAAGTTTTCACTCTTTCTTCTTCAGTTGCTATGCACACTAGTGTTTTTTTTTTCCCTGTAATAGCACTCGGGGTTTCTGTTTTTTCCCTTATTAGTTAAGTAAGATCACAGGTATTTCTGTTCCTGTGGTCTGTTCATTTGTCACGTAGCATCCTTAGGATGACACTTTTGTATGTATTTTGGCAGTTGAGAATACAGTGGACCTATTGACAACTTGGTTCATCTAATGACAAACCCCAGTCGTCTTAAAAATTAATTCTGATTTGTAAATGCAGCTCAACTCAAGTATTCTTAGTTAAAATAGTTAAGGGTATTGTATCGTTCACCAGCCAAAAGTAAACCAAGCTCTTTATTCACTGCAGTTAAAATATCTTCCTAAAACCTGTCAATTAAAGGTTACAAGTTAGATTGTGAAGTGTTTCCAGACTCTGTGTTTTTTTGTACTTCATTCTATTGTGACATGACAGCCAGAAGAGAATTCAAAACCTTTTAAAAATTCTGATAAGTATCTTTAGAGGAATTTAAGATGTGAAAAATCAAGGTAGCTTTTATACACTTGAGACAGACCTGCTGTTAAAAGCAAACTTACCATAGTCTACGTGTCTTCCAAATGAACGTGTGCTGTGCTTTTTTAGCCTATGGGGCAAAAGTAATTTATTTTTTTAATATATATATATGTATGCAGATGTCGCACTCTAATTATTAGATGCAAGCCAATTTGACAATAGATCAGGTTTAACAAATTATTTTCTTCTTGCTTTGGCTTTACAGCTCTGTTACTTAGCCAGTGGCCTCAGTCGTTGTAAGTGGCACTCTAGAAAGCCTGTTGGAAAGAGCTTTGAGCTCTACTTCAGCAGCTTAACATTTAGATAAGATATTAGAAGTTTGTGACCTGTAGAGCATTTACAAGAACTTGTTTGCAACTGCTGCAGTGAATAGGAGGTTAAATATAGGCTTCGTTTGTCTGATTCTTCACTTCATTTGAAAAGGAGGAGTTTCTCATTTTCAAACCTTCAGAACAGAACTGACTGGTGTGACAGAGTATTCCGAGAGGCCTGCTGTCCCGTGTCAGTGTCTAAGGAGAGTAATAATGAAGATTTGGAGTATTAAATCTCCCTTTCCTTTGGAAGGAGCTTAAGAAACACAGTAGGGTGAATTGTGTTCAGGGACTGCTGCTTTGGCATCTAGGAGCTCCTTTCTCCTTGGATATTTCTTTTTGCAAAGCCGAAGTTACGTTGGATCCCTTGGAAGTGTGAGGTTTGCTAGAAGAAGGCACCAAAGGATGGCAGTGCTGGCTCCTGGTCTAGTAAAATGATCTTGCGGACATTTTTAGATGCCAGGTTTTGTTTTTTGCCCTTCAAAATGTGTAGCATCTTGCGAAGCTTGAAGCTGTGACTAGCCATCCAATTCATGTATCTTCTGGGAAGATAGCCTCAGGTTCAGGTTGCCTTTCAGTTTCGCTCAAGCGGCTGGGGGCGTCTCTGTTAATTCTTTGCCCTTTACCTTCCAGAGCATACTGCAAGCCACAAAACAACCCCTCAGGTATTTTAACAGCTTTAATTTCAGTATGAGTGATTGAAAGTCTTGCAGATTATGCTGGTCTCCAGAAGAGCAACAAGATAACAAAAGGCCCAGATCAAAATCCTTTCCGTGACCCTGAGTTGTGTGTCACGTATGTTTTGTCATACTGGATTTTTGTAATGTCACAAGGGTTGTGAGAGTGTCCTTGTAAGAAATTCTATTTAGAGTTGTAGCTAGTTTCAAATGAAATCTGCTACCTTAGCTTTAAGGGCCACCAGATACTGTATCATATATTTTACTTAAATTAAGTACTAGCTTTAGTGCACTGTCTTTGTTTAAAATATGTTCGTTATGACAGAAACTTTAAGTTATTTCCTAGTCAAAATCGCAAAACCAAAATGTTGCACTTTATCCCTGTATTTCCGTGACTTTCTTGCAGCATCTGCATTGAGATTTTTTTTTTTCCTAACATGGAGCTCAGTTTTTTTGCTTGCTTCCTCCTCTCTGTGGTGTTTTGGGTTTTGTTTTTTTTTTTTTGGTTTTTAGTGGGTTGACCGTACAAGAGGATGTGCCATATATGAGAATGTACCTTCATTTGGTACTTTCTCATGGAAAAAATCGCAATGAAGAAGTGTCAAGTTGGGAAGTTAGAGCTCATGTTTTCTTGCCTGTGACCCTTAAGGGTCATCTGCTTAGGAAAATTTAACTGATATCAAGTAGGGGGCATGGATTTGCAACGTGATTATGTGGCTTTAACTCCCTGTGGACGTGCTTATAAGGTCATTTCTGCTACAAGTGCTTGGGACAGCTGCATTAATCAGCATGCTCATCCTTGCCTAGTGCAGCTCTGCCAGTGGAATCCCTTAATGTAGATACAGTTACAGTGGTAAAACCGCACTTTTAAAATAAAGCTTGTTTTGCTAGGGGTATTGAGAAGGTAGACAGTGATGTGAGTGCCTTTTCTGTCATTGTGACTAGCACATGAGCTATCAGCTCTTTTTCTAAGGAAAGAAGGATTAGGTAGAAAAGTAGGTCCCCAAAATATGTCTTTTCCAGCTGAATTAATTTTTTCATCAGCAGTGTAAAAATAGAAGGGGTTGCAGCAGGAGTGGAGGGCATCTGCTGTCAGTTGGTCTAGTAAAAGATTTCACCTATCGCTACAAACCTTGCTGTATTTATTCCAGAATGGGTGTCCACTCGGCATCGCAGGGCGACCTGCAGTTCCCTTTTCTCATACAACTGTCCTGAGCATTGATAGAATCTGGAGTACTGTACATCTGCCTGCCTTGGATTTCTCTGCCTCCTCTCTACCCTTTTTCAGACGCTTAAGAAAGCCCTAAATTTTGTTTAATATCAATGTCTCAGAACTACCTTAGCAGAAGAAACCACTAGATAACAGCTGCTCCTTGTGCTTTTGGCACAAGAATTTGTTTACTAGGGTGGAGTGAATTTGTTTGGATAATGTTGCTTTTACAGTCTTAAGTCTTCCTGTGGAAGTGATGTGCTCCTAGATTGTCCTATTCTGTTTCTGCCATTTGAGCAGAAAAGTTGCTAAAGGGTTTGGTTCTTCAGCCAAACACAGCACTGCATTCACTTGAAAGAGGTGCCCTAATTTAAGTCTGTATTAACAAACTCAATTCAATTGTTGATGGACTAGGACACAGATTCTTAAAATCATGAGAATTTAATTATCAGGTAAGACTAACTTGAAATGGAGTGCAGGGGGATCATGGAAAATAAAATGATCACCAAACTGCGGTCTTTTCAAAACAGTATACAGATAGTTTACTTGACTATCCTGCTGTTCCTTTCTGAAATTCTGTTTTGCCAATGGCTGAAGTACACTGGGACTGAATGGTTTGACCACGATCACTGAAACATTCAGTGGAAGCGCCAAAACCGGTAGCCTATTCCTAGTTCTTTTCTTTCCATTTGGATGACCTCAGATTATGATTATCTAAAGAATCTCTTAACTAAATCAACTGAGCACTTTGACCTGTTAAACTTCAGCAGAGAAATTTAAGAATTGCTGTGTTTCTCCTGGCTTTAAATGTTTTAACAGCGTTCAGACAAAAGCTGGGCTGTCCAGTAAAACCGCGTGATGCCATTTGGGGCCTGCCAAATATAAGTGTTGTCAGCTTCCCTATGTAGAAAAAGACAAGTGTAGCTGAATCAAAATGTTTGTTCAGCTTTATCTTCACAGTAAGACAGAGAAAATTCTGATGCATGTGCCCCTCCATTCAGTCTCGGAGTCAGTTCTGACTGCTGAAATGCCCTGGTATATCTCTGCCTGCATATGTGAGATTAAAGTCCTCTCGGGTAGTGAAATTCCATCTCGGATGAGGCTGTGAAGCTTACGGTTACTGCCTTGCTTTACGTGGAGGGGTAGGTGGAGCTTATGCAGACAATGTATTAAAGTCACAGTATTAATGTTTTTGTTCAGAGCTGCTGTTTGTGTAGCACCTGCAGTTCTGGCTGAACTTTCTCAGGTCAGGATGCTGCTCTGATGTGGTCTGGTGGTGACAAGAGGCAGAGGTAGGACCGACGCCATGGCTAAGCATGTGGTTGTTCTGGCCACAAGTGAGAAGATGGGTGTAGCACTGACGTTTGCTTGTTTGGATCTTAAGCTCATGCTCTTTCTAACAGCACTAGTTGTACTGAATGGGCATTGCTACAGATTTCTCGAAGGCAGAGATCCTGTAGTCCTCAGTTCCTTTAAGAGAGCCAATTGCTTGGAAATCCCTTTATCTAACACTGTTCGTTTCCATATAATTAATTCTCAGACAGCTCAGAAAAAGGACAATGTATAGATCTTAGGAGGAGATGGATCAGAGTGGTGTCACAGCCCACAGCGTATCATAGTAATTGTAAAGTTGCTTTACAGTGAGCTTGAAGCGAACCAAATTAAATGCTGGTTTGGAAAGGCCTTAAGGGTGAGATTAGCTTCCTTGTGATGGTTCTTTGTGGCAAGTTTGTGTTTGGCTTTGATGCGTAACTCTCAGACTTGATAGGTTTACATCTAGATGTTGTCCTCATTCCTAGGAAACAAAACATTTGTGCTGCTTCCTGAGTACTGGAGCCAGCTTCTGCTCCTTACCAGCTGACTGCAAAGGGAGGGGAGAGCACAGAACACGTCCTCGCTCACAGTGTGCTCTTTGGATAGAGTTCCTGGACCTTTACTTTGGGGTCAGTCTCCTCAAAATGAGAAATGCTTCTCTTCACAGATCCTAAATGGCTGCTTAGCAGTAGCAGTGCTCCATTCCTTTGGAAATTCCCTTCCTCTTGTCACAGCTGGGGGTGGTATGTGGGGTCTTTCCTTAGCTTTCCTCGTCAGTAGCCCACAGGAAAAGCAGAGACAAACGAAAAGTGAGTATCTGCTGAAGTTTTCTGAGTAGCAGAGTATTGCAGGACTGCACTCTGGAGGTGAAGAGGAAAGTGCAACTCATTTTAATGCCATGAAATGCAAAAATGCACGGACAGAGTAGCACAATGTTTTCCTTGTTAGCAGTGGGAGGAAGAGGCAAGTGGGAGAATTTTTCTCCTCTGGCCCTAATGAGGTCTGTTTATCTTTTGCATTTAAGATCTCCAAGATAAATACGTGGGATGGCAAGTCACTGCAAAGGGATTTTTGCTCAAGTCGGGTCTCAGTCAGCAGCTTAATAAAATGTGGTTTCTGTCACTTGTGGAGAGGGTTTATGAACGGTTAATGCATATCATGCAAGTTTTGCTCTGGTTGCTATATATATTTTTTTTTGTTTTTATTTTGGGGAAGTAAGTGGTGGCGATATTGGGGTAAAGGACAGGGAGTCTGCATTGCGCATCTGCATCGTGACCTGAGAAATGAATCGGCTTAGTCATAGCAGTTGAGCTGTAGTGAATTGTCAGGCCGCTTTCTGGCAGGCATGAGTTTCTGTCAGTGGCTTCAGTGTACGGGTAAAGAAAATCCAGTTTGAGTCTGACTCTGCTGCTGGAGGAGATGTACTTAGTAATATCCATGTCTTTGCTGAAGGGACTCCTGCTTGAGGCAAAAGCGCTTTCTGGTTTTCTTTTGGTTGTTTGCCCAAGTAAACAATTTTATCACTGGAAATAGATATTGAAGTTTTCAAATCCATGTTGTTCCCAGAAGGGGGCAGGGGAGACTTGCGAGTTCTGGAGTCTGATGAAACGTGCTTTTGTTTGCTTGTGTTACACTTCCGTGCTAGCTTTCAGACGCAGCAGGCACTGCCATCGCTTTGGCAGAGTGAGCGTGGCACAATGAGATGCCTGCTCAATGCCAGAAGCCTGCAGCAATGACTTAGGCTGCAAGCGTTTTGTGTCCTTTGGTTCTTTCCCCTTTCTCTTGGGGAGCATTAGAACAGCTTTGAGTTTTCTCCTGCCTTTCCCCCTCATTTGATACACTGAGATATTATGTATTTAAAAAACATGATAATATGGAGTTGTCATAAAGCATCTCCTTTTTTATACCAAGAGCAGTCTGGCTAGTTGGCATCTAACTGGGTAAAAATCTTATTTCCTTATTCCATCATCTAGATTTTTCTTCTTAAGTAAAGCTGAAAAGAAGCTTCTTCATGAAACTTTCTTAGGGATTTTCAGGAGGGCCTAGGTTTGCTCTTTACAGAGCTTACTTCCCGTTGCTAAATTTGCTCAGCCTGGCTGACAGTGAGAGGGAGGCTTTTTTGCCAGACGTTTTAGAAATGGGGTCATGCAACTCTCCAGCAAGTTGGTTTTACATCCTGCAAAGAGACCTGTGGTTTCTTTGACAACCTGGAATACAGACAGAGCAAACTCAGCTATGTTAGTCTGCATTTCTGTCTTTGAATTGTGGAAACAGCTACTTTCTATCTGTACAGTGCTTATTACAACATCCATGATAATTATGAGATAGCTTCTACCTCTACGTCAGCAGTAAAAGGCTAAACAAAGACTCTGCTGAATGAGGTGGCTGAATGAGTGGTGGTTGGCACAGACTTGCTTGAGGTATTCAGTGCTTTTTATGCCTAAGTCTTCAGCAATAAGGTCTCCCAGGCCCCTGTGCTTAGAGGCAGGGTTCAAAGAGGAAACAGGAATCAGAAGCAAATGAGAACTGGGTGAGGGATTACTTGAGAGAACTTGAGCCATGTGAGTCCATGGGACCTGATGGGCTGTGCCCAAAGGTGCTGAGCTGGTTGTGTCATAGTGATGCCAGTCTTGGTCATCTTTGAGAAGTCACGGAGGTGTTGGGGTGTCTCTGGTCACTTGACAAAGGCAAATGTTGCACTCACCTTCAAAATAGGCACAAAGAATAATCCAGGGACCTACAGGCTGGTCGTGGACAGTCGTGGGTCAGGTCCTTTTGGTACACCTTTCTGGGCGTGTGAAGGAATGAGACTCGGAACAGTCAGTATGGATTTACCAAAGGTAAGTTGTGTCTGACCCACCTCATTGTCTTCTGCGATAAAATAATTGGATTTGTGGATGAGGAAGAGCACTAGAGGCCATGTAGCTTAAGTTTACTGAGTGTTTTGATGCTGTCTCCCACAATATTCTTATGTGTGAGTTGGGACATTACGGTCTGGATGGGTGGAGTATGAATTCAAACACATCAGGGAATTCTGAAGAGTAAATGGAGTCAGAGGAGGATGAACTGGTGATTCATAAGGAGAGCTCTTTCCACACAGCAGGATGATAGCTTCTGAAAGTAGGCTCTTAATCAGTCTTTGTTTTCCTCCTGAACGTCATTCATTGCCACAATGTGATAAGAATGGATGGAAGACAGCATTTAAGAGGCAGACTGGTTGAAATTCATCAGTCTTGCTTATTATCAGTGTAGAAGATTAATCTGTCTTCTCTTGGGAGGGTTGGGGTGGGGATTAACACGGATGTTCTTCAAGATTACCTTGTTTGATTTTCCCTCAGTCATATGTGTGTATGTGATAGCCACTGAACTGCAGTTAAGTACAGTACATGGCAGTTTTGGAGATTTTAGTCATACCTGACTTAAACTGCCATGGAGGATGTGTGTGGAATGCTGAGAGGTTAGTTTGTAAAGAAGAAAAACAGTTGCTCAAAACATAATTTCCTTTTCAGCAGGTTACAGCCTCTTTGGGTTTGACCCACTTTATAGTATAAAAGGTGAGCTGGAGGTTTTCTGTCAGTCCAGATCTACTCTGTACTTTGATTTCTCTTCAATGTTGCTAAAATACTAGGGAGCATCTGATAATCTTTTTGGGATTACCAATCTGGAAAGAATACTGTTTCATTAGAGCTGGACAGGCTCAGGTATATCTGCTTGTGCCCACGCAACTGTAATTGCCAAATTCAGTATATGATGCTTGCTTTGGAATTTTTTTCCTTTCCTTTATTGCTGTTACTGCCTTGCTGCAGCCAGTGGTAGGCTTTGGCATTAAGAATTCAGTTTAAGCTATCTAGTGTGGTAGTGTGCTAAATTAAGGTGCCAGTTATGAGCAAAGAGGTTAATGGTCTTACATAACATTTGTCTTGAGGTTTTTTGTCACTGCAGAATTAAAAATAGCAATTAGAAGTTCTGTTTTGTCCTAGTTGTGGATTTTTCTGTGGAAATCAATTATCTGCAGCAACTGACTTTTTTTAATCAAAGCTGTTTTTTCTGTTTTAAAAGCCTCATAATTCAAAAGTTGAGAACAGATATTAAAAATCCAAGTTCACCGCAAGCTTCTTATGTTTGTCTTTCAGTTAGTGGTCTCTTGGAAAGCTGTAGATCATTCTTATTTTATCAAAATTACTTAAGGAATGTAATTTGAGCTCCTCTGCATTTACAGCTTTTGTAATAATTCTTCATGGGTTTAGCTCCTCGTGGCTTCTGTGCTTCTGTGGTTAACCCTGTAGCTTCTCTGTACAGTTACTGGTTAAAGCTCTTAACTCTTGGCTTCACTTAGCTATTGCACTGTGTAGTCTGAAACAGCCGAAAACGTGGAGTATTCTTACAAATGCATCTGAGAAGATCTTCTGTTGTGCTAGCCACACTTTTTTTTTTTCTTCTGAGACCATTTTACCATTTGTCCCAAATCAGAACTGACTGTATCCATTGGAATCAGCTTGTATATGTGTCTAATCTCATCCTAAATCTCCTTTCACGGAGATTCTGCATCCTTGCTGGCAACGTGTTCCTACCTGTTAAGGTTTCTCTTCACGTCTAGTCTTCGCAGTTTTCGTAACTGTGGAATTCATAATGCATTTTAACTTTGATTACTTTATGAAGGAAAAGTTGCATATGATCACCTGCATGGCAGCATAGATTGCATCACATCTGTGCGCTACCGAGTGGCAAGGGAGATGATTCCCAATTGCTGTTGTCTAGGGATCATTCAGGACTTGCTTCATAGACTCCATTCTGAAATGTCCAAATGGTGTCTTGTTGGAAGGTGAAAAAAACAAAACAGGGAAGAATTGTCCTCAAATTCTTGGTTCCTGGTGTCTGTGATAAACAAAGATTTATGTAATTGAATTTGCTGCAGTCTACTCCTTGGTTTTCCATTTGAGATGTCAGTGTGTTCTTGCAATGCGTTGCTGCTCCGCATTTCTTGAAAATACACCTGGGCTTAGTGCCTGCTGAGGCTCTCTTTGGTTTGGTACAGTCTGCATGAGCCGTGGAGCTGTGAACCGCATTCACTCGACTTGCCCTAATTTTTTAGCGTACGACGATCTCTGGTTTTTAGTTGTTCCTTGATGAAATGTCTGCTTCCAAGGGTAGTCGGTAGCCTGCGTGTGCAAATAAGCTGAACTGGCATTTGAGCAGGGAAGCACTAAGCAGACCTGCAGCTGGGCACGTGGCAGCCACGAAGCAGAGTCCCCACCAAACGCCACTGGCTGTGGCTTTCCCTGCTTGCATTAGAGGTTCCATTTAAAGTCCCGCTCTTTGAGCGGTGACCTTATAAATTCTTCTAATACCTCTCTGCTGGTAAAAATGAAGAGACAAGACATAGTATTAATGCGTAATATTGGTGGGCCAGTAGCTGAGCAGAGGATTCCCAAGGGTAGGATTCATAATCCTCTTAAAGGAGAGGAGAGGCAAAGAGGCTTTGGGAGGTCACCTTTTGCGGGGTGAGAAACAATCCCTGTGCGAAGCTCTGCCTCTTTGTGATCAATTTCTCTCCCTTTTTCATATTTCAACTCACAGCAGCAGAAAATAGATCTAGATGAATCCTGCAAGAGTCTTGACCTCTGTAAAACTCCTAGTGCCTCAGGTTTGCACAAGCAGAGACTACCTGCCAGAAGACAGCTGCATGTATATGGGTTGATCATCTTATGTGACAGCTTTATGAAGTCTTACTCTATACAGATACTAGTCTATTACTCATGAGACACTTACAGCATGCTTTGATCTAAATGCGGCCACGTGCTTCTGCTTAGCACTCTAGCTTCACTGCAGTTTTACCTTTGCCTTATTTTGTCGCACCTGTATTTTGCTTGCATTGGAGAGTTGTGAGAAGTTCAGGTGTCTAAATGCAGTCCTAAATGATGGCTTGGCTGAATTTTCTTAATGTTTTAAAATCCTTTAATGTGTGTATTTGATATTGAAAGAGAAGTACTTCCAATGTTAGTGACTAAGTGTCAGCACTCAAGAATTTATTAAGATAAACTTCTTGCTTTTGATTTTATGATATTCTAGTGATGTGTTGCAACAGAAAAGTTGTGGCATTTGCTCATGAACATACTGTTTTCTTTGAAAAGACCTACTTGTTTTGCAAGGTTGTCCAAATACAGTAGTGCTGGAAACCTCCTGCTTATTCAAGAGGCAGCCACAGCTTTAACTCTGAA
This sequence comes from Phoenicopterus ruber ruber, assembly GCA_009819775.1. Taxonomy (NCBI): domain Eukaryota; kingdom Metazoa; phylum Chordata; class Aves; order Phoenicopteriformes; family Phoenicopteridae; genus Phoenicopterus; species Phoenicopterus ruber. Next base: position 20,381,289 of record CM020224.1, read on the forward strand.
TTTCGGAGGAGTGAATTGTGTATGGAAGTAGCCCAGACTGTTCTTTGAGTGTGCTGTCCTCCGAGTGGCAGCAAAATGACAAGCAGAGATTGAATTTGCTGCATCTCTGAGGCAAAACTACGTCTCCCAGGAATCCCTTATTTGATCAATGCTGTGTCCAGAGTTTGGTGTTACAAGCAGCGACAAGAGCTAGCTAAAACAGATGTTGATCATGAGGAAACGGGTGTCAGGCTGAAGTCATGAAACGTACCTTACGAATAAGTGAAATCCTTCTGAGAAGACCCTATAATGTCGCTAGCATTAAGGTATCGCAGTGCACAGTGAATGGTGAAGTGGTCGGTCTCCAGCAGATGAGGGGTACATACACGCAGCTTTCGGAGCTGTGAAGGCACAAGACCCCTTTCGTGGTGAGGTAGGGGACAAATTACTAGTTCCAGCTTCGTGTCGCCTTTAGTGTTGCTGCAGCATATCTGGTGAGGCTTTCACCTTTCTGAGTACGAGAGCACACAGGGAGCTCTGGTATATTGATTGACAACTACTTGGGTAGTACCTGCACTTAAGTTGTGTGCGTTACTGCTGAAACCAGTTTGAACACGGATCCCTTCACAGTAACTGTTGCAGTGGTTTCCTGCGTAAAGCCCTTTAGGTGGATCAGCTCTTACTTCCAAAAAAGCTTGGTTGTGCAGAAGTGGTCAGCTTTCTGAAGTGACTTTCTTAGTAGTTTAACCAAGGTAAAGAGAGCCTTGGACATAACCCAGGCAGCAGTTTCTAAGCATTCTTTGTTGTTCATGAATCAATGTTGTTTGTATAATGTTGTTGTCACTGTTCCTTTTGGCTTTGCTTCCCGGTACTGCTTGCACATGCTGCTGCTGTTTGTCATGCCCTAGTTAATCACAACAGGCTGTTTCTCGCTCTCACCTATGTATTTTTACTAGCTCTTTTTCTCTGAAAATAATGCTGCTAACAAATTAAAGATTTATTTTTGAAGTAGAGCGTTTTAAGTATTAATGGTGTGTTGTGGAAAATTAAAACATGAAGAATTAGATCTGCTGATTTTTTTATGTACAATTTAAATCTTTTGCACAACCGTGTTTTTGTATAAATGTTACATAGTCCTGTTGTGATATTTTGTCTATGTTGAGTAAGAGTGCAGCTTTGGGGTCACTTGAACTTGAGCTTTAGCCTTTCCTTTCCTTGCCTTTAGTCACAGGTTCCCATCTTCTCCCTTCTCTTGATGCTAGGGGGATTGTTGAACCGCATGGTCAGATCTGTTAGGGACCTATCTGGCTGAAAACTAAAGGCTTTTTGTTTCGTTTTGTAAGTTGCTGGTTTAGTTTCCTACCAGATCAGGTACCGAGTCTAGCTGTCTGCAAGAGCGCTGATGCTGGTGTAAAGAAGACATCAGGAGAGAGGTGAAACAGTTGAATGATCTTTCTGCTGGGAGCAGCAACTCATGTCTCTTTAAAGTCAGGGTAAGACTGTTCTCTGAGCACAGGATTGCACGACAGTTGAAGCTGAATGAAATTGGCACTGCTACTTTTCTGCCTGCCCTTGCCCTGCTGGATGATTCTCCCCTTTTTCTTTCGTTGAGCACTGGCACTAAACCACTTCAGGAAGCCACATTGGCAAAAACAACTTTTTTTCCGGGTTAACTTTTTTGCCAGGCTAGTTTCTGAGCAGGATCAGGTGAATGCCAGTGCTGACTCGGGAGAGAGGATGGGTTTGACGAGTGCTGACTTAGATTTATTTAAGCTGTCATGGAACTATACCCTGAGATGCATGTTAACAGTGAAGGGTAAGATTTGCCCAATACAGATTTTGCTGGTTTTCTGTGTTCTTGTGGATTGATTTGACAACATCTACAAAACAAGGCTGCTGAACAGCTTAGAGACTGTGATTCTTGCCTTCTAGAGCAGACACAACAGAAACTGTAGAAATCTCGTTTCCTGAGGGTGTTTCATTAACATGCCTCCTACCCTGTTCCAGAAGTCAAATCTTAACGGTTATTCAATCTTTTGCGCCTTGTTTTCAATGAGGCGGCCTTACATAATGGTGTGTGTCTGATGTGGATACCTGTCACCAGCTGAAAGCAGAGAGCTGAGAACCAGGTCCTTTCGAGTAGGTTGCCAGGCAGCCGTCAAATAGGAAGTATTTTCAGTTGGTTTTGTTTCACACTGCATTCGAGCTGGTAATTTGGGAAAAGAACCTTCAGTCTGTTTCTGTCATGGTCATTTCTGAAGCGTGCTAGCCTTTCATCATTGCTTAGTGCTTATTTTGGTTTTCCATCTTTCTTTTTGCATTTCCATGTTAAAATTCAACAGCAATTGAAGAGTTGCCACCACTGCAGGATAGACTCCCCGTTCCTTGAATGTCAGTCTTCAAATCGATGGGAATCTGTAGGCCTGAGTTTTTGGAATGGAAGATCACCAAGATAGTTAATGGTTATGCAATTTCTAGGAGAGTTTTGTTCCAGAACTTGGCCCAAAGCTGTTCATTCGCATCAGTGACTTTGTTAGTCATGTTTTTATATTTATTTCAGCATGCAGACTGCAAAAATGACATACAATTTAGGACAAGCAACAGCTCAAGGGAGCTCAGTAGCCATGCCTTACTTGTAGGATACTCATCAGTGTGACCTCATTTTGTCTCGTTAAAGAGACCCTCCACATGGGTGTGAGCTGCAGCAATAAAGTGCCCTATGTGTTCAGTTTAGTAAGTAATCCTGTTCTACAGCAGCCGTGAAATAAGAGGTGAGCTGGGAACGCAAACGTTGGCTGTAGGCACAAGGATAACCATCAGCAATTCAGGCACCTTGTACTGATACAACTGTTTGTACAGCTGCACAATAGATTGGAAATCTGACCTGGGTTGAAAAGTAATCCTTAAAAAAAACAAAACAAAGTGCTGGTTTATTTTTAACTGCGATCAGTTCCCTAATTTGATTCATGGTGAGGCTGCAAACGGTTGTACCAGCACAGCAGAGTTGAGTGGGAGGGTGCTGCTCATGCTGGTGCAGCTGTCAAAGGATTGCCTGTGTAACCATGGTCTGAAGAAATAACTGAAGGAGGAATTAGAAGCTGATTTGGTTCGATCAGTGCCAGAAGAAATCTGAACATAATACTGGGTATTTTTTTTTTAAAGCCAGGCATTTGGATGGAGTTGGTTTCATTGTGGAGGATCACTTTAAAGAGCAACCAAGACAAGCAGTTGTCTGCTCCCCAGAAATCTGTTTTACCAAACTAGAGAGAATGTGGTAGATGAATGAAGTATCAACATGCCCTTTTTCCTTGTGCAGACCAAGCTTTTGATGTACGTTTTTTGGCTCTGTCATTTCCCTATGAGAGAGCTGGAGGCCTAGCTGTTCACCCAGGTTTTCTTTAATTCAATGTTTTTACACATTCTGAAAACAGGAAAAATCTTACAAAGTGCAAATAGATGAAACTTTTTTGCTTGACTTTTAATTTCAAATAGATTTTATATTTTGCTTTTCTGGGTAAGTCTTGGTTTTTCTTTTTTTGTTTTTCCCTTATCTTCTGAAGGTTCCGTATAAGATGGTGGAGGGCAAAGAGCCAGAAAACACCACTTCTTTCTCTTCTTTGGCAGCCCACACGTGGTCTGAAAGTGGAGTATATGTGTGCCCTTGCTCTTGAGTTGCAGCAGTTGACTGTTTTTCCTGTTGCAGAATCCTCACTTTGGCCTCTGTGCTTTGGTTTCTGTGCGTGGCAGGTGTAAGATGCAGCACATAGACTGTTTCCTTCAGTTCCTGTCAGCCACCCTCTCACGCCTGAAAACTGATTTTATTGCTGCACGAGTACTTTCCTTTTCTGGGATTTTGGTGCTTTTGCTGGAGGTTTCCTCTTGTTCTTACTCAAGCTGGGAGGACCTTGTCCCGTCTTCCCACCGGCCTTCCAGATGTCTGTACTGGCTGGGAGCCTGAGGGACACAAGCCTAAGATGCACAACCACTTCTACTTGTCGAGTCTGCGTGGAGGTGTGAGTGGGAGCTCAAGCTCCGGAGGTGCTTGCACAAGTGTGTGACGACAGCATCTTTCCAGCTCGGGGGCCAGCAGTTACTCTGTAGGTGATTAAGCCAAACTTCCTTGGCTCTGGCCTTGATGCCTCCAAGGACTTCTGGAGCATTTTTAACCGGGAGACGGTGAGGTAAGAACTTACTTAGGAGATGCTAGTTGTTTTCTTCGCCCCTGTTGTGGCACAAACCTGAGACTTTGTCACTTGCCTGGTTGCTGTGGGTTCTTGTCTGTTTGGGGCTGCGCCGCTGGCACTGAGCAGTCCTCCCCAGTGCCGTCCGTCTGGCTAAGCACTGTGCATGTTACCACAAAATTGCACCTTCCTTTTCTCTGCCAGCAGTGGCTTTCTGTGCGGTGTGTTTGTCCTCTGGTTCAGCACAAGCACCACCAGCACTGACTCATTCTCTTAGTGTCAGCAGATTAGTGTGGTGCATTTACCTGCTCATCTGTCCCACCTCCTGATGCTGTTGAGGTTGTAGAATTTGGTACCCACAGCTGACATGAAAGTGCGTTGTTTGTGAACGTGCTCCTCCTCATGCTGAACTCGGCATAGTCGTTCCATCATCTTCCTACTGGGGAGGCATTTGGGTGGAGTTACCTGGATGACTGTGCAGTCCTTCAGGACTTCCTTAGGGATGTGGCTGGTTTATTTAAGCCTTGCTCCTGGGGAGGAGGCCAAGGTCTGTGGATGAAGAGCAGGTACACTTTATTACCAGCATTAATGAAAACTTTAAACATAGGATTTTTGAGGCAGGAGATGAAATTGTTCCCTCTGCTTATTCAGTCTAGAAGTTGAGTTACAAATTCTTTCCAAGTTAGTCTTTGAGCCAAACCTCTTCAATGGGATTGATGTGAATTTATTTCCTTTTTTCCCCCTCTATGAATGCAAGTACTATGGTTTTCTGGTGATGAGTTTTCTGCTATGAGCCCCTTCACTAGTGTGAATTCAAGAAATGTCCTGTCTTGGTGGGTTAGGTTGATTCCTTATGGCTTGTGACTGTTGAAAGTAAGTTCCTTTCTAACTGTCTCTGACTGTTGGATCTGAGAGCTGTGCTGAACGGCAGTGTTTGCATTGGAATAGTTTAAAAATAACCTGTATCCAGCAGAGATTTTTTTCCTCTTTGTAAATGAGATGAAGAGAAGCCAGAAATTAGCACACAGAAGGCTGAGCGGTGAGGCCTCACAAGCATTGATCTTCCCTAAGCTCTTCTCTAGAAAGTGCGTGTCATATTCTCATCTCGCCTATAAAATGCAGAGCAGATATTGGATGGCCCTGCTCTCCTAGGCACAAGCTTGGAAGAAAATCTTCTGGGCTGGTACTGATAAAGCAACCTTTTGTTAATGTACGTATTCGATCAGGTCCTGCTGCTATGGAAACTCTTGGGCTTGGACTGAAGCCAGCGCTTCTGAACAGAGGAGGAAGGTGCTCTTTTACTACTGAGGTAGGGTATATTTGTGGTGAGGTGCAGCGCTCATCCTTCCTGCCTACTGGAGAGGAAGGAGTGGTGATGACCTGACCAGGCTGGACCTTCCTCCAGCTTCCCCTTTGCAGTGACAAGGACTGGCAGGTCCCCAGGCAGCCTGTGCCCTCCTGCCAACGCGCTGCCTTTCTCCAGCGAAGAAAGGGAAGCCTGGAGAAAAGAGCAGCAAGGGAATTAAATCCGCTGGTGAGGCCGCACCTCGAGTACTGTGTTCAGTTTTGGGCCCCTCACAACAAGAAAGACATTGAGGTGCTGGAGCGTGTCCAGAGACGGGCAACGAGGCTGGTGAAGGGTCTGGAACACAAGTCCTATGAGGAGCGGCTGAGGGAACTGGGGATGTTTAGTCTGGAGAAAAGGAGGCTGAGGGGAGACCTTCTCGCTCTCTACAACTCCCTGAAAGGAGGTTGGAGCGAGGTGGGGGTCGGACTCTTCTCCCTAGTAACAGACGACAGGACAAGAGGAAATGGCCTCAAGTTGCGCCAGGGGACGTTTAGATTGGACATTCGTAAAAATTTCTTTACCGAAAGGGTTGTCAGGCATTGGAACAGGCTGCCCAGGGAGGTGGTGGAGTCCCCATCTCTGGGGGTATTCAAAAGGTGTTTAGATGAGGCCCTAAGGGATATGATTTAGTGGGTGACTTGGTAGTGATAGGTTAATGGTTGGACCCGATGATCTCGGAGGTCTCTTCCAACCAGAACAATTCTATGATTCTATGATTCCCTGTTATGTGCAGTCTTCTCCTGCTCCCCAGCCTGATGTTATTGCAGTAGTGCCAGCTTTTCCAGCATCAGGCCGAATAGGAATACAAGCTGGAAGAGGCCGTTTGAGCCCTGGCTTTGGTTACCCTCACTTGCAGACTTGCATGGCAGATGTTCACAAAGCGTTGCAGAGCACCTGCTCCTATATGTTGCCAAATGTGACAGACGTTCACTATGCACTGTTGTGTGCTAAGGCTAGGCATTAAGAAAGAAAAGTTACCACTGTAGCGTGCCTGTGTGAGAAAACGGGCATTGTCTGTGCCCTGGGTCTAGATCCCTAGCAAGGAATTCAAGTACCTCGTCCCTCCTTGAAAGCACGCTATGCTTTATGCGTAGGTGACAGCCAAAGCACCTGTGCAATTCCTGCTAATCTGGCCTCTAAGAAAAAAAGCCTCCTTTAACCCTAGATCTAGGTAGTGGTTTTAACGAGTGGTTTAGGCATTCCAGCCATAGTTAAGAGTGCATAGCTCAGCCTCTCTTTCTTCAGAAAGAGCTGAAAAGGCTTGGCTTCCGCTCCTTTCTTAGGAAGAGAAGAGGAGAAAATTCTTGGTCTCGCAGGCTACTGGCAGAAGTGCTGAAGCTTTGTGATTAGCATGATACACATATGGCACCAATAGTCTTCCTTCAGATCTCTAGGAGGCAGAAATGCAGGGTATGCCTAAGGACTCTTTTATTACAAGCTTAATTTTGTGGTCTTTTCTTCAATCAAGCTCTATCTTAGATTAGGCTCTTTCCTTGTGCGCACTTCAGCAGTTGGTGCGTTGTGCCCTGTTGTTGAGGCAGGAAAAGTACTGGTGAAGGAAGCGTGCTTTTGTTTGGCTCATGGCACAGTGTGGAGCACACCTATTAGTGGCTATTGTCCTCTCCGTGGCCGTGTTTGTTGCAGTTCCTCCACCACCCTCATTGTTGGCATTCTCTTCCTCGGCTGTCATTCTTCAGCAGCTTTCCCCAAAACTTCTGTTTCACTTTTGATGCATGCATAAGGATCCTACTCCACTATCTGACCTCGATCTGAAGATCCACACTTGCCTTGGTGAGGGCAGTGTGTCCAAAAAGGGCTGTATTTGGTAATAGTTCAAGCGTTGGACAAGATGCAGGGGGAGGCTCAGGATTCAAAGCTACGTGCTGAGGCAGACCAGGAAGGTTTGTAACTTCCTGGATACCAGGCTGGCCAAATGTTTCTGGTTACGTCCTAAATGTTGCCGCAGGTTCTTGCAGAGTGTTGTATTCTTTGCCTAGGTCCCAGGGGTCATCTCCATTTTCTGCTGACTAGACGGGCACGTCTCAGGCCTGTGGGTCAGCTTTTGTGCTGGGAAGCTGATCTCATAGCACAGTGGGAGATGTTTTTTTTTTTCTTAGACTGGATTTTCTTCTGTAGAAGTTGGGTCACCCAGTCCAGTGTGACTAGAAAACACCGTGCTTTTCAGCACGGATGCTAGCTGCTTCTGCTCTTTGCCAGCAAGGCTAGCTCGCAAGAAACAGTCACCAGGCTCCCGTTGGCCCAATGCTGTCGTCCTCTTGCCTGGTGTACTGGTGTTTTGTATTCTTGTGCTTTGCTCCTGACTGCTTTGGGGTTGTTAAGGGCAAGTCCAACTGTTGTCAGCATGACCTTGAGGTCAGTATTTATCCCTTGCCTGTGGCCTGGCTCCAGAATCGTCAGTGGCCATCTGCCTTCATCTTCAGCACTGCAGGTCCTAAGGGCTGGCCACAGTCCTGTGAGCCACAGCAAGGCGATGCTGGAAAGACGGATGTGCAAGCTACTTAAAGGAAGGCGTGAGTCGACAGTGCTTAATGCAGTCAGCTTTCTCACTGTGTAATCCATCACAATTTTAAATGTTTGTTCTCCTTTTTATTTTGCAAAATAGCTTTACTAGTGAGTCATGAAGCATAGCCAGTTTTCCTGTACAAGACGACTTAAAAAGAGTGGGAACATCAGCATCGTGGTGCGGTCAGCAGAAGTTCTCACACCCATTGCAGTGCAGCTCTCTGCCCCCACCTCTCAAGCGTGTGGTGACCTCTGAGGCTAGTTTCCCTGTCACCTTAAGTGACACCATCAAAGAGGACATCTCCGCTCTTCCCGCTCCCTTGTTCCTGTGCTGGCATCCTCGGGTGGCAGTGCTCTGGCGCTGTGAACTGGCAGGAGCAGGCATCTCCGTGGTTCTGGTGGTGGTCTGGTAAGGCCGTCGGTAGCCTTCGGCCAGGGCTCAGTAGTGTTTAAGAGTACTCTGGCTGGATCTTCAAGAGCACAGCACCGTGTGTTTCTGTGGAGGGGCATGTGCTCTGCTGGAGGATAATGTTGGTATTGGGGGCAGGCTTAACCTGCTTAATGGTTAGGAAGCGCAGAGTTACCTTGTGTGTCGTCCTGGCTTTTGTTTGGAAATATTTTGTGCGTTACTGCAAGGAAATACAGCTTATTGCTCCTCTTTATGCCCGTCCTCCTAAAAAGTGTTTGAACAGTGAGGTATGCAGTTCAAATTTGGAGCAGATACACTGACAGACAGGCACCTAGACTTAAATATTGTAAAGCAAATTCTCCTCCAGTAAAACACCCTTGTACTGGGGAGGATAATGGAATATGGGGTGTGCTGTGTCCTCCTGTATCACCGATAACTCTGCTCCTGAACCTCACCTCTCGCAAGGCTGGCTCGATGGGCGATCTGTCTTGCTAGCTATAGAGCAGTCCGTTGGAAGGGGGGATGCCGAACTAGCCCGAGTGCTTTACTGCTGTTTGAGCTGTAGTGGCGGTGTTGAACGATACCCAAGGATCTGCTTGGATGAACTGGTCTCCCTCAAGCTGTTGTGTGGATTGTGCACTGCATTTTACAGAATAATTGGAAGGACTCTGAATTTTATAAGCCAGCTAAAATAGTTGAACCCATGCCTTTGTTTAACAGAGGAAGGATGAGTAATATTTAGGCCTTCAAATAGTCTTCTGCTTTATACTTGTTTGAAACTGCTGGGGTTCTTCTGGCTTTATTTGTGGATAGTGTCCATGTTTAGTAATAACCCTTTCCTTTGAGTTAGTCTGATGAAAAACACTAAGCTGTACCTGAGCTGTAAAGTATCTGTTTTTCAAGCTCTGTAGATAGCTTCCTCTTTAAAAATGTTGTCCCTGAAATGCTACTTGCCACGAAGTATTCTTTCTCACTTCACTTGCACATGGGAAAACATTGGCTGTATTGCTGTTTCCTTTAGAAGAGTGCGTGGATGAATGTGTGGAGCAGTCGCAACTGGGTTTAGACTCTCTCCACGCCTGGTGCCCAGCTCCTTCTCTCACGTCAAGGCCACAGAACATTTTCTTTGTGGCTGTCGCTCCCTCGCAGGTGTGACTGCACATCTGAAACTTGTCATGTTGGGTTTTCTTGGGGGCAGTGAGGTACTTGGCAGTGAGCCTGGGGCACTTCTTGGTGGCTGCAGCCTGTTCTCGTTGCTGCTTTCCCGGGAGCCCTTGGACCGCTGCAGTCATCTCACGGGTATCTCTAGGCTGTGCGGTGGAGAAGGCTTGAGGGACTCTGCAGAGTGGGGTGTCTGCTGTCCTCAGAATAATTCAGGTGGCATATTCTTTGTTGTTGCTCACTTTAGGAAAGAAGGCTGCTGAAAATAAGTCAAGAGTTCAAATCTCTTGCTCTGATGGCCAAAATCTGCCTGTAGCCCGTAGGTGAGGCACTCCTGACTGCGAGAACAGTCTGCATGGGCCTTGGGGGTCCATGTGTCTGCCTGGGTGTTTGTGATCGCCATCTGAAGTTAATGAAGGTGTCTGAAGCTAATGAGTCTGCTTAGATTATCCCCCTTCTCTGGAGTATGGATAGTAGTACTTCTTTCTGCCACTGGCAAAACTGAGACCCTGAGACGTTTTGTGGTTGGCTTTCAGTGAAAACTGGGACTACTACCAGACCTGAGAACCCCATGCGTGTCTCCTGAGTATGGCAACTGCTCTTCTCACACAGATGAATCTCTTATTTCTCTTGTCCTGTGAAGTTTAAACTACAGGAAGGTGTGAAGTAAACTTGTCCTCTCTATTGTTTGGAATAACTGAAAACTCTGATTTAGTCATTGGCAAAATAAAAGAAACCAAATCCAAGACAAAGCTGCGTCAGCAAGGGGAGATTTAAGTCTGTAAAGCATTTGTCTGAAATCTGTGAAGTGCTGTTCTGTTGCAGATGCTGGCACCTTGCTGCTTCTCAGATATTAACTACCATTAAACCAAACTAAAACATATATGACGTAAGCAAGCCTCTGCTGCTGCAACTTCTCGGTGATAAAGAAGAATGAGGAGAGAAATCCACATAATGTTTTTGTCTTTGTGGTACGACTTACGTTCTGAGTGAGTTTAGGAGTCAGACTTGGAAGGATACCTTAAAGATACTTTGATATGAGTTGCTACAGAGAGGGACCATCGTGTGGTGTGTTTTTTCTCCTATTCCCTGCCTCCCACCTTAAAAGCCAGCTAAATGTTCACATTGTTCCCCTTACACTGACTGTAGTTGTGTGGTCATGTAACCACAAAAGGAAATGTTTTCCATTGGATCGGTGGGATGATTCAACTCAAATGTACGTACACTCATACTATCCCAAAATCCACTGTGAGGGAGCAAGCAGGAATGTGCGGACAGGGAGAGAAGCGTTTCCTGTTGCAGGGAGCTTTTGGGTTAGATTGGGTTAAACACATTCTGAAGTATCGCCCTTCCTTTCTCTTGAGCCGCATCTGTTACAGGATTGAACTGGAGAGAAGGGAGAAGAGCCCATCTTCATCCAGAACTTCCCCCAGCCTGGCAGTGTTGTGTAGCTGCGGAGACATCCCGTGGCCAGATGAGGAACAGCCTGAACCATGTTCCTTGTTCAGGCCTCCAAGATCCCTCAGTTCTTAAATTATTGCCCTCGGCTATGGCTGTGCTAAGAAACTGGAAATTTGATGAATTCGGAAACTGCAGTCACCATATGGTTCTTGTACCAAAGACTCTGGATAACTCATCGTTGTGAGGAAATCCTGGGGTGTTTTCCCCAGCAGCCTCGGGAGCAGCTGTGATCTGAGCTGGGAAGGGCAAATCATCTGGAGAGAATTTGGATGGATTTACTTTCCATCATCCTGTGGCTGTGACGGGTGAAAACATTAAAAGAGCATCTGTCTTTTCCAAAGCACTTCTAATCTTATCTGGATTTAGCAATCTCTCTTGCCTGCCTCTGGAGATCAGGGGCCTGTTGTGCATGTAGGTGCTGTGAAAGCATCAGGAAATAGTGGTTGTCCTGAACGGCTTAGAGTAACACAGGAGAGAATCCGAGTGGAATCTGATCAGTTACAGCATATGCACAGCAACAGAATGACTGTCTTATTCTGAGAGTTTTTCACGTTATAGCCTGGAGAAGCGAGTCAGTAAAGGAGGAAACAATGTTAGGGTAGGAGGGGAACAGGAATTATTTAGTCGTTTAGATGTTGAAAATGCAGAGGCACAACGAGTGGGATTCAGATTCTTGAAATACTACTCCTACCTGTGTTAGTTCTGTCAGTGTTACTGATAGGCAGGTGTGGGCTTGGCTATAATTGTGCTATAGCTCGTGGTTTGTGCTCCGTTATCACGTTGCCTTACTGATAAGGCAGTCCTGAAGGGCAGAGGAGTCCAGGAAGGCTGGACATCCTTCAAGAAGGAAATGTTAAAGGTGCAGGAGCAGGCCGTCCCCATGTGCCAAAAGATGAGCCCAGCCTGTCTGAACAGAGAGCTTTGGCTGGAACTCGGGGGAAAAAAAGGAGAGTTTATTACCTTTGGAGGAAGGGGCAGGCCGCTCAGGAGGACTGCGAGGATGTCGTGAGGTCACGCAGGGAGAAAATTAGAAGGGCCAAAGCCTAACTAGAATGTAATCTGGCTACGGTAATAAAAGACAATAAAAAATGTTTCTATAAAGACATTAGCAACAAAAGGAGGGCGAAGGAGAATCTCCCTCCTTTATTGGATGCGGGGGGAAACACAGTGACAAAGGATGAGGAAAAGGCTGAGGTGCTTAATGCCTTCTTTGCCTCAGTCTTTAACTGTAAGGGAAGTTGTTCTCTGGGCACCCAGCCCCCTGAGCAGGGAGACAGGGACGGGGAGCAGAATGAAGCCCCCGTAATCCCAGGGGAAATGGTCAGTGACCTGCTACACCACTGAGACACACACAGGTCTATGGGGCCGGATGGGATCCACCTGAGGGCACTGAGGGAGCTGGCGGAACGGCTCACCAAGCCACGCTCCATCATGTATCAGCAGTCCTGGCTCACCGGGGAGGTCCCAGTCGACTGGAGGTTGGCAAATGTGATGCTCGTGTACAAGAAGGGCCAGAAGGAGGATCCGGGGCCTGTCAGCCTGACCTCAGTGCCCAGGAAGGTTATGGAGCAGATCATCTTGAGTGCCATCACGCGACACGTACGGGACAACCAGGTGATCAGGCCCAGTCAGCACGGGTTTATGAAAGGCAGGTCCTGTTTGACCAACCTGATCTCCTTCTATGACATGGTGACCCGCTTAGTGGATGAAGGAAAGGCCGTGGATGTTGTTTACTTGGACTTTGGCAAAGCCTTTGACACCGTTTTCCACAGCATCCTCCTGGAGGAACTGGCTGCTTGTGGCTTGGATGGGCGTACTCTGCGCTGGGTAGGAAACTGGCTGGATGGCCGGGCCCCAAGAGTTGTGGTGAATGGAGTTAAATCCAGTTGGCGGCCGGTCCCAAGTGGTGTTCCCCAGGGCTCAGTATTGGGGCCAGTTCTCTTTAACATCTTTATCAATGATCTGGACAAGGGGATCGAGTGCACCCTCTGTAAGTTTGCAGATGACACCAAGTTGGGTGGGAGTGTTGATCTGCTTGAGGGCAGGCAGGCGCTACAGCGGGACCTGGACAGGCTGGATCGATGGGCCAAGGCCAATGGTGTGAGATTCAACAAGGCCAAGTGCCGGGTCCTGCCCTTGGGTCACACCAACCCCAGGCAACACTACAGGCTTGGGGGGGAGCGGCTGGAAAGTGCCCGGCGGAAAAGGGCCCGGGGGGGTTGGTTGACAGCCGGCTGAAGATGAGCCAGCAGTGTGCCCAGGTGGCCAAGAAGGCCAACGGCATCCTGGCCTGTATCAGCACTAGTGTGGCCAGCAGGAGTAGAAAAGTGATCGTCCCCCTGTACTCGGCCCTGGTGAGGCCGCACCTCGAGTGCTGGGTTCAGTTTTGGGCCCCTCATTCCAAGAAAGACATTGAGGTGCTGGAGCGTGTCCAGAGAAGGGCAACGGAGCTGGGGAAGGGTCTGGAGCACAAGTGCTGTGAGGAGCGGCTGAGGGAACTGGGGATGTTTAGTCTGGAGAAAAGGAGGCTGAGGGGAGACCTTCTCGCTCTCTACAACTCCCTGAAAGGAGGTTGGAGCGAGGTGGGGGTCGGACTCTTCTCCCTAGTAACAGACGACAGGACAAGAGGAAATGGCCTCAAGTTGCACCAGGGGAGGTTTAGATTGGATATTAGGAAATGTTTCTTCACTGAAAGGGTTGTCAGGCCCTGGAACAGGCTGCCCAGGGCAGTGGTTGAGGCACCATCCCTGGAGGTATTTAAAAGATGTGTAGATGTGGCGCTTGGGGACATGGTTTAGTGGTGGACTTGGTGTTAGGTTAACAGTTGGACTTGATGATCTTAAAGATCTTTTCCAACCTAAACAATTCTATGATTCCATGGTAAAATGAACTAAAGGAAGGAAATAGTATTTTCTAAAGATGAGAGGCTCAAAATATTCATATCTCCTCCTTTCCCTGTCTTCTGTCAACCCTACTGGAGAAGCTCTAGATGAGACTGCCTCCTAATCAGTGTGTCTTTACCTGTAAGATTAAAAGAGGTGGTGAGGAGTGTGCTGGAACAAGTGGGATGTAAACAGAGAACAGAAGAGGAGCAGTTATGGATATAAATAAATACCAAAACGTTTTCTGAGGAAATAAGCAGTGAATGCAAGCGGTCCTCCCTTCACAGGAATCTCCTTTCCTTTTTCAGATCATTGTAAGGAAGCAAATTGCCAGGATTTGCCCCCTGTGGCTGCCCGACCGCTGCTGAGCTACCCCTCCCAGCCCATGTGGCTCTCCCCATGCTCCAAGAGTGCAACTGGTGCCCAACGCAATGTGTGTTTGTCAAACCATGGAAGTGGGCAAGTATGGCAAGAATGCCACTCGATCCGGAGACCGGGGGGTCCTGCTGGAGCCTTTCATTCACCAGGTGGGCGGCCACAGCAGCATGATGCGCTACGACGACCATACTGTCTGCAAGCCCCTCATTACCAGAGAACAGCGCTTCTATGAATCTCTGCCCCCGGAAATGAAGGAGTTCACACCTGAGTACAAAGGTGAGGCCTGTTGTCATTCCAGAATGCAGTTACGTGCTTCAAGAACCAGCCCTCTTCATTTTCCTGCGGCTACTGCTGTCTTGCTGTCTTTTGGTGTCATTTTATTTGTTGTTTTTAATTCTTTCTCTTTTGCAGGCTAGCAATTTGATAGCAGCACTTGGAAAGGAGAAAGTCTTTTTTTTGTAGGCATGCAGGGTTTAACGTGCTCCCCTTTCTAAACAGAGAATATGCAGTGTGACAGTTGTAGTCTGAAGCTGAAGGTTATGGATGTGTAACTGAAGTAATTTTACTAGCAAGTTATTGTCAATTACAGCCTTGACCTTGAGCAAATTAAGTTAGATCATCTACTGAGCACTTGCACATTCCAGTCCTGTAATTTATTGCTTCCTCATCCCATCTCTTTTATGGACCCATATCAGAAAGCTGCTGAAGCAGGAAGCAGTGCTTTCCCAGCGCTGAGGTGAAGCCTTGTCCCCAGCCGCTTTGAAGGAATGGAATTTTCCAGCGTCCGTATTGTTGTAGGAGGTTGGCAGCTCGTCTGTATCTTTCAGAAGCTCGATGTGCTTTCGGCCATGTGTGTTTTTATTCAGGATGGTGACACTGGCAGGTAGCCTTCTGGGGAACTCCGTGTTCCTGTTGCCTCTGCTTCTCTGTCACCACGTGCATTGGGAGGACAGTGCTTCACAGACAGCTGGGACCACCATCTGTTCAGGGTCTTGCCATTTGATCTGGCTTCAGCCTGAAGGTCTCAAAGCAGCGTCCGCTTACCTACCTGTGTCTGTATGCAGACCATGAATGAAGGATGCAGTCTCCAACAGACAGGTCCTCTTGTGCCCTCAAGCCACTCCGGGGCCGTACGGTGCTCTGGCGACCCATCGGAAATCCCGGTTGAAGCCAGTGTAGTTACTAGAGTTGATAGGATGTCAGGCTTTCCTCGGTAGATGTGTCTAAAACTGTTGAAGCTGATAGTCCAGATGGAGACCTGTTGTCTTGAAGTCAGATACTTCCTGGTAGCCTAAAGGCATAGGACGTGCACCTCCACTGCAGTGTGGGATTTCATCCGAGAGTCCTGTGCAGTGTCCTGACACTCCCAGAAATTGTTCTTACTGTTCTGGGGGAGGGGAACGTTGGGGGTGATATCTCCCGTCTGAGCACTCGGATGTTCCTGTAAGATTGCCCTTTCACAGAGGTGTCTTGAGGAGCATGTCCGGGCAGCCAGAGCGCTTGGAGTGGCATTTATGTAGTGACGTGCTGGAGTCCTGAATGGCTCTGAAGTTGTGCGGAGCCGCCTGCTCCTTGTTAGCATTGTCATGTGCAGATAAGGAAAAAGGAAGGACAGTACCGTGATGGCCTGCCTCAACTGAGCAGTGCCAGGTCTCCTCACATTTGTGACGAGTCATTTGATTCGGCGCATCTAGCATCTGATACTCCTGGCAGCTGTTCAATACTAGTGACGAGCCAATGAAAGATTTTTGTCATTGCAAGTTAGGAGATGGACTGATAGCCTTATTTTCAGGGCTGGGGGAGTCCCAGAGATGAAAATGTCAACCCTAACCAGAAGTGTCAGCTGTCCTGCTCTGTGACTGGCCAGCTAGATATATTCAGAGTCTGTGCTGTGAAAGGTCTCCACCTTCCCTTGGACTGTGGTGCCTTCCAGGAGCCTTCAGAAGGTAAAACTGGAGAGGGCACAAATGGTCCTGCTTGCCTGCACCTGGCTGAGGTAGTTTTACTTCCAGGGCCTCCTGTTTTTATCACTAGGGACCTTGCGGATCCCTTTTCTGCGAGGCTGGCTGATTTGTGGTAAGAGTGGCAGGTGTCACCTCAGCCTCAGAGCTCTGTACTTCATAGCTCAGATGCTGGCGAGCTCCTTTAGCAGAGAAAGCGCACTCCTTGGCCGGTGATGTTCTTGTCAACAGCAGGAACGCTTCTGCAGGACATAGATACTTACCCAAATGAACTAGATATGTATTTTGTATGCTTTGCCCCATTCAGCATCTTGGTAGACTGTGCTTGACTTTCTCCAGTTTGATGACATTTGCTGCAAGACTGAATGGAAGGAAATAACGGCACCCTTCACCCTACCAGCTGCGCTTTTATCCTTAATTTCCTGTGGGTGGCAGAGCTTCCCCTGCTGCTGCCAACTGTTCGCGCAGGTAGCGACACAGAGCACTGTTTGGGGGATTTCTCCTTTGTGCTCTGCTAACAACATTTGGGTTCTTGTAGTCTTAAACTTCCTTCCATTGCTCTGGATTTGCTTTGCTGCTCTGTGAGCCACATTTTCCTCTCTCCTGTTGAACATTTGGGTGCTAGCGGTTGTGTATTCCCTCCCCGGGAAGCAGAACTGACATGGCACTTCTTTCTGGCAGGTGTGGTATCTGTCTGTTTTGAGGGAGACAGCGACGGCTACATTAACCTGGTGGCCTATCCCTACGTGGAGAACGAGGCTCTGGAGCAGGATGATATGCCAGAGAGGGACCAGCCACGACGCAAGCACTCGCGTCGGAGCCTTCACAGATCAAGCAGCGGCACTGAGCACAAGGAGGAAAAACCTGGCCTGGCCAGTGACAGCACTGAAAGGTAAAACTGCGAGGGCCCGATGACAACATGATGGGGGGCAAATCTCTCTTCCCCTTTCAGCTCTGGTGCTCCTTTTGTGGAGAGCATTTTGCACTTCCATACAGTCGGCAGGCTGTCTTGCATTTTCTAGCCCAGCACGCTGTGGCTCTGCAAACTGCGTCAGGAGTTCTGCTGGGCTCAGGATGAACTCACCCACATGAAGTGCTTCTGACACAGGATAACCCTTGGCACTTCATTGGATGTGGAACCAAAGCATGGGGACCAGATTCAAACACTCTTTGGTCCACCTGGTTATTAACCCAGAGGTTTCTTCCAAGGGCACTTCGAATGTGGGTCTCTGCCTTCTCACACCAGCGGGAGCTCCCTGAGGAACAAATGGTCCTGCTTACTCTATCAATTACAGTAGCAGAGATGTTAGACCAGATCCTTGAGCGTGGCCCCGCAGCCCAGGGTGTTAGTGAGGATTTGCTGTTAAGAAGGTTTGTGTTGTGTGAGGTGTGGAGCAGGAGAAGGAACAGGAGAGAGTCGTGTGCGAGGGGAGGGTATGACAGTTGTAAGTATCTGAAGTATCATGGATTCTAACAGGCAAGTGTGTTCTGTCTTTATACCAGCAGCATCCAGGAAACGAAGAGTCCCAGGGTGGACTTGCACATCCATTCAGATGTTCCGTTTCAGATGTTGGATGGGAACAGCGGTCTGAGCTCTGAGAAGATCAGCTATAACCCCTGGAGCCTGCGCTGTCACAAGCAGCAGCTGAGCCGCATGCGGTCAGAGTCCAAGGACCGAAAACTCTACAGTATCCTTTGGGAAGCAGAACTGAGTGTGTCAGGTGGCGGCTGCTGCTGTGGCCCACGCGCTTGTGCCTGAGGCAGCTGATTTCCCTTGGCTTTGCCATCGTTCACCCAAGCAAAGCTCTATTACGTGCTTCTCTTTACTATTCCTTCCTGCTTCCCATTCAGGGACACTGATGTCTGACACTGATGCTCGGAGAAGCCGTGTTTCTGGCTAGATTCCATGTTTTGTCTTTTCTGGTCCTTCTCTTTGTTGGCTTGTGTTTTGAACTGTAGTTTTTCACGTCAGGCTTTTCCTGGCAGCAGCTGCAGGTCTCCCTTGTTCAGTAGTCCCTTGGGAGGGGGCTGTGTTCGTCCTTGTCACCTTCCTTGAATTTCTTCCAGTTCTTCTGTATCCTTCTGGCGACCATGACCAGAACCACACACAGTACAGAAGATGCAGGTGAACCAGAGATTTCCACTGGTGTTTAATGCTGTGGTCTCTTTTCTCCCTCATAATTCCTAACACTCTTGTTCTAAGTGCTGTTTCATTACCCCAAGATCCCACTCCAGATGGGTAATAGTTGTCTCAAAACACGCTGCTTAATGCATTAAAAATCTTTCTCTCCTTATCTTGCGTGTTAACTCGAGAGAATTTTGCCTGCCCATTTAATGGCCGAGTTGGTCTCGTCAGATCTTTGTGGAGTTTTTCACCACTGTTCCTCATGTTTGCAACCTTGAGTAACTTAGTACTACAAGCAAATTTGTCATCTCGCTGTTCACTTGCTTTTCTAGATCGCTTGTTGAACGGCGTGGGTCTCCACGCAAAGACCCCGCTGGTGGCTTTGGCTGTAAGAGCAGGCAGGCTAGTTTGTAGTTCCCCAGATCTCCCCAAATCAGCGTTGTGGTAGCCCCCCCTTCAGTCTCCTCTCACTAAGGCAGCGTTAAATGAGTTACACATCTCTCATTTTCTGTTCAGCATTCAGTCTCTTCTCTTGGCATTTCAGTTTGAGAATTCTCTGAACTCAAAGAGAGTTCTGGCTTGGGAATCCCCATAGCTCTTCCTCACTAAACAAAGCAGCAAAATACTGATTTTATTTCTCTTTTTAGGGGCTCTCTTCACACCCCCCATCTTGCCCCCCTCCCCTGTAGCTCCTTTTGTACTTTGTCTTTAAACCCTGCAGGCGGTCTGACTGGCTGCTTCGTACGGTTGAAGATGGATTTGTTATTTTCTGTGCCTTCGCAAATGACTCCTCATGCTTTTGTCTTGAACTTGCCAACTTGTGGGGGTTTTTTTGTTTCACCTGCTGGAGCTTGGCTCTGTTTTCCTCACAAAGAAACAACCTTACTTTTAATAGCTGTATTCATCATTTTAACTGTGTGGGCTTCCTTTTCCTATTCTCAAACGTGTGCTTTGAGCCTCCAGCTTTTATTTTTAAATAGCCTGCGTCGCTTGCAGAGAAGTAATTCTTTTGGGCTGTCCTATTCTTTTTAATCACACTTCCTTATTTTTATGAAGTTCCTCTTTCAAAATTAAACACAGTTGATAGATTTTTCTAAATGCTAAGCTTCCTTGCAGGTTTAATCTAGCTGCGCTCTGGCTGCCATTTCAGCGTAACGTGTTGAACCGTGCCCTGCGGGGCGACTTGGGGCAAACTTCAGGGTTGTTTTTTCCCCTTTGGGACGAGCTGCTGCACTGATTGTCTCGGGTTTGTTCTCAGCGCTGCGCCCTAATGGAGGGTTTGCCCATTGTGCGTGCTGGTAATTGAGGGCTCCCGTTACTGTTCTGCTTCCTGCCTTTGTAGCCTCTCCGGTTTCCCCCGCGTGGCGGGCAGGGTTGCTGTTCTGGGCAGGCCAATCGCATCAGTGCTGGGCTATTACTTGAGCCTTGAGTTTTCAGTCCGTGGGGATTGTATTGTTTATCCATATGGTTAAATTGCTGGTTTGATTGGACTTTAAGCTCTCCCTTAATGTATCAGCAGTTCTTACTGGCATACCCTGTCTTTCCTGACACTAGCGTTCTGCTCTTCCGTTCCCCCTGCTGAGTTTCCAGTACTCCTGCCTGTGGTCTCCTTGCTCACTGTTGGCCAACTCCACTTTCCAGGCTGGTCTCTTCTACCAAATGTCAAAGCCTGGGCACCACTGTTCGGGTTTTGTCCTTTTCTTCACCTCCCCAAATGGTTTGTTCTGTCTGTTCTTTGGTTCCTGTTTGTTTGTTGCCCAACCCTGTCTCATGCTAGCCCAAGTCCCTGTCTGTGGTGGCCCCGGGGAGCGGTGTCTGTGACAGGTGGGCTCTCCTTGACGCATCTCCCAGAGTTCCTTTTGCTGGAGAATGTGGTGCATCACTTCAAGCTTCCCTGCGTACTTGATCTGAAGATGGGGACCAGACAGCATGGAGACGATGCGTCTGAGGAGAAGGCTGCTCGGCAGATGAAGAAGTGTGAACAGAGCACCTCCGCCACCTTGGGCGTGCGGGTGTGTGGGATGCAGGTAGGGACCCCACGGCTGCAGGTGCTGCACGTTCCTTTTCGCAGCCCCGTTAGACCTCCCAGTTAGTGTTTTCTGCCGAGCACTGAGTTAGTCTTCCACTTCAGGTAGGTACGCCAGCGTTCGTGGTACGTGCTTTTTGTCCTCATTTCTAAGCCTAGAACAGAGGAACTTGCTTCTCCTGAAACCCTGCTTTATCCAAAGCTGGGTTGTTCACAGACAGCTAGGAGATTCTCTAATAAAATCGGTTTTGTGGCTTAGTGTTCAGCTAGAATCACGGGGCCTGGGAGGGATGTGTCCCTCTGTCCCAGCATCAGCTGACAGCTGCTTCTGTGCTGTGTTGGGAGTTAAGAGGTTGCTCTTCTCTCGCGGCTAGGCCCTGCGCAAAAGGATTTGCTGCTGGTGCTGTTGTGCAATAGTCGCTCCTTTCCCCACCCGCGGAAGGATCTTGTGATCCAGATCTCTGCCCACAGACTCTGAAGCAATGAGGGCCCCTCATTAATCACATGCCACATAATAATAGCAGTACATGCCGGCAGCTCCTGCTGACAGACGATTGTCCGAGCTGCCCTGTGGGTGTCCTGGGAGAGAACCAGTGCTTGGGCACCCTGACTCTGCCTGTGGGATGCGCCCATGAGCTGCTCTGGGATTCGGGGAACAGGCCGAGCTGTCTCCTGCTCCCCCTTGGGTATGGTGGCGACACGAGGAGCTCCCTCTGCCCTGTCAGTGCAGGGCAGCTCGGGGCTCTCTGTGCGCGGCCTTAACCTGTTGCTCCCACTTGATGTGTTTTTCCTTTGGCTTCCTAGGTCTATCAGCTGGACACAGGGCATTACCTATGCAGGAATAAGTACTATGGACGCGGTCTTTCCATCGAGGGC
Source organism: Phoenicopterus ruber ruber (assembly GCA_009819775.1). NCBI lineage: Eukaryota > Metazoa > Chordata > Aves > Phoenicopteriformes > Phoenicopteridae > Phoenicopterus > Phoenicopterus ruber. The sequence continues at coordinate 20,402,599 of CM020224.1, forward strand.
TTCCGCAATGCCCTCTACCAGTATCTCCACAATGGCATCGAGCTGCGCAAGGACCTCTTTGAGCCTGTCCTCGCCAAACTCCGAAGCTTGAAGGCGGTTTTGGAGAGACAGGCCTCCTACCGCTTCTACTCCAGCTCCCTCCTCATCATTTACGATGGGAAGGACAGCAGGGCGGGGATGCTGGTGGAGCGCCGGCCGGAGATGCGCCTGAAGCGGGTGGACAGCTCTCTCCCGGAGAGCCTTCAGGACGGCGGCAGCACGGAGCCCGGCTCCTCGGCCCAGCCCAAGGTGGATGTGCGTATGATTGACTTTGCACACAGCACGTTCAAAGGCTTTCGCGATGACCCCACTGTGCACGACGGACCCGACATGGGCTACGTATTCGGGCTGGAAAGCCTCATCAACATCATGGAACAGATGCGTGAGGAAAACCAGTAGCCCCGGGCTACAGCCTCTTATTCTTGTCCTGGTGGCAGGAGCAGACAAGACCACCTACTACTACAGGAAAAAAGCAGACAACTTTGGTTTTAAACAATTGTTTAAAAGCTCCATTGTTTTTAAATGTACTTGGATAGAAGAGCTGAGGGGAGGCAGGATGGAAGAGCTCCTCATGCCGCCCAGATGGTTCTGACCGCATTAGCTCTGCCTTCTGGAGGAGGCTCCATAGATGCCTGCTGGGTGTTGGGCGTCCCGGTTCTTCCCTTGTTGCGTGTGCATTCCGGAGGGGGGACCTGGACGTAGGGAAGAGAAAGCAGGAGAGCACGGGGCTCTTTAGGGGGCTGGAGCTGTGGTGTGAGGAGCCTCCTGCCTCGGGAGCCCCCGGGAGAGCCTTCCCTTTGAAATTCTCCTGGGTTATTTGGAAAGGGCACTCGACTAACAGTTGGCGGCGTCTGTGGGGCTGACGGTGAGCAGCACAGGCGCTGGTCCGTGCGTTCGGTGTCGCTAGCTCTGCCCTGGGTTTTGCCCATGGGGCTTTGCTTTTGATGCTGCCTTTTTCTGCTGTTTGGGCACTGTGAATAACCAACCCAAACACGGAAATAAAATGACCAAATGCCACCCCTGGCAGAGCTTGCGGCCAGGAGGGAAAGCCGCACACCTGGGGTTGTGCTCGAGCCTGGGGCCCGCTCGCTCCCCGATGGGGTGGCACGGGCAGGCACACGGGGCTCTGTTGGAGTAACGCTGCCTTGGACCACTGACCAAGCAAGAACTCAGCTCGTGGGCTAGCAATAGTATCTGTAGCAGTTAACGCGACCCCAGCCGTGCAGCGGGGCCTTTCGGACCATTTCAACCCTTCCCGTCGTGTAACGTTGGTCCCGCAGGTTGTACGCGAGTGTCTCCCTCCTGCCGTCGGGCCCCGGGGGCTGCAGCGCGGGGCTGCCCCCTTCCCCCGGCAGGTCCGGGCAGGGGGAGGGTGGAAGGGGAGGCCAAGGGTTAGGGTCACCTCCTCTGCTCCCTGGGGCTGTCCAGGGGGGCAGGCGAGGGGGGACCTGGCTGAGCGGTGAGTGCCATCGCCTGACTGTTCAGCTTGGCTTCACGGAGTCGGTCTTTCCCAAAATAAACGATCTGCGTGTGGATGAAAGGGCCAGCCTGGGCCGTGCTCCCTCCTGGAGCCGGTGCTTTACCTGCCGCTTCCCTTGATGAGGGCATTAACGTTTGATACTGTGGCCTGGTGGTACCGAACCGTACCCCGCTCTGCATCACCCCCCCCGTTTCTGTGCTGGGACCCCCGGTTGCTCCTTCCCTGGTGTCACTGACTTGTCCCACGGCGTTACCATTCCCCTGCCTGGCTGAGAAGCTGCCTGGGTGCCTGCAAGGCCAGGGTTGGGTGACTGTTTTTTTTCTTTTTCACTTCAGGAAAACGTGTTTGGGGAATACTCGCATGTAGCATGTGTGCCGACTCTGTGTGTGCGCGGTCTGCTTGGGAAGCGTTGGTGCCCGGCCTGTGGGCACCCACCACAGTGGGCGCAGGTCTGGGGCGCTGGGTGGGGAAGGGGGCAGGGGCAGCGCTGGCCCTCGTCCTAAATTGTACCTCCCTGCCCCTCTCCCAGCTGCTCAGACGCTCCCCCAAGCCACTGCTCCCCTCCAGCTCTGGCCGAGGACCTTCACGCCGCTCTCCCCTGCGCTGGGTTACTGCTTCATCGCTCCTGGGAGTCGCTGCCCCCAGGCAGGGCTCGGGGGCTTTTCAGGGAACAGGGAGGCGTGTTAGGGCAGCGGGAGAAGCAGGTGTCCCCGCACCCTCGCAGCCCCTTCTGTGCATGTCCTTGGCCCTTCCCCTTCCTCGCTAGGCCGGGGCGAGGTGCGAGGGACGGGGCGCGCTGCCCCTGCTCCGCGGGAGCCGCCTCTCCCCTTCCCTTTGGACCACCGCGGTGGGACTCCGCAGCTTGTACATAGCCTTGACCCCGTTTGTTTTTACATGAATAATCACCCTGTTTGTGCTTCACAGAGAACCAAAAACCATTAAAGGATCTGTTTTTGTCCGTGGTGTGCTGTGCCTGCCTTCTGAGGCGGGGCCGGGGCCGGGGGGGGAGGCAGGACCCAGCTGCAGGTGGCTTAAGCTTCTTCCCTACCCCGCGCAGGGCGCAGCCGTGCCCCTTCCCTCTTGTCGTCGTGGCTCGCCCCGGGGGGCAGCACCGGCCGCGGGCAGGGTGCGGTGAGGTGCGGCCGCCGCGCTGCGGCAGCGACCGAACCTTGTAGCTCCCGGGCGGGGCGGGAGGCCTCGGGTTGCCGGCGGGCGCTAGGGCCCAGGGCGGGCGGCGGGGCCCGGGGCGGGCGGGGGCGGGGCGGGCGGCGGTGACGCGGAAGGCGCGCGCGGCGCTGACGTGTCGGGGCGGCGGGGGGATGCGGGCGCTGATCCTGGTGGGCGGCTTCGGGACGCGGCTGCGGCCGCTGACCCTGAGCCGGCCGAAGCCGCTGGTGGAGTTCTGCAACAAGGCGCTGCTGCTGCACCAGCTGGAGGCCCTGCGGCAGGTGGGGGCGGCGGCGGCGGCGGGGGGCGCGGGGGCCGCCCCGCCGCCGGCTGACCCGCGCTCCCGCAGGCCGGCGTCAGCCATGTGGTGCTGGCCGTGAGCTACATGTCGGAGGCGCTGGAGGCCGCCATGCGGGAGCAGGAGCAGCGGGTAAGGGCCCCCCCGCCTCCCCCCGCGCCCCCCCGCGCCCCGCCCCGTCCCCGCCGCTCACCCTGTGCCCGCAGCTCGGCATCCGCATCACCCTGTCCCACGAGAAGGAGCCGCTGGGCACGGGTAGGTGCGGGCGGGACGGAGCGCGGCCGGGGACTGCGGGGCGGGCTGCGGGGGGACAGCGGGATGGGGACGGGCAGGGCTGGGGACGCTGGGAGGGGGACACCGTGGGCAGGAGGGTGGGTGCGGGTAGGGCTGGGGGACGTCGGGAGGCCACCGTGGACGGCAGTGCGGGTGCGGGTAGGGCTGGGGACACTGGGGACACTGGGAGAGGGACGCCATGGGCAGGAGGGGGGGTATGGATGGGGAGGGCTGGGAGGACCAGGGACAGCGGGAGGGGTATGCCAGGACGGGCACCAGGGACATCAGGACAGGCACAGGCAGGACCAGGGGTGGCAGGGCTGGGTGAGGATCCAGGGGCACTGGGGGCTCGGGAGGGCCAGCGGGGAGCAGGGACGCTGGGCCGGGCACAGGTGGGGCCAGGAGGACCTGGGCACTGGGCTCACCCACCCCTGCGGCGTCACTCGTGGCCGGGCAGCGGGGCCGCTGGCGCTGGCGCGGGACCTGCTGGCCGAAGACGGGGAGCCGTTCTTTGTCCTCAACAGCGACGTGATCTGCGAGTTCCCCTTCGCGGCGCTGGCCCGTTTCCACCGGCAGCACGGCGGCGAGGGCTCGCTGGTGGTGACCCGCGTGGAGGAGCCGGCCAAGTACGGCGTGGTGGTGAGCGAGGCTGACACCGGCCGCATCTGTCGCTTCGTGGAGAAGCCGCGTGTCTTTGTGTCCAACAAGATCAATGCCGGGCTCTACATCTTCAGCCCCGGCATCCTGCAACGCATCCAGGTAGGAGCCGGGGCGCCAGGCCGGGCCAGGCTGGGAGGCCGTGTCCCCCGCTCAGCCCTGTGCCCCGTCCCCGCAGCTGCGCCCCACCTCCATCGAGAAGGAGATCTTCCCGGCCATGGCGCAGGAGGGTCAGCTCTACGCCATGGAGCTGCAGAGTAAGGCCCTGCGCACGGTGCGGGCAGCATGGGGGGGGGGCTTGTCTGCGCTGCTGCCCCTGCACCGGGGTCTGTCACTGTGGCTCTGTCCCTGCAGGCTTCTGGATGGACATCGGGCAGCCGAAAGACTTCCTCACGGGCATGTGCATGTACCTGCAGGCGCTGCGGGCTCAGCACCCTGAGAAGCTGCACTCGGGGCCCGGTGTCGTAGGGAACGTGCTGGTGGTAAGTGCCAGCCCCCAGCACGCTGGCCCCGGGCACGCGTCACGGGCTCTCCCCGTCCTCCCACCGCCGTCCTCACTGCCATCCTCAAGCTGTGCCCTCCTGTCCCCGCGCTGGCCGAGTGGTGTGGGCTGTGCCGAGAGCTCCGGCTGCCCTCCCGGCCCCGCTGCAGCCCCTCTTCCTTCCAGGATCCCAGCGCCAAGATTGGGGCAAACTGCGTCATCGGCCCCAACGTGACGATCGGGGCCGGCGTGGTGGTGGAGGACGGGGTGCGCATCAAACGCTGCACCGTGCTGAAGGGGGCCCGTATCCGCTCCCACTCCTGGCTGGAGTCCTGCATCGTGGGCTGGAGCTGCTCCGTGGGGCAGTGGGTGAGGACACGGGTGCCCCCACGGGGGATCAGGGCTCAGCTCTTGCCCTCCCGCCTCCTCGGGCTGCGGCCGAAGGGATGGAGGGATGTGCCGGCGCCTGCAGGCAGGAGCAGGAGCGTGGCGCTGAGCCCCGAGCCGGGGCAGGTGTGATGGGGCCTCTCTGGGGCAGGTGCGCATGGAGAACGTGACAGTGCTGGGCGAGGACGTCATCGTCAACGACGAGCTCTACCTCAATGGGGCCAACGTGCTGCCGCACAAGTCCATCGCCGAGTCCGTGCCAGAGCCGCGCATCATCATGTAGCAGCCCCCGGTGGCCCTGCACTCCCGGTTCTGCTTGGATTAAATATTTATATTTCCATCTACCGCTGAGCATCATCTGAGCGTGGCCCGAGCGCTGGGTCGCTCACCAGGGCTGTCCTGGCAGCCCCTCCCCGTGTCTCAGGGCACGACATAAGGAAGAATAATTTAATGCTGCATTTCATGAAGTCACCCCCCAGCCAGGGGCAAGTTAACAGCCCGAACGCCCAGCCTGGCCCCCCTGCCCTGACCCTGGGGCTGCCGCGTGTTCCCGGGGCTGCTGCGGAGCCGAAGCCTCGGGCTCCGCTCCCTGAGCACGGCCTGCGGGGCAGAGAGGCTGCCGCAGCCCAGGCGCTGGGCGAGGGGGACGCTGGCCCCAGAGCCTGGCATCGGGCCTCTCCCTCCCTGCAGTCGCCCACCCCACACCGTGGCCTTGCGCCGGGTCCTGGCCCTGCAGTAGGGGAGAAGCCAGTGTGTGGTGGGGGGGCCGCCCCGCTCAGCTGGGGGAGCCTGCGGTGCGGGGCTGGGCGCTACGAGCTGGCTGGCTTGGTGAAGTCATCCACCCCTGTGATGGTGGCCTTGCAGAAGAAGCAGTCCTTGTTGTTCATCAGGTGCTGGTTGATGCAGGCTCTGGGACAGAGGAGGAAAGAGCATGAGGTCCCCCGCACGGCACGGGGGGGGCCAGGGGCTGGCAGTCACCCCGGTGGGGGTCGCGCACGCGAGCTACTCACTTGCACGACTTGTGGGAGCACGGTCTGAAGATGGCCGAGATGGGGTGTGCGTAGCAGATGGGGCACAAGTCTTCCTCGCTGGTGGGCTGTGGGGGGGCACCGGGCGGTTAGCGGTGGCAGCAAAACCCCTGTGTCCCGGGGCAGCGGTGCCAGGAGCTGGGGCTGCCGAACATGGGGACTGGGCTGGGGGGACTCACCAGCGTGGTGGCAGCCGCCTGCTTGGACTCCTCGCTCAGGTGGCTCAGCATCTTGTCCACCTTCGCCAGCTCCTCGGCGCTGATGTACTCCGTGTCTGTGGGGACAAACCAGGTGTGCGTGGGGTGAATGGGACCCTCAGGCTGCCCCGAGGCTGCTGGGCCATGCACGGGGGGTTGCAGCTGCCCGCGGGGACCGGCCAGGACGGAGCCTGGTGCTGGGGACAGGGATCCCCATACTGAGGACAGCAAGCTGGGCATTGGGTGCTGCGAGGGGACAAAACTGCTGCCAAAAGCGGGCACTGGACACAGCCCCATCCCAAGCGCCAGTGCTGGGGAACAGCAGGGGAGCCATGGACCTCCGTCCCCCAGGGCTAAGGGGACTGGGATCCGTTGTAGGGGCTGCAGACGCCAGCAGCTCTGTCCCTCCATCCCAGCCGTGGTCGAGGACTGGTGGTGGGTGAGCACAGCCCAGCTCCCAGCGCGGTGCCATCACTTACAGGTGTGCAGGGAGAAATGGCGCTTGTCCGTGGCAGGAGCAGCAGCCGCCAGGGCTGAGGGCTCAGCGTGGCCCAGCAGGTACTGGATGGAGCGCAGCTGGAAGCAGGGGTCCGCCAGCAGCACCGCCGTCGCACGCTCAGCCCTGCAAAGGGACGCAGTCAGGCCTCTGCACCCTGTCATGCCACCCCTCAAAGCTGGCCGGACCTCCCTGGGCATGACCCACCTTGTGCTCACAAGGGCACCTGGCTGCGTCCCCAACCACTGCGGCACCGTGTGCCCCGTGCGCTGCAGGGACACCAGACCCGGTGCTGAGGCCGATGGCCATGGCGATGTGGGAGCCCCTGGGCCGGGCCTTGTGGGTGACCTGGGGCTCCCACATCCCTCAGCAGCCCCTCAGCTCCTGCGCCCCATGGGGACGAGCCCAGGGCACAGCTGGGGGCACACAGAGTCCAGCCAGCCCAGCCCGGTGGCCCCACGCTCCCGGCAGCATCGAGCAGGGAAAACACGCTCAACTGCAGCCAAAGGGCAACCGCCCTCCTCCTCCTCCTGTGCCACCCCCCCACGCGTAGGCTCTGGGATCGATACGGTGCATTAGCACTTGCTGAGGCTGCAGCCCTCACGCACCGGTGCCCGCTGAGCCCGGGAGCCGCAGGGCGGCTGAGGCAGCCAGCACCACCCTTGCTTCACAGCACCGCACGGGGAAAAGGAGAGGTGCCATGCAGCGGCCTCATGCCGGGCTCTGTGGCACCCCCACACCGCGGGGACAGCTCAAGGTGCCCCTAGGGCAAGCGGGTGCCCCCACAAGGCAGGAGGGAGCAGCTGTGGCTCTCTGCAGCTTCAATCATCAGCGGGGACAGCCAGGACAGATGAAGGGCACCTTAATGGGCGTCTCCATCAGGCACCATTGCCGTGGCCCCTGCCCACGGCCCTCGGCAAGGAGCAGAGCCGGCTCCGTGGCCGGCCTGGAGGCAAGCACGGCTGCCCTGGTGGCAGGAGGCGAGTGGGGGCACGGGAGAAGCCCGGCGGCGCAGGCTGAGCCTGGGCTGGGGCACAGGGGGTTAACAGCCGCAGCCGCCAAATTAGCTTTTTGCTGCCCTAATGGAAACCAATTCCCCAGCCCGGCTTTCCACTTCCCACTAACGCTCCCAGGCGCTGGGTAATGACATTCCTGCATGTCCTTCACCCTGTGGCCACCCACCTCCTCGCTGGCAGCCCGCGGCACCCCCTCTGCCGTGGGGACCCCCCTGGGCTCAGCTGCCCTGCTCGCCCCACAGCCGGTGCTGGGGAGCCCCTGGCAGCTCGTGCAGGGGGTGGTGAGGATGAAAGCAGCAGAAGGACCACGACTGGGTGCTAAGCAGCGTGGGGGGGATGACTGCCATCCCTGCTCCCAGCCTGGGTGCAGGATCAGACATGAGGGGCTCCCAGAGGTGACGATGGGGTGGGTTTATTCCAGCATCCTCTCAGATGCTGAGCAGTCACGGAGCAGCCGGCACGGCCGCCTTACGGATTACAGCCGGTCGAGCTTGCCGTTCTCCAGCGGGAGGGACGGCAGCTGCGCGTCAGCAAGGCCGGAGGGTCGGCGAAGTGGCCCTGAGCACCCCTGGGGAGAAGCGACCACGCGGGGCCGGTGCCGGCTGCGCATCGCCCTGCCCACTCGCAGGACGGCAAGGGAGGGCCATGGCCATGGCCACCACCGCGGCCACCACTCCCCGCGCCGGGACCAATGGGATCCCGCCCGGCCCACACGCCGTGCACTGCCAGTGCGTAAATAGGGGCAGGCGCGGGACCGTGTTCCTGCAGCGAGCCCGGCTCCCCAGGAGATGCTGGCCAGGAGGGAGCCAGACGCCAGACAGCGCTCACCGGGGGCTGGAGCACGGGGATGTGCCGCCGCGGTGCTGAGCTGTGAGAAACTTCGCGCTCCAGGGACGCGCAGCTCCGGGAGGCAGCGAGGCGTTCGCCAAGCCCGGAACACAGTCCTGAAACGCCAGAGTGTCTCAGCCCCCTGATGCCAGACACTGGCTCCCACCCGACCTCCCTGCACCCGGGCGCCGGGCAGCCCACGGCCGGCTGGAGCACAGGTACGCGGCAGCCTCGCGTGAGACGCGGCAGAGCTGGGCAGGGCGATGCTGCCCTTTAACTCTTTTCAAGCCCCACGGCTGGAATCGGGATCCTCCTTTGCGGGGTGCAAAGGGGTGCCTGTGGATGCTTGGTAGAGCCCCCCCCCCCCCCCCCCCCCCCGACAGCACAGGGGGAGACTGGGGAGGACCGTGGCACGTTTTCTCTCGCGTCTCGTCGAGCCTGGCTGTGCCGCCGGGCTGCACAGAGGCTCCTGCCCGGCACAATGTCCCCGCGGGTGCCCGCAGACCCGCTCTGGCCACGGGTGGCGAAGCTGTTGCTGCTGCTCCAGCTGTGCACCCACGGCCGTGCTCCCCGCACCTCCCAGCTGCCCCACAACAAATGCCCCACCGCCTGCATCTGCACCTCCGACCTGCTGAGCTGCAGCCGGCAGACGCTGCAGCACGTGCCCCCGGCACTGCCGCCCACCGCCACCACGCTGGACCTCAGCCACAACGCCCTCACCCAGCTCCACGACCGCTGGCTGGCCGCCCTCCCGCACCTCGAGGCCCTCCACATCAGCCACAACCAGATTAAGGACCTTTCTCCTCAGGCTTTCCACAACGCCTCCTACCTGCGGCACCTCGACATGTCCTCCAACCACCTCCACGTCGTCGAGACGCACTACTTTGACGCGCTGGTGAGCTTGGAGGAGCTGCTGCTCTACAACAACCGCATTACGCGAGTGGATGAAAACGCCTTCGCCAAGCTGAGCAGCCTGCGGAAAGTCTACTTGAGCTGGAACAACCTGACCACCTTCCCCTTCCACTCGGTGCAGGGACTGGGAAACTACAGCCTCCGCACCCTGGACCTCTCCTCCAACAGCCTGAGCAGCATCCCCGTGGAGGAGCTGGCGGCCCTGCCCGAAAACATCAGGAATGGCTTGTACCTGCACAACAACCCCGTCAGGTGCAGCTGCCCGCTCTACCTGATGCTCCAGCGCTGGAAGCAGCGAGGTTTCAGCTCTGTGAAGGATTTCTTCGAGGAACACACCTGCAAGGTGTCTGACAACGTGCCCCGGTCCCTGATCAAGTTCCTCAAATACAGCCACATGTTTGAGAACTGCTCGGCAGGCCCTGAAGACGTGCACCCCGTGCCCTTCCCCGTGATGGTGGGCCAGACCCTCCTGCTCGCCTGCAACGCCAGCCTGCCGGCCGCGGCCACCACCTACATGTGGATCTCCCCTCACCACGAGCCCATCAAACACCCGGGGAACAGCAACCGCTCCTTGGAGGTCTATCGCAATGGCAGCCTGAAGATTGCGGCGGCCAAGCCCTGGCACTCGGGGGTCTACGTGGGCTTGGCCATCAACAGCCCCCGCAATTTCAGCAGGCTGTGTGAAGTCAACGTGACGGTCCACTACCCCAAGCCAGACGGGGAGACCTTCAGCACCGGCCTCACGACCCTGCTGGGGTGCATCGTGAGCCTGCTGCTTGTGCTCATTTACTTGTACCTCACGCCCTGCCGCTGCCTGAGCTGCTGCAAGAAGCCGGCTCCTCTCAGCCCTCCGCAGGAGTGCAGCGCCCAGTCCTCCATCCTCAGCACCACTCCCCCCGCCACCGACGGGCCAAACCGCAAGGTCAGCACCAACAAGCACGTGGTCTTCCTCGAGCCCGTCAGGGAGACGCAGAACGGCAAGATCCGCCTGGCCCTCGGCGAGGACTTTCCCGATGCCAAGCACCCCAAGGTCCTGCAGCTCAAGTCGGACTCGGAGTCCATCAGCTCTGTCTTTTCGGACACCCCCATTGTGTCGTAGCGGGGCAGAGCTGGGAGGAGAGCCGGGGCCTCCCGAGAGCTGTTCTCCATCGCTGCTAGAAGCGGGATTATCGGGCACCCCGAACTCCCGGCTTGACTGCGACCCGCGAGGGTGATCGGCATCACCTGCAGCTGCTTCAGCCAAGGGCTCCTGGTGGGTTTTGGGCCGGGGGCCTGTTGGTGCCCAGCAAGAGCTCCTTGCGTAAGCCACTGGCACTGGCCTCGTTAGCACAAGGGTAACGCTGACGAGCCCCGCACGCCTGAGAAACCCCTGCTTCATTTGGGCAGCCAAACTCCCTAACGGTGACACCGGGGCCAGCAGTCTGCCACGGCCCCAGGCACGTGAGACCCAACCTGGTGCCACCGCCATGGACCTCCAGGCCAAGGCATAGCCATGACGAGTCGGGCACTGTCAGGGCCCCCGGGGATGGCGGTGCCACCGTCCTCTCCCAGCCCGTGCCGGTCCCCATCAGCACGCCGTGGCCGGGAGCCGGGGGACCGTGACCCTGTTGCAAGGGGGGTACGCGCCCCCTCCCCGAATGTGACCATGCGGGGGGGGATGGAGCTCAGTGCCTGACCAGCCATGCAGCCAAGCAAATGTTACGAGCTTTTGCTTCCCGAGAAGCTGTAAATAGTCAAGGCAGGATTAGGGGATGCGATACAGCGCCCTGGCCTGCATTGCTCAGAGCTCCCCGTGCCACCAAGGACAATGAGGTCTCAGATGCACCACCCTCCTTCGCTGCTTCTCCTTGAGGCGGACAAACGCGCTGCTAAAGCACAGCTATTTAGGCAGTAATCTAATAAGCCTATCGATAAATGTGAGTAATCCTCTCTTCTCGTGGGTCGTAATTCTCTAGTTACATTGGAATAAAAATGCCTATTTTTTTAAGCTCATGCTGGGCTGAGTGTCTCCTTGCCCTTGCAGGGCAGCGGCGCGGAGCCGCCCCGCATCCCATGGGTGCGGTAGTGGGAGTGCGGGGGGCTGAGGGAGCCCCGAATTCCTGCTGGCCTGGCACACGGAGCCAGGCGATTCGCGCCAGGCTCGCAGCCTCTGTTCCCATCCAACGGTGTCAGGGTGGCGTCGGCGAGGGGGTTAAATGCGCCGAGACAGAGCTGGTGGCCAGGGCTGGCGCGAGAGGAGCATCCAGTGGCTTGTCCCGGGAGGGCAGGTCTCCAGAGTGCTGCCCAGGAGCTGGGGAGGGAGCAGCCGCAACGGACCCCAGGGCACATCCAGGTCCCAAAAGGGATGAGCAGGATTTAGATGCCGGGGAGAGGCATTTTGGGAAGAGCTGCTTGGGATCGGACTGGCCCTGTCTTTGGCTGAGTCCCGGTGCCCTCTGCGGATGGAGCCCCCACCTCACTGGACACCTGGGCTGCTTTCCCCAGCACCCAGCCTTGCATCGCCCCCGGCACAGGGAGCAGCTCTGCCCCCCCGCGCTGCCTGATCCCGCAGGGGGATAAGGGTGTCCCCCATCTGCCCGTCACCATCATCCTCTCCACAGCCGGAGCAGGAGCATGCGGCTGTCGCCTGCAGCACAGGGGATGCCAGGGCCACCCCGCAGGCAGAAGCACAGCTCAGACACAACCCAAAAACGGGGACCACTACCCTTCACAGATCTTTCCCGAACCCACAGCCCTCCTCAGCCATGCACCCCGGCCTGAAGAGCTGCTGGCAGCCCTGCGACCAGGCCTGTGGGAGGGGAAGGTCCCTGCGGCATCGGGACAGCACTAGCGCCTGTCCTTCAACTTTTTCAGCCATGAAACGAGCAGCTTTTTTCCCAGCAAAAAGCCAACTGTGCCCAAAGCACTTGTCAGAAACTCCCCATCCATCCAGGGAGGGGAGAGCATTTGGGAGAGCAGCTATCCTGACACAACCGCAGCCTGCCAGCGCCCCTCCTGACACCCACTTTGTGCGCAGCTTCATGCAATACGTGCCTCGCTGCTGCGCGCCCCGCGGCCGCTGCTCGGTGGCCGGCGAAGGTGACGGGATGTAGAGCGACAGGCCCCGCCGGCCTGCGCCCTTACTCCCTGCATGCCAGCCGCTGCCGGCCCTGTCGCCTCGCGTTAGCACTGAGCCGGCCATGCTGGGGTGCTGCCGGCGGGTGATGAGGTGCGTCGGCGTCAGATGGATAGGTGAGCGGCACTCTGCCCCTCGAGGATCGAGCTGAGGCGATGCCATCCCCTGGCTTTGCACCTGGGCAGGGATCCCATGGGAAGGATGGTTTGAATTTGCCCTGGGAACATCTGGGAAAGAGAGCAGACCCAGCCGAGAGGGCCCAGGTCCAAACCCGACGAGGGCACTGCCCCGAGTGCGGCCCGTGCCTGCCGAGAGGGTGCCAAGCCCATGCCAGAGCACGTGCCGCATCTAAGCACCACGTCTTCCTCTGAAAGGAAAGGTGAAGTGCTGCTCCGGGCTCCCGCACCCCGAGCGGGTGTTACCCACCCGCTGCTCTGCTGTCGCCATCCTTGTAGGTCTCCTTGCAAACCTCCCCCCTCCCCAGTGCCAACATCAGCTTCCTGGGCACTAATGCTCCTGCAAACCTGCATGCTCAGCTGAGGCTGATGAGTGAAGCTCAGGGAAAGCTCAGGTCAATTGGAGTGTAAGAAAAGCTCCCGAGGGCATCTCCAGGGACACATCAGTCTGGAGAAGCCAAGGAGAGCTCTTCTAGGCTGGCTGCACGTCTCCTATCCCTGCAGGAAGGCTGAGCCCCACTATGCCGGGGATGGCATATCCAAGGCATATCAGTGCTGCTCCCAAGGGCTCCCCGCTGTCTTTACCCAGGAAAATCCTGCTGCTGCATTTCACACCTTTCTGATGCTTGGAGAGGACCCTGCACCACATTGCTGCTCCAACGAGCAAGGCAAGGCAAGTTCGAACTGTCAAAGCAGTTCATTAAGCAGCCCGAAAGCCAAATCATCTCAGCAAGGAAAAACATAGCCACAAGCACAGCCTCCCTGACAGGCAGGAGCTGGGAAATGTAATGGATGGTCCCCGAGGAATACATCGTCCTCTCTTGGCAGCCATCTGCACCATTACAGCCCTGGCTCACTGCCAAACCGGCCTCGCGCTCCTGGTAAAGTAACGGGTCAGCACAAAGCACGGCATCCCTGGCACCCCGGGACCCCGCGCCTGTGCACGCGGGGATAAGGACTAGCTTTGGGGACCAGCCTCCAGTGCTGACTCCTGCCTCCCCGACACTTCACATCTCAGCCAGGACAACGCGGGCATGCTGAATGCCAGTCCCTTCCTGTCCTCCTGCCGCCGGGGCTGGACACACGATGCACGTGGTGGAACCTGGATCCTTTCCTTACGATGCTCAGTTTTCCAAAGAGCGAGCTCGAAGCAGCGAAGCCTGGTGCTGGCCAGCGCGATGCCTGCTCCTGCCTCCCAGCATGTGCCCGACAGCCCCAAGGGGCTGGGAGATCCCAGCCTTGGCAGTCCCACTGCCCAGGACATACTGTTTGGAGCTGGCAGCTTGTAAAAACAGTAAGATCAGTAAGGCCAGACTCCTTTTTTAACCATGAAACCTAGGTCTGAGCTAGCCACTCCTCCGTGCTCTGGCTCACGCTCACCCTGATAGGTTACGCACTGCAAGACTTGAGTACCACTCATTTTCTGAGTTTTTAGAGCAAGGTAGCAAGGAGTCCTTTAGACTGAGCGGTCCATGAAATGCCTACTCCTGCACCTCCTTCCACCACAGCTCGCTCATCAACATGTGTTGATGTTTTCAACTCTCTGTTGCCTCCTATGGGACTGCAGAGAACTACCACGACCAGCGGGGATCAGCCACATCCCCAGGGTGCCAGCAGTGCTCGAGCGTGCAGGTGGGTGGCCAGGCTGAGTTTAGAAACCTGCAGACTGGGATCTTCTGTGACTTTTCCAGTGGAGGTGACCCCAAAACCATCTAGCAACTGAACAGAGTCTGCTTAGCCTGCCTCCCCCACCTGGCCTCGTGCCTCCTCACCCTCCTGCTCACCAGCGTGTTACTTCTGCCCAGGGAACCTCTCCGTCCCCTCCCTCCTGCCAGTCCATCCCTCTGCACCTATCCCTCGCACTGTGCAAAGCAGAAGAGTGCGGAGAGCCAGCCAGAATTACCCCATCATCACGTCAGCCCAGTGCCGCTCCTCCTGGCAGGTCCCGCTGGCTCGTGCTCAGCATCCCACTGGCACAGCGTGGTTCTTTGTGGCCCAGGACCCCTGTCCTGGTCTCTGTTGGCTGGTAGTACCATGCTCCTGGTGACCACAGAGCTCTTCCCTCTATCCTCTTCATCTTTCAGGCAGAAGTTCCTGGGAGATGGACCTTGAAGGCTACTTAGGTCTTTTCTTGTACAGTTGTGCTGCAGACACATGTGCCCTAACCCTCCAGACTCACACCGAGAGTATTGGCCACGGTCAGGGCTGGGGAACACGCTGCCAGGCTCGCTCCCCCTGCCTCCGAGGGGATGGTGTCCACAGGGTGTGGGGGAAGCCGGAGGAGCAGAAGCCGGTGGCCGAGCCCTGGCACAACATGGGTCATCTCCACTCTAGGATGGTCACTCGCTTTCCACAAAGCCTGTTCCAACCTATATACCCGGTCCTAATTACAATGTGCCTTCGCACGCAGGGGACCAACAGCCTCACCTTCAGGCCTCGCCCCTTCCCCGGCCGCTCGCTCCCACCAGGATCCTTACACAAGCTCTGGCCAACGCCGCTCCATTAGCTCACTCCAAAGGAGGCTTAATAGAAAATCTGCTCAATTATTTAGCAGACAAACGGGGGGATGATACCAGCTGAAGGCAGCCAGGGTCTCTGGCACGGACCCAACGATTCAGCTCAACTCCTGGCTCAGCCCGCCAGATCCTGCCTTCCCTCTCCTCCCCGCAAAACCAAGGCTCAGTCATTAGGGGCTGGCAAACGGGCAGCGCGGGCTTCCCTGCCTCCTCGGCCCTGCCAGGCGCTGAGACTCCCCGCAACGAAGGTGCTGCCCAGCTGCTGTCAGATCCGAGGGCTGGGAGAGGGCAGCACGTCAGGAGACCTGAGCACTCCCAAAACAACACTGCAGAGGCCAAAGCAGTTTCAAACCAAGGAGCTGCTGCCTGTTGGTGAGACAGCCCAGCCCCCAGTGCCAGGCTGCCCTGCTCTTGCCTGCCGACACGGTTTAGCTCCCTGCCGGCAAGCCCTAGAGGGACAGACAGCTGCTCTGCTGGGAAACACAGCTCCTGTTTGGGAACTAGACCTTCTGCTGAGGCACCCCAGTTTGGGTGAGCAGCTTCCCCATCTGTGCCCTGCACTAACACTCCTCTGCCCGTTTGCAAGGGTCGTTACCTCCTGCGAGGGAGCCGAGCCGCTCTGGTTATCAGCACAAGGTTTTCCTTTCCACCCTCCAGCCCTCAGCAAGCGTCTGGGAGTTGTGGTAAGTGACCCATGGAGGCTTTACAAAGACCAGTAAGCCTGGACGGGGTGGGCGCTGCAGCTTTGGTTCACCACCAGCAGCACCAGCCATCCTGCCGGACCCGAGGAGGACACGCATTTCTTCTCTCTCAAAAGCACAGCCCGCTCCATCCAGGGACTAAGGCATACGATGTATCAACTGTCTCATCACATCCCAGCCTGGGCAACGTTCCCTTTCCTCGTGCTTAATGGCTCTGTTCGGTGCCAGGAGGCCGTAGCAAGAGGACTTGATGCCTGGCTGAGCGTCCTGTGCTGGGCAAGGAGCAGCCGAGGCATCTGACTGCATCCTGATAACGCGGCTGGATGAGTCGGCAGGGCCCCAGCTCTCCTTACTCCCACCCTTCCTGCTGGAATGTTTTGGACCCATAAATGGGATCTCACTCCTCCACCCCCAGATGAACCTGTCCTCTCTGTCCCAGGGCAAAGCTTGCAGCACCTTCCAACCAAGCGCCTGGCACAGCGCTGGATCGCTGGGTTGGAGGCAACCAGAAAGCCCCCAGCCAAGCCAAGGAAGTCACCCAGGGTCCTGTCCTCTGCCCTCAGCCTCTAGGGCAGAGCCTCCCCACAGGGAACCGGGCAGGGTAACAGCTAGTGTCCTAGGCAATTCCCACCCACAAGTTCCTACAAGCAAATGTCGGTTGGATAATCTCACTCTGTTAATGATTTCCGGCAATGTGGGAGTTGCCAAATGGGACCTGGAAGAGATTTCTACCGGCTTCCAGCACTGCCCAGGCAGAGTGCTTCCGAGGAAGGAAAAAAGCCTGTCCTGTTATCCTGCTCGCTGCACTCAGAGGAAGGGAAAAAGGAAAAAGGAGAGATGTCTCCTCTTGAGTTCATATAAAATGAGTCTGCTCTGGAGATGCTGGTTACATATGGGATCCTTTAAATCTCTTCAGTTACTTCCTGCAGCGACATGACCCACGGCAATCCTCTCCCATGGGAGCGTACAGACCCAAGGAAGACTGGAATTCTCCTTTTCCATTCCACAGACCATCCTCTTATGTGCTTGGAGACAGATGCTTCCCGCTGCCCTGCTCTGGGCCAGCCGTTGCTGACCTGTACCATCTCCCTGGGTTTTGGGCAACTGTGGGGAGGAGATCCCTGCAGGGCTCAGCTCACCCCACCTGCACCTCCCGGCCTTCAGCACCCTGCGGCCATGGTGCCAAGAGACTTGTACACAGGGTCAAACCAGGACTGAACCCTCGAGGAACGCAAAGGCAGCAGAGAAGCCTCCCTGTCTCCTCTCATACCTGCTGTTTTTCTCCACTCCGTCCCTGTTTGCTGTTTGTGAATCTGCCTGCTCGGAGCAGAACCACCCCATAAGCGGGGTACAACACTCACACCCCGGTCCTCAATTTAGAGTGCTGCAAAGAGGGTGGGTGGCTCACTTTTCCCTTCAATGTGAGGTACTCGGCCTCCAGCCACGCTGATCTCTACCATCGGGCTGCCCAGCCCCTCTGCTCGGGTGGTGGGAGAGGGTCTCCAAGGCACCAGCCTTGGTTCTTTTGTCTTGATTGACCTCAATGGCTTCCCTGCAACGTTTGCTTGCCTTTTATAGATCAGTGACGTATCAAACCTCAGATTTAGTGCAGGGCTTTGCAAAATCACGTAGAAGCATTCTGTTTTATAGGCATTTTTCCCTAGGCTTTCTCCTGTTTCACCTTGCGCCCCTCCTGCTCAGCTAGGCCCACCATAAGGACATGATGCTTTGCCCGCATCATTCCCCTGTTTCATCTTTATTTCTGCTCTCCAGTGCCCAAGGAGGTGACTACAAAGCCCTTGATGATCAGTCAGAGACATGCCACTACCCAACCGCACACCACAGGGCGCGGCACCTCCTCCGGTTTGCGACCGCGCAGCCCGCCGCTGCCCAAGGCCCGGAGGACGCTGTTGGCAGACAGGGAACAGTGCGGCTTGGCAACGCACAGCCCCTTTGGCACCGGCCGCCCAGGTTTCCCTAACCCAAAGCACAACTGGCTTTTCAGGTAAAGGAGACACAGTCTGGAAGCTTTTTCTCTCCCCAGGACTCCCTGCGGGCTGGGAAGGATGTGATTTTCATCACGCTACCGTCTTCCCAGTGCTCTTCAGAGAACTGAGGGTCAGAGAAAGAGGTTTATCCCTTCCCCTCTTTGACTCTACAAGCGACCTGGTCTGGGACAGATGTTCAAGGGACAGGGAGCCAGGGAAGGACTTCTCATCCTGCCTGGCATGCAGGGATCTGCTTTATCACCTCCCCCCTTCCCTCCGGGAAGAAGTGTCTAGTTGTGGCATCAAATTCATGACGTTTGCCCTTTCCATGGAGTAGGATTCTGGGGGCGAGCAAAATCCACCCCCATTCACAGTCCAGAAAGGCCACTGATCAGTGACCTTGTGCTAAGCTCTTGGCACTGTCACACTTGGGGCTGTGAGATTGGTACAGCAGCCACGGGAGGCAGGATATAATTAGCTATATTTGTGTACATCTTTGAGTCCTTGAGAGGAGAAGCTGAAAGACTGGCTGCAGGGCTGAGCCGCTCGGCCAGATGGGGCTCCGCTCTCCACAAAGCCAGACTATCATGTTCTCCAAACGTGAAAACAAGCAGGATGTGCAGCACAGACAGAAGAGCCCCATCTCCCACAGCATCCTACAGGGCACGGTGGCCAGGCAAGACACCCACGGATGACACTGGGAGAGAGCGAAGGCAGGGCTGCGGAGGGCATCAGTGTGAGCCTGTTTTCAGGACTTAGTACAAGCAGGCACAGACACACATCAGGTCAGCTGTGGCTTTGTCCAGCCACACCACTCCCCCAGTGCTGTCTCTCTGAATAGCTGGTTACCATAAAGACAAGAAGATTTGCTTCATCTGAAAATCAGCATCACCTAAGTAAGTGCCTGGACAGGATTCATCTCACCCTTGTGCCACAGGTCGGGGCAGTCAGAGAGCTCTGCACACATTTTGATGCATCCCCGAGATGTGTCCAGAGCAAAGGAGCTTTAATGAACTCCCTTACGCCCATCGCTGTGTGCAGCAGCACTTTGTCTGCATCACCACATCAGCACAGATCTTTTACACGCGGCGCTCACAACCTCCGACAGCGGCTGTCCTGCCGCACAGAGTGCCAGACCCCGTCCTAGGGAGGAAGGCACACATGTGCTGCCGGTACAGGACCTCTCACGAGGGCTCTCCTGCACCACAGGAAGGAGTTCTGCACCCAGCAGTAGCACTGGGAGGCAGCAGCCGCAGGGGCATGCAGCTCCGTGGCTTCTGCCTGCTCCATGCGCATCTGCCTCCCCTCGATTTGGTCCCCGTGCACCCACATCGCTCCTGCAACACCTCCCACGGCGCTGACTACTGCAGCTGCCCAAAGCAATGCCACATGCAGCGACTCTGTGCTTCGGAAGCCAAAAGCCACTCACCCCTGAACATCAGTGTCCACAAGCAGCCGGACCAGTATCCCCGTCACGGCCACAAGGATTGGGTAATGGTCCACACTCTCCAGCCCTACGGAAGCAAAAGAGAAAGATAGAGCCGCTGCCACCGCACGCCAGGCAGGGCAAGGCTGCACCGCTACTTCCAGACTTGGTGGCAGAGCAGCCCAGGAGGTAGGGACCGTGACAGGCTCCCCAGCGCAGCCATGGGTTTTGTCGAGGACGGAGGAGTCTTCCCCACTAATGCAAACCCCAGACTCAGGCACTGCTCTCACGATGGAGCACCTCTGCCTCTTCCAAGCCTCGAGAGGAGAAGGTGGTCTGTTCCCTCCTGAGCAGGCAGGAAAGTCCAGCTGCTGTACAGCAAATACAGGGTGCCCATAACGCAGCACCTGGAGCCAGTCTCTGCTAACAGGCACAACTCAGCTGCCCACAGTCACCTCCACGAGGAAGAGGGCTGATGCTGGTGAGAACGGCTTCCCCCAGCGATTCAGTGCACCCTTTACTCAATGCAGAGCACAGCAACTGAGTCTGCTCCCTAAACTGCAATCTGTCCAGGGCTTGGAGCCTTTCCCACAGCCCCCACCTAACCCGTGCCAGCTCAGTGTCCAGCAAGGCACCTCCCCGCCCAAGCACAGCACGGCTGCCACTTCCACCGCAGCCAGCCAGACCCATGCATCAGCTGCCTCCTGAGGACAGAGATCCTGGAGGGAACTGGAGCTGCTGGGCAGACAGAGGCTAAGGGCCTAGGAAGAGCATCAAAGCGCAGGTCTGCCTGGAGGATCTGCATGTCTTCTGAAGACAGCACTTCTGTGGCAGTCTATGGGACCTGACTGGCTTCCCAGTCAGGGATATGCCAGGCCTGAGGTCTGATCCCACACGCCTTCGCACCAACCTTCAGTACAAGCCATCCCTCACTTCCCAAGGGCACGCCTCCAGCATATTTTCAACGGAGAGGGACAGAGAGTTAACGCATGGACTCACCCGGCAGACGGAGGTTGACCACTCTGTCAAACAAGTTCCTTTCAGCTGTCACACGGTTCAGCACCTGGTTCAAGAGCTGTGCAGGGAAAAGCAGAGAGCGTTTGTATTTTCTGGGTGGGCCTTCCTGTGAGCAGCATCCCAAGAGCATGCTTTGGGGCAGCATCTCCTTATAGCTCGGGCTCGGTGCCTGGGAGCTGGTGGATGCACAGAGGGAGGCTCGCAGCACGGACCTAGCTAGGCCCTGGCACGGAGGGAGGTGGCACCACACCACAGTGGTTGTACCAGACCCAAACCTCCCAGGAAAAAGTCAGTCTAAAGTCAAGACACCTGAATCTCAGCATCTTCCACCTAAATCTGAATCCCACCTACAGATGCCAAGCTACTTCTGTGGATAAAAGCTCTTGGCAAGCAGAAGCTGCAGTCCCTAGGACAGCCACAGCCCGTGAAGAGCAAGTTGGCAGCTGCTGCTGGGCAAAAGCAGTGTCAGCGGGGTGAAGCACAGTCCAGGTCCTGCCCTGCCTGGAGCTGGCAGCAGGACAGACCTACCAGCCCTGAAGCACGGGATGAGCGCAGAGACCAATCTGCTTCCCTGCTTGACAGAGCATCACCACAGGCAGAGATTTCTGCCTATGACCAGCACAGAAGGAATCAACTGTAAAGACACTTAATTAGCCACCATTAGCTCTCACCCAAACCCCCACTGGGATGAGCGGGGACCGCTCTAGGCTTGACACAACCGCTGCAAGCTGAGCACCATCTCTTAGACACAGCACCCCTCTTCCTGCCGCCCTCACGCACGAAGAGCAGAACTCTGCACCCCTCTGCGGGCATGTTCAGCGGTGGGACACGGCCCTGTAGCAGCACCAGGACGCGAGGGGGATGCTGCAGCACCCTGCTCTCTGCTGCCTATTTGCCAGCTTGCCCAAACCACCTGCTAAAGGCCCCTTGCTTTCCTCCTCGCACAGGGAAAATCCCAGGATCCCAGGCTGTGCACTTGCCTCGAGACTGTCTTGCTTTGCCTCGTGTGCTCAGAGCCCCTAGCCTCAACCCTTGGAGCAACCCAACCCTTGCAGTATAGGTAAGGTATATATGGCTGCTCCCCACCAGGCTGGCTCGTGCAAGAGCAGTATGGCCTTGGGGCTTTCCAGGGCTGCTCGGGCTTTTGAATAGAAACTAATTTACTGTACTCTAAGGGGCGTTGTGGGTTGGAATGGGGCTGTCCCGGTCACCTCGGCAGGGAAGTGGAGACGTTTGGTACCATAGTGTAGGACTGGACAAAGGACCAGGATGCCTGCCCAGACATCGGGGTATGTTCCCTGTGAAGCCAGCTATACTCTCCACAGCTCTTTGCTCAGATGTACCACACATGAAATCCTCTCCAGATTTCATGGCACTGCTTGTCACAGGAGCCTTCAGCATTTACTGGGTGGAAGAAACAGGCCATAGCCACTCTGAAGGTAGATTTAAGTAGCCGTCATCCTCCCTCCCAGTAGAGGCGGAAATCAGTGTGGCCAGACTAGCTGCAAAGGAGGGGAGCAGTTGACATGTAGCTATTTTAGGGAGCACCACTTGTTCTGCAGCAGCTAGGTTTGCTGTAGCAGCTTTAAGTACTACAGCATTTGCAGCAGGAGTCCCCACTTCACAGCACATCTGGAGAGAGGGCAGAGGGGCCCCCACGCCCCTTCAGAGGATGCTGCTTCACACCCCTCTAAAGGATGATACCTGGGCAAGCCTCCGAAGCAGCAGCTCTGACGACGGGCGATTCCAGTCGAGAAAGATCTCTGGCGCCAGCGTGACGGTCATTTCCAGCACCCTGAGCAAGCTCACCGACAGGTCAAAGCAGGTGGCGCACACCTTCAGCTGGCGGCTGTCCACGAAGTTCCTCTCCAAGCGCTCTGCTGCCTGCTGGATCTGCCAAGCAATGGAGACAGCTTAACAAGGTGCCCCTTCCCAAAAGGAGGGCTGTGACCTCCAGCCCAGCTCAGCTCCCGTGCATGCCAGGGAATTGTGGCACTCCCGACACCAAGAGTCGTGTCTCGAACCTCGCTGTGTGCAGGACACGGGCACCCATTGAGTGCCAGACCCCACAGCCCCGGGCAGCGCACTCACCTCCTGAATCATGCCGATGAACTCGGAGAAAGCCCAGTTCAGCTGGTTGAGGACGCTGTTGAGGAAGCTGGGGGCCAGGTCGCGGTCGCTGCGGAGCAGGTCTGCCATGTGCCGCTGCAGCAAGGTGGAGGGACATGGCTCTGAAACCAGACAGCAACAGCTTCAGTGTCCTGGTCCCGGAGCAGCCGTGGGTGGGGTGCAAGGACTATTCTGAGCAGATATCTTGTCTGTCGGGCCTCCAAGCACTTTTTTGCAATGCCAGCCTGAATTAACCAGGGAAGAGCCCTGTGTGCTCACTGTTGCCCACGTGCACGGGAGCGCTGCCCTGCAGCTTAGCATCCCTCCTGCTCGGCTCTGCAGAGGCCCACGGTCAGCTCAACATTAATTGCTCCCGATAGCAGTGTGGCAGCAGCTGCCCGGAGCCAGCACGACCACCCCGGCTTCACGTGGCCGTGCCTGCCTGCCCGTGTCCGAGGAGGAAGGTACCTGGCAAATCCCACTCCTGAGAAGCTTCTACATGGAGCTGAGGCTGGGCTCTGCCCTCGGCCGGCTCAGGCAGGCAGGGCTGCCCACGCTCCCAGCCAGGTTGAGCCCCAGCAGAGACACATCCCTGCGGTACGTGGCATCTCGCCTCTGGGCTTTTTCACTATCATCAAGAGCACAGACAGGGTCAGACCCAGCAGCAGGGAAACAGAGAGTCAGGGCTGCGTGGGGCACTGGTCCCCGTGGACAGGCAGGGCAAGGAGAGGGGCACAAATGGGATGGATGTTTCTCACTGGGAAGGGTACCAGAGTTCAAACCACAGACTAAAATTCAGGGCTTGGACAAAGAAACTTGAACAGATTTACCAAGCATAAGAAAAAAAAAAAATCCAACTACTTTTCACTCTACTAGAAGCTATTAGTAAGTAAGAGCAGGGGGAAACTCTGGCAGCACTGGCACTGTGGTGCCCAGAGGAACAAGCCGTGCTGTGACTGCAGAAGGTCTTTGGGGTGGCAGCCTGCTCAGAAGGCCAGCGTGGGCAAAGGAAACATAGGGCGACCTCCATCACATCCCTAGGGCTTGAGAAGCGAGGCATAACTACAGGCAGATCGCTAGCTGGGATTAGCAAAGCCCGAGAAGGATGGCAGGTCAAAGGGGAACGGGATAAATTATTCTGTAAATACCCACTAGCGAGTGCAATGAGCTTCTCTTGTTATGGAGGACACGCGCTGATGTCTCACAGTGCATAATCACTCCGGGCAGGCCAGCGTTCTGGCTTTGATCCTGGCTAAAAGCACATCTTTGGGAGGGATTTCATCACAACAAACGTCTTTGATGTCCTGCTCCCACCCGCAAGTACTTTCCCAGCCCTTGGCTACACGTGGCTCAGGGACTGCCCAAGCCAGATGTCCTTTTTACATATTTAGTGATCCTCAGCGGATTTCTTGCCCAGTGTCGCCCTGAAACTGTGTAAGCCTTTAGCATTGAACGTGTCCTGGAGCAACATTTCACAGCTCAATTGTGTGCAGCGGGAAGAATTTGGATTTATGCTTGGCTCCTACTCCCTTTATTTGATGATATTTATTCTTCCCTTCTTCTGGTGGGAGAGGCAGAGAGACGCTGCTCGCCAGTCACTTCCTCCAGCTAGCCATGATTGCAGACCTTTACAATAGTCTTTCCAACAGGAACAGCTCCAGCCTGCGCAGGTTCCCCTACAGAAACCGTCACATCTTTGTCCCCTTCGCCATCCCTCCCTGAGCCTTGCCGGTTCTCCCAGATTTTCTTCGGAGAGGTGGAATGAGAAGCGCACGCAGCATCCAAACCACAAGCGCGTGGCAGATTTGCACAAAGGCATAATGTGGTTTGGTTTTGTTCTGTTTTCCTTTCCTCATAATTGCTGTTGTGTAATTTGTTCCTTTGACTGGGCATCGAGCTGATATTTTCCAAAAGATTACAGTTCAAGGATAACCCTTTTGTAAGAATTATAGTTCAAGATCCTCAGGAACTTGCTGATTGCAAGGCACAAGTGGAGAAGCCCAGGAGTCAACACTGGAGCCCACCTTGTTGTCTTCTCTGGCAGCGATGGACGATGGGGCACAGCACACCCTCGCCAAATTTGCAATGACACTAAACAAGGGGCTTTGTCCAATGTGCTAGAGGCACCCTGAGAAACTCGAGGACTAGGACAAAAAACCTGATTATATTCAACAAGAAGGAGAAAATTCTGCATCTGGGGAAGAATGACCCCAAATATCAGTCCTGGCTGGGCAACAATGGTCTGGGCACCATCCCATAAAGGGGTTTTGTAGGCTACCAGCTTGACCAGGGCACAGACGAGGGCTTTCGCTACAACTAAGAGGCAGGTGATGGTAGGAGCATGTGCTCAGCAGATGAAGGGAAGGTGCCACCCCTCTGCTTGGCCCCGGGGAGGTCACACCTGAAATACTGAGGCTCTTTTCTCAGAAGGGTGCATAGACAGGTCCCAGGGAGCCCACTCTGCAATCTTGTCTCTAAGGGTTATGCTCAGCTCGCAGCCCACCGATTTTTAATTACATTTTCCCTTCACATTCACCACTCTACACCTGGCGACGCCGAATTCCGTCCACGTATTCTCTCCCAGTCATCCAGAATTGGAAGGTCCTTTTGTAGGGGGTTAAGTTTTTTGTGTCTTCTTTTCCCCGGCCTCGCCTCAATGTGTAAAAAGTGCTTTTTATTAAAACTGCTGACATATGAGCCCCCTTCCAGCCTTTGAGTACCGAAGTAGTTCTAGGCAAGGACCACCACTCCTTGGGGATGAGCTCTGTGGGTTGTCCTGTTGGTCTGTTGCCAAAGCCTCTGTTACCAACATTTCAAGTCAGGATGGATTTCAACATGAATCGCCCAGCCAAAGTCTACCTCATCTGAAGGCAGCTTTGGCTTTTTGAAGGATGCTGTTATGCTTGTAATAACTTGCTTTATCCTGATTTTTAGCCAATGACTATTTCCTCATGGTCTTTTTCCAATAAGTGGTGTGAATTTGCTCCAAACCTCCAATTCTAGGTTCTTAAATGCTTTCCCTGCTACTGGCAAAGACTGTGCCAGTCTATAAAAGCATTAAAAAGTGGTGCCTCTTGTCAAACTTCTCCACAGCTATGGAGGTTTTTTTAAGGTTTTAAGCTAACACCAGGAAACAGTGGACTTCCTTGGCTTTTGTCGCTCCCAAGAGGATTCTGAATCTAAAGACACTGTGATCACTGCTACTCTTTGAAAGCAACATAAGGAACCAGCCCTGGGCTACAGCAAGAGCAGCTTCATCCCTCGCGTGAGTTCCCAGATGAGGTCCTCCATGGGGCAATCATTAGTGGTAACTAGAAACCTAGCCCTCGTGCTGTGTTCATCTTCACGTGCAAGATGTTCACCTTTGCTGAGGCATTTCCACCCACCTCCCTCACACCTCAGCTACCGCTGCCCTCCTGGGTAACGACACAGCCCTTATTACGCGTGCCACGTCAGACAGGGAGTCTGTGGATACTCACTGATGTGGTTACCGTCTTGATCCTGGCTATAGTATGTCATTAGCGTTTCTAAAACTTGTAACTCCCTAATACAAAAGCCACTCAATCTTGGCTTAGCCTTCATTATGACAGATAAAGATCAGTCATTGAAACAGAAATCGGCGGTTTTCCAAGGCCAGAAATTATGACCTCAATACATTTAATGTGGGCAACAGAGCACGGCCCCAAGCGGTTATAGATATATCCGATGTTTCCACAACAGAAACTTCCCCGCAAAAATATAAGCAAAATAGTCAGAGGAAAAAAATCAAAAATCTAGGTGGGGGGAAAACAGTGAATAAAAACAGAGTTCTTTAAGAAGATTATTAGGCAGCCAGAAAGCCCCAGTGCCACGGCAAACACTTGGGTTAAAAGGTTCACTGAGACCAGGATGAAGCAAAGACATAAGTTAAAATGTAAAAGGCAAAGTGAACATAATCAAACACAGACAGCGGTTGATGAAAAGAAGGAGAAAAGGGATAATAGAAAGAGCAGACATAAAAGAAACATCCACGACTAACCACGCTACATGCAGTTTCTTCAACTACAGGAAAAAATTCTAGCAGCATTATTAAAAAAAGTAGCAATGGGAGAAAGTCTAACAGTAGCAGAGGCCCCTTAATAGACAGAGTTAAAAATTAATAAAGCAGACAAAGTGGAAGCCTTCAATGAGTGCTCCTACTAGATAATTGTGAAGAAGCAGGGTCATGTACTTTCGTCACAGGAAGATAATTATGTACTTTATAGTTTGCTAATGACCCGGGAAAATTTATAACAGGGCTATTTGTGAGACTTCTCGGTCAGCAGCCCAAGGGGGGCTCTGGACGCTGCAGCATTTACAATGGAGCTGGGAGCACAGAGGAGGAAAGCCCCAAACGGACCAGATTCAGAAGCAAAGCGGTTCCACCCAACGCTAATCTGAGCTTTTGAAAGGATCCAGATGTAGATGTGAAACAGCACGTAGATGTCGGAACAGCAGTGAAAAAGGTAAGCTGGGGATGCAGCGATCCACGTCACCAGTAAACCGTGCCCGTTCAAAGGCGTATTTAGAGAGGACCAAAGGGAACGTTGCAGGGTGAGGCAGAAGGAAAGCGAGCTGCGTTCAGGGGATGACATCTCAATAAGGTCGAGTGCAAGGTGTCAGGAGGCCCCAGCACGCGCCTGGGACTCGTGCATGCCTCCAAAGCAAAGCGCTGGCAAACGGGCTAATGCGAGTCTTGGCTCTGTGACCAGCAGATCAGGGAGGCGTTCTAGCCAGCATGACACTGGCACCTCTGGGGCTGCTAAAAACATGGGAAGGGTGAACACAGGGGCTCACAGAAAAACAAAACCCCTTTCTGAATAAGACACAAAGGCTGCACTTTCTTTTCGCCATTAAAAAGGACAAAGAAGCGAGTTTACCCTGGTACACAAGCACTTTTGAAGAATAAAATGTAATGCAGAGTTTAACCCGACAGAGAAAGGCAGAGTGGCAGCAGCGGAAGACAAAAGATGAGGTTAGGTACATTTCCACCAGGAAAAAGGGATGGATTTATTTCTGAGGGTGAGGAACCACCATCAGAAGGGCTTGGATAGTTCAGCTGCCAGCAGCTGATGCTTTCGCTGTTGTCAGACTGAGACAGGGTTTCTTCCTGAAAGACCTCCTTAGCTTAGGCAATTTGCTGGACTTGGGAGGGGGACGTGGGTGAATTCTCTGGCCCACATTGCACAACAGCTCAGCCAGATAACCTCACGGTCCCACCCACCTACCCTCCACCACTTGACGGATGCGTGGGCAGAAGGCCTGGGGCAGAGGAGCCCTGTGCTGCAACCTGAAGCCACCCTGCAGCTTGGTGAAAGCGAGACAGGCTGGGCCTGGCATAGGGCCACCGCCACTGCTCACCGTGTGCGTGCCGTAACAGCACCTGGCCTTGCCTACGAGCCACGGTGAAAGCAAAACAAGTTCTTACAGCAGCCGCCGACCAGAACTGCCCCCGCCTCTGAACAGAGCCCCTGTCTGCTCTCAGGAGCCAAACTGGAGGCAGAGCCCCGTCTGCACAAGAGCGGTTTGGTGCCAGTGGGGCTAAGGAACAACTCGGGGAGCAGGCAGGAACGTACACGGCCCTTCGGAGCCTCTCCCCCTCCCTGGGCTAACCCAGGCAGCCATCTCGTTGCTCACCACCGGTGAGCACGGGCAAAAGGCAGCACAGGAGACCAGGTGGTCTGTGCTCTGCGTGTTTTGTGGATATTGTACAGCAGCGCCAGCGCACCTTTGCCACCTGCGCAGAGTTCTCCAAGGAAGCATCTCCAAAGCAGGACGTGGCAGGAGTACCAGAGAAGAGGCATTTGTGCAAGCTCTCTTCAGACTGGCCTGCAGAAGCAGACCCAGACAAACAGGGATTTCTTTCAGCTCAGCAGTTTGTCCCGTTGTCCCTGCCAATGCTCAGATTGCAACAAGGTGAAGGCTGATGGGTGGGAAGATGGGGGGGTCATCTCCTCCTCCTTCCCTGGGCAGCATCTCAAGGACACCTCTGAGTCCCATGTCCCTCTTCAATTAAATCACCATGCATTATTGATTTGGTTGCGCCTTAAAATAGCAATCCCAGGAGCAAGTCTCCAGTAGCCAGCCCAGCCCACTCCAGGCTCAGACTGTGTGGAGCCATCTGGAGATGGATGGAGAGCGGCCTTGAAAGCTGAGGAGCTCTGCTCCTGCCCCAGAGCTCCCCAGGATGGGGGGGAGCTCGGTCACCACCCCACAGGACTGGTGGCAGCCACTCGGAGCTTGCTTGTGCAGTAGCAGGGTGACGGGACAGTCATGAGGTCCCTCCTGCATGTGTACCACGGCTTCCCCGTCGTCCTCCAAGGATGAGAGGAACCCAAAGCTGGCACAGCCTGCGGCAGGGCTCTGACCCCAGAGGTAACCCTGATAAAAC
Organism: Phoenicopterus ruber ruber; assembly: GCA_009819775.1. Lineage (NCBI taxonomy): Eukaryota > Metazoa > Chordata > Aves > Phoenicopteriformes > Phoenicopteridae > Phoenicopterus > Phoenicopterus ruber. Next base: position 20,431,315 of record CM020224.1, read on the forward strand.
AGGTGCAAGAGCGGGTCCGTGATGCAGCCTTAGAGACTGCCACGTGGGCACCGGCCTGCCTGGCATCTCGCAGGGACGTAACCGAGAAAGGCGATCATTGTGTGAAGGCCTCTGCCCCCCAAAGAAGGGTCTCTCTAGACAGAAGAGGGAAAGGAGGGAGCTCTCTAAAGCTACTTCACCAGACAAGAGAGGGTCACACAACAAACTTACTCTGGAAACTAGCAACAGAGAGATCTCCTGGGCACCCACGGGCAGGAGAGAGAAAGAGAACAAGAGTGCCGTTAAAACAGAGCCAGGCAGCTCTCTCCACCAGATGGGGATTAGCACACACCTCCACACGTCGCCTGCCCACGTCAGGCCGCAGCACCCTCTGTCCCCCACCCCCGTGGGGGTCTGGCTCCTCCAGGAGCAAGGTCTGGCACAAAGCCTTCTCCACAGCAGAGGGGGTCAGGAATGTATCCAGACAGGCCCAGACCCTGCAAGGGTGAAGCTGGGGGACATGCTCTTCAGCTCAAGAAAGGTACCTCCTCCTCCCCACGTCATTCTCACCCCAACAGAGCTGACCCCTCAATTCAGTGACAGTGCTGAGAACCAAACTGCCGTGCCAAAGGCAGGACAGGCTGTGCCAGGCTCCGAGATGCCTGATTAAAAGACTCCCTGCTTGCAAACTTCTCCGGTGCCCTGCCTCCTCAGGCACCCACTCCCTCTCACAGGGCACCTACTGCTTGGCACACTCGCCAATGCTTCCTCACAGCAGCTGCTCGCTGTAGATGTCAGAGAGCCTTCTCCCAGGCTTACATTTTGGGGTAAAGCTCTGGTGAGGGCCTCTCACCTCTCCTTTGAAGGGCAGAGCCCCTTCTCATGATGGATCTAACCCACCACCCAGCAGGCAAAAGAGTCGCCAGTCAGTGCAGAGAGACTGGGGATGTCCAGGAAAGGAAATGCTGCCTGCAAAGGTCAGGCCTGGGTATTTGGCCAGGATCCCCCTACTTCAGCAGCCATCTCACCAGCTGGCCTCGCGCACAGTAGGGACGGCTGCTAGCGAAGAGGCCGGTCCTCCCTCACCACCCGTCATAATCCCAAGTGCCAATCCCCTGCCCCACTCACTCTGCAGGCTGGGGAGGCTGGCATCCTCAGGCTTGGTTTTCAGCAGGTGTGGGAGCCGTGTGTATCTGTACCCAAAGCCACAGCCCTGGTAAAAGAAATAAGGAAAGATCTTAAAGGCTGGAAAACAGTTAGGTTTTGGTGCTACTGGAAAGCGAAATGCTCAGTGTCCACCCAGCCTCAGATGGTGAGAGGGGCAGGGATGCAGGACGCTCACCCGCCACAGCCTGACGAGGATCCAGTTGGTCTGTGCCCAGGGTCGCTGCTCATAGGGAGCCAGGAGGTTCTTCATCATGGAGATCCGCCTGCCAGATGAAAGACATAGGTCAGCCACAAAGGGTTTGGGGACAGGGGATTAAATAGGACCCACGGTAGGACCCACGGAGCTGGGACAGAGCAAAGGCACTGGTGTAAGGGTGAAGGGAGGCTCCCCAAACCAACTCCAGCATCCTGCTGCAGCTCCTGGACCCTTGGTGGTGCTTGGCAGCCCACCTGCTCCCCCACCCAGCCTTGCCACCACCCCAGCCCTGCCCCAGCTCCCCGGGAACAGGCAGGGCAGCACTTACTGCTCTTCTGGGATCCTCTCTACAGCATGCAGCGAGTGGGGGTAGCACACGTAGCTGGCCAACGCCTGCATCAGGGAGTCCCGGATGTCTGAGGAGGAATGAGAAGGGGCTAGGCCAGGCACCCAAGGACACGCAGCATGCCAGGGAGCACCTGAGCACCGAAGGCTGGGAGGGACCGGCCCTCACTTACAGAGGTTTGCTGTCCCAGCTGACGGGGAGAGCGTGCCTATGCTCAGGCAGCTAAGAATTAACCCCAGATTTGACATGCAAGTAGTTGGGACATAAGTCCTGCTCTCAAAAGGGTATCCTAGGTCATGTATTTAACCTTGGAATTAGCAGGGCACAAGGTCAGTGCCCAGCCTCTCTTGTACGTGGAGGCATAAAGTACTCAACAGATTCAGCAAATGGATCCCAACAGAAGTCTGGTGAGCCACCAGCAGTGGGACCGGCCAGACCTGCAACATTATCACCCCAAAGCAGAGGAGTGCAGCTTTACCCGTGCCCACGATCCTCGAGTCAGCAAAGTGCTTGGCCAGGATGGCAGCGAGGCGCATCAGGGTCTCTTCGTAGCCTGCAAAGAGAAGGAGGGAGCAGCGGTCACGCCAACGGCCCGACGGGCAGCCCTGTGGTCCTACCCTTCCTGTGGATGTGGCACAGGCCATAGGATTCATTCCGGCTACAGCTAACTGCAGCTTTGTGTGTGTCTAGCTGTCAAAACAGACAGCTGGGAAAACACATTCATACCCAACAGAGCCTCTCACCTGTCTGCAGAGTCTAAAACAGTTACTCAGAGAAAGATAAAACCATGCAAATGAGTCAGACAGCAAGGGAGAGATGCCTAGAGCAGAAGAGGCTGTGCAACACAAATACCACCCTAGATCTACGCAGAAAAGCCATGTCCAGCCTGTAGGCCCTGAAGAAATCCGCTACCGCTTAATTCTGCTGCTCCCTGAACAGCAGGCACAGTCCCCACTTAATGGTTGTGAACACTTTAGCTGTCTTGGTGGTGGGAACAGAAGCTCTTCTTACCTTCACAGGCTCTGGAAAGCACAGAACAATTTGCTAAGAGCTCAGAGGGATCACTTAGCCAGGAAAAGCACAGAACGTGCACAGAGGGAATCCACCTAAACACAGACTCTCGGCATCAAGTGGGTGGTCATCTCCATAGGAACGTATCCAAATCCCAGAGGCATTCGAAAGCAGCCCCAATTCCTGCACTCATGGCACATCTCCTCCCACCCAGAGACCAGCAGGCAGTGGCACGCATTGCCAGGGCAATCACATCTTCCAGCATCCCAGCCCATTTCCTTGGAAACAAAATCCACAGCTGCCAGTGATTTTCACTACAGCCAACACTGCGACAGCTTCGGGCAAGGCACGGGCTCCCTGCCTAAGGTCAGCAACGGCCACGGCTCACCAGTGGGTACCTACTCGAGGAACAGCACTCAGCACCTGCCCCCCAGCACACAGACAATATACTGGTCACAACCAGGAAAGGATACGGAAGGGATGACACCCAACTACCACTGCTTCACCATAAGGATGTGGCTTGCTTTAGGCTTTATCAGGCCAGAATTAGCAAGGCCTCCCCAGTCCCTTACCTGGAAGTTCCTCCATGCTGTTTACAGGGCTGAAGTAGTTCTTGAGTGCGCTGTAGCTGTTCATAGCCACGCTGAGGTAGAACTCCGGCGTGAAAGCGAAAAGCGAGCCCGTCCTGTCGCCATGCTCGATGGTGCGGATGCACACTCGCAGCAGCCAATATATGTCCTGCATCTTCTCCTGGCCAGAGAGAACACAACAACTCCCATTCAGTTTTGTCCAGCTTCTCTTTGGAGAAACACAACAGTCAGCACCACATTTAGACCTCAGAAACATCTCCGTGTCTGAGACGTTCCTCAGACCACTGCTCTAAGGTCATTAACCAGATCTGTGCTATTCGGTCTTTTCGTAGAGCCAAAGAAGCGTCAGGTGGAAGGAACAATCAGAGATCTCTACACCAACCTCAAGCTCAGAGCATGACCATCACCAACATGACATCAGATCAACTGTGGCTTTGTCTCACTGAGCCTTGAAACCCTCCAAGAACTACTCCTTGGTAGGGCGTATCTGACCACACAGACCCGGTCACAAAAAACGCGTGCTAGGTTTTATTCCAAGTACACTGGCTGAAGGAGGGCAGGCACTAGCAAACCCCGCATAAATCTGCTGGAAAGAAAGCTGGTCCTTTGTAGGAATTAAATGGGAACAGGCTGAAAGCTCGTACCAACTCAGATCTTTGCAATAGGCGGCCACAGCCTTTCAGATTCTGTGCCAGTCATTCAACCAGATTTACTGTCCTGAGGAACATCAGCCTCTTGCAGCTCTAAGCAAAACTCAGGGAGTCCTAAATTAAAACCAGGAAATTTAAGGGCACCAACATAACTTTAAGCTATAAAAATCAGCACCAAAGCCATAAAAAGAGGAAATACTATTTCATATCCTGAATGCTAAGAAATATCATAAACAATAGCAATTTGCATAAAAATAGATGGAGGAGGTTTACACTTCTACTTAAAAAAGAATTAAAATCAGAGGTGCAGATAAGTGATTTCATTGCTTAGTGGCTTTTCTCAAGTATGTAGCTACCATCTTTGGGAGATTTACATGTGTTTGTTCTGTACCTTAGACTGAACTAGTGTAAATCAACTAAATTGACTAAAAGGCATCTTTATCTCGACACTGACACAGCTCAGCTCAACTGTTGCTTTCAGGATAAAAAGAAATTGTGCAAACAACATTAAGGTAAAGAAAGCTGCATTTGGTTTTATTAAAACTTGATAACCTTAAAACGTCATCTCAGGTATTGCCAAGCTAGAAGAAAGCCTACACCAAGAGGATGCAAAGATGTGATTACCCACAGCGTGATGGATAAATACAGCATTGTAATAAAATAAGCTGAAATGGTCTTCCCGCAGGGATGCTTTGAAGGCAGGATTATCTACTTTAAAACTAAGAGTGTTTTTAAGCTGTAGCACTCCCTTGCGTCTAACCTTGAATCCCTCAGCTGAGAACAAACGAGTGACTAATTCCCCAGAGGAAGGAGCAGCCTCTCCTGTGCTCTGACGCCTCAGCACAGAGCAGGACTTCACCTCTAGACAGAACCAGTCTCTCTCTCTCCATCAGCACCAGCAATGCCTGCAACACTCATACAGATGTGTCCCTCTGCTGCACACAAGTCCCAGGGATGCGGGAGCCTGCTGGGTGGATGTCTCCGTTGGGAAACGGCAGGCACCTGTGATGGCTGTGAGACGGAGCCCTGAAGGTACAGGCAGTATGGACAGTGCAGCCACACTCCTCTGCAGAGCAAGCTCACTCGGCTCCTGGAGCACATCTCACAGCCCGAGCCAGCTCATGACCTGCTCTCCCTGCCGGCCACGCAGGAGCACAAGCGGGGAAGGCTGTAACCTTCACTCCCAGATGCTGCTGATTCATCCGGAAAGGTGACACCGCACTCCTGATGGGAGTCAGGTACCCGCGTTTAATATGACAATACATCATCTAGAGACACGAATAGTGTTTCTGCATGGGCCATCGCGGCGATCCCTGCAATGCACCCCGGTAATGCCCCTCAGCCTTTCAAGAGCAGTCCAGGAAGAAAGGTTTATTTTCTGGCAAGCACGGGCTACGCTAATGCAGCTGGAGAGCTTCTGCGGCGCAGCACTGTGCCTCGCAGTCCTGCTCTGCGAGTAAAGGAGGGACGAGCAAAGAGTGCATGAGTCAGGATGAGCCACTGCAGCTCTGCCAGACGTGTTCACAGGAACTACCACCCTTCCCCTCCCTGTTTACATCCTGGGACACACGCAGAGACCCTGCTGCCACTGCACGTTCAGGGAAACGCGTCTTCTTCCCCAGCACGAAAAAGCTACAAACACAGACGGGGCACGGCAATGTGCAAGGGAAGACGGGAAGAGGAGATCTGCAGAGTGTAAGAGCGCAAACAGTCACTGCTTTACTAAATGCAGAATGCACTCTCTATGTGGGAACCAAGGGAAGAACGGGAGAACACCTGAACAAAAACCACTAGGCTTGGATCCTGCAGATTTCAGGAAGAGCAGCATTAGTGAGGCCTCCCTGTGAGGCACAGCACAGCTCAGGGAAATGGTTCCCAGTAGCCTCTATCCTCTAGACATGCCCCGAGAACTGAATCTCCCTTTGACCTGCACTCTTCTGTCTGCGGTGCAGGGGCCTGATGCCCCAAGGGGAAGCCTACAGCACCACACATGGCTCAGAACACACTGGGCTGTGTCCTAACAAACACTACGGGACCAAGCCTGGGACAGGAGGGGGTCCAGACCCAGGAAGGAGTCTCTGACGCACAAGAAGGGAAACATAAGCCCCACAGATCATCGGCATTGCTCCAACACCAGAGAAAGCGACACCTGTGACACGTGAGCCGAGCAGCACAGACACAGAGGCTCACTTGCTCGGTCTCCTCTGAGCTGCTCACATTATGCTCCTGCCCACCTTTGAATAAATGGTGACATTTATCCAGGCGAGGCGTCGGCTTAGGTGATTGAGCTTCTCGGAGAAGACCTTTTGGCTCTTCAGCAGTTCCTCATGGATGTCTCTCCTCTGAAAAGAGTGCAGAGATGTGAGGGCAGATGTCTCTGCCATTTATAGCATCCTTTTTCAGATCTGGACAAACAATGCAAAAGCAAATACCACCTTGGGGCTAGCTAGGGAGTACTGGCAGGGGGGAGAGGGGTCAGCAGCCTTTCTGCACTGGGAGTGGGAATCAGTGCTATAAAGAGCACTTATCAGTCTCAGCTGCAACCCACAAGGCTTGATGCAGACACTGGTCCAGCGTGGGCAGCAGCTTTAGGGTCAACTACTGTCAGATACGTTTTCAATGCATCATCAGATACACTCAGATACACAGATGTGTCCCCAGTCCAGCACTGGAGGGTCCCCACCCCAGGAGACTGTCTCCAAAGCGTCCACAGCACATGGAGGTTTGCAAGCTGCCACGGCTTGTCCAGGAGAAGCCAAAGCAGTTGCTTCAGTCCCTCTGTTCCTTGAGGCAGTGGTACAATGGTTTGGCACAGTATGGAACGCGGCTGCCAGCTCCAGGCGTGGGTTACTACCCCATCCAAGACACTGGCTGCTCCACGGCTGGAAATCACCCACTGTGCTTCATCCGTTTTGCCAGACACTGAGGCTCTACCAGAGAAGGAAGCTGGGAGTCCAGAGACACTTACCCTCTTTGGGCAGCGGCTGATTTTCTCCTCTGTGTCTTTCAGTGCCATGGCGTATTCATTCACATCATCTGACACACCAACCATCTGAAAAACAGCAGATTCCAACAATAAATGAGGGTATTCTTTTCCCTAGACATATAAGCATGCAACCAGATCGCCCACAGGGGTTGGGAGGAGAAGGAAAGGGCGCACACAGAGTCACTAAATAAGCAGAAAACAGAGTCAGCGTAGAAGCGTGGACGCTGGGGGAATGGATTCCTGCATAGCATGTAGGATAGCCGCTTACCTTCCCAAGCTGCTGGTGGACACTGAGGTTGTACATCATCACTATCCCATCCAGGACTTCCAGGAGGGAGTTCTCTGTGATGGGCTGGTCTGGCTCCTCTGAGGGTCTGCCCAGTAAGAGACCCTCATTTCCATGGCTGCCTTCAACTGCAAATGCATCCCCAAGACAGGAGAGAAGTTCTCAGCAAGGCATTTTGGCACCTCAGCTTCTGCCTGCACCTCTCTGAAGCCAAAGCCCTGCTGTGCCTCTGTAACACAGTGCTCCTTCCCAGCCCCCGTGATTCATTAGGTACACTAACACACCATTCCCATCTCGCTGCCTGCATCAGGTGGTCCTGCCAGATCTGTTCAAACAGACCCAGGCCGTGCAAGTCCTGCTTCCTCGAGCCCTGTACATGCTTCAGAGGCCTGCCCAGCCCAACCCAACAGCAACAGTGCTGCTACTGCACACGTCATCCTCCGGCCGGTCTGTGTTCAGAGCAAGTGTGGCTACGGCTGCCTTTGAACTACCTCCCTGCAAAGTCTCACTGCACTTGCAGGAACCAAGGCAGCATCTTCTTACGAGCAGAGAGCGACAGCATCACCAGTGTCATGTTCAGGATGGCAAAGTGGTTAACTGTGGACTTTGTGGGTGTCAGCATGTCCTGAGAATGGGAGGGAGCAACGCTGGCAGTAAATAGATTGCATTCCTCTTGAGGGTACTGGGAGCTGGAAGCCACCATTCTCCCAGGGACCACCTGGACCACGCTAGCACGCAGCAGAAGTACTCACTATCCTCCTCTGTCCGCTGCTCCACACTTAGCGTGCGCACTTTGATCTTCTCCAGGGTGCCAAGAGGCCGACGCGGGTTCATCAGGCTGACGGCCGCCGTGCTGAGGAAGCGGTTGGCACGGCCCAGGGTGGGGGAGCTGAGCCAGCCAGGTCTGGCAAGAGCTCCACCAATGGCCAGGGCGGCAGAGGGACGCTGAGACTGAAAAGAAATGAGGGGAGAAACAGTTCTAGCTGTTTGGCTGCCCACTATTCCTTCCTTGTCCCCGCAAGGATGTTGGTATAGATGCATAGTGGCCACTGGAAGGTGAGCAGATACCCTTCCTACCATGGCTGGGTGTCCTGGTTTCGGCTGAGATGGAGCTAATCTTCTTTCCAGTAGCTACCGTGTTTTGGATTTAGTATGTGAGGAATGTTGATAGTACACTGATGTTATTAGTTGCTGCTAAGCGATCAAGAACACCTTCCAGCTTCCCAGGTTTTGCTAATGTGCAGGTGCAAAAACTTGGGAGGGGTAGAGCCAGTACAGTTGATCCAAACTGGCCAAAGAGAGCATTCCATACCATAGATGCCATGCCCAGGATAAGTGGGGGTCGGCCAGTGGGCCAGTCCCTTTTCTTTTTCTCTTTTTTTTCGTTTGTTCGTTCAGCTGTTTGTTCCCTTGCTTGCTCTCTCTGGAGCTTGCTGTTCTGAGACAGCTGTTGAGGAATATTCCTTTTTCATGACTGCTGCTCGGGACGGGCTGTATCGGTCATCAGGTGGTGAGAAATTGTGCATTGTTCATTTTATATATTCTATTATCATTACATTTTTTATTATTATTATTAATATATATTATAATTATTATTATCTTTTTCTTTGCTGTCTTGGTGAACTGTTTTTATCTCAACCCACAAGTTTTCTTTCTGATTCTCCTCCCCACCGCACTGGGGGCAGGGAGTGAGTGAGCAGCTGCGTGGCACTGGGTTACCCTCTGGGGTTAAACCACAACACTGGGCCAGCAGTGCCAGGTTAGCAAATGGATATTCCTTCCTCTAAGGGGCCACGCCAGGTACAAGCCCCAGATCTGCGCAGCAAGAAGCTGCTGAGTCTGCAGTTGCCTTGCACCCTTTCAAATGCAAGCACCCAGAGCTGCCATGAGGGCAGGGGGCATGTTCAGATCAGCGGGTAGTGAGAGAGCAGAGCAAAGAAAATTTTGCTGCTCAAAGTTGGTGCATCCATGACCTTGCTGATCTCCAGCGACGCTCGTACAAGTGCAGCTGTTTATCTGGTTGCCCACGGGCCGGTTACAGTCCTGGCCCAGACACTGCCTTCCTCTACAGCAAAGCTTTTCCAGTCGGAGGCTGAGCTTGCTGCCTTGGCACGTGGGGCCCCACAGGTGAGTAACAGTACGTGGCTCACCTGTGCTGCTGATGTTGCCGATTCCTCATCTTCATCAAGATCATCCATGGTCACTGCCTGTAGCTCCGCAGGGTCGATCAGGACATTGGCTTTTGCAGCCAGGTCATCTGGACAGAGCACAGCAAAGCAGCCGTGAATACAGGAGCCACCCTTCGCTTCCCACGAGGCAGCCCTAGGCTCATCCTCTTTCCTGAGCCTCAGCAGTAGAGAAGCAGCCAGGGAAGCTGGATGCTGCATCAGAACAAGCTCACCTTCCCCCCAGCTTCGTTATGTGGAATAGGTCTGCCCTTGCTAACACAGCAGAGACGGAGCAGCAACGGCTGCTGCTCACCCAGGACCCATTTCTGTTCCTGCTCCTACCAGCAACAAATAGAGTAACTGAGGAACCACGAGACAGCTGCCAGGGCCAAACCGGACTAGCACAGGGAAGGAGACTCAGGGCCTGGGACCATCTGTTAAGCCTCCAGCTCTTCAGTGCTGTCCCATGAGATGTCCCCAAGTCACTAGGACTGAGACTCGGACCAGAAACCATTCTCAGCCCAGAGGAAGGATGCACTGATGGCTATGCTGTACAAAGCCTGAACAACGTGTCCTCTAGTCCATAGCCCTGTCTTCAAAGCTGGCCAGGAAGACCTTGTTAAAAGACCAGAGGAGATTACATGGTTCTCAAGTTAAGTAATCTAATTTTGAACAGCCAAGGACCAACTTGAGACAGGGAAAATGGTCCTAATCTTGCAAACTCACTGGGGAAGGAGAAGAGAGATCTGAGCCAAAGGCAAGAGCCACATTAGCCAAAATCCAGAGACAAAACCAAGTCCGAGTGAACGGCAAGAGGTTTCTAACCCTTCCAAAAGGGAGGTTTTGAGAGTCTGTTGCCAGAGCAGCGTGCTGCAGACAAACACACAGCTGCAGTACATACACAGGGCTGCTATTGCTTGCCCGGAGTGGCACAACAAGTAAATCCTGGACATCCTTCACACCCAGCAGAGCCAGGCTGACGGTCAGTGCTTCAGCAGCTCCCAGCCCTTGGTTGTGGTGCAGCAAGAGCACCACACCAGAGGGTGTTCCCAGACTACCCCCTTCCCTCCACCAGCCACAGGCCCCATTCAGGGATACAAAGAGTAAGCTGTTAACTTAAAGGTTACTTCATCCAAGAGGGATGGTGTCATCTTCAGTGTAACTTGCACCTCATTAAAATTCAAGTCTCCTCTCCTTAAATTTAATCACAATTCATTACACACGGCTCCCTCCCAGGGATGTCTCTTGGGTGAAATCCAGCAAGGACCTGGATGCAGGTATTGGAAATGAGAGCACTTACCTTTCAGAGTCTTCTTAAGATGAGACAGGAGGCCTCCAAGCCGCTGAAGGTCAAAATAATCCACCTTCCCATTATAGAAGAGTTGAGGAGGGACATAGGCCTCTAAAGCAGAGAAGATTTGTTTTTTCCACGAGTCCCATGCGCACGACCCACGCAGAGATGTAAGCCCCCCTAAGACTGAAGGGCCCAGCCTGGACCTTCACTGAGTGACAATTTTTGTTGTCATAAGAGCACAAGCCATTAAGGCAGAGGTGATTTCCACAATGAAGCAAGCGTTAGATCCAGGCAGATACAGGAGCAACCGATGACCGTTGACAACAAGGCTCCCAGCACTTCCTCCCTCCCAGCCACAGTCACTGGGGGAAACTGGATCGTCAGAAAACTCGGCAGCTCTCTACCTGGCTACTCCAGCTCTGTCACTTAGTCCCACAAGGATCGTAAGACTCTTACTGAGTCTAGACAAAGGGTCAGCCTAAAGTAAGAAAGAGGAGTGCCACACAGATCGTGGCAGGACAGGCAAGGCAGGGTTAGAGGGTGGGAAAGCAACTGGCACTGACTTGGTTTCCCCTTAATCCGACAGTGTGGGAACCACAAAACCAGACAAATATCTTCCCCTAAACTTTGATTATGGGATCACTGAGCTGCCCTCCCACAGACCCATAATTAATACTGGGCTCTGCTCCAGAGTATACGGGGGGAACCAGCAAACAGTACAGGTGCCCCTTTGCAAGTCTCAGGTCCGGACGTTAACTGGAATAGATCTGACCACAGGAATTTCCCAGGGCGACTGGGAACTACAGACACAGGATCACAGAAGGCTCAAGCACCCATGAGAAACACAAAATTTCCAGTATCCTGGAGAGCACTGCCAAGAGGCAAACCTTGTCCTAACCACAGAAATGCCTTCAAAGCTTCTCCTCCAGGCCTTACCTTCACTGCTCAGTGCGGCAGGGGTCTTCGCCTTGTGGCCATCCCAGAAGAAACGCAGGGCAGCGATAAGGCGGTGCAGGAAGCACACCATGTACTCTGGCGGGCACAACACAGTCAAGTTCTAGGGCAAGAATGAGAGTTCAGTCATCAGGGGAGGTGTGAAAGTGCATCTTAGTCCCAGAGGCCACACGGGACATGCAGGAACTTTGTGTTCTCAGCCTTGCTATCATGTCTAGCTTCCAGCACTGGGAGAGAGCACAGCCCTGATGACAGGCAACAGTTTCCACCTCTAGAAAGTCCTGGGCAGTGAAACAACAAGCTGGTCTGACACAGAGGATGGATACAACGTGCTCCACCATGAAAGGTGGGGCTGATCATGAACGCAGAGATGCAGGTGAAGAAAGGGTTTCCTGCAACAGTGGATGCCTGCCTTCCAAAGCCGCAGGCCAACAGCCCGATCCAGGGCCAGAAGAACATTCCTCACCCAAGCAGTGAAGAGGATGCCTAAGGCAGCAGGCCAGTTGTGGCAGAGCACTCCACAGCCGTGCTCCCCGAGAGGCTTTAGGAGGATGTTCAGCTCCCGCCCAAGGCTGTTCCCAAGGACCGCATTCCCACAAATCACTGCATAGGACTTGGATAAGCTGCCTGGTTTCTAGCCTCACATCTTCTCCCTCCTCCCCACTCCCTGCCGTATCTAGACCTCAGTTGATCAACTGCTGGAAGCAGCTCAGCCAAAAGGGCAGAGCTCCCACTCTGAAGATGCCACAGAGCTCTCAGGGTGAGGCTTGAGGGAAGGCTGGCTCTCTGACTTACCCCTCTGTTGCTAGCGTTCTCCTGAAGAAACTTGCGGAATTTGTTTAGGAAGATGTATCTGGAGGCTTCCCCCTGGCAGGAGGAAAAGCAGGTGGTAAATCTATACCTTACAAGTCCTGTGGTGTGGAGATATTGTAGCAAAAGATCCACAGAGCACTTACCCCTCCTCTGTCCTTGTTGTTCAGCAGCAGCTTCAGAATCTGAACTTGGAGACCTTCCACCACTAAAATGGGGACATGTCTGCCATCAGAAAACAAGCACTGGAGAGCAACTACCCATATTAACCCCAACTGCAGTACCCTGTCCCCAGGAGAAAGGCAGAGGGGGCCTGGGGAGAACCAGTGCCAGCAGAATGCTAATCCCACCACTGTGAGAATTTTCTCCTCCACCACCTAGCAACAAATTCATCCACAGCTGATAAACAATGCCCCTAAAGGGGAACTGCAGTTTGCCCGTGTCCCACGGCGGGATGCTGCAGGTCTGGGCAGTGGGGTCCCAGCACTCATACCCCTCCAGCAAATAACGGCGTGGCTGGCCCTGCCTCTGCAGCACAGCCTGTCCTGGCAGGAACACAGCCGGACTTCAGGTCATGAAGGGGATTTGGCAACAGCTCAAGGACAGGTCCCCCTGGCTGCATAAAAGGTATGGGATCTTGGCAACTCCTCTCCTTCCTCACAGACCTTCAATGCGTTTCTTGAGCCGCTGGCAGCCTCTTTCATATGCCCGCCGCCTCAGTCTCTCCTCAGCACTCTCCTCCTTCACCTCCTTACTCTCCTTGCCCTGGTTGGGGGACAGACACTGATTAGGAGGAGATCACTGCACAGGGAAAATGTCTTGCCAACGGGAGAGCAGAAATTCCCTGAAACAATGTGCCAGTGTGTGACTGCAGCTGGCAGCACACCTAAACAGGCCTTCCCTGGCCTCGTAACGAGTAAGGGCAGGGGATCTTTTGAGGACACCCAAGTCAACCTGTGATTCCTTAGATGCTGTGAGGTTCCCTTCCAAACCTGTTGCCGCAGAAAACTGTCCCCCTCCCCTGTCCTGAGCAACACACCCCAAATGTCCCCTCTAAGGGGACAATAAAGATGACAGGGCAATGGAGAGGCTACAGCTCTCACACAGCTCTGCAGGGTCCACCAGTGCTAATGCAGCTGGAAACATGGGCCATCCAACTTCCTCAGCCAGAAAATGATGGGGACAGCAGGCCGTAACATTTCTTCAGTCTCCTTAGCAGATGTGCCCTTACCCACCTCCTTGGTGAAGCGGTTTGGCCACCACGTGGTGGGAATGAGCTCCTGCAAACCAGCCTCCTCCACACGCAGCGGGCTCTTAATGTAGAAGAACACAACCGAACGGAGCACATCGAAGCTGCGGCCAAGTTAAAGCAAGCACAGAAGCTATGTTGGGAGAAGGTACAGAGCATGTTTCCAGAGTTGTAGTGAGAGACCCCTTTCCAACCAACCACTCAAAGCTCTGCAAGATCCAGAGCCCCCTTCTCCTGGGAGAAGCCCCACAGAGTTATCACAGCAGCTGCCCAAATGCTAGCATGGCAGCTGGGCTGCTCTGAAAGGGGTTTTGCTCTAGGGACATTAGAGATGTCAGTCAGGTAGAAATGAAGTCCTCTGTGTTAGTAGGATGTGAACTATACGGGACTGTTCCTCCTCCTCAAAGCAGGACTTTGTAGAGAATAGCGTGAGGCAGACAGAGGAGACCTGAGAAATTAGAAATGACCTCTCAAAGATAGGGTGGCTTCTGTCTCCCAGGACCTGCAGATCCTTGCAGTCTCCTTGGCTGCGTTATTGAGGGCAGAGAGAACTGAGATTAGAGGAGGCACAAAGGATACAGAACATTGCTGAGTAAATATTTCCTGGATTTCTCATGCTTCAAGACTGCAATGGTGAGCCGGAGGTAGTGAATCTAGGGAAACAGGAGAAGCAAAAGTGACTCCATCTACAGAAGAGGATACAACTCTCTAATAGGTATAATGTGACAGAACTGCCATCTCTGGATCAAACAACTGCAAAATCCAAAATATCATGTACCTTTGGACAAGGGGACATAACAGAAGCTGGCTAGTCACACATTCCTGGGGATTCAGAAGTGCAACTCACTTGTAATCCCAGGTCTGGGATGATGGGAGAGAACCTGTAAGCCCGCAGCAGTGACATCAGTAGCTGCTTGAGGCACTCGTGCACTTCATACTCCTAAGAAAATAAGAAACACGTTGAACAGCAACAGCACGGAGTCGGGAACCGCTATAGTTCCCAGAGTGTGACCTTGGAAGGAAGCATTCACTTCTGAACTGAAAAAGCAGGTGCTCTGAACCCACAGTGTTTGTCCTTCTGACTCCACAGGAAAGACTCCAAGCAGAAGTTGGTGCCATTGCTTTGCTACAGGGAAACAAATTTCTGCACTAGTAAAACCAACCCAAAAGCGATCTACTGAAAGCCAAAGTCCCAGGTCCTATTCAGTTGGGCTGAGTCACCCACCCTCGTATCCCATGAACCTGCCCAGCACACAGTGTTGGCAGAACCAACCCAGAAAGGAAAGAAGTTACTCTGGTGTAAATGTGATGATGGAAGAGCTGTCTCTTTGAGTCCAACTCATAGCCAACCAGCAGGACGAGAGCCAACTCTTCCACAAACACAGCAGCCCTACCAGGGTGTTCAGCTTCACTTCTAAGATGATGGGCCCTGAGGGGGACATGACATTTTTCAATTAAATTTCTCATGACAGCTGGCTGGGCCAGTCCCCATACCTGTTAATCGTTACCCTGAAGGACAGACATGCTGTCTCCAAGCAGATCTCTGGCAGTGATTGGCTTTGTGTAACCACCCCAGCACTCCAGCAGCAGCAGCTTCCCAGTGGCTAGCAAAGGCTGCCTCAAACAAGTGTCCCAGGAAGGAGCGACCTCATCCAGCTTGGACAGGAAGGGGCATGGGAAGTTGGAGGAGGTTCTTCCCCAGCAGTGCCAGACGTGGAGAGAGTGCAGTGCCCATTTCCACCCCAGTCCTGCACACTCTGCTCGATCTCGTGGGGCACATGGCGATGTTTAAGACCTCCATAGTCACATAAGCATTCACAACATCCAAGAGACCAGCTAATTTCTTATTGATGAATTTGATGTTCCCAGATGCAGGAAGTTATTCAACATCACCAGTTCCTTTAGCAGTAGGAGAAGCCTAGAAATGCCTCATTAGCTCATTGCCAGTGTCACCATTACCAATTACTCTGCATTCAACCCTCAATCCCTTGGTGTGAAGCTGCAGACAGATGAGCTAGGTGAAAGGATGGTCTACCACAAAAAAAAAGGGATCTTGTCACCAGGAAAGGAAAGAAGCTGATCACTACCAGCATTTTCTAGGGAAGCTCCTGTTTGCAGCAACTCCCAAAGTCTCCCTGTGATCCCTGGGGAGGAACCAGCACCCTAGCAACTCACCTCCATAAGAAGCCACATGAGATCCAGCAGCTGCTGAATAAGGGGATGGGCCTCCACTGCCCCTCCTCGCTCAAGGATGCTCAACAGGAAGGTCATGAGCACATCCTCCACCAGGTACACTTTGC
Organism: Phoenicopterus ruber ruber; assembly: GCA_009819775.1. Classification (NCBI taxonomy): domain Eukaryota; kingdom Metazoa; phylum Chordata; class Aves; order Phoenicopteriformes; family Phoenicopteridae; genus Phoenicopterus; species Phoenicopterus ruber. Next base: position 20,447,301 of record CM020224.1, read on the forward strand.
ACTGCAGACAGAGAGCCAGGTCGACAGTCCTCCAAGGCACAGTCACTTCCCAGCAAAAGCTGAGGTCTTCCTCCCCTTGCAAGCACCTACAGAAGCTCACAATGGGCAGGCAAAACTCACCATGAGAGGAGAGAAATAATTGAAGATGTGGGCTAATGTAATCAACACTGTGGGTTCTCCCTGCAGCTGCCACACGGACGTGTCCTTCTCCACCAGCTTCCCCTCCTGCAATGACAAACCCAGAAAAACACACGGCTTGGATCCAGCCCAATCCACCCATACACCACCAACTGAATGCACCGGAGGCCTGGAGCAGCCACTGTTTGCTGTCCCATGCCTGACTGCAGTAAAAACTTTGAACATGGGAATTTAGGATGGCAAAGCAGCCAGGCCCTTGCCTCTGGAGAGCTGTAGTGCAGTCCAGGTGTCAGTTACTACCAGCCACATGCATGCACCTTGACAATCTGTTTTTCCAAAAGGGTTCTAGTGTACATGATAATTTGTAAACGGGAATCCCTACAGAGAAGGGCAACTAGTAAAGCAGGCCTCCGTTCAAGCCAAGACCGTAGCAGACGGTGTTCCCTACGCTTTGGGCATAAACAGATCGTCTCACACCCTAGCAGAAAAAAAATGGTTTCTAGTGAACAGTGCCACAGCCACAACAGTTGTCAAGGCAGGCCTGCCAGCATTTCACCACATCGCTGCACCAGGACATCAGTAAAAAGTTTAAGATATGAACAAGCTTCTTTCAAGGCTGCAAAATGAAATCCAGCAGTTCTGACCCCAACAAACATCACCTCTTGCATACTGGGAATGAAACTTGATAGGACTGAGAACAACAAAGCCCAGTATGACTTAACTTAAGGCTTGGAACTATCAGGAATCCCATTTGGCAAGCCGAAGAGCTCCAGGGACATGCATGCCCCATGCAAAAGCATGCAAGCGTTTAGACCCACAGGTGTACGGAAACATCTGAGCTGCCAGCATTTGCTGAGAAGTGCAGAACCACATTTCCCAGCACGGCGCCCCGCAGATCCACCCAGTGACATTAGCTTACCGTCACGTCTATTCCGATATGGATCACGTTCTTCAGGTAGCCTAACAGCTTGCGAGCCTTCACAAGGTCTGCGACAGGAGGATCTTGCAAGGGGCGGTAACCTTCCACTGGATAAGTAGGCAAGTGTTAAGGTAAAATGCGATCTGATCCTTTCGGGACTTCTTTTGTTTGTGCAAGGAAAAGACTGTCTGTCTATTTTACTTTGTACTCGCGCGTGCCTCCGTCGCAGTTCAAACCACAGTGCCTTCTAAATGGATGATAAGCCACAAGCTCTTATCGCCACTTCCTCAATATTGCAAGCAGCAAGTACTTCATACCACACTTCTGCTCTCATCAGAAAGACCGACAGGAGCCTCCACTACAGCTATCAACAGGCACACCCAGGACTGCTCTGACAGGAGCTGCAGGTCTCAGCACGGGAAGGCAGCAGGCAATGCTAATACTGAGTCAGAGGTCCCATATGGCTGGGAGGTAGAAGAGACCAGTGGCCAAGAGGCTGAGCAGCACAGCAGCATTAGGGTTTCCAAACCTGGAGAGTGAGATTTTTGCAGGATCTGAGTGCCTGGGAACAGACACTGTAGCACAGTGTAGAACAACAGTAGCTGCTGATTCAGAGCTGAAAGCAAATTTCATTTCAGAAACTGTCAGGGACCAGCACTGATGCTTGTGTACCCTGCAGTTCTGCTCCAGCTGAGGGGGTATCCGGTTCTTCTCTCCTCAGCCCTGCTCTGCACACAAGTGCCAACAAAAGAAAGTGAATTGCAGTCAGGTATGGACATTCTACAGCCTCCAAGGCTGGCCTCAGGACAGGATCTTCTCCCTTCAGACCTCCTCTCCCCACACCCAAAGGATATCGGAGTGGACGGCTCCCGAAGTTAAAAGCAACGGACTCTTTGAATGAGAGGCTGATGGCAGGGAAGTAAGCCATTCCAGAACCCCTTGTGATGTTATCAAAAGCGGTTCCCAGAGATATGCCGTTCCTGAAAGAAGGAAAACCCACAAGATTTTAGCCAGAGTAGGAGGGTTTTGAGGTCAATGGGCAATCCAGGTATCTGCATTCCCCTCCCAGCAACTTGCAAACACAGACACATCAGTCAGTCACGCCTCCTGTCACTCTCAACCTGGCACACATGCAAACGTCACAGCTTTGCTGAGTAACAGCCGTGGGAAGCACAGGAGCACTCTCATTTTCATACGATGGCACAAGAAGGCATTGGAGTCTGCACAATTCGCAGAGCCCACTCAGCTTCAAGGACAACCCAAAACGAGATAACTAACCAGCAGGACATTTTAAAGGCAGGTGAGATTTTTGGCCTCATCCATTTGATGTTGGTGAAAACAGAAGGATAATGCTCTCAATCTACTCTTCTCTAAAAGATGACATGGAGCATCTAATAGTTTTTAATTCTGGCTGACTTGTCTCAGGCTGTAGTTTAGGGCCAGGGAACAATTCTTATTTAGGCTGGCCTCTGCTCATTGTGCACAGGAGTTGGAGGCTGGAAATTTATCAGCCTTTCCATAGCTCCTTGTGAATCTAGGACAGGTAAGGTCTACACTGGCCACAAAAACAAGCAGTGTGGCTCAGCCAACCACAGTACTCAGCATCACGAGAGACGCCCTCCCCTCCAAAACCCTAGCAAACTTTATACAGACTTTGTTGCTTGAACGTCTTTCTGCCAAATGCTCTCACCTGAACTTAGGAGACTCAACAGCCTGTTTAGATGGTTTCTGAACACAAAGCAGAAAAGCAAAGGCTGGAACTACCAAGGAACTTAAAGGGGAGAGGGCAGAAATAGGGCTCAGCAACCTGCTGAGCAGTGAGGAAACCTTTATGTTACACACAGACATCAACAAAGCAGGGAACTGGGCAAAGATGCTTACAAGCAGAAAGCAATGGTGCCCTCATCAAGGTCTATCAGACAGCTGACGATGTCTCCTGCTGCCCAAGACTGCAGTAAAGGGAGAGAAAAGGTTAAACATATATCCAGGGTGTTCCCACATCAGAAGAAAGACTGCAACCCAACCAATCCCTTGTGATTCAGCATTGAAGAAGAGAGAGTTCCTTCTCACAGCAGCTCACATAGCATTCTCAGACACTTCTGGAAGCTGCACGTAAGCCACTGATCGGGATCTTTTTTCCCTCCAGCACTAGGAACTTGCACAGGATCAAACTTATATTTATCCCAACACTGCATCATCCTCTGACGGGCTACAGAGAACGAGAGCCTTCCAGAGACCGAAAGCAGCACTCTGCTGGGAGTCAGTCTGCTGGGGCTGCTAAACAAAGTACCCACATAGCAAGTCCAGCACCCCTAAAGGACAAACAATTGCTGGCACACAGCCTCCCCAAGAGCAGACTGAAGTAGAGAGGACAGTTTGAGGGCATTTCATGGGGCCCAGCAGAATCCAGCGAGCAGGAGGAGCCACCTGCTTTCTTCTCCTTACCCTCTGTCCCGGGAGGACAGCTACTCACTTTGCCATAGTTTGTAGTAGTCACGTTCCACTTGCGCACCCTGTTTCCATCATACGCATACGAATCTGGCGTATCTCCAACTCCTTCCTGCACCAAAGTATGAAAGAGGAGACTCAGACCAGACCAAGCATAGAGATCCCTCTCATTGCAAGAGCAGCTTTAAGGGGGAGACCAGCAGACAGGGAGAGCAGCTAACAGCTACATGCTCTGTCTGGGAAAAGCCCTCACTCTAGGAGTGAATCCAATGGCCTGTGATCTTTGCTTCAGAGAAATACATCATTCCTTACTCGTTTTTGGGTCAGAAGAAGAATACTGGCATACTACACTTCCAAATTCTGTCAAAGCAGCCCCGCATGATGCCCATCACCCCCCCTCTCACGCGTTGCAGAGCGGCAAGTTAGTGAAACTCTGCAGCTCACATCCCTTCCCAGCATCAAACATCCCACCCGCTGCCTGAGAAGAGCTGGCCTGCGCCTGCCTCTCCTGGGCAAAAAAGTCCAGTAGCACCAGCTGCTGAGGGCCATCCCGAGGGACAGCCACAACCAGCAGCGGCTACATGCAGCAAGAGCACAGCAACGCACCCAGTGCACGAGGCTTTCGCACTGTGCGCCATTCTGTGGACACAGACCAGAGAGTCAAGTAAAGATTTTTTAAAATAGCCGACCTGGTATTCGCAGCGCGTGTGCTGGGCACAAAATGCCAGCAGGGCAGAAGCACAGCACCAACGTGATGCTCCACACTGACCTCAAAAGCAGTGGAGGAACACAGAGCAGTCCTGTGCCACACGCAGCAGTTACACTACCTCCTGATTAAATCTGCAGTTGAGAGTACACCAGCCAATCTGCATGAGTCCCTGGGAGGAGATGAGCACCTCGTAAATCCATTTCCCTGACAGAAAAAGAGATGCCGCACAGTAAATCCCTGCCGGCTGGCTCATTGTTAGAGAAGCAGAACCTGACACTGCTCCCCCAGAAATAAACGTGGCACACAAAGGAGCTTCGAGACATCCCCAGCATTCCCCTCCCACCTCTTCACTCCAGCATCACACAAGCCTCCATCCTTCTGACTTCCTGGAAAAGCCAGTGGATGAACCGGGAAGAGGGGGCTCAAGATCTGGAACATATTCAAGATTTCCTGAGCTCTCTAGTTGTGTAACTCTCCATGCACTCTTCCCAGGATCTTTTCTCAAAGCATCGCTGGTTTATCTCCTTACCTTTATACACGCACGTCGTGGCCCTGATGGACCCAAAGTTACTGTGGCCAATCACCTGGACCAACAAACAAAAGATATTTTGAAGTCAGGCAAAAAGGTAGTTTTACTCAGCCCTACCCATTCTCTCCTTCCTAGCCCTCAAAACCAAAGCGAGATGGAGAGCTATTCACAAGCACAGTGTGGGGAAGAGACGGGACACCTTCCCCATCCGAGCAGCTGTACTCGGAGCTGACAGGCCCTGGGGAATGATCCAGGTCCTCCCCACAGCTCACCTGTACTCGATAAACCCCAGTGAAGCATGCAGCACGGCAGCAGTACAAGGGCAACGTGTTGACAGACAGGCTCCCAGTGAATTGTGACAGGTATACAAAAGTGACTATTATCTAGGAAAGACGTCTGAATCCCGGACAAGTTAGAACAAAACTACAGATTCGGAGTGTCCAGACGAAAGCCCAGGACTGGCAGAAACTGCTGCCCAGAAACCGAACCTTGTTAACTCCTGGCTCTCTCAACCTCAGGACAGACCATGAAGAAGAGATGAAGGTAACAACAAGGAATTCACAGGCAAGCCAGTCTGATCCGATATGAGGGTAAGTTCTAGGTACAGCCAAGGTAAGCTACAGCGGGTGGTTAACGGGAAAGGGGAGACCAGGGCAGCCTCCTCTGCTAGAGGTAAAAAAGGATACATAAATTAAGGAGGGAACGAGCACAGGAGCACGGGATGTGCGTGCTCAGTGAAGGGGTGAAAGGAGTGCAGAAATTAGTGAAGTAGGAAAGGATTAAATTCCAGTGGATTCTTTCAGCTGATTTTCTGCATGAGGAACATCAGCTAAAGAGCAAGCAGAGAGCTAGTGGAAACAAAGGAGAAAGGAAAGCCTCAGCTTCAGCCTCTTGCCACCATTAGAGAAGACCAGAAGGAAGGAAGGAAGAGGCAGTCTGCTGGAGGGAGGGACAGGAAAGCTGGCTGCTGGCCTCTCCTCTGCTTAGCCAAGCTCTTCAGTGAGTCCCTGGGCCAGGGTAATCCTTTCACTTCCTCGCAGCTCCACTCAGAGCTTGCTGAGACTTAGGGGTACTGCTAGACCTTTTCCCAGGAGAGCTCATTTCCTCCAGGATCCTGCAGCTTTCTGGGTAGACTTCGTTTACAACACACTACAAAGCCAGTGACAGGGATCTGTTACAAAGAACAAACCAAGAAGCCCAAAGTGCTTTTAGTCCCACAAGACCATTTTCTGCTGCACCCAGCATCACACTCACCCCAAGTAAGTCATCATCGACCAGCAGGAGTCCCTCAAAACCGCTCGTGTGGTCCAACACCACAGTAGAGGGACCAAGCCGTCCCTCTGCTATCTGATCTGAAACAAGAGTTGCAGAAAACCTGTTAGGGAAAGCTGTGCAGGATTTAACGATACTCCCGATGAGTGCCTCCAGGTAGACGACAACAGCACCTGGATTCTGCTACAGTGGAGGAAGACTAAAATAGCGTTACTCATGTTAGACCATGAGAACCTCAGGAAAGGAGACACCAGTGAGATTTAAAAGGAAGTCTTCACAGCAACACAAGGTCTTAGCTATGCAGCATTCAGGTCATATGTTAAGTTTTCCACATCGCTTGAACATTCTACTTTGGCAAAACTCAAAGACCAAACTAAACTGAGCCAAATGTTTGGCCAACATATCACACTTCGATTGCAGCCGGCAAGAAAAACTCTTCTTTTTAGGAGAGGAGCCAGGTTGTATCCTGCCACATCCTGACTCACTCAGGAATGCGAATACCTACAGTGGAGACCAGGATGTAAAAACTGTTCAACAAGCATCTGCATTTCCCACTGAGGATAGCACTCCACACTGCTGGTCACAGCAATGGCTCTGCATATCATTATCAGTGAAATATCTCCAACATTTGCCCCAAAACTGCTTTTCCAGGCATTTTCGCCTGGAAATATGCCTCCTCCATCTGCAAGCAGACCTGCCCCAGGGCTCACTGATGAGCTCCTCACAGGCAGGATTTAAAGGTACGATAAATTAGAGCACAGGAGGGCAGAACAACGCTCACTCAGGGAACTGCCTTTCATGATACAACTTGTCCTCCCAATTAGGCAGCACAAGAAGAAGCACAAATTGGACAGACACTCAGCGTTTCCTACCTCGACTGTCTTCAGAGCCATTCTCCTCTGCTAGCAATCGGTCAAGGTGCTCCTGCAGGTTCTGGAACGTCAGGTGCTTTCTAGGGAATAAACATGCACAGGAGCTCTTCAGAAAAGTCAGTCTCCAAGTTTTAAAGAGTTTCAGCCCAGACACATGTTCGCACAGTCCTGCGCTGTGAGACATGAACTGGGAAGTTCTGTCGATCTGTGTTTCTTGTCATGAATCTGAGGAATTTGCTGCCCAGCGTGTTGGGGCAATGAATGAACCAAGAACCAAATACACTGTGAACAAGCAAAGTAGTTAACAAAGGATCTCAAGTCTTCAGTCTGCTCGGGAGTATTTTGCGGCAGTAAGAAAACTGTACTGTGGCGGTAAGAAACCAGCTGTACTACCAATGACTGTGGACCATGACTTTGCTGCAGTCAGCATCATACAAACATGCCATAAGTCAGGATTCATTTTTTTCCCCAAGTATTTCGTAATACAAAAGAAGAGAGAAGACCACACCAGCAGCTGTAGCGGTTCAGACAAAGGTCAGGCTAGCCCAGCATCCTCGCTCTGACAACAGCCCAAACCATTTTGTTTTCATACTTTTCACGCTGAGGAGAAGACTCTCATGCACCCCCTCTGGGCCACTATTTTAGAGAACTTTCTTGTACTGCCCTCCCCTAGTTCTCTCTTTTCAAAGCTTGTTTACTTAGCTGTTCCTTGTACAAGAGCCGTTCCAGACATCTGACTGTTGCTCTTACCCTTCCTCAAAACCTCTGCAGCTCTAAAATACCCTTTTGGAGTTGGTGAGACCAGAACCACATGTTACTTGAGATGAGGGTAAATGACAAATTTTTTCAGTGACATAATGATTTTCCTTATCCTACATCCCTTTCCTAACTTCCCACTTTCTTTTTCTGACTTAGTATTCCCACCCCAATCCCCTTCCTACGCAGTAAAAATCAGCCCAGGGCCCGTCATTTTATGCACAATGTTGAGGCTGTTTCCCTTTCAATACATCGCTTTGCATTTCCCTACCCTGAGTTTCATAGACCATTTCACTATCCAGTCACCGTCTCACAGCCACCTTACATTTACTTTGCTCTAAATAGCTTTGTAACAGCAGCAAACTTTCCCACCTCGTGCTCTCTCCCCGTCCAAGTCTCCCAAGGATATATGGAACAACACAAGTTGTGTTGCAGGTCCCAGCAGCATCTCCTTTTACTGTGAGAGTTGCTAGCTTTTCCTATCCCTGCTTCCCATTTCCAAAGTCATCTGTGGAACAACTTCTCCCTTTTCCAGGACTAGGGATTTCCCTAAGAATGTGGTGAGAGACCTTTGGAAAGCCTGACGGATGTGAAGATGCACAGAAGCGGAGTCAAAGAATCAGTTTTAGTTGGCATGAGAGAGGGTGGCTTCAGCAAAGCAGCTTAATCAGCAGCTAGCATGAAGGAGGAGTTCTGGAAGGAGGTTAGAAGAGCATGAGACAGCCAGGGAGATGTCTGCAGCGAGCTCCTCTACGAAGAATTTAGGCCTCCGAAGACAAGATGTCATACCATAAAAGTTGCTCTCATATGGCAAATATTATTTTCAAGACCTATTTGACTGCTACTGGGCTTTCTACCAAATAGCCAAGTTCAGGGAAAAGGGTGGAAGGCAGGAAAAAAAAGAAAGAGAGAGACCAGTCCAAGAAACTATCAGTTTTGTGCTTTCAAGTCATTAATCACCATGCAAAGAAATTAAAAATAGTGAAAACCAAAGTGCTCGGACAGATGGAATATTCCAAGGCATGCTGGCAGGAGAGCTCGTGGCAAAGTAACATGACCCACTTTGCCTCCCCCCCCCCGCCATAACCCTACCTCACCAAGAGCGGAGAGGGCCAAGAGCTATTTTTAGCAGCTCTGAGCTCACATTCAAGCTGGCAGTACTAAGTATAGCCCGTGGAATGTGACCCCAGCCACTCTGCAGCACTGCCAACCAGCAAGAGCTACACGCCCGCCTGCCTCGCTCTACCACACTCGGGCCTGCCCTGAACCTGCCTGACTTGCCTCTGGCAAAAGAGCTAAATGCACGGGAAACTCTTCTCATCCAAAGCTACAAGTTTCCGGGCTACAAGGTGAAGGAGAACTGAAAACAAATAGAAGAAAACAGACACTAAACAGGACTTTTGTATTTCTTTTCCTTTGGTGACTCCTAATAACAAAAGCACTGACAGTTCCACAGCCTGAGAAATGTATGGTATTCCATATATCAGTAATAGCCTTGCCTTTAGCTTACAGGCGCTGACGACCTATGCATTCTGCACTTCTTTATAAGTAAAGAGGGAACAGGAACAATAAGGTGAATGCCTACTTGCCTATTTATTTCAGAAATATTGCCTAGTGATTTTGTATATGGGTTTTTTCATGCAAAAAATTCTGAAGAATCCTTCCTAGCAAGCCCTGCAATTTGAAAAAGCCATTAAAGAACAAGACCTAAAAGTCATTTCTGTAACACGGTGCTGCTGTGCTTTTAACAAAGATCACTGTGTGGCACTAAAAGATCTTTCCTTTCACCGCAGTGCTGTATATCTGGGGACTGATACAGCATCGCTTGCCGTCTAGTGAATGAGAAGAAGTCCGATACCTGTAAGCAGCTGCAGGCTGGTTCCCGTCAGTATTGGTAAAGACGCGATGCAGATAATCATTCAGCAGCCTGCTGTTCACGATCCCTTGTGAAAAACAGAAAGGACATGAGCTTAGGGAGTCAGGAGGTAAACTTAAACATTAATTTCACGTACAAGCAAGAAACTGGTAACTATGGGAAAATGATGTTCAAGTTTGCAGATCAACACAGTGGAAAACGCAGCTTCAAGAAGTCATTCATCATCTTACCCCAGCATTATGGGGTGCATCTCCACAACAAGGGCTCTTTCCAATTTGAGCTGCTCTACGACAGCAAATGGGAAGCTATAAATTGGTTCCCCACAGGTGGAACTACATCCTCAGCAATCCTGCTGTACTACTACTTCCAGATAAAGTAACTTCAAAAGCTGGAGGTGGGAATCCAATTTCCTTTCCAAAAAATAAAAGTCTTATCACTATTGCAATTCCTGATGTCCTATTCATACCTGGGACATTTTAAGTACCTGTATTTCTTAACTGCACTAGAAGATGCTGAGATAGAAGGGCTTGCAGATGCAGTTCATCTTGTCTAGCCCACAGCCCTCTTTAATGATATATGCCTCACTTTAGCTTTCATTGTGCAAAACAATCCCTAGTGTCATATCGATGCAGCATGCTTTATTTCTGGGTGCAACAGTGCCCTCAAATGCCAGATTTGTGGTCTCATAAGCACACTTCTGCCGGATTAGTGAGTCCAAGAGAAAACAGACTGCCTAGCAGGTACCAAAATTTCCCAGAAAAGGAATAACCTGAGAACTTGACAAGCTGTTCATCCTGGAAGGGGAACTCCCTGACTCAGATGGGACAACGGCAGGCTACATGACATTCTCCAGCCTCACGAGGCAGGGCTGCGTGCCCAAAAAAGGGCACTGTGACATGAGCTTCTGGAGTCCTTAGTACTACAGGAACATCCCTCCCAAAATCTCATCTCAGTTCAGAGATTTACGCAGTTTCAGCCCCACCACACCTCACATCAGCAAGGTAGCTGCAACTAGAAGGCAGCTGGTCTCAAGTGAGGCAAGGGGCACTCACACCCGATCCACAGCAGTCCTGCTTTTACACGGCACGTACAGGCCCGTACCTGTGACCTTGGATTTCTCTGGCTCGGTGCTCAGCCTGTAGTTCTTCCTTGAGAAAGCAGTCCCAGCACCTCTCGACGTCATTCTTCACAGGCACCACTTCCAGAGCGGACATAAGACGGACAGATGCCTAGAACAAAACTTGCCGGGGAGGATGCTGCCTTTAGACTTCTCCCTTTCTTGGAGATTGATGAACCTGGATTGAACAACAGGGATCAGCCAAAAAATAGCCAGAGTCCTTGCACTAATGACATCATACAAGAGCCCAAAGCCAACTAACTGCCAACCCTGCTCTCACTCCCACCTGTCCAACAGCTCAAAGTCTTCCCAAAGCAGACAAGGCATTAAGTCACACTCCACACAACCACACAGGCCCCACTCCAACCAAAGGCACGGGCAGAACCAAGCCAGAAACATGGGCAACCTTTGCACCGAGTTTGAGCCAGAAGCACCGAGCCAGCCCAGGGCCGCAGCTACCACCACTGCCAAACACCGCCGAAACTGGCAACCGCATCGCACTTCTACTCTTGTCCTGATGAGACACTTCTGCCCTTCTCTCCCACACTGTATTCTTTAAGACAGAAATATGCACCTAGTTAATCTTCCGTTTAACAAGTTATTAGATTATTCTGCTATCCAAAGCAGGGAGAGAGGGAGAAAGATACAGAGAAATGCAGATAAACTAGACTGCAAAAGAATATCATTGACTACAAAGCAAAAGACCCAGAGACCAGCTGTCAGTTTTACAGGGACAAAAGCAGATGCAGGTAGAAATACACAGAAGTGTTTACAGGTAAAAACCTACCACGAGACTAAAGATTCATGACCCTTCCTGGTATCACTAGAATGCAAAGGATGCTGTCAGAGCCGATCAGACACGTGCCAGGACAAAAAGAATAAATTCAAGTTGCAAGTTCCATCCAGCTTCAAAATGTTAGGTTACACTCCTCTCCTGTTTCTGACTGCCCCAATAGCCGACCATCACTGGAAGTCTCTCTCATTCACCAGCTGTCTGACAAACCGCTTTGGGACACACAGAGCAACGGGAAGATGCCACAGGAGCAAAGGCTGTGGGAATTAAATGCTTGCTGGCAATCTCATGCAGAGCAGAGACTAAGGTGAATCCAAGAAAAGTTAGTGAACTTGCCAAGTGACGCAAGTGCCATGGCAACTCCACTGGCAGAAGATCACTTGAGCTTCAGCTAGAGTCAGGAAAGGATTTCCTGAAGCCCCTTTCCTCAGAGCCACCCCAGCATCCAGCAGTGGAGCAGCACTGCCCGGCGTCCCTCCTGCAGCACTGCCGAGCGAAACCGCAGGAACAAAGCAAAAACCAGCCCGGATCAATGGCCCTGAACGATCTGCATCCGAGACTCAAAACAAGGAATAAAACAATTAAACTATAAACAGAAACACATCGTTTACCACCAAAGCAGAGCAGACAGCACAATGTGTACTATCCTAAAAGTACTCTAAATGTGAGAGAGGTGATTTCACCTCTGTCAGGACAAGTTAAAAACACCCGAGGGTGGCAGGGAGTGCCCTTAGCTCTTCCCAAGGGCGGCCGGCTCGGTACCCACGCTGCTGAAACAGCCTGAATGCTCAGCCAGAGCGTGCAGCATGACCACACCGGCACTGTACGAGATGCACTGCTGGCACTGCTGCAGTGCCAGGGGTTTTTTTTCGGTTGGAGCAGATGCTGCTTTCAACAGGTCAGAGAAAGGGCAGAGCAGGGGGACACACATCTGCTCCTTCGCTGCTCCCATGTGCGATTCACAAATCTGGCCCCTGCAGCTCCGGCAAAGACACCCAGCTCTGAGCCTGGCCGTGGGTTAAACTCCCTTCTCCGGGCAACGGCAAGCAGCTTCCAGCAGAAGAGCAGAAAGAACAACACAGGGGAAGCCAGATCTTAAATTGAGCCGACTGGAGGCAGGCGAGGCGGCCGAGAAGCCAGGCCAGCAAACACAGCTTTGTCCGGCCACTGCCGACCGAGCCCTCCCGCTCCCGCCGGGGCAGCGGGGCTGAAGCCGGCCGGGAGGCAGCCGGGCAGCAGAGACCCCCGTGCCGCTCGGGAAACTGCTCTGCGTTAAGTGCCAGCGCGGGTCTCTGTGGCACCCCCAACCTGGCAGCACCTCCAAACCAGAAACACTGGGCAGCACTGGCCCAACCCAGGAACCGACCCTAAAACCAGGCACATCCCACAGCCGGCGGCACCCCCGAAGCTGGCGGCATGTCCCAAGCCCAGTGACACCTCCAAAACCCAGAGACACCCTAAACTGGGCAGCACTACCCGCAGCCACGGACAACCCCCCCAACCCGGCGGCACCCTCCATACCCACAAACACGCCCAAACCCGGGGCGCCCACACCCGCCCGCAACCCCCAAAGCCCAGAAACCCCCGCCAGGCGCGGAAGCAACCCCCCAGTCGGGCGCCTCCCCCCAAACCCGGACGACACTCCCCAAGACCGGCCGCATCGCCGACACCCCTCCGCCCGGCCCCCAGCCCTGCGGCGGCAGGGGCAGCGCCCGGGCCGGGCCCAGCGGGGGCCCCGCACTGCAAGGACGGGCCACGGGGGAAACCGGGCGGCCCAGGCCCGGCAGCCGCCACACTCACCGCGGCCCGGCCGCGCCCGCCGCCGCCGCCACCGCCGCCGCGCTACGGCGAGCCGCGAGGGCCATGCCGGACGGGCTGGGCGCGGCCTGCGTTGCCGGGAGACGGGCGGCGGCGCCAGGCGGGCCACGCCGCGAAAACCCGCTTGGCGCTCAGGCCGTGCCGGGTCAGGCTGCCACTCCCGGGGGCAAGGGCAGAGACGCGCGGTGCCGGGGCTGGGTGTGAACTGCCCCCGGGGACACTGAGCAGGCTGCGGGGGCCAGCGAGGCCCCAAGCACAGGGCCATGGCGCTGGGACAGCCGGCCACGGCCAGCCCGCAAGGAGGGAGGTCTGGGGAAGGTGCTGCCAACCCCACGGAGAAGACAACCCTCTGGGCCCAGCCCCGAACGCTGCCCCTCCAGAAAGGGAGAGGAGGAGGAGGAGGAGGAGGAGGAGGAGGAAGCTGCCAAGTGAGCTGTGGCAGATACACTCGCCCTGACCAGGGCCAGAGGCCTTCAGGGCGGCAGCCGATGGCTCCTTTTCGCGCCTCATTTTCTGCGCCTCCAGTGCCCTGCCATGGCAGCTGTCACTCACGCACCTCAGCTCAGGTGTCAGCCCCCCACTCCCTGTGGTGGGAGTGGGAGAGGTGGGACCCCTGGACCGGTCGGTAGGGCTCCCAGCCAATGGTGGGCCTCAGCTGAGAGAAACTTCTAGACCTCTGACCATACTGGGACCCCTCAGTGGGGAGACAGGACCCTCAACCAATGGCATGCCTTGGTTGAGAGAAGCTTCTGGAACACTGACCATAAATGACCACAGCTCAGATCCGACCAGGTTATAAAAGGAGCCCCTGCCGGAAAGCCCCTTTGAGTGGTTTTCCTCGGAGCAGCGGGCCTGTGATTGGAAACTCTCCCCTTGGGCTGAGACGTCACCCAAGGAAACTTCCGGGATTGAGTGCCCTCGCCATCTTCTGGTGAGTGATTTCTTCTGGATATCCTTGAGTGAACCTGAACCTGAACCCCCCCCCCCTTTGGGGAGCGCTCTTATTCTTCTGGATATCCTTGAGTGAGAGTTTCCCTTTTGTGAGTGAGTGTGTGCACACCCTGGACCGTCATTCTTGTGTTTTGCCGTGCAGTAATAACATCCCCGACCGGTATATCGAACCTGTAACTTCTTAAATGTTCTCGGAGTGTCATTTGGTTACCTTGTTGTTTCGTTAGTTTTGGTTGTTTGGTTTCAGTTGTGAATTAAAGGTTTGTTTGAGTTTAGCTGTGTGGAGTTGTTTTGGTGTGCCTCCGTGACATGAGCGTGGAATCTCCCCGTGCAGAGATTAACGGCCAACTTTATTGTGCCGGTGGAGGGGGATGAGGGCCAGCACTGGGGGAAGGCGCACGGCTGGTCCCGCGGCGGCGTCCGGGCCGGCTGTAGGGGGTTTGGATGCGACGTTGCAAGCGGGAGCGGTCTCGCGCCCGCTCGGGCCCAGGGGGGCTGGAGCTTCTGCCGCTCTCTAGCGCTGGGGAGCCAGAGGAGGACCCCGATGGCAGCTGGCTGGCGGTGCTGGGGCTGCTGGTCTCAGGTGCTGGGGAGCCCTGGGACGGCCCCAGCGCCGCCTGGCTGGCAGTGCTGCTCTCAGCACGTGGTGCAGGCGCGCGGCTCCTGTCACGGCGTCTTCTGGGCCGGCTGTAGGGATTTTGGGCCCGACGTTGCAAGCGGCAGCGGTTTCGCGTGCGGTCCGGCCCAGAAGGCCTGGAGCGGCTGCTGCCCTCAGCTCTGGGGAGCTGTGGGACGGCCCTGGTGCCGCATTGCCAGGGCTGCTGGTCTCCGGTGGCAGGGAGCTGTGGGATGGCTCTAATGCTGCCTGGCTGCTGGGGCTGGGGCAGCTGGTCTCCAGTGTTGGGGAGCCACCCGAGGACCCCGATGCCGCCTGGCTGTCAGAGCTGGGGCTGCTGGTCTCGGGTACCGGGGAGCTGTGGGACGGCCCCAGCGCCGCCTGGCTGGGGGTGCTGCTCTCAGCCCTTGGTGCTGGTGTGTGGCTGCGCTCACGGCGTCTTCTGGGCCGGCTGTAGGGGGTTTGGGCCTGATGTTGCAATCGGGAGCGGTTTCGCGTGCGGTCGGGCCCAGAGGGGCTGGAGCGGCTGCTGCCCTCAAGCTCTGGGGAGCTGTGGGATGGCCCTGGTGCCGCATTGCTGAGGGTGCTGGTGTCCGGTGGCAGGGAGCCCTGGGACAGCTCTAATGCCGCCTGGCTGCTGGGGCTGGGGCAGCTGGTCTCCAGTGCTGGGGAGCCGCCTGAGGACCCCGATGGTGCCTGGCTGTCAGAGCTGGGGCTGCTGGTCTCAGGTACCAGGGAGCTGTGGGACGGCCCCAGCGCCGCCTGGCTGGGGGTGCTGCTCTCAGCCCTTGGTGCTGGCGCGCAGCTCCTGTCACGGCCTCTTCTGGGCCGGCTGTAGGGGGTTTGGGCCCGATGTTGCAATCGGGAGCGGTCTCGCACCCGCTCGGGCCCAGGGGGGCTGGAGCGGCTGCTGCCTTGAAGTGGCGGGGAGCTGCAGGAGGACCCCGATGGCGCCTGGCTGCTGGTGCTGGGGCTGCTGGTCTCCGGTGCCAGGGAGCCCTGGGAAGGCCCCGATCCTGACTGGCTGGCGGTGCTGGGGCCGGCGAGCTCCGAGCTGGCACTGGAGGCTGTAAGGGGAAGCAGGAAGGTCAAGGGCACGGCCCCCCAGGCCCGGGGCAGGAGAGGCCAGAGCGGTGCCCCCAGCCCTCTGGGAGCAGAGAGGCTCTGCCAAGCCCACCCTGGGCACCCGCTGCCAGGCCTTGCCTGGCCCCTGGCCCCAGCCCAGGGGCACCCGGCGGCTTTGCCCCTTACCGGTGCCCAGGCCAGCACAGCTGTCACACTCCCAGCTGGTCGTGCTGTTCCTCAAGTAGGAGCAGCGTCTGTGGGTGCCCTCGGCAGCACAGGAGCGGCACAGCAGCAGTTGCCAGGGCCTGGGGAAGCAAAGGGGTTCATGGCCCTGAGGACAAAGAGACCGCAGCACGGGCCCCGGGGTGCAGCTTTGGCAACTTACCCCTCTTGCTCTGCCTGCTCCCTGCCTCCTGGACAAAGGCACTCCCTGGCATCGCAGAGGCTGTGCCTCTCATACAGTGCTGCATACGCATGGCTGTTCTCCCATGATGACAGTCTGATGGAGAAAGGAAAACTGATGAGCCCTGGCTGTCCCGGCATAAGGCAGATGCAGGGCGTCCCCGCTCTTCCCCCTCGGCCCTGTTTCCAACTCCTCTGTGAAGCTGAAGCCCAGACTCACGGGACAGCACTTGCACCCTCCTGTCTTGTGAGCTGGACAGAAGGACACCAACCTCAAGGGGATGCGGATCCCCATAGCGAGCATTTCCGAGCGAAATACATCCTGGTCCCTGCAGAGCGGGCACTGGAAGCAAGAATAGCCAGCGTGCAGAGCCTGTTCCTGCGGGAGAAACAGAAGGAGCATGAGTGAGGCCCTGGTGCTGCGGAGCGCCTGCCGTGCCCCGGGGGCGAGGGAACAGCTCCTACCTGGATGCAGCCCCTGTGGAACCAGGCGTGTTTGCACGCTGGGCACACCATGGTGCGGTAGGACTTTGTGTCCTCCACAAGGTCCAGGCAGATGAGGCAGGCAGTGTTCTCCTCCGGAGCCGCCTCGGCTGCCTGCTCTGGGCGGTGCTGCCAGCAGAAGGACCTGGGGGGAAGAGGAAAGGGATGGGCGAGGTGAGAAGTGCTGGGTCCTGCCCCGGTGGGGCCGGGAGAGGGAGGACGTACGTGTACTGCTGGCTGCCCTTACCTGTAGAGCCCAATGAACTGGGTGACGCATCCACCCTCCAGGGCACAGGGGAGATGGAAGCTGCGGTCGCAGCCCGTCTCCCAGCAGGTGATGGTGGCCCCGTTCTCGCCACAGACGAAGCAGTGCTGGAAAGAGCACAGAACCCCCATCAGCAGCAGCCTTAGGGCCTCCACAGCCAGCCCCACACCGCCGGGCAGGGCGCAGGATGCGGCTGCTGCTGGGTCACACCCCGCAGGTCCGCCTGGCAGATGAGGCTGCCGTGCCAGAGCCTCTGGTGGAGCTGCTGGGAGCAAGACGTCTGTCCCAGAGCTACTTGGAAGGGCTGGGATTTCTTTCTGGGCATCTGGCTAACTCCCGCAAACCTCTCCTGGCACAAATCTCCCTGTTCTTGTCAGTCCTCACCTTCTGCGCTGCCTGCTCGATTGTACATCGAATATCCTCAGGGAGAAATCCCATGAGTCCTACATGCCTAACCCGTTTCCGATAAAGGCCGCTGGCAAAAAACTGCAGAAGAGGAGAGACGAGGAGCTGATGAGGAGAGGGTGGCAGGGACTGCCTGCTGTCGCAAAGCTGGAGGCAGCCCCGGAGGAACTCACCAGGCAAAACTCATGGGCACAGAGCCCGTGCTTCTCCAGTTTGTGCCCGCAAAAGTCCGGGTCAGCCTCTGCCCGGCGGCACAGCATGCATGCTGGAGGGGAAAGAGCAAGTGGCAGTGGGAATGAGCACCTATGCAGGGCCAGGGGAAGCGTCCCTGAGGGATTGCCCCCACGGGCCTGCTCTGTCCCTGCCTAGCTGGCTGACGGGCAGGGCTGGAGGCCTTGGAGAGGAAGGGGCCATTGCAGGCACGGGGGTCCCAGCAGGTGCCCACTGCCCAGCCTGGGCCCCGCTTGCTGAGGAAAGGAGGGGCCCTGCCGTGGGGCGGTTGGGGAGCTCCTGCCTCCCCCTGCCGCTGCTCTCGGCCCTATGCTGACCGCCCCGACAAGCCCTCTGCCAGGCTGCGGGAGGGATACTTTGCTCTCACCTCGCTCCCTCGAGTCGGGGGCTCCCTTCTCCTGCCTTGCGGACATGGTGCACGTCAACAGTGAGCGTCTGGAGAGTCCCTGTCCCAGCAGCACTGGGGTGTCTCCTCCAAATGCTCCTCTGCTGACTCTGAGGGAGAAGCGAGACGCGGGTGAGGGAGAAGCGAGACGCGGGGGAGCTTGCAGCACAGGCCCAGAGCCCCGAGGCGTGGGACCCCCCACCTCCCTTGGCAGCCCCACGCAGGCCCCGACCCTCCCCTGCCCTCTCCTTACCTCACCGGCTCGCACTGACGCACGGCCTGAGCCCCGCGCTGCTTTTTGTGGGCTTGGCCACGCGGGTCACAGTGGCCGCTGTGACATCAGCACCGCCGGCCTGCAGCACCGCACCCCAAAGAGGGACAGGGACGCCCTCGGCCACTCTGAGACGGCCACGACCTCACAGGGGTGGGTGTGAAGTGCCGAGGCGGGGCCCGAGCCCTCGGCACCCACGTAGCCAGGGTGGCTGCTCATGCAGCAAGCGCAGAGTCAAACGCCGGGTCCCCGGGGCAGCCGTCGAGGGCGGCACTGTTGGCCGAAAGGTGCTGTTCAGGCAGCGCCACTCCAGGGCTCCAGCCCTGGCCAAGGGAAATCTCCGCTCCCGCCCCCGGCACGGCGAGCGCTGCCAGCAGGTCGGGGAAGGTGATCCTTCCTCTCTGCGCCGCACCGCTAAGGCTGCATCTGCAGTACTGCCTCCGGTTCTGGGCTCCCCGCTACGGGGCACAGAAGAGACCTTGGAGCCTGGCCTGGTCATCCCATCCGCTCAGACGCCGTGGGCGGCCGGGGCACAGCACAGGACCTCAGGACGGCACCTAAATGTCGCAGGTGGCCCAACATCTTTCTCCTGAGCTCCTTAGCGCTTTGGTGATGTGCTGCCTCCAGAACAACACGCAGCGGGACCGCCAGCGGCGGAAACGGCCTTTTCCCAGGGCAATAAACTGCCTTTCCTAGTCGGTGTGAGCCTTTCCCTGGTGGGGCAGGAAACTGCAAGGGGCTGCGGCGCACCTTCAGAGGCGCTGGGTGGGAGCGTTGATCTGTTTGAGGGTAGAAAGGCTCTACAGAGGGATCTGGACAGGCTGGATCGATGCGCCGAGGGTTGTCAAGCATCGCAACAGGCTGCCCAGGGAAGTGGTTGAGTCACCATCCCTGGAGGTATTTAGAAGACGCGTAGACGTGGCGCTTAGGGACATGGGTTAGCGGTGGACTTGGCGGCGTTAGCTTAACGGTCGGACTCAATCATCTTAAGGGTCTTTTCCAACCTAAATGACTCTCTGATTCTAACTACCATTCAGTTAGTGCTTGTTCACCATTTGATGACCATTTGAGACTTTCCTTCAGTCGTCCATTAATTACCATTGGATCATGGCCTTATCGTGAATAAACCCCTTTCCGTTAACCCCACACCGATGACTTCTCAGAATAATTCACCTGCGACACCAGGACAAAAACCAGACGGTGTCTCAGGCACAAGCAGAGTAGGAAGAAAGGAGCGCGAGGCCCAATATTGGAGAATCCAGGTCCGAAATGCAATTCAGGACCAAGATAGAAACCTGAAGCCCCCAGAAGCCCTTCTGCAATACTAGCTGGCTGACGCTGCTGAGAGTGACTAGAGGCTTCCCAGGCTGCCTCCTTTGGCTCCTGCTTTCAGAGTGTCCTCAGCCACCCGCTTCTGCCAGCCGCCTTCCAAGCCAAACTCTGGTGCTCGGGGTTTCCTTCTCACCAGGCTTTCTGAGACTTCGCTCGGCCTTCCGCCGCCAGGGCATTACAGAGCTCCGTTAGCTGGATGCCGACAGAGGTGAACGGTGCCAGGGAACAAGCACGTCGGTTCACAGCGAGGCTGTGCCTGACCACAGCTCTTTGGCCAGCTCCATTTGAGCTCCATTGCTTGGGAGTGCCTCGGAGCTCCCATCGCAATCCCCCTGAAGAGCACTACGTCTTCTGGCCGTGTCTAGACCTCACGTCTTCCCAATCGCAGCAGTCAAGAATAGAAGCACAAAGTGCTGCCCCCGAGTTCTCTTCTGGACCCTCTAGACCTCCCTTCCTTCACAGAATCACAGAATCACAGAATGGTAGGGGCTGGAAGGGTCCTCTGGAGATCATCTAGTCCAACCCCCCTGCTAAAGCAGGGTCACCTCGAGCATGTTGCACAGGACCACGTCGAAGTGATGCGTCACCCTCACAGTCAAGAAGCTTTTCCTCCTGTTCAGGTGGAACTTCTCGTGTTCCAGTTTGTGCCCGTTGCCCCTTGTCCTGTCGCTGGGTACCACTGAAAAGAGTCTGGCCCCATCCTCTTGACACTCGCCCTTGAGATATTTATAAGCATTGATGAGGTCCCCCCTCAGTCTTCTCTTCCTCAGGCTCCCTCAGCCTTTCCCTGTAAGAAAGATGCTCCCGGCCCCTCATCATCTTTGTAGCCCTCCGCTGGACTCTCTCCAGCAGTTCCTCGGCTTTCTTGAACTGGGGAGCCCAGACCTGGACACAGGACTCCCGATGCGGCCTCCCTGGGGCAGAGGAGAGAGGGAGGAGAACCTCCCTCCACCTGCTGGCCACGCTCTTCTTAATGCACCCCAGGATGCCGTTGGCCTTCTTGGCAACAAGGGCACGTGGCTGGCTCATGGTTAATTTGTTGTCCACCAGGACTCCCAGGTCCTTCTCCGCAGAGCTCCTTTCCAGCAGGTCAGCCCCCAGCGCGTACTGGTGCATGGGGTTAGTCCTCCCTAGGTGCAGGACCCTGCACTTGCCTTTGTTGAATCCTGTTGGGGAACGGGACCCGCAGCCGGGGCAGGGGGAATGCCCTTTGGCTGCTGTCCAAACACAAGCTACAGAAATCTTCACGTCACCAGTGCAGGCGTGACACTGAGCTGGACGTGTAAAGGAAAGGAGCTTTGCCGCTTGGCCAAAATTCTCACTAACCTAGGCAAGGAGGAGCGGGAATTGGTTCTGGCCTTGTCCAGAACGCCACAGAGTTGAAGCGTGTCAAAAGTCGCTGGGGCCGGGCGGGTGATTCTGGGGGGCGAGCCGCCGGGGCCATGCCGGGTGTGTGGGCGCAGCCTGCGTTGCCGGGAGACGGGCGGCAGTGCCGACTGGGCCGTGCCGGGCCACCCTCGCGGGGGTGGGAGCAGGGGCAGAGACGCGCGGTGCCGGGGCTGGGTGTGAACTGCCCCCGGGGACACTGAGCAGGCTGCGGGGCCAGCGAGGCCCCAAGCACAGGGCCATGGCGCTGGGCAGCCGGCCACGGCCAGCCCGCAAGGAGGGAGGTCTGGGGAAGGTGCTGCCAACCCCCACGGAGAAGACAACCCTCTGGGCCCAGCCCCGAACGCTGCCCCTCCAGAAAGGGAGAGGAGGAGGAGGAGGAGGAGGAGGAGGAGGAGGAGGAGGAAGCTGCCAAGTGAGCTGTGGCAGATACACTCGCCCTGACCAGGGCCAGAGGCCTTCAGGGCGGCAGCCGATGGCTCCTTTTCGCGCCTCATTTCTGCGCCTCCAGTGCCCTGCCATGGCAGCTGTCACTCACGCACCTCAGCTCAGGTGTCAGCCCCCCACTCCCTGTGGTGGGAGTGGGAGAGGTGGGACCCCTGGACCGGTCGGTAGGGCTCCCAGCCAATGGTGGGCCTCAGCTGAGAGAAACTTCTAGACCTCTGACCATACTGGGACCCCTCAGTGGGGAGACAGGACCCTCAACCAATGGCATGCCTTGGTTGAGAGAAGCTTCTGGAACACTGACCATAAATGACCACAGCTCAGATCCGACCAGGTTATAAAAGGAGCTCCTGCCGGAAAGCCCCTTTGAGTGGTTTTCCTCGGAGCAGCGGGCCTGTGATTGGAAACTCTCCCCTTGGGCTGAGACGTCACCCAAGGAAACTTCCTGGGATTGAGTGCCCTCGCCATCTTCTGGTGAGTGATTTCTTCTGGATATCCTTGAGTGAACCTGAACCTGAACCCGCCCCCCCTTTGGGGAGCGCTCTTATTCTTCTGGATATCCTTGAGTGAGAGTTTCCCTTTTGTGAGTGAGTGTGTGCACACCCTGGACCGTCATTCTTGTGTTTTGCCGTGCAGTAATAACATCCCCGACCGGTATATCGAACCTGTAACTTCTTAAATGTTCTCGGAGTGTCATTTGGTTACCTTGTTGTTTCGTTAGTTTTGGTTGTTTGGTTTCAGTTGTGAATTAAAGGTTTGTTTGAGTTTAGCTGTGTGGAGTTGTTTTGGTGTGCCTCCGTGACATGAGCGTGGAATCTCCCCGTGCAGAGATTAACGGCCAACTTTATTGTGCCGGTGGAGGGGGATGAGGGCCAGCACTGGGGGAAGGCGCACGGCTGGTCCCGCGGCGGCGTCCGGGCCGGCTGTAGGGGGTTTGGATGCGACGTTGCAAGCGGGAGCGGTCTCGCGCCCGCTCGGGCCCAGGGGGGCTGGAGCTTCTGCCGCTCTCTAGCGCTGGGGAGCCAGAGGAGGACCCCGATGGCAGCTGGCTGGCGGTGCTGGGGCTGCTGGTCTCAGGTGCTGGGGAGCCCTGGGACGGCCCCAGCGCCGCCTGGCTGGCAGTGCTGCTCTCAGCACGTGGTGCAGGCGCGCGGCTCCTGTCACGGCGTCTTCTGGGCCGGCTGTAGGGATTTTGGGCCCGACGTTGCAAGCGGCAGCGGTTTCGCGTGCGGTCCGGCCCAGAAGGCCTGGAGTGGCTGCTGCCCTCAAGCTCTGGGGAGCTGTGGGACGGCCCTGGTGCCGCATTGCCAGGGCTGCTGGTCTCCGGTGGCAGGGAGCCCTGGGACAGCTCTAATGCTGCCTGGCTGCTGGGGCTGGGGCAGCTGGTCTCCAGTGTTGGGGAGCCACCCGAGGACCCCGATGCCGCCTGGCTGTCAGAGCTGGGGCTGCTGGTCTCGGGTACCGGGGAGCTGTGGGACAGCCCCAGCCCCACCTGGCTGGGGGTGCTGCTCTCAGCCCTTGGTGCTGGTGTGTGGCTGCGCTCACGGCGTCTTCTGGGCCGGCTGTAGGGGGTTTGGGCCTGATGTTGCAATCGGGAGCGGTTTCGCGTGCGGTCGGGCCCAGAGGGGCTGGAGCGGCTGCTGCCCTCAAGCTCTGGGGAGCTGTGGGATGGCCCTGGTGCCGCATTGCCAGGGCTGCTGGTCTCCGGTGGCAGGGAGCCCTGGGACAGCTCTAATGCTGCCTGGCTGCTGGGGCTGGGGCAGCTGGTCTCCAGTGCTGGGGAGCCGCCTGAGGACCCCGATGGTGCCTGGCTGTCAGAGCTGGGGCTGCTGGTCTGAGGTACCAGGGAGCTGTGGGACGGCCCCAGCGCCGCCTGGCTGGGGGTGCTGCTCTCAGCCGTTGGTGCTGCCGCGCGGCTGCGCTCACGGCCTCTTCTGGGCCGGCTGTAGGGGGTTTGGGCCCGATGTTGCAATCGGGAGCGGTTTCGCGTGCGGTTGGGCCCAGAGGGGCTGGAGCGGCTGCTGCCCTCAAGCTCTGGGGAGCTGTGGGATGGCCCTGGTGCCGCATTGCTGAGGGTGCTGGTGTCCGGTGGCAGGGAGCCCTGGGACAGCTCTAATGCCGCCTGGCTGCTGGGGCTGGGGCAGCTGGTCTCCAGTGCTGGGGAGCTGCCCAAGGACCCCGATGGTGCCTGGCTGTCAGAGCTGGGGCTGCTGGTCTCAGGTACCGGGGAGCTGTGGGACGGCCCCAGCGCCGCCTGGCTGGGGGTGCTGCTCTCAGCCCTTGGTGCTGCCGCGCGGCTGCGCTCACGGCCTCTTCTGGGCCGGCTGTAGGGGGTTTGGGCCCGATGTTGCAATCGGGAGCGGTCTCGCACCCGCTCGGGCCCAGGGGGGCTGGAGCGGCTGCTGCCTTGAAGTGGCGGGGAGCTGCAGGAGGACCCCGATGGCGCCTGGCTGCTGGTGCTGGGGCTGCTGGTCTCCGGTGCCAGGGAGCCCTGGGACGGCCCCGATGCCACCTGGCTGGTGGTGCTGGGGCTGCTGGTCTCGGGTGGCGGGGAGCCCTGGGAAGGCCCCGATCCTGACTGGCTGGCGGTGCTGGGGCCGGCGAGCTCCGAGCTGGCACTGGAGGCTGTAAGGGGAAGCAGGAAGGTCAAGGGCACGGCCCCCCAGGCCCGGGGCAGGAGAGGCCAGAGCGGTGCCCCCAGCCCTCCGGGAGCAGAGAGGCTCTGCCAAGCCCACCCTGGGCACCCGCTGCCAGGCCTTGCCTGGCCCCTGGCCCCAGCCCAGGGGCACCCGGCGGCTTTGCCCCTTACCGGTGCCCAGGCCAGCACAGCTGTCACACTCCCAGCTGGTCATGCTGTTCCTCAAGTAGGAGCAGCGTCTGTGGGTGCCCTCGGCAGCACAGGAGCGGCACAGCAGCAGTTGCCAGGGCCTGGGGAAGCAAAGGGGTTCATGGCCCTGAGGACAAAGAGACCGCAGCACGGGCCCCGGGGTGCAGCTTTGGCAACTTACCCCTCTTGCTCTGCCTGCTCCCTGCCTCCTGGACAAAGGCACTCCCTGGCATCGCAGAGGCTGTGCCTCTCATACAGTGCTGCATACGCATGGCTGTTCTCCCATGATGACAGTCTGATGGAGAAAGGAAAACTGATGAGCCCTGGCTGTCCCGGCATAAGGCAGATGCAGGGCGTCCCCGCTCTTCCCCCTCGGCCCTGTTTCCAACTCCTCTGTGAAGCTGAAGCCCAGACTCACGGGACAGCACTTGCACCCTCCTGTCTTGTGAGCTGGACAGAAGGACACCAACCTCAAGGGGATGCGGATCCCCATAGCGAGCATTTCCGAGCGAAATACATCCTGGTCCCTGCAGAGCGGGCACTGGAAGCAAGAATAGCCAGCGTGCAGAGCCTGTTCCTGCGGGAGAAACAGAAGGAGCATGAGTGAGGCCCTGGTGCTGCGGAGCGCCTGCCGTGCCCCGGGGGCGAGGGAACAGCTCCTACCTGGATGCAGCCCCTGTGGAACCAGGCATGTTTGCACGCTGGGCACACCATGGTGCGGTAGGACTTTGTGTCCTCCACAAGGTCCAGGCAGATGAGGCAGGCAGTGTTCTCCTCCGGAGCCGCCTCGGCTGCCTGCTCTGGGCGGTGCTGCCAGCAGAAGGACCTGGGGGGAAGAGGAAAGGGATGGGCGAGGTGAGAAGTGCTGGGTCCTGCCCCGGTGGGGCCGGGAGAGGGAGGACGTACGTGTACTGCTGGCTGCCCTTACCTGTAGAGCCCAATGAACTGGGTGACGCATCCACCCTCCAGGGCACAGGGGAGATGGAAGCTGCGGTCGCAGCCCGTCTCCCAGCAGGTGATGGTGGCCCCGTTCTCGCCACAGACGAAGCAGTGCTGGAAAGAGCACAGAACCCCCATCAGCAGCAGCCTTAGGGCCTCCACAGCCAGCCCCACACCGCCGGGCAGGGCGCAGGATGCGGCTGCTGCTGGGTCACACCCCGCAGGTCCGCCTGGCAGATGAGGCTGCCGTGCCAGAGCCTCTGGTGGAGCTGCTGGGAGCAAGACGTCTGTCCCAGAGCTACTTGGAAGGGCTGGGATTTCTTTCTGGGCATCTGGGCTAACTCCCGCAAACCTCTCCTGGCACAAATCTCCCTGTTCTTGTCAGTCCTCACCTTCTGCGCTGCCTGCTCGATTGTACATCGAATATCCTCAGGGAGAAATCCCATGAGTCCTACATGCCTAACCCGTTTCCGATAAAGGCCGCTGGCAAAAAACTGCAGAAGAGGAGAGACGAGGAGCTGATGAGGAGAGGGTGGCAGGGACTGCCTGCTGTCGCAAAGCTGGAGGCAGCCCCGGAGGAACTCACCAGGCAAAACTCATGGGCACAGAGCCCGTGCTTCTCCAGTTTGTGCCCGCAAAAGTCCGGGTCAGCCTCTGCCCGGCGACACAGCATGCATGCTGGAGGGGAAAGAGCAAGTGGCAGTGGGAATGAGCACCTATGCAGGGCCAGGGGAAGCGTCCCTGAGGGATTGCCCCCACGGGCCTGCTCTGTCCCTGCCTAGCTGGCTGACGGGCAGGGCTGGAGGCCTTGGAGAGGAAGGGGCCATTGCAGGCACGGGGGTCCCAGCAGGTGCCCACTGCCCAGCCTGGGCCCCGCTTGCTGAGGAAAGGAGGGGCCCTGCCCCGGGGCGGTCGGGGAGCTCCTGCCTCCCCCTGCCGCTGCTCTCGGCCCTATGCTGACCGCCCCGACAAGCCCTCTGCCAGGCTGCGGGAGGGATACTTTGCTCTCACCTCGCTCCCTCGAGTCGGGGGCTCCCTTCTCCTGCCTTGCGGACATGGTGCACATCAACAGTGAGCGTCTGGAGAGTCCCTGTCCCAGCAGCACTGGGGTGTCTCCTCCAAATGCTCCTCTGCTGACTCTGAGGGAGAAGCGAGACGCGGGTGAGGGAGAAGCGAGACGCGGGGGAGCTTGCAGCACAGGCCCAGAGCCCCGAGGCGTGGGACCCCCCACCTCCCTTGGCAGCCCCACGCAGGCCCCGACCCTCCCCTGCCCTCTCCTTACCTCACCGGCTCGCACTGACGCACGGCCTGAGCCCCGCGCTGCTTTTTGTGGGCTTGGCCACGCGGGTCACAGTGGCCGCTGTGACATCAGCACCGCCGGCCTGCAGCACCGCACCCCAAAGAGGGACAGGGACGCCCTCGGCCACTCTGAGACGGCCACGACCTCACAGGGGTGGGTGTGAAGTGCCGAGGCGGGGCCCGAGCCCTCGGCACCCACGTAGCCAGGGTGGCTGCTCATGCAGCAAGCGCAGAGTCAAACGCCGGGTCCCCGGGGCAGCCGTCGAGGGCGGCACTGTTGGCCGAAAGGTGCTGTTCAGGCAGCGCCACTCCAGGGCTCCAGCCCTGGCCAAGGGAAATCTCCGCTCCCGCCCCCGGCACGGCGAGCGCTGCCAGCAGGTCGGGGAAGGTGATCCTTCCTCTCTGCGCCGCACCGCTAAGGCTGCATCTGCAGTACTGCCTCCGGTTCTGGGCTCCCCGCTACGGGGCACAGAAGCGACCTTGGAGCCTGGCCTGGTCATCCCATCCGCTCAGACGCCGTGGGCGGCCGGGGCACAGCACAGGACCTCAGGACGGCACCTAAATGTCGCAGGTGGCCCAACATCTTTCTCCTGAGCTCCTTAGCGCTTTGGTGATGTGCTGCCTCCAGAACAACACGCAGCGGGACCGCCAGCGGCGGAAACGGCCTTTTCCCAGGGCAATAAACTGCCTTTCCTAGTCGGTGTGAGCCTTTCCCTGGTGGGGCAGGAAACTGCAAGGGGCTGCGGGGCAGCTTCAGAGGCGCTGGGTGGGAGCGTTGATCTGTTTGAGGGTAGAAAGGCTCTACAGAAGGATCTGGACAGGCTGGATTGATGCACCGAGGGTTGTCAAGCATCGCAACAGGCTGCCCAGGGAAGTGGTTGAGTCACCATCCCTGGAGGTATTTAGAAGACGCGTAGACGTGGCGCTTAGGGACATGGGTTAGCGGTGGACTTGGCGGCGTTAGCTTAACGGTCGGACTCGATCATCTTAAGGGTCTTTTCCAACCTAAATGACTCTCTGATTCTAACTACCATTCAGTTAGTGCTTGTTCACCATTTGATGACCATTTGAGACTTTCCTTCAGTCGTCCATTAATTACCATTGGATCATGGCCTTATCGTGAATAAACCCCTTTCCGTTAACCCCACACCGATGACTTCTCAGAATAATTCACCTGCGACACCAGGACAAAAACCAGACGGTGTCTCAGGCACAAGCAGAGTAGGAAAAAAGGAGCGTGAGGCCCAGTATTGGAGAATCCAGGTCCGAAATGCAATTCAGGACCAAGATAGAAACCTGAAGCCCCCAGAAGCCCTTCTGCAATACTAGCTGGCTGACGCTGCTGAGAGTGACTAGAGGCTTCCCAGGCTGCCTCCTTCGGCTCCTGCTTTCAGAGTGTCCTCAGCCACCCGCTTCTGCCAGCCGCCTTCCAAGCCAAACTCTGGTGCTCGGGGTTTCCTTCTCACCAGGCTTTCTGAGACTTCGCTCGGCCTTCCGCCGCCAGGGCATTACAGAGCTCCGTTAGCTGGATGCCGACAGAGGTGAACGGTGCCAGGGAACAAGCACGTCGGTTCACAGCGAGGCTGTGCCTGACCACAGCTCTTTGGCCAGCTCCATTCGAGCTCCATTGCTCGGGAGTGCCTCGGAGCTCCCATCGCAATCCCCCTGAAGAGCACTACGTCTTCTGGCCGTGTCTAGACCTCACGTCTTCCCAATCGCAGCAGTCAAGAATAGAAGCACAAAGTGCTGCCCCCGAGTTCTCTTCTGGACCCTCTAGACCTCCCTTCCTTCACAGAATCACAGAATCACAGAATGGTAGGGGCTGGAAGGGTCCTCTGGAGATCATCTAGTCCAACCCCCCTGCTAAAGCAGGGTCACCTCGAGCATGTTGCACAGGACCACGTCGAAGTGATGCGTCACCCTCACAGTCAAGAAGCTTTTCCTCCTGTTCAGGTGGAACTTCTCGTGTTCCAGTTTGTGCCCGTTGCCCCTTGTCCTGTCGCTGGGTACCACTGAAAAGAGTCTGGCCCCATCCTCTTGACACTCGCCCTTGAGATATTTATAAGCATTGATGAGGTCCCCCCTCAGTCTTCTCTTCCTCAGGCTCCCTCAGCCTTTCCCTGTAAGAAAGATGCTCCCGGCCCCTCATCATCTTTGTAGCCCTCCGCTGGACTCTCTCCAGCAGTTCCTCGGCTTTCTTGAACTGGGGAGCCCAGACCTGGACACAGGACTCCCGATGCGGCCTCCCTGGGGCAGAGGAGAGAGGGAGGAGAACCTCCCTCCACCTGCTGGCCACGCTCTTCTTAATGCACCCCAGGATGCCGTTGGCCTTCTTGGCAACAAGGGCACGTGGCTGGCTCATGGTTAATTTGTTGTCCACCAGGACTCCCAGGTCCTTCTCCGCAGAGCTCCTTTCCAGCAGGTCAGCCCCCAGCGCGTACTGGTGCATGGGGTTAGTCCTCCCTAGGTGCAGGACCCTGCACTTGCCTTTGTTGAATCCTGTTGGGGAACGGGACCCGCAGCCGGGGCAGGGGGAATGCCCTTTGGCTGCTGTCCAAACACAAGCTACAGAAATCTTCACGTCACCAGTGCAGGCGTGACACTGAGCTGGACGTGTAAAGAAAAGGAGCTTTGCCGCTTGGCCAAAATTCTCACTAACCTAGGCAAGGAGGAGCGGGAATTGGTTCTGGCCTTGTCCAGAACGCCACAGAGTTGAAGCGTGTCAAAAGTCGCTGGGGCCGGGCGGGTGATTCTGGGGGGCGAGCCGCGGGGGCCATGCCGGGTGTGTGGGCGCAGCCTGCGTTGCCGGGAGACGGGCGGCAGTGCCGACTGGGCCGTGCCGGGCCACCCTCGCGGGGGTGGGAGCAGGGGCAGAGACGCGCGGTGCCGGGGCTGGGTGTGAACTGCCCCCGGGGACACTGAGCAGGCTGCGGGGCCAGCGAGGCCCCAAGCACAGGGCCATGGCGCTGGGCAGCCGGCCACGGCCAGCCCGCAAGGAGGGAGGTCTGGGGAAGGTGCTGCCAACCCCCACGGAGAAGACAACCCTCTGGGCCCAGCCCCGAACGCTGCCCCTCCAGAAAGGGAGAGGAGGAGGAGGAGGAGGAGGAGGAGGAGGAGGAGGAGGAGGAAGCTGCCAAGTGAGCTGTGGCAGATACACTCGCCCTGACCAGGGCCAGAGGCCTTCAGGGCGGCAGCCGATGGCTCCTTTTCGCGCCTCATTTCTGCGCCTCCAGTGCCCTGCCATGGCAGCTGTCACTCATGCACCTCAGCTCAGGTGTCAGCCCCCCACTCCCTGTGGTGGGAGTGGGAGAGGTGGGACCCCTGGACCGGTCGGTAGGGCTCCCAGCCAATGGTGGGCCTCAGCTGAGAGAAACTTCTAGACCTCTGACCATACTGGGACCCCTCAGTGGGGAGACAGGACCCTCAACCAATGGCATGCCTTGGTTGAGAGAAGCTTCTGGAACACTGACCATAAATGACCACAGCTCAGATCCGACCAGGTTATAAAAGGAGCTCCTGCCGGAAAGCCCCTTTGAGTGGTTTTCCTCGGAGCAGCGGGCCTGTGATTGGAAACTCTCCCCTTGGGCTGAGACGTCACCCAAGGAAACTTCCTGGGATTGAGTGCCCTCGCCATCTTCTGGTGAGTGATTTCTTCTGGATATCCTTGAGTGAACCTGAACCTGAACCCGCCCCCCCTTTGGGGAGCGCTCTTATTCTTCTGGATATCCTTGAGTGAGAGTTTCCCTTTTGTGAGTGAGTGTGTGCACACCCTGGACCGTCATTCTTGTGTTTTGCCGTGCAGTAATAACATCCCCGACCGGTATATCGAACCTGTAACTTCTTAAATGTTCTCGGAGTGTCATTTGGTTACCTTGTTGTTTCGTTAGTTTTGGTTGTTTGGTTTCAGTTGTGAATTAAAGGTTTGTTTGAGTTTAGCTGTGTGGAGTTGTTTTGGTGTGCCTCCGTGACATGAGCGTGGAATCTCCCCGTGCAGAGATTAACGGCCAACTTTATTGTGCCGGTGGAGGGGGATGAGGGCCAGCACTGGGGGATGGCGCACGGCTGGTCCCGTGGCGGCGTCCAGGCCAGCTCTAGGGCGTTTGGGCGCGACGTTGCAAGCGGGAGCGGTCTCGCGCCCGCTCGGGCCCAGGGGGGCTGGAGCTTCTGCCGCTCTCTAGCGCTGGGGAGCCAGAGGAGGACCCCGATGGCAGCTGGCTGGCGGTGCTGGGGCTGCTGGTCTCAGGTTCCGGGGAGCTGTGGGACGGCCCCAGCGCCGCCTGGCTGGCAGTGCTGCTCTCAGCACGTGGTGCTGGCGCGCGGCTGCGCTCACGGCGTCTTTTGGGCCAGCTGTAGGAGGTTTGGGCCCGACGTTTCAAGCGGGAGCGGTTTCGCGTGCGGTCAGGCCCAGGGGGGCTGGAGCGGCTGCAGCCTTGAAGTGGCGGGGAGCTGCAGGACGACCCTGATGGTGCCTGGCTGCTGGTGCTGGGGCTGCTGGTCTCCGGTGCCAGGGAGCCCTGGGACGGCCCCGATGCCACCTGGCTGCTGGTGCTGGGGCTGCTGGTCTCGGGTGGCGGGGAGCCCTGGGAAGGCCCCGATCCTGACTGGCTGGCGGTGCTGGGGCCGGCGAGCTCCGAGCTGGCACTGGAGGCTGTAAGGGGAAGCAGGAAGGTCAAGGGCACGGCCCCCCAGGCCCGGGGCAGGAGAGGCCAGAGCGGTGCCCCCAGCCCTCCGGGAGCAGAGAGGCTCTGCCAAGCCCACCCTGGGCACCCGCTGCCAGGCCTTGCCTGGCCCCTGGCCCCAGCCCAGGGGCACCCGGGGGTTTTGCCCCTTACCGGTGCCCAGGCCAGCACAGCTGTCGCACTCCCAGCTGGTCGTGCTGTTCCTCAAGGAGGAGCAGCGTCTGTGCGTGCCCTCGGCAGCACAGGAGCAGCACAGCAGCAGTTGCCAGGGCCTGGGGAAGCAAAGGGGTTCATGGCCCTGAGGACAAAGAGACCGCAGCATGGGCCTTGGGGTGCAGCTTTGGCAACTTACCCCTCTTGCTCTGCCTGCTCCCTGCCTCCTGGACAAAGGCACTCCCTGGCATCGCAGCGGCTGTGACTCTCATTTAGTGCTGCATATGCATGGTTGTTCTCCCATAATGGCAGTCTGATGGAGAAAGGAAAACTGATGAGCCCCGGCTGTCCCGCCGTAAGGCAGATGCAGGGCGTCCCCGCTCTTCCCCCTCGGCCCTGTTTCCAACTCCTCTGTGAAGCTGAAGCCCAGACTCACGGGACAGCGGAGGGCCAGGTCTGCACCCTCCTGTCTTGTCAGACGGGAAGAAAAAAACCCAACCTTTTGGGGATGCGGATCCCCATAGCAAGCATTTCGGAGCAAAATAGATCCTGGTTTCTGCAGAGTGGGCAGTAGAAGCAAAAACAGCCAGCGTGCCGAGCCTGTTCCTGCGGGAGAAACAGAAGGAGCGTGAGTGAGGCCCTGGTGCTGCGGAGTGCCTGCCGTGCCCCGGGGGCGAGGGAACGGCTCCTACCTGGATGCAGCCCCTGTGGAACCAGGCGTGTTTGCACGCTGGGCACACCATGGTGCGGTAGGACTTTGCGTCCTCCACAAGGTCCAGGCAGATGAGGCAGGCAGTGTTCTCCTCCGGAGCCGCCTCGGCTGCCTGCTCTGGGCGGTGCTGCCAGCAGAAGGACCTGGGGGGAAGAGGAAAGGGATGGGCGAGGTGAGAAGTGCTGGGTCCTGCCCCGGTGGGGCCGGGAGAGGGAGGAGGTACGTGTACTGCTGGCTGCCCTTACCTGTAGAGCCCAGTGAACTGGGTGATGCATCCACCCTCCAGGGCACAGGGGAGATGGAAGCTGCGGTCGCAGCCCATCTCCCGGCAGGTGATGGTGGCCCCGCTCTTGCCACAGACGAAGCAGTGCTGGAAAGAGCACAGCACCCCCATCAGCGGCAGCTTCAGGGCCTCCACAGCCAGCCCCACACTGCCGGGCGGGGCGCAGGATGCGGCCGCTGCTGGGTCACACCCCGCAGGTCCGCCTGGCGGATGAGGCTGCCGTGCCGGAGCCTCTGTGGAGCTGCTGGGAGCAAGACGTCTGTCCCAGAGCTGCTTGGAAGGGCTGGGATTTCTTTCTGGGCATCTGGGCTAACTCCCGCAAACCTCTCCTGGCACAAATCTCCCTGTTCTTGTCAGTCCTCACCTTCTGCGCTGCCCGCTCGATTGTACGTTGGATATCCTCAGGGAGAAATCCCATGAGTCCTACATGCCTAACCCGTTGTCGATAAAGGCCGCTGGCAAAAAACTGCAGAAGAGGAGAGACGAGGAGCTGATGAGGAGAGGGTGGCAGGGACTGCCTGCTGTCGCAAAGCTGGAGCGAGCCCCGGAGGAACTCACCAGGCAAAACTCATGGGCACAGATCCCATACTTCTCCAGTTTGTGCCCGCAGATGTCCGGGTCAGCCTCTGCCCGGCGACACAGCATGCATGCTGGAGGGGAGAGAGCAAGTGGAAGCGGGAATGAGCACCTCTGCGGGGCCGGGGAAAGCGTCCCTGAGGGATTGCCCCCACGGGCCTGCTCTGTCCCTGCCTAGCTGGCTGACAGGCAGGGCTGGAGGCCTTGGAGAGGAAGGGGCCGTTGCAGGCACAGGGGTCCCAGCAGGTGCCCACTGCCCAGCCTGGGCCCCGCTTGCTGAGGAAAGGAGGGGCCCTGCCCCGGGGCGGTCGGGGAGCTCCTGCCTCCCCCTGCCGCCGCTCTCGGCCCCACGCTGACCGCCCCGACAAGCCCTCTGCCAGGCTGCGGGAGGGATACTTTGCTCTCACCCTGCTCCCTCGAGTCGGGGGCTCCATTCTCCTGCCTTGCGGACATGGTGCACGTCAACAGTGAGCGTTTGGGGAGTCCCTGTCCCAGCAGCACTGGGGTGTCTCCTCCAAATGCTCCTCTGCTGACTCTGAGGGAGAAGCGAGACGCGGGTGAGGGAGAAGCGAGAAGTGGGTGAGCTTGCAGCACAGGCCCAGAGCCCCGAGGCGTGGGACCCCCCACCTCCCTTGGCAGCCCTTGGTGGGTGTGAAGTGCTGAGGCGGGACCCGAGCCCTCGGCACCCACGTAACCGAGGCGGCTGCTCATGCAGCAAGTGCAGAGTCAAACGCCGGGTCCCCGGGGCAGCCGTCGAGGGCAGCACTGTTGGCCGAAAGGTGCTGTTCAGGCAGCGCCACTCCAGGGCTCCAGCCCTGGCCAAAGCACTGCACACCCACCCCTGGGAGGCGGTGGCCGTCTCAGAGTGGCCGAGGGCATCCCTGTCCCTCTTTGGGGTGCGGTGCTGCAGGCTGGCGGTGCTGATGTCACAGCGGCCACTGTGACCCACGCGGCCAAGCCCACAAAAAGCAGCGCTGGGCTCAGGCCGTGCGTCAGTGCGAGCCAGTGAGGTGAGGAGAGGGCAGGGGAGGGACGGGGCCTGCGTGGGGCTGCCAAGGGAGGTGGGGGGCCCCACGCCTCGGGGCTCTGGGCCTGTGCTGCAAGCTCCCCCGCGTCTCGCTTCACCCTCACCCGCATCTCGCTTCTCCCTCAGAGTCAGCAGAGGAGCATTTGGAGGAGACACCCCAGTGCTGCTGGGACAGGGACTCCCCAAACGCTCACCATTGATGTGCACCATGTCTGCAAGGAAGCGGAAGGCCTCTGACTTGAGGGAGCGAGGTGAGAGCAAAGTATCCCTCCCGCAGCCTGGCAGAGGGCTTGTCGGGGCGGTCAGCGTGGGGCCGAGAGCGGCGGCAGGGGGAGGCAGGAGCTCCCCGACCGCCCCGGGGCAGGGCCCCTCCTTTCCTCAGCAAGCGGGGCCCAGGCTGGGCAGTGGGCACCTGCTGGGACCCCCGTGCCTGCAACGGCCCCTTCCTCTCCAAGGCCTCCAGCCCTGCCCGTCAGCCAGCTAGGCAGGGACAGAGCAGGCCCGTGGGGGCAATCCCTCAGGGACGCTTTCCCCGGCCCCGCAGAGGTGCTCATTCCCGCTTCCACTTGCTCTCTCCCCTCCAGCATGCATGCTGTGTCGCCGGGCAGAGGCTGACCCGGACATCTGCGGGCGCAAACTGGAGAAGCACGGGCTCTGTGCCCATGAGTTTTGCCTGGTGAGTTCCTCCGGGGCTGCCTCCAGCTTTGCGACAGCAGGCAGTCCCTGCCACCCTCTCCTCATCAGCTCCTCGTCTCTCCTCTTCTGCAGTTTTTTGCCAATGGCCTTTTTCAGCAAGGGAGTAGGGATGGGGTTCACCTTGAGGAGATTAGACGCACGATCAAGCGGGCGGCGCAGAAGGTGAGGACTGACAAGAACAGGGAGATTTGTGCCAGGAGAGGTTTGCGGGAGTTAGCCCAGATGCCCAGAAAGAAATCCCAGCCCTTCCAAGCCCCTCTGGGACAGACGTCTTGCTCCCAGCAGCTCCACAGAGGCTCCGGCACAGCAGCCTCGTCTGCCAGGCGGACCTGCGGGGTGTGACCCAGCAGCAGCCGCATCCTGCGCCCTGCCCAGCGGTGTGGGGCTGTCTGTGGAGGCCCTGAAGCTGCCGCTGATGGGGGTGCTGTGCTCTTTCCAGCACTGCTTCGTCTGCGGTGAGAGCGGGGCCACCATCACCTGCCGGGAGACGGGCTGCGATCGCAGCTTCCACCTCCCCTGTGCCGTGGACGGTGGATGCGTCACCCAGTTCTTTGGGCTCTACAGGTAAGGGCAGCCGGCCCTCGCAGGGAAGGGTCCTTTCCTTCAGTCCCCTTCATGCCAGCACTGGCCAAATGAGAAAGGAACGTGCAATGACACTTCCAAGCGGCTGGTCACAGGCAGAGCCAGAGCCGGGCAAGGAGTAGGGCTCCTCCACATGTCCTTTCCACTCCTTACCACCACTGGGGCAGGACCCAGCACTTCTCACCTCGCCCATCCCTTTCCTCTTCCCCCCAGGTCCTTCTGCTGGCAGCACCGCCCAGAGCAGGCAGTGGAGGCAGCTCCGGAGGAGAACACCGCCTGCCTCATCTGCCTGGACCTTGTGGAGGACACAAAGTCCTACAGCACCATGGTGTGCCCAGCGTGCAAACACGCCTGGTTCCACAGGGGCTGCATCCAGAATCAGGCTCTCCATGCTGGCTTCTCCTGCTTCTGCTGCCCGCATTGTCAAAATGAATATCGATTACTGATGGAAATGCTCACCATGGGGATCCGAATCCCCAAAAGGTTGGGTTTTTTTCTTCCCGGCTCACAAGACAGGAGGGTGCAAGCACTGTGCCGCGCCAGGGCCTGCCCCAGCAGACCCGGCCCTCCGCTGTCCCATAAGACTGGGCTTCAGCTTCACGGAGGAGTTGGAAACAGGGCCGGGGGGGAAGAGCGGGGACGCCCTGCATCTGCCTTACGGCGGGACAGCCAGGGCTCATCAATTTTCCCTTCCTTTGCCAAAAGAGCACCATCATGGGAGGACGACGGTGCCTATGAACAATTATATGAAAGGCACAGCTGCTGCGATGCCAGGGAGTGCCTTTGTCCAGGAGGCAGGGAGCGGGCAGAGGAAGAGGGGTAAGTTGCCAAAGCTGCACCCCGGTGCCCTGCACGGGATCTCTGTCTCGACAAGGGGTCGAAGTGAAATGACTAAGAAAAAGAGTTCTGTCGGACAATCCTGTGCTGCGGTCACTTTGTCCTCAGGGCCATGAACCCCTTTGCTTCCCCAGGCCTTGGAAACTGCTGTTGTGCTGCTCCTGTGCTGCCGAGGGCACCCACAGACGCTGCTCCTACTTGAGGAACAGCACGACCAGCTGGGAGTGTGACAGCTGTGCTGGCCTGGGCACCGGTAAGGGGCAAAGCCCCCGGGTGCCCCTGGGCTGGGGCCAGGGGCCAGGCAAGGCCTGGCAGCGGGTGCCCAGGGTGGGCTTGGCAGAGCCTCTCTGCTTGCGGAGGGCTGGTGGCACCGCTCTGGCCTCTCCTGCCCCGGGCCTGGGGGGCCGTGCCCTTGACCTTCCTGCTTCCCCTTTACAGCCTCCAGTGCCAGCTCGGAGCTCGCCGGCCCCAGCACCGCCAGCCAGTCAGGATCGGGGCCTTCCCAGGGCTCCCCGCCACCCGAGACCAGCAGCCCCAGCACCAGCAGCCAGGCACCATCGGGGTCCTCCTGCAGCTCCCCAGTGCTCGAGAGCGGCAGAAGCTCCACCCCCCCGGGCCCGAGTGGGTGCGAAACCGCTCCCGTTTGAAACGTCGGGCCCAAACCCCCTACAGCCGGCCCAGAAGACGCTGTGATCGCAGCCGCGCGTCAGCACCAAGCGCTGAGAGCAGCACCCCCAGCCAGGCAGCGCTGGGGCCGTCCCACAGCTCGCTGGTACCTGAGACCAGCAGCCCCAGCTCTGACAGCCAGGCGGCATCGGGGTCCTCGGGTGGCTCCCCAGCACTGGAGACCAGCTGCCCCAGCCCTGGTTGCCAGGCGGCATTAGAGCCATCCCACAGCTCCCTGCCACCAGAGACCAGCAGCCTGGGCAATGTGGCACCAGGGCTGTCCCACAGCTCCCCAGAGCTTGAGGGCAGCAGCCGCTCCAGCCCCTCTGGGCCCGACCGCATGCGAAACCGCTGCCGCTTGCAACGTCGGGCCCAAAATCCCTACAGCCGGCCCAGAAGACGCCATGAGCGCAGCTGCGTGCCAGCACCATGTGCTGAGAGCAGCACCCCCAGCCAGGTGGGGCTGGGGCCATCCCACAGCTCCCCGGAACCCGAGACCAGCAGCCCCAGCACCAGCAGCCAGCTGCCATCGGGGTCCTCCTCTGGCTCCCCAGCGCTAGAGAGCGGCAGAAGCTCCAGCCCCCCTGGGCCCGAGCGGGTGCGAGACTGCTCCCGCTTGCAACGTCGCGCCCAAACCCCCTACAGCCGGCCCGGACGCCGCCGCGGGACCAGCCGTGCACCATCCCCCAGTGCTGGCCCTCATCCCCCTCCACCAGCACAATAAAGTTGGCCGTTAATCTCTGCACGGGAAGATTCCACGCTCACTTGGCGGCTTCCTCCTCCTCTTCCTCCTCCTCTCCCTTTCTGGAGTGGCAGCGTTCGGGGCTGGGCCCAGAGGGTTGTCTTCTCCGTGGGGGTTGGCAGCACCTTCCCCAGACCTCCCTCCTTGCGGGCTGGCCGTGGCCGGCTGCCCAGCGCCATGGCCCTGTGCTTGGGGCCTCGCTGGCCCTGGAGGGTGCTGTTCTGAGACAGCCTCAAGGACATTTGCTAACAGCTGAGGAGCTCAGAGAACTCTGGAGCTTCCTTTAGGTGAGGAGAACTGTTCCCATGGCTGTGACAGGCAGCTTCACAGGGTCCTGGCCTTTCAGCTCTGGGTTCAGAGCAGGGATAGCTCTCATTGGATCCCTCTCAGGGCTGGCAACAGTATCTGGCCACTGGGCCATGAGGGTCAGAGTACTCTATGCCCTTAAGCTTGTCTTTGTGCAGCCCTGCCTGGGACCCCCATGGCCCTGCGCAGCCACCCAAGCACTAGCAAGACATTCCTGGAGACTACAGGGGGCTTTATTCTTCTGTAACTTGCTATGTAAACCCAGGCCTCTTACAGCAGGCTCACAGAAGTGCAAAGGTTTCTACCTGGGAAACAACTTCACAGTCTCTCTCTCCCCTTCCAAGTTATGGGGAAATCACAACATCACGCCATTCAGGCACTCCTTCCATCATAGCACCAGACATTGGGACACAGTCTTACATGCTGCAGACTCGCTGCCTAATTCACTTCTGGAAAGCAACTGTATTTCTCCGCTTCTGCCTCTGTTTACTTGTCTCTGTAAATATGACAACAATCTATGTGATACAGTTCTTGAGCTCATATACAACTTCAGGTCGAGTATGGAAAACAATCCACATTTCACACGTGCGCATGGTTATTAGCATTGGTGGAGCTCAAGAAACAGCCTTTTGCAGAAACCACCTTGGGAAAGCTATTGAACTCGGGAGATCTTCCTCCCAGTCACGAGTCTGGACCTGCTCAACTCTTTGGCATGCAATGCACCTCATGAAGCCTGGAACTACACAGAGACAGGAACCGCATGGCCTGAGCCAGACTTTTCCCACTTCCTGACACAAAAGGGCTGCGGACAACAGGATCATCCCAGGTACAAAAAGTCTGTCAATGACTGCAGACTTACCTAACACATGGTCGAGAAACTGCCCTGGCTCTTCAATTGGATCCAAACAGCCTGAAGAATTTACCTGAAATAAACAACAAGGGATTCTCAGTGGAAGAGACATGCACAAGCCTCTCAATTGCTGACCATTCACCTCTACCAATGCTCACAGTTGTCTCCTAACACACCTGAGCACCCCATCCTTCTGTGAGGGAAAGATTCTGCAAAAGTTTAGGAAGCAGCAGGTAGGGTAGGGAAGACTAAAACCATCCCTTGCTAGCCACCTTCTTGAAGGCCTACGAGGATGTCTCATGGAGAAAAAAAAGCAACATGAGGGAAGTATAGAGCAGAGGCCTTTTACCCTCAGAAACTTACTGTACCTGGGCTAGCTACAGGGCAGGTGAGGGAGCTGTTTCATCAGTCGCTGGGGGTCTTTGACAACGGAGCTGCAGTACCAGAGGCAGGAGGAGTCCCCAGGGGAAGGCAGTCCAGGCTGCGGGCTCAGGTGAGCGCCCAGGCAGCAGGGATGTTTCCTCACCAAGCACCACTGAGTCCACTACTGAACCTGCCAGGTGTGACAGGTGCACCCGCTCTGACTGAGTGAGCAGTACTTTGGTTCAGGCATCACGCACAAGCAGGCCTGACTGAAATCAGCCCCGCTGTGCAAACCTTGGGAATTGTGCTAGGCTGTGTCTTCTCAGGGGCCGAGGTGTCTAGGCTATGTCTTATCAGGAGCTAACAGTACCAGCCTGAGCTGGGACTAGACAAAACTAAAACGGCTATGGCTGCATTCTTGCACATACACCAATGGGGGTTTTGACTACGGGATAATCACTTTATGCTGTAAATATCTGTAGCCTCCCCCCCGAGCCCATTGAGCTCTCCTGTACGGCAGCAGGCTGCACAGCGGTGATCTCTCCCTTAGGCAGGGGATGCCTCTCAAGGTTACTCCTCAAGGTCAAGAGACCCCTTACTTGGCATCTGATATTTATAACGAGGTAGGCTACATTTTACATTAGGCCTAAAAGTATATTGTATGCTAGCAACACTTATATATCCAACTATAGTATAACTATTAGAACTGTAGTAAGTAGTAGAGTGTGTAACCACTGTCTAAATCATCATCTAATCATCATCTAAATTGTGATTTAAACCATTGTCAAACCACTGTTTGGGACTCGTGGGTGATGTGGTAGTTGGATGATGTCATGAAATCTATCATGAAATGATACAGGTCCTTTCCTTCTTCATTGCCTCTTCGTTGGCAGAAAAGCCCGTCAGGTCTCCCACGTGCCCCTGCCTTCCTCCGAGAGGACAGCTGCTCTGTGCTGTCATGAACCAACTTCCAGGCTGCATTAAGGCCTATCAGGAAGGCACTTCAGGCACACACCGTAAGACCACCTGGAGTGCGCCTGAAGAGCAGAGGGTCGTTCAAATCCGGCCAGCCACCCCGCGGCATTCCCTTTGCGCTTTGGTCCCCATTATGCTCCGATTCAGCCTCCTAGCTCTCCGCCAGCTTCCCCAGCGCTGTTCGGCAGTCACTCTGCCACCCCATCTTTTCTCCTTCCTGCGCTAGAAAGGTACTTGCTGGTCTCCAACAGGAGGGAAATCCTTTTGGATGACTGACATTTCCCAGGCCCCTTGTTACGCTCCCGTAGAGCACATGGGATTTTGTTGCTCTAAAGGGCATATGAGGGGACTCAAGCCCTCTGGAAAAGGTACTGCTCAGACTCTCCTGAGCTTGGTGGAGTCAATTTCTTACCAGGTGTTTGCAATCTCTATTAAAAAGGATTTCTTGGCTTGTCCTGCAAGAAGGAAGCCTTCGGTTGGTACAGCAGCAATCCCGTTGGGGAACAGGGCCCGCAGCCGGGGCAGGGGGAATGCCCTTTGGCTGCTGTACAGAGTGTGGGGGCTCCAGCTGAGGAGCCGGCCTGACTGTGGAGAGCTGGGTGAGTGCGTGGCACAGGTGCGAGGGGAGGCCAGACCTCAAAGCAGCCCTATGGCGGGCCCAAACACAGCAGCCCAGGGCTCAGCCCCGCTCTGCCCAGGGCGACACTCCGCAGCCGCTCCCCGGATCGCGGCCTCACCGCTCGCCTCAGCGGTTTCCCGCTCTTTCTGTGCGTGAGGCGGCACCGCCCGGCGCTCCGTGCGCCGCCCTTCCCCGCCCCTCCGGCCGCCGCCCTGCCCGCTGCTCCGCCCGCCGCTCC
Organism: Phoenicopterus ruber ruber; assembly: GCA_009819775.1. Lineage (NCBI taxonomy): Eukaryota > Metazoa > Chordata > Aves > Phoenicopteriformes > Phoenicopteridae > Phoenicopterus > Phoenicopterus ruber. The sequence goes on from CM020224.1 coordinate 20,488,153, forward strand.
TCCCGCGGCCGCGCGGCGGCGCCCCGGGGTGCCGGAGTCTCGGCGGATCGCCCAGCCCTCGCCCGCCCGGGGGGGAAGCGGCGGTGCTCATGGCGACGTGGCGGGGCGCCCTCGGTCTCGGCCTCGGCCTCGGCCTCGGCCTCGGCCTCCTCTGCCTGTTGCCGGCGGCCGGTGAGCGCGGGACCGCGGCTGAGGGGCGGGGGGTGCCGGGTGCTGCCGAGCGGGGGGGCCTCGGCCCTCAAAGAGGGTTGGCGGGCTCCGAGCTCTCTTTCTGAGGCGGCTTTGGGGGCTCCTTCCGGACTGCTCCGCGGCCGGGGCTGTGTCCCCCGGGGAGGTCCTGCCGAAGCCTCGGGCACGAAGGAGCCCCTGGCTTCGAGCAGAGACCCCTCAGCTCAGCCACCCGAGCGGCGGTGGGTATCTCCTGCCCGCGCTGGGGCCGGGGCGTGTGGTTTTGGGGGGCCTGTGTGGGCCTCAAACCCCACGTGCTCCCGCCCCAGCGCCGGCCCTTGCGCCGGTGTGGGCAGGAGATGTCCGCACCTGAACAGCGGTTTTGGTGCGAATTGGGTTCACTGAGAGGAAAGTTACGCCGAAAGTGAGGTAGGTTTGTGTTGGTGCCAGCGCACGTTGTTAGACAGCAGCAATTAGTGCCCCAGTAATGACTGCGTGGACCCACCTAATGAGTACTGTCTACTTGTAAACCTGAGGTAAGACTATTGGGGGAGAAATGATGCCCCACAAAGTGGCTGCCGGTCACTCTTGATGTATCCCATTAAAAACCTTCACCTTTTCACCCCTGACACAGTAAATTTTAGCCTTTTAGGGCAAAATAATATAAATACTTATGTGTTAAGTGATGATATTGCATAAACAATACTAATAATACACTAATTGAGTTCATACATAGCTATCAGATGCTAACATTGATAATTAGGGTTTTTTTTAGCAGCCCTATCTGTAACTATCTTGTTACTGTGCTTAAAGGATGGAGTGTGTGGTTTTCCCCAACTTTATCATGTGATGAGAAAAAGCAGATGTGATCATAGGACTTAGCAGGTGAAGTCTGAGAAAAGGAGAAGTGCTCTTGATATTGTATGCATCAGTGGCGTCACTTTATCTGATGGATCAAATTCTGCACAGATGTGTGCAGGAAAGGTGAGCGTGATCTTTAGTGGATATGCAAGAGGACATTTAACTTGGTCAGAGTAGCAAAGGATCGCAGTTTGTTTGAGGGCTGAGCTAAAGCATGGCTGAAATGGTCAGAATTTTATCTGTAAGTACTTTGAAGGGCAAGCACCTGAAAAAGGGTTCTTTAAGCTGTCTCACAATGATGGTGCTACAGCAGTAACTATATGCAAGCTGGCCTTGAATAAATGGGGTTGGAAGTTACAAGTTTTCTTATTAGAATGGTTGGGGGCTTTCGGTGGGAATAGTTTAGCAGCTCTGCTTTTGAGGTGGAACTGGATCCGTTTGTTAAAAGGTTTTTGTGGTACTGATGGTGTGAAATCATCAGGCTGCTGTTTTGCAGGATAGGAAGAACGCCTCGGTAGCAGGTATACCAAAACAGGAGGTCATTTCTGCCTCCTTCAGCCGTAGCCCTTGTGTTGTGGTGGGTTGGGTGTACACTGGACCTCTTCTGAGGTGCTTCTAATCATTAACCCAGCAGAAAACCAACTGGGGAAAAAAAAGTCCGACAAGCCCCTAGTTGATCTGCCGATCAGCTGGTGAATTGAATCAGTTGAGGAAGAGTCTCATGGGTGCCACAGCTGATGGAAGAAGAGAGGAACAAAGTAGAGGACCAAATTCTTCTCTCTTGGTGTGCTCGGTCCTTGTTGGCTCAGCTCAGCCACCTGAGAACTGGCCTAGACCTTTGGTTTCCGTTGTTATTTTATTGTGCTGCAGTAGTGGAATTGTGAGATGGAGCGAGTAATTTTGTTGGTTGCTTTGTTTTGTTTGTAATTTCACAAAGTATTTTGGAATTGGTTTAGCTACCTATCACTTCCTTATTGATGATACAGGAAGGAGAAAGTTGTCGGGTGACGTTACATGTCTGCAGAGGAAAAAATTGGTGAACCAGGCATAAGCATGCGTAAACATGCTAGTAGAAGTACTGGGGTATTGGTAGAGAAGTTCCTCTTTGCTTGTGTTTAATGAACCTTCACATTTAACCCCTTAGAACATTTTTTTTTTTTTTCTTTTTAATGTTGTCTGAAATATTGAGGTATGTCTTGGTGCCAGAGAGTCAAGACTGAGTTTTCAAATGGCAAAATCAGTTTAAATACTTCAGGAAATACCCCTTACTTTTCTTCAGAAGGAACATGATTTGTTGTCTTTGCCTCTTCTTGTTTGCTTTTTCTGAACAACTACACCTGAAGTAATTTGAGCTTCTCGGATGGAGTGTGGTTTAGGAGCAAAAGATCAGGATATGTCTTGGTAATGTGATATGTGATAAGAAGGAAAATGAGGAAGCAAAACCAGCTGACTTCAGCATTTATCACTGAAAACTGTAATGATACTCTTGACAAAGATTCTTCTTGGGAAATTCTTTTGCTTGAGCTTTGAGAAGTATTTTTACGTGACGGAAGCTTTTAATGTGCCATTCTTACATTGCAGTCATTCAGGCTTGAGAGGGCAAAGAGAGAGAGAACAGCCAGTACGTTAAGGAATGTATCAGCCCAATGCAATGCTGAAAAGCATGGGATGTCCCCCAAGAAATCCATCCTAGTACATGAACATCTCCATTTCCTTACCACTGTAGCTGCACTGGTTGAGGCTTGCAGTGGGAAGATGCCACTTGACCGATTTTAGTCCTAGGAATCTCTGTTTATGGCATCTTTGTTTATGCTATGGATTAACAGGATTAGGATTTTCTGTGAAGGAAACAAAGCAACAGGTAGAAACAACCAAGTCACGTGGAAATCCAAATCTACAGTGAACGCAGTTGCGTTGCATCTTTTGCGTCAAGTCAAATATCTAGGAAAACTTTACATTTTCTTCTAACTGCTCGTAGGGCTTGTGTGGGATTTTTAACAGATCTGGCTAGTCACGTTGCTCTTTGAGTCTTCACAGTAATTTGGTAGCTACTAGCAGATGTAGTGAAGAGAGTATCACCAGACAGAGCATCTCATAAGTGTATTTGCATGCAGTTTAGTCCTTTATGTATGTGTGAACAGTTGGGAAGAGCTACTTGACGAAGATGAGATACGTTGTGTGCAAGGGGTAAGTATTTGCCTTTGCTATACTCTAAAGGAAAGAATTGATTTGTAAGACCTAACCAAAATACTTGAAATGTATTTAAATGTTAACCTAGGTGAGCTGGTCAGTATGAGAAAGACTTTATATGATTATTTCTTTAGTTACTAACTGTTGGATTTTAACTTTTTTCAGTTTTGGGTGAGGATTGTCAGGCATATATTGATCGTCATGGCAAGGTACAACCTGCAAAATCCTGTCGCAACTTCTGCTGTGGAGATTGCACGCATCAATACTGTTGCTCTAGTGTGTTCTTAAGATTTGATGAAGAACAACAATTTCGGTGTAATCTGCTTGATGGAAGGTATGAAGCAAACTGAATGTATGCAGCAGGTTGTAATTCTATCATCAAATGACAAAAATACACAGTTTAATGGTTAAAAACTTACAAAGGGACCTTTCAGCTCTCTATCTGGCTCTGTCAGGGATCTACGTTAATGCATGCCACGTACCTGTGAAATGGGAACAATGAGGTGGAGAAATCGATGCATGAACTGGTGTGTGTTTTCTTGAGCATTTTCAAATACTTTTACCCTATTTAATTTTTCTTTGAGGATGACAAAACTAATTTCTCTGTCTTTGTAGCGTACATTACCTTTCTTAAGCATTTGGAACGTAGCCATGTACTTGAGTAAGTCGTAAATTCCATTTTTGAGATGAATTCTCTTACTACAGGACCTCTGACTCAAGGAACTACATGCAGTTTTTTTCAGACCCTGATGATTACATTTCTTCTGGCCCCAGGTAAGATGTGCGAAGTCTCAGCTTTTCAAATGTTATTTATTTAGAGGTTCTTCATTGTGTAATCAGTACGTGCCAATAGAAAATGAAACCAGAAATACTGATTTTTGTGTTAAGAATGTGGCGCACGTAAACTCCGTGTATGTGGCAGAGTAGCTGGAGAAGTACTTGTAGTACTTGTCCAGAGATGGGCAACGAGGCTGGTGAAGGGTCTAGAACACAAGTCCTATGAGGAGCGGCTGAGGGAACTGGGGATGTTTAGTCTGGAGAAAAGGAGGCTGAGGGGAGACCTTCTCGCTCTCTACAACTACCTGAAAGGAGGTTGTAGAGAGATGGGGGTCGGACTCTTCTCCCTAGTAACAGACGACAGAACAAGAGGAAATGGCCTCAAGTTGCGCCAGGGGAGGTTTAGATTGGACATTCGTAAAAATTTCTTCCCCGAAAGGGTTGTTGGGCATTGGAACAGGCTGCCCAGGGAGGTGGTGGAGTCCCCATCTCTGGGGGTATTCAAAAGGCGTTTAGATGAGGCCCTAAGGGATATGATTTAGTGGTGGACTTGGTAGTGATAGGTTAATGGTTGGACCCGATGATCTTGGAGGTCTCTTCCAACCAGAACAATTCTATGATTCTATAAGTAAGGGCATGAGGCAGAGGTTAGATCGTGCTGTTTAGACCGTAACGATCGCTGCACGTAAGAGCCCATATCCTTATCCCTGAACAGGAGGTTGTCCTCTAAAGCATTAGCACGCGTGCTCTGTACCTTCCATACTGACAAGTTAAGTCCACAGAGTGAGAGAAGCCGCTTTTCTTTGAAGCGTCTCCTTGCTCTTTAGCACCTTTTGCACCAAGTCTTTATCAGTATTTCTTGTTCTGTCTCAGTCTGGGGCAAAATAAATCCTTTGAGTCTGCGCGTTACATCGGTGGTGAGGGAGTCCTGCCTCCGGCTCACAGAAAAGGGGGCCCAGGCTCTGCGCGGAGCCGTCGTGCCGCGGGCGGGGCGCTGGGGCCTGCGCGCACGGCGAGCGCGCCGCCGCCCGCCCCTGCGGAAGGTGCGCGGAGCCCCCAGCCGCGGCTGCCGCGCCCTTTAAGGGGGCGGGGCGAGCGGCTTGACGCCAGCAGGGGCGGGGCCGGGCCGGGCCGGGCCGGGCGGCGGGCGCGGGGCGAGCGGCGGACGGCGAGCATGGGGTAAGCGGGCGCGGCGGGAGCGGGCTCCGGGCGCCGGCGGGGCCAGGCAGGGCAGGGCGGGAGCTGGCGCGGGCCTCCCGCCTTCCTGCCCCCCCCCCCCCCCCCCCCCCGGCACCCGCTCCGGAGCAGCCCGTGCGCGCCGGCTCGGTAGCCGTTAGCGAGCGGGGCCGTGTAAGCGGCGTCGCCCTCGCCCCCCGGGAATGGCGTGGTGCGGGGGATATTCGGGGCCGTGCTCGTTCTCTGGCATAGCCGAGCGGAGCACCCCAGGTTGTGTAACCTATAGATGCAGCTTTCTGCATTCTATACAGAGGGAGGAAGCCTCGCTAGAGGCACCTAATGGTAGCGCTGCCGCGGTATGCGCCAGGGCATCCCTGTGAGGAGGGGAGATGAGCGTCTTGGATCCTTGGTCTCTTGTGACCCAGTAGTCTTCCGTGAGAAAAGGGTTGATGTAACAAATATTTTGGAGGAGGGATGCCCCTTTTCTGCTAGGCTGATGGAGCTGTCTTGCGTATCTTCAAATGCTTCAAAGTACAGCAGGCGTGAGCCTACGTGAGCCTTGCAATCAATGTTTGATGCATTTTTAGTTGAAAGATAGAAAAAAGCAATCCACATCCTTGGGGCTGTGGAGATACTGAATCTGCTGGAGTAATAAAGGTTAAATATAAAGAATGTAATAAATAGGTATTTTTTTCCATGCCAGCAAGCATAGTTATTAAAAAGCACAGAAAATGAAAGAATATAGTCTTTTAAAAAACCAAACAAACCCCAAAAAACCTGCACAGTTGTTAAAGGAATTGTAAGCAAGGCCCACAGTCCACAAAGGTGTGTTTGTAAATGACAGAAAACGCTTAGGAAGTAGCAGCTAAGTTGCTTTAATTATCTCTGTTTTCAGCTATGGAATGTCTAAAAAGAGAGAATCATTGATGTCTCACCTTGAGAAAATGGGTCACTAGTGGTTTCTCTTTTTCCTTTCAATTACATCACAGCTTTGAAAAAATAACGTGTTGTGCAAAGGCCTAGACTTAACATCAAACTTACTTGCCGGTTAGGCCATTTTAATAGAAAGATGGTAACTATTCACAGAAATATCGCCCTTGAAAAGCCCCCTGGATGCGACTCCAGAGGAAAACCGCATCCCACAACTTTCCAAAGTGACCAATGACTTTAGGTGTCTGATTTAGGGTGTTTCAACATTGGGAACTGAAGTGAGTAGGACTTCCTGTGATTGCAGTCAGTGGGACAGCAAGTAGATTTCTGTTTCATTGCAGACTTTGCCCAGGTTTTTGTGTGGTGCGTGTTGGGGTTTTTGTGTGGTTGGTTGGTTGTTTTTTTAACTAAGCAGTAAGCTGCATTCCTTCTGGAAGAGTTGTTCCCGATTTCTGCCTGCAAGGTAAACTTCACCCTCTCCTTCCATGCCAATTTCTGTTAAAAGACAAGTTTTATATTTTCTTGATGACTATGTTTATTTAATACTTTACTGTGTGGAGAGGAGGGCCGATGTCAGTTGAGATATTTCTTTGTATCTCCAGCAAGATAGGCAAAGCCTTTAAACAACTTACAACAGGAGGAGAGGCAACAAAGGGCAACTCCCTTTGCTGCCCTGCAAACACTACCTTTGACACTTCCCCTCATAAGGAGGAGGAGGAGGAGATGGTTCCCTGGCATTAGGGATTAGAAAGCATTTAGCTCCTCATTCTTGTATTGGGCTTGTTCCTGGATCAAGTTACTGCTGTGGCACATTGCTCATAAATCCTGGCTTTTTAAGAGAATTTCACCTCTCTGAGGGCTTGTCACAAACTGCGTGTGGACTTGCCTCTGGGCTGAGTGAGCTGGGGTGTCTCTTCTCCCTGCTTGGAAAACCTGCCACAATTACGCTCTAATTCTATGGGACCGTGTTAGGGAAGGGTTAGTGGTGGCATGCGTGTTCTTCCTTGTCTTGCCTAGCTGAGAAGTTTTTAGTTTGCTTTTACTCTTGCTTTTTTTTTTTTTTTTCTGTGTTTATTCTGAGGTCTTCTGCAGAAGTGCAAGCAAAGCACCATTTTTTTTTTTTAGTAGAATTCTTTTTATTAGTATCCCTTAATGTTAATATCTTTCGGTATTTAATATTGAGTATCAGGAGCTTTTGAGGCAGGGATGCAAGGCACTTTAGGCAACCCTATTAAGTGTGGTTCACTGTGCAAGCAGTTCATATCCTATAATCTTCTTTTGGACATTTTAAAGACAATAAATTACATTCCTTTGGAGTGTCTTAATAATGTACTTTCAAGTACTTGAAAGCATTTTGCTTCCCAGAACACTGCATTTGGAAGCAAATGTAAGCATTTGAGGAAAAGTATAAAAGTCAGCGTTAACTCAGATTCAGCCTTTTCCATTTGTTGATCAGTCCTTAAAGATCATTCAGAGTGTAGGCATCGGTTTCATACCACTAAACTTGTTAAATTTGCCACCATTTTTCCTTGCATGCAAGATGACCATGTGCAATTTCTACAATTTCTGCTGCTAGCGAATGCATTGTGGTAAGGATTTACTATGGAAGGTGTTTCACTTTTTTTTTCCCCCCTCTTTTAATTGGATTACTGATTTTTTTTTTCTCTGCTTTGCTCTGGTTTCGGAGATGGATTGTGAGTAGTAAGGTAATTTAGTTGTTTTTCCCCTTTCATTCTGCAATATGTAGTATTATTGCTTTAAGAAATTGTGCAAAAAGCAGAGCACTGATTCACTGGAACCACAGTTGAGATAATTTGCATTGGTAACATGGTTATTTAGCCTTGGTATGCCAATTTTCCAATAGTGACCCTTACTGGAAAAGGAAATTAGATGACTCACATCCACAATTCAACTAATTGTGAAGTACTTGAGTGTTTAAGGAGGTGGTGCAATTCAGAACATCTGTATCAGAGTTACAGAAGAAAATAATGTAGTTGGGGCAGCTGATACCAGTCTTTCTAAATGGAAAAAAGCTTCAAATAGTCTTTGTATACAGTCAATTGGACTCTGTTTCTGAATTAATTTCTGCCGTGAAGTTACAGCAGATTGTGTAACAGATACGGTAGTGCTTGAGAAAAGGCTGCTCATCCTTATGTGATGAGAAGAGGGAGGCAGAATGACGGTCTTCCTGGGAAGCCTCAGCCGGCAGAGACAGAACAGCCTTGTTAGACTGGGGATGCACTCATTCGGGTTTTGTCGTGGGCTGATCAATGTGTTGTCTTGTGACTTCATTCTCCTTTTATGAAATGGAGAAAATCCATGTCATTCTGCCTGCCTTTGATTGAAATGCAGCATCTGCAATAGTCTGCTACGTGCATAAGTTGGCAAAACCGGTAAATTTCTAACTATGGAAGATGTGATTATCTTAATTTGCTGTCTCTCAGTTTAGATGTTTTTAAGCATATATTTTCTCCGTAGACAAGGTAAAAAATACTGTGATATTGCACTATAGCCCATTTCTCCTCCTCCTCTCCTGTCACTATCAGGGACTTCAGTTTACACTTTGCAGTGTATTTGGATGCTCCAGCATCTGTAACAGGTTGCCAATGGATAAGAAAATAAATTACAAAGATTATTCATTGGAAAATAACTTCTAGAAATGTAAGCAAGTCTCTATTTAATGAGTGGAGGATTTCTTTTCCAGTACTGGTCCTTAGTATTTTCTGTACTAAATGAGTTAAACTGCATACAGAGCCCGTTCTGTGAGCCTTGCATTCGGACACAGGCTAATCTCACCAAAGAATGTAAGCTTCTTGTCTAGAAACAATTGAGATTTGGATTCGAAGCTATTTAAAAAATTGTTCTATGCTTTTTACCAGCCTGAAAAGTAAATATAAGCTTGCACAATTTGTAATTGTAACTTGCATTATAGAGCATTTGGTTTTGTGTTCACTGTATTCTCAGTGAAGAAGGTACTTAAAGCTGACAAAGCCGTCGTGAGTTGCCATTAATGATTTCTGAGCTCCCTGTTTCAGGCAGTGGGCTTAATGCTTGTGCAGGTTCGTTTACTCTGAAACCGAGATGGAAGGAGAGATTGAAAAATGCTGTCCTGGCTTAAAAGGCAGATGTGTGTGGTTGGGTTAGCGTGCTCTTCTAACTACAGAAGGCTGTTTTACAACAAAAAGCAAGATGACCTGGCCTAAACACGCAAAGACACTGTGAGATTAATCACTTGGATTACATTCAGGAGTTCATTTTTCTGTGGGTGTGTACTTCATTGACTGTATGTACTCACTAGGGTAGAGTGTTCCTTCTTCTAGCTCTGTGGGCTTTGTTGTGCCTCTACACAGTGTAACTCCGAAAACAGTAAATATTTAATGTACAGGTTGACTCTGGAGAGAGCTTGTCAAAGCAGCTGCAGGCAGGGTAACCCTCAGAAGGGTCCTGTAGCCTAAGGAACAGAGAATCCTTCCTTGAAAACATGGTTAAAAGACTATGGTGGTTAGTAGGATCTATGAAAGTTTGAGCATGTGGGTTCCAAAGCTGGCTCCGACTCTGCCTTTCCATATACTTCCATAAAATAGCCACGGCCTGAGGTGTAGCCAGATGTGTGCATCTGAAATGGTTAACTGAATTAATAGAACAAGTTTAACTGAAAAAAAAAAATTAAGTACTGCACAAAATTTTCCCCACATAAACAACAACTGCAATACTATGGATTTGCTACTGCCAATACCATACTAAATCTAGAAAGCAGATTTAAGCAACTAATTAGAAACTAGCTTGGCCAAAGTTGTATAAATTCCGTACTACATATAGGGCTACAGCTTGATACATCCTTGCTAGATAAAGATGTAGCCAGATGTATTTGCGATACTGTGTTGTAGATGTATTATGGGAGAAGAATAATGTTGTTATGGGAGGAGGACAAGGTCCTTAAAGGCTAGGGCCTTTTAAAACTGCAGCTGTAGTGTCTTCTGTGAAATGAACAAATTAGTTTAATTTCAGGAAATTTGCAGTTGTGCAAAGATTGGTGTTTTGACAAAGTCTATTTTTATTAAAAACATTTTATACCATTCATTTTTAATGTGATAGTCCGCTCCATGTTTGCTAGCATGATCTCTGGCTCTCAGTTCCACTGAGAAGTAAACTTAAAAACCTCTATTTTTTTAAGTTATGGAAGGAACCAATCATCAAAGTCACTTTTGTAACTTTTTTTCTGAAGGTCTTTTTAATGCTGAATACCATTTAAAAGGCGAAGTAGTGGTCGGCCAGCTGTGACCTCTACTGCAGAGGTCTGTTCTTTGTGCGGTGTTAGATTTTCCTTGATGATCCTCATTGTGCTGGATGAGTAATACTTCTCCCAAAGAGAGGGAGAGTGAGGCAGCATGTCAGTTCATAGTAGTATAGGGTAATTGATTCACCTAATTTAAACTTTGCTCCTGCCAGAACACAATGTTTCTAACTTTTATATATGTGATAGTATATGAGTAATGTGGATGAAGAAAAAGTTGTGTTTCATGTAAGAGGTGGGTTATACGGTAAGCAAAGCTGGCGGGTGTAACCTAGTCTAAACTTCCTTTGATTGCAGTTTCAGCGTGTTTGGCAAGACACACACCGGATTGCAATTTGTCAGAAAAAAATCCTCTTTTTTTTTTTAATTGAAAACTTTAACTCTTTGGCCAAGTTAGTTTCTAATTAGTTGCTTAAATCTGCTTTCTAGAATTAGTATAGTATTGGCAGTAGCAAATCCATAGTATTGCAGTTGTTGTTTATGTGGGGAAAATTTTCTGCAGTACTTATTTTTTTTCAGTTAAACTTGTTCAGTTAATTCAGTTAACCATTTCAGAAAAATTCCTCCCATTGCCTTTGTGTTGGTCCCAAATTTTAATTAGGGTGGGGGATAACGTTCTGTATTGTTGAACTGGGATCCTAACAGTAGGAGGGAAGCTGACTCACTTCATTTGCCTTAAATATCTGTGCCTGTAATCAATCTACATTCTCTTTTTGCCACTAAAGGAGCATTTTAAATTTATTTATTGTCTGTAGAAGCAAATGCCTTACATTGTGTTTAAGGACAGTTTTTATGCTGAGGGTCCAATGGACTTGTCTGAAATTGTCTTGTGACCTGCATGAAGCTGCAGTGTTAATTTTTGCACTGGTGGTGAAAGACTTTAGTCCTTCTGAATGCAGCTCTGACTTTTCCCCTTGTTACGTGGATGTTTTTAATGTGCCGGTTACCTATAGCGATGATTCTCAACTGTCTACAAAGTGTACAATAGTAGATTTCCTGGGAAACTTCCCTGGAAAATTGTATTTTTAGTATGCATTACAAAGGGATTTATGTAAATAGACATATTTAGTACAAGTGAACTCTTTATAGACCAAGAAGAGATGCTTGTATACATCTTCCATAATAACCTGTTGGATCCGGGTGTCAGATGTCTGAGTAAAACCACAAACTCCAGGAAGTTCCCTCCCTGCCACTTTCTCATATAGGCTGTTTAAGAACTTGTTGTGCTAAACTTGTTTCATGTTACTTGAAAAAAGTGAGAAGTTAGTGTCTTTTAAAAAAGTAGTAATTAGCTTTACTTCGAGTAGGTCTTTGTGTATGAAACTGAAGTTTATTATTTTGGGCTTAAAGTAACCCACATCAGCTTCCTATTTGAACAAATAGAAAAAGGACCCATTCAGTACATATTTAGCAAACTTTTTCTGAAAAGACTCTTGCATTCTTTTTCTGTAGCACTTTTGCAGTTGCAGGGCTTCTTGGCTTACCATGGCATTATTGTTGTTGCTTTAGTATTGGTTCTCATGCCAGAGCTGGCTTGGCTGATGCTCAGAGTCACTGGGCTGTGCTCAGCTGTGTAGGTTTGTCCTGACTTTGGGGACACAGCTCAGGGTTGTTGAGACTGCAGGTAAGCAGAGGGGTCTCAGGGATTGTTTCGGGGTGCTCCTGCTGTGAACTTTCCCTCTTTTTGGGGGTACTCAGAAAGAACTATGAAAAGCTGTGATAAGTTTTAGTGGTTTTCAGTGGGAGTTAATCTGTGTCTGTGCTAGAGCAGTTTACAATTAGGGGTGACTTGAGCTGGTACTGCACTGATGGGTTAGCCCAAATGAGAGGAAACCATTTTCTTTGCGTTAAGGAACTGTACGTGGGCAGGACCCTAGGAGGGACACTCTCAAGTAGTAACTTGTGTTAACACTTGTCTGAAAGACCAATGCAGACGTCACAGTTCCTGTCCACGCTTCACTGCATTGCGTGGCTTACAAAATGACTTAGCACTTACTCAAACCTGCCAGTCTGTTGAGACTATCAAGATTTCATAATTTTGAAACCATGCTGTTCAATCTGAGTCTTAAGCTGCCTGTTGCCCACCACAGGAATCACTGGGCCCTTGTTTCATAGACACTTCTTGGTCATGTAAAGATCTTGTTTTGGGGAGGAGGCCCCTGGCTGGAGCAGGCAATGGCTGGCACCAGCAATTAGTGTGATTGCACCCAGACTGTGAGGCTTAACTCTATGGTGTATATTTGGATTGTCTCCATGTGCTGTGAAGCTCCTGTGGGCCAAAACCCAGCTGTGCTAAAATAGGCTGGTCAGTCTATCAGGTGTTAAAGTCATGCTCATGTTTTCCTGTGAGTATTAACCTCGCAGGAGTTTGCTTTTTGTGTAATAGAAAATGTTTTTTTGAGTCTTTAGCAAATTGGTTCTTATGTTTTGAATCTTCATGCTAAAATATTAAACTGAGGAAGTGTATTGTTTGTAAAGTTGTAAAAACTAATCCCTCTGAGAGACCCTTGGGAAGTCGTATTGCTTTATCTTTCAAAAAAAAAGTTTTTCCTTTATTTTCCTGCTAAGCTTTGGAGGCAGTATTTGGCATTGTATGGCTGTTACTAAAATGCTGGGTTTAGGAAAGCATCACTTGTTTGGTCATGCCCTATACCTGAGTCAGGGCAAGTCTGGACATTTACCATTCTGTCACATTTCTGGGAACTGTATCCTTTTCTGTGCAATGAAGAATAATATGCGTATACTCAATTTTTTTTAGACTTTTAGGAATGCCTGAATTATCTTCTGAAGTCTTTCCAGACCACCCTGTGTTACAGCCATAACTCAGTATTTGTAAATGTTTGTTTTTAAAAGCAGCCATGCTTTTGAAAAGGACCCTGCCAACATGTTTCTTCTAGCACGGAACAAATCTTGGAATAGATTAAAACTTGCGAAATAAATAGGCTGCTTAAACTTAATTTTTCAGAACTAGGTGGTCTCGTTGTTGTTCATTTTGGTATTTTTTCTTTTTTAAAGACAAAAGTTGCAGTGTGTCCCATTGTCATGAATGCATAGATATGCAAAAACTTTCTTTACAGCAGGGCTTACAAAATGTTGCCAATTTAAGTGAGTCAAACTGTTAAGGAGGTTTAAAAATATGTTATTGGAATTGAAACTTGGATATTTTAAAAGGCCTTAAATACACTCAAAGCATTTTACATTTTTTTTTCCCACTTGACGGTGTTTGAGATCTCTGATATGAACAACGACTGCCTTGAGAATTAACTTCACAAATAGTACCTTTTAGATCCTGGGTTTGATTCTCCCATTTTAATATGTCCATTGTGTCTCATTCAGTACCAAAAGGGGTAAAACAGGCACTAATCACATAACTCCTTTTATGCGAACTGATACATATTTTGAATAATTAGAAAACTTTAGGGGTAAGGTGAGTCTATGAGGTATGCTCATTACATATGCAATTTAGTGCTTTCCAAAGGTGAGATGATAGGGGTGGAAGTGGAGTAGGGCAAGGAAGGAGAGAGGTGGCGGTAGGAAAGGGCAGGGAGTCATCTCTTTGTATTTACTTTCTTATGGATTTTATGAGAAGTTGCAATTTATCATTGCTGCAGTAAAACTGCTGTTAGGTTTGGTTTTGTTCTCAGTTTTGTTTTCTATTAAATTATTGGCAAAAGTTAGCTTTTATGTGAAGAAGAAGAGGCAGGAAATGGCAGTGAATGAGCTCAAGCTGTTTATAACAGTGTGTGCTTTATTTAGAGACTATGGTGTGTATATATAATGTGGGAGTCTGGAAACCCGTGTTCAAACTGTGACGCCAGCAGAGCATTCTGATCTGGTGCTGTGACCACCTTGATTTCTGTACTCTGACGTTTGTTTGCAGAATGCAGGGGGTAAGGTGTGGTGGGTTTTTTTTGTTTGTTTGTTTGACACCCCCCCCCCACCCCCACCCCTCTTGGTTAACCATTCAGGGGAAGAATCTTTAAGCTACAATCCCTCATGTCTATTCTTTTTCATTTATGTATAATGCTAACAGTTCATAATTAAATTATCATTTAATATGAATATATTTTTTTCCAAATATTTTCAGAGTCCTTTTAGACAGATTCATCAAGTGAAAGCAATTAAATGAAGCAATAGTTTTGTTTAAGAAAGGAGAATAGGCTTTCTGGAGTTAGCACACTGCAAGAGAGTCTTTATACAGTATCTGGAATATCTTGTCTCCTGAAGCTTAGATGGTTCGCTGAGTAAAGTATGCTGAGCACCATTCTGGCCTTACTTGAGTGACATCTTCTATTAGCGGTAGCCTTCCTGCACTTTTTTTCAGTAGTTTTACTAATGGGATTTTTTCAGTAGTTTTACTAGTGGGACATTACTGAATGTTCAGGAAGTGCTCAGGGCAGTACCCCTTGGGCGGTAAAAGGACAGACGTTACTACAGTAAGGTAGTGCCTGACCTTTCAGATATTCCAAAAGAGTATTGCTAGTTTTGATTATCAACAGAAATTGTTAGAAAAAAATTATTTTTGAAGAGCTCCAGTGTGGAAAGAGGGTGTTGATGCTGCAAGTTCGTAGCACATACTGTTTTGTTTTCTGTAAATGTCACACTACCTTCTGCCGTTTCAAGACATGAATCTGCATGAACCCAAGCACTGGCAGGAAAATTTTATGCTTCTACTGTAAAGTAGGTGATAAAAATGCCTACAGTAATCCAGTGGTGTACACTCCTTAGAAAGCTCTGGGAATAACTAACTCCTGTCTGTTATTTCACTCACTGGGCTGTTTCTGAAGGCTTATAATTTTGGTCTGTAGTAATCATGCAGTATTTCAGTGGGTAGAACTGAATCACAGTGTTTACACACACAAGCAGAGAACCGCACTCTAAAGTGTATACGCCTGGCACACCTGTACTTTAAATATGTGTCTCCATTTAGCTCTTTAAAAGATGTATGCAAAATGTCATCATGCCGTGGTCATGTTGTTTTAGCAAAGATGCTGACAAATGATGAAAATGCACAGGGTGCCTCTAACAACTTGGTGAAAATAAGGATATGGTGGGGGTTCCCCCCCCCCCCCCCCCCCCCCCCGGGCTTTGCTTTTGTCACTTTCCCTATTAGAGATAGTAAATAGGCAATGAGATATGGACTTAAGTGAACAGAAAACTTTATTACAAATAAACAAATGGAGCCCATGCTTCAAACTGACCAGTGTTTATCTGTTGGTGGCCAGCTTGGCAGCAGATGGGCTTGTGCTGTTTTCTCTCTTCTTATATCAGACCTGAATTTGGTCGTGAAAGATAAGGGCTCTCTGCCAGTTTCCTGCTGTGCTTATTTATTTATGATGAGTAGACATTTCTCCACTTCGTCCGTTTTCTCCATTTCTTAGGTTTGTTTGATTTTGCCCAGCCTTTGCTAAAGTTCAAAGAGGTTCATTGTCTGTAGAAGTGAAGAATTCTAGTTCTTTTTGTCAGGCCTCTTCTCTTTCCTTGACACAAGAATTTCTTTCCTTGGCGTAGTTCACTAGCAAAAAAGTTTTTTCCTTCTTTACTGGGGAAAAAGCCCAAGGAGTAACCTAGAAGACTCTTTTCCTTTGTTGTCTCTGCTAAATGTTGCTTGATAATAATTGTGTGTAATGGAAATGTTAACTTCCCTAGTGAGAGAGCTTTCTGGGGGTTGATAGGAAGTGGCAACAAGAGCAAGGAAAAAGCTGATGGCACTCCACAAGTAGCAGTAATTGTAGTTAACATGTATTGTCATGCAATTTCTAGAGGTGTCCATAGTTTGTCACAGGCATTCATGCTGTTTCTTGTGAACATTGCAATCAAGATGGTTTAGTCTAATGTATGAAGCCATTGTGCACACTTCTCTTTCACTTCCCCAGTGTATATGTGAATTTATATAATGAGTATCTAGAAAGGACCCTGTATAATTAATCTGAATTCCACAGGTCACTCTTAAATCTAATCCATTGCTGCATAAACAAGTATTTGGCTTGTGTTTTCAAACTACCTTGATGTGTGTTTGCTGTGGCCTCATGGACGGGAGGCAGCCTGTGTTTCGGGAGGCAGTGTCATTGTGCATGTTTATCTCTACCACCCTGCCCCCCCTGCCTTGAAATTGCATCTCTATCTTCCTTTTTATAGCAGGCTTGAAAGAAATGGGATTTTTGGATGGAGATGAGCTGGCTTTGAATTTACTGTGCTGAAGTGAAACTAATGCTCATGAGGATGGGAGGAGCACATAAAAGCGTCATGGTTAGGAATGCATTTGCATGTGCAAGTCAGCATAAGAAAAACATTCTGTAAAGGTGCAAATAAATGTGACAAAGCATGCGTACATCTTTACGTTTAGCAGCTGTGTTGCAATCATCTGTTTGCCTTCTTGGCAGTGTTTCTGACATGGCTTCTGTGACTTCAGGAGGTTGCAGCAGTTCCTGCTTCCTGTTTCTCATGTAAATGCTTAGGTGCAGTGACCCCGGGCAATCCACAGTTTCAGATTTAGTACTTTGAGTAAATCCGTAGTGTTACACTTAGTACTTCACAAAATCAGTTCACAAGTTAGATACAGTTGCAGTTAGATAAAGCTGTTGCTCAGATTCTTGAAAGAGATTTGACACAAGCTTTTTTTTCTAGCTGATGCAGAAACAGAATAAAGTTGATGGAACCTCTCTTGGGGGGGGGGGGAATGCATTTGAAATTGAACCTGGTTTATTTGTCAATGCTTATGTTCAGTGTTTAGCTTACTGAGGGTTAAGTTGCGCTAGAAGACTAAGGTGAGGTCTTCTGAATTTGGGGTAGGGATAGAGCGCTTTTTTCTTTTTCTTTTTTTTTTTGTCAGTGATTTAACCTTCCAGTGTCATTGATACTCAAAAACAATTTTCACATTTGATGGCTGTTTGGTAGCCAAGTGAAAATTGCTGGAGGTTCTGGAGATGTGTCATTTTGTTTAAAGCTGTTAACAGGAAACTGAGCAGGAAAAAAACTAGAGAGTTCTGTAGCCAAAATCTCTATGAAGAAGCAAAAACAGGATGGATATAAAACCAGCTCTCTACTCATTATTTTAGAGCTTGTTGTTCATTAAAACTGGCTTCCTGCAATTGTTCCCAAAACTGATGCATGGTGCATTTTTTAAAAATAAAAATGCTGGAGGCTTTGGCTTCTATGGAAGAAGGACTTTATTGATTGCAGATGGTAGGAAACAAACCATGTGAATTAACACTTAAAAGGGAATTGTCACTGGGCATTTATCGCTTTACAGAGTTACTTTTTCTTCCCTGTGTGGTAAACAGAACTTATAAACAATCATCTTATAAACAATCATCTCGTCTGCCTCCATCATTTGGTACTCATCACAGAGGTGAAAGCTGGTGTAATCTTTGGCCTTTCCGTACTAGGTTTTGGTGGTTTAGGCAGTGTTTCTGTCTCCCATAATGTAGCATAACATACTCGTTGTCGCAATAAAGTTGGCGGAATTTCAGACCTTTCAAGCCATGTGAAACGTGGTTTCTAAAAGAGCTGTTTACAAATGCCAAGGAACCTGCCAAGAATCTGCAGCGTGGAGAGGTCTGCTCAGTACCGAGATTGTCTCGAGATTGGGCCTGGGAGGTCTTACGAATGCACGAAGAACGCACTGTCACCTCCAAGTCTGGGGTGCTTCATTTCAGGCATGCGTACCTGTATGTTCAGGGCAGTCAAGTAATGCTTGGAAAATTAAGTCGTCAGACTAGTGATTTTGAAGCTTTATCGCTGTAACCTTTTGGAATACATAAAGGGACACACAGTTGCTCTAAAACAACGAGAATCGCAGTCACACCAAAATGAGAGGGACCAAAGATTCACCTTGGGCCCTTTTCATGTACTGTCTCCTTGATAGGGGCTGGCCAGCTTCCCCTGCTTTAGCAGACCTGAGCTCATGTAGCACTGCACTTCACAATTGTTTCTTATTCAAATGCATGAAGTAGTAAGAGTAACAGATTGGAGGAGGAGCAGTGTGTTTGCTACACAATGTTAGGTTAGGTTAAAGAGTAATAAGTTCGTGTGAAAGACACTTACTACTTTTGGTGGTATGTTTCTTGCAGTTTTGGAACCCTTGTTGCGATTGGAGTTACTGTTTGTGCGGTGATTGTAATTACTATTATTCTCTGCCTCACCTGTTCGTGTTGCTGTTTGTATAAAGCATGTCGGAGACCACGGCGTAAGTACCTGTATATTGATTTTCTTTTTCACATCTTTGAGCAAGACTTTCTCTCCCCCCACCCCACCCCCGGAAAATTGTGTTCCTATAAAAGGTGAAAATAATCTTGCCTTACCTTTCTGCTGCAAAAGTTGCAATACCTATGCATTAAAAATAAGCATTTAAGCTGCTTCAGAATGTGAAGTTGCAGAGAGATGTTTTGGAATATTTTCTAAGCGTTTAGAAGTTCTCTTTCCCCACCTCCCCAGTGTGCGGATGTTGGTGGGTTTGGGGTTTGGTTTTTGGTTGTTTTTTTTTTCATTTAGGTAAGCAGCTGATAGAATGAAATTTTAATTTTTTCCCTGTCTCTTAGAAATATATCTGAAAATACACCAAAGGTCCAAGGACTGCAACAGTGCAATCTTGAGCAAAGTCTGTAATTGTAGCATAAAGAGGAAGGAGAGCTTGAAAACAAATTATTGCAGTTTGTTAGAAAGTGTTAATACTCCCTTATTCCAATAAGAGATATGAACCAATGATGCAACATCAGCTCCTACAAAAATGTGTATTTGCCTTTCTGACTGTTATTTAGAGAAAGACGTACTAACGCATGGATGTATTAGTGTGTAGACAACGTACAAAAGGAAACTCATCTGGGCAATCATGGTAGGAAGCTCCTTACCTAATAAAGGAGATATTTACCACCTTAATCCTTAAAAGCAGATAAAATTTAAAAATGAGCAATTTTTCCAGTCTCGTACCAAATGATAGATAACTTGGCTGCAGGGTTGAGTTCCTGGTTTTTGAAAAGTCCGAGAAAAAACCTCTTTGTTCTTTGTGGTTGAGAAACAAGGAGATAAGTTGGCTGCTATCCCAGTACGTGAAGGCTCTCGTTACCACTGAGATCAATGGAAGGATATTCAGAGGCATACATTTCTAAATCTTTCGTGGAACTTCAGAAATTAAATTACCCAGATTTTGAAGTAAGCAATTGATCTTAAGGGAGAATATTTTTTTACATGACTGTTGTTGGCTATCCCAGGTGATGTCCTAGAACCACCAGCACTAACCACGTTCCTTTTGCTTGTTTGTAGCTGTTGTGACCACCACGACTGCCACTACAGTGGTTCACGCTCCCTACCCCCAACAACAGGGAGTGCCACCCAACTACCCAGTAGCGCCGTATCAAGGATATCAGCCTGTGGCTGTCCAGCCACAACCGGGAATGCCGGTAGCACCGTACCCTGCACAGTATCCTCCCCCTTACCCCATGCAGCCGTCAGGACCCCCAGCTTATCATGAAACGATGGCAGGTAAGGCAACACTGAGTCTTTCTTCATCTCTTAAATAGCTAAAGAGACAGTTGTGTTGCAGCCCGTCTTGTATTATTTACATTTATTATTTTCTATGACTATATTAATGTAAATGTAAACAAATTGTGTAAAATGTGGATGCTATGATTCACCCTTGCTGAAGTTTCCCCATCACTATTTCTACGTTAAGCATTGCAAGGGGAGATGTAGCTGGAGCTGTATTGGCAAAGTTTGGTAGTATGTGGGACTGTCAGTGGATCCAGTAGAATGTCTTACTAATTCAGCTGAAATTTCATATTAAAATCAAAGTCCAATTAACATATGTATAGCAGCTGGGTGTTTCTACATACCCTTTCTAATCTACTATTTGCTAGATGTTTTAATCTATACACAGATGGCATTTTCTAGTAGTTTGTCACTATGTTTATAGAACAACAAGTCTCTGATCAACTTCAGACAAGTTTGCCAATGACTAGCAGTTAGAATTATTGGAATCTTTTTTTTTTTTTCTTCTGCTTTCCTTCTCTCACAGCATTGTTTTAATGCAGCTTTATTGTTACTATTACTAATTCCTACTTCTGCTGGGAATAGCTGTTCTCTGAACAGTTGGCTCCTGGCTCTTCAGAGGGGCCAAAACTAGGCTGTTACCTGTCCTAGGATCTTCAAGCCCTCTTACAAACCACACTGTTCATCCTTCTAAGTAACAAGCAAAGTATAGTCCTGAATAGTAGATAATGCCTTTAGAAGGTAACTGTTTCATGACAACTCAAATATAAAATGGCTCTTCATGGTCTTAAGCATTTGTAAACCAGTTAGAAATTGCACATTAACAATGTGCAAACCAGCCCTGCATGTAAAAAACACTGACTGGGCAGGCCTGTTGGCTTTATTTCTCTATTGTAAACTCTGAGGAAGCTGTGGGTTTTATAGGATTACCCCAAAGTGCTTTGGCTTCATCTTTATCATGTGAGAGAGCCAATGAACTAGTCATTTTGCTTCTCCTACTCTCTGGTTTCTCAAACTGTTGCTGGTTTGTTGGTTCTTAATTTTTTTTTTTTTTTTCTGGGAAAATCTTGAAGCACTTTCTATGTTGCCAGCTGAGAATCTCTCAAGATGAGAGCTCTCTCCTTTATTTCTCTTGTCTGTTAACCAAGGGGCAGTCTCTTAATCAGGTCACATGCAAGGGAGAGAATACCTGCGCTGTCGCACAGGAGCCAAACCCACTCACTTTACAAGAGCGGTGAAAGATAACCACGCTTCTAAGTTGCAGGGATCTGATCAGGTCCTGCGTTATTTGAACCAACTTGTGCAATTTGAGAGACTTGAAAATGAAGATGCCACTTGAGCGCAGCTTGTCTTAGAATACTATAAAATAACCTTATCTTTTGAGCGATATTCATCTAGTTTATATATCAAACTCTTGAATGTGCTCAGTAGTGGTGAGACGCTTTTTTCTCTTTTATTTTAATTTTTTAATTAATTCTGTGACACTTACCTGGAAAGCATTTTCCCTGAAGGATTCCCAAGATGCTTTCTCTAGTGCTTTTACCTAGTGGTTTATTTTAACTTCTCAACATACTATCAGGTATATCCTGTTGTTTGTGCATCTCTGACTTCCACTGGCTGTTTTTTTGGACCAGATCCATTCCTTTTATTTTGACTATGTTCTCCCTGAAGGCTAACCATGTGCTTGTGGCTACCATAATACACACGTACGCTCAAGCATCAAAAAAAACCAAAACAAAAAACAAAACCACAAGAACAAAGGTTTTTGTGATCTTACTTCTGAAATGCAGCTGCTTTATGAGTTAGCACAAACTGTTCTCAAGTCCAGTTAAGATGCCAGATAAGTTGAACCCCTTAACTGTGTGCTCAAACCAGAAGTTCCCGTTACAGATGTAGAATTTGGAATGTAAATTTTACAAATCTGTTTCTTCTTGTGTTTTGCTTTTGCAGCTGGTGCTGGAGCACCTTACCCAATCAGCCAGCCCCCTTACAACCCTGCTTATGTGGATCCTCAGAAGCCCACCTATTGAAAAGATCTTCTACTATGTTTCTGCATCCAAAACTTTTTAAAGTATAATTTGTGCTGTTTACACTGTGCAACTGTAGTATATTTTTCTGGAAGACAGCAATCTTTTGTCTAAGTAAAGTGAAAGTTAATTCAGTATCTTTCTTTTTAAATGCTTCAAGTACGAGGAAGGAGTATTTTTCTTGCAGAAGTTGTTGATTTATACCTCAAGCAAATACAAAAAGAGATTTTGTTCTATATACAATGAGAAAAGCATGAAGAAGGAGTACTTCAGAAATAAGAACCACAATAGCATTTGCTGTGCAATAATTTTGAAAGGAATGGTCTAATATGAGCATTATCAAACACCCAAAGCTGTAGCAATCTTTTGCACAGTATTAAAACGTAAAAACTTAATCTCTAAGAAACTACCTGATATATGTTCTATATGTTCTGCCTGTTTTGAAGCTACTATCGTTAGGTAAGCTACAATGTAATACATTTCATTTACCATTCAAAAGGGAATTTTCCTTTTTTGAAGCACATTTGCCTTCAGCAAGGGGTAGCAAACCACGTTTAATTGTCTATGGACTAGTTGCATTTTTCTGTGCTAAATAGCATGAGTTAATAATTTCCTTGTTTTCTTTCCCAATTTTAAGGCTTAAAAACTGTGCCTTCATTGGGTGTTTTCTCAGGCCATTTTAATTTATAATTAGAAATTAACAACAAAACCAAACTCTGCCACTTAGTAGAAGAAATAGATCAAAAGCTGAAAACCTGAGAATTTTTCATAAAAATGATTGGACAAGTATTTGTTGTCCAAGTATTATTGGACAAGTTTACTTCTGTCATATGTTGTTGATGAGTTTGGAAGAAAAATTAGCACCTTAATCGTTTGTTAAGCAGAAGTACCTGCCAGTGTTCAGTCCTGCCTCATCGTAGGGAAGGAATTTATTTTACAGGAGAGATGGGATGTCAGAAATAGGTTGAGGTTTTTAAATGCTTAGGGTTTGTCACTGTCTCTAGTGGGAACTGTAGATGGCAGGTACCTAGGGATGACAGGTCTTTATAAACTCAATCTGCATTTGAGTAATAGTATGAGGGGGATAAGAAATCCCAGCCCAACACACAGTAGAGATTAAACCTCCCTTTTGTCTTCAACATTCCCATAAAGCTGAGCAGAGAACGAGAAGTCAGGGAAAGGAAGAGGGGTAGGATTTGGTCACAGTGAGGTAATATATTTTCAAGAAGGTTATGCTTGCAGTCATGAAATGTCTTGAGGCATCGTCATGACTATTCCCAGTGTTTGCAAGGCTTTTAGCTCTATAACACCTTGTATTGATCAAACGAATCATGATTTTTTTAGTGTCCTCTACAGTTCTAGCTTTTCTAACATTGAAATACAATTTGTTATTCCTCAGTAGAGCTATCTACTCTGTTGTATGTATCACTATGACATAATTAGTAAAGTAATTGACATATCTCATACACTAATTTTACTTTTTTAGAGAGGCCATTAAGCCATTTGTCCTGCAATTCTACATTTGGGGTATATTACTCTTTGAAAAACATTGATGGTGGTGTTGTTTTACCTGATATTGATGGATGGAAACTGCTGCTGTCAAGGGCAGCCTTATTTCTCTTCCTGATTTTTGAGTCTGTTTCTGGGTTATTCCAGTTCTTTTTTCCAAGAAAGTCTTCAGGGCATTTCAAAAGAAACTTGTAGAAAGTTTTTAGCATTGGGATTCACGACAACCTATGCCCCTTTGTTACACCTCTCTGAGTGCTGAAGTTAATAGTATGAAATGGTGCCAAGAGGCGCTCACAGAGCCTGCACACCCTGTATCTGTGTGTTCCTCCTTTCCTGCCTTGTAAGCCAAGAAATTGGGCAATGCTTCATTACACTGTTAGGAGTTTTGTGAGAACAACCAAATATGGACAGTGTCCCCTGTATGGAGGATGAAGTGTTTCCCTACAAATCTGGAATTTTTATGTGTGGGAGGGCACTGAATAACTGCAGAAATAATTCCCTTGCTATAGATCCTACCCCTATGTGTTTATTCATATAGAAGGAGGGCAGAGACTATTCCAGCACCTTTGTTAGCCAGCTGCCTGGATGGAGTCTGGCCAGTGAGATGCAGCCAGCGAGCACAGCTGCCGTGCAGCTCTCGGAGTGCAGGTACAGTGTTGTAGTGTTGGGCTTCGTGAGGTGGTTCCTCTGCACCTCACTTCCTTTCCTCCATCTGATGTGACAAAGCGAACAGTTCGTGGCAGTGTTAGTAGGGTTATGTTTGGTTACGAAAGGAAAAACTGCAATTTCATGAGAAGTTGGCTCAATCACCTGCCATCATGCCTGAAGAAAAGATAGTAGGAAAGTAAAGTGGCAGCAATAACAGAGGTCCCCAAATCTGAAGTTTTGGTGTAGACGTTGTACAGACCAAATAAATTGCGCTGAATGCCACTGTACGTGGAGCGGTGGGAGGAGATGAGGGATGGGGCTACGGAGCCTGAAAATTTGCACCTTTCCTTCAGTGAATATATGCTAATGATAACTATATACAAGTGAAGAGATGAATCATTAATATACAAGGAACTACTTTAGTAGTAGTGTTACTACTTCAGTTACAAAACTCATTGAAAGAAGAGAAAATAGTCCACTTTTCTCACTTCATAATTGGAGCACTTAGATCTTTTCTTATTGTTGGTGTATTAATCATCATTAACAATAAGGTGTAGGACCAAATTTTATTTAGTTGTTGCCATGCAACCCATTGAAACTTCTTTTCATATGGTTAAGAGAATGGGATGGTTATAGAAGAGATGGAGAAGTTGATCCATAAACTTTTAGTTTAAGCACTGCTGATGTGTCAGTCCAAGTAGCTATTGCCTACACGTCAAACTAGTTGTCCACAGTGCTGTAGGGGAGGGGGAATGGAAGTAAAATTTTAAATGTTGAAAGAGTATATGTTCATTTTTTTTTTAATTCTGTAAGTGCCTTTGTTTCAGAAATGTTTGTGAAATTAAACGCAGTAGAATATTCTGTTGTACTGAATTTACTAGATAATCATTATTGATTTTATTACATACTGTAACCTAGCTTTGTATGTTGTTTGTAGTTTAAACGTAAGTATTCAAAAGAAATGGCATAAACTCTATGCACCTTTGTAATAAATGCAGTGTTTGAAGTATATTCTATCAATTTTGTTTTCTTAACCTCAATTTGAGTATTATTTAGGAGTGTATCTGCAAAGCTATGTTTTACTTCGTTGTGTTTGACAGCTAGTGTTACCAAGTGTACTTTAAGTCACCTTGTATCCTGAATATCACTTTTGATATTGGAGACTGAAGCCTAATCAAAACTACAGGTCACAACATAAAGCAAGGACAATATAAGCTCCTGAAAGATATTCTGACAGTATGCTTCAAAGCTAATCTAAAAGGATTGCTTCTAAGGCCTTGTCTAGCCTAAGGAGTAAATTAAATGCATGAAGTTTGAATGCATTAACTAACAAATCCCAAGACATTTGAAAAGTCTAGTGTAGATAAGATGGTAGACTTCAAAGAAGTCTATAATTTGATTAAAGTTTAATATCTTTTCAATGCGTATTTTGACTTGTGTGTTGAATATCATGCCTCATTTATCAACTTGACCAATTCAACCTGTGGCAAGTGATGCTTCCTACTCCATGTGAAGATGTTTTTGCTGATGTTTTCGTGTACTTTCAATACTTTTGAAAAAAAAATGCTTTTAAAGGTTGTATTCATGTGCCTGACTCATTAGTCCTTCACTTCAAGATATTTTCTTTGAGCAGGTCAAGAATGCTTCCTATAAGACACCAAGTAGTACTGAATTGGTTGAGGGTGTTCAGTGCGTAATCATTATTACCTTGAATTGCCAGCTAAGTTTCCAATGTAGGATTTAAAAGAAAAGGGGAGAAGGGGGGGAACAAAAAACCGCCACAACCAAAAAAACCCCAAAACTCACCAAAAAACCCCCCAAAGTAGTTCTGAAAGAGTTGTTTATCATGGAATAATCGGGTAGTTTGTAATGTTACTTCTTGAATTTGTTGGAGTTTCAGCTGCAGGCTGATAATGTGTTGCAGGTGAAATGTAGATCATTTCACTTTCAATTTTATTTCACGTTTTCTCAACAGAATTTCTGTCAGTTAATTGGTGACAGCAGACAAAATGTATGCTCCTAAAAACCTAAATCTAGAAAACAAATATAATTAATGTTTGGGCTAGAAATTACACCAGGAAATTGTGGAGTTATTTCTGATGGTTTTGTTGCTGCTACTTTTTAGTTCATCTGTTTTTCTTTCCCAATGACTCTTTAGCAGGTGCATCTGTGCAATATGGCTGAATTTGAGAAGTGACATGCGGAGAAGCCTCTTTTTGTTCAGAGAAAAGCTCTGTGCCTTCCCTTCTCTCTGTGCACAGGTCTGAGGAGCTAGTATTTTGTTTAAACCCTTCAGATTTCCTTTGTCAAGCACATAAGGTTTCAAAGGTACCGTCACCCTCTAAAACAGCAGCAAAATGTCGTATAGGAGAGCAAACCATTGAACTAAAAAGTCGAGAGCCAGAGGTTAGGTGAGGAATACTGCTTGTTATGTTTTCGTAATGTTTAATCAGCAGTTCTTTATGGTACTGTGAATTAATTCTTCCAGAACAAAACTTGGCATGCATCTTAAAACCCATGGCAGGGCTGCATGGAGGAGCTGGACACAAAGGAAGGAAAAACTCTAGCAATTATTGCCAAACAAGCAATTCTCTCCTAATTTTTTTTTTTTTTAAGTATGGAAACTTAGTGTCATATCTAGGCATGTATGATAACTTGCCAGGTTTGCTTTAGCCAGTGGTTTGGGGCCTGTGGGTTTTTTTTTTTTTTTTCCCCTCTGGTTACTATTTGACCTCATCTACTTGTTAGTATAGCCTGCATCACAGGAACCTGGTCAGATTTACAGCTTTTAAGTAGGCTGTATAGGAGGGGAAAAAAAGTACCTGAGTTAAACCTGTTAGAGGTGAGAAAAAGCTGAAATAAGTAAGTTATTTTATCCTTTCAAGAGCTCAGGCATCTGTATTGATGGAGTAGTCTCCTCTGCTTCACCTTTCTATGGCAATCTCCACTAAGGGCGAGTTAGCCATGTTATAAAGGATGTCCTTCTGTCATAAAGTGATTTCTTTAGGCTTGAGACGCAACTCCTTTTGTCAATACTGATGGCGAGGAGGCTCTGCCTGGCGCGGTGAGGCGCGGGCCCCCTCGGGTTCCCCTGGGGCTGCAGCGTGCTGTGCGGGTTCAGAAGCGCCGCTGCTTCCATCTCAGTGCTGTCCCTCCTCTCCTGCAAACGGACAAGTAGGGTGGCCGTTTCACTTCTTGTTTCACTAGAGTGAAAACCAGTTCAAGGTATGTATAAATTAACATCTGATATCCCATTTCCCTTACTGCAGTCAAAATAACACTTGTATCAGTTACTGGAGACTTTTCATTCTAACATTTCTTGCTCCTGCAGTTGGTTTTTGTGGTTCACTCTCCGATGTTACTTTGGCCCTGGGATCGGGTAGGATATGCTTTCAGACTGCTGGACAAGTGTCGCAGCACAGCTGTGCTGTAAAGGAGTAAAACTTTAGCAAAACAAATTGTTCAGCTACATCCTCAAAATACTAGATAAAAAAATTACTATTCTGTGTTATCTTTGTTAGGAGGCTCTGCAGTTGTGTGGTAAATGGAAAATAAACTAGCTGTTTCCTCTAGATATCTTCAAAAGCAGGTTACCACTTGGGCAGCTGCTCAGAGCGCTATTTCACTTGCGAGCTTTAGGACTAAACATTTTTAAGATCAGTCCAAGGTGAGCTAATCATGTCTGCTGCAGGGACAAGGTGCTCAGCGCATTGCTAGCTGTTTGCAGTTAAACTTTGTACTGAAGGTGTTGGCCCTCACTCTTGGAAGCATTTGATAAACTTCAGCCTCAGTGGGTTTGTAGGTCTTTAATAAAGTGGTCACAGACCACTTTATCAGTCTGCTAAATTCTAATCAATGAATTACAGTTTTTATATTTTTAACAATTTACACTTTAAACATAAGTTTGCATTTGCTATTACATTTACAGAAGATAATGCAATCTTTACATGCACAGAGCAGAACTGCAGCACTTGACCTTAATTAATATAACCATAAATAATTAATGTTACTGACTGTAACATTAAAACATTATTCAATGGTTAAAATAACTTGCTGTTCTAATAGTCTAGCACAGGCTAAACTTTCTTAAGGAGTAGTTCACACTAGTGGGATTAATATGAATAAAAACATGTTCCACAGCTCAGGTTGGATGTTGCATGCTACATGGTGAGGTGTTTTGTACTTGCCATCTTCACTTACTACGGCTTGGTTTATAAAATGTGTTTTGAAGCCTGATGACACAAAACTGATGGTGTTTGTCTAGTTTGTGGAAGGTTGCTTTGATCGGGGGCTGGCCTAGATGACCTACAGAGGCCCCTTCCAACCTCAACTAGTCAAGGATTCTACAAGTTGTAGAAGGTAAGGTGTTACCCGTGCAAATTCCCTAAATATTTTAGTCAATGAAGCACCATGTCCTTTATCTCTGTACATAGCTTTAATAGAAATAAGCTGCTGTGTGTTTGAATCCACGCAGTACCCCAGGTCCTTGAATCACCACAGGAAGATGCTTAGCAATGCAGCGATACCTCCTCCCGTGCTGCAGCTGGATCTTAAAATACAAGTCAGCAAGGCTATCATTCTCCTTTTTGCATAAAGTTGCCCGAGTAATGGGTAAGCTAGTAGAGGTGATTGCTTTCTTTATCCAGCTCCTGCCTAGCTTTAGTCCTGTCTGCTCAGTACAGATCGTCGAGGAGGAAAAAGCCAGCTATACTTCGCTTTCAGCAAAGGGGAAACTCTAGTTGCATCCCCATGGGCAAGAAAACAGATGGGTGGCTGCTGCTGACTGAGGAACGTGATAATCATGTATAGAACATGACTAGTGGTGTTTGTTGCTCGATACTTCATTATTCAGTCCTGTGACTCTGCTTGATGCCAGAGTAAATTCCTTTTCTCAGTTAATACAGAGGCGTAGCTTATCTATAACATGTTGGGAAAATGCGAACTGGCCTTGAAAAAAAGAGCTGCTATGCTGTGAATTCTTCAGGGCGTGTCTGATGAGAACAGTCCGAGTTCTGTTATTTTTAGGTCACGAAGATAGTAAACCAGCAGCCCCACAACCTGTAAAAATGCTTCAGTTTTTTTCAGGGGATGATCAGCTGTTGCATACATGGTTGGATCTCTTTAATCCCAAGAAAAAATCCCAAAAGAATGTAAAAGTGGAAGAATTACTGAAGGTCAGTACAATCTTGCAATAATCCTGACAAAAGATTGGTCACTGTAAATGACTTAACAAATAATGAATTATGACAGTTCTGCAAGTATACCTATGTCTGCCTTTTCTCTTTAGGAGTGCAGCCTCATTTTTCCTTAGGAGTGTGAACTTCTCAGTTACAGAAAATGCCTTAATTTTTAAAAGCTACGGTTTAATTTCATAATAATACCGTGATGTTACTATCCTTTCTACTGGTGAAGGGGGAGCATTGTGGGTGGGTTTGTGTATAGCCCGGGCTGTATCACTTTAAAGTCAAAAGTGGGAAGAAAACAATGAGAGTGTAGATGTAACATGTTAGGGTGTTGTCTGTTAGAGTGGGTGGATGGGAGGGAAGTTAGGGGTATTTTCCTAGCATTTTTTTCCACAGATAACACTTGTTTATATAAAGTTTAGCTGTAATACACTTCTCCCTTTTACCAAGTTGCCATACACACACCCTTTACATGAGGCCAGGAATTTTTTAAACAAGTTTTTATAACTGGATTGCTTCAACAATTTCAGATTCCTTAACTGGTTTTTGTTCAAGCTCCTGTTAACTGTTCAGTTAGTCTATTCACCCAAAGAAGGAGTTTAAATGCATCTTTATAAACTCAAATTGTTTAGAGAAATTAGGTGGTGAAAATAGCATACAGCAGTTGAAAAGTGATGGCAGGTCACTGCATTTTGGCATAGTGTGACTATCCTATCCGTTAGTTTGCCACTCAGAGCAGGCTAACTGCCAGGTACCGCTTTACCACTGCTCCTGCTCATAGGGCTATTTTTAAAGAATTATCTTAATGTTTATTTTGGGTTTGAGTAGGGAAGGGGCTTTTAACTGACATTCTCAAGCTCTTCTCTCTAATCCTAAGGGCCAGGAAGTGCTGTGTTGGTTGGGTTTTGGTGGGTTGGTTTGTTTGAAGTGGACAAGTCAAATGGTTTTGTCATGCTGGAACTTCTGTAGCATGTCTTCTCCAGTGCCCTGGTGGCAGTTCTAGGGTAGTTACCGTGCAAGCATACGTGGCCTCAGGAGGCTTTGCTGTTGTGTGCCTGTGTGTCCTTCCTTGCTGCATTTAAGCAGGAAAAGGGCAGTTCTCCAGATGCTACAAGGGACTTGTAACCTGTTACTGAAAGGAGGAGTTGGCAGCTTGTGTTTTACAGAAACAAACAGGCCGTGCCTGGTGGAGCTCTGCCAGCTGTTGCTCAAAGAGGAGGCGGCTTATCCCTAGGCTGTGTTGTGGGAGGAAGGAGTGAAGCTTTGTACCTAGAAGCTTTGGCCCTAGGGAGATGCTGCGTTATTACACTGGTTATTCCTGCATAGCGGTTTCTGGGAAAGTTCTCTTCAAAAGTGAAAGCCGAGTCAAGACCTTGCTCAGCACACTGGAGTGGGGCTCTCTGCCCAGGCACACCAGGGCAGGACACAGCCTCTTTGGGTTATGACCAGAGAACTGGCTATTCCCCAATTTTCCATGGCTTCCTTCACACTGTAGTACTGTGTCTCCTCCTCCTCCTAGTCCCTGGAGCCAGGCTTGTTCTGAATCAAGTATCTGTCAAAAAATGAAAAAAAGCTTTCCAAATTATTTAAAACCACAAACCTGTAAGCTCATTTTAGTAGCACTCACATTTCCCTTTTTAGGGACTAAGGTTCAGCTGCTACCTGCAGCTGAGTATGACAGCTGATAATCCTACACCCTTGAAAGGGTATAGCAACAGTTCTTCCTCCAATCATCAGTGCTGTATCCTAGGAAAGAGATGCTCAGTCATCTTCGCTGCAGTGCCTATCCCAATACCACAACCAAAAAACCCCGTCATTCTGCACACATTTAAATATCCTTCTCTCGCCTAGTAAGATAGAATGCTTTCCTCTTCTAAGGTAACTTTTTAAAAAAAGTAAGTTCTAGTACTTTTTGTTTTGGCATCTCAATAGTTACACTTTCAGCAGACTCATGAAATTGAGAAAAATGAGTGAACTCAAGTGATCATTACAGGGCTTTGAATTTCTTGCTCAGAACTGAACTGCCAACTATAAGTTATTTCTAGAAAGGTTTTTAAAATCACACTGAACTGTTTACTAATATCAACATGAAAATTTTGGAAGCCAAGCAAAAAAGTGTTACAGCTGCACAAGAAACAAATATGTTCAAAAGACTTTCATATGAACTCAGTGATCCCAAACATCTCAGCACATTCAGCATCATAAATTCAGCTGTAGTCACAGTAAAATGGAGACCACAATAGTGAAATTTCCATTCCATTCACAGCAATTTCATAAAGAATGAAATTCATAAACAGAACCAGTCATAAGCCCTTGAGTGGTTTTGCACAGCAAAACAGTACATTGCAGTATAATTCTTACATCAAAATTTCTTTGCTTTCAGCTACATTTAGATGGCGCTTAAATAAAAAAATCACAACAAAGAAATGTGTCGTAGTTGTGCTGCATTTGAGTGCAACCTTTAGATTATCACTTAATAAAATAGATGATTTCAATTTCAGATTTACACTGGCAATGATTATTATGATTTAGATGAGGAAGGACAGCGATCTTTGCTAGATGTTAGCTAGCTGGAGTCCATTCCTTGGTCTTCTGCTTCTGGCTCAGGAGGATACAATTCATCCAAAATCAGCTCTGCAACAACAACAAAAAAATCATGTTTCAGAGAGTCATTTTTCTACTTGATAAAGTAGAATTATAGCTGGTATCTGCATTTTAAAACATACTGACTGTAGAATGCTACAGCAAATATCCTTTTTCAAGGTTCAATGCAAACACGTCTTTAGATATGCATTTTGTCGTACAAACTTCTCCCCCTCTTTAATGCCTATTTAGGCACTAAGGAGAGAACCATCTTGGACAGTCAATTAAATTTAGCTATTAGTAGAAAAACAGTGAAGGGCATTTTGTTACTTTACAACTAGTTCTGACTACTTAAGTTTAAAACCTCATTTTTGTTAACTAATTTTTAAAAGCCCCTAGGAAAAAAACATAGTATTTTGTGTTTTAAAGGAAGAACCTGAATGCTAACTCCAGGTTTGTGTGTACCACCATCCCCAAAATCACAAGCTGTTACCCTGTTTTGGTCCTGTCCCAAGCATAACTAGACAAGGTGTTAGGCAAAGTTCTAGAAAACCTCAGGACACTCTAAGCAATCAGAGTAGAACAAATACATGACAGTGTTTAGCATCTCCAGAAAAGTCACTGTAACTGTTAGTGGTGTGCTTGCATCACCCGCCTCACTGATGCAATACGTACACCAACAATGAAGGATTTATCACTCCAGCTGTAAGACCAGACGCCCTGTCTGATATCTTGTAGCAAACCACATACTGACGTAAGTGCACAACCTTCACATCAGCTTTCCACATGCATGTCAATAATGCCATAAGGGAACGAAGAAATGGCATCAAGGTACAAGGAGGAGAGGCAATTTCACGAGATTAGTGCTCTCTAGGAAGTGGACACCAGAAGTGTGCAAGTCCTGATGGACATGGGCTAAAGAAGCTTTTGGGGTAATAAAGGAAGACTGGGGGTGAAGAGGAAGAAAGAGAGATGTTAAGGATGGGGACGGGGGACGACACAATTGCAGAGAGAAGGTGTAATGCTAGTTGGAGACTTAGAATAATGATTTTTTTTTTTTTAAATAAGGTAACATATAGTGGAGATTGTTCTACTAAACGGAGCTGGAGTATAGGATTTTGTTTGATCCGATAGAAATATGCCCCTACTATGGAGAGAAGAACACGATAAAACTATTAAAAGAAGAATAGCAGCGTAGTGATTCAGTGTAATGAAGTTTGAGAAGCACTTGGACTATGGACTGCCTTCAGAGGTCTGAGCAACAAACATCCACGGTATTTGGTACGTGGTACTTGTTAAATAAGGAAAGGGACAGAAGTGGAATTTCTATTTCTACAGCATGGAAAAAAGCCAACATTATCATTTGACTCATTTTACCTTCACAGGCACTCAATTTTTGAGTCTTTTTGAGAATGGCTCTTATGCCTGGCATGGCTTGGTCATATTGATGGAGAACTTCCAAACAGTGTTCGTGAAACCGTTTATCTTTCTGAGATAGGCTGTGTAAGAGTAAAATGGCATCCCGTAAAAACTGAATAATTTGTTCCTTATATGCACACAAGCTGTTCTCAGATCTTCTAATCTTCATCCACTGTCTATGTAACATTATAATTAGTGCCTTAACCACCTGCAAGAAGAAAAGAAGTGCCTCAATAAAAGTAAAGTTATAGTAGCAGAAAACTTATTTCATTATGAACTTTACTGATTAATCTCTCCAAACTTCCAAATTTCAGAATATTTTCTAGCAAGCAAAAGCAAGCTTCCTAGAAGGTGGCATCCTTTAAAGTACAGTACGCTTCTGTTTCTTTGTAGCCAAAAAAGGGCAAAAAGCTATTTCAGCATTGAGTACCTTTAAGTTCTTGGTAGATTAAACTCAGCCACTGTAGTGACGTACCTCAAGATGACATTGGCAGTCTGTACCAGGTAATAAAACCGCTGGACTGGAACACCGCATACACCTTGCCAGGAGTCTAACTGTCTATTACAAAAACACGCAGATTGTGTTATAATGAGTACTAGGGTTCTGCAGAATTATCAAACAATTAAGCTGCAAATAAAGGGAGGTAGAAATGATATTTCATTACTAGTTTCAAACATTCTTGTTTTTTTCTTAACAGTTGATTTTTTTTACCCCCAAAAAATGTTAAAGGTTTTTTTTTTTTCCCATAAAACTTTACAGACATAGAATTTGCCTTGCACAGAAACCTCTTCAACTTTCTGATGAGAAAGGCTAACGAGGTGCAGTGGACCTTAATTCACTGCATGCAAATAACATGTTTACACTTAATAATGTAGGTAGGGCGATAATGAAAATGGTTCAAAATTCTTTCAAATGAGAGCAAAAGTGGAGCAAATAGTAGAATCTCAAACAAGTCACCACTGTCAGTACGAACAATACAAATTAAATTCAAAAGTTATTCTTCCTATATATAATCATGACTATTAGACAGTAAGCTAGCATTTCCACTGAATACAGTGAATATAATCCTAAGTTGCTACAGACTGCCTTTTAGGATACAGCTGAGAAGTAAGTAATACAATAAAAATGAATCCTAGATCTCACTTCCTTTTACTCCTCTATCGATCTAAAAGCAAAACAAAGATTAGTGTTGAACATTTACAGCCATCCTAGGATCTTTCTTGCTTTTTCAGTGACTTAACTATGACTATCATGACTGCTGTTATCTTTAAAAACAGTTACAGATTCAGTTTCAAGCAGCTACTCTTAAAAATCAATGTAATCCCTTACTGCAAGCCAGTACTTTCAGTGTTCTATTTCAGCTGGAGAAAGAACTTGTTTTCAGACAATTTGTCCGTTGCCCTGCTCCTCCCACTCCCCCAACTGGAAATAGCAGGAAAAAGCATGCAAGCTGTGGTTACCTCTTGTTCCAGCTGAAGCCAAAGCATTTCAGATGCTGATTTATCTGGTCTTGATGTAATATACATGTACAGTGCAAGAAGAAGGCAGGTGTCTGAAACAGAGATAACTTTGTTCTTTTCCCAACTAGTCAACTGTTCATGACAAAAATTAATTTTGTCACACAAGAAAACATTTGAGGAAATACACAGAGTGCTATCCTGGGACTCATGATACAGGCTCATATTCTTGCTTTACTTCAGACATCTTAAGCAGTGCTGAAGAAACTAGTGTCCCTAAACTTTATATATGCATTTGTGGTAATACTGTCCTACTTCATTCATAAGGAACTGGACAAAGACTATTTGTCATGCAGAGTACTGCAATCCCTAAACTCAACAGTGTCATGAGCGCAGATAAATTAGACTTCAACTCCTCAAAAGCCCTTTTTTCCTCATCAACCTTTAATATAATAAACATGAATCTGGAAAGTAGGTTTAAAAATCCACATAGGTATCAAAAGCACTGTATGTAGACAGATACCACAAGACAAAATACTCTTCAAACAATAACTGAAACACTGCACTAGAAAACAAGTTTTCAGGTAACCTAGCAGGCTTGTTGCCTTTTGGGGTTTTAACACCTTGGAGCAAGGCCTGCTCGCATTACTTTTAGTCATGCTAACAAACATTCAACTGATAACAGTTCTCTGTGTTATGCAGTCTTTTACCTGAATGAGAACAAAGTTGAGCAACCAACATGTGGTGTTGAGCAAGAACAGACAACAGTCTCACAGTCAAAAGGACAGCAGG
This sequence comes from Phoenicopterus ruber ruber, assembly GCA_009819775.1. Classification (NCBI taxonomy): domain Eukaryota; kingdom Metazoa; phylum Chordata; class Aves; order Phoenicopteriformes; family Phoenicopteridae; genus Phoenicopterus; species Phoenicopterus ruber. The sequence goes on from CM020224.1 coordinate 20,523,654, forward strand.
CAAAGGGGTCTCTGGACACAGGCAACAGAGCAGTCTCTGGCTACTCAGTAAGTGCTGAAAACTTCAAAAGAAAACTCAGATATAGAAATGGGAAATGCACTGGCAAGTTGAAAATACACTATTGCTGGTACACAGCATCATAATTTGTGCCTTTTTAGCCATTCAGAACATACCTGATCTCAACTTATGTCCCATAAATAAAAAGTATACTGAAAAACATATTCTGTTGCATTTGGCAGTCAGTCTGCAATTCATACTGTGGCTGCGTCTATTAAACCATTAGCAGGCGAAATGTCTCACTGTTGAGAGTGGTGTTTTACCTACCAGAATGAGACCCTGTGCTTTCATTCCTTACGCATCTCCCAGCTATCACAAAAAACCCGAAATGAATGTTACAGATACTCTGATCAACTGCATGTGGCCTTAAGAATTTTGCTCACTTTCAAGTGACAGCTATGCAATGAGGCAAAAGCATCTGCTTCATAGAAACATCATAAGCAAATCTTGTTACTGATCGGGTGCGATTATCGTGCTCGTTAGCAGCAAAGGCAGCAGAAAGATCCTCCAATGCTTCTCAAAGGTGATCTGAGAAATGTGATATTCTCCTATACCTGTCAAAACTTCTACAGTCATCTGCACAAATTAGTTTCAACAGAGAATGAAAACTGCTGAACAAGAGTCTGAAATAATTTTAAAGCTATTACTGACTGACTTACTTTATTAGCATGTCCATTGTTGAGTTTTCAGCTAATTTCACCAACACTTTTAGGCTTTGGTTCAGTATACTATCAGCCTGGGAGCCTCTTGCAGCAGAAAAAGCTAAAACCTGAAGCAGCTTTTTAAACAAAGAATGTTGAGCTCGATCATTATTGGGAGCATCCTGTGGAGCTACAGGCAGCCCTCCTTGCGTCCTGGTATCTTCTTTATTATCGCACTGATTATCAGACAACACATTTTTGTCCATCTTGGAAACCTGTTCATCTCCAGCAGCAGAACTTTTTTCCACTTCCGTAGATAGCAACGTGTGGACAACATCCCAGCTATAAAACGCCAAATAATAAAGAATACCCAGTGATATAACTGTAGTTTCTTCAAGAGACAACCTGAAGTCCTCCTTACTTGACACCGTATTTGTGTTGGTTCTGGAAGAAACAGCTGAATGGTTTCCACAAGAACCGTTTACTGACTTGTCCGCCAATTGTACCGCTTGACAGTACGCACCAATATGGTGTTCTACCAAGGGCAAGAGATGCACAGCACCTCGGATCTTGCAGCGCGTGAGGTGCGAGAAGTCTCTCCGGCTTTCTGTTGGGCTTCCTTCAGATAATCCTTCGTCCATAGCAATCAAGTTCAAGCCTGTTATTGCAAGTTTTTGAGCTTCTCGCAGGGATACAAGAGGAGCAGTTTCTTCTTGAGTTGTCCTGCTGATGGGTAGCTGTGTGGACTTCCTATCCAAATAAAATTAAAAGAAGGGAAATACTTCAAAGGAAAAGGCAGAGAACATAGTTGAAATTTGAGTTATCCATATTCTGAATCAAATAATAGAAAGGCTAGAGTAATAAGAGATGTCTGTTCCCAAAATAAAATGTAAATTGGGAAAAAAAAAATCCTGGTCCTTGATATCTGCACAGAAGAGCAATTTCAAAGCATTCCCAGGTCTTGTGAAAGTAGTCAGAGCTTACAGTTGAGTAACTTCTTCAGCAGCTCACTATAAGCTATTGTCTGAAACTACATTTCAAACATTGGCTTCGTGGTTTCATGCTTTTGATAACCTGTCATATATTCTTTTCTTCCCCTGATATTATATGGTAGCTTCTGGGAAGAACGAGTATCTGTACATTACCGATCTGTAATATGTAGGGGTCTTTAAAGGACTACAACAATAAAAAATTGTTTTCTTGGCCAGAGATCAGAAAGAGAGACGTCAGCTATTAACTAGTCAAACTGCAGCTACGAAGGCTGAACACACCACCTCTGCTTGCATAAACGGCAAGGGCAATGAGACGTGAGCCTTGCTATGAACCCACAAAACACATGAATTACTAATAAAATAACGTATCAGAAAAGCAAAGGTCTTTCAGGAGCTACAGTCTAATTCTTTAAAGTGAAAAACAATTATAATTTATATCCAATGTTTATATTTAAAATGCTTTACAGGTCACTATAAATATATCTTAGAAAACAGCACATAAATTGTACATTACAAATCGAACATAGTTTAGACTTTGAAGATATAAAGCCTACTGTTCTTTTGATCACATTTTCAACATTTTCTTCCCACTTAACTCATGATCGTGTTTATACACTTCCCTCATTGCAATGCAAGTTTTATGTCCTTAAGTGGTTAAGAATAGCAGCTGCTAACACTCCCAAGTTTTACAAAACATGTTTCTGGGCCTTCCCCTAATATATAATTAAGCTAGTTTATCTCTTAGTGTTGTTCCACTGTTTAATATAACCAAAGATAATAATCAAAGATGCAGAATGATGTTCCAAATTTTGCATTAAATGGCCTAAGCAAACCAGCGTGTAACACGAGGAACGAGCTATCCTGCATGAATAAGCATTTCTTAGTATAGAGAATGCCACTATGCTAAGAACATGTCAGATAGTCTAACAAAAAAACCCAAACAACTTACGTATCCAAATAGTTAGGCTGCAGTGCAGCTCCAGGTAAGGGCTCAGAGTTACTGCTAAGAAGATGGCAGAGTCCTAGTAATGACCCAGGGACAATGGGCTGCTTCATCAGTGCGTTTAGTAAGATAGAACCTGAAAGGATACATAATTGTCTTTGGAGCAGCTTTACCATCAACTGCAACATCAACAACAACAACAAAATAAGTATTTCAAAAGATTAGCCTTATTTATAGTGCTTTCAACCTTAAAATAATTTTTTAATTACAAATCTTCTTTCTCTACAAAAGAATTTAAGACATGATTTAAATACTAACCAAATTATATTTAGAGGTATTTTAATTACAATCCCATATTAGCAAATTAGCTCAAGCCAAACGATCATATATCCCAACTATCCTGATGATTTTGCCCTCCATGTTCCAGTCCAGACGTTAAAATTATGCGATGCAATTCTGTTCTGAATTGGGAATAAAATAGTACCCTGAAGACTTCCTGGTGTTGACTGTTGTAAATGTTGCTTTATTGTTTTTACCTTCATTTAAAAAAAAAAATCTAAAAATGTGCATTTTTCCTGTTTTTATATTGGTTTACAATAAAAAGCATAATATATTAAAAGCGAAAGAGCCAGCCTGGTGATAAGATGCCTCTTGATCCATATTCTTCCATAAAGCAAAACCCAGGCAAACTTTTTTCCTAAACGGAATAAGAACGTTGTTAGGATAGAAGATAAGAACATAATCTGAAACGTTTTACTGCAAAATCACACTATTCAAAGCAGAAGGCGACTAGGTGAACACCACTGCTCTGCGCAGTGGCGGCGTAGGTAGCAGGCTCCTCAGCGTGACCCTGCCTGGGAAAGGCACCTTAGCTGTTCCGCAGAAACGCTCGCTACTTCTGTACTAACAGAATTCAGTTACCTTGTGCGTTTCGTTTATGTACAGAGTTGTAGGAACTGTTTTTTCCCGTTGCTTCGTGCTTCACGGATAAAACTTCAGGATGGGTTATCTTACTGTCTAAAACAAACAGTAATTATGAGTCTAATATGAGAATTACATTGCTTATATATCTGTACCAATCCTTTACATGCATTCAGTTAGCCACAGCTGTTATATAGTAAGTAAACAGACAGTAGACCAGTAAAAAACATTTGTCTGGTAGAACTGATATGTCAAACAATAGTTAAGAGCTGTGATGCAAGCTGAATTGCTCCCCAAAATAAATTAGAAAAGTGAACAAAATTTCACCTTTACTGTCAGATGTTTCACAGATTGTTCAGGGCTATTGCTCTCAAATTTTCTTTTAGAAAAAAACAATACCTTAAGTTGAATTCCCACTACTAGCAGAGATTTACATGACTACATTAGTTAAAAATCAACGTAAAATCCTAAAAAAAAACCAAAACCAAACCAAAACAATGCTAAAATCGAGTATTTCATAATCTTTCAATCATCTGTATATGTCACAATTACTAGCCAAACTGAAGCCAAAAGCCTTGCAGGGTTCAGAAGACAAATAATCAAGTGTGTTTTTCAAACAAATAGGCATATTGAGTGTGTTACCATAATGAACAGTCATGAGGCTGAAAAAATAGCAATACTAATGCTCTAAGGCCACTGTATTTTTCTTTTTGATGGAGTTCATACGGCCCATACAGTTTCAGATTGAATACTGTAACTGACAGTAACATCTCAGATTTTTCATGACTCTTCCTGTAAGGATTAGTTGATGATATCCAAATTTCTTCTATTTATTATTTCCTTTTGGAAACATGGCAGTTGGCTGCTATAAAAACCCACCATTTTCGTTTCATATTATAGCAATCTTCGAATACATGCATACATTCATTTCCTAAGCTTTACTCAATGAATCTTGTGAGAATTACTGCCCTACGCAGAAAAGAGGAAATGAGCATACTGTTTCAGTTGCTTCTTTCAATACAGCTAAATATGTACCCTTTAAAATAAAATCCCCAAAAAGGTCAGCTTTAAAGCCAAACCCACAAGAATACAAAAAATGCATTAGCTGACTAGCAGACCGATTCAAGAAATAGGCGAATTATTTCCTGTTCTTCTTTATTCAGTGAGAAAGGCAGATTAACAATTTGGATATTTTAGTTCATCACATAATAAATGAAATTTTTTCATTACGGCCAACAGCCACTTCATCGCTGACATCTTGGCGTCTGGTATACAGGCATTACTAAGGTGTGAATGAAAATGATCTTGATGCAAATTTCAGTCAGAGCTATTTAATGCCGATTGGTATAAAACAGAAAGAAATTTAAGCAGAACCAAATTAAAACAAATACTTGTTTTTCTCTACAGTGAACTTACTGAAACTGTTCAGTCACATAGTACAAAAATCTTATCTAAGGCAGAATGTTCGTATGCAGCTAAAAATGTTGCAAGTTGTATATGGGTTTACCTTCTTTGATTGAAGTAGTCGGGGCAATCAAATTTCCTGAAGAACACGATGGTCTAGTGGACGTTTCAGCATTGAAGGATTCCTTTGTAGGAAAAGATCTTTTTCCAGGCTGTGGAGAACATCCTTCTGATTTCACTTGTATTGCAAAATTCTTTTTAGGGCTAAAATAAAAATCAAACACTGAGATGAATCAGTATTTCTTTTGTAATAATTTTATTAAACAATAAACAAGGATCTATTTACATTGATGTTTTAAAGGTAATTCACTATAAATTCTTTGCATTTCTGTCACAGATAAAAGGAAGGCTCTTTTTCATCAAATCCCATAGAGGTCAACAGACTTTTCTGGTTGTATTTTTTCAAGACAACAGAGCTAAGAGTTACATGAAGAAAGAAAACCTCTTTAATAGTTTAAGCACACATATTGTAAAAGGGAACACAAATTCATTTTCCAAAACTCCTACCTTGGCGTTAAAACCATCTGAGTAACATGTTTGTTTCTTTCACAGTTCTGAAGTCGCGTTCTTAATTCATTCATTTCTGCATCTTTGAACTGCAACTCTGACTGTAATGACAGTAACTGGAAGAGGAATTAAAAAGACACAGTTTTACTGTTACCAAATAATTTAGTGGTGTTATAACTGCAGAGCAACTAGAAATTACCATAAGATTTTAAGATTACCATCTACTTACTGTGAACTCTGCATAAGATCTCCATTTTTATGTATGCTAGTCCAATTAATACTATCTTAGAACCAAGTGTCAAAAGTTCAGGCAAGAAGCATATGACTTGTTAAGACAGACCGAGTGCCACGCAGAGCATGACAGCAGCGAGGCCGTTAACAGCAGAGTAAACGGGACAAAAGCAGCCACTGTCCTCTTCAGGGCTTTCAGAAAGATGACTGCAACAGCAACAGCAATCTGATCAGCGTCATAAAGCATATTCTGTCACTTTTTCCCATTTTAAAATACTTTCCAATTTTAATGTTCTGGGGATTGCTTAAAAAAAAAAGCAACAAGTAAATGAAAACCTCTACCACTTGAATTTTATTTTTTTATTTTGGCAGAAGAAAACCCTCAGCAAGTTCTTAAAAATGCTTTCTTCTAGATAAGAAAATAAAAGCATACATCGTTTGGAAATTTCACACAAATGTTCTTCCTTTGACGAGATGGTCTGTGACATCATTAAGTCATAAAATTAGCTTCTGCATGCGACACGCAGGTAATTGACATAGTTACAAACCTTTTTGGAGAACTCTTTTTCTTTTTCACTTAAGGTCTGAGATTTCTGCTGTTCCAATAGTATGTATGATCTTTTCTGTTCCTCCATAGCAAACTCCATCTGCTGCATTGAGTCACGCAAAATTTTAATTTCTCCATTTTTAGTAAGAATTTCAGTCTGCATTTCTTTCAGCTGCAAACAGATGAATTCCATTAAAGGATGTATATAACCAAAAGTATGTACTTATATCATTATGTGGTTGAAAATTAGGTATATTTATACTTTCTAGGGAGAAAAATGCTTCTGTAACCCAGTTCAGAAATTCTGCAATGTTGCTTCTAATCTTTTTCCCATTAAATCAGGCTCAGCTACTGTTTTCTCTAACAGAGTTATAAAATGACAGCAAAGGCACGTTTTCATATACTGTCCTGGTATCTGCCAGAGACCATTCTTCACTTTCCTCTTCTCTGTGGTTATGTTCTTTCTTTGAGAAGTATTCTAGTCACACACATCAATAATTTATTCATTGTTTGGATGATAAAAACGATAATTTAATTATAATATTTCATCTAGCACTGCAGCCAACAAGCACGCTGTCCTAAGGCAAGCTGCCACCCCCAGAGAGTATCCTTCACAGCATCTATAGTCTCTAATACTCTCTGAACAGCCATCACCGCTCAAGAGACAAGACTTTGGAGAGATAATAGAATGAGTTACTCAGAAAAAGCATGGAGAAAAAAGCAGAAAGACACCTCTATACCACTATGTAAAATTATCGTTTACCCCTGTGTTGAACATCGTGTACACGTAGGAGCTTCCCCAATAAAGAAGGATACAAGAGATCTGGGAAAGATTCAGAGAATAGAGGTGAGGGTGACAAGAGAAAGGTAAATAGGGTAGGCCCCTTCCATCAGGGAGAAAGCACAACCGTGAGGAAACAAAGGTGTATCGAGGTGTGAGCGCTACGCACAAGTTATTCCTTGTTTACTGCCTCTCGTAACAGCCAAGACGCATCCACTGAAAATCACTAGGTGCCACGTTCAAAATAAAATCAAAAAGGAAATTTCCTGACACAGCGTGTTGTTAAGCCGAAGACCTCTTTCACGCTAAAAAGTATCAAAAACCAACTACACAAGTGTTTAAAAAAATAGACTGAAGAATATTAAATACACACATACTATTGCTGGATCAGGACGTACCTACATGAAATTCTACCAACGGCTAAAAGACTATTCTGGTAAAAGATCATCATAAACTCACTTGGGTCTTATATTCTTCCTAAGCTGTCTGCCAAAAAAGGATGGATTTGCCACAGGCATTTGTACCTTCTTACTTTTCCACATCTATTTCTTCCCCATAGTGTCCTTCCGTAAGGGATCATCAGAAGGTAAAGGAACGCAATACAACTTAAATATCACTTCACTTTCTCAAATCTTTTAGTGGCACAAAACAACTCTTGCTGACTAGCTGACAGGACAGAGGAGAATGGATTTGATAGGAAACAAGTAAAACTGACAAATTAGCGGTTGCTAATCTGAAATGACCAAGAAATAAAATATTGCTCTCACTCTTAATATTACTAGAGCTGTTTCTAGTAGAAATAGATCCTTGGGTTTTAATAGATCCATGGGTTTCAAAGATTACAAATTAACTTGATTAGAATGAAATACTTGGAACCGAACTCATCTCTATCAAAGAACGTGATATTCAGAGGGGAGGGGAAGATATTGCTAACCTTCCGTTTAATTTCGTCATGCTGTGTTTGCAGTACTTCAAACTGGAATGCATCTCTCATCAGACTATCTTCTGTACTGCTTCCTGTTGCAGGAAAAAGCCAAGATCTGTTCTGAAGCACGGACGGTGTACGTACATCACTGATGACTTAACATCAAGGTTCTGTTATTTGCCAGTACATACATCTGAAGATCTTAACATTTATACTGTCACTACAAACAGGTAAATTGCACACCTCTAATCACCACAGTCACTTTTTTAGAGCTTGTGCACCAAACCTTAAAACGGAGAAGAAAACCCTCCCCTGAAACATTTCTAATATCTTAGAACAGTAAGATGACGCATGGTAAACGAAAGCATTTCCTCCGAGATCATTTTAATTAATGCACCCTGCACAAATAAGGGTTAACCGAAAACTTTTTGACCTGCAGAGATTGCAAATGTTATCATTGCTAAAACCTACGTGGAGGATTTAAGCCCTCTGCACTTTAATAACGAACAAACCCCTGTATCCTGTACGCTTTTTCAAAGCAAATCTGAAAATCAACTGTTAATATGAGACATGTTATGCATTTAATAGTGAAAGTTAACGGTTAGGAAAAAACCATGCACGATACTACAAACGATACTTAAAGCATGTTAAAAGTCTGTGGAACTCGTTTGGTTTATTTAACACGCTTAACATGCAGCATCAACGTTACAGGTGTTTCTTCGAATCTTATCGAGCTCCGAAACACCTGGCACGGCACCGGGAGGCGCCGACGGCCACCTGGGACAACCGGCAGCGACACCTGAAGGGGTAACAAACGCTTTCCCCCACTGCGCAAGCGCGGGGCGGCTTCAGGGACCCAGGTGACAGCAGCGACCGCGTCGCCTTTGGCCCCGGAGCGGCCCGTCCAGGCGAACCCGCGCACCTCGCACCGCGGGGGAGCGCCACGGGCGTCGCTCCCGTTACACCGCCAGACCCCGGCAAGGCCGAGCCGCGCTCCCCTCCCCGGCGCGCCCCGGCACACCGACCTTTCAGCTTCCCCCTCGCAGCGGGGGCGCTGCCCTGGGGCAGCCCCGCGGCCGCCTGCCGCTCGGCGCTGCTCGGTCCGAAGGCGCCCCACGCGTGTTTCGGGGGGCCCGCCCGCGGCGCGGCGGCGCCGGCCGCCTCCTGCGACAGCGCCTGCGAAGCCAGGATGTCGATCTCCTCCAGGTCATCCGCCGTGAAGTCGTCATTGTCCCCGAAGGGGTCTCCCGGCCCCTCGTCGGGCCCGGCCGCCCCCGAGCTCTTGGGGCGCTTGTGGGGCGGGAAGCCGTTCTCCAGGGCGCCGCCGCCCGCCGCGGCCGGAGGGGCGGCCCAGGCCCAGCCCGCCCCGCACAGCGCCGGGCCGCTCCGCTTCCGCGGCCCGAGAGGGGGCTGCGCCGCCATGGCGGGGGGCGCTGGTGCCTCCCCGCTGGGCTCGGGGGATGCACCGGGCTCCGGAACCGCTGACGGCCCCGCGGGCGGCCCCCGACCGGGCCCACGCGCCGCCGGCCCCGGTCCGGCCACGCCCCCCCAGGCGCTACCTCGCGCGCGCCGCGCCCCCCACCAATCACCGGCGGGCAGGGCTTCCCTCAGGCCAATGGGGCAGCCGCCGGACCTACCGCGGCCCCCGAGGGTCAAACCCAGCGCCGGCGCGCAGCAGCTGGCTGTAAGCGTCCCCGCGATTGGCCGCGGCCACACGCGCCGCAAGCGCCTCGCTGATTGGCCAGACGGCGCGCGGGCAGGCGCGAGCGGGGCGGTTGAGGGCGGTGGGAAGGCTGGTCCTGTCAACAGTGTGAGGGAAAGGCTGCTGACGTCAGACCGCTAGCAGCTGATGTCACAGCACGTCGTGGTGAGGTGCTAGGCTACCGTGTGGTGGCCGTGGGGCGGGTGCAGTCACGCGAGGCGGCTGGGCCTCACGTAGCATCACAGATGCAGGCTGCAGCAGGGCCGCCGTGCCAGGTCAGTGATGTCATGAGCAGCACCTGGTGACGTCATGGTGTACAGACCCTGCAGGGCAGGGTTGGTGGGCTGCTGGGAGCCAGCCTGGGTGCTGGCCTGTTCCATGGCATAGCCATGACGGTGCCCTGAGCTTTTCCGTGGCAGGATGGCGGCGGGCCACGTGCTGGGTGGGCGGCCGTGACACATCCTGCTTGAGCCTATAGAACAGCCCGTTACAAAAAAACCCCGCTTTGCCTGTAATATTTGCCCTCAGTTAGTATTGCTGCTAAGGTAGTAATCAGAGTAATTTTTCGCTTGCTCTGCTAAATCATTGGCAACCATGTTGTTTACCGGTTAAATGTTTTGTTGTTTTAGCAAAGAAAATGAGATCATAAATGGGTTGTTTTCATGCTTTTTTTCCCAGTGAAGTGGGGCCAGTGAGACATAATAGTACCAGGAAAGTGCAATATTTGCAAAAGTTCTGTACTAAAACCCCACTATTAATTTACTAGCATTAACTTGCTTTTGTAATCATATCTTAGTCTGTTTTTAAAAGCTGTATAAGGTGGATTGAAAAATATACTTTCCAGCTGATGTAAGCTCTGTATAACTTAGGTGGGTGTGAAGTCACAGCTATGTCAACAAACTTTTTAAGTGTAGACTAGACGATAGTCTTGCAGCACATTTTTAAAAAGGGGTTAGTAACAATTTTCAGTGCTATAAATGAGTTTACAAATTCCTCGGTGGTCTTTAAGTGAAAAACACTATGCTGTTAGCATGACATATTTCCGATTCTGTCAGAGAATTCGGATTTCTCTTGTTCCTTTCTCTATTTCCCTCTATGTGCAGCAAACTTAAATTATCACTAGATTGTCATTTGCTTTATCTGTGTGCTGCTCTGGCGTGAGCAGCAGCAGCCTGTGGTCAGCCCAGAAGGCCAAAAGAAAGCCCTGAGGGTCAACGTGCTCAGCTGTGCTATCTCATCCCAGCTTCTCTGCTAAAGTGACAGCAGGTGATTCCTCTGAGCTTAAGCAGGCAGGACAGCTGCCTCTAGTCAGCATAGATGCACATAAAAGGGGTGGTCTCGAGGGGCAGGTAATGCTTGTATCACTTTAGCTCTGAGGTACTGGCTTAAGGTTTTCTTTTTGTTTCTCTAAGAAGTTGTGTTTTGTTAATTAGTGTGCTAAACTGGAGAAATTATGGAGGGATTTGATGCTTGAATCATTGAAGGTATTGTTATTTGTGTTTGGAAATACTCTTTTTCTCCCTGTAGCAGGAATGGTAACATAATGCTTGTCTTTGTAGTCTAGCTATAAAGAAAAGGTGGTTCTTGCTTTTTAGAAGGGTTTCATTTGATTATGTTTAGAGAGAGATGCTTGTACTAGAGGGAGTAAAACCACAATTGCTTGTTTTATATAAAACCTTCTATTGTAGGTTCTAGTGCTCTGTTTCAGCTGTCTATGTTTGTAGAGATGTGTGTGGAGAGCTTAAATTAAGTAATCTAAAAGGAACTTGATTTAGACTTTACTTGGTCTTAATGCTTCTCTTTTTTGATAAATGAATAGGCTTATGCTATCACTATTACTTTTTTGTTATTATTACTACTTTTACTTTTAAATATCAACATACTGTATAAGCAATATAGCTTTGGTTTTACTTTCTCCTTCTGTCTGAAATTGAGGAAAAATGGAATGATAGAATACTTGCATGCACTTTATTCATAAGAGAAACCAAGATCCTGACTCTGTTTTCCTCTATTCCAGGTGCTCCTGCTAAAGAGAAATGATTTGCAGGTGAACAGAACGACAAAGTAAGTCTGAGTTGATGAGCTAAAAAATTCTTTGTGAAAGAAGGTTTTACACATGGTAGCTGTTCAGGACTTGTGCAGCCACCACCTAGGCCATGTTAGGAATTATGCGGATGCCACCTCAACAGGGCTCAGCCCAAGGTTCCTGCTCGAAGAAGGTGAGTTGCCAGTCTGCTGAGCAAACAAGTGGTTCATTTAGCTGACGTGTAGAGCATCTTGAGCTGAGTGCCTCCGAAAAGGGATCCCTACTGTAGATTGTGCATGCCAATTCTACCCTTACAGACAGATTTCCCAGAATGTGCCACCCATTACCTGATCCCCAAGTCCAATCACTTAATTCTGGTTGGCGGTCTCTTGATTTCTTACTGGTTTTCTTGGTCGCTGGGCTGGCCACCTTCTGAAGTTGCCTCATTCCCTTGGAATTGTTTCCTTGGTCCTTTTCTTCTTTGTTTTGCTTGCATCTGCTGGTTTCAGTTAGTTTTGTCCTTGCAACATTAGTTTTATCAAAAAGTACACTTTTGGTCAGCTCTTGCAGCCTAAGGCTTCAACCACTTTAGCTTCTAGTGCGAAGCAAGGCTATTAATCCTAACAATTCTCAACAGTAGTGGTAACTTACCTGCTTCTGCTGTCTGTGTGGTGAGGCTTCTCAACTCTTAAAGCCATAGAAATTGTCTAGCAAATAGGGCAATCCATCCCCCCCTCCCCCCAGCCTAGAAGCTTGTGGGTTTTTCCTCTGTGCATGAGTAATTAAAATTTGTTTCTAATGAAAAATAACATATTTCAATGGCTACTGCTAAATTGTGCTGGTACAGTGTTTTCAAATCGTTGTTTAATTACCATCTCCAGTGCTGTGTGATTGGAACCCCCAGTACTCTCTAGAACGGCCTATTTATATAAATGGTTAGCTTAATAATTGGCAAATAACTAGTTTCTTGATGAACTCTTCCCAGTTTGTTTTAAATACTACTGCCTGTGGCACCATTTTCTGGCAGGGAGATGAAAGTCAAATAGTTAGTATCTATTGATTTCTTTTTGTCTTTCTGTGGTGTGCTTACCTTGAGCTGTAAATGTGAAACTTGCTGAGGAGAATACAAGAAATCAAAGTGTGACTTTAATGTTACTTGACAACTGTGGCATGTTTTTATTTTTATAGCCAGACCTTCTTACCTTCTTATTTCAATCGAATGTTCTATTTGGGACTAGTGGATCCAGGTGCCAGACTCAATCTAGTGAGCATTAATCAGTGCTAGCAGTGTTTATAACATTGACTTTTTACTCTTGCTGTATTTTTAACTACCTTTCATTTGCTTGCTTAGAGAGCTTTTCTACTCTGATCTTTACTGAAGTTTCTCACAAGTGACTTAAAACCAGATCCCTTAATATCTGTCCTGGCTTTAGCAGAACCTCATCTGACTGACTGACAGTAAAATCAGACTGTATATAATTGGAAATTTGTGTATATGTTCCTATGGGCACATGTAACCTGGAAGGGGGAAGCTCTTTAGCATAATTAAGCTTAATAACTTATGTCTGGATTTGTACAGTCCTTAGTTCTTAGTGCTGTTAACAGTAATGTTATGTTTATTCTGAACACTAGCAAGAATTTCATAGCTTACTTCAATGCAAGCGTTGTTTCTTTGTCCATTATTTTAACGAATGTGGAAACAAGTAGCTGTCTTCCTGCGTTTGTGATAGTGCCATCAGGGTGTTGGAGGCTTTGAAGTCGTGCAGTCTAAGTATGGTAGGGGAAGTTGGTATTTCACGAATGAAAGGGAAGAGGTGTGAATAAGGTGGGGAAGTGTTTGAGGTAACTACCTGACGGAACATGCAGAATAAACCCAGAGCTTGTCTCAAAGCAATGGTAAAATTTTATTGTGCAGGAATAGACCAAGTAACAAATAATGCAGGCTCACTCTTTTTTTTTTTAATTGCTGTCGCATAACTTAACTTGCAGGTGATGATTGTGTCTGCTCCAATGTAGAGCAATACAGTCTGTGTGTACCTGGATAGCTTTACTAGCGAAGTCTGCAAAGCTGGGGAGTTGGGGCTTGTGTTCTGATTCTCAAAACACTGAATAAAATAAGACTGATATGTCCACATACCAGCAGGGATTAATTTTTTTAGCTTAATTTTTGAAGTTTGAGGTACTGAAATGCAAACTGGACTTTAGTGAAAACTTGTTCTAATAAAATAGCATCTTGATCCAGACCTGAGATGTGATTAGGAGAGAAGGTAGTCTAGAGCGAACAGCTGTGAGTGAGAAGAAAAGGAAGTGCAGAAATCCACTGTCTTTTCTTGAACAGAAGGTGAAATAAGACCGTTGGTTTTGGTTTTTCCTTGTTTGATAAAAATCTCTTTGGTTAGGCTATAAAATGGCATACAGAATCCTACTCTAAGCTGTGAAGTGGGACTGTCAAACTAGGGGATAGCACCCAAGTTTTGGACAAATGTCTGTAGTTGTGGTTTGTTCTCGGCCCTTCTGTTGTGGTCCTGTTGCTTGGTGTTAGAGGAAAGGGAGGGCAAGAAGTCTTAATCATCTTGTTTGAGTAACATCAAATAAGGAGGAAATACATGAGTTCTAATGTTGTCATACTGTTACAAATTTTGTCCAAATTGGATAGGAACTTATTTCCTTGAAGTAGGCTTTCGACAAACAGAATGAGTCTGAAGAAGTTTTAACTGTAAATGTAATGATGCTTCTAGTTGACTGTGTCAACGTATCAGGTGGCAGAATCTAGCAAAAATAAACTGTTGGGAGTGAACTGCAATTCACTAATAGTTTAATGAACAAACTGTCTGTCCTGCTTTTGCAGGTAACTGGGCATTCCCCTGGGAACTCTTCCTGTGTGTGGCTCTGTGCTCTGCTGCTCTCCTGTACCCTGTAATTATAGCCTTGATGATTTCTGACCCTTAGATTAGAGGGACAAAGGTTTGGGTAGAGTTCCTGTAAATACCTTCTCTAAATTCTAAACCTGTGTTAAACTGGTTGGTAGAAACAGCTAAAAGACTAGCCAGAGCGAGTTTTTTCTTCACACTTCTACTGATAAATGAATATTACCTGGTAAACTCTAAGTAGCAGTAAAACTGGATTTAATTTGTAAAGGTCTGCAGACAAGGCACTCTTCCCCCCCCCCCCCCCTTAACTCCCTGGGTATGGCTTTTGCAGCTGGTGAACTAGAGGTGGTGTCAGGTTCTTAAAGCTGACAAGCAAGAAAGGGGAAAAGGATTAAGATGTTCGGTTGGGGAAACAAGATATTACTCAGTTTCCTCAAAGATGAGATCCCTCTGAAGGAGGAGCCCTCTGGCGCTCTCTGGCATACAGCAGGCCTTGGAAGAATAGAGAAGCGGTTAGCTCTCTTCTAACAAAGGAGAATATAAAGTCTTAGAATGTAGCCAACACTGTAAAGAAATCAACATACTTTTTGCCAAAGTGGGTTTAAGGCACAAAAACAGTGAAGGGAGAGGATATATTTAAATAAGACCAGGAGGGGAAAAAAAATGGTTGGGGCATTGCATGAACTTCTGAAAGATGACTGCTTTTTGAGAAGCATGCTCAGTCATGACTGCAGGCAGTCCTGGTGATAAAGGCCTGACCTTAGTCACTGTTCTTGAAAAAAGTGATTGGAGGAATCGCGTGTGAACAGAATTTCAAAGGTGACAAAAGTTTGTGTTTAGTCTTTGAACTAGAGAGAAAGCTTTTTGTAAACTTGGGGAATCTTGGCTATACCTAATGCAGCCACTTTTTAAAAGCTTTAAAGTAGTGGAAGAATGTTGTCACGCTTACTGCACTGAGGGTGGGAAGGTCACAGCTGAGCCAGCATCCACATCACTGAAACTGTTGTGAAACTCCGCTGGCACTTGGCAATTGTGTGGAGAAAGCGAGTCTGTTGGGTGACGGACAATTACTGGTTTGGAGCTCTTGGGCAAACTGACTTGCCAGGACAACTGCTGTCAAGGCAAAACTCTTAGCGTAAAGAGATGAACTGTAGTTATTCCTCAAACTCAGAGGCTCAGTAGTGACGATGTTGATGAGCCATCACCAAAGTTCCTTGTCTCAAACAAGCCGCGTACATTATTCATCAGAATAATACAAAGTTTGTGCCAACACAAACTGTTCAACCAAACGTTTCATGCCCTGCAAAAATGCTGCTCAGAGTCCAGCTGTTTGTGTTCCCCTTGGTGAGGTCTGCAACGTGACCTGCGGGGCCGGGGAGAAGCTTGATATGTGGTGCGACGTACATACGGCTCTTTTTATGGTCAAACAAGCATTAAGCTTGTATTTATTTCTAACAACAATCTTTCCAGCCTGGTGTGTATCACACTTTTAAAAGGCATAATATGGTACTCTAAATGCAGGCTGAAGATGTACCCTCTCACTGTCATACATTTGACAACAAATTTAACAGTGTAGTTAAAGCACTAAGCAGAATTTAGTTTACTTAACCCTTGCATGTATTTTCAAGTGTGCTGAATTCCCAAGCACTTGCAGGTAAACAGGCTTTCAAAAGAAAAAAGGTGCTTTCTGGGCCACCTCTTGTCCTGAAAACAACCTATAGTTTCTTGCATCACTCTTACTTTTTTTTTGTGCTTGGCTAAATAAGGAGGGGTTACCTTAAACTTCTTTGGTATTTGCCATCTAAGAGCATCTTGGCTGCGAAGTTGCATGTCTAAAAGCAGATGGCGAGGTATTTTTAGATTTTGTTCGTATTGGGTCCTGAGAAATGAGTGAAAAAGGTGCAAAGCAAGATAACTGTCGTGTCTGCCTGGAATGCTGTTGGTGATGGAGCGGGTGCCTTACGGCGGCCGGGATTGTGGTGACCTGAGAGGAACCGCGAGAGCCCGGGGTGGGAGTCCGGCGCTCCGAGCAGGCGAGTGGAGGAGTTCGAGGGAGCAGAATGTGGTCAGAGCTGTAAATTCTGAACCCGAAGCGTGTATCTAACCTGTTCCTGCTGTGGGGTGCAAGTGAGAACTCGGGAGGAGGGAACAGGGGAAAGAGGGGCCGAGAACGAGCGCCGGAGCCGTATGCTGCCAGGAACGGTCGGCGTGCGGCGGGGCACGGCGACTGAGCGCGCACCTGCGAGGCGGCCCGCGAAGCGGAGCCGGCCGCTGGCCCGGTGGAGACGCGCGGCTGAGCGAAGCCCAGGCGCGGTGCTCTGCCGCTGCAGTGGCTCCTGCCGCTCGAACCGGTGCTACCGATCGTCACGCGTGGCGGCCGGCGGGGCGAGGCCCGGGCCCGGCCCCGCCTCGCCGCTGCCTCGCCCCGCCCCTCGGCGGGCAGGTCCCGCCCCTCCGCCAACAAAACAAACACGGCCCGGCCCGTGCGGCGGCCCAATGGCCGCGCGCAGTCGCCGAGGCCGCCCCGCCCCGCGCCCGTCGCCGCCAATGGGGCCTCGGCCTGCCCGCCTATGCGGGGGGCCGGGGCGGGGCGCCGCCGGGTGATGCGGCTGTTGCGCGGCGCCGCCATTGGCCGGAGGCGCGGGGGCCGGGCCGGGGCGGGCGCGGCGGCGCTGGCAGCGGGCCGGGGCGGCGGCGGCAGCGGCGGGGAGGTGCGCGCCGGCCGGGGCGGCCATGAGGACCGAGATCTCCACGGCGGCGGCGTTCGTCACCCGCCTCCTGCGGGCCGCCGGCGGTATTGGCGAGGAGCAGCTGCGGTGCTTCCGGGAGTGCCTGCAGGAGGCGCTGCGCGGTGAGCGGGGGGGGGGCGGGAGCGGGAGCCCGCGCGGCAGGGGGCCTTCCCCTCCCCGGCCCGGCCGGTCGCCGCTGCCGCCGCCGTCTCTGCCCCGCGGGGCGTCCGGCGCAGCGCAGCCTGCGCGGGGCTGAAGGGCGGTGGGGCCCTGGGGCCGCGGTAAAGCTCCTCTTTGTTCCCTCCCGCAGAACACTACAAGCACCACTGGTTCCCCCTGGTGCCCTCCAAGGGCTCCGGGTACCGGTGCATTAGGATCAACCATAAGATGGACCCCTTGATAGGAAGGGCAGCGGGGATGATTGGACTGAGCCACGAGAGACTCTTCCAGCTCTTACCCAGCGAATTAACTCTTTGGGTCGACCCTTTTGAAGTGTCCTATCGCATAGGTGAAGATGGGTCTATCTGTGTCCTTTACGAAAGTCCCCAGCCTGGTGGGAACACAACCAAACCGCTGGAGAACAGGACCAGCTGTAAGGAGGAGTGGAGAATTGGCAGATCCAGCCCTTCCAAGAATTACAACATGATGACAGTTTCTAGCTAAAAATTGCTGTTCCTTGTACAATGATGTATGTATCCCAATCTCATGGTAAACTTAGATGTAACTGAGATTTTTGGGTTTTAATTATTTTTTTCACCCTATAGTCATTGAAGTTGTAGTAGTACTGTCAAGTTCTTTGTGGCCAAGGGCTAATGTATAAAGCAGTTCTTTACACTGCATGTTACTTCCTGGATTGTGTACTGTAAATGCACTGTACAGTCAGTTGATTGTTTTACACATTTATATTTTCAAAGAAGTTTTGGCTATTTGTAATAAAAAGCAATATTGTAGCACTCTTTATGATGGATTTTAGTAGAGATTAACACTTGCTAAAACATTCCTCAATTTGCAAAGCAATAACACAAAGGGGGATGGGAAACAGATCTAACAAGCTGCACATAAATCTTTCCAGTGACTTGTCTGCACAGACTTCTCTCAGGGTCATTCAAGTTTGGCTGCGAGGCACAAATCACAAAAATAATTCTTATTTTTCCTCTTTCAAAGCATGTGTTTGAGGGCTGGATTCTGTCATGCCCCGACATTTTGACAAAAAGAATTGGGGAATTAGTTTGTCTTGTTATTTCTAGTTATTGGAGTAGAACAATAAAGACTTGCTCAAGCTGCTTTGACTTGTTGTATTTCCTGCTCCCCCCTCGGGCTTTTTATGTTGCTCTCGGTTTGCTCTAGCTATTTCTAATCATCAGAGATAGCTTCGTAGTTAGAAAGGTGAAGCTCTGAACATTCATCTTTATTTCAGATTGCCACAAAATGCTTAGTTTTGGTAAAGCCTGCTGTCTGTGTGTGAGAGTAGAGCTGAATAGTCTGTAGAGCTGCGTGTTTTTTTCAGTGTGTGCTGTGTCAAACTGAATGGAAGCAAAAGTACTCTTCTAACATTCGATCTATGGCAAAAAATGTTTGAGTTTATTGGGAAATGGAGTTTGCATTTTAAACTTCCCCTTAAAATCATCTAGGAAACCAGAGTGGAACACTGATCATTGGTGCTGTGTAACTGCCTCAACTTTTCTGGGAGGCAAAAACCTGCCATTTCTGGTGTTATGTTGCGTTCCTTCTCACTTTGTCAGTGTCTCTAATACCAGTTGGATACAAGTTTAATAAAAGTATCAAATACAGTGGATTTGATGTAATAACAAAACTTCATGTTGCTGGTTTACATGGAGACTCTTAGTATTGATATTCCAGTAAAGCATTTAATTTACAGATACTGTGATTCCTATTCTAAGAAGCAGAGGTCTGTTATCTAGGTATACAAGACTGCATAGTGTCTAGTATTGCTGGGTCTTTTGGTAGCCTGGTGTTCAAGCACAGCTGAATACTTGAGGAAAAAGAGCTTTGTCTAGTGTTAGTATGTCAGCAAAAAAACCCCAAGTCTTGCACTATGTCAATACTATGGTAAAACATACAGCAAAGGAAGGGGCAAGTCTGGGCAAACTGGCAAGGGTAGAACTCCATCTCGCATAAAGAGTTTTTTTTCATTTGTTTTTGTTGGGGGGGAAAAAGCCGTGGCTTACTTCTTGCTGTTTGCTGCCTTATCTTGGAGGCAGGCTTGTCTAGTAGTACTTGTTTAATCTGAATAAAATGTGTAATGCAATTTTCTTAGTAATTAAAACTCTAAATATTGATTGTGTGTTTCTAGTCTATCACCTCAATAAATAAGTTTCTGGGTTACTTTAACAAATGGGTGTTTAAGGTTTTGTGGCAAATTGCCTTTTTATTATACAAGATTGCAAATCGATTCTCATGACATTGTTTTATTCTCTTGGGGAGATAGTAACACTTTTTCTCTGATAGAATTACCTGCACTGAATATTTATTTCCTTAGGACCTCTAAGGGATGTATTTGGCATGTTTGTCAGTAATTGAACAGAATAACTTTAAATCTGCTAAGGGTGAGATGCCCTCTTTGATTAAATTTCATTTGAAAGATAATTGGCCTTGCTGCATATCATATTAACAGCCTATCTGAAAAGATGTAGTATGAAGTTTTTAGCCTAACAGTGGATTTTGCATAGCACTAAACACTTTTAAAGTGGAATTAAAGGTGACTTGGAACACAGGGTATGATTTCCAGCTGCTGGGTGTGGTTTGATGTGAAGTAGGGTAGAGCAGGCTTTTCAGATGTTCTTTTCTTGCCTGGTGTCTCTCTGTTAGAGTAGAGAAGAGCCTGGATTAATCCAGCTGTGGTGAATTCTGTTGCTGCTTATTAATCCTACTGTAATCAATGGAATATTTCATATGTTATAGAATGTCATGTCTCATATCCCATGCTCTCTGGAAGTTTGATGTTTATCATTGAACGGGATGTTTTTGTTAGTGTAATGCAAGTTTGGTTTCACGTACTTAGGCTACAGGCATAGAGTTGAAGTTACTCTGCAGACAAGCAGGTGGAAGAGACCGGGGAGCTTGAAGAAAACCCACTGAAGCAAATAAAATACTTGAGCTGCAAGTAAATACACTGCAATATCTGTGACACCTAGAACTACATTCTATTGCTTTAAAAAAAAGTCAAAGACCTGCTAACAGCACAAAGGCTGTTCTGAGGGAATAGAGCTCTTGGTAGTAAGCTGGGGAGGCTGTTATTTGGAGGAAGTAAATAAAATTAACTGTGAGTTTTCCCTAAAAGGTGATAAGTTTTGCGTTCTGCCATTACAACAAACTAGCCAAAATCTTAATGTATTTAAAATGATGTACTTGTCACACAAGGCTGACTGTATCTGATCAGTCATGATTTAGAACAGAATGGTTTGGATTCTATAGGAAGAATTATTGCATGCCAGCACCCTTGAAGCAATAGAAATAGATGGAGGAAGGATACATTTGTTCTCATGCCTGTTTGTATGAGAATGCGTTAACTGTTGGATAAGTAAAGCTGAAGGGAGAAACATTTACAGAGGAAAAAACATACATTTGCCTGTTTCTCCAAAAAGTTGGTATGGTTTTTTAAGTTTAATTTCTAAGTTTAATTTCTGAATGGTGGTGTCCTTATTTCTTTATCCTCAAGATGAAAGAGCCTCTCAGTATGGCCTCTTGCATGCACTTTATACTGCAATCAAATTAAGTCTGCTTTTTATTTAAAGGATTGAAAAGATTAAGGCTTTTAAGTTTGAGCGTAAATAACTTTCTTTTAATTAGGAATTACATATGCTTTCTGCAAATGCTTATTCCGTTTTTTTAATATGTGCATGAGAAGGTGTTCTCAAGAAATGAGTGAACCAGCTGATCCAGGTCACACTGTTCCC
Organism: Phoenicopterus ruber ruber; assembly: GCA_009819775.1. Taxonomy (NCBI): domain Eukaryota; kingdom Metazoa; phylum Chordata; class Aves; order Phoenicopteriformes; family Phoenicopteridae; genus Phoenicopterus; species Phoenicopterus ruber. Next base: position 20,544,907 of record CM020224.1, read on the forward strand.
ACCATTATTTGCTATTCCACCAGCACTGATGGTTCTGTGATTTTCACTTCACTGAGAACAATGTAAAATTACTTCAGATCTAGTATTGGCATAATTGCTAAACATGAGGTCTTAACTCATTTTTAATTCACTTAATGCATTCTTCACTGTTATTTTCATTTTGTATAGAATGCCGCGTGTTTTCGGTGAAGTGCCTTATAAAAGCCTAAATAGCTAGTGTTATTGCAATTACTCACACAAAGGACAAAACCTGAGTTTAACAGGATAGCTCTTCTATAAAACCATGCTGACTGGCATTAATGATCTTGTTCTCCTTTTAATTATACTTCTTATTATGAAGTGAATTAATACTTCATTAATTAACCTCCTTTTTACATTTAATCCATGATTAAAAGTGCTCTAACTCTCCTGCAATTATTAGTTGTTACTTTTTATTTTATATTGGGACACCTACTCTGGAGAAATTTTCTAGTTATTCCCACATGCATTGGAAATAGACATCGGGGGCCCGTAGGTATCTTAAGGCAGATCTCTAGGGCATTTTTCTAGACCTTGTGGTTATGTTTTTCCTTACAAAATTCTATAAATTATCTTGATTATATCTGTTTTGGTCATAAATATGTTGGAAGTATTTCATTATCCTCATGTAGTACAAAGTTACCCACATTATCAAATACAGATAGGTGATATTTATTGAACACATACAGCTTTTTGGCTCACTAGCAATTTTACCATCTTCATCTTTTTAGTATGAGAATTCACTTATGTGCTGATGTATCTTCAAAGGTCGTGGCTTTTGCATAGCTCTTTTCTTAGCTATTTTAACCATGGGTTTTCCTTTCATGTTTTTAGCTTCCTTCAGATTTTTTACTTCACAATAATCTGTGCATGCTGGCTTTTGTCTGTTTCACTTTTCCTTACTTGTATAGTAAGGAGTGTGACTTCAGAACTTTGATCTCATCTTAATTTCTCCCTTATGTCGTATCAGTGTAGCGTCACAACAGTCATCAGTTTGGCTTTGTGCGATTTCTCCAGGCTGACGCGTATTGCCATGGCAGAGTGGGAAGTCTTGTATTGTTGGGTTGATAGACGCATTCTGGTTCTTGAGTAGTAAGGTTGATAATTTTTACTGTCACCACGCTTGCTTTTTTTAATATTTTTTTTTCCTTGTGGTGCTAGAATCACGCTTTGTAATTTTTATGCTGTAAGAGCAATAGGCCTATCTATTTTCATTGTTTTCGTGCTGGGGACTGAATTTATTCCAGTAATAACAAGTGATATTTTGCTTTCCATTATAAGGGTATGTAAAATTTTAATTGAGAAGTAAGCTACTGATTTTAGCTTGTAATTTGGGTAACTTCTTGGGGGGGCAGTATATTTTAATTGAAGAGGAATTGCATGAAAGAATCTTTCATCTGCTTGGGACAGTCACTTTGCACTGTGAGATTCAGCTGCCCCTCGTTTGCAATCAGCATGACTAATAGATCTCTAAAAAGTGTCAGGAAGCAATGAGAATGCAAATTAAATTGTCATTTGTAACAAACTTGGTTTTATCATTATTTCAAGCTATTTGCCCCTAGGTTATTGATGGTAATATTTGCATAGCTTCATTAGCAGGAGAAGCTATATAGTATCAGTTATTCTCCCCAGTGGTTCTTAAAAATCCAAAGAAACAAAAACTGTAAAAGAAGATAAACATCCGTTTAACAGCAAATCAGTCTTGAGTCACTGAAAGATAGAGGTGCAAATATCTCTCCTGATAAAATAATTCTGTTGTGTTTTAGTAGGAAGAAGAAAAATTATATCACAAAATGGTTCTATAATGTTTCAAGCAAACCTCTCATGCTAAATAAATACCCAGCTTAGAAAAATAAGTTTGTAATCCTGGAGATATGCCAAGTATGAAAGCTCATCTTTGAAATGGAACACATATTTAAAAGAAAAATGCGTGTATAAAAGTATAAATACAGTCTTTGTAGATGCTGTGATGAAGCCGCTTTGAATATGAACTTTCTAGAGCATAAACTCTTAAACTTTATGTGTAGTTCAGTGGTAACAAGTTCAATCAACTTCATAAAGCAATTTTTACTATAGAGTTCGTGACTGCAGTATGATGTTTGGGATGATGCAGTGTAAAGCCCAGTTGTGCAAGCTGTTGTTAAATTGATCATCCAGCGCAGCTGACATTAGTGAATTTGGCCTCAGATGACTGATACTACTTGTGTGCCAGTCCCAGGATTGTCTGCTACATGAGGCAGAATGAACAAACATGCAAGAAAACTGAGGAAAAAGGTAGGTTGGACCAGAAAATACTTCTTAAACTGTCTGAACACTGAGCCCCGGTTGTTGCATTAGTTCTAGGTAGTCAGAAGAGAGTGGTGTACAGAAGCAAGGTGGCTGTATCCTCAGACAACTAAACTTACTTCAATTTACACAGAGTGCCAACATGGAACTCTCTTTCTTCCACTGGGACTCTGAGGAGGAAAGGAACTTGCCTGTTGTTTATAAATATTCACGAATATTCACAGATACTTAGAAATTACGTTATTTGCAAGACCTAAGCTTTATTTTGCATGCTGCATATAGGCAAGTAAAATACTAATGCACATTCCTAGTGTATAGCATCTTTATATGCAATTCTATTTTAATAACTGTACATATGTATTATATGAATATGCAATTGACACTTTGCACTAGTCCCCTACATATTATTTATACAATGTCATTAGCATCGAAACAGTGTTATGTGAATGTTTCTGTTGCAAATGTGCAACCTGAGGGTTAGATTTGCATAAAGGCATGTGCAGGAGTGATGGAAAAGCATATTAGCTGTACTGGTTTACGCTTTTATGTATTCTTGGAATGGATTACAACAAAAGCTGACCCCTTAGACTTGCCTTCTCTTACTCTGAGTTTGGTTTACCATGTGTTGTTAGGAAGACAGTGTATTTTTTAGGTTGCAGAAGTATAAATGAAAAACAGAATTCTTCTAGCATGTATGAAGACATAATATTTCACTTAGTGCTCAAAATAACGTATTACTCATCCAGATCCTTTCTTCTGGGAAGTATGGTGTGTTTTTCTGGATATATCAGAGGTTACTAAATGCACGTCTCACTTGGCTGCATGTTGAAGGTTGATATAAGGGTTATGTCAAAGGGTTTTTCCTCTAGGGGAGGAAAAAGCTGTACAAACGTGTTGGGAGAGGGTTGTTTTGTTCTTTTTGCCCCACAGCGTGATAGGCTGATACTGAAACCGAATGTGTGGAATATTTTGATGTGGATTGTAAGCTATTTTTTTTCAAGTGGTTGAAGTATGCAGCCTAAGACGTTAGTCAAAAGTAATTGAAGATGCACTTGAATTTAGTGGTAGTGCTGAACATTTAATGTGGAATTAGGTATTTTGATGGATGAAGGTCTTGCTGAACAAAATGAATTCAGAGTCATGAACTGCAGTATTTATGGAACACTTGATTTTATCATTAGTCTTTTCCCTAAATGATGTTTAGCTAATATCTCCGTCAGTCTTCAGATTTTTTTTTTTCCCAATGACTCAATGCTGCACATTTTAAGTAAGAGAAAGTTGTTGCTTCTATAGAAGTCAGAATTATTCCCATGTTTATCGTTAAAAGCCTTTTGGCTCAGGCCTTGATGAACATTTCAAGCTCTTGCACTGTTTAACTGAGTCTTGTGTATTAGCTTCGTGGAGCTCCTTTCAGGTTCTGAATTATCACATGAAGATTTAATTGAAGCTGAAACCTTAGCTGTTCTGTCTGTGAGTCACTGCACCAGAAGTGTTTGTCTGTGTTAAGAGTGTCACAACTGTATGTGTGCACCATATGTCTTGATGGTATACTCAGGGAAAGCTGTGTGTATTTTCTAAAATAAACAGATATTTGTCTCTTTTTTTTTTTCCATAAGCCTTTAACATTGATTCTTTTTCTAAACGTCGTCTAAAATGCTAATCATTGCACACTCTGTGGAATGAAAACTGAAATAAGAATTCTGGGAGCAAAAGTTTGTTGAAGTTAAAGGGCTTCTTTTTAGCTGTGGTCCAGAGTAGGCTGTGTATCTCTCAGTTTGCTTGACTAGAAATCAGAAGAAAAGCACATAAAAGGCAATTTCTTGTTGCCCTCTCCTCCTCCCTTCTCACCTTTCTGTAGTTTCTCTGTCCTTCAAATAATCTTTTTTCATTAAATTTGCTAAACCTTTGCATCAACATGAAATGAAATAAGATTAATGCTTGTTTATTGGCAGACGCCATGCCTTGATAATGAATGTAAGAATTGGAATATATAATATATATAATCCTGTGTTCTGACAAACGTTTCACTGTGCTGCAGAAAAATGGAAGAACTGAAAAACTTGGCTGCAAAATCTAAGGTAGTTGCCACTTTTGTAAAAAGACAAAGCTGAGCTTACTTTTTAATGATTAACAGTCTTAGGGGAGACTTCTACCTCCATGGTTTATTATGGGAGCTATTGTTTGTGTCTTTGTTTATACTTTTTGGAAGTGGGACTATTTAATATTTTTATGTAATCCACCTGGTGCCTTTGTGGATATCTCCATAAAAAACAAAGCAAGCAGTAACTCCGTGTTTTCTCTCACATAGTGTATAAACTCCCCATTCATATAAAAGGGTTCCTGTGTATTTGTTTTAATTTAAATGACTTATCAGTAACACTACTTTTACTTTGGACATCATGTTTGGAATGATTGCTTTAGGAAATTGGTGGTAGAAGAATGGTTACTTTTGGTAAATGTAAATTTTTGGTAAAGGTAAATATTTGTTAGAACCAAAGATTCTAGTTCTTCATTTCTGCTAGAGTTAAAATATCTGTGAAATCAAATGGGTATTTTAAGCTGGCAGTAATACAAAGGAGTGGGCCTGAAAATTTGATAGCAAGAAAGGACAATTAACTTTATATCGTGCATTGGGGTCTAAAAGAACAGTGTGATGCTTGTGAAAGTTTGCTGTCACTTCACTTTACTCCTAGTATGTACATGGACATGCCTATCTTTTTAACATCTTGTGAATATCCTCAACATCTTGTAAAGCTTATCTGCGTACACAGATAACAAAGCCACACTATACTGTCCTTCTAGAGTGTGATATAGCAAGAATACTCCAGCAGAAAGGAAAATCTGTCTCATTAAGTATAGCATCTTTGGTTATGAAATAAAGCATCGCTTCTAAAACCTACTGTTAGAGAAAATTCCTGATACATCAATCTATATATGTGTATTTTTTTTTCAGTTAACTCTTTGCTCTGTTGTTGTGTTCCAATGATCTCTTGTTTCTGTAAAGTGATAATGCATAAGCAGAATTACTTGGCATTCAACTGAAACGTGGTGTTGTCAATCTTGCAAAGTATCCCCTGCAGAAAGAGCCCAATGTGGTAAAATGATGCTTGTAGGCAGGTGGGGGGGGGGCAGGAGATAGAGGTGATGGGGAATAGAAATGACCAGGAAATTCAGACTCTTCTCAAAACTCAGAAGGGCCCTTGGGAAATGTTCATGAACTGGAAGGAATATGTTTGGGGGAAGGCTAAAAGCTTAGAGGGTAAGATCCATGTGTTTGCCCTTTTACTTTGAATGGTCACAGAGTTGATCCTTATACACGGATCTTCCAATAAATCATTTTTACACCTCTCGGGGATTCTGAGTTGTCCAAGAAGGTTAATATACGTGTAGCTGATATAGCTATACAGAGCACAGAGAAGTACTGGTTAGGCTGTGTTCCTTTTTTGAACAATTGCTGTTAGAACCTTCTGGTGAGTCAGATTTCAGTGGGTAATTAGGTTATTCCTGAAATGGCATTTTTCCCTTTGGATCAATGTGGATCTAGTCTCCTGTAAAGCCTCTTTACACAATCGTGTTTAATAGTGTAGTGCCCTTGATAAAGAATTAGTCATGGTATGATTTTCACAGCATAATAAATTATGTTCTAGGACTAATCTCTGAAACGCAATTTGCATGCAAAAATAATAGTTCAGGCTTATGGCCTTTGATATTCTGCATGTTTCTTGTTTTACTTGCTTCTGTTTTCCTTTCTTCCACTTTTTAAGTGCATCTTTATAGTTGCCATCTGTATGCTCATTCCTATTTTAAGTTTTTTCCTCTTTTAACCTCTTTCCTGTGCATCTAAGGTCTCCCATGTGAGCGCAGACACTGAAATAGTGGCCTGACTTTCAGAAGTGTTAAGTGGATGCAGAGCCTTCTGATTTGAATGGGAACTGGAACCGATCAGCCCTTTGAAAATGAATGAGATCAGTCTTGTCTAAAGGAAGTATGGAATTGTGAAGCCAAGGTAATTTAAGTAACCCGAGTGACCCATGTTCTTTAAAATACTTTCTGCAATCAAGATAATGGAATAATGATAGAGTCATTATAGCTTTAACTTTGGCAAAACCAAATTACATTAACTTTAGACTAGTGTCCTGAGGGAACATAAGGCTAACAAGACCACACAGGGATATGGAAAATACTTATGCATAGGATCCCTTGGCAAGTAAGGAGACCTGTGCATAAGACACATAACAGCAGTAAAGGTTGTTTGGAAAGGTAGAAGAGAGACAGTCTGCAGGAGGGAAGAGACGTGATGGATTCGGTTGTAGGTACACTTGTGCCTGGCCTTGTACCGTGCGTTGGTGACTTAACTCCCTGGCTTCCCCCTGGACTGCCTTATCTCTACAGATGGCCTGGCAATGACCAGCCTGGGCCATGGTCGCTGTCACCAGACCTGCTCTGCTCCTCTTGCTCAGGTGCTGTAGGGCTGCACCCCGTAATGCTGTGCCTTGCTGGGGTGCCTCGCTGTCACCCCGGCCCCTGGCTAGCCTTCCCTTGCAGAGCAACCGCCCTCACTAGCTCCCTGACTGCTACAGCGCAGCTGGGGCAGGGGCACGGACCGAGCCAGCAGCAGAGGTCCAAATGTGGCTTCTCGCAGCTGTACCGCACCAAGCTTATCCACCGGACCCGAGGCCACACAGCTGCGCTGTATCAGTGCTGCACCCAAACTTCTGGGGGGCTGGGGAGAGCTTGCAGAGGGGGATTACAGGGAAAGATGGATGGAGGCTGGTCAGAGCTATTACAGCCTGTCGAGGCACTCAGGGCCCTGAGTGCCATTTATCTTTAAGAGCAGACAAGGAGAAGGGGACATTTTAAGAATATATGTACTTATCTAAGGTGTTTTTGTGGGTTTTTTTGTTCTTGTTTTTTAAATGAATATTGTAAGACTACTGAGACTGCAAAGTCACTCAAGTTAGCTTGTGTCAACATTAATATTACATATGTACATTAGCGGAAGTTTAGATTTTAATCTCATTGAAACTGAAAGGACAGCAAAAGATATATCCTTAACTTCAGAGTGACCTGTTACCCCATAATATTTCCCACTAAATTCCCCATGATTGTTTCAGTGCTGGTGCTTCTTAATAAAAAGTTTAACCTGTAATGAGATAAACCAGCATATTCATCAATAATCTTCTTTCAGAAGTTTTTTAAATTAAATAAACTTTTTAAACAAAGAACAACAGCAAAAATTGCCATCAAACGCTTCTTTTTGAAACAAATAGTCCTGTGGAATATCTGATCAGGAACATTATGAAGTTTCAGCAAAATTACAAGAAACTGAAAATTAAATAACGGGAAGTCTTTGAGCAATCTCTTTGGATGTGTCTGTCTATTAATGAACAGGAGGTAGAAAGTAGATTTAGAGCTTCTCCTTTTAATGAATTATCTAGGATCTCCAGTCATTTGAGGAATAGGTGCAAATGTTTTTGCTGCTGCTATACTAATATAGTGCAACAGCAAAAAAACCCCAAACCCAATCCTGTAGATTTTACTGTATAAGGTATGGGAGATGTAAGTGGAGAGAGAAAAAAAAAAAAAAGCAGGTATTAAACTATGCATAGACACCTGATAGTATCTCCTCAAACCAGCAGGTGAGGCTGTTTCCCATTATGTCTAGTTTGCAACACTGTAAACCCCTGGAAACCTGTAACTGTGTGACAGACAAAGTATTAATATTGATCGATTGAATGCTTAAGGAAGAGCAATTTAGAGGTTTTGTTTTATTATCAGTGCTGCTTTTCAGACACATCCAGAAGTAAAGTAGATCAAGCAATTATGTGAATGGCATTTAACTTCCTTTATGCAGTGCAAAGTGAGAAAATGGAAAACCAGCCCATTTTGTTTATACAAAAATACACCTACTTTGTAATCAGTAGTTTTGAGATTTACCAGTCTCTTTCTGTCTCTCTTGCTCTCTGTGATATTGATAGATTTGCATGGTAAAACATACTGGTCCCAGAGCCTCATGAACCAAATCATATTTTTTAAAAAAAACCCAACAAATGTGTGTGTCCATTACTTTTCCTACTTTTGTCAGATTTTCTCCTCTTTGCAGATCCTTATTTCTAGCTGGGGGACAAATGTTATCATTTAAATTATTTTTGGTCTGTCTTCTGTCTTTGTTTTGTGCTGGGTAGCAGGATTGCTCTAATGGATTTTACAATTACATTTCTAGTAACTACAAGTATATCTTTTGTCATTGATCTTTAATTGTAATTAAGTGTCTATCTCTGGGTATGATTTTGTAAATGTCTTTTTTTGCACTCTTAGTATAACAGAGTCATAAATAGGTTCAAAACCAGCCATCAAGTAGAATGTCAAGGTATATTTTTGGAATCTGTACATTCATGCCACATTGATTCGTACCTTCTAAGGTGCCAAGCCGTGTGTGCAGGGGGCTTCACTCCTATTTGGGCCTGTTTCTGTTCCAAGAAGTGTAGAACTCGATCTAGAATTTATGCTTGCTCAGTAGTCTTAATTCCTCAAAAAGCTTGACTTGAGAGATCTAGAACATTTCTATATATTTCAGTATATTTATTTTCTTGTCGCTGTTAGGAATAGTTTTTTTTTCCAAGCAACTTGGATCCTCCCCCCCCCCCCGGAAAGGTGTGAGATGTATAGTCATTATTCATGTTTATGCTTTTGTGCCATGCGACATACAGTCATAAAGATTTTTATTGCAATGGATATTGTTTTACACTTGTTTTTGGCAAGCATTCAATCAGGAAGATCTCATAATCACTTGTTACATATCCACTTCACCTTAACTGAGAGAATTCTAGAGTGACACCTTTGAAATAGCCATTTTAAATCAAAGTCTAGTGGCATGCTTTATCACTGATGCTCTGATAACGCAGATCATTTCAACTCTCTTAACATGGGTAGATCTAGCAGTAAAGGGATGGCAGAAATCTAATGTGTGGGGTTTTTTTCTGATGGAGAAAAAAAACCCCAAACACCCCCTGCCCCAGCAAAAAAAAAAAAAAAAAAAAGGCAAAACAAACTGTAAGGGGCAGCTCATGGACTGCTCAGTGAATGATATAGTTCTTTCTCCCAAAACATTTCTGCAGGGATGTGCTCTCTACTCATTTTTTTTTCAGGGCACACCCAGAAATATCTGTTCATTGTGTGCTTTTTCTTCTTTCCTTGAAAGGGCCCCCACATGTTCATCATCCTGCTAGGAGGTTCTGCAGTGCTGCTAAAAGTACAGTTTCTTAATCGGCTTAATCTGGTCTGAAAATGAGCTAGCAACAAAATGGCTAATCCCGCGCTCCCCACCGGTTTTGGTTGTGTTCCCATTCCTCCTTTAATGATGGCTGGAGGGCTTGTGTGGCGATGCAATGTGTTGTACTGGTTTGCTGAGTCAGCTAAAGATTTTTTTTTTTTTTAAAGAAGGGGCAAAAAGAAGAAAATCCAAGAAAACCTGACCATTTGTTTGAATAATCTGCTGTAATGTGCCACATGGGTGTAAATGTGCTCAGGGCAACCCGAAGACAGGGCACAGGAATATGTGGCCAGATTTGAAAGGAGAATGAGATTGCCCTTTTGAGATAGGACAGCGCTTGTATTAGCTTCTCTGCTTGTGAAACTGCATCATACCTGTGTTTACATATTGGAGATGACAGATAATTTGAGGTTTAAAATTTGAAAAAATGTCTCTTGAAAATATAGGTTCTGTTTATTGATTTCAGTTGTGATGGTTCCAGTAAACTGGGTTCTTCAAGGGAGTTGGTCGGCGGAGCTTTCATTTTGTGTGCTGCTGTTTGAATACAGAGATCACTCCAAAGTTGTTAGCACTGCAGTCAGTAACGTGGTGCCTACGAATTTAAGGAATTATGTCTTTTAAAGTATTTGATAGCTGTGTCAGGGAACATAAATCTGAATTTATCAGTAAGTGTAGAAAAGAAACTGCTGCTCAGTCCATTTGTACCATCCCTGGATATTGTTACACAGTTTGGCGTTTCTTAATATGTGACCAGTTTTATGTCAACTTGTAACTTATCTTCTGGAGACCTTGTACTTGGTGAACTAAAAATTTTAACTGAGAAGGTTCCAAGGTTTTTCAGAAGTGCATTGCCAAATGACGGCAATTCAGCTGAAAGAACCAGATTAATATACGTTCTCTTCCCTATTTAAAGATGATCAGACAGGGCTTGTGTAAAAAGAAGTTTAAGATGTGCTCTTGTTTAACCATTAACAGGTCCAAGGACTTAAACACAAGGTTAGGATATGTTTGTGATATCAGACAAGGTGTTTTCCCAGGGGCAGTTATGTTGCAAGAGGGTGTTTGATCATGAGTGAATAGTGTAACATTAACAGCAAAGTGTCTGCCATAAGAAGTGTTAGCCTGTCCTGAAAGCAGCCACAATATTGCTTCTACATGACTTCTGACCAGGTCACTGAGTCTGCTCTGGTAGTTTGCTTTCACCTCTTTATGTAAAGAGCATTTTGTTTTCCAGTTGCTGGTATGTCACGTAATAATACGAGGCAAGACCTAAAAGCTCTTTATCCCTTCATCTTTCCTTCCTTGCCCACAGGATTAAAGACTGTAAGAACAGACTTTAAGGAGGTGCTTAGATGGGGTTGGTCTTGTTCCATTCTGCTTTAATACCCTGTCAAAGCTATTAGGATTTCACCATAACCTTCTGCTTTAAAGACCTCCTACAATTCCTAATTAGATCTTCTTTTCCATTGATTTTCTCTTACTGGTCCTAAAAATTCACAACATTGTTTTTTTGTTTTTGTTGTCGTCCTCCCCTCAGAAATTAGTTGTATTTTTTCTTGATAAACCTTCAGAACTCCCATGTATGAAAAAGGTATTTAATGATCTTTTATGTGTAAAAATATTGTCTGTCTTGGCAATTCTATGGACCTACATATACTGTACAGAGAAGTAGTTATTGATGCTCTGTGTCTGGAACTTCCTTTCCTCCCTCATCAGACTGTATGTAGCAATTAAACCTCTTAAAGTTAGAATGTCTGTTTATTCACATCTGTGGTGATAGATGGCTGGGTAAGGTTGTGCAAGCTCTTGTCAGTTAACAACATACATGTGGCTTTATCTCCATAGACCTTAAGTCACCTTTCTTGCTACTTGCAGTCCTATTCCTGAAGCCATTGGCTTGCTTAGTTTCTAAACTATTTTATTGTGGTTCAAAGGACCACATATGCTTTCTAAAAAAGCCATCAAGAGACCCACTCCAGTCCTATTTCTCATCTTTTTTCCCTTGTTGGGTCAGTGTTGCTCAGTCAGTCTGAGATGGTGCAGTGACAGTTGGAACATGAGATTTCCTGCATTTCTAGTATATGTGTGAAATGACACAGATAAACCATGGATTCAAGAAGAAAAATGAAGGCATGGAGCAGTATCATCCTGATAACAGAAAAAAGGCAAAGCTTTAAAATTTTAATGAGGTGTGAGTTACATAAGTATATGCCATTTTTTGATGGTCTGAGTATAATAATAATATGACTGTCAGATAATCTTATTTAAACATAATTGCATGTTTTGAAAACCAAAAATGATGTAGTAGTTTTAAAAAAATTAGTAATAGTATTTTGTAGCACAATTTCATTGTAGTGTTATCATGTCCATTCAATATTCTTGGACTTACTGCCTCGAATTTGTGATTTTTAAATGTAATTTCTCCTGGTAGACATTTCTAGGTCCCAGGACAGGATATTTTGTGTCATGCTTATTCTTTTCATAAAGAACAAAATATCCTCTTTTTTTTATAGAAGCCTTTCATTTTGGGAACCTGGAGAACGAAGAGGTAGCTATTATCACAAAAACCGTTCTCATAAGCTTACAAGACCTTTGTATTATTGGCACCCAATTTTATCATGAGTCTCAAGTAATGCTATTTTTCTCAGATCTGGATTTAATGAACTTTTTATAGCCATTAGAACATTAACAAGAAATACTTGCCTGATATTTTTTTGTCCTCCTCAAAGTGAATAAATGAACTGGTTTTACCTTTTCATTCTCGTTCCCTGGTTAAACTTACAAGTTGCACAAGATGGCACACGTGAGAGCCCAGTGTTGATAGCTCTGGGGCACGCCTGGGAAAAGGACACAACAAGGGTTTAGAGCTGAAGTTGGGAGGGGAATTGGGTTTTGGCAGAGTAATGATCTGTACAGCAGGCGTGACCCAGGGCAGCCGGGATGAATAAACTAAAGATGTGAAGTCAGTGCATAGTTTAAATGCCACTTAAAACCAAACAAGAACTGCAAACAGGGGGTGACAGAAGATAGGGTGGGAAGAAACTTTGTATTAGTTAATGTATTGTTGTCTGTTGTCTTCGTGTAAAGAGAGAGGCTGGCTATTTTCCCATTTCTAGTGGCAAATCTGACAACAGCCTTATGTGTCAGTATTTTACTAGCTTATTCTTAAGAATGTCATATGATCTGTGATCTTGGGCCACTTTATCTTTTATTTGAGGGTATCTACACAGTCAAGTATAGTGTACCCACTGATTTAAAATCTATAGATTATTTACCTTTTTTTTTTTGGCATCCCCAACACTGGAGAGCCCCAAGAAACAGGAATTGTGGCACAAAGCATAGCCACCCGGTGCAGTTACAGGACCCAGAGAAACAGAAATGTATTTCAGGCCTGTGGTGCTCTCCTGACTCCTTCACATTACATCAAAAAAGAAATGGTGAGGGGATTAAGTGGGAGCTGTAGAACTGAAGGTATCATTACCTTACGCATTCCTGATGCAGTTTTAAACTAACTTATTTGCATACTAAAACACCATAGAACGCGTGGTTGTCTACCGAGATCCTCAGATGGATTTTGAAGATTGCTGAGCTCTGTGCTAGCAGTCCTCAAGGCAGCTAATTAAAACCAACCCAGGTATGTCCACACAAGCTGTGGTTATACAAGACATAGCCATGTTGGGCAAATTCCAGTTAAGCAACACTTCAATGTCGTTAATGGTACAAGAGCTTAAGATACTTCAGTTCAAGCACATTGTAGATAACACCTGAAATGAGTAATATTAAAAAACTGATAATGCAGAGAGAAATAATACGTTAATAGGCTTTTGTCCCTCCAGTTTCCTGGTTTTACCAATGCGTTTTCAGAACACCCCTGCAATGTGCCCGAGTGGTAGTTCTGCACCGTGGAATGCCGGAGAAAAAGGTGAAGAGAGGGGCAGTGACCTGCTAGAGAGAGGGACTGTGTTAAAACTTGGGTGTTGTCAGTGTATTTACCCTTGCACTCAGAACCTCCACTTTACTTTTTCTCTGTAGATGTACATTTTTCCCAAGTATGAAAGAATAGAAAATGAATCAACTTGCTATACCAGAGTTCCTCTTAAAATTGAGACAAATTAGTTCTGCCATTGCAGGACAATATATCCATATTATTTGCTTTTGTATTTCTCCATGTAAGTCTAGTAAGTGTCCACATACTATTCCTCTGAAGTACAGTTACTTTTTAATGCAAGTATCAAATACCACAATCTTGCCCACAGTCCTGAGTGAAAATTCTTCATAATGCTTTTGGTAAGTCAGGCTAGTATGGTAAATTCTTGTATGTTTTATACATCCATTTGTTGTTACACAACATAAACTTTGCAAACACAGAAGGTGACAGAAACACCCTTTAAACAATCCCTCTGTCATTATTTTCATCTTTGTTCAATGGCCAAAGGAGCAGGGATTCACATTTCCTTTTTCATGTAGGCGCATGTGGGATAATGTTAAATAAGGAGGAAAAGTTAAGTGCTTATCAATCAGTATTTTGGCAAAAAGAAAATATAAATTGTTTAACCCCCCCCCCCTTTTTTTAAAGTTCTAATGAAATTAGGTTATAAATGATTTAAGTTACAGCACCACACGCATTTAAAAAAAGGATCAATGACTCACTGCAGATTTATGCAGGTTTTATTTTCAGCCTTCTAGGTGCATCTTCTCTCTCCTTTAAAAATAAAGGCATTTGCTTTGCTTTGACTTCTTTAAAAGACTGTGATACAGAGTCAAATTTGGCTACCATCCAAATTATACAAACGTTTGCTGTACAGAGGAAAACTTGGAGTGTTAGTTACCTTTCAAGGTGTCAGCGCAGCTACTGTCCTGGAGTGCCTTGTGGGGAAAGAGAAGAAAAGGGGGAATTTCAGAGCCCTTAGCGATCACTTTAGAATGGTAATTCAAGGATAAGTTTTGCTGTTTGTAGTCAAAACTTGTAGTGATAAAATGGACTGGATTAAGGGATCTAGAATTTAATCCTGTATTTGTGATAGAGAATTTGGATATTTAGATAATTTGTCTTAAATATACTGCATGTTATATATGTGTATATTCATATATAGGTATGTGTGTGTTGAGGCAGTTTGTGAAACTATCTTGAACTGTGTTGATAACCATGAGGAAAACATTAATGTTTTAATGATTTTTTTTTTTTTAAAGACTGTTATGTATATTTTCATATTTATGCTTGTAACATCTGTTTGAAAGACCTGGTGTATTGAAGCACAGAGTTATTCAGAGACGCACTGACTACACCAGCAAACACCAGAGCTGCTACTCTTCCATATACAAATCTGTAACCTTAAAAAGAGCCTTAGTAGGAAACAACCCCCAAAGCTAAAACTCCACTTTTTGGTGGTTTGATGATCGGAATAACCTCTCTGGCAGGTGCAAGCTCCCTTTCTGCAGGGTGGTATCCCAACACGGGCTGCACGAAAGGCCACTTGCGGTCTAGGTCGTCGTTTCTGGAGGAAGATGCTTTTCCCACCGTTTCTGCTCGGCGGCCTCTGAAAACCGGCCCCTCGGAGGTGGCGGGACGGGCTCTCCGCCTCCTTGCGCCGCGCACGGCTCCGACGCGGGGCGAGGGCGCCTGGCAGCGGCTGGAGCGCTGCGGAAGGGGCGCCTGAGGGGCCTCCCCGGGGCTCGGCCGCGGGTGTGGGAAGAGGCCGGAGCGGCGGGCGTGACTCGCGGGCCGGGGGCGGAGCGGCCGCCCGCGCCCCCTTCTCTGCGGCCGTTAGTTTCTGCCCTGCTCAGTGATGGTGGCGGGCGGAGCTGCCCGGCTCTAAGATGGCCGCCCGGCGCGCGCGCGGCGGGCCGGGCCGGCACCTCCCCTCCCGCCTCTCTGGCGGAGGGCGGGACTTCCTGCGGCGGGGCGGCGCGCAGCCGCGATGGTGGAGGCGTGAGCGCGGCGGGCCGGCGGCAGGCACCGTCCCCACGGGGCGCGGCGGCGGGCCGGGCCGGGCATGGAAGTGGAGAAGATGGATGAGAATGAATGGAAGTACCACGGGGAAGGCAACCAGAGCCTCGTCGTCTCCCACTGCCAGGTGGGGGGGCTGCGGCGAGTAACGGCCGGCGGCGCGCGGGCGCCCCTCCCCCGCCCCGCCGGGCCCGCGTGAGGGGGGCGCAGCCCGCGCCGCCGCGCTCCCCTCCCTCAGGGGCCGGGACCGCGCCGGGGTCTCTGTAGGCCGCGGACCGGCCGGGAGGGCGGGGGTCCCCGGCGGCCCTGCCCGGCGTGGTGCCTCCCCAGGTGCTCGGGCCTCTCCCTCGGCGGGAGCGGCCGCCCGGCCCCGCCGCCCTCCCCTCCTTTCTCTCCCGAAGTCGTTTTCCATTCCGGTCGTGGAGTGTTTGCGTGGGGGTGGCAGCGTGCGGGGAAATTGCGGCCGTCCTTCGGGAGAGATCAGCAGGCGTTTTCCTGGGTTCTCCCTGGCGGCTCGTGTGGGTTCGGCCGTAGAAGTAGTGGAAGGGAAAGCAGCTGATGACTAGACAGCTGTCGTCTGGAAGCGGGAGTTGTGAGGAGAAGTACTAAAAATTTCCCTTTTTTGTCATAGTGTGCGTATGTGCGACAGAGGAAAGAAATCGTGAGGAGAAATATTTTTCTTTTTGCTACTGACTTTCTTTCTGCGCCAGAGTTTGAGCACTTGCTGCGGTGCTGAACGGGGACTCCAGAATATAACCGTGGTGTCTGGCTTGGCCGCAGGTCTCTGTGTGAATGGGCCGGTCGTTTCATCCCTGGGCTTCGGTTTGCCCTTTGGGGGGGTTGATTGGGGGTTTTTTTGGTGTTTGTTGTTTTTTTTTTCTTTTTTAATTAAAAAAAAAGCTAAGATTCAGCATTTTGGTGAGCAGTAACAATTAAATGAAGCTAAATCCAATCAAGCAGATTCTATGTCAGTTTAAAAAGCATGCATTCATTTGCTGTTACTGTATTCTTACCCTACTTGTATCCATATTATTTACTTAATACATTGGGATATGCATCCCTTGAAAGAGTTTATTCTTCTTCTGAAAAGTACTTGTGGCTATTTTTTGTCTTACAAATGTATTTGTATTTCAGTTTAAATTCTGGTAGGGATTTGCCACAGAATGTTCTTGATCCTTCATAGATCTAAAACTAGTAAAGCCAAAATGATAAAATGTAGGCTTCATGTGGAAAAAAAAAATCTACAATAAGAGTTAAATCCTGAGAACCTTTTTTATTTTTTTTTTAATAATATCTAAATGAATGACTAAAAATACTGGATTCTTTTGATGTCTGTTTTCTGGATTATAAGCATAAACTAGATGTAAAAAATATTAACAAATATCAAGTCTGAGAAAATGCTGGAAATCTTACAGTGCTCTCCACACTTTAGGAGGGGCACTTCTGTGGCTCTTGTTTGTTCCTTCTCTCTCTTTATATAAAATATTTTTTAAAAGATATTTTTGCTAGGAGAAGAAAGTGCATGATTGTGTTTCCTGTCTAAATTTTAGCTTGGAAAAAGACAGTTTAAAAAATACTCAGTCATTGGATGATAGCGATCAGAATATGTAATGGATTAATAGTGATGTAATTGTGATATCTTTAAAGACCTGGAAAGTGAGGAAGTCTGCCAGAGATTCAGAATAGTTGCTGAGTGTGTCAGTTCTCTTTTTAACAAGATGCTGAAACTTTAAGAAAGAGTAAAAGTGAAATAGATACAATTTTTCCATTGTAGACAGCTTTGAACCAGTAAAGCTTCCATCTTGGAGCTTTGTGTCTACTGATGGTGAACTCTTGTAAAATTGGAGTGTATAAAATACTGTTCAGATGCTAATTGTTACTTTGTGCCTCTTACAAACAGGACATACTTGCATGATTAATCATCGTTCTTGTGATCTGATGTCAAGTTATTCTCAGGTTTGTGTGAACAGAACAGCAGTATAACTATGGCAGTGAATGTCATTTTAACTGTCCTTGCTTCATTCTGTATCTCTTCAGTTCATGGTTTTTGTGTATAAATGCTAGTGGGAGGGACAGCGATTAGGTTGTGGCGGGAGACATGAGTGGATGCTCAGATACAAGTGCTGGGGTTGTAAGTGAGAGGCCGGGGTGGCACTGTGCGTGTGCTGCTTGTTTCCACGTTCTCCCTTTTGATGTGTCATGGTATTGTGGAATGCAGGGAGGAAGCTTGTCCCTATCCCTGTAGGTCTGAACCTCTCTTCCTTGCTTCTGGAAGATCTGAGAAGTTTTAAGAAACAAAACAAGAAAATAAAATTATCCCTGTCCTTCTGGAGAAGAGGGCATGAGCTGCTTTGCCCTTTATGAAGTAAGATCCAGGGAGTTTTGTTTTAACTCCTGCCCTCTGGGCTGCTCTTTGATGCATTGATAGTAGGTACTGTGCAAGTTCATGTATCAACCCTGGGGTGTTTGGGCTGGGGTGAGCAGGCAGCCTGGAGGGACGCTCTTGTTCTTGGTTGTGTGGAGCGTGTCTGGATTGAGGGTGACGAGTAAGAGGAACAAGGTGTGCACCATCAGTTCATGGTGCTCTCGTGCGTGTAAGGCTGTGCTTATTTCTTTGGTTTGCTCCACTCCCTGTATCTTTCCCTTTAAGTCATGAACGTAACGCACTGTTAATCCAGAGTTAGTAGAGTACCAAAATAAAAAACTTGGTCATAGAAAAGTCATGTGCCCAACAAATAGCTCTGCTAGTGATGAACTGATAAGCCCTAGACGCAGGCAACACACATCTGTGTTTTCCAGTGCCTTTGAATGGTGGCATATAGACAAAGGTTTGTCTGACAGTCAGATGTTGGCATTCTGTGGAACGTGCGCTGTTGTTTAGGTGAAAGTGTTGTAAAGTACTGCTTGATGTGCTGTTTCCACTTGCCGGTTATTAATCCTGCAGAATGCAACAGTGACAAGAGTCTCCTACAGCCTGCGGAACGCTGTACTGAAACGAGTGGCTGAAATCACTGCCGGTGCATCTCTCTTCCTTATTCATGCAGTTAAGAAGAGAGGACCTGGGCAGGGCATGCTCTAGTCAGCATGTCTCTTCTTACAGTGATAGTTTTACAGAGTTACTTTAATTAGTTCTCCAGCGTTTAGAAAGTGATCTGATGATTAAAGATGGAATGCCTGCCGAGCGTTTCCAGTTCCCGTTGTTATCCCTGGAGCTGCTTACTTGCTTGGTGCATACTCCAACTTCTGCTTTCATGGCTTTGTAAAGTTCCGGTTCTGATGAGTCTAAAATTCTGGAAGACGTACAATATTTCGGTATAAATTTCTCTGATGATAAAGCTTTTCCTGTTGGTTTTTATTGCAGCTGTGATTAAGTTAATCCAAATTGAAGCTGAATTGTGGTCAAAAAGCCTTTGTATAGCCTTGCAGCCTGCTGAAATGCTTCTAGCAGAAAACGAAAAAGACAGCTTTCCTACCTCGTGATTTTAGTGAGAAATACAACTGGCAACTCCATTTGGTTCCTGAAGACAGTGCTTGAGATGGTCAGAAAGATCACTCTGAAGTACACAAAGACTGCAGGTTCATTCAGGCAGTGTCTGTATGGTCCTTGTCCATCGGTTGCAGTTCTGAATGTTTGATTGAATTATAGTATCCTCTTCAAATAACTGTTTGCCACCCTTTGCACCATCCAGTGAATTGTCTGGTTGCTTGTTCTAGTTGCCGTCTGAGATATACGTGAAGTGATGCAGTACGGATACAGCTCTGCAAAACCTGAACCGAGCACCATCCCAGTAAGAAGGAAAGGATGCTTCTTACTCCCTGCGTTTTTATTGGAGTGTCGCTCTTCCACACTGAAATTGGCTTCTGATTAAAAAGACGGCTAAACCACGCTCCCCCCCCCCGCCCCGCTCTTGAGCAGTAGAGGGGGTTCAGAGGAACTGCTATGGAACAGCTGCCCTCTTGTAGCTGTTGGCTCTTTCTAAGGTGGCGGTACCTCGTTTTTCAGAAGTGAGCTGGAAATCCTCCTTTGTAGTTCTGCGTTTTAGTCCGTTGTTTGCTCTTGCAGAGACACTTAACGCTTCATTTCAAAAGGCTTCAGGAGATGTTTGTAGAAAGTAGTGTAAGCAACTCTGGAAATAATGACTTGTATTTCCTTTTACTGTTGAAACATATGTTTCCAATCTCCAGTTTTTGCTTTATGAGATAAAGTATGTACGTTCCTCCTGTGCGTCACTGCAGTTGATTTCTACTCATTTTTTAATTTTTGCACGTTGGGATATTATGGTAACCAAATGCTTCATTTTAGAATATGTTTGAACATTAAGCTTGTGTTTCAGGGTAACTACTGAGAGGTGGTACAAGAAGAGATGAGGGTTTTTTTCACAGCTTGTTTTTTATTCCGTGGGATGGTCTAGAGGAGCCTTGGTGTGTGCTTGCAAAAGGTTGTGGTTTCTATTTTCAGATGCCTTGATTGTTAGTAATAATCTACTACTTGTCTTGGAGCGCTTGCGGATCTAACAAATATCCTTGGGTTTTGGTGTGGGACTTAATTAGTAAATGTGTAAACCATCTCCAGAGCATATATAAGCTTACGAAGTAAAAAAGGGGGAGGGAGGGCAGATAGCATCCTTCCTGAGCCCTGTTCCGACTTTGTAGGGGACTGCAGAGAGCAGAGGTTGCTAGGAGAGAGGGGTATTGTGTCTTTTAACGCTAGTCTTTGATTTCGCTCTATCTGTAGCCGATTCTGCTGGTGGCTGCAAAGTGTGGGCAAAAAGACACTTTCTGCATATGGGGGAGATGGATTTGGGTCTGGGTTTTGGAATAAAATAATTCTACTTGTGAGGGGGTGCTTTGTGTCAAATCAGGCTAGATAATTGTCCCTGGTAGTGCTTTTGCAATATGAAATAGCTTTCCTGTGGTTGGTTGGTTTTTAAAAATAATGACAAGTTATCCTTACTGGAAAATTTTGTCATAATAAACGTAGTTTGAGAGAGGACCATTAGCAAGACTGTATGTTTAGACACAGGGGTTTTTGCTGGATGAGTGAAAAGCTTATGGTCAGAATTACTAGCTAGCTGCAGCTTTCCTATTTGGTCCTGTTTGGCAGAAAGGGAGTGATGCTGATCATTAATTGCTGTCTTGCTGAGAGAATCTTCTTGAGGCGCTGCTTCTGATGATGTCATTTTGTACAAGTTCAAAAACCTGCATGTCCTGTTTCTTCTTCCATTGTTTTTCTATGTGGCGTTGGCTGAATCTGTTTTGTCCTATTGAAATTAGTGTAAGTAAAGTATTACCCCCAAAACTTCCAGGTTGCTCCCAAGAAATTCCAGATCCCTGACTATATGGTGGATTTTGTTCAGTTGTATTCTGTTTGGTTTTTTTTCCTTTATATCTGTGGAATAGTGAATTAATATGTATAAATGTCTCGATTTCAAGGAAATACAGAACAGACTCATGATTCCTGTATTAAGGAGTCATCAGGTAGGGGAAAAATACTGAAAAACTAGTTGTTGTTCCTTGTGGGTATAAATACAATAGCTTATTAACAGTGGCCATCTCTGAATATCGCCCTGATTTAAAATATGGCCAAGTTACGGTGTCTTGGTTCTTCCACAGTAAGGAATTACCAAAAAAGGTAAGATGCAACCTGCATTTGTTGAATTTTATTTTGACTAATGGGAAAGACAGTTTTGGTAAGACTTGAACTTAAACACTTTTGTATCCTGGAGGAGATTCTTCTATTTAAATTCCAAACCTGTGCTAATTCTTCTGATGGGTTTCATGCTCCGGGTGTATCCAAAAGACTCATAAAGGCTGTGTGATGTAATGTAGGGAGCAGTTTTGCATCTGGTTCTGTAGAATTTTCTGGAGGAAGCAACGCTTACATGTGAGTGAGTTGGACTGAGATTCCAGCGTGAACCTTAGTGGGGATTAAGGGCCATTAAAACCTCTTCTGCTTTTTTTGCTAGTTTGTAGGGCATTTCTCTGACCTGGTGTCTCGCACTGTGCTCTTTTGGGGGTACGCGTATCTAAACATTGTCTAGCAAAACCCCCACCTGCACACCCTTTGCCTACTTAGAAGGGCAGCAAAACAGATTGATGACTAAACATCATATATTGCTTTGTTCCTTCTTTCCTAGTTATAATTGTCCCTTTTTTTAATTATTTATTTATTGATTGTAAGCAAGTAGAGGAGCTTCTGCCCAAAATTACTGAAGCAAGCAGCTATAAAAAACAGTTGAAAAGCCAAGTATGCGATCGGGGTGTGTCATCAGTGGAAAAGAAAAGAAGAGATGTCTGCCTTGCTGTAAACAACAATTAAGTTTTTAGGAACAGGAGGAAATCACCAGTTTGAGTTGGAATTCGGGACCCTTTATGGCACCTGTATGAAATTGTACGTTTCCTTGTGCTAACCTGGGTTAACTGATATTTAAATACACATCTATGGTCACTGGAAAAAAAGGAAGACAGTTTTGTCTTTATTTGTATTTGGTTCTTTGGCTAAACTGGTACGACTGCGATTGTAGATGTCATAACTAATTGGACTAACTCTACTTGAGTACAATCTACAAAGCTTTTACTATAAACGAAGAATTAAAAGTTGGAAGCACTTCCAGTTCTGTGGATTAGCTGCAAAGCTTTTTTTTGACCACAAAAAAGTCAACAGCTTGAGTCAACATCTATATAGAATGTTAATTCCATATTGGGATTTCAATTCCATATGGCACTAGTGTAGTTAAATTTACTTTTTCCTTGGCGTTACCGGGTTTCTGCACTGAAAGGATGCTCTGAACGCAGTGCAGTGTAGTAGTATCGTCCATAAAGTGAAAGGGAAGGTGGCACTGGGTAGCAGGGCTGTGTGTATAGAGGAGAAAGGACAGAAAGGCAGCAATTAAAACTTTTCTTATCGTATTAGTGCGTTAGGTTCTTTGGATGCAGATGGGAAGGCGTAGCATGTGTGTGGAAGGAGATGGGACAGAAGCACTGCCAATCTTGGGTCCAGCACTCTCATGTAATGTGACGGTGATACTTTAGTTGTAGCAGCAGCACCACCGCTCTCCTCTCCTCCCCCCAGAATACTTTTCTTCAGAGGTACCGTCTTATCTTGCTAGTGATAGTGTTGGAGCAGACTCTTCTTCTGGTGACTTTCTTTGGAAATTCAAACTCTGCTTTATGCCTGTTTTTTTGAGTGATGTTTGAGAATACTGAAGGCCATAAGCAATGAAAATGTTAAACAAGTCCCAGTTTTGCAGACAAGCTCAGGAGGTAGGTAGCCTTGATTAAAAACAGTCTTGTTTTTTCTGCTTGGGTGCTAGCTCAAACTTGAACAAGTTTCTTTTTGCAGTCGATGAGATCAAGTCGTTATCTAAAAAACTTTTTTTTTTTGGTCTAAGTGCTTGGGAAATGCGGTGACGGTGGAGTTCATAGACTACGCTTTGCCTTTCTGTGCTGCCCATCTGTCTTCCCTCGGTTGACAGCAGCAGCGGGTTTGTTGCTTTGGTGGAAGTAACTTGCCTGACCATAAGCTATACAGGGGCGGTCAGTTTAATAACCTATTTTATTCACTTCGTCAGTTCTTTCCTCCCTTCCAGCCTTTCAGTGGGTGTTTTCGTTGCCTCAGTGTGTTATTTCTGAGATATGCAAGAACCATGTTCTGACCTCCTGGTTTTGCTCGGGAGGGAACAGAGACGCTGCATTCGATTGAACAGTTGCCCGAGACTTCCTTAGGTTTCTTCTAGCCGAGGTGTTCAGGATGCTGGGAATTACTAACTTGTTCTAACTCTCCATTTTGTTACTTAACCTCATGTGAATCCCTCTTACTGTTTTGACTTTTTATTTCCTCCCCTCCCTGTGAATGTTTCCCTGAAACGCCCTGTTTCCCCGACACGGCAGGAGCTGCCTAGGCAGCTTTGTGCTGGAAGGTGCGTGTTGCTGAGAGGTGGAGGGTTAGAGCAGTTTGAAGGGAGGAAGCTTAGCGCCTGTTTTCATGTTCTTGTTGGTGTAACTCACCTCTCTGACAGAGGGATGAGGTATTTGATACACTGTTAAATGTAAAGGGCGAGTTTTTTTCTTGCGTGTTTTTAGACAGCTGGGGTGTGAGGGACAGCTACCGTGTTGCCCAGACTGTGGCAATGTATGCTGAGCGCCCGGCGTCAATAGGTTTATTCATTCTGTTCTCTCCCTGGTATGCATTTCCACCGAGTACCCGTGGGTGTATCACTGGATATCATTTCAGGTACTGTGATTAGGTGGCTTAGCTGAAGGGCAAACATTTCCTCCTCGCTCATGGCTTGTGCAATCATAAAATTCTCTTGGAATTGGTACCATCTGCATATTGCAAGGTTATACAAAGCTTAGCTGTAAAGTGAAACTCGAGTTAGTGCTTAACTATTGTGGGACTCCAGATCGTAAGCAAGCAGGAGAAAAAGTGGAACGAGTACTTGAAGTCTGATGCAAGCCGTGAGCTCTGTGCTAAAGAAAACAAGTATTGTGGTGGCGTTTGCTTCCAAATAATGGTTTAAGATATTGAATGGTGTCAAGCCAGGTGCTGTGCCAGAGATTCTTTATTCATGTAAGAAAATAAAAAGCTTGTTCTTAAGGGACTGCTATGCTAAATAAAAGAGTATTGTTCAGATTTTTGAATGCTTCCTCGTGCTTTGTGTGAGCAATTGCTAAACTTCCTCCATACTGGCAGGAAACGTAGCTTTCCTCACTTTGTTTTGTGTGATCTTATCCACCTTACACAGAACAAAACCGGGTTGGAAAACAACACTTATATACAATATTACTACATGTACTTTATTCAAAAGCGGCAAAATTTTCCAGTGCTTAGTTTGTTTTCATCTCCCACATCTCTCCACATTGCACACCATGCTGACGCCCTGGATAAGGAGACCTTTAAAAATGTCTTGTGTTAAGTATCCTACAGGTAAGCTTTGACTGAAGTGCGTGGGCAGCGTGGTGGGCTTGTTTTTGCAGAGTTTTATTAGTTCTCAGAAGAAGGAACTCTCCTCTGTGCAGCTGTCTTTTCTGAGATGTGAGATGACACCTCTTTGTCCATTTGCCTCCTTCCCAGAAATTGCATTTTCTGAATAGAAAACCATTGTTTTCTGTTTAAATCCCTCAAACTAGAGTTGGAATTGAAGGGGGTTGTGGAATGTAAATTTGGAATAAAAAAATGTCAGAATAATTTTTTTAGTTGGCATATACTGCATGCAGCTCCACTGTGCTACTGCAGAAATGGCTTAGTATCAGCAAAATAGTTCCGTAGTTCACATTTAGTACCATTGAAACGGTCATTAATTAGTATTTGCATATCGCTGCGTTCAGGTAGGGCTGATGTAATAGCAGTTTGGTGTAATTTAACCCCTCTCCTTCCCTTGATTGAAATTTAGATAGAATGCACTTTGTGTAGGTGTCGTTGCTGTACGCTGTCGGAAACCCCCTACGATTAGGTTGCGTTCGAGCTGTGTTCGGTAAGTCCTTGATAGCTCTTTAGGTTCAGCAAAAGGCAATGAATTTAACAACCAGTTTTTACTGTATGAAGAAATTCAAGAGCCTTTTCAGGCACCATTCTCTCTAAAAGTAGTGGACTTCATATCTGCATCTCCTCAGGTAGTAGTTGGTGGTGGTGTGTGTAATCGGTTGCAAGAAATAGTATAGTAATAATTGTTGGGAAAGATTTGTTACCCGTCTTTCAGAGCGTTTTCCCCCATGTCGTTTACGATTGGAAGCTTATGACTTTTATATGGACGACTTTAAAACAAATGTAGGTTTTCTTGTTCTGCTTGTATATTGTGTGCCTTTTCAAAATAAATGTATTGACAACAGAGTGTAGTAGACAGGTAGGTAACTTTGTGACGTAAAATTGCGTATAGTGCTTACAAAAATACTGGTGAGTTTTTACATACCACAATTTA
Organism: Phoenicopterus ruber ruber; assembly: GCA_009819775.1. Taxonomy (NCBI): domain Eukaryota; kingdom Metazoa; phylum Chordata; class Aves; order Phoenicopteriformes; family Phoenicopteridae; genus Phoenicopterus; species Phoenicopterus ruber. The sequence continues at coordinate 20,570,348 of CM020224.1, forward strand.
TGAGACGGTGTGGAGTGAGGGAGGTGGGGAGAGGGGTGGATTTCCTTTTGGGACTGAAAAAGTTGCTTCCCAAAGCACCTTAGTTTCTGCCAGTAAATCTTGCGTATGTGAACACAAGTTGGTAATCAACTAGATAAGAATCTTTTCTAGTTATACTGGGCAGCTGCAGAACTAGATGTGAGAGTAACGCTTTGCCTCTAGACAGAAACACTTAACACATGCTGGTTAGAATAATAATAGAGTAATACTGAATGAAGAATAATAATAGAGTAATACCGAATGACGTGAACCTGCTTACTTGGAAAAGCAGAAGCTGAAGTGATGTTTCCCAGGCTTTGTGGCTTTGTGTTTGGACAGGCTAATTCTTCATATTTTCATACAGAAGCTTGTTTTAAAACCATGTGAGCTGAGGCAGTAACAGCAGAAGGAAAATACACATCTTTCTGTACTTCTAAACAATTTTACTAGCAGTTGAGCTTGGTTTTATACAAATTTTCCTATTTCTTTCACTGGCACCAGCTCTTAGGCAGATTTTCTTAATAATGTAGCAAGAGACAGAAACTTGAAAAAAAACCTTAGTGATGCAGACAAGTTTTTTCTCTGAAGGGGAATATCAAGATTATAGATTTGCTCCGGTTGTGTTTAACTTGTGAAAACTCTCCAGCTCAGGAGGCCTGCATGGTAGCTTTATCTTATGACCATGAAGTTTAGAAGACATTCTGGGAAAATATAAGGCCAATGTCAAACATCAAGCTGTAAAGAAATAAATGTAAGCTTTTATCCTGGTTTCATAATGCTACTGCCTAATCCAAAGTACCTGGATTGATGCCAGTCATATTTTGGCCTAACTACCAAGGATTACTTTGGTTTTGGATTTCACTAAGTAAGATTAAAATAATAGCTGTAGTAACTGCTTTGGAGAAGAAAAATTCTTGCAGATAAGCTTTGTGGGGCCTAAGACCAACAAACTATTTTTTCCCAGGATACATTAGGACAAGAGTTGTGCGTATGCGTTGGTGCGTCTCTGTGATGCCAGTGACTTTTTTTTGAGTACATTTTTGCAGCCCCTCCCACAGCTTCTTGTCTCTTTATTGGCAACCATTAACTTCCAGTTACGATTTAACCCAAACCACTGTTTCATGATAGGATGCTAAAGAAGTGTTTGCCTTTCTTGGTGGGACCTTAAGCTTAAGGCTGGAGTCTCAAAAGGCTGTGGCTTGAGATAGCGCTCCTCCAGAACACAGGCTCCTGGTTACACCATCTCGGCAGCCGAGCGACTGAGAGCATGTTTTGAGAGGCACGAGTCTCGCTATCCTTGTTACTATCGCTTGTTTTGAGTTTTCTGTAACAATTGGAACTGGGTTTTGTTGTAGCCCTGGTATGGTCCTGGCGCCCAGTAAGAACGTTGTTTGTTACCTGTTCTCAAACCGCTGTGCTCGTGTGAGAGTCGCACTTAAATTCTTTATTTAGGGAGTAGGAGCAGTCGTGTCTGATATTCTGATGGCCTGTTTTTTAGTCTTTTGTTACTGACTGGATACTGACCATATTTGCAGAGAAAGGGCTGCGGGATTTAAAAAAAAATTGTAGACAGAATTCTTTCTTTGAATTCACTATGTTTCTAGCTTGTCTTGCTCCTTCAAAGGATGTGAAGCCTCTTAATGTTTCATGTGTTACATTTGCCTACTTCCATGCACTGCTGCTTTTTTTTCTCTGCTTGATTTTGCAGCCTTTTTCATCTTTTTGTCTGTATCAGACTATTACCCAATTAACTAAGCACTTTGATGGTGGTAGTGCGTTGATGGAAGTGATGTGAAGCAGCGGAAGGGCTTACAGAGGTGCACGTAGAGAAGGAAATTTAGGGAGCATTAGGATCTGGTTGCTCTGATTCTCAAAGTGCTGAGGAGTAGTGACAACCTCTTAAGAAGTCTGTTCTCTGGATTTGGGCCGTTCTTTTCCATGCAGATAAGCATGTTACATCTTTGATGTTCAATCTGTAAATATAAAAAAATTGAAGGCATTTAAGATAACTGACAAAAAACCTCATGGCAACAACCACCCACAATATTTCCAAGTAAAGAATCAGTCAAGTGAATCAGTAACGCAATAGCATGAAAAACGTGGACCAATATTTTCAGTGGTAATAATTCTGAAGCAGTTGGCATCTTTGGCATCTGATGGGTTAACCTTCGTACTGTGGCGGTATATTTGTGCTATGGTGTGTTGGATTGCACAAAGGGATGGATCTAGCTGAAAACTTCCCCCTCAACAAGAAAAAAGTGTTTTGTTCTTTACTTGGATCATGTAATAGCCTTGCTAAGGCACAGTGCAGGCCCACTGCTTGAAGGGCATCCGTGACTGAAAAGTCTTGTTTGACATCATTAGAAAAGTAGGGTGTTCTTCTTTTGCCATATATAGTTTTGGTCATTTTATCCTAGCGTGCCTCGTCAGAATTGATTTGGTAATGAACAAATACTGTAGCGAGTCCTGTGAGAGCAATCAGATTTTCCAGAGCGGTGGTTGGCAGCTTGTTGGCTGGGAACTGATTAATAGATAAATATCTACAACACCCTTGAAATACTACAGAATCAAGTTACTGAATCGATTAGAAGTGATGACCAGATCACCCCATCACTGATCCCCTTGTTCATGAATATTTAAAACGGGGGATCCAAGCAGTTGAAACACGGTAAAAATACCATCGTGCATACTCAGAACATTCGGGCTCATCGGAGCTGAGCTCTGTTACCGCATGTAGGTCACATTGGGGGCGAGTTAAGTGTCACCCAGCAATCTTGTCAAATCCGGGTGATTATAATTAGTGTTCACTTTATCTAGTTTCTTGTTGTAACGCTGGTGCTGTTTGGATCTTGCAGGGCAAGTTGAATCAAAATTCAGTGACGTGTCCTTTCACCTGAGAGTGTTTTCCAGATGCAGGTGAACTGTGAGATTTGTGCTGGCTCGAGACTTTTCAGATACGGAAGGGGCTGTTTCTGGGTTTCACTAGCAATGTCTGAATCCGAATCTTGTTTTGTTAGTGTTTTGGATTACACATTGTCACCTGCTTTGCTTTTCTCTTCCTGCTCTTTCTCTATGTGTTAGTAATTAAAGATAACTGCAGCGCGCTCCCACTCAGCACTGCCCAGAGACAGCTTTCAGCCCTGAAATATGGAACGTATCTGGTGCTGTTGTGCTATGGGAGGTTTTTTAATGGCAAGTCATTTGGTGGGGGAAAAGCTTAGATTCCCTAAACCTGAAGTGTAACTGTGACATTTTGTCTGTGTTATCTCTGTCAGGGAATCTGAGTGTTAGTACTTTTTGGTCGTGCTTTAAGTCAAATTTAGTCCTTTTTGTGGTGTTTAGGAAAGGTCCAAATGGAGACAGGGAGTGACTAAGAGGTAACTCCAGAAAACAGCTGTTTGCCTCTACCTACTCTGGTGCCCGATTGTTTTTATCCACACCTTACCTGAACAGGCTGAAGTCCATCAGTGGGAGTAAATGTCTTGAGGATCAGATATTTAGACTGACTAAGCTGAGTCAGGGCTATGTGTTGCCTCGCCTGGTAAGGCTGCAAGTTCCTTAATACTATGTCAAAATTTGATTTTAATATAAAAAGTCTGTTTACCAAGTGCGATGGTTAGTTTCAGCAAGATTTTATTGAGAGAAAGATACTTCGGGTGACTTCTGTGATGGAAGACACTCTCTTAATAGGCTTAAGGAGGAAGACTTAATTTACTTAGGACATCTACAAAATATTTTTGTCTGAACTCTGAAAAATAAAGGCTACGGATGTTTTTAGAATTTGTGTACTTTGAAAATGTGAAGGTTGTTGAATTGTTAGAAAATTTGATAGAAATTGTGAAAATGACAAAAATTAGTGGTGTGGGGTTTTTGTTTGTTTGTGTTTTTTTTGTTTTATTTGGGGTTGTTTTTTGGTAAAATATTTGGAAACCTGCTGCATTTGTCCCTGTGTTATGTGTTTACTTTTTGGAGGTTTAGAAGTAGCAGGTTTTAGTGTTTTATAAGTAGAGCCGCGTAGCTACTGCTGGTAACTGATTAGTGTCTCCTTAATATTTTGTAATGCTGTGCTGATATTGTAAGCAGATGATATCTAAGTGGATCTTGCGTTTTTTTTCCGAAAGACCTTTGGCACAGAAATGATAGGGTGTTTTTCTGTTTGCTTGATACTGTGTTTTACCAGATTTTTCAGACCAATGCTATAAATTAAGGGATTATTTCCCCTGTTGCACTTGGTGACTAGGAGTGCAGAGTGGCTGCCCTGTTAAAGTGATGGCAAATCTGAGAGCAGATGTTGATGTATTTGATTTCAAGTTGAGTGAAATAACCATCTAAAAATGCCTATTTTGCTTTTCCTTTTTACCCCCCCCCCCCCCCCCCCCCCCCCCCATTTCTCAGATGAGGTAGATTGGGGAATCAGACAATTGTGCTGTTAAGAAGTTACGTACTTAAATGCTAATGAAACCATATTCTTTTCTATTTTTTTTCAGCGCTGCGTGGTGCTGCGGTTTTTGAAGTCCCCCCCAAACCAGAATAAGGTAAGATTCAACGTGTACCGTTAATAAAGCCCCCAGGTAAGCTAATGACCAGTCTGAAGAGAAACAGGAAACCCGTGAAAGACCTGTGACTGACAGGAGTAAGAATACGGGGATGTTTTGAAACGTGCCTCTGTTTCGGGAGTGTTGACAACAGGAGGAAACTTGAGGTGGTCTTACGTAAATAAGATGATGTGACTGCTGGTATCGGGACCTTTGTGCGGGCCAGACTGTACGACTGCAGTGTGTAGAAGGTACAGCTTTCTGCAAGGACAGCTGTGGCAGCAGAGGAAGCGTTGATGGTGCCTATCAACGTACCAGAGTGCGGTGATGCTGAGGAAGAAATGACAGTTTTCCCGACCGTTGCTCGGTGGGACAGCACAGGGCTGGCATCTGCTGTTGGCTACCTGTTCAGTAGCTAAAAAGCCATGGAATTTGGACAAAGATAGGAAATATTCACAGAATAGCCTTCGTCAGTGAGTGATTTTAGTGTCCTGTCCATTGCAAAAAGAACATGGTGGGACACAGTCTATCAGTTTCTTGGACTGTGGCAGAAGGTTTTTCTGCTTGAGAAGGAACTGAAGTGAGTTACCTTAGAATTGCTTTAACAGGGATGATAAATGATCAAGAACCCAAGGTGGAGGGTAAAAGTGCAGTGTCAACACAGTGCTCCAAGGGGGGGGAAAAAAAAAAAAGAGAGCACAAGAGGCAGGAGGTTCAAATTCTGCCATTTCCTCAACCTTGTGAGTGGTCTTTAGGGTGCGTTACCTGAGAGGGAGAGAGGGAATGGCTCGAGTTACCGCAGCTTGAGCCACGGCTTTGTAAGGTTCAGTGGCAGACTGTGCTGGTAAGAAAGAAATATAAAAAGCATTGCGGCTATACCGAGAGCTGGGGGAAGTGCTTAATTTTAGGACAAAAGAAGCAAGGATGAATGTAAAGTAAATGTACAGGAAAGGCATTTTGCTTTACATCAGGAAGATGAATGTGAAATGTGTTCTGTTTAACAAGGGACAAAAGAGAAGCTTGTGAAGTAGATCAGAGGAAAGTAGAGGAAAGTAAAACCCATGAACACAGTGTACGTACGAGTTATTTGATGACCTTTCTGCTACTATTTTACTTGCAAAAAAAGTCTGGTAAAACTAAAGAGCAATTCAAGTAAGTTTTTGATCTGCTTATAGTGGCAGGATTTTAAAAAATGTATCCTGTGCTTCTGTAGTAGTCCAAGATAATGATGTTTAGAGTTTTTATGAGAACAGGGAAGAACACAGTGGATTGGAAGAAAGGAAAACAGTGCCTATCTCAATTTTTAACATAGCAGGGGAGAATTAGACCACAAGTTTAAGTAAAAAGTCAGTCAAGTCAGTCTATTGCCGTTTATTTAAGAAAACAAAACACTGAGTACCAACTTCCCCCCCCCCCCCTTTTTTAAAGTCCGAAGAGATTGTTGCATAGTAATTGTTTTTAAAAAACTGACAAAGTATGATGAAGTCATAAAGGAAGCCAGAAAGTGACTTTTCCCAGTTACCCACCACAGCATTGAAGTTGATAATACTTCTGTGGACTGCTTTGGCATGCATATAGATTTTTGGACTGAAATAGCAAAACTAAGCAAATCTCCTGGGCATGGTGTTCTGTTAGTATTTGAATGCTGCTCAGGTTCTTGAATGTGTTTTTCCCTGCGTAATCAGATCAGTGAAATTGCTCAGAATCCTTCCAAGCACAGAGCTAGATCGCAGTAGATGTTTCTGTGGGCTGTGGCTGATGAAGCACCAGGAGTTTGGTTTTTAGAAACTGTTCGCAAAACTTCCTTTCAGAGTTGCCCCAGACCGACGCGCTTCTCTTCTTACTATGGTGACAGCAAAAAGGCTGTTTGTGGATGCACGCGGTGGCGGGGCGTACCTCTGAAAGCGTTTTAAGCAGTGTCTCTTGTTTAAAAGACTCTGTTTAAGTTCACGTTCCTGAAGCCGGGTTGATGAATGCGCAGTGCCGATGCAAACTCCCCTGTTACCCGTAGAAGTGTTACGTTTTGAGGAGAGCTGGCTTGTGGCCAGCTCCAGCATTCTGCACCCGCCTTGTATTGTGGCTGTGTGGACTTTGTGATACGCAATTCATCTTGGCTTTGCCCTCTAAATAGAAGATTGTGTAATTTGAATATATTTCATTATTCTGATGATTGATTTTTTTAAAGGATCAGTTTTTCTGGGAGCAGAACAGAAGACTAAATAATTTATCTTCAGATCTGTAAACACGTCCTGGAGAATCAGAGTTTTGGGACAAACTTGGACGTAGCAACATGACAGCTGTAGAGGAGAAAATGGTTTTTAAGTGTAATCTGTATTCCTGCCTAGTGCAAGATGAGTGAGGATATGAAGTGTTATATATCTGTGCATGACATTGTAGCTCATCCAAGGTAAACAACTCTGAAAAGAAGCAGTTGAAGCAAAATATTTTCTAGTAAGACGCATGCTGAAATTCAGACATGGACAAATGCGTTTCGGTCTCTTCTGCTTAACTCCCTTGGAAAAGGTAAAGAAGTCTGGACACTGCTTTGTATTTATACTGTTTGGTTAAGAATTTGGGACGAGAGAATCTGGTAGTTAAACAAGGTGGTGTTCTTGCGAATTGTAATCTGATTGTTGCAATTCAGTGTTTTAATGAAAAATACTCATAATCAATAATGTAACTCTGGGGCTTGCCTGTCTTGAGTAGAAAGTCAAGTGTCAGGACTTGTGGAACGATTTTAATTGCATATTGCTAATTTTAGTATACGAGTCTTCTGCATGAACTAATTTTTTGCCTTTTTATTGTATAGAACCTATTTGATGAGTTTTACTGTTTTGCTAAATGAGCTGGCAGTAGTGACTGGTCCTTCAAAAGCTTTTCATCTTAGTATTTTTTAATGTTGGAAGGTGATGCTCCAGTACCCTGTCAGTTGTTTTTTGTTTCTTGTTTAGAGTATATCGGGTATACTTGCTCTTAAAAGGAGGTGAGCAGGTGTTGTAAGCTTAGTTTGCAGTTTTAAGGTTGTATTGATCTTTTTAACTGGTGAGTCTTTCCTTGTAGCAGTAGTAGCAGCGAATGTCCTGATTTTCTGAAATGCTTATTTCCCAATGTGTGTGTGTGTGTACATATACATATGTTTTTAAAAAAAAAAAAAGCAAGCCTGTGGGTACTGTGTACATCAGCAAACCAGGTGAGAATAATCTGTAAGTGGGAATTAGCTGAGATTTCTGTTACTGTATGAGATGATGTAACATTCCTTCTCACCATTCAGAATTTGTATAAGTTAAAGAAAGGGTTATGTTGTCATTAAAAGGGCAGAAATCTGTATATAAATTGAAGTTTTTGCTATAGTATGTGCTCAGAATTGCCGTTTTCCCACTTCATCAGGTGAGGAAGATACTTAGTATAACTATTGATGTTTCAAATCGCGGAGGGGTTTCCCCGCTGCAAAGCAACCTCTTCTTCTCCAGCCTGGCAGGAGTGAGCCGTAAGGGACAACGGGCACAGCGCGTTTGCAGTCTGCTCCGGGTGAGAGCAGCGGGGTCGGGAGCAGGGATTGCCCGGGGGTGGTCCCCTCTGCCTTCTGGGGGAGAGAAGTGCGGAGGCTCGGGCTGCCGGCAGTCCTCTCTGATGGATCTTGGTGCGTTCAGCACCAGCGAGGGGGGCACTGGCCTTCCTGGGAGGCGCAGGTTGAGCAACGCTGCCGTAAAATACCCTTTTGCGTACCCACGTGGGTGGCCTGCTCGCACGTCTTGTTGCCTATTAATTATTTTTTCTTAAATACGCTTCTTCGGAGCAGATGACTGCAATTGAGAAAGCTATTCAGGCATCATAGCGTGTGTTTTGTTCTAAGACTCTCAAGCAGTGGAAGATTGCCTGTTGTGAAGAGACTCCAAGCTTATTTTGGCGCTCACAAAAGGGTTCAGGGAGAGCCTGTATGTGGAGAAACAACTCCACATACCATATGCCAGACATTTTAAAGAATAAGCGCTGTCCTGGCCTTTGTAGAACGATGGAAATGCTGCATAAATGCTTTGGAAAAATTGTGGTTTTCCTACTTGCTGCAAAGGATTGGGTTTTTCAGTTAGTGCTTTGCATACTGGAGTAACAGTACGTAGTACAGTGTGTTACTGACGTAAGTTTCTAGTAATGTATATTACTATAGTAACTTCCTGTAAGCATTATTGCATATTGCAGTATTGTCTGTTGCTGCTTCAGTCTGCAAAATGAATCCTGCTTGAGGAAGAATATTAAACTTGGTATGCAGTCTGAGCAGGCTGTTACAGTAACAAACTAATCCTTCCCAGTCCTACACAACTTGTGTAAGCTTGTTAGGTAATAAACCCTTCCGGTGGGGGAAAAATCCACCTATTGTGATGGTATTGTAAACCAAAGTTAGTAAGATTGCCTGGTTAGTGACAATCGCCTTTCACAAATCTTAACACGTTTAATTTGTGTTGGATGTGATCTTTCCTCCTTTCTCTGGACTTTGTCATTATCTGAGTGTTGTCCTCCTAGCATTTTATTTTCTCTTACTCTGCTCTGTCGAGTAACATTTATGGGGTTTTTTTCTCCTGCTCATGTTTTTTTTTTCCTCTCTGATTTTACAGCTTGGATGTGACTGTTGCACTTTCTCTTCCTCGACTGTTACTTAAACCCAAGAGTAAATCTATATGGTTCAGTGCTTTATAGTGTCCAGCGGTACGCAAAGCACTTTTTTTCCAGAAAAGCTTTGTGTTACAAAAGGACACGGGTGCTTGGAGATTGTCTATAGGAATAACAAAATACTGTGCAGAGAACCAAAGTGTGCTGGGAATGGGGTAACACTGTTGTAAAGCTTCTCTGCTGCCTCTTTAACGAGCAGAAGTCCGTCAGAGTCGGGCTGCGCTAGTGCTGCTGTCCTGCTTCCAGCACTCATTTAGCTTCGTTTCTACCTAGCTTGGCATTTTGGTCTTGTAGAAGAACTTGGGTGTTTTCTTCTAGACACAGAACATAAAATTAATGGAAGATGATGTTACAGTAAGATTTTTTCATTGTCTGGGGCAGGATTCGGGACAGGTGGCAAATTCTGTACCTGTTCATGCAGAGGTTTGTGATGTGGCTCAGTCTTTGTGGCCATTCTCCTCCCAACCTCCAGGTGACACATCTTGTAACACTCAAAGCCTCTCCTGCACTTCACCTGTTGGTAAGAAGGCGTGCTGTGCCCCTGGTTTGACTATTATGGTTCTTTGAGCTGTTGTAAGAATAATGGTCAAAGACAGAGTAGATCTCGAGTAATCTCCCCCACTTCCACCTTTTTCAGTTTCTCTGTCCTATATCCCCTGAAACGTAAGAATAATCATCTCTTCTGACCGCTTTCCTGGGTATCCCAGCCTCTCAGCCAGCAGTAGGGGAACAAACGTAGCACATAGTTCATGTGTCTGTTTAATTTCAATGTGCACTGACATACCAAACTCCGTAGAGCAATTAAGCTACTTTGCTAAATCATTGACTGGTATGTGTATGTATTCTTGAGTGTTGTTTATCATTATTTCATAGTTAAATTACCATGTTTCTGTCTTCCAGACTTCAGAGGAAATACTACACCATCTGCAAAACATCGTAGACTTTGGAAAACATGTCATGAAGCAGTTCTTTGGGGAGAACTATGTTCACCATGGGGTAAATGTTTTATTTTTAAAATAAATGGCTTATGCATTGTAAACACTAAAGTGTTTTGGGGAACACTGAATGCCAGTAAAAGGAATTAATAGGGTTTGCAGATATTCCTGAGCAAGATGCACACACACGCACACGAAGCGTTTGGATCAGAACAAAGGTCCTGCTCTGTGCTGATGAGGTGATTGGATTGTACTCTGTGGTTTAAGCCATTTCAAGGTAATAACGAGAAGAGTGGTCATTTCTTTGCCCTGCATAAGGCGAGAGGTGCGTGAGAGAGATTTTTAGACTAACAGCAAAACAAGGGGAGAAATCTGGTTCATGTGAATTGTCTAGGTTTCTGTGCCGTCAGAGGTAACCTTTTTCCTTGCTGCTCACCCTGTTCTTCAGGGCGGCCAGATCTCGTTAACTGAACATCAGGTGCCCGAGTGGAAAAGTTACACCTTCTCTGACTTGGAGTCACACGATTCTGCCTTGGAGGGGTGGGATGTGAGACATGGGACAGGGTGAAATGGGACTCTTTCATTCGTGGAAAGGACAGAATGATGCAGGGTTCTTCAGGCACATTAAACTTCCACTGAAAATACTCCTTCTCGTGCATTTATTTAAATTAGGTTTTGGTTTTCATAGTGGAGTAAGTCTTGCATGTGTGTCTGCAGGTGCAGGTCTTCATATGGACGATTAATCAGAGGGGGAGAAGCTGCTGATTGTATAGTTTAGTATACTGTTGTTAACATCCGCTGGACTTTGGTATTCCAAGACCCCCAAACTGGATATTAATTTTTGTGTTGAAATATGTTTTCTTTCTTTTTTTTTTTTTTTTTTTAATAGGAAATTATTCAACTGCCTTTAGACTTCGTAAGACAGCTCTGTTTAAAAATTCAGCCAGAGAGGCCAGGTAAGTGCCAGGGGTAGCATTAAAAAGGGGGCCTTCCTCAAGCTGTAAAGCATTTGGCTTCATTATAAAGTAAAAAACCATCATATCTCAGAATACGAGCAAACGTTTTTCAATATTTAGACAATGACAAGTTGAAAATTTGTTGTGAAAAATGGCTGTGTTCTAGAATTAGAAGTTGTATCTGATACTAGTTCGATCCAATTGGGGAAAGGGATCCTCTGTAAGCCTGTGTGTGTGGATTCTTGTATGAGCTTTTACCGTGCTGTGACGTCCTGTACAAAGGTCAGTGCGGGAGGTGGAAGATGTGCCCTGAAATGATTGTTTCGACTCCATCAGTTTCTTCTCCTGGACTGTGCAGCAGAGCTTTGGAAGGAGAGTAGTTTCAGAAACTCCACAGTGAATTGTCTTGTTTCTAACGTTGGTGTTTCACTCGGGGCTAAGCATCTCACGCCGTATGAATCAACGTTCCAGCTTTTCACATCTCTCTCTCCTTGACAGCTGGGCATGTCTCATTGCAAGGGGTTGCAGCGTTACAGGCCGTGCTGCCTTTAAAGTTTAATGAGCTTCTCTGGGATATGGGGCTGTGCTTATTTCTCCCGACTCTTACGCGGTGCTCTGGGGTCCCTGTCCCGCGGCGAAGTGCAAGTACGCTGTTCTAGTCCCCTGGACAGGGGGGATTGAAGGGGACGAGTGTGCGAGGTGAGGGTGCACTGACCTTGTGAAACCTTTTGGAACATGCTGCAAGACTCGAAGTTTGGCAATCTCTGACGCATTCCGCGTGAAGTGCTACAGAATTTGGTGTCGTCATTCTTAGTCAGCAACACGTGGGTGCATTGTTCGCACGTGGCTAAAAGTACAGTAAGGTGTAAGCTCTAAAATGGGCAAAGAGAAGATGTCCCTCATGGTGTGTTCATCTCATGTTCTCAAATGTTCTTGAGAATGGCCAGAACTCCTGCTTTAGCAGAATTCCTTGAAGAAAAATGTGGTGTTAAATTCTTAGGTAACTGTAGCCAGTACTTTGATGCCTTTGGTCCAGGAAAAAATTGAATTTACATATAGTGAGTACTGGACACTCTCTGTTGCTGACTTGTCCTCACCTTTTTGAGAAACTGTTTCTGGCACTGTGGAACTAGCAAGGAAAGTAAATAGTGTCTAATAAAAGTCACAAAATGGATGAGGCTCTGGTAGAAGTGAATGATAGAATTTAGTTTTCTATGTTAAAGTTAAATTTTGTGTCTGCAGCTTGTGGGGATTTCTTTAGAGGAAGAAATGCGGTTGTGAGGAGCTGTCCAAGTGGTATTTCTTGCTTTACAACAGCAAGTCTCGCTGCCCATTTTTAACAGTGTTTTTTTTTTTTTTTTAAACCTCGAGGAAAGAGTTTCCTTTAATATTACCTTTCACATAAGCCTGTCTAACTTAGGAAGGAACTGCTCTAGTACTTCAGATTTTGGGGTCTGTCTGATTTGGCAAGTGGCTTTCAGCTGAACATGGGTGTACTTTTGCTTAAGTTCAGAAAAAGAAAACAAACCCCAGCATTTTGTTGGAGAAAGGTTTCTTCTTGCTCACCCTAGTGAAGCACAGCGTGTAATTGCAGGCTGATGCCTAATGAGGCTTCCGTTTCTGAGTTTGGGTTGGGTTTTTTCCTATTGCAATATATTTTTCAGAATGGACATTTTTCTTAGCAATGGAAACTATAACAGAACATACATATTCTGTATGTCTCTGTAGAACACAGATATTTGAAAATCTAGGAGTGTATGTTCTTGTTAAATTTGAATTAAAATCTCGCAGACCTTTCTCTGTCCCAAAGGATGTGTGTGGAGGGAGGTTATTTAAAGGCTCTAGCTACATAATGCCTCTTAATCTTAGTCTGAAGCCATTTTGCTACTTTGTTTCTTCTCAGGATTATATTAAAAATGCTATTTTTAAAAGGGTGGCCTTAGCAGAGGAAATTCTTGTTCGAAGTTGTGAGCTTGTGAGGAGGAGGAAGCTAACTTTTGTTCCTTCTCTGTCCTTTTCACCTATTCATTACTTCGATGCAAACACGGGACTGGCTAGGAGGAGACTACATATGGGCTAAGGAGTTGAGCGAAGCCACTTGCAGGTTCTGTTTAGATTTACACTCTCTCCTGAACTTCTGAACAATTTATGATATTCCTACCAGTTTTCACAGATTCCTCTGGACTAGACTGAGGGATGGTAGCTCGTGCAGTTTTAACGAGCAAACACGAGATCACATCTCTGAATACAGCACTAAGTCTCTGCCTCTCGTCGGCCAGCTGGAGGCACTCCCCTGCTGTCCAGGCCTCTCGCTGATGTCTGCTTGGGAGGAGCTGGGAGCCGGCCATTAAAAGCAGCTCTTGAGACACTCTATACGCCGGGGGCAGTTTTGAGGAAACTGGGAAGAGGTGTCGATAGTGGGGAGGGCAAATTTATGCAAGTGCGTGATTGGCTGATGCCTGCTAACCTGTGTCCTGCCTTTCCAAGTTTGTTCCCACCCCCGCCCCCCACCTGGTGAACAAGATAGCTACAGAGTAAAATAAACATCCACACACCTCATTTTCTTGCTTGTGTCGGATTTTTTCCTTTTCCCCAGAGTCTCGCTGCGATAAGGATATGGACACGCTTAGTGGTTACGCGATGTGCCTTCCTAACCTTACCAGGCTGCAGACCTATCGTTTCGCGGAACACCGGCCAATCCTCTGCATAGAGATTAAGGTATTGAATAGGGGAAGATCCCTCTGGGGGGTGGTTTGTGTTTTCTAGGTCCATTCGGAGCAGAGCAGTTTCCAAGTTTTCTAGGTCCATTCGGAGCAGAGCAGTTTCCAAGGAATGCAGCGGGGGGGATAAGGCAGAGCTCGCCACTCTCGCTGTGACCCATAGGATGAAATATCCCCCTCCCTCTTCTAATTCCCAATCTTTCAAAACTCAGGGAGTTCCCAGATATCACTAGGCTTTTTTGTAGGCCGCAGCAGTTTTGTGTGTCCTTATTTCTTAAGTGAGGACTCTAAAAATAATTGGGAATAATATACAGTGACATATATTAAGCTTTTAAGTACTGGATGTTGACTGCTTGGTTGGTTTGGTTTTTTAGTTTCCTTTAACTGGAAAGATTTGCATATTGTGTGCCCTTATTTTTATATAAAAAAATAAATTTATAATCTTTTTGTTTGTTTGTTTTAGCCGAAGTGTGGCTTCATTCCCTTTTCCAGCCATGTTTCACAGGAGATAAAGCACAAGGTGTGTCGTTACTGTATGCATCAGCATCTAAAGGTAACTTTTTTTTTTACTCATCCTGCTTTCCTTTGACCGTACTGTGCTTTATTTGCTATCCCAGTCTTGCTTTCCCATTGAAACTCGCATGTTGTTGCTTAAATCTCTGGTATGACTAAAGGCAGTAGGTGGATACACGTCTGAGTTGCTGGGTGTGAATCTGTTTAGTGAGAGATGGAACAAGATCTGTGGGAAGCTGGAAGCAAACAAATACAAGATTAGTCCTCGAGGACTTCTAATGCTGTTGATTGGGTAAACTCTAATATTAGCCAGATTTCCTTTCGAGTACAGCTCACAAATGCACGGTGGCATTCCGTAACTTGTAACGGCATGTAACGCACACGGAATTCATTTGGATAATGTCCATTATGTGTCTGAAAGCGTATAACTGTGCCTTACTGTAATTTAACGTGACCTGTCTCCGTGCTTTCCATTTGTGAATGCAGTTTGAGAGACTTGAGCACTCAATACGCCGAGGAAGACCCCTCGCAGCCATGAATTGTGTGTTCCAAGGGTTTTCAATGTCATAGGGCTTCTGAAGACAGGACGTTAGCGCCACACATGTGACTATTAAAGTAGCTGAGAGTAGTTATTCCAGAAAGTGTGATTAACAGCAGTGGTGTGGGTTTTCAACAGGTAGCGAACGGAAAATGGAAGCGACCAAGTAAATATTGCCCATTGGATCTCTTCTCAGGGTAAGGAAGTGCATGATTTTATGTTTTTGCCAAAAAGCCCCTATGTTACAGATTTCTTAGATTACTTTGACTTCCACTGTAGTATTACGAATGACCAATGCCTGCTTGCCTGCCTTTCACAGCGGATGTTTCTGGTGCTGTGTACCTCTTTACACCTATTTCAGGGATCAGTGTCACTTACTAATGTACCAGTGCCTTTTGCTACAGAACATGAAATGTCAGCGCTGCTTGCTCGACTCGGATTGCAGATAGTCGCTTTGTCTTCGCAGTGACTTCAGCATGAGTAACAGGCTTAATGGGTGTGTGCATGTCAGGTGCCCAGTGCTGATCCCACAGAACCCTTCAGGTGTGGGTGTTAACATCGAAAGGCTGTGATAAAACATCCTTGGATTGATTTATTTTTTTTTTCCCCCCCTAGAAATAAACAGAGAATGCACTTTGCTTTGAAGAGCTTATTACAGGAGGCACAGAACAACTTGAAAATATTTAAGGTAAACAATCAAATCTGTCTGCTTGCCTTTTTTTTTTTTTTTTTGCCTTGGCTTTTAAACAATTTGACTTCAGCATCTGCACAGTCAAGAGCCTACTTCAGACCTACCTAATCAGCACCCCCACTGTAGGACCCCACCAAAAGAAGCAAATGGGAAAATTCTTAGTTAGATTTCGAGGTAGGACAGGTAAGTAATGATTTCCCAGAACTGGTTAGTCTGAAAGAATTGCCAAGGAACAACTAATAGAAAAGGACTTCTAAAGATGACCAAAGTTTTAAAACTTTTTGTGCTTCTTCAAGGGGAAGAAGACAGAGAACTTTGCTGCTGCAAGTATTTTTTTAAATTACTGTTACAGTGTTCATGTAAGTCAACTGCACAGCGTGCCTCCACGAGCAAGTTAAAAGTTACCTTTTCTATGGCATTAATGTAGGGGAAATACAAAGCAGTAACTGATGGCTTATGCAGATTTTCAGATTAATTCTAGGAAATAAGATTATTTACAATTTATTTCCAGTATTAAACCAACTATTTGAATTACTTAAACTTGTATGGACTGTCCTACTTTTCCTATTAGTACAGGTAACCATCACACCTTTTTTGGCCCTTTTTGTAGCCCTCGGTTTTCCAATTCAGCTTCTAAAAGAAGGTTCTTTCACAGGGTGCTTTTTCACTGTTGACATTACTCAGAAAGAAGCGATAGGAAAATGTGCCAAGTATCAGTTCACTTACTACCCTGATTACTTAGAGTTGATTAAGTTGGGAAAGTAGAGCGATTTAAATGGGCTGCTTGGTCCTAACTCAAAGCTCCTTACCTGTGGTATCTGATAAGAGATTGGGAATACGTGTATTTGTACGCAGACTGTTAAACTAATACACTTTTCTGTGCTACGTGTCTCAAAAGATTAAATCTGATGCTTTGAGTAACTAGTATGAATAACTGGATTTCATGAAGTGCCTAAAGCTTTTTTTTTTTTCCCCTCCTTTGCAGAATGGGGAACTAATTTATGGCTGTAAGGATGACCAGGACTGTGTCTCTGACTGGAATGAACTTGCTCGTCACTTAAAACCTTTCTTTTTCCCTTCCAATGGGTTGGTCAGTGGCCCACACTGCACAAGGACAATTGTTAAAGAACTAATCCATGTTATAACTATGACGCTACTAAGTAGTACTGATGCCTGCAGGGCAGGTGATATGAAGACAGTTCCCGTTTCACAAGGAAGAAGCTACTGTGAAGCCAGTGCTTTTAACAAGGAGCTAGTAAGAAATGGTAAGAAATAATGTCTTGAGCGCTGTCGCTAATTAACTGTTAGCACGTAACGATTCGGATCTTTGCCTCTTGTTTGCTGTTTAATACTGATGTGAGACCGGAAACAGTGGAGTTTTAGTGACATTTTAAAAATGAGTTCGGGGCTAGATAATTGTTTTTAATGTGACCTTGCAGTGAGCACTTTTAGCGCTGTGCCTAGTGACAGGGATAAAAATAAATTCAAAAGGTGGTAGAGGAAGAATGGAAGAAAATACCAGTGTGAGCTGATAACCATCCTAGGTATTTCAAATGAGTGGGGAATTTTCATGCTGTATGTGATGAAGTCTGGCTGCTTTGGTTGGTCTGTTACGTGACGCCTGTTTCTTGCCTTGCCCTGCTCCCCCGTCAGCCCTCGCCAGCTAGGGGGTAGCTCATGTTCTGTTCTACTACTCCACTCCTGGTAAAGAGAAAGGTACGAGTACTGGAGGGAAAAGAGATGGGAAGCAAGAGTTGGAAAACTGTAACTCATGTTAATTCCTCTGTGCCTAAGTTTTGTAAAGCTCTAATTATTCAAGATGCTGCTAGTTACCCTAATTACACAAACAGCTTGTTTCTTCTCTGCTTTTGAGGAAGATCTTTTTCGTTGCTGGTTGGTTTTTGTTGTACTGTGGGGAGAAAGCGCTATCTTACAGAAATGATAGCAAATACAACTCTGTTTATACTACATTAAAAAGACGCGATACCTGAAATGCTAAATTACTTTCTGCCAACAGTTCGTGCTGTTGACAGTGAATTTGTGGTGGCTTCAAACTCGTATGAAAAATTTCTCTTGCAGACTGAAACAAGTAGATTGCAATGGCAGTGTGTGGGGTTTAGGTTTGGGGTTTTTTTGAGTAATTGGTAGAGTTTTATACCAGGTGTTTTATTCTGCAGTCATATATGTGCTGTTGTAATGTGCAGGTAAGTACATGCGCCTGGCACGTTAGTGTTTGGAAACTGAAGTGTTTTGGTTTGGTCCCCCCTGCCCCGTGATTGGTTTAAAGAGTATTTGGATTTGCTTTGTGAACAAGCACATGTAACGGCAAAATGAAGCAAAGATGACGCCCATGCCTGCCTTATTTGAAACTACATTTTCTTCTAGGTAAACATAAATTGGAAAGCTCTGGCTTACCGAGGGGTTGTCTCCTTTATAAAACCCTTCAGGCTCAGATGCTTGACATGCTGGATATTGAAGGACTCTATCCTTTGTACAGCAGAGTAGAACAGTACTTAGAGGAATTTCCTGAAGAGAGGTAAGACTTGATGGCTTTTCGTTTCAGTTCTGATTCAGTAGGTATGCAGATGCAACCATTTCTTCTCTCCTGTTATGTTGTATATAACCTCCTGTCATGGTATCGCATATTCCGAATTTCTAACTTGAAATGCCAGATAACATAAAAGATGAGTTTTATTGTTAAAGGTTTTGATGTTGGTCACTTTGACCTGAATTGTTAAGTAACGAGTATGGGCAGTTCACAACGGGGTAAGAGAGAAAATGCCCCGTTCCTTAGTAGTGGAGGTTGTGTATTTGAGGAAAGATACAGTAAAAGGGATGGTTGGTGTCTCCTGCCTTGCGTACCTGCAGAGCTAGGAATGTCTCTGCAGTAATAATGACGTTTTTACAGTCACTCTCAAGTTATATGGGCCTACCTGCAACCTGCCCCATAAGCCCCTGGATTTGCTATCCAGCAGCAATCCAGCCTGTGCCTGCAAGGTCTCACAGAAGGTGTGAGTGGCTAATGGCCAGTACCTGCTGTCCTCCAGCCTGCCCTTGTCGTGTGAGGAGAATAGCTCCAATGCCAAATCCATGTCACAAGTGATCAAATCATGCTGAGGCACGAGAGTCTTTATCTTACGGTATTTCTTGCTTGGTGAAGAAATACTGGGCATTGCAAGCGGCTACATTTGTTCTGAAATAAAGCTTATTTGTTGTAATCATCATCGCTCTCTCGGGCTGTAACGTGCCCGTAGTTCTGCCGTTGCTCACGCGAGGGCGCTCTGCCTTCACGCGCAAGATGGGGCTGCTCCTGCTCCTTCGGCTCTTCAGCAGCTCCTGAGGGTTATCTTATGGGCACCGGCTTGGCCTTAAGTTCGGCTTAAATCACTTGCAGTGTGGCTTACTTGTATATTTATACATTAAAAAATAATTTGGAAAAGGTATTGTTTCAGCGGTGGGGTGTTTGTGTGCTGCAAACCCCAATTTTATGGGCTCAGCTTTTCAGGAGTTCAGGTATGTAACACGGGAAGGGAGGAGGCCAAATAAACCGTCCCCTTGTTAGCAGACATGATGAAGCTGGGGGCAGAGCAGGGCCTTGTCAGATCGGTGTGTACCCCCAACGTTTCCACCAAGGCTTCTGGGAGTTCCTGCAAACTGTTACAAATTTCAAAACTTTCCCATTTTTTCAAAAAAAAAATGCTGTACTTGCAGTGATATGCGGGTGGCAGTGGATTAAGAATGCTTCATCCATAAAAAACCCCAACCCAAATCCTAAGCAGCAGCAAATCCTGAGTGATGCGAGGGTAATGGGGACTGGTCACGGCGTTACATCTCCGGGTATTAACCTGTTGCCGTGTTTATCGGTGGTGGTGTTGGTTTGTTCTAACCTGAGTATCTGGGCTGCTGAAGAAAGATCTCACTGAAAATCCATACATCATCTTGACTGTCTAAATCTTCTTTTAAAATTTATTTAGAAGTACGTTACAGATAGATGGACCTTACAACGAAGCATTTTACGAGAAGCTGCTAGATCTTTCAACTGAAGATGATGGGACAGTAGCATTTGCGTTAACAAAGGTACTTCTCCTCTGCGTGTTGTTGAAGCTTACGTAGTCTGTCAGTTCTAATAAACCCCTGTCTCACGGAAGTGGACAGACAGCGTGTTAGCATCACCGCTGGCTTGTCTGGCTGTTCGGTTAAAGTTCTTAATTCTGCCAGGGTGTGTCTTTATGGCAGAAGCAGCTAAACATGTTTAGCACCAGTTCTTGAGAGAAAAATAAAGCTGGTTATTTCCTTTCTAGACTGAGGGAGCATTTGTGTGAACTGGTGCTGTTTTGGCCTTCAAGAGAAGTATCTGTAGGAAATAAACACAATTCTTATACAGGATGCTGTAAAACCACTTGCTCCTGCTAGCCATCTGTGCTAGAGAGAATTCCCAGCTCTTAAAACACCAACGTACTAATACTGAGTACACAAAGGCCTTTTAAAAAGGACAGTATTGCTTCACTAAGGCAAATACAGATACGATAGGAAATTCCTGTTGGGTTTGTGTTGTATAGGTGCAGCAGTACAGAATAGCGATGACTGCTAAGGACTGCTCCATCATGATTGCCCTTTCCCCCTGTCTACAAGATGAATGGTAAGAGATTCCTGCTTTTGAGTGACTCCCCATTTGGAAATTGAAGATGCATTTGCACAGTTCAGTCAACTCAAGTAACTGGTTAAAAAAGTAGGCTTGGGGGGGGGTGTCCAAATATTTGGCTGTGAGCGTATTAATAAGGTGGAGTTCTGATTTGAGAGATTTAGGACAAATGTCTGTTTCTGAAGTTTTAAGTTGATAAAAAGGACTAAAGTTTTATATTTACTTTTTGTTTACATTTGTTTTTATTTTTGTTTATATGTATTTTTGTTTATATGTATATTTTATTTATAGTTATATTTTTATTAAATAAATTTTGTATTTATTTCTATTTTATATATTACTTCTTGAAACTTGAATTGACTGTTCATAGCAGATGTACATGGTTTTAACTAGGTACAATTTTTCTGCCTTGGTGTCCTGAGATTTTTCAAGATGAGTTGCCTTTAACTGCCTAATTAGACTAAAACCAAGGCAATAATCAAGAGGTGACATCTTTCACTGTAAGGCAGGGGGCTTTGCCACGATGTCATCCATTTTGACTTGTGTCAGCAATAAGAGCCTGCTCTTATGTAGGCGAGTTTGCTTTGCCAAAGCCTCGTTATTTTCAGAGAATACCGTTTTCTGCGTTTGCCCTGCAGCTCTTGAATAGAATGTTCCTGATGGAGATGACTTGTGCAATGGTTGACTTATTATTAAGTCCTCCATCCTTCAGTATGCTTGGACGCTACTTCTGGTACTGAATTTGTATTACCTTGAACCTAAGTAGGAGTTGCAGCATTCTGTCTGCTTCTGCTAGTGAGTAAGGCTACTGCTCTGTATGCACACCCCCTAGAAACAGATCAGTTACTAAATACAAAGACACAGCAATTGCGAGTAATGTTTTGGCCTAAGCTGTGTGGAAGCCAAAAGGAAAATGACTGGAAGTGGCGCCAGCAAGTTCACTTTCAAGACCGGTTAAGCTGGAGCTATAGTTTCCTAAATGCTACATTAGCTGAAGTTTATTTTCTTAGGCTCCCATGAAAGTTCTAAGATAAACATTAGAGTCGCTTTTGCCGGGGGGCTGGGGATACACAAGTGAAAAACGTTAGCCTCAGTGACTCAGATGTGCAATATGGTTTTGTTTTCCAGCTCCGAGCAAAGACCTGTGGTACTAACATCCAAATCAAGATTCACCTTTTCTGTTTCTGTCCTGGACCTCGATCTGAAACCATATGAAAGCATTCCTCATCAGTACAAACTCGATGGCAAGATAGTAAACTATTATTTGAAGAATGTACAGGCCAAAGATGACCCAGTTATGTCCAGCCTCTTCAAGGAAAATGAAGACTGCACGTTAGTTC
Organism: Phoenicopterus ruber ruber; assembly: GCA_009819775.1. NCBI lineage: Eukaryota > Metazoa > Chordata > Aves > Phoenicopteriformes > Phoenicopteridae > Phoenicopterus > Phoenicopterus ruber. Next base: position 20,591,901 of record CM020224.1, read on the forward strand.
TCCATAAAGTGTAACCGTTTCCTTAAGGTTATTTTTATTCGAACACATTAGAAAGTGAAAGATTAATGGAATTACAATTATGGTGATTTTTTTTTTTTTCCTATTGTGTTCAGTGCATTTTTCAGCTGTGAATGTTTTTGCTTTAAGAAATGATTTCTAGTTGGTTTGCCTTTTCAAAGACCTGGAATAGCACTAAAACACGCATTTGCTATATAACCTTAATGAATGTATTTAATATGACAGAACAGATAATGTGCCATACCTTGGAACTAGAGGACAGATCAAATTAATACTAAAAGTCGACTTCCTTAGAATTGAACGAGCACAGAAGTAAAGGTTTCCTGAAGTATTGCACTAACATAGAAGGCCTGATTACTAACCAGAGAATTGCCTTGGAGCTTGTGCTTTGAGTCTCACTTGTACCTACTAGGAAGAGGGAATGCTCTGACAAAACCTAATGTAAAACTTCTTTAGCATTAAGTCCACTGAAAATACAACTGAAGTGGCTACTCAAGCGTTACTGATCTGTGGAACCTACCGCGTTACTGCAGAACGCTTTTAAGTACTAATGCGTGAGATTAAGAACACCAGACTGCCTCCGGAAGTTCTGTGATCACTTTGTATCTACCTAAAGCTCCTGAAACTAAGTGAAAAGGGTTAAAGGTAAGCATCTTTGAGTTTTATGTGACAGCTGGGCTTAACTCGTCTGACGTACTGGTCTTTTATTTTCTATATATTATATGCTGCTATTGAAGGTGAAACCACAGCTCGCTCTTACCTAATTTAAATTGAGCTATAAGAATAATATATTCTGAGTTTTACAGATGATTTCAGGTCTTTCAGATTGTGTCAAACGTTGGCATTATTTCACTGATATCCCGCATACTGTGTAGCGTGAGCAGCTGCTTCCGGGCTCGTTCTTTTTAAGTGACATGGAAAAAAAGGTGACAGTATCTGATTTTCTTGGCTGAAGCTGCAGGGGGTCACTTTCTCGTGATGAGTACTGGAGCTAAGCTGGTGTCACTACTTCAGCAATTTAAAGATGGCTTTACTTTGTAAACATTGGTATGTGCAGCTCAAGTCCTGTGAGGTGCTGCAGAGTAAAAGCCGTCCTCAAGGAAGATCCTGAGTAGGTGACTGAGGATATATTTGAAACTGAGGGTAGTAGGGTAAAATCTACAGCCCCTTTTCCCAAACACCTGGGGATTACGCACCCTGAAGAGTGCAGAGATGCTATTGAAGCTACAGTGAACTGCTGTTACCTGGATAACAAGGTGTGCTCACAGGTCATGTTTTTCAAAGTAATGTAGGTTAACATCTAAAAAATATATTTATATTGGGATCTCAGTGTAATGTTTGAGTTGTTCCCTTTTACCTGAAATTCAAAAAGCAAAACCCAAAATCCCTGTGTATTGGCACAACTCAAGGAAGAAATACGAAATACCAAGTAACAGCAGTCCCGCAGCGACGGAGTGGTGCCGTGGGCAGTGACCCACGTTAGTGGTCTCTTGTATTCCGGTGCCAGGTGGCCGTGTGCCTTTCTGGGATTGGGGCATGGGCTGCTCCCACTGAAGCGTGGTGTACTACAACAGTGCAATAAGCTGGTAGTTGGCAGAGGTAATAACCCCTTCTTTCCAAAGAAAACCTGGGGGGAGAGCGTGCTGTTTTTAAATCCAGAAATCCTCCACCTGTTAGACAAGGGGAGGAAGGAAGGACTGTCCACAGCTTGAAAGTTTTCAGGGTTTTGTGCTGTAACTTTACACACATTTCATATGCAAATAGAAGTGTATGTGCTGATCAAACAGCTTCATTTTCATGCATTGAGGAGCTAAAGATGAAATAATCTAAAGGTTACGCAAAACTAGCTAAACCAGTAACATGTCAGTGGATAAAGTAGCAATGAATTTTGCCTGTCTACTGGATTCCAAACTTGAGATCAGTCTGCCTTATATCTACCACGATACTTTATTACAGAGTTGCTGTTCATCAAAATGTCATCTCCAGCACTGCTCAGCTGCAGATTCTGACAGAAACCAATCTCATCTGTCAGTTTTTCCTGCCCTGCCAGAACAGTAGGAGACTATTTCCGTGATCAAATAGTGGATTATTAAAATTATGGTATTATAAACATACTGTTGCTTTAGTTCTTCATTTCTCCACCTATTTCACCATTGCTATAAAACATGTTGTCATAACTTAGAAACGGAGCAGGCAGTTGCACTGCTTGCGTGGTTACAGCAGCTATGGACTCGAGAAGGAAGTCTCTTAATATTACTTGAGAGTCCCCAGTTCGTGGGTTTGCCCCTTGATTCCAGGAACAGCAGCTGTTACTCCCCACCTGAGATGTGTGTGATGTACAATCGTCTAGGTTTGGTTTGGGTCAGGTCGCTTGGCTGTGACAGCTAGTGCAGAGCAGAACTCTCTTGAAAAATGCTGGGAGTTCACAAATGAGCTAATGGTACATCCGATGGAGTGAAGGAAGATTACAAGACATCTGTCTAATCTGTTTTGTTTCTTCAGGGATGAATGTATGAAATGTGATGCTTTCGTAATGTGTCACCTACTAGAATTTCCCCCTAGAAGTAGGAAACCAAAACGAAGTACTGCAGCGAGCAGTAGTTAACTCGTCCATCTCTCTTTACAGATGTGTAGTGGTCCTTTCTTGTTTAGTTTAACGCTCTCTCTAGTCAACACTTACATTGTGGAGAAAAGTTACTACATACAGTTACCCTTTTTCTTTTTTTAGCATTGTATGTCTTTGAAATTGTCTACTTCCACCCTAATTTAATGAGAAAGCTATTTAACTCTTTGTTCTAGGAGTCTCTTACTGTTCTCTTGACATTTTAAAATCACTGTACTTTTACAGAGCTGTGAAATGAAATGGATTTTTATGGACTTGATTTTGACAGTGCATGATCTTTTAACACTTTCCAGGTGTCTAGAAAATGTTAAGAAGATAAACCACTCTGGTACATTAATGATTCAGAAAGATAAATTTATAATGAAATCACTCTGTACATGTAACTATTTTATTTGGCATTTTTGTATTTAAATGGCTGTATTTATTTTCATGTCATGACAATTTATATATAATGTGCCATAATTGTACAGATAGCATGTTTTATGAGTATGGTTTCTAAATAGAAAGTAACTTAATGTTTATATTCAATAAAATTATAGACTGTGTAACACAATATCTTAATTAAAACTACTTTTGAAATTGCTACCTGTTGTAAGTAAGGCTGGTATTCATTCTTCCAAGCCAACCACTCTGATCAGATTCTCGATGGCTGTCTCAATCCCAAACAGCAGCAGCACGCTCCGGAAGCGGGCGGGTGCGTTTTCAATAGTTGCCCTCTTCTGCTCCGAGACTGCAAGAAACCCGGAACAATGAACGTTATTTTCAAACGGTTGCACTATTACTGAAAGTAGCTGTCAGCATTGCGTTTTTGGCTAAAACAGGTTACCTGCTGTTGGGAAGAGGAAGACGTACTTGTTCTGTAAGGCCTTTTAAATTACAGAGGAGGTGAAACTTAGCTGCTTGCTAAATTGGGATTTGTTTGCCTGGTTGGGCTCTGCAAGATGGATTTGCATTTTATCTGAAGAGGTGCTGGGCAAAGAAGGGGACAGGCATTCTACTTGCAAGCTCAGAAGGGGTTTCCGAAGTGAATGACGTTACCTTGCTCCGGTACTTTAGTCAGAAGGTCCAGAACAGGCGTAGTTCTCCCTTCTTCATCTATATGTATCTTCCAAACAATCATTAATTCAAACCTGTATCATGGGCACAGAAACATTAATGAAGTGTTAACTAGGCACCTGTCTTTAAGGTTTCTTCAAAGCAGAAAGTACAGTGTTCAGGAGGTTCACACTCGTTACGCTCATAAACAAAATTCACCCCTGGTAATGCAACCTACCCACTGACTATTTGACAATCAATCAGAAATACTTATATTTCGAACCAAGGAAAACTGGTAATCTACTGACAAGGACAGGTTATTACATCATTTCCAGATACATTCAAATTTTCAGCCTCAAGGATTTTTTCCCCTGGTTCATGGCTTTGTTTCCATGGAGCACTGGTAAAAGCTACAAAAGAAAATGAGAGAGCATTCCCCACCCCCTTACATAACATCTGCACCCGGGGTCAGGTATTGTGCTTAGATACAGGATGAAAACAGAGAAAAATTGTTTCAGAGGGCGTGTTTGCATAAAGAGTGATGTTCTGGGTTTGCAATAAGGTCCACTCCTATATTGTTCATGGCCTTTTTAGAATAACACACAGGGATAAATACAGCCAAGGCCTCGATTCCTGCAGTTGTTTGCTTTTAATTAAAAAAAAACACCAAACCAAAACAAAACCTAGTTAACCATTGTTACTCCTTCAAGAGTGGTTTTGGTGTTTCTGCACAGCTGATTACTGTATCCAGCTTTCACAGCGGGACAAGCGCACTACACTACTACACGCAATCAGGCAGTTGGCTTCTGCAGGGCGAGACTTCTGGTCAAGTGCACGGAGATCACTCTAGAACAACATCCCTGCTGGGCTCGCTGCTCTGTAACACCCCATCTGCTCTCCTGCATTCCCTGCTCTCAGGAGGATTCCTTATTGGAAGGAAGGCTTTCCTACCCAGCGCTGATGGGCACAGTAACAAGTCATTGCCAGCAGGAAGGTCCCCTTCGCAGTGGGACTTGCCCAATCGTGACTGTAAAAGTTTCCCTTAAGTACGATTTGTCAGCCTTTTGCCACTCCATTGTTCAAAGTCCTTTGAGGATTTGTGCACAGCTTGTTTTGGGACTTTGCTAACAAATTAATATGCAAGTGTATTTTCTACCAACCCACTTTTAAATTCTTGTATTTCACGATTGTGGGTGAGAGGGAGCGTGTAATGGAACTTGGCACCTGTCACCATAAAAAGAAATTGTAAAATAAAGCAGCTTATTTTCTAACTGATGCTCTAACAACAATTCATTTCAGCAACCCAGAGTTAAAGCATTTTGTTTTAAATGGCAGGTTGGGCTAACCCGAGACAGCACTATCTATTATGGTATATTTGCTAGTTCCACAAACACACATAATGGAGGCAGCTATGCTTTACTTCCAGTTGTTTCCATATACATTGATGCATGTTATAGCAAAGATGTAATAGGAGAAGGGAATGGTCTGATCCCTTCACAAAATAGTTACTTTTCTTGGCCCTTACAAAATTCCTGACAGTGATAATTATATTGTCTTACAGGCAATTTTTTTTCCTCTATTTAAAAACCCAAACCTGCCAGAATGTCTAGCAGGGAGCCCAAACAAATCCAGCATGTGTGGCAGAGTAATAATAATAAATGGCAGTGCAACGATCCCCTCCTCCATCTGATTCCCTTCTAAAATAATGGAAAAATACAGCTGCAGTTGCTTTCAGTAACATGGTAACTAATTTTCTTTCCATTCCTTCATGGAAAGACGACCAAAGCACTGTGCGTCGCTGCAGTGGTCTGTGGGCATTGCGCCTCCTACCCCAGAAGAAAGGACGAGCTGTAACTGACAGGCTGCCGCACTGGCCTTCTCCTGCGAGAAGGGATGAGCTCCTTCCTTCAGGCCCAGGGTGGAAAATCCTGCTTTATCTCATCCGGGACGGTTGCCAGCGGCCCACCCTGTCACAGCAAGAGGGATGTCGGCCTCAGCATCTGTTCTGCCCATTGCTCTGGCCATGTAATGCAGAACGAAACCCAAGATGGAACAAATCCAGCTGAACCTGACGTTTTCTGATGCATGAGAGCGAGGATGCATCCCACATTCCTAAACTTTGAACTTAGACTCTTCATTGTAGCATGAGCTTCCAAAACCAAGATAGTAATAGATTTTCTTTTTTTCTTAAAATGCAAATTAAAAGCCTGCTAGAGCCCTTTATTTTTTTCCACCTAGCTTTTTAAAAGAGTGGGTACGCACAGCAGCAATACAATTGATTGACTTCTCTAACAAGGCCACATGCACATGGCCTGTACATATGTTTGGGGGGGGGTTTTTTTTTTTTTTTTTTTTTCTTTCTAGTGTTTTAATGTGTTAGGGTTATAGCCCTAAAATGTAACACACATCATCTAATCTCTGTGTTTAGAGGCATTATAAAGCAAAGAGTGACTTAATGTTCAAGCAGACCAATTATGTATAGATTATCAATATGCATTTCACAATCCTTTATCTGCATAAATCAAGAAATGTATTTATTGGCTTACCCAGAAAGTTTGGGGTTCCTTAGAATTATATAATCTCCCAGCAGTCCTTCCGGAAGGGTCACAACATCAGGGTATTTGGCCTGTGAATAAACAGGTTCAAAAGGGTATAAATTAGGTCAGAAAAATCAGGGTAGACAAGCTGGTTTCTGGCTAGTACTTTCCAGTTGCAGTGGGTTTTAATACACTGCCACTTTTAGCTTGTATTTTTAATAGTTAAGAGCAATGACACTAATGGTTTAAAATTCTGATGTGCTTTTTACGTTTTGATGGTTTGGGTTTTTTAGTATCATTCATGTGATACCACGAGACATTTAAATTTGGTCACTTCAGAGAAAAAAACAGTATCGTGCACCTGTACAAACAGGCCTTAGAAGTCCTTACACAAGACGAAGGAAACCTTGAAAGAGTATTTTTTAACTAAGCTCTGTTAATTTCATTTAATAATACATTATAATACATCACAGTTTCACAAAAAAAATCCCCGAACCCCCTTAGTAGTACACTCTGTTTTGCTAGTCCTTTTGAGGAAGTGGATCACCAAGTTCCGTACAGTGCTTTGAAAGCATAAAGGCAATGGGATACCAAAATAACCACTATTATCAAAATATAATGGGACAATGGAAACACGATAAAACATATAAAACTACTGACTACTATTAAACTTCCATGTTACTGGGCATTAGAGCTGTTTTCAATTACCGCAGTGTGCAAAGATTGATCATTGTTCCGTTGCTTTGCTAGTGCATCTAGTATTTTACAGTCTTCGACGTGTATACCTTGAGTTACCCAAGACTCCTAATTTTTGCTATAACTATTTTAAAAGCATGTAAAAGAAAAGCAGAATAGTAGCTATGTATGGATCCTTTAGAAGTTATGCAGTATGTAAGGCGACAGGTTACTCAGAGTATGAGTAGGTCCATATGCATCAAAATACTGAGAAGGAACACAACTGCTGCATCCTGCAGGGACACGCTGTTGCAAAAGCAGACAGAATCTAGACGCAGCCTGTTATGGGGAAGACTTCAACGCTCTTACTTGCTTGTGCTGCCTTCTGTGCTGGATACAAAGCTGTGTTCCAAAAATCGCAGCTTATAAAGTGTGAAAAGACTGTCAGCCTAAGTCATTCTACAGAGCTCACAGGGCAAGTGGTGTGCCTCACGGAAAAGGAGCAGGAGAGCTCGTCTTTGAAAAGCACTGGAGAAAATGAGTTAGGTTTTACAGGATTACACCTCATCTGGCAGACTGAAATTGCTACCAAATGTGACCTTGCTCTGGTTTAGGAATTTATGACAAACTGAAAGGGGTTTGTGCAGAGTGCCAAATGACATAAAACACATGGAATTTGCCAGTTTTAATTTTTACAAAGTATCTAGTACTGTATTTACCATGGGATAAAGACCAGGATCTGTCCTGGGAACAAAGACACATAAGGGGCAACAAAGTGCACGGTAGTTACAGCATGAAAATGCAGCCAGTCGAAGGACACTCGCCCAGCAGAACAAGGATCTTTTTGCTCCTCTGATGACAAAATAAAACAAGTTTTTCAGGCTTTCCTTCTCAATAACCCATGTCTTTGATATTCATTACGTGCCTTCACTTGTCTGGTATCATAGGTCTCGGAGAATCTAGCACTCTCTTTAGCTCCAGGTTGCAAATACCAGAAATTTAGGATTAGCTGGTATCTGGTGAACTCGACTCTTAAGTTCCTTGTTTACAAGAGATCCCAAGTATACCACAGCTAAACACCGAGTCATGTTTTATCTTCATCTGCCCATACTGAGACCTTTGGGAATCACAAGAGAAAATAGATCAGAGGAACTAGATAAGAGTTCCAATTTTCAAACCGCTGTAGAATGCACCCATGACTTGTTTGGGGGTTCCTGTGTAGCTGCCATAATCAATGCATTCACCCCCAGCTAGCGGGTAGTATTTTATCTTGTACAGAAACCAGAGGTATCTCAAAGCGTTTAATTCTCTGTTGTCTAAATGCTTCCTTGTACCTGGGAGAGAGTGTGTTGGCGAGTTCTGCATGCAGGAAGCGGTTATTCTGTGCCTTAAATAAATGCCAGCGTTTTGACAAACTGTCTGAATGCTGTGAGAATCTGATCTTGCATGAAATTCACAGGATTTGGGATAAAATCCAACTTCTTAGCAGGAAAGATCATATCTTAGTAATCCACAAAACACACAAAAAACCAAAACACAAATACCCACATCTTTCTTCAGGCATGTTACAGGCTAAAACTGAAGTCCTAGCAGTGGCATGAAGCAGCACCTCGCCCAGACCACGGAAGGATGTATGTCTGTCCATCTCACCTAAGGGTGACTCCTTAGAATGACAGCACGGCAGAAGCAGGAAGGAAAACTTCCGCGCCCAGGATTAAGCGAGCAATGTTAAACACTGACAATTTAGGGAGCAAAACCCAGGAAATGCAGACACACAGTCTACCTTTCGTATTCCACATATGAAGTGTAATGTCTGTATCCCACAGGTAAAATGTGGGGATCTGGCACGTAAATGAAAAACCAGGCACACAGTATGGACAAGCTGCAATAGTCCTGACAGAACTACAATTCCAAATACACTTTGTGGGTGCCGGATTATCACCTCATATTCTCTGCTGTGCAACTTTTCTAAGTTTTCCCCGGGGAAAAAAAAGGCTGAGCAATAAAACAGGGTAACAGAAGGAACCGATCCACTGAAAGGTCCCTTGGGAAAGGCAGTAACTCCCATGGGATGTCGTAAAGCGGACACCAGGCAACTCAAAGATATCCCATCAAGTAGCACAACACCAAATGGGAAAGATCAGCTACAACTGCATTAAGCAAAACCCGACTTTAATCAAGAAATATCTTTCCTCAGATGACTTTTAAATGTCAGTTTATGATCAAAACCAAAAGCCCATGTTATTATTACTTCTGGCCGGAAATTGTTTTTCCAGCTTCTTCAGGAGTCCAAGCAGGGAATCTTATGGGAACTTCTGTCTAAAACAGAAATAGTCTTAAATCACAGAGGGACAACCTTCGTGATGGAATACACAGCCTTCCCTTTCTCCCATGGCAGATTTTACACACATACAGGGCCATGCGAGTGAATAAATTTGTCATATCTATTTTTAAACAAAATATATTATTCTTCAGCTGTTTACAATTGCATTGCAATTTTCTGCATACTAAAACTCTTCCAAGGAAAAATCTTTTAATTTATTCAGCTTAAGAGCCGTGACTAAGAATGCAAAGCAAAACTGGCAAGGCAGAAGCTATACTAAAAGCAGACCAATTTGTTTCTAACCCACTTATGAAGAAAATATGCTACTCTGCTCTGAGACAGAGCAATAGGTCACACTTACTACTAATTTTGAACTTGCCATTCTGTAGGAAGGACTGTATATAAAGAGTGCTAAGCAAGTCATGCTACTATGAGTCCCTCCATAGGTGTAAGCTACTTCTAAATTTACCAAAGATGCTCCATTTAGGCTCTGATTTGGGGTGATTTATATGTATGGTTTGCTCAGCTAAGGCCACATTATCATCCACTGAAGTCATACACATGGTGGTAGCATCAAGGCCTTAAATAACAACATCAACCTAACTTCAGGAATTCAAATTATTTGCAAAAATGATGAAAATTCTAGATACTGTAGAATACCGACAATGACATGATTAGATTCCAGAAGCATCAAACAACCAAGCCCGCCGCCACCAGCCTGCTAGCCACTGCAAGAACGCAGGCCGATCCCGTCGGCAGCCCCCAAGCGGTCAGGCAGCCCAGGGTACTGCCCCACGCGCTCCCGAGGAGATGGGGAGTACAGCTCCTCTGGATTCAGACCAACAGCCTCATTCCCTGGTTTTAGCAGCAATGTGAGTTTTAAATTAGTCTAACTCAGATAACAACAAAAGGCATAATTTTACTATTACCATGAATAAGTTTTACAGATACTTAAAACCAGCAATCACCAAGCTGCAAAATGAAAGTGCATGCAGCAATTACGTTTTTGGAAATTAGTTTGTATTTCTACTTTTACTAAGCCTCCTGCTAGCCCAGATAACTACAGTTCCATTCATGAGATCCGGTCTTACAATTTATCTGTCCTTAATGCACATTGTTAAAATATTTGGTGCTAACTTCACCAAGAACTCTTATTCTCAAGTCACAAACTATGTTAATCTGCCATAAACTGAACATCACATATACATTTTCCATCAATTATCTCTCTAGAAATGTAATTTAAGTTGCTTTGATGAGTTTCATGTTTAGATATTGGACAATACATTTGTTAATGCATTTCAATTAACTAAAATATTTTATCCTGTAAGACAGCTGTTACCAACATGAATATATGACAAGGATTTATACTTTCCTGTATTTTTAAAGCACAGTGGCAAGCCCTAAGTCAATGGAAAATTCCTCCAGGAAATTTAACTTTTCTTGTACCAACATGCACCTCAGATTCCAACAGATAAGACAAAACAGCCTGCCAACACAACGTAACCAAGAAAGGAGTAATACTGTATCTAAAAAGAAAGGCATCCTATTTTTTCTTCTTTCCTTCCTCTCCTTGACTGGGAAAGAGCAGCACTGTATAAATTGATGTACACTCAAAATCTGAATACAAGGATGAAAGAAAAACCTGCAATGTAGGCAGATGAAGATGTATAAGACAACCATGGTTTTGAGAAGGTTTTGTCCCAAACTTCCATTTTTTTGAGACTTCTTTTGAACTGAAAATCAACAGGAAAAGTGTGGAACCTTTAGAATATGCAAGGAGAAGGGAAACCCATTGCCTGCAGGTGCTGCAAGTTTGTCACATGCTTAGGCTGATGTTCTTTATGTAGAAGTTTTTGCTGTACAATGGCAGTGTTTGCGTATTTTTAATAGAATACTGTAAACACTACCAGTGTCATTCAATATTATGCTCAAAGCCTGAAAGGTTTGAAATTTGACTATGGAGAGCGGCGTATCACAGCACTCAGTAAAAGACTTCCAGCCTGATGAACTGGAACTACTGAATCAGAAAGACAAACGATTCACAAAGGGAAAATTCCTACAGAAAAACTTTTTTTTTGTTTTAATGTGCTACATGTTAGATTAGATTTCACCTCAAGTTTCATTTAAAGGAGCTTTTAAAAAGTATTTAAAGAAAGAAACACGGTAATTATAATTTAAATGTACGAGCGTAATCAGCAAATCTACACTATGTCTCCTTAGGGATTTGTTTAGTATCCACCAGGGATTTGTTTAGTATCCACCAAGCAGAAAGCATTAGACAAACAGGAGGGATACAAATGTTCTGTTTTTCACAGAGAAACCCAGGGTTAGGACCCTCACACCACTTAAATGATTACAGTGTTACAAAAACAATGTCAACTGTGGGCAAACCCTCCACTGCTTTAAATCTGGCCAAATAAACAAACACCTGTCCAGTAAATACCTACCCAACACCAACACAAATTATGGAATTATTGTTAAATTGACTAGCTTTGTCTAGCAAGATTGGTTCTTGTATATGTAAACTGATGTAAATGTAAACGGAATAAATTTCCTCTTATTTCTCAGAAGCATCAGTTGCACAGGTAAAATATAGACTCATAAAATATCGAAAAAACAATTACTACAGAACGCTATATAACTTCCTTTGAGAGAACTGCTTGGAATTCACTTTCATGTGATACACCACAGAATCTAACTGAGTATGTTTATCTTACAGGCTGACATGTTTAAATCTTTGTTTCTTCAGCAGCTTAATACTGGGAACAAAGGTCTTCGGGAGCTACTGGGGTATTTGTAAGGCTTAAACATTTGCATTTTGAAGGAAAAAACACTTTATCCCATGCTACATGTTTTTTGGTTGAAAAAGAAAGTACTCTTTATATGCCATTTCATATTCTCTTTGGTATCTTTCTGTGGAAACAAGTTCTGTGTTATCTAACATCTGTATTCGGTATGTAGCGTATCGATCACATTCCACTTCAACATGGACTTTTGCTTTAAAGTATGTAATGAGCCAATGGGACATGAATTAGAAGATGCAGTGAATCCTCAATCTGCTGTTTTTCCCTTGTACAGCCATCGACTGTGTGTCTGTACACGTATGATTCACAGTTTTAAACTATTTTTGAAAGGTTTTTTTTTAAAAAATGAATTCCATTGCAGCAATCGAGGAACATTTAGAAAGTGATTTATCCAGAGTCACACCATTATTGCGTATGGGTATTTGGAGCAATGCTGTGGCTATTCCCTAACTCAGAGCAATGCAGAACTGGGATTTCACTTTTTTTTTTTTTTTTTTTTTTTTTTTTTTTTAATTTTAGTTTCTAGAGCAAGGAAGTTTATCAGCATCCCAGTTATGGTAGTATCTCATAATAGCATACTTTGGGAATCAGTGTCCCACTCCTTGATTGATCTGTCTCCGTGCATCATAGGAGTTTGTGATAGATCTTCATAGAATCATTTAGGTCAGAAAAGTCCTTTAAGATCATCGAGTCCAGCTGTAAACCCAACACTGCCAAGCCCACCACTAAACCATGTCCCCAAGTGCCACAAAACTGTGCAATTAGAGTAAGAAATACAATACATAATTGCTGAGGTAGCATTCTACAAATAATTTGAATACCTAGGGTCAAGCAAAAAATCTCTTATTCTAACTTCTCTCTATACTAAACCATATGGAACATTAGAAACACATAATGTAACACAAAATACTTGTGTATTTCTCAAATGGTAGCTAGCACTGCACAAAACCCACTCCATCAACTCCACCTTCTGCACTCTAGTATAATTTTACAGTAATTCCACAAGATGCAAGTCTCCATTTATTGCCTCTTCTCATGCAGGGATCTAGTCATACTTAAAATGTTAAAGAAGTTTTAAAAACTAATAATGCTGTATAAATTCTATTCACTTTTATACTTTGCTTTAAAGAAAAAGTATGGCTGAGTCCAATATCTGCTGGATTAACAGCGCTGATGTTTTGTGGAGGGCTGTGTGTGCCTAAATAATATTTTCCTATTGGCCGTTTGGTCATAATGAGATTCAGACTTGAGTAACAGACATAGAAACATAGAATCATCAATTGTTTAGGTTTGAAAAGGCCTTTAAGATCATCAAGTCCAACCGTTAACCTAACACCGCCAAGTCCACCACTAAACGGTGTCCCTAAGTGCCACATCTACACGTCCTTTAAATACCTCCAGGGATGGTGACTCCACCACTGCCCTGGGCAGCCTGTTCCAATGCCCAACAACCCTTTCAGTGAAGACATTTTTACGAATATCCAATCTAAACCTCCCCTGGCGCAACTTGAGGCCATTTCCTCTTGTCCTGTCGTCTGTTACTAGGGAGAAGAGACCGACCCCCATCTCTCTACAACCTCCTTTCAGGGAGTTGCAGAGAGCGAGAAGGTCTCCCCTCAGCCTCCTTTTCTCCAGGCTACACACCCCCAGTTCCCTCAGCCGCTCCTCACAGCACTTGTGCTCCAGACCCTTCCCCAGCTTCGTTGCCATTCTCTGGACACGCTCCAGCACCTCAATGTCTTTCTTGTAGTGAGGAGCCCAAAACTGAACCCAGTACTCGAGGTGCGGCCTCACCAGGGCCGAGTACAGGGGGACGATCACTGCCCTAGTCCTGCTGGCCACACTATTTCTGATACAACATGAGGAAACCTAGCATCAACACAGCCCTTCTTGACCAGATTATTTTTTTTCAGGACTAAACCCAAATATCCACGCTAGGAAACAGGTATTGCTGAAGCTTCAGCACCGAAGTTCTGTGTCCAAACCAGCATGTTCTAATGGCAAGATGCTCAAGTGGGGTGTACTATTAGCTTCAGCATCACCACTTCATACAGCTTCGTGAAGACAAACACAGACAGTTTGGTCTGTGCCTGAAAGATAACAATGTTGTAACCTAAGGTCAGCGATTTAAATTAGAGCAAAATATGGCAACCTTTTCAGGAAACAGACCATGTGTTTAGCTAAATCTCAGTTAAAGCATAGAAATACAAACATTATAAGCACAGCAGAGGTCAACTTTCATCAGATCATCATCATATGCTTAGGAAGATGGCAGCACACATTTATTTTTAGATAAGCATAAGTATCAATTTGAAGCAAACTGGGATATGTAATAAATTATAGCTACAAAAATAAGCTGTTGTATCACTGTAGGAGAAAAACTTTGACAAAACTTGTTTCTAAAGAATAAAATACGAATTATAGAATTATAAAAGAGAAACATTTTAAGTATGTTCCTGCATGCTATATTTTTTTTAATGTCTACAGTGAAAACTGCCTAAAACGCTTTGCAAGGGCTAGAATTATAATATCTTCAAGTATTCGAAGAATAGCACATTGAAAGTTCAAAGCATAAAGGATCTCAAAAGTCACCAGGAAGTTTCTCATTTTGTGCAATTAAAGGAACTGAAACCAAGAAAAGATAATGCACTTTTCCCCTTCAACTAAATTACATGGCATAAAAACACTGTATTTGCAAAATGGATTTATGAAACTTCACCACTCGTAATTATGTCTCAGAATAAACACATCTTCCATCTTCCCATCTGAGTAAACATTTTACTCAAGTAAAACAGTCCTGCTGGTGATCTGTGCTATGCAAATTACACAAAACTACAAATGTCTTCAGAACCAAAGAACAAGTTTACAGAAAGAGTGCACAATGAAAAAGTACTTTTGTCTATGTGGCAGTCATATTACATCTTACACACCGCTCAGCTCCCTTCTTTTAAAACTAAAACCACACGCGATACTACCAACATGCACGTTTCCTTTTTAGTAGAGGAAAGAACAACTTTGGGGGCAGACTTGAGGAACAACAGTACAAACGTCACTCTGAACAGGGGAAATCTTGGCAGAAAATGTTTACCAAAATTTCCTTTCAAGCTCAGGATATGCCTGGTTTCCTCCAGCAGTATACGTACAGCTGGTTGCCTGCATGAAAATTGCTCTGCATCCACCTAGTTTCAGATCTGTGTTTTTTAGCAGACCAGATCTGTAACTCCAGAGCTATACATCACTTCGCTAAGATTCAATCTACAACTACCTCTTAAGGTTAAGTCAATGCTCTGCACTAGTACCTGAAACCGACTGGGAGAAGCCTTACTCACCGCCAGCCCAAAGCCCATGTAGCGTTAGCAAATTGCCAATGAAGTTTCTTTGCTTTGTTCTTTTTTCTTTTTATCCTCCAGTTGATTACAGCTTCTCTTTTTTGGCCCTACTCTATTTCCATTGCCATTCATTTTCCTTCTTTCACATTTCCATAACATTGTTTTTCATGCTTGATTCAAACATGATTCTACAGTACACGATTCAATTTGTCACTATTCGCTATGTCACTATTCATTTACCATACTATTTGTATGTTCACAATTGGATCTAGGCTGTACGTCTACAGAAGAGCTAAACCAGCATTACCCCAGGCCCAAGTACACATTCTATTCTGTATTTCCTTTCAGTATCACTTTGTCATATGGTAACCATATGTTTATCTGCAACTTAATTACAGCAGACTGGGGATAAATTAAATACATACTAGAGGTTTATTTTTAAAATGTGAGGAAAGACAGAATTAAATGAAAATTAAACCTCGGAAAGAACAGGAAGAGCTACATAATAAACAGTGAACACAGAAGTTGCAGATGTTTTTTCTTTACTTTTTTTCTTGCTGGGGAAGAGATGAGTCTTCTCTCCATTATTTCTCTTTAAAATTGTTGAGACAAAAGATTTCTACTAGTTAAGGAAAAATTATATTCCTGACCAATAATGTGTGCACATTTACAAACCAATGTTTCTAAAAGCAAGAGGACCAAGGCACTTTATTCCGTGTTTGTTTCTATAGTAAATAGGCATATCGGAAATTAAAATACACTTCTCAGAGCAGCTGAAAAGACTTGCAGGCTCGCTTCGCTCTGCCGTCATAGACTGCACATTTCCCCAGTGGACACCCTGCACTGCCCCTAGGTTCCAAAACGATCTTCACTTATTAATGCTGCTCTCTTGGACACAGACACCGGCAAACCTGAAGATTACAGTGGGCTGTGGACAAGAGGCTAGAAAGGAGTCCAGAAAGCAAGGATGCTTCTGCTGCTACCAGATCAACTTCAGTGCAACCCAGTCAGATGCATCAGCTGGAACTGACTGCCTGGATGTCGCACGGCTCACAGAAGCCTCTCGCCCCCCTGGAAGCAAGTCTACCACACTTATTGATCGGTGCAAGAACATACACAGAACAAGCTTTCCATCTGCTACTCAGGGATAGCACATTCCCTGTCGTTTACTCCTGTATTAGATATTATTGACTATCCGCTTAAACTGAAGAATCGTATCCTCCGGATTAGCTCTGGCTTTCTCTCTGCCTTTTTAAGTTAAATAACCCCACTTTTCTAGATTAAAATTTTAGGGCTTATTTGTTATTTTGTTTAACTCTTAAAATACACTGTCTTAATACTAAGATGGCTGCAGAGCCATCCTCTGCATAGTCATCTGCACAGTTCCAGGTCCAAGACTTACTAACTGATTTGTTTTTAGCAGGAGAGCATTAACACTGCACCTGGGCATTTCTTTCGGTGGAAATCCACAGTAAACCAGTAGAGCTCAGTAGTTCTGTTCTTCCTGCACAAGTTTACCGACATGCTAGTTTTGATTATATTGTATTTTGAAACCCCTCCCTACCTTTGCAGTTAAATATAATGAAACACTTCTTGATGATAAACTTAATATAAGGCACTGTGTGGAAATCAGCAGATATGTCTAATTTAGCAAAAGAGATACTAAGCAGTCAAGGACAGTACAGAGACAAAAAAAATTATGAAAGGAAAAAAGATGCCATATTACAGAACAGCATGAAGAATCAAAAATTTGGGAAGAAATAATCATAAGCCAATATTTCAATAACCTGAAAGAAGTAGACTGCAGGAAAGGCATTTTTAGGAGAGAAATTAAGCTAGGTTTGTGTTTTCTTCCATTACAACAGCAGCAAGTTACTTTATAGATATTTAAATATTTTTCTGTATAGAAGATGCTGCAAAATTCTCCCTAGGCCTTTTTGGTGGCTTAGTAAAAGGGTCTAGGATTGCATAAAGCAACTTGGTTTTGAAATACTGCAGAAAAGTTGATTATCAAGTGTGACCCAACTTGCTTTTGTACAGTTTACATTATCAAGCTCGTCTGGACAGCACATTTTAAACATCATATAAATAAAAGCATTTGAATTTAGTTAATGACTTGGCTCTGAAGCTGTGTTAGTTTTTTTCCAAGTACTCTGATTCATTTTTTTAAAAAAGATCATAGGACACAATAAAGAACATCTAGTTCATCTAAACAAGCTCAATGTTAGGCATTTACTTTCTTCAAAGCATGACTAAAAAAAGTTTTCAGACACGGTATTCAGCTTATTCAGCTTATGTTGATCATTTACTGTTGTGGTTATTTCATCTTGACTGTGGATGAGGTAGAAGATAAAAGTGCACAGTTAAGGACAAGAGTCTGTCAACTACTGTTAATCAATAAAACTCCATTAATTTCTGCAATTAGAAGAACAGTTGCCCATTGGTGAGCTCTTTGAGATATGTTATCCCATAAAGATAATGTACCTGCCTCAGATGAGATAATTTTTCCATTGACTTCATTAGCCAGCGAGTCAGTTCATGTAACCAGCCAGTAATTATCATAGATACAATATACTCAAAATACCTATATTACCAACTGTTGTGTGGCATCAACACTTTCATTCCTCCTCCGAGTTTTTTTGTACTACAGACTCTGCAGAGAGAAACTCAAACCAAGAAGGATGGCACACAGTAGAGCACAGAATAAAATAATCTAATAAACTTCAGTTATTGTTACTCATTATTAACACTGACTGCCAATTAATAGATCAGCTATAGAAAAGGTATTTGGAGTCTTGTTCAAATAAAGCTTAGAGAACTGCCTTTCTGAAAGAGTCTGAAGGGTTATTTGCTTCTGTGTGGGCAACCATTTATCTTAACTGGTAAAGACGCATATGCCCACAGACCCACCTGGAACATCTAAAGTATCAGTTTTCATTTCTCACCAAGAGATACAAACTGTTTAAGAGTTCAATCTCTTGTCACTTAGAGCAAACTGTCCAACAGCAGAGAGGGCTTTGGTCAATTAGTAGCTGTCAAATCTGCTTGTACTATCACCTTGATATCTTAAGAAAGTAGTAGCTGTACTGTAATCTTTACTGGACACCAGCGACAAAGGTGCAATCTGTGTTTGCACAAAGACAAACAAAAAACTTCTTGTGTGACTTGCACTCAAGAATAAAGACATGCTCCTTTTTTTAGTTCCACCCAGATTTGATATCAGTGGATGAATGACAATGTCCACAGCATAATTCCCTACTGCATGTAGTACAATAATATTCATTTATCTAGCCACCGTAAGGACCAGATTTTTCTTTAAACATATGCAGATATGTATGTAAAATGCATTCTCATATAAATCAGTGCTTATTTTCACAAACACCATTGTAGTGGTGTTATTATTATTATTCCTGAGCATCAGAAAAAGGTTTAACATCTGCATTAGGAGAAAAGTGAAGCTTTCTATAAAAACACATGCTGTAGATACGTTAAAATCTTTTCCACAAAACATCCTCTTTTAATCGTTCTACAAAGCATTACATTTAGGAGAGTCTCAACAAAAATTTGCCACCTAGTAGCTTTCATTTGTCTGGTTATTAACACTTATCAGTTGCCTCAAATGTTCTGCTTATATGAAAATAAATATTAACATGCCTGTTGCTATCAACAAGAGCAGGAACCCGTCCAGTTGAAAAGACCCTGAAAACTTTAAACCCACTGAACTCCTTTCGTGCAATACTCAAATACATTCTTTAAATCTGTCAAAAGCATGACATTCCAGTTTATCAAACACATTCTTAGCATAAACAAGAGTGACACAGGAAATATTCTTGAGAAGACCCAAGCATCTACAAGAAGAGGTTTATAGTACACAAAAACATTTAACAATTTATAATTATTGTATGTGTAAGGGTGTAAAGTTGTCAATCCACTGATAATAGGCTCGTAAAAATGGTCAACTATCCTCAAACTTTGATCTACTAAATTACTTCAATAAGAAAGCAGCAAAACCCCAAATAAAAAAACAGAAGAAAAAATAAGGAACACCAAAAACTTTAATGCTATTCACTCTGCAGCTCTGTAGTATACCTTAGACTAAATCTCTCAGAACAAGGATGATTTTGATTCAAATGTTTGTATACTGCCAAGTACAAAAGAATTTAGGGTAGCAATGAGAATTCGTTAGTCTATCCACTAGGAGAAATCACATGCAGCTGCCAGGCAAAAACATATTCTTATGCTCCACCTTATTTGGTTTTTAAATGCCAAAGTTGCAGTCACCAAGAATGTACTGTGATGTATGTGTATAAATATTTGGTTTATTGCTAGGTACTGCTGCAATACAAAGAAGTAATAGTAATACTAATACTAGCTGCCAGTGTAATTCATTCACTTTCAACGCAACCCCGAGGCATTTTTTAATTTGAGTTTAAATGGCTGGCATTGCAGAAACATTTCAAACAACTGTTGGTAACAATAAATTTTGTTCTTGTAGAAGTCCAGTTGAAAGAAAATCAGCTAGTATTACAGCTTAACTTTCTCTTTTTTCTTCTTCAGTTTTTCAAACAATCAGTTTAATTCTCTTGTGTTTTTTTAAGTTCTAAGGAACTAAAAGTAACGCAAACATTCATGCGTATAAACCTAGTGTATGTTTCGAGCTTTCCTTTTTGCAGTTGCATACTAACAAGATGATTAGTCCTAACTCAACAACCTAAAGCTGTAGAATAATGCACGCTTGCAGTGTGGATACTGGAGCACCAGCCTCTGCCAGGATGCGCTTTGACACTGTTGGATCTGGGGAAGCCCAAGAAGCCTTCAAGCCCTCTAGTCCCTGTCTGCAATCATCCCAAATCCCTCTGCAAACTCTCCCCACAGCTACCGACTGTTTTCCACACAAACCAATGGCAAAATGCCACCGTTTGGCCCGAGCTACTGGTGACTCCAGACAGAATGATGGTGGATCTAGTCTGCGGAATGACCTCAGGACTGCTGGAATTCAGCATGCTTTGCAAAAGGACTAAGTTAGTAATGCATGGCATATAGCAATACATTGCTTTGATTCAAAATGGTGCATTCAGCAATTCCACAATCATCTGGGTTATTAATAAAGTCAGTTTAGGAAGGTACAGCTGATGTCGGGGTATTCCTCTTTTTTCTATAACTAATATTAGCAGCCGAGTGAAAGGGGCTTTGACCTGATGGCCTACACAGATGAACTGCTAATTGCACAAGCATATGACTAATTATTAATTCTATTAATAAATGACATAGACTAACTGGGTACTCAAAATTTCAAGTTTCCACACAAAGAGCGAGCAATATTTGAAATGATTATATTTTATCATACTATTTCAATATAAGCAATGGTGCAGACATTTCCAGCATTCTCATTCAAGCAGCAATTTATGAATCTATAATAATTTGAGGTGTATTAACACTCAAACACAGGCTACATTTCCAAACTCAAGCAAAGTCTCATAGCAGAACTGTAAGGTATACACAGATAATCTGATTGTTAGGCAGGAAAAAAACGAGAAGAAAGGCGAGCACTAGAATGTTATTTAGTAGTTCTGGATTACTTCAATATTTTTTTTCCCCTGTAGAAAGACCTCTGGATGACTCTTCCAAAACACATTGTGAACTAACATTTGAGGCCTCCAGCATATTCTTCATCTTTGGCTTTTTCTATTTTTTCCCCTCTCTGTTTTGGAATCAGCTCTTGTATTAGCATTTACTTGCAGCTGCCCCTGCCAGTGCAAAAGTAGCACTGTCTAGACTACGTACATATTTATTCCTCTTCAAAATAATTCAAGTGATAGCTCTACAGCTCTTATAACTCCAGAATCACATTTCTCATTTCTAACATATCCTGTTGCCCTACGGATTCTGAATTACTCTCTCTCTAACAATTCAATTCTTATTAACTCATAGGATCTCTCCTGCTAATTTCTATGAGACAAAGATGTCGTGACATACAATTACCAAAGTACTGTCTGTGAATGTACCTTATAAACACTTCTGACAAAATCAGTTTATTTTGCCTTGTACAACACACATTATGTAATATAAGTGAAGGCCATGAAATACAGAAAAAGTAGCAAATAAAGAATTAGATATCAATGCTTTCTCCAAAATACAGTATAAAAATCACACACAAATAGTCCTTCTGTCTTCTCAACTGCTTTAATAACCAGTGTAGTATGTAGGGGGAAAAAACCCTTTTCCTACAAGTCAGTCACACAGCTAAAATACTGTATCTTTTCATTCATTTTCACCACTACTGTTAGTCATGCTAACTTTCTTTAAGCTAGTGGTAAAAATTCAATATTGGATGCAATTACATTTTCATTTGGTTACGTAGATATACTTTGGTGACAACAGTTGCTATTTCTTCCCATTTGTCTATCTTGATTATTGAAAATGTAAGTTCATGCATGCTTGCAGAACAAAACAAACACTACCCTTTTTCTAATACTTCGTAGAGCTGCACTGCTGGGAACAAGCTTACGGTGCATTATCACCTAGAACATCCTGGGCATTACAGTAGATGGGTGCATGAAATTAGTGCAAAAAGCACCGGTTCTTTGATGCAGGTGAATACTTACTCCATTTATGAATTGTTTTTCATCCCATAAGAACAAAGTACAGACGTTAATGACAATCATTGAATTTTACAGCCCAGAAGACAGACAGAAAAACCATTTTATTATTTATTTCAATTTCATGAGAAAAACAGGCTTTGTCTTGGCTGAGAGTTGCTGCTCTAACCACTAAACAGAGGTAGCTCTGCTCAGTCATCTCACTGAAATATGACTATAAAAATAGAGAAGCCTTTTCAAGATTTTTAGATGGTTTAGAATTATTTAAAAAAATCAAATACTAATCTGAGGTTAACAGTACTTTGTAGTGGCTGAAGAAATTTACACTTTACAGTGTAACTGAAAAACAAAGAAAATAAAAATCAAACAGTCTGCAAGCCCAACAACTCCCAAACTCTCCGAAGGTATGGTTAAAAAAACCTTACAATTTTAAATTACGACACTATTCAAAGAGCTGCTAAGCTGATGACTCTTGTGCTAAAATATGGTTTGCTTTAATCAAAGCTTCATAATACTTGTTAATTAAAAAATAACTTATACTCCATTGCAAGTTGCTGGCTTGTTTTATGGCACAGCTTTGAGGTAGCTTTAGTGAACTCAATGTTTTAAAAAATTCAACTCATAAAAGGAAAAGGGGCAATTAAAGCATGTCAGACACTTAAGCAGTTAAAACAATTTAAGCTACCTTGTAACCTAGGTGCTTGTAAATGGATTACGAATAAAGCAGTACAAAAGTAGCAAAATGTTTTAAAGGAGGAAATGAGCAACTAATAAAGAGGAAATAGACAAATCAATCACACTCAGAACTGCTGCAAACATTTTTGAGTGTACTCAGAATCTGCCACTGAAATAATAAATAAATGTTACTATAAACAAACATGATGCGTACGTACATTATGTCCACAAATATGGTCCATATAATCTCAAATAGTTATTACTCCACTTTCTACATCCTAGCATTTTCTTACTTGACAAGTAAGAAATTACAGCATTACTTCACACACCTTTCATCGTAACTTCTGCAGGGGTATGCCATTTACCAATGCATCACTTTACAGACTCATTTCTGATCATCCATTCTTTCCATCCATTTTAGTTGTATTCATTTCAGTTGGGCTTATGGATGCTCAGCCACAAGATGAGGCAGCTAGTCTCTTCAAGGGACTCGGTGTTAAAATTGTTAAATTAAAATCAGCTGACAAAACACAGCCTCAGTAATTGGCTTTCTTTTTTTCTCAAAATGTTTGCCTATACAGCAATAAGTCTGATTAACAGATACATATGAATTAGACTTCGTGGAGCTAATTCAATAGCAATGCCAGAGCAGCACATCCTCCTTTGGTGGCCTGCCTACTTGAGTAGCTCAGACGGGTTGAAACCGCCTGTTCTGTCACTGTTGATATTTGAGCTAGCCAGCTAAAGCTAATATGGACACATCAAAACACACTGCAATGCCATCTCTGCAAGTTACGCATAGCCACGATTCCATAAACTCAATCTGGTATCATTTAAGTGAAGCTCATACAATAGAAATATTTTTATAAGAAACTATAAAATCATTTTTTCTTTCATTCAACTATCCCAAAGTACTGCTGAAAGGTAAGAATGCCACACACTCTCTACATCTATAGCTATATATTATTTTTATTTAAAAAACCAAACTGCCAAAACCCAAACCCAATCTGAAAATAAACTTGCCAGGTTAAAACACACATAAACAAAGGGGTGCCAGAAAGATCATTAATGTCACTGAAGAAAAAAAATCACATACAATTTCTGAGCATTACTCTGAACAGTTCTCTCAAAATTATTGTTGTACATATTTTGACACTCCACTCTTTCAGCTAAAATAAAGGGCTCTTCACATATAGAATATCCATTACCTGTTTCCTTCCACACTCATTAGTTTTATTCTACAGTAATTGCATTAATATAAACAAAGTTACTTATAATTTAAACCTGCAGGTGATGGGAGTGAAATCACACTTCATCCCAGTAAATAAGCTAAATAATGTACCTATGTTCCACATGTGGTACATCACAATCAGGCAATCATTATTCTTTGAGACAAATTACTTATAAAAACTCTTGTACTCCCACATTCATGACATATGGATACCTGTACGATGTTAAAATTACAAGTAATAAAATAACAAGGCAGGATAACTTCACTTTGAATTTGTCTACTGTGTGTGGAATACATTTCCATGGCTTTCAAAAGTCTTTAGAATACAGAAGCTGAGGAAAACACCAGTTAAATTTCCCATACACAAGAGAAAAATTGCATCAATAAAAGCATTCTACTTGAAGCAAAACTTCAAGTAAACCAGCCTCAAAGATTTTTATGAAATTTAACAATTTTTGAAAAAGCAAAAAATACTTATGCATCACAGTAACAAAGATTGGAACTAACCGGTTAGACAGGCTGTGGCTAAGTAGAATGTGTACAAAACACCTCTGAAAAGCTCTTGAGCAAGTCATGTCTCGGTACATAAGTTCAGTATATAGTGGCCCTGTGCCAACTGGGACCGTTAAATGTTACCCAAATGCAAACCATTACAGGTCATGCAATCCTCCCAGGTCTGAGAGGAAGCTGGACTAGAGGCACAGTTCTGTATAGAGTATAGATCATTCCAGGAAAGAAGTGAAGATAAATACAATAAAACTGCTGAGTCATCAAAAGCTATTTAAGAGCGTGTAGGATGATTCAAACCAAATTCCCTTCAACTTCACTGGGAGATGGTATCTTATTTCTTGTTTAGGGTAAAAAGAAGTAGTTTGTTTCAGTCGGTTTCTGGCAGAACAGAGAGTTATCTCTCAGGTTCTTTCTGTATGGAGATGCATTGTTTTAAAGCATGGTCTCATAAAAGAAGTATTCAGAGACAGCTTAAGCTATTCCCATCCTCCCTGCTTTCCTCCATTTTCTCCCCACCAGCTAGCTACTGCCCCCTCATCTCTGCCAGCACCACTGCTTGGGTGGCTGTGCTGTGTGTCAGACCAGAAAGCAAAACATATGGAAAAATGGCCTTAGTTCTCTCAGTATGGCTAACAGCACAGCTGCAAAACCAGTAGCAGGATAACAATCTGGAGAGAGCACACCCCAGCACTCAGGCAGGAATGAATAATACTGCCACTGACGATTTCGTCTCCTTACATGGCTATTTCACTGAAACAGCTGCTGTACAGCGTGCAAGCAGGATGAAAGAATAGCTTAAGGGCTTCTCAAAACCCTTGAGCTTTGAAACTGGCTAATGGCAAATATTCTTAGGTCAAAAACTCTGTGCAACATCCATACGGAACTGCTCTCTAAGGACTGGTGCCAAAAGACAAAATACCTTTATGAAGAAAGGAGCTCTGGGTAAGAAGAGTGACTGATACCTCTATGAAAGTTAGGCTTGTCTGAGCCACCATCCAGGCACGGTGAGTTTTTGGATACGACATTAACAGAAAACTTCTGATGTTCCTCCTACTGCAATTAAACAGTATTTCCATTCCAAAGTGGTTGGGTTTTAGCCAGATTGCCATTTTCCAAAAGAAATCACTGTTTGTTTTGAAACAAAAAGCCCCACGCTGTGCAAGCATTAAGACACAGGATAGTGCAAGCCCTAAACGAGGTCTGAAGACTCCGTAGATAGGTTGTGTTGACACACCAGTAATTACCAACTAAGAGGAAACCCCCTGACGCTGTCTCACCAGTCCCCGCCTCAGCTGCAAGCTTCTCCTCATTACCTTGTATCATGAAAAGAAAATTCAGTGTTTCAGAAATAACTCTACTTGTTCTTCAGTCATTTGGTGAGTCCTCCAGTTAACAAAGGAAGAGGAATGCAAAGGATTTACTGCGAAGAACAGCTAGAAATCACAATAAAAAGACAAACTGGCAAAGTCTTTCTGAGCTCTGGAAAAAACCCAAACAATGCTAATGTTCTCCTTCAACAAGACTTGTTTATACACAACACAAACACAGTCATCCAGAATAACATACCCTGCTGAAACTGATGGGTTTTTTTGATTTCAGTATTTTCTTTGTCAAGATGACATGGGGGGAATTGTGCTGGAGTTCCAGGAAATATGTAGCTCCCATTTTGCACAAGTTTGGCCGCAAATGCTAGTCAGATCATAAAGCAAACATAAATAATCACTTCATGAGGTGTTTTCAACTTATACTCAATCCTGAATTTTGTGCACTGTGGAATTATAAATCTCTAGAAATGTGATAATCATAAAAATACTTATACGGTATTAAAAATTAAATTAAGAAATTAGATATGCGTACATACACACACACATATATCCCTGCCATTTTTCTCCTTCAAATTCTCACCGGTAGTGCACTGCAGAATTGCTGTACAAGTAATTTTTCCCATTGTCCACTACTTCACTCAAACAAACCATTTGGTGCCACCGTTTGTAATGGGGAAAACATGAATCAACAGGCAAAGACAACCAATTTTTAGATTTAAAAGGAAACCGCAAGCAAACTTTGTTATTTTCCTCAAAGTGACTTCTTGTACCAGCTGCCAACAAATCCTTCCTTTTGACTAAAAAGCTTCAAAATATTTGTGTCCTCAGTTTACATCTCCTTCCTGAGACAGTCTCTCAGTGGAGAGGCATCCTGTTACTAATTTCTACTTAATATTAAAACCAACAGATATGAAAATATCTCAGGCAACAAAAGCGATATAAGAAGCAAGCCACAGCAACCCAACAATGTCTACCAGATGAAATCTCAAACCGACATTTTTGTCTACCAGATCAAGTATGAATTTTCTTATTTCACTTCTGATACAATTTAAGATGGCAACAGCATACAAAAGAAGTTATAAAAAATTGCATTCACTTTTTAGAGAAGTATACAGTGTTCTATATGGACAACTTTTTTTGCAATTTTGCCTACAAATGGAAAGTACAACCAAGGACAACCAACTTAATGGACAGCAAATCATTGCTTTGAAAAAGGCAAACAAATAGGGAAAGACCATTAGAATAATTATATATTCTTATTTTTAATGAAGTCTAACCAATCTATTTTCAGTATTTACATACAGATAAAGTCATACTAATTTTTGATATTTAAAATACAGACTTTTTCTGTATGTTCATTTTAGTCCAATCTTTATTTAAATGGTTTAAGGGAAACACTGTCTCTGGTCTGGGTATGATGTATATGCCTGTTGAAGAAAATGGCACGGTATATGAGGAGCAATGGTAGGACATGAATGAAAGCCTATAGCAGGCTTATGTCTGTCTGCTAGAAACTTAGCAACCTTCAAAGCCCTCTTTTGAACCATTCTGAATTCTTCATAGTTTACAGGAGAAAATGATCTTTCTGAAAGAAATAAACAGAGAAAATCTCTTAGGGGGTATTTCTGAGCAACAAGAACTGAAAAAAGAACTTAAAATTTATCAGAATGATACTAGTAATGTGACAGGGTTTCCTCAGAACAGAAAAGCTTACGATATCTGAAAATAGTAGAGCAATGTATTTGATACAGACTTATATTCCCATAATTAAATGGGCACTTGCCAAAAGTAAGATCCAAGACTACAAACTTAAAGGAATGCAAAAATATTTGTATAAATAGTCTGCAGTTTATACAAAGTTTGAGTAGAGTAGAAATTAGATATAATATTATATGAACTATGGCAAGGACAAAAAAAAATTAAATTACTCCAACTTTTCTATTTATGCTGCAAAATATGACTATCTTAGAAAAAAGTTAGAAACCTCAAAATTATATTGATGAGTAACAATACTCAATACTGGCACATGAGAAAAACCAAACCCCAAACCAAGCTCATTGTGCTATTTTAGACATACAGAAGACATGCTCAGTGGCCAAGATGAATATTTTGGAAAAATACAAGTCAGCAAATAGCTGAAATATAATTGCCCAATATACAAGGAAGTGTCAACACTGGAACCTGAAAAAATAAGTGATATAGTTTGAAAGGAAAGACAGAAGGACAGTGAAAATCTTACACATTTACTTACGATGGCCAGGGTTTTAAAGTCAGATTTATTCAGGCTAGGTGGACAACTTGCTCTGGGACACCACAGAGAACAGGCTCTAGACATTGAAATAATCAAAATTCTTCTATATTTCTTCACTGATGCACATAGTTAGAGGCAGTATGTGAAACACACCGTCCTCAAATTTCAGGTAGCTGCTGGAGGAAGGGTTTTCAAATTACTTCCATCTGTCTGTTCATTGGCATTTTAGATATAAAGTGAGAAAAACATATCTCAAACTAAAAATGGTGCTGTGGGATTGGATGGAAACATAACCAAGAGGCACTGAGTTGTGGCAATAATTAGTGTCTTGAGAAAGTTAATACTGATGAATATAAATATTTTATATATTCCGTTCACTTCAGTGAAGAATGGGAATTGGGATGCAGCTTTTTTATGTAAATAGATCCTAGCTGCATACATCTCAGATTGCAAATTTAGGCTTATTGCCACCTAAAGAAGCACTCAATGCTTTTTGCAATATATTGTTAATATTTTTAAATATGTGAGAAAATCTGTTTTTAATTTCTCTTAAGGTTTCCCAGCAACATTTTTTCCTTCTATGTTTTTTTCCTTAAGGATATTGTTGACCGCCGATTACAAAAAGGAATGCAGTAACTGCTATAGGTTTTAGAAATGCAGTGTACTGCCAATCCCAAATTCCCCATCTCATGTTTTGTGCTGACTTTAACAGTTATAAATTTTTTTTTTCCCCATTGCTATTTTTTTCCAACTATAAACTTGCGTGTTATAGTAAAAAGAAAAAAATTTAAAAAAAAAAGAAACTCCACATCAGTAATTTCCAAGTTTAGGATTCCATCTTTGTCTCTGATCAAAACCAGCCAGCAACTGTAAAGATTCATCATGACAACTAAGAGTAAAGCAATTTAAAAAACTGATTTCATTCTTTTATTTCATTGAAAGGTTAAAACAAAAAGCTGCTGCTGTAATTTTCAGTACTGTCTCTTTTCTTTCAAATTCCTGAACAAAACAGAAATAGCTTTAAATTCTTGAATTTTGTGGGTTTTACTTCACAGAAATAATATTTTCATCAGTGTTTTAGGAATAAATTAAACAATGGATCCAACTTCAACATAGTAAAACAGAAGGCATAAGGAAATGTGTATTAACAATAATGTGAGAGAAAGCTATTAAAAATAAGGGTGACTGTGGAACATTTCAAGCTACAGAATGTACTCTTTTCTTGGTACCAGGTGAGACAGGGTAACAGGTGACAGTGTACAGAGGTTTGCGTTTTTTCCTCCCAGATGAGGAAATTGATAAACTGTATGCTAAGGTATGCGTGCATGCGGCTACTGCTCACCCGTGGCACCACGAGGAAGGTACCATGAAGGATGGCAGGACACTAGAGAGAACAAAAGGGGAGTACGGGATATGCAAGGTGGCCCACCCTGACCTGCTGTGCCACTAATCAGATTGGAACACGAAAAGGCAGAATATCGCAGAATTAAAAAGGGGGAGGGGTAGTATCAAGTTTTCAAGATGATAGGACAACATACTATAATTACTAAATAAAGGTATAAAGTCTGCAAAACTGGGTCAATAAGGAAGCTATAAACCTTGGCAGGCTATATCTTTTGAAGTGGCTGAGAAAAGAACTTGTGAGGGGAAAAGGGGAGAAAAAGGAATAAAAGAATATAAGGTAAAGCAAATAATGTGATCAGTGTTGTTCAGGGGCACCCTAGGATGCAGCCCTGCACCTGATCATAAAGCCTGGAGAAGAAGAGTAAATCTGTTTGTGTTCCAATCATACTTGTGTCTGACTGCCTTCTGTGGTCAGAAGGACTTGGGGTGCTCTCTGGCATTGATGAAGAACTACCAGAATGGGTGGACTGGGTATCCTGAAATCCTAACACTGTATAAAGGTGGAGGACCTAGAGATGAAACACGGCATGAGTACCATTCTAGATTCAAGTGTCTAACAGTGCCATAATAATGTTTTCAGTTTTGTTTTCTAATCTTTTCCCAATAATTACTAATGTTGTATATGCTTCCTTGGCTGGTACTGAGCATTGAGCTGATATTTTCATTTGCAAGCCCTGTCTAAAGACCAGGGTGGAAGACAGTAATACCAAGGCAGTCAATGTCACCTTTGGAGGTGCTTCACCTAAGGTTTAGCCAGTGACAGTAAGGAGACGATTTCCTAAGGCTCAAGGGGCCAGTGCCACTTGCCTTGTCAGGCTATCTTGGAGGGCATGCCCCACAAGACAAAACCTCACTGGGTCTACTGCAGGTATCTATGATGATTGGCACCTTTATTACATTTTGAAGAAAAATGCTCAGGAGCTTAAGATGAGACTAACAGGTGACTAAAGGACGCCTTCAGTAAAGGTGCTGCAATCTGGAAGACAAGAAAAAACAATGTCTGTAAAAAGAAACACAAAGCAGCGAAGTGTCCTAACAAAATAAGGAGATTGAGAGGAACTGAAATGGTGACAGACATGCTACCTATAGCATGACATACCGAGCAAGGAAGGATAGGACACGCTCTGTGTAGATATTGTAAGAAAAAACTTCACTTTCATCCAGTAATGAATATGCATAGTCATGCAGAAGATGTGGACTTGCCAACATTTGTATATGATATTTCTTACAATCAACTTATAATTGCAGAAAGCAGAACATTTCACAGCTTCATGTCTTGTAAGGAACATCACGTTGTTCCTTTAACACTGTTCAACAAGACTACATCAACATGTAGCACAAGATATACATAAATCATTACCTAAACACAGACATATGTAAAATACTCTCAGATAATTCTAAAATAACTTTAAACTCAAAAAATAAATGGAGACTTACGTTACAAATAATAGTCTTCTTTTTAATGTTTGGGGGGAAGATAACCAGATAACTTTTTCTTTTTTTTTTTTTTTTTTTTTTTTGGGGGGGGGGGGGGGGCGGCTGTGGGGAAGAATTAATGTCAAGAAAATTAAAAATCTATAAATGTACTCCATATGCACAAGTTCCACAAAAGCTCAAGTGCTCAGAATCCATAACACCAGAGGCCTATCATTTTGGGCTTTTTTGTACAAATTACAGAAACAGTCTGCCACAACTTGCTTCAAAAATAAGAAAACTCTGATGCTGTCCACTTACATAATTTCCATCTTTTTAGTCAACATTTTCTCTGTTTTACTCTAAAGCAAGGGAAAAAAGATACCTCCAAAACTTGTACTGCATGGCTGCCGTATATGTTGTCTAAACCATCAGACCTTGGCAACTTGTCACTAGCTAGAAGTCAGCCCTGCAAATAATTCTGACTCTAAGTTCTACTGAGAGGGATCTCAGAGCCAAGAGCACTCAAAGACCCAGCAAAGTTGGGATGAACACACACTGCCTTTTCTCTAATCTCGATCAGAACACATGGAATAAGAGAATAAAAAAATCATATACATCCATTTGAAGTAGCATTGATTTTATTTTTTTGAAAGCCTATTTTCATGTCATCTTCAATCATGTTGTAACCAAGCATGCTATATACCCTTTTGAACTACTTCCAAATTCCTTAGGGTTTGCTAACTATTAATAGAAATAAGAGACTGGTTCTGCCTAGAGAAAAGACGGCTTAGGGAAATTCTAAGAGTAGCCTTGCAATATCAAAGAGAACACAAAGCACAGCTCTTTATGGAGGTGCATCCCCAGAAGGATGAGAGATAAATGAATTTTTTTTTCTCAATGGCAGTCAGGCATTGGAACTGGCAGCCAAGAGAAGTTGTGTAAACTCTGTCCTTGATGCCTTTCAAAACCAACCGAACAAAAACCTGGTCTGAATTCAATCTTCATGCTGCTTTGAGCAGCAGGTTGGACTAGATGACCTGCATGACCTCCTGAGTACACTCATACAGTAAGTTAAGAAGGTAATTTAAGCAATACTATGTTATCAGCGGCTGTCTAAAATAAATGCATTCTTTCCTCTAGTATGATAGGCTAGGTTACACCTGGCATTAAATTGGCTCAGTGAAGGCTATTCATGTTCTATTCCTGTGTTTTGTTGGGCCATTATCCAGATAAAAGATTACATTTTTAAAAGGTATGACGTAGAACTGAGGTTTCATGGTCTCTATAAGCTGTGACCATAAAAAGTAACTTCAACTCCTCTTTCTATACTCATATATCATCTCTCAAATTTCCACTCGTAAACTGACCAATCCCAGATGCTTGACTTAACTTTGCTTAAGAATTTTGATTTTAATTCAGATGTCCTCCTTATATTCTTTCAGCCTGCCAGCTTTCTTTGATGGCTAAGGTATTACACTTCAGGCATTTTCAAGACTATTAAAAAACAGATGTTGTTCCTCCTGTTTCACCATACTCCACGTATTTAAGCAGCCTTTCAGACAGAATTTGAAAATCTATAAGCCACTTTCAACACCACAGATTCTATTACACTAACTTACACATTAATTTTACCCCCTCTCTGAGATTTAGAACAGAGCCACCGTTTTTCCTCCCACCATTCATTCCTGCAGGAAGAAGTCAAATTGATAAAAAGAGAAATAACAATAGTACTATTGTACACTGACTAATATTTCTCCTTGCTGTGAAAGGAAAAGAGGTTACTGATGCCCTGAGGAAATTCAGAAAAAATAGAATTTGATGTTGTGGAGAAGCAATGTAGAAAGCTATGCTTAGGGGATGAAGAAAAAGCAGTGGCAAAAAAGATTCCTTTTGCCACTCACACTTTGGAAGTAATTCTGTAAGATCACAAAATATTATTCTCTAGTTCATAAATATTCTTGTATTCCCTCATGGTATAGGAGTAGGTATCAAAAGTAGACAAGTTTTATCTTACTGTCTGAGGAAATGACTGCAAACATATAGATGCAGAGGAGAGCGATATGTTATTGATGTTCTATGTAGTTCCAAAACTAAACCTCTGTGGGAATCTGTTGAATATATACACCATCTGAAGTTTGTGTTTCAATTCATCCTGTCCCAGAACACGGATACTTAAAGAATCCAACTTTTTGGTACAAAAGGCTATAGTTACCCTGCCCACTGAGGTGAACAAGTTCTGTTAGGATAGCAGAAGAAAGTATCCTACTGTTGCTCCATATTGCCATAACCAGGCTGCTTCACAATATGGAGATAAGGTATATTCATATGATATGGCTATCTTAAAAAGCACACTTGCTCTTATACACTTCCCTAGTATAGTTTTTAAAAGATTCTAATTCGTTATTTCATTTCTACTTAATGTGGCAACAGATCAGAAAACTCAAGTAGAAATAGTGAACCAATTACAATTACTAGAAATACCTAAAATTTCAAAAAATACTTTGTACCAGTATAGGAGTCCAGGAGTGTTGCTGCCTTAACCGATAGGATCCTTTATGTTCACAGAAGTGAGATTTAGATTAGTGTTTGAAAAGAAGGTCTTTTGAATAAGAAATAGAATACAAATTTATTTCAACTGTATCAAATTGCTTAAAAGCCTATTTCCACTATTAGTTGTCATCTAATAGGCACAGTTAGAGATGTTATAAAAATCTATTGTAACCACTATAAACAAGCCTGATACCAATCTAAATTCTAAGCCCTCTTTTTCACTGAAGATTTCCTTGAATAATTTCCATTGGATAATTTCAGTAAAGTAAGAGGGAAAGTCTTGTCCCTCTACAAACAACAAGCTATAAGGAAAAGAGATCAGCCTAGATTTTATGAAGAATCCATGCCAGAGGCTCCAGGCTTCCACATTCATTTCACACATCCTATGGCTCTTGCTCAAGACACTAAGCAACAGTGGTCTTGTGGCAATTTGCCATAAGATATAAAATAATAAAAAGTTATTTTAATTATTAGTCACTGCTGTTTACTCTTTGTCTCTTCTCTCCTCAAAGGAGACCATTCCGCATTTAGGCATCTTAATAGACAATAACATTCATATTGCACAACTCATTCGAGTGCCTAGCCATGCATACGGCACAGATGGGCGTACAGTAGAATCATAGAATGGTTTGGGTTGGAAGTACTTACAGACAAAGCAGACACTGGCAACTTGCTCTGCTCTCAGAGTGAATTATTCACATAAACACAGTAAATACTAGACCCCTGAGGATACTGCAATGGTTTTCATTCGAACAGCAATTACCTGAACTGCACATGTCTGAAATCATTTGCAAGGCCATCCTAGTCTGAGGTTTCAATACTGTATATTCAAATATACAGTATGTTTTCTTTAGTTATTACGACAGGCAAGTTTGCGTGGAAGATTTTAATGTAAATAACAACATTAAAGCAATATTTAGTTATTAATCTTACATACATTTAAATCTTACTGGACAGATGATGTCCATTTTCAGATACTACTTTTAACAAATTTAAAAAACCCCAAACCCTCCAGATATCAGGTAACCATGGGACGCTCTCTTTAACAGCTCCTACAATTTTCAAACATTACTGTTCATTGTAGGAAAGTGTAGTATCATTTTCAAGAAGAGGGACCTACGTCTTTGCAGATCCCTCAGATTGTCTTTATTTCTTCCCTAACAAAAGTTGAGAAAAGATAAGCAAGGGCCTCACAGGTGTTCTGTTTCATACTAAGGGCAGGTACTACTAAGATCACAAAGCCACACTCTTATGCCAGGTAACTAGAAGGATGAAGGAAAAGAACAAACTAGATTATTTGTTTAGTACAACAGGCTTTTGTTTGGATATTTTAACTTCAGTGTGTGACAGAAATGCCAGATGGCATCAGCTACATATAGGAGAAACTTCATTTTGGCATGCATATTAAAGGAGAACAGTGATTTAAAGGTGGCCACAAGGAAGGCTAAACATGGATACCACCAGAGCCATAATGCCTCCAGGACTTCTACTCACATATTAGAAGCAGTAACATTATCAGAGGAAGTGTTTGCTTACCAGCAATTGCTTTCTGTGCGAAAACCAGACTATGGAATACACATATAACAGATGAATAGATCATCTCCGATCCTTAAAATTAGCAAGCCTTTGTGCTTCACTGTTCATGCTAAAGTATCTGTTTTAGAGCAGTCTATATATTGATTCATTAACACCATAAAAGATCCTTCAGTCTGCTTAGAGGATGTAGGATTTTCACTGTATGATCTAGCAGGGGAGACAAGATGGTGTCCCACTCAGTTCTGGAAGGCTGCTGGAAGATGTTGACCTTTCAAAAAATACAGAGATGACACAATCTAAAAAGTCCAGCTTTAAGGATTTACTACAATTCAGCAATCAGAGATGCCACATCTGAAGCAGATGCATTAAACCAGAGCTTCACATGAGCAAAGGCTGGCCACATCCACCTTACTGGCCTACTAGCGGGCAACCTTGTGTCCCAGCTAGGCAGGCTTTCTGGAGATGTGTGCCTGAACACTATCAGAAGATGATCCTGAGGTGTGATCAGAAGTGTAAGAAGACACATTTAAATCTAGTGAATGGTGTCACTTTTGTCTCTAATAAATACGCCATCATTTAAATATGTAAAGTCTTTTAGCTAACATACATAAACATGAGAAGACGTAATTTGCTATTCTTTTCCCCACTTGTGATAGAACAACTGTTGTCCTATTGTTTGACTCACTCTTTGCTTTTAGCACAGGTACTGAACCGTGCTATCTCATTTCAGATGCCAGCTCCATTTGTTAAGTGTAACTATCTCCATTCTTTTTAAACAGCTCCAGATAAACTATAGAAGTTTAATATGTCTTCTTTTGACTTTGCAAAGCAAAGCACAGCAGAAACTGAATGACTATTTTAAGAGACAATGTGTTTTCCCAGTATCTTTCCAGCACATACCGGCTAACAATTATGGTTAACTCAATGGTTACACCATTCTGTGACTATCTGTCTAAACATTCCTCAGAGTACGAATTCAAGCAAACAACAAATTTTTAATGTCAGAACTCAGACAACTCCGTCTACCTGGTAAATTTGTCATTTCTGAAGCTTAGCAGGCTCACCATCTCATCAAACACTGACACTCTGCAGAAGCTCTATCTGGGGATGAAGAAAAAGGCTCTGCTGGCATACAAAGGACTTGTGGTAACGTACCATTATTCCCTCCCTTCCCCTCACACTCAGTTCTCATATTCGGATTACTAACTTCCCTACAGCTTCTGCATAGCTGTGCTTCAGGATCATGTTTCAGGATGTAATTAGTCTTACAAAAAAATGAAGGGAAAATGCTTCAGTCATTTTATTTTCCATGCATAAGCTACAACTTATGGTGAAATCATTGCTGTAAATGGACTAAAGAAAAACTTTTCATGCTAAAACTTCAACAAAAAGGTTTGCTGCTTAAAGATTATAGGCTATACGGGCAGGAGTGGATTAAGAAAATATGAATTGAAGAAAAAAGTTCTAATTTTAATAAATGTTTTTATGTTAAGGTTACACTTGCAAAAATGTATTATCTCTGTAAAATAATAAATCTATGTTAAAATCATGCCACCTAGAAACTAAATTTCTAAATACATAAACCAGAACTGAATAAAATACACATTTTCCATGTCTTTTGAAAACTCTCCATTTTCCTGTTCCTTATGCAACTGTAAGTACTGAAATAGAATTTCCAGCTGTGCCTTGTCAGCCTACGGACCGAACATATTGTGCTGCTTTCCATTTTCCTGAAGTGAGCTTTTTAGTTCTCCGAGTAACAGTATTAGCTGATTCTCTGCACACAGAACAGAACAGCGCTTTGTCCCCAGGGAAAGAAGCTATTTCAGACTTAACTAAGGAATCATCTAACATGTTTCAACAATCCCTACTGTTTCTGTTTGGTTTAAAGATATCACTGTGATTTTGTTTCATTTGCAACTGGAGACTAAATGACACCAAGCAGAATCTGCTGTTAGGTTAGATTACAAGGTAAAATGTTTTAAATTTTAAATTACTGCTTAAAGCATGGTGTTGAATGGCTTAAACGACATGTTAACTTTGCAAATATGTATGAAATAATATTAGCTATATTTAGCAATACTGAACATAAATGCTTTTCTAGATAAAGTATGCAATACCAGTTGATCTGCTTTTTGTTTGGTATGAATGTTTGCCACGCACTTCAAGCTTAAACTAACTGAACGTGCAATTAGTTTTGCTGGTATGGCTAAATGTAACTGGTTTCTATGCAATAAATTTAAAGAAGAGTATGTGAAAAATCTTGGTAAATCACTTTAACCCCTGTGTATCATGAGAAATAACATCTTAGAACATGTTTGAATTTAGACTGAATAGATAAAGAAAGATTATTTAATAAATTCTGATACTCTGGTACTTCTAAAGGGTCACTACTTTAAAAATTAACTATTTCCATAATAGCGAAATGATAGATACTGAGCTTACCAAAGATAACATTCTGAAAGCTACAAACTACTGCACATATTACATGATAAAAGTAAAGGTAACAAAGATGCTTACACATACTATGTATGATCTAAACATTTATGGGTAAAATAAAAAAGGTATAGCAATGCAGTCATGTTGAGAGTATCTGGTAACACAAAGATATAATAATTTCATTATATTAGCTATCTATCATTTTATTTTGCTATGTAATCATTTATTACAAAAGTCTTATAAGTTGAATAGGTTGAATTTTCCCCAAATTAAAGTTTGGCTGGCACTATACTAAATATAACTTCCTGATAGATAATCTGAGGATTCCAGCCATGGGCAGTAAAGGCCCAATGCATTTAAGGCCTTTTTCCCGTATGACATTCACAACTGCGGCCTTAAAATGTGAGACACCACTTACTTAATAAGCCAAGGAAAGAAACTTAGAAACATAGCTCAGTATTTTGCATGCAAGGAACACCATTTTGTTGAAAGTAGCAGTACTAAGCTTTCAGTACCGAAGAGTTAACTTGGTGTGAAAATACAGCATATAAACTCACATATATGAACAGGGTAAGTTTATAAAGACATATTATTGGGGGGTTGTTTTCTGTTGTTTGGTTGCTGGTTTTTTGTTGTTTTGTTTTTTTTTTTTTTTTTTTACTTTGTAATTATAATGTATTTTATGAAAACAAGTTTCACTTTAAAATAATTGGATTTACTATAGAGTTTTACTCTATATCGAAGTTAACAGCAAAACCCTGAGACATTGTTTGTACAGTAAATGTAATTCACCCTATATTATTCCTGACTCTTAAAAATACACACATAGAGAATGGAAAAGTATTTCAGTCATGCCATTATACGCCTCTGGTCACAGGAAGAAATGGTTAAATGTTAAAAAAGCACAAATGTAATGTAGCAGCATTGTAAGTACATAGCTATGGCATTATTATAAAGTATACTATAAAAATGTGACCATAATTAAGATGTCACTAACTCAACAGAATGAATACACATGTTCAAGACTTTTCTTTGTATATTCAGTTTTCCCTAAGGGCTCTTTGTGTGTTTCATTCAAACTTGTGGAACAGAAGTTTACTGTGTAATTTTATAGCCAGTCATTACCATGCAAGTAAGTTAGAAACCAAAAACATTAGGTCATTTGTCCTGCAAGCTGAAGTACTAAGAAACAAGCACTTTCTGAAAAAGAACAGACATCATCAATGAAGAGTACAAGCTTCTGCATCTATTTGATATGTTAACTAACGGTAATTTCTGTAAATAAAAGGCCAGTATAAAGTCTATATAGCATTTTAGAATAACTGATTTCTAATGGGTAGAAAGCAGTAAACTAAAGTCTGGATTAATTTCAGAACCCTGCCATTACATGAGACGTTATGTGGATGTGTAAGAGATGCTCGCATCTCAAATTCCCTTTATATGGAAACAAAAACATTAGCTTAGCTTAACAAAACTCTGCAAATTAATATATGTTTTCTATAATATTTTAAAATTAAAATAGTTGAACACAGAAACTACAATATTAGAAAGAAGTAAAAGCATACCGGTTTAAGCTTATTTACTGACAACTTCCCATTTAAAAACACGAGAATAAAAACTATGAGAATTATGGTGTGGAAAGCATGAAAAACATGCAATCAATCACATGCTTTATGTTAAAGAATATTTAGGCAACCGGTACCAAAAACTTGACCTATTACATAAATCAGAAAATACTAAGATGCACAAACTTTTTTTTAAAAAAATCTGATTCAGGCAAAAACACAGTTCAAGTTTCTGAAATAATAATATCCTGTATTTATACAATATAAGTAACTATAATAAGACCAACGCCAAAGTGAAAGACTACATATAAAGCCAGAGTGATGAACATTAAGAAAAAGCATTTTTTTAATCCCCTCAAGACTTCCTTAGAGAAAAGCCGTGAACATACTCTAAGCCAAGACTTAATGCTCTAAGTCTCAAGCTCTTCACTAACTCTCAACATCACAAGAACACTAGTGTCTTCAGACTCTACTGCCTCAGTTAAAATAGGCCACAGGCAAAAGCGTTTCCTTTTTGAAAGAATTATGCCAACAGAGCTA
Source organism: Phoenicopterus ruber ruber (assembly GCA_009819775.1). NCBI lineage: Eukaryota > Metazoa > Chordata > Aves > Phoenicopteriformes > Phoenicopteridae > Phoenicopterus > Phoenicopterus ruber. The sequence continues at coordinate 20,631,286 of CM020224.1, forward strand.
TGACAAATCATGAATAACTTTGGACATGCATAGCCTTATTTCCACACTGGTATAGCCATTGCTGGATATGCTTTCTATGCATACTCCTGGATCTTGACTGCTCTGTTTTGGAATGCCACCTATTGGTGACAGTAAACGTAATTTTTCTGTCAGAAGCATAAGAAGGCTCAAGATATATAGTCATTTTGAATTTCTTAGAAAGTAAATGCAGAACACAACCCATTATAGATCAACCTTTTTAGACTACCTACGCTTAATAAAAACTTCCACTTAGAAAAGTAGACACGGGATGTCACAAATAGTGCTACGGTGATCAAACTTCCAAAGGTCTCCTCTACTGCAGAACCAAAAAGATTCTGTTAAAGAAGAGGATAGCTAAAAATGGAAGCGAAAGCAACATCTCTTTTCATCTATGGTGAAAACTACCTTGCACAGAAATGACAAACCAAAAGCCTTTGGGGCAGTATATCAGAAATGAATTGGACATTTTTCTGTTACTTTGCCATTCCCAACGTTCAGAAGTTACAACAACCTGAAAGAAATATTAGCAATCAAAAAAGTGAAGAAACACTTCACAGCTCTCAAGAACTCCCTTGCTGGAAGCAGTAACAGTTATTAAACTACAAATGCCCGGTGGCACTGCAAATCTAAACTACCTCTTTAAATGCAACCGCAAATACAAAGCTAGCACCTGTTTGAATTTGACTATTGCCCGTAAGGGCAGAACCACAAAACTAAAATTGCTTCCTTTAGCTCTCATAGGGCAATTTCTTTCCAAGAGGAAGCTTGGTTATATTGACCTACCATGTATTGGTCCACCTGCTTTGAAAAGTGCACCAAATGACTGTCATAATCCTAAAAGCTCTCCAGGTATCTAATTTTCCTCTTTTTTTCCCATTCCAGGATACTTTCTGAGACACACAAAAACATGCAGGCTACATCATTAGTCTATTATTTCCTGCTTGTGTCTCTGTGCATTGATTTTTCTCACAATGAAACTAGTGCACTTCTCAGGAGGCAAAGGAGAAGAATGCGCTACAGAGGATTGAGAAAGAGCTCCTCGGGAGGGAATCGCGCCCCAAGACAGCCAAGGATGAAGCTTCCGGCTCCCGTTGCTGTAGTACCCAGCATACCTCTTATCAATATTGATGACGGTGTTATGGGAGTATTTGACTCTCTCATAGGTTTGGGTGGACATGAATCTAGTTACAGTGTCTTACCAGGTAAGAATAAAGCCCCTCTACTACTTAGAGTGGGCCCATTTTTCTCTTGATTTCAAATGAAATGTATGAACTCATGAAAGCTTTATTTTAGCTCTACTTGCAACAGATACTGAAATAAAACCCCATTACCTTTTTGCTAACCTACTTCTGTTGCCTTTTATAATAATTTTGTGGTTAGCATATGAAGCTTTTGAATTGTCTATGCTTAAGCCTTATGGAGAATCCTGCTTTGCCATGTGACAGTAATATTTTCTGCTATTTTTCTCCATCCTCATTTCATTATATCTAATAAAAAATTTGTTGTGATATTTTCCTAACTTCAAACATGTAGCAAGTTTGAAGGCCATTTTGAAGAATTTCATGGTCAATATATCTCCTAAGTCAATTAACGTTTCACTGAGGCCCTAAGACCAATAACACCAGTGTTATTTAAAAAAATGGATTTAAGTGGTTTTTTTGGTTATATTTTTGAAAAGCAACATTCTTACTATGTGTACATGCAATATTTGGGGAATAATTCTTTATTTTGTAAATAAATCAATAACATACAGTAATAGTTGCAATATGAAATTTACATTACAAACAAGACCCTTAAGATGGAAAACTAAACTAACAGAGAGAAAAAACCCACACATTCAACACAAGATCACTCTAACCTCCATCTATATTGAGAACCTGGATTTATTTAAAAGAAGGTAAATAGTATGATTTGCATAAATCTTGCCTTCTCGGTGATCTAGAGGTGTTCACATTGCTGTACTAATATGTATTTTATGGTTTTTGAAGGAGATGTAGGGAAGAGGATTTGATGTCTTAAGAAACAAACAAAAAAAGCATAATTTCATTGATCTTTACTGAAACCTGTCTTGGTAATTGTGACAGGCCTCTCTACAGTATCCTCAAAGAACGCAAGACTAGACAGGGATTGAGAATTGATAGTTAAGTGTCTCTTTAGTCCTTAGTGCAGTAAAGGAAGGGAGAACTCTTGCTCTAGGATCCTTGTGACTTCACGTTCAATGTCACAAATGGGGAATTGTGATTCACAAAACAGGAAATTAAGATTCACAAGAGTCGAAAAACCAGACATTCACTCTAAAGATAAGAACTTCTGAATACCACTATGGGTATTTTCCAATTTTGAAACCCCTGTTATTAACCAATTGAAAATTATTGAGATGTTGTAACACTTCATTTCTTTTCATAGAAAGAGGTTCAAAGATTGAAGAAAAGACACTGGGATGTTGTGAAGAACCAATACAGGGTCATGTCCACTCTATAGCTAATAAATGTAAAGATACAGATACTTCCATTCCAGCACCAAGAGATCACACACTGAGTAAAATCATCATATGCAATTTTATGAATTTTATAAAAAAAGTAAGAATGCCCTGATTATCACTGTTCTACATAAAATGATAATAATCTATTTTTATAAGCAAAAAGTTAAGCTTTTCAGTGTGTCACACACGAGGCTTGACCACTAGGTTAATAGGTCTCAAATGGCAAAACATATTTTAGTCACATTTTCTCAACAATGGCTATTTGTTGTGAGTCCTTACTTCCAAAAAGGCTGAACCATTTCAAATCAAATATTTTTAAGTAAGGAGTTTTAATGGGAAAACTAGCAAAACTCTTGACTATAGCATTTCTAGTGTGTACCACAGTATTACTCTTGTAATATATACTACTGATGTCAAACTTTTAATTTAAAAATATTTTTTAAATGAAACAGAGGAAAATACCACATAAATAGCATACACTTCATGTAAGATATTCCAGTGTCTCTGACAGAGACCATCAGTCATGCTGAAATAATGCATGGTTCTTCCCCCCTCCCTGCTCCGTTTATTTCTTTCTATCTGGACTTGCATCCAAAAGCTGAGCTAAAACCACTGAACTCATTTTATTTGGAACTTCATGCTGAATTTACACCATATTTCCAAAGGTTAAAAGTCCTGTGCTCATCTGCCAAAGACTTCAACCACAAGGTATTTTTTAGTCTAGCTTTTAAAGTTCAAAATTTTTTCAAGTTAATGTCAGATTTGGAAAAAACAGAGCCTATTAAATAATAGAATGCTATTATTAATCATGCTTCAGAACAGAAGAAAATGCAACCCAAAACTTCATTTTCATTCTCCTAGCTACTTATTTTGCTCTTAGTAGGCTAAAAAACAATTTACAGATATCATATGCAGGATGAAAACTAACAGTTTAAACAGAAGTTTAACAGTAACCAGACATATCTCCTTCCTCCATATAAAAATCATGTGAACCATTCAAATTAAATTAAACAGTTCACCACAACATAAGAGAATTTGCAGTAGTTTGTCCTTTATAGACTACAATTAAGCAAATAGGTTGTACACCGTTGGAGTATTTCTAATATCTCTTAAACCTCACTTCTCCCTGCTCATTCCACCATACTGAAGTTATCCAGCGGGCAGGAAGTTTAAGGAGCATCTCAGCGCAGTCTTTACTCTGCCTCATGGGGTTATGTGAATTCCAACAGAATGCCAAATAGCAGTTCCGCAACGCAATAAAAGGGTACCTCTTTGCCTTGGAGCACACACACTTGTCCTGTCTTTTTAAGCAACTCTCATGCAAACAGAAAACAAGACAATTTGTTAGAGAAGTCTGCAGAGGCCAAGGCCTGATAACCCATATCTTTATGCTTATTCAGACAAGATTTGCACCAACTTCAGATACAGCCTAGTAGTGAAAACAAAATAAAGAATGTAAGGAAGCACAGAAGAATTTCCATCTCAAGCCAGATATGTTCCTCTGGAACAGCTGACATTTTATTGTTTAACATGAGAAAGTGTAGTGTTCTTTCTGTGTTTCCTTTGGAGATTATTTAAAAGAAATACTTTGGCTTCCTGGCAAGCACATAAAAAACAGAAGTCAGGATCCAGCAAACAGCTGGATTACAGATACCTGGGTAGAATGACAAGGGACTTACAGCCAGCTAACATTTGGCCTGGGCTAACTCATCTCCTCCTTCAGTTAACATGGCTTGAGTTGATCAGAGCACAACTTTATGCGGCTGAAATTATGCAAACGTATCCTGGATCTTTGAAAAAACAAGATGCAACTGTTCAAAAACTTAACTTCTCCCCCTTTCCATCCTGAGAGTAACTTAAATCAAAAGAATAACTTTTAAAATATAAGGAATACAGAAGAGCATCCAAACAGGATGATTCTGATAATTAATTTTTATGCTACAAAACCGATTCATATCCATTGGTCTTTACATAGAAGAATACTTTTGTTATGAAGCTGAGAGTAGCATTGCCTTGAAGGACTTTGCAAAATACCTGATTCTGAGTCAAATATTAATTCCAGAGACATTTCAAAGCAAATATTTACATTAGTTTTGTCAGGATATTTAGAAACTATCCTGAATACTTTTCCCTTTAAAACTGAACAATCAAGCATGGACCAGGGCAGAGTGTGGGCCAACAAAACCTGTAAACAAACCTTCCAAAGACAATTTGTCTATCACAAATGCAAGTTTCTTGCATGTAAATTCAGCTGAGAAAAGATTTTTCCACTGTATTAGACCATCTTCATCTGAAGGATGAAGTCAAACCAAATAGGAAAAGAGGAAAAATTTTTTTTTTTATATATGCAGGAAAGTACAAAGTAACTTAGCAATGGGTTTTCAGCTTGAACTGAACACTTCAGCAACGCATTCTTACATTAATTAAAAAGAGGAAAAGGAAGGTGTGTAGGGAGTACAGATTCTCACTAGATTCAGAGGTAGACTCAAAAATAGGAAAAGATTTGCATGGAATGAAGAATCTCAACCTTGGCTTTCCTGCTCTCAATAGACCAAAAAAAAAAAAAGCGTCATGCTGAAGTGCAATGTTTATCCTGGAGTCTGGACAAGAACTGCCCAGGGAAACTTTTGCTGAGGTAGACTCCAACACCGGAAGGAAAGAGAGACTTGGAATAGTTTCCTTCCCAAGTCTTTACGCTCTCCAAACAACTTGCCTACTCAATATCTGAGTATAGCTTACAAAATAAATCTCTTCTACATTTCTTTCCGAAAATTTCAACTGGTAGCCTAGGGAAATCTCAATTTTTTGTAGATCCATGTCCAGAAACTTTGGAGACAAAGTATTTACTAGCACAAGTTGTTCAAGCTTGCTACTTTCCTAGCAAACAGCTTTTTTCAGATAAAGCAAGTTACAGGGAAGAGATGATGTTTGCCATCTTACCAGTCATTACAGAATGGACTTGAGTTCCATTAAGCCTATAAACAGTCACTATAAAGTGAATATCATTACACTCCCAGTTCCACAGAGCCTTAACAAAACTTTCTTATTTAGTGTGCAAGATACTAGAAAAGATGTCTAGTGCACAACAGAGAAACAGAAGGAGGTCTGGAAAAAAATATTCTCGAGTTCTGCATGATTTATTTTAACTCCATTGTGATGAAGAAAACTTTTGCTTCTTTCTCAACTGTATGCACAGCTTTCATTGAGATCTGCAATTCCTGCTTTCCAGTTCTAAGGATGGAGAGGAAAGAGGAGCTGCCATGCAAAAGACCCTCAGAAACTCACCATCTAGATTTAATTCTCCCATTGTAGGAATATCTCTGAACTTGAATAATTCAAGAGTTTTTCCCCAGACAAAGCTGGTAAGGTCCTCATCAGCTGGCTAGGAAGAGGGGGAAATGAACTATTATGACGACTGCCTGAAATAGAGTGAGCAGACAATCAGAGGACAGAGAACCTGTACTCAGTTTTCACTGTGAAGCTGTAAGCAGGTAACAGCTACATACATATTAATTGTGTGCCTCCCCCTTGATTGCCTTCACAGCTGAGAGGCCAAGAACCAAATAGGGATTGGAGACTACTAATAAGCTGAAGAAAACAAAGCTATTAAAAATAAGGAATAAGGATAAGATACCTAGAATAGGGTGTATTGTACTTATTTTCAAAATTACAACAAAATGCTAGTGCTTCTTTCCAAAGTTTTAAACAACCACTATTGGTTTTATTTCAGTTTAAGCTATTTAACTCAATTTTTCTATTTTCTTTTCTTAGGAAAGAAGGGGCACTGCACAGCTAATGGGATGATTCTGTATGATAAAGCTGTGTGGTCTCCCAAGCCCTGCGTTACCTGTCTCTGTTCAAAAGGAGAAGTGATATGTGATACAACCATGTGTCACCCTCTGAAATGTCCCAAAACTATTATACCTGCAGGAGAATGCTGCCCAGTTTGTTCTGATACTGGTACAGTACACCATAATATTTTTACTATTTTAAAACTACCTCATGCAAAACCTAACATAAACGCTACATTTAATGATATCAAGGATTACAAGGTACACATTATCCTTTTATAGAGAAAACAAGTCCTGAATTACATGATAAGAGCAGGTCTTCATAATTTCTACTCCAGCTGACTTCAGTTTCTTGGAGTACACTGGTTGTTAGATGAGTTTGATATAATATTTAAAGAAAAGATGATGTTAAGTAAGTAGTAAAGATAATTATATTTCTTTTTTTATTTTCCCCTTTCTGCTCCTTCCCTCCTACCTTTCAAAATTTTGGTAAATGTACGAAGAAAGAACATCCGGTTACATTTTATAGCCCACTTCCATTTAAAAAGGATCAGTCAATAACTATTAGCCATTATTAATGTATTAGACATACATAATAAACATCATACAGTTTACAGATTGGTAAATCTTTGTTAGGAGTGTAAAAACACACAGCTATTTGATATAAATCAAGAGAAGAAAGTCAACTCCCAAGAGGAACAATAGAACTACAATCTTGCTTGTTCTTCATAAAAATTTAAACAAGATCAGTATCTTTAAAAAGAAAAGGAATGGAGAAGATAAAGATGAAATGTGACTTCCTTCCTCCACTCCCAATACCTTAAGTCTGCAAAGTACTCAACCTCCTCTTACCATAAAAATATTATTTAGCCTTGTGTGTGTGTGCATATGTGACACACAGAAATGCACTGAGTAGAGCCCTGATAGAAATTAACTGCAGAACTGGAAGTCATGGTGATTGAAACAAATACACTCCTTTTATTTGAATTGCCCTGTTATGCGAGTAAAAACTGCACTTTGGTAATGGAGTTAACCATTTCCCTGGTTAGCTCCCCACTCACAGCCATCTCTATACCTGACAGTCCCTTGCACAGGAGAACAAGTCTTAACCTATGTGAATTTTATTTGAATTACCTTCCTCGCACTCCCAGACACATTCTTTTTCCTCTTTAGACACCTCCATCAACACAAAAAACTAATTAATACATTAGCTCAAAAAGGAAGATAATGAAGGCTATATTAATTTTCCCCCCTTTTTTCTGGAGTTGCAATGAATCATTCCTGTCTATAAACTGTTCTGTATGGTTGGCCTAATCATTTCTCAGTCAAAGTATGTCTCTTCTGTCAAGCAGAAATATAACACCATATTTTCATTCTTTCAAATCATATTCTAAGAGGAATACTCTTCTATAGTTAGCATATTTTTACTATATGAGGAGAACAATGTTTACTAAAACTTTAGTTTCATATCCTCTTATCAGACAACTTTTTTTTTTGTGTTCTCATTGCCTCTGATTAGCCTCCTCTTTGGATTCAAGTATTATTTCACTGGATGACATAAGTGAGTTGTCTGGTGATTCTCCAGAACCCAAAGACCTTGACAACGCCAATGTATTGTCATCAGCACATACTCAAACTGAAAAAGATGAATTGCTTGGAAAAGAAGTGGTGGAGTTTAAAGAGAAAGAGGTTCATAAAAAGGGTGAAAAGAAAAGAAAAAGGAAAGGCAAAAAAAATCGACAGAAGCATAAAGCCTACCACAGAGGAAAGAAGCCTGTCACAAGAAAGGGAGCTACAGAAGAAGACATACAGCACGAAAGTGATGAAGATGATGGTACTTTCAGAATGCCATCTCATTTTCCAATTCCTGTTCCACCCATAGAAGCTCCTCCTTTGCCATCGGGATGTTCCACCTCGGACACCACAGTAAGCTGTATTAATGCCAAACTTACACAAATACCACCAATCTCAGATCCAGATCTAACAAGTCTAGACCTTACAGGTAAATAATGGATCTACTTTGCACAATTTTTTCTCATGAAGTAACATTATCCATTCTCAAATGCAGTCAACAGTAGCATTAATACTTTGTTGTTCCTTATCATAGAAATGTGTTAGAATGAATTTTACAGCTAAGCCTCTAAAACAATAAATTAAAAACGTTAGGTTTTCTCACTAGCGTTTAAATACTAATATGAATATATCTACACACAATTATTGTACATAATACAACTATTTTCCTAATATTTTTCATGTACAATACTACACAGCTCAGATGCATACCGTAATTCATAACTCAAACTATTTTCTTGAATTCTGTCCTAGGAAATAGTATCACCACTATCGCAGATGAAGCATTCAACGGGATACCGAATTTGGAATGGATTGATCTGAGTAAAAATAATATTACCTCTCCTGGCATAGGTCCCCAAGCATTCAAAGTAAGAAAGCCTAACTTTTCTAGTATCCTATGACTAATTATTGCTTATAGGAAAGTTTTTCCTGCTTTTCAGTCTATGGATCTAAACCAGTTTGCACCTAGTATGAGTAACCGTTGTATAATTACAAAACAGTTAAGCCTGGCTATTTCAAGAAATCTGTCGTCATAATCAAGAACACCTAGACATTTTTGAATGACATTCACCAAGTATTAAATGTTAAACAATGAGAGAGAGACAAATTTTCTGGTATTTTATCAGTTGCAGTTGAGAGATTTCAGAATTGAAGGGCTCATATTTCATTAACAACATCTGAGATACTCAGGTCCAACATTTGTAAATTTATGTATGATCTTTCTCACTACATTAGCTCTGTAAAGCTTATACTCTCGGATTCCCCAAAAGATCTGCTAATGCCAGGCCTTGCTACAAAAGTCCACTCAGTAGCAGTTCATGTAATCACTGTATGCTTATTGTTGACTATCTTTAATGAGAAACTTTCAAGCATAGCTGCTTAGTAAAGAACAGCTTTCTCATAAAATAGTCCAAGAATCTTTCTATATTCAGCCTTTTTCTTGCAAGGGGAATTTACATGGTAACAGGCTATTCAAGTGCATCTACATATTCCTCACTTGAAGACAGAATAGTCCCATAATAATTTCTCGTGCACGCAAGTACGTACGGGTAGTAATTCAAGTGCGGAAGTAAGGCATCAAGGCCTTGCTTTTTCAGGTGAGATGAATACAAAAAGCATATGAACAACAAATCGAATTATGACAGTACGTTTTTAATTTTGTTTCCTGCCATATGCAATCAATCATCTTCGTAGGACTCTCTGTCTACCACCTCCCTCCATAACACAAACAGCTTTGGCTGATTTCAAAGGACTTCAGTTGTTACAACCCCTATGAGATAAAAGTGGATGGAAAAGACAGACCAGGAAAGTGTCTCAATCATGAAAAAAATTTTAGTGAGGCTTACGTCACACCAGGCAGTTAAGACAAAATTGGAGGAAAGCAGGCTTCAGTGGATCCACTGCTAAAACAACTCCACCTTTTTAAGAAATGCTTACTACTGCATGATTACTGATGTGCATTTATCAAAATTAAGCTATGATAATTTTTCATACCAATTTTTTTAAGCTTGCTGAAGTAATAAAAATCCTAGGTCACTGAAAAAGTTGCTGTCATTATGCTTGAGTAAAGGAAATTTGCTGACCTACAGAAAACCATCAATTTGCTCACAAATGAATAGTATAAACACCTAATCTATAAATGTATGTACTTTGAACTCCTAAATACTGCAGTAGTGTAGTAAGGTAACACCTACATGAGTCAAAGACAGTAGCAGTAACACAAATAGTTACGAATGGATAGCTGCAGGATGGCCATGTGAAAAGTTGATGGGCTCAAATCAAGCTCTTCTAGTTACACATTACATTAAATGACACCTTTGTTAACAGTTAGCGTAAATAAATCAATTAATTAGACTGATGGGAGAAAACCCTTTTTTTATTCAAAACACTAGTGCACTGCTGCTGAAAATCTTCAAAACACGTGTGTTTAAGAAAATGTTACCTATGACTACACTATATGTTGAACCATATAGTTTACACCTCGATAATCTAAGTTCTCTTCTTCATTCCTATGATTAAGATCCTGAAAAAGCTAAAACGTTTGTATTTGGATGGAAATATGCTGGTACATATTCCCTCTGAATTGCCATCAACTTTGGAAGAAATAAAAATAAATGACAACCACCTTCATGCCATTGATGAAGACAGCTTACAAGGTATTTAGAAAACTAATATCAATCATATGAAAAGATTAAAATAAATTTGAAAAGCAGAACGTTCAACCAAATGCATCTGGTTTGATATAAGCAGAAAAATAATTGCTAGCTTTTAAGTGCCATGTCTTCAAAACGCAACAAAAGCTGACAGATTTGCATAACAAAGTTTTTTAAAATTATATTTTCCCTTCTTATGCAACTGCTACTCTCCCAAAGAAGCTTATACTTAAGGTTACTAAGCAGAAATGGATTTGAAGTATGTTGAAGATACCTACTCTCCTGACCTATAATCTGATTGCTTTATGTGTGGTGAAACTATATTCACTATTTTTGAAATTGCATGAAAGTGAACAGAACTTGATGTGCATGAAAAACAAGGCAGAATATAATTAGAGTAAATCATAATAATTTGAAGCCAAGTTAAATGTGGGCTGATTGAAAAAAAAAAAAACGACCATTCATGTCATAATTTGACTTTTTTGCTCCTTTTCCTCTCCTGCCAAAAGGGTCCCCATGGAAACTAGATCGGTTTAGTGATACAGCTCGCTATGGAGCAATATAAATGCTTGAGCTAAGACAAAGGAAATGTAGGGCATGGGCTACAAGAGCCTTTTAGTTTAAAATGATCAAACTGCACTGTTAGGAGAAGCTATACAAAGCTTCTGGAAAAAAAAAAGTTATTTGGATTATTTGTGAATGAGGAACTTATTATTATGAAATAGTGTTTCTTTCTTACATACATTGATCAACACTGGTTTCCTCCGCGGCCTGCATTTGGATGGCTGAGGAGGAGGAACAGTATAATCCGTGAAGGATTCTCAACACAGTACAGTAAGTGACTGAAAGAAGCAAAGCAGGGAGGGGAAGATAGGAGCCCAACAAAAGAGCAACATACCCATTATCACGTAAGTGACTGGAGACCCATGGAGATCACTGGGCAACTGCACAAAGGCCAGCACCTGCACAGTATTCCAAACATCACCCGCACGTAACCGTGAAGTAGTAAGGCCTAAAGGGCAGCACTATCCACAAATCTTACAGCTGCTGCCTTTTCCATTCTAAGTGGGAGAGAAAGCTATAAATAAAGCTCTAGTCAATCTCTAAAGTTCTACAAACTAATAAACAATGTAATTTTATGCTTCTAAGATAATAAGTGAAAATCCTTCCACTACATTTCTTCATTGCTGTGAACCAGCCTGACTGATGTTTAAGACGGTTAAAATTTAAACTTGCATTTTAACAAGATATGAGATGGCATTAACTAACAGAAATTCCAACTTTTTCTCCCCAGGTTTAAAGAACTTGGTCACCCTGGAATTAGAAGGAAATAAACTTAGTGAAGCGAATGTCAGTCCTTTGGCCTTCTATCCTTTGAAAAGTCTCTCTTATTTGCGACTGGGAAGAAATAACTTTAGAATTATCCCACAAGGTCTTCCTGCCACTCTTGAGGTAAAAACAAAACAAAACCACCAAAAAGCAAAAAAACCCCAACAGAACAAGAAAACTTCATTTTTCCAGACTTTTTTTTTTTTTTAAAACCTACTGCCTTGCTAACATCAGGTAGAGATAAATTTAAATTTTATAAATTTGTTTCTAGATATACTAATAATTTTTATTCCTAAATCATTATTTTCTAGAAATTTACTTATATACCAACTCCATCCCACTTTTAAGTCTGAATTTACCTAGTACTGTCTCACAAAAGAGTATAGCCTGCAACTGCTGTCTGTTCGGTTACACATCATTCACGTAACGCTCCTAATAGAGATAATGTCTTAGTGCAAAAACCTTGTAAACTTTGGGTTACCCCACAGAGCAAATTTCACATGACAGCAACAAGAATAATGAGAGATCTAGAAAACCTGTTTCATAAGGAAAGACTAAAGGAACCAAGATTGCCTAGTCTGAAAAAGAGAGAGAGAAATACTCTTTTGATGCCTACATCTAACCATCCTCTTCCTTTTTTTGGTGGCCTAAGTCTCAGTTTTTCTGGTTTTTGAAACCTTTGCTGCATTCCACGTAATTTAGGGTGGGCGGCAGTGTTTGAATGGGAGGTTTATTTCTCTTCTCTGAACAGTTTCTCCATTCCTTGATTTTTAATCAAGAAATTTCTTCTTTTCGTAGTCTCCCATCCCATTCCTCTGCCCAGAATTTGAATGTGATTTGTTGAGGTGGTTTGGTTTGGGTTTTTTAGGGACGCTCTCTGGAAGGTATTTTCTTCCTCCTTTTAAATCTCTGTCTAGTTTCATTCTCTGCTTACGTCAGTCTTTACTTCAAAGATAATTCTTGCTACCTATTAATTTCACCATCTCTCTTGATTCTATCTTTCCTTTTGCTCTTTCTCATTTCAGTGTCCTTGTATTTAATTCCTTTTATCCTTGGGATTTTCCATAATCTGAAATGTGAGGGAGGACTGGGGGAAGGAAGACCAAATCTAGCAAACCCAACAATATCTTTTCTATAACATTAGCTTCTTCTGCAGCTACTGCCTGCAACTTTACTTCAGCCTAATATTCTCCACTACCCATTCACTCATACATTACATTTTAATTTTTATCACTTCATCCCTCCTTGATGAAACAGTGAACACCTGGCAAGTTTTTCTACACTTCATATGCTTTGAGAACATTTAATTTTAAACCAACACCTAATAAATTTACAAACAATGATTTTTGGGCTACGAAGTTGCTTTTCTGTTTTCCCAAAGCCTTCCTCAACAAGCCCTAAATTCTATTTCAGGCTGTACATATATTTTAGTCATTGCTCCATTTTTATTTCACATAATATTTATCCTACATAACAAGCCATTATCAGGAACTTAATCTGTGTAAAACACGCAAGCTTGATACGTTGCAGACTCATAGCACTAAGTTTTGTAAAAATTAACATTTTATATCCCTACAAATTTGAAAGTTTTAAAGCTCACAAGTGCCCAGCAAAAATATTAAGAAAGCAAAACTCTTAATATTTTTCTCACTAATAGCTTTCCAAGACAAAAAAAAAAAAAAAATCCCACAACTTCTTGTCAATCACATCACTCTCATATTATATACTCTTACACTGTACAGCTTTAGGCAAGACAGAAGATCCAATTGTTTTTCTATTTGATCTTTCAAAGCAATCTGTATTCTCACAAATGAGAAAACAAAACAATTGCTTTGAAAAACTGCATTTCTGAAAGTCACACTACAGCTACAAACTGACTCTGAACCAGATTATTATTTCTTTATCCAGAAATATATACCCAGATATATCAGGTAATATGGAGGACAGGTAATGGCTACATTTTGAATTTGCAATGGGAAAGAACAGTATATTTTGCTCTCACAACTTTTCTTTCCAAATGCACTTTTAGGAGTTGTACCTTGAAAATAATCAAATTGAAGAGGTGTCAGAAATTTGCTTTAACCATACAAGAAACATAAATGTCATTGTGCTAAAGCATAACAAATTAGAAGAGCACAGAATAGCACCTTTGGCTTGGATAAATCAAGAGTAAGTATGAATCATTTAAAATATAATTATTTTCTTTTTCTCTGTTATTAGTGAGTCAGATAAAGAAATATTTGCACTTCATTACTTTTAACTTAAATTGTGGTTCTCTTTTGATTTGCTAGTCTTCCTTAGCTAACTTGTCTTAATTTACTTTGCTTAAATTGTATAATCTAGAAAGTATTCAGTCAGCTGTAAAACAAAAAAGATCTTATACTTCAAATCTGTACCATATTAATATGAAAGTGTAAATATTTTTTCTGATCATCCAATCAAAACATGAACATTAATTATCAATACAATTATATGACCACTTGGTATTAATAGATCATTATCTCACAGGCAATTTAAAAATAATTTAATATTATCCTAGCCTTATTTCCTATTAGATTAAAATTTATAGAAGTAAATAAGATGAAGGAAAGACTGTGCAGCTGCATTGTGTAAGAGTAGAATATAAGCAGAGCAAGCAATGAGGATGATAGAAGCAAAAGCCGATACTGCTTTTGATTCTTCTGGTAAATGATTTGCTAAGCTAGGCAGGGTACCGTGCCATAATCTGTCAGCTGCAGTCCTACCAGTTGATTTCCGGATTTGTAAACAGCTTAATCTGAAAACCACCATGCTGTTACTAACAGCTTCTCTCATCTCTGGCAGTGAAGCACATTAGAATGATTCTAAAGGAGCCACTCGCAAAACAATTCCATTTCAAATGGGCTTTAGAATAAAATTTAAAAATCCATTGCAGTGGGATAACCACTAAAGTCCCAAGCTTATTATGTATTTCCAGTGTAACTCATTATTGCAACTCAGCAATGCTTATCAATCACAAATTAGTCCCTTGGGTTTCCTCTATTCAACTTTCTTTACTCGTTACTGTAGATTTCTTCCCATCAGCACAGTCATTGTGCTTGATTGATAATTAATGACTTCAGTTCTGTCTATTCCCAGAGTAATTATGCATGACCATGTTCCATCAGATGCAGTCTGTTCTATTAACAGAAACAAATTTCCCTTTGAAATTTAGTTTCCTCGTAATCATGTTAAGCACTACTTTGTACAGAATGTAGCATTAACAACGCAGTATGCTATAACGTTTTCATCCCTTTCTTTTTCTCTTTTAATGCAGGAACTTGGAATCAATCGATCTCTCTTATAATAAGTTATATCACGTTCCCTCCTATCTGCCAAAATCTTTACTACATCTGATACTTATAGGAAATCAGATTGAAAGAATTCCAGGATATGTCTTCGGTCACATGAAGCCAGGGCTGGAGTATCTCTACCTATCCTTTAACAAACTTACTGATGATGGAATAGATCCAGTATCATTTTTTGGAGCATATCACTCTCTCAGAGAGTTGTTTTTGGATCACAATGAATTAAAGTCTGTACCATTTGGAATTGATGAAATGAGAAAATTACGTTTTCTAAGACTGAACAATAATAAAATAAGGTAATTTCCAAGCTTTTTGTTACATTAATGGCATTAAAATAAATGTCTAAACACATGCTTTAAGAGCTTTTAAGCAAATCTTTTTAAAAAAAATTCTGAAGGAGGAGCTCAATCCTGAGTTTCCTACTGCAGTATTTCTGCATATGATAAGAGAAAAGTGAGATCTCACCCTTCCTCATAGTTCTTGAAAATGCTCACAGAGATGCTGAGCAGTTCTCTCCAGGAAATTAACCTCTAATACTGCTTGGGCCACACGTCCGCGGGGACAGCACAGCAAAGTACCAGTGTTTCTGCTCTTGGACCAGAGCCCAACTACTTAGGAAATAACTGAAAAGAGTCATCAGCTGCTGCTGACCTCAGAAAGTGGCCTTTCAGCAGGTCTCAGCCGCCCCAGTTGTGAAGTTAGGTGTCCTCTCTAGCTCCTCTGTACTGTTTACAAGGCAAAGAAATGACAGAGGATCTTACTTGTGTTATACAGAAGTTTACATTCAGCAACACTTTGCAATACTTTCCTCAGGAAAACTAAGTATATGATATAAATGAGAAAATAGTGCAAGGAGTGCAAGGAGAGAATTTTAAAAAGAATGACTTGTAAAAGTCCTCAATAAATATATTACTGAGAAAATTTAATATACTGATTAAGTTAACATTTTTAAATGTCTAAATAAACAGCATCTCTAAAATAAATTATTAAGTTATCGTGAATAATTAAAATATAATTCCTCCCACAATGTCATAGGACGGTCCCTCCAGAACGCATCTGCAGGACGCATATCAATGATGATGACGTTCATGAGGACAGTGAAGAGGAAGAGAATGAAGAGTCACGTTTGGAACATGTTCATCTTGAGAACAACTACATCAATACAAGACAGCTATCACCACATGCATTTTCATGCATAAGATCCTATTGCAGTGTTGTTCTTAAACCACAGAAGATCAAATAAACACCCAACTTTTGCATTGCAAACCCTCTCTCTAGAAACACAGCTTTATTTATTCTCTGCTACTAACAGGTCTGCTTATTTCCGATATAAACTCTTCTTACTACTATAAATAAGATACAGTATATTATATACTGAGGCAAGGTAGTAGTGTATTTCTTAATATTGTTTCATTATAAAAACTTTAAATGTAAAAATAGAAGCTCAAGATTATGTCATAAATTTTTATTTCTTTTGACAGAAATTCTACTTAAACACTTAGGCACTACTGTGCACCCAGATACACCTCTGCAAGATCAGGTTTTAGAAAAGAAGAATATAACTAAACCCTCAACTTGGTCCTGTCTTATTTGATTAACTGAATTTAAAACATTTTAAATAGTACCATCAGCTTTAAAAATGATATAAATAAAAGTCCTTGAGCTATGAACATTGTAGAAGTGCAAGAATCAAATTCCTTAAAGCATACATGGTACTGGATTTTCTACCAAACATTTTGCAGTGATAAATTCTCTTCCAACTGAAATTTCATGGAAGAAAATGTTAAATTGTTTGTTTTAGAGCAATGACCCTGAAAACTCATCAGATTCTGTGTTTGAATATGGGGAGCTAGAGGAATAAGTAATTAATTTCTATATGGATGCTTTTTTTAAAAAAAAAAACTTTATTTGAAATTTTTAAATTTTTTTTTTTTTTTTTAAAAACTCATGGTAGGTCCCATTCATTTGTACAATAGTTAGTTTGCTAGCTTTTTATACTGTATAGGATCAGGATCATGTTACCCATTTAGGGGACTAATTAGACTTTGTTGAAACTATAAAATATTCAGTGGTTATTGGACAGCTTCTAGATAGTCATAAATCACCACTTCAGAGACAATGTTGATAAAGCAGTTTCAGTAGTACATTTGATAAGAATGTCTGCTTAAGTATACAATAGTAAGTGTTTACAAACAGATCTCCATTTCCCTAGAAAGGAGTTCAGTCTCTTGAAGATTTTTTTAATGTCTGAGTTCAAATAAAATAAGCATTTTTAACTTTCCGCTCCAGATTTTATTATATTCTTTCTCTAAAGTGGCCAAAAATTTGATAAAAAGTAGTTAATATTTTTATTTTAAAGAACAATTTCAAATAAAAATTGGAAGTAATTCCAACATCTTTCATATTTCTTGAATTCTGCAGTCCTCCTAAGAGTAGGCTGGTGGTAGGAAATGATTACAGATCACTGGCAAGTCACTATTCTTCATGCAATTCCTTTCCTCTTTCTCCTAGGCTATTCTGTGAGGCATAAAAAAACCAATGTACTCTGTTTTCTTCAGTACTATAGATAGGCTGCCTAATCATTTCTTCTTCAGAATGGATCGGAACAAAGGATGAAATGGCTTAATATAGGGATTGACTTTTTTAAAGGCCTATAACAGCTGTAAGCAACTGCACATGGTAAAACCTTCCAAGGACACATATTAACTACTGAACTGTAACTTTATTGCCCTCACTCTGGAAGTGAAGGTTTCACTATGCATTTCCCACACATCCCCACCTACCGCCAACAGACATGTCATATAATCAGCATAAGCATACTGTTCACACAACATTTAACAGTGAAGGATCCCCAAACAGTTTTTAGCATATTATAGACAGCATATATGAACACCTGAGTTTAGTTTTCTCTGAAGCTATACAATCACGATAAAAACAAAAACACATTGTTCTATCTCAAAGTTCTCTCTTACCCAAATAAACTATTACCTGCAAGGCACAATGGTACTTCATCTGCAGAGAGTCAAAATATAATGCGTTTCTTGTAAGAAACAATCCTAAGATATGCAAATTTCTGTAAAAAGATTGCTTTGGATATTTTGTTTGGTAAATTATGGTTGGAAGTCATACCTTAGTGATTTGCTAAGTTTGGTAAAGAATGGCAAAATCAACAGGCTGTTTTTATATATAATGTTCTGGTTTGGGTGATTTGATTTCATTGCTTGTGCACTTTTAAACATTTGATTCCTTCCTTCCTTTTGACTTTGGCTAATGTTTCTTTGTCTTTGTCAAACACATTAAGTTCCCAAACTACTGTTTTAAGAGACTAAAAACCCTAAATTATTAAAATGAATACTTCTAGTCTATTGCTAAATAACTTCAGACTTACTTTGCAACACTGCTGAGCAGTGCTTTCAGAAGCTTTACTAAGTATTTTGAATACACAGATTGATGCAAGGAGGGATTTCCAGATAAACAAGCTGCTGTATTACACCATTTTATGCATTCTTATAATAAATCTAAGCAAAACACCAGGTATCATTGCAATTCTTTTCACTCAAATAGAATACTTTTCTTATCAAAACATTCAGATTGATTTTATAAGACTCACTAGAAAATCTCCACTGGATTCGCATGGGATAACACCACTAAAATACAGATGACTAAAGATTTATTGTGACTATTGAGATACTTTTTCTCCAATATGCACTTTTTCACGTTTAAGATATCATAAAAGTGAATTTTATGCAATGAATTTTATGTCTAAGATTTTTCCTTTGGCCATGTAATACAATGAGTATCAAGGCTTGTGTGACAGTACGCTGTGATAAGTTGTTCCTACAAGAAGCACTTGCTAACATAACATGACATAAAATTACAATGCAAATATAATGCTGCAGTAGTGAAACAGAGAGACTGAAGGAAAAACATTTTGGAACCAGAACACAACAGTAGCAGAGGCAGAAGACCAAGAACGAGAAAGAAGCCAAGGGATGAAGGCTATGCAACAAACGGATGCTTACTCACTTAAGAAATACACGGACAATTAATCTTGGATAACATTTCCATATGTCAAATGTAAGCCCTTTAAGCCTGTTCACTCTTCAAAATTATCAACTACACGGGAAGTGAAATGGGCTTCATTATAAAAAAACCCACTACTTTTTAACAGTGAGCCTCAAAGGATTTTATAAACAAAGTAAATGGGATTATCATAAATTCACAGCTTGTGACATTACGACATAGAGAAGTGACCTGACCATTCTTGGTCAAGAAAAATATGGGAACAAACTCAGAATCTTTGGCCACCAGGAGGATAAAAACACGCAAGGACAGCTCAACACAAAACCCCTACACTTCCTGTTTATTCTCTAAAATATATTTGAGCAAAGAATTAATTTTTGCAGGCTTACATTAGAAACTAATATACTTCAGGAAGGCAATTAGCTTGAGAATGGAATATAGCTCTGCTAAAGTATTATCAGACTCAGAAGTCTTATAAAATTGTATGGACCAAACCCCATAGTAGCCATTAGATATTCTTGTGGAATTGAAATAACTTGCTTGAACCTTGGTCGTACTGGTCCTTTGAAAGTTTCCGAAGTCTTACAGAAGTAGGCACCCCTTCATCTTTTAGTCTGACAAGAAGCTCAATGGAGATACACTGGGAGAGACTTCACATCATTTCTAGATAGGTGGAATAATGACTGCCCACAGAAAGTCACTGTGGGCAGACCAGCAAGTCCCTGGTAAGAATGTGGTTCGAGGAAGAAAACTGTTAAGCCAAATCAAGTAACAATTTCAACAAACAATCGGATTTGGGTAGATGCACAGTACTCTCATTTCTCCTGTTCTCCAGATGCAGATGTAGCTGCAATGCGTATTCAGAGATAAATTCAAGACAGAACAAGCTGCAAGTTGCTAAGATTGCAGAGATGTCCCATTAGAACTTTTTTAACCATTTCAGAGAGGAAAATACTTAGAGTAGGGCAAAAACCTAAATAAAATTTTTTTAGTAACCCAGCCAGAGACAAATGTAAGGTAAACATATCTGAATACAAGGATGTAATGTAAATGTTGAAACTAAAAGAGGATAAGATATTTCAAAGTCAGTAAGAGACCCACAATAGCAAAGGTTAGGATTCAATAGCCATAGCAATTCCAGAACCACAATGCTTTGTGGCATAAGAGGAATTCTGGCGCTTTAGACTCTGTCTGTTATATTTCTAAGTTCTGATTTGCATTGTTGGCTCATGCATCATACATAAGAATTTGGACAAGACCTGCTAAATCCTTCAGGTAGGTCCCTTTATAAGTTCAAACATAAGAGAAGACGTGCCATGGTTATCACCATATTAACAGAAAAAGGTATTGATGCTGACATTTTTATTGAGTAGGATCTTTCTACTGGTTAAATGATGACAGAACTTGGAGGATCTGCCTGAACTATTGTTTTGTGCACAGGGACATACAATTTTGGTAAGATAAAAACTGCAAAGGTGTCCAACAAAGTAAGGTTGTTATCATGGAAGCTCGGGTTGCTTTCTGAATTTGAAGCAATGATTAGAGGCAAATTTTCCTCTAAGATAAGGTAAAAGATCTTTCTTTAAAAAAAATACCCTCAGAAAAATAAAGGCATCAAACACCTCCCAAAGTGAGATTGTTATTATTAATTCGCATGTGTTGAGGCTGTTAGAACCTCTGAGATCCCAAAATGTAGAGCTCGCAGCACACACCCTTCTCCATTTTCCATTTCAATTTAATAAAGAATAAAGAGATCCCCTCATGCCAAAGCTACAAATCACTCAACTTTGCCCCAAAAAGGAGTCCGAGAGGCTATGACCACTAGCCTTCTAGTGCCCAAGACAACAAAGTGAATTTCACCCAATGAATTCTCTTTACATAACACTGTAGAGAGTGGTTGATACATTCTGAATTTCAATTCGAAACATGTATCATGCTGGCACTTACTGCAAAACCCCTTAGCCTTCAATCAGAAAAAAAAATCAGAACTGGAAGCATGATTTTATCATTTCTCTTACCAACAATTTGGTTACTCTTTTACTGAAAGAAATCAATGAGCTTAAGCTCTCTCTCAAGTCACAACTTTATAAACCGTTATATCATGGCAACCAAAATAAACAGTTATAATTTCTGTTGTATAGTAATACAAACATTAACTAGTCGAAACTCTCATGAGAAACATTTCCTAATTTAATTACTATGTTTATATTCTAATGTGTACAATTTTCAGAGAACACAAGATTACAGACAGTAAAAGACTAGAAATATGAGGAAATACTACCACAATAATTTTACACAATAATCCTGATGACTTTCTATATGAAGCAGCTTTCAGAAAACAAGTCTGCAGATCCTAAGTTTGTAGACAATATCTGGTGCTCTGGAATTTTGAAGCTTCCTAAAGTCAAGCTTCAAAATCTCTACTCATTTGGAAGTGCAGGCACTTGAAAATGTAACCACAGGGACCTGCCTGTGTCCTCTTTGGATTTAGAGCCTGAAACAACTAACAAAGGGTCCCTCCTCCTGTTTAAATGCAGAAAGCAACAATGAACATGCAGAATCAACACGTGTTACAACTTTTATACAACCACTCCTTGCTAATGTTATCTATCAAGTTTTGGAAGACCAAAATTGAGGTCAAATCACCGCTTAAAGGGGGTCAGAATCATACTATGACCATCTTGTAGAATGTTCCAACCATAGAGGTGAAGCCTACTTTTGGAAAGAGTGCATGTTTTTAAGGAGACTTACTTTTACAGCTGGTTTTGCATGCAGGAAGCATTTAAAGATTTAGTGGACCAAAACCAGCAGTCAACCATGTAACCTACACTCATTTGGAGGAACCCTGCATAAACCGCCTTACTGTCTTCTTGAAAAAGTGAAGAAGGGATGAACATCCATCCAAAAAGACTAGTTCATAATAATGTGTTTGACTTATTCAGTAGACATACATTCCTGTTTTCTAATGAACAAAAGAGAGAGATCCCTGCTGCTACTGCTTATATAGTAACATTACCCTTCTATTACAGTTAGTTACCATTAAATCCCAAACGCTCTATTTCAAGGGGAAAGGCTTTAATTTTACTTCTCTTGGAACCCTGAAAACCATTTTAAATGGGGAAAAACAGCAGACGTGAAATAAGAGCTCTGATTTAATGATGTCAACAACTTCTGTACAGTTGCAAGGCCCAAATATTGTGGAAAAATGTTGGAACACTTTTTCCATCTAAAGTAGTGAAGACGCACTCAAAAACACTCTAAAATGTATTAAACAGATCTCCTTTTCCACATTAAGAAATTGATCATATGATCAAAATGAATTTTGCTTTTTATTTTCCTAATAAATTAACACATTACTCAAAAGTTTATACCGATCAGGCATCAAGCAGCTATCCGCAAATGCTAGCAACTGTAATTTTAACAATTTTGTTACAACTGCTATGATGAAATTCCAATGGAAATACATTGCTTTAATGTTCCCAAAATCCCAGTTACCAAAGTCTCATTACACAGGTAATGTTCTTGCTAACAGACACCCTGTTCCACATTAAAATTCCATCAGGATAGGCCCATAAGACTTAGCACCGTTTTTTCCTTTTCAGATTAAGAAGTGAATAGAGAATATAAACAGAAACTTTTAATAAACATCTTCCATTGTATATGATGCAAGATGAACACGTGCAACAGTTACTACGTAAATTAAACTACCTTGGGAAAACATTCATATACCATGTGCATCCCTGAAAGAACTTACATAGTCGAGTACTGCATACATTTTTGATCACACCATAAAACAATTCATGATAAATTTTCATCCATTTTATGATACTGAAATACTCAGTTAGTAAAGCAAAACTAAATCAACAGATTTGCTAGCATTACGGTGACAACTTTTTTCACATAGTAAGTGTCCTTATCTAAACCAGATAATGTTTGATCAGTCTTAAAAGGAATGTCATAAAAAAGCCAAACTACCTCAGGGGGAATCTCAAAACTAAATGAAACAGCTGTCTTAAAAACATGGCTGTATTTTGCTTCAAGGAAACTAAAAGCAAAGGAACACCTTTCTCTGTGGAACTATTTTTGGTCACTGTCAAAGACAGGGGGACTGGACTAGATGGGCTCTGATCTGACCTAGTACAGCTGTTCTTATGCTTTTACGTACTTTACACACAGCCCTGCCTAATTGCTGCTGAACATAATTTTGCACATTTCCATTAAGTACTTACTGACGTTATCAGCCTGTGAACACAGTTAATAAAGTTCCCAATACACATCTGGTCATTGCTATGAAGTTTCTTGGAGCAGTACATGGCTGCCTCTTCTCTGCAGTCATGTCTATTAAAAATTCCCACCAACGAATCGAGTTTCCCAGGACACTACAGATATAAACGAAGGGGAATCTCATTTGAACAGTGAGGTGGGCTGGAGAGCTGATGACAACTTTACCTCTTGCCATTGCCCAGTAGCTGAGTACTATTATATGAGCCCACGCGCTCACATTTCAGTCACTCACCCAAAACTAGAAGTAAAGTTTGATCTGTATTTCTTACAGGTCCTGTCTTTCATTGATGCCTACTGCCTGGGAATCCAGAATGCTACTCCCCAAACTCTACTGTCCTGGTGACTAGAAATAGTCATTTTACTTATTTTCACATTTTCATCTGCAAGTTCTAGTTCTATGGATAACGAGTTTACTTGAGGCATTGACTTCAAAGCTCTCTATTCAGAAATTGTAATTCTTCCAGCGTGGGAAATGTTGTGTACTACAACTAACTGGAAGATCACATTAATCTCAAGAAAAAGGAAAGATCTTATCTCTTCTCCAGATTGCAGCTTCCTTTAGAAACATTAATTTTCTTTTCTATGGAGGATACAAATATGCAAAACTATGCTGGGTATTAGGAGCAAGGCAGTTGGGGGAAATGCCGAACATGCTTATTATTATAAGGTCCAATAACTGTTATGCTGGGCACAAAAAATTACCTGGTGTTTGGGAGTTACAAAGGCTTAGCTATTCACTTTTCCCATAAAAGCCAGTGATGTTCTTGTCTAGTGCTTCAAATGCAGTCCTATGAGTTTGCCAGCCATAATGGACACAAACATTCTCTGTAGTCTGTACAAGTGAATAAAATACTCAAGAGTTGAGTGAATTCCCCAAAACAATACTCTTCCAGTCTGCTTGAGCCATCCTGACTCCATTCATTACATGGGGTTTTTTTTAAAGAATTTAAGAATTAAAGTAAATTAAAGCATTAACAGTTACATTATTTAAAATGTTAATCTTAAAAAACATTTACCTTATAATTTCTTTCTTTAATAGTCTGTTATGTAAGGAATTTCCTAGAGCCACTGAGTAAATGATTACTGTAGTTTGGTGGAATTTCCTTTTTTTTTTGTGTTTAATTCTTTGTACAGGATACAGATCTCCTGAAACTTATTGAATGCAAACATTTGTGTAATTCATAGCTTCTGATTTAGGCTGTTATTTATATTAACACAGCTTTCATAAACTGAGTTATTAAGACCAGCTAATAACGTACTGTTTTCTACAAAGTACTTTGAAGCAGTTCTGTTAATTAAGAGAAAAGAACTTTAATTCCAAGTGTGCAGCATTATGAGTATATATACAGAAAACTGCAGGTTTTGCATGCAGTACTACTAAAATAAATCTGTTTCTCTGTGGGAACTTTTCATATGATAGCAATTCCTAGGGAAAATATATAAAAGCTGACTTATTTTTTCCACAAGACAGATATTTTTCTCAAAGGAGTAATACTGAACACAGCTGTGGAAATATTAGATATTCAACAACACTATCAACCAAGACAAGAATCTTCTAAGTGAATTATGTAATGGTATTTTTAAAGGATTAAAATTGACTTCATTTTTTTCACAGCAATTTCTCCAAAATCCTGAAAGCTGACTATGCCATTATATTTTATGCTCTGGCCTCATGCATTCTGTTCCTTAAAAACCTTCATAGTTAGGGAACGACTGCCCTCGTGAACATTTCATGGTTCATATCTCCTTTTAAATGACTATTCTTTATAAATATACATGGCTGGCTTTCTTCTAATGGAAGATAGTTCTGAACTTCTTCAGTAAAACTTATTCACTACCAGTCTTCCAGGGAGAACTCTCTCTCCATTTTTTCCAGCACAGTTTGGCTCTTATGACAGAGAACTCAGGAAGCAAGACTTTTCCTCTTTCAATTAGACCAATTACTTTTTGGGTCTACATAAAACATTAAAATCTACTACACTTTCTTGTGCATTTCCACAGCTGAACTATAAATGTTTCATGAAGTATTTCCTTTTGGTTTGAACCTGCCACCCACTCATGTCTTTTGTGTTAACCTAGTTTTTGCATTGGAAAATGCAAAATAATTATTCTTTTTCTCTCTTGATGACATAGGGGTACAAATAGATCTGTATTACCTATATTCTGTATTTATTTTGAAGTTTATTTTGATAGCCTCTGGTAAAACCTTAAATGAAAGGAACATTGATTAATTCTCCATTTCAGTTGAATTAAATTTCTTTCCAATCTTCTGAGAAAAGAACAGCCCACTGTTTTATATGAGGAGACAGGCATCTTTTACATTAATTGTAAAACATATAGAAATTATAATAACCATGAAATGAAAGTATAGTCGCAGTATGAATGAGTATATGCTGACAAATTACCAAAGATGTAGTTTGCTTGTTTAACAGAATAAAAGTTATACATTGGTAAGTAAGCTTACTTTCTAAAGCCAAAGCTACTTTGTACCACTGCGGGCAAGCCAAACGGAAATTACCCTTTGTGGAATATAAGCGTTCAAGAAAAAAATAATAGCCTCTGCTTTACAAATTGTTCTACAAAAAAGATCTCATTTTCCATACCACAAGTTAATATGCAATTATGACATATGTTTTCTTTCAATTTACATAAGTATTTCCACTGAGTGGTAAAAGTAACTTCTATCATCTAGTGAATTTCTATCTATGATAAAAAGCAGTGCAAAACCATCCAGGGAACCAAACATCTTAACTAATACATTCCCGTATTTCCAAACAAATACCTTTGAAAACAGTGTATTAGGATATCTGTCAGACAATTCTAATTTCTCTGCTAGTTTCTACGTGGTCTTTTAGCTTAGTTTAGAAGTTTTTTTCTTCTGATTTCTTTCATTTTTTTGCCAACGCTGCTGTAACACCTGCCACACCACATCGCTGATGTGCGATGGCAAGCCAGACTGAGCTCACGCCTAGATTCAACCATAGGCCTTCGGTGCCTAAATCAAAGTAACCACATTTGTTCAAGGCTGTAGCAGATACAACTTGCTGAATACTGCATACCCACAGAGGGAATAATGCCAAGAATGTGTTTGTTACTTAATACACACAAGTTTTATTTTTTAATATGTAAGCACAACTAGTACGAACAGCTGCAGAACCTCAACATATTTTCACCGGTGAAAAAATAGACTTAACGGCATAGTTGTTAGATCTGTTACAGTATATAAAATATCGCAGGTTTTCCCTAATTTACATTTAATTTCTATATTTGTTCCTTTTCTTCTTATGCTTACTTGTGGTTTTCCCCTACAGGTTAAATGGGAAAAGAATGAATGTTAAAAATCAGCAAAACACTCTATGATATATAAGTAATTAAAGTAAATTTAATTGTCTTTTTTTAAGTGCCAACTTGGAAAAAAATAAATATAGATTATGTAATACTTACAATTTAATAATAGCATAACTATGAGAAAATTATATTAAAACCATAACAGCAGTGGTTAACTACAATTAAAGCAGACTCTTTCAGAAGTGTCCCACTGTATTTAGCATTAGACCCAACTTGCATGACAGAGTTAGTGCTATTGTGTTGATGAGACACAAATGAGATGCTCCTATAAAATTCCCAGGAACAAAACACACATCTGAGAACACAGGCTGGGTTAATTGATACGGTAGGGAAATCAATTCTTTACTGAGATAATACCCTTCTTTTTATTAATGTTTCTGAAAGCTTTCATTTTGACTATTCCAAAGTAACAAATTCTGTGTTTCAAAACTTGCTAACAAATTTAGTCTGGAGATCTTCCTAGAAATATTGTTACTTTTTCCATCTACAAAACAGTATATGCTCAAAGTACATGCAAACATTTATGGACCCATGTTCTTCATTAGACATAGAAGTGCAAACTGTAGTCAATTAGTATGTTATAAATGTGATATTTACTGCTTCCATTTCTAACAGTCTATCACAAACTGAGTCAAAGCCATTTTCTTTGGGATCTTTGAATTTCTAATGTAATATAAATTACTTTTGTTGATAAGTAAAGTTAGGAAAAACCATAATACCAAATTAAATTAAATTATCTTTGCAGTCTAACATACTTTGAATACTTTATTTCATTCTTTTTGGAATACAAAGGACTGGATAGCCATGTTTCTTTTTTCTTAAAGCTACCAACTTAATGGAAATTGATAAGAGCTACCACTTTAAATGTTGCCTTTATGTTCTGAACAACATGAATCTAGCAAAAGGTTGTGTATAAGAAAACGTACTCATTTACACTTCTATGTTATTCATACTGTTTGTTAAAACAAAGGGAAAAATGGAAAAAAATCAGCATTTGGAGGTGATCAGGTTTTATTTTTTTTTAATTGTTAAACTTTGGCAGAGTGAATGCTTGATACTCTGTGAGGAAATGCTGTGCTCAGTCCAGCTTGTATTCTGAAACAGAAAATTTTCCTTTAGAACTTATTATCGGAGTGATTCAGTAGTTTGGCACTGGTTGCAGAGCTTTTCATTTTAACTACTGTTTGATTTTCCATGAAAGAATGTCTGGTGTTTCCAATGTCTGTAAGGCAGATAAATATCCATACTCCATAAAAATGCCATGTAACATTATCCAAACTTGTAACTAGCATCAAAAGCAAGACTAACAATTGACATGTACAGAAACCAAAACTATTTCAAGACCTTCATTCATCAAGCAGGTTATTTTTCAGGCATAGCAGTTTCCTGATCCAGTTAAGTGCACAAAACTTTTTACAGGACCAAGGAGATGAGCATCAAGGTGGGAATAAGCTAGCTGGGGTCTTCTTAAATTGGCATTCCCACACAGAGAAATTCATATTAATCTGTAGCCTAAGGCAAAACAAAGTTAATTTACTCTCTCCTAAGGCAACACAAACTCTCTGCAAAGGTGAAAAATAAGATCTGTCTCTTCAGATTACTATTTTGTCTCTCCAGTCCTTCCAGATCACCACATTCTTGCACGCATAAAACACGATAAGCCTGACAATCACACGGATGCACGTACATGCACACTTCCCTTTATAGCTCTTCTTGTACATGGAATCATAGAATGGTTTGGGTTGGAAGGGACCTTAAAGTTCATCTAGTTCCACCCCCCTGCCATGGGCAGGGACACCTTCCACTAAACCAGGTTGCTCAAAGCCCCATCCAACCTGGCCTCGAACACTTCCAGGGATGGGGCAGCCACAGCTTCTCTGGGCAACCTGTGTCAGTGCCTCACCACTCCTGGAATGAAGAATTTCTTCCTTCTATCTCATCTAAATCCACCCTCTTTCAGTTTAAAGCCATTGCCCTTTGTCCTATCACTACATGCCCTTGTCAAAAGTCCCTCTCCAGCTTTCTTGGGAGGCCCCCTTTAGGTACTGGAAGGCTGCTCGAAGGTCTCCCCGGACCCTTCTCTTCTCCAGGCTGAACAAGCCCAACTCTCTCAGCCTGTCTTCATAGGAGAGGTGCTCCAGCCCTCTAATCATCTCTGTGGCCTCCTCTGGACTCGCTCCAGCAGGTCCATGTCTGTCTTGTCCTTCTAGCTGAACGCAGTACTCCAGGTGGGGTCTCACGAGAGCGGAGCAGAGGGGCAGAATCATCTCCCTTAACCTGCTGGCCATGCTGCTTTTGATGCAGCCCAGGATACAGTTGGCTTTCTGGGCTGCAAGTGCACATTGCTGGGTCATGTCGAGCTTCTCATCAACCAACACCCCCAAGTCCTTCTCCTCAGGGTTGCTCTCAATCCATTCTCCGCCCAGCCTGTATTTGTGCTTGGGATTGCCCTGACCCAGGTGCAGGACCTTGCACTTGGCCTTGTTGAACTTCATGAGGTTCACACAGGCTTCATGATCTCTTAATACTGCAAGCTATGAATTGCCCTTCAGTACTGGTATGTTGCTAATAAATGCCAGCGACTAAAGACTTCAACTGCAAAACGAGACAGTGTATTTTGTTGCAGTTTCTAAGTCAGCTGCCAAAAATATGCAAAATGAAAATGCATCTATTAACAAGTGAAAGTTGAGTCATGCATGATAATAAATAACAATTATTATTTTATATATTTACATATAAATACTGAGGAATCAAGATGAATGACAGAAGCTGAAGAATAATTTTTCTATACTCAGTTAGCTTAAATGGTGTAGCTCAACTTGAGAAGAGCCAAAACTTAGCTAAAACCAAAATATGTGACTGCACTCCACATGGACTGGTTGTGAGCATGAAAGGAATATGTCATGTTATTAAAATGTGATGGGCAGTCTCCAAGACAGATTTGTGCAGTTGATGTTAGATTCATCACTTTATGTAAACCACATTTATAAGCAGCGCTTAGAAAATGAAAAAGTACTTAGTTACCTTACAATAGCAAACATATGCAAGATCAGCTTAAAAAAGAGATTGCAATGTAAGCATTAGCCACATATGGCAGCATATGCTTGCTTGCTCACACATATAAAGTAATACAAATATAGTCATTTTCAATAAAGAAATCAAGATAGCATTTTATATCACTGATGTGATAATAGTTACATATAAAACACCATCCCAAATTTTTTTTTCCTTTGCATATTTCACCATAGTGAAAGACAGTATTCTGAACCACAACATGCTGGATATACTCCTATCCTTTGCCTCAGAATTAATCTCCATTACTCATAAACGTTACGTATGTATTTTAAGGCAAGATAGAATTCTAATTTTCAGCCAATTCTTTCATTGGTGGAAACAGAAATCACTGAAAAGTCCAAGCAAAACAGTTTGACCTCATATAATCTTTTAGTTATTTAAACATGTAATATTTTGTAGGAAAATATACATAATTTGCTTGCAAGGCAAATACCCTCAAACTACTTTCTGTTGACAGTATCTCTCTTCATTACAGACTTCAACATCATGGATTAAACACTTGTGACAGACACCATTTTTCTATCATGGTATTTAAAAACAAAATCTCACTATTAATGAAACAGCAGACGCAGTAAGATATCATTTTTTTTCTTTTAATAGCATCTTCAACTATATCACCTCAAATCAATTGCTTTACAACATAGCCAAGAAAGCAGCATTTGATCCTACCTCCAAAGGCCGCAGCTACAGCCTTTGAACGGCTGCTACACATTCTACACTGTAGTCTTACCCTAAGAAGTGAGAGGAAGACTGACCCAAGCACCTAGCATCAATTCATTCGTTTGCACACTCCAGCTTTCATTCAGAACTCCACAGCTGCCCTACTGTGCTGGCTCATGTACTGACTTTGGGTCCAAAAATAAAAGTATACAGGAAACAGTGATCCTGGAGAGGAATTCTGCAATAGTAGTTAGTTTTTAGTAACCTGGAAATATGCTGCAAGTGTTTAAAAGAACAGGCTTATAAACTAGATTGAGAACCACTAGCCTATTTTAGTTTTTAGTATTGCTATCAACAGCAAACATCTAAAGTTCAGAATCTGGTAGTCAAAAGACCTGAAAAGGTGACTTCTGGGTATTTCATTTTAGAATGCAATTATACTGACAATCAAAATACTAAATCCATGTCTTGAGATGTTAAACAGTTTCATTACAAGAACAGCATGTCAATGTAAGCAATATTTATTTCTACCATATTGATACTACAGGTTGTGCAAAATACATGGATAATCCATTATAAGGTTAAGACAGTTACATTTTTCCAGATACTACCACTCTACGTGCCAGCTTCATTATGTAGTACGGCTATGACAAACTTTATATACATAGGAATGCGGTCCTACCACCAGAATCAACGAAAATGAGAATATCATAATTTAAAAAAAATATATCCAAAATTGAGATGTTGCTAAACATCAGGAACAGGGAGCATTGCTGCAAAACTAGGATCAGCTGAAATTGCTGATTCAACACTTTACTATTGAAAGGAGAAGTGAAAAAGAAGAAATCAGTACATTTCTATCACAACCCTCAGGCCCTGCTCTCTTCTATTAGAGAGCCAAGAAAGTGTTGGAGGTTTTTTTAAACAGCAATTTAATACTAATTTGCTCAAGTAAACGCATCCAAGCCAGGCTATTCAAAACACGGGGGAGTGTTTGCTTAGGAAGCTTCGGTTTCTAAATGCAGGCAAGAGAATGCAGATAGATGCAATTTGAGATTTCAAAAACGTTTAAGATCATCCTTCAGATTTTTATGTAGGAATGTGATTGCTTTTGAAACTGTAATTTCATTCCTTGGGAAAAGTAATAGGGAGAATCTTTATCACCATTCATCTATGCTACTGGAACTGGAACACACGCAAAAACAATGCAGCAGGTAACACAAGCCTTATCTTGTTTGATATGATAGCACCAAAAGTTTTAATTTTTGGCACAGTACCTTTTCCTTCCTTAAGAAAGTAACAGTAAACAAAATAACTAATATGCAACTTAAACTGCCATTTCGCAAACAGCACTACATTACGTGTATGAAAAAATAAATAATAAATTGCCAGGCTATTTTTCCACAGCAAGACCAGACTCTTACCATAGAAAGAAGCTAATTAAAGAAACAGATGAAGTCAGATGGCATGGACTTGGATAGATATAATGTATTGTAAATTTAAAGACACAAACTGTTACATTGACTACGAAACTTGCTTTAGGTAAACTCAATCAGTCATACATTTCTGAAGTATACATAAACAGGCAGCGTACGAAAGGTAAATAAATAACCCAGTTTCTAAATATTGCGATGTGGATGTCAGTACAAACTAGATACAGGGCAAGTTCTCAAAGACTTTGTTTTAAGCTCACAACTTCACTCCTTATGACAGAATACTGCAAATATTGTTCTCTGTTTTAAATAAAAGATATGCTTATTTCTCATACACACAAGAAAGAAATTAACTCTATTGACTGATAAAATCTGATCTACAGTTTCCATTCTTGAACCACCTTCCCCAGCCAGATAGCTGTCTACTGAAAGCAAGAGGTAGAATTCATACATAACTACACAACAAAGTCTTAATTTTGTAACTCAGAAAGGTCTGGCAACATGCTGTTCGCTATAGGCTACTGGTTTACTCTGCCACTGGCTGAGATTTTATACTTTTATTCAAGTCACACTTTTTAAAGAATAATGGCTAATGAAATCATAAATAAGTGTGATTCCATAGCAGGAATGACCTGGAAATGGACCTCACTGTACTTCCAATGGCCTGATGTCAACTATTATTAAACTACAGGTTTTACAAAGTCTTCCACTAGACGTCTAGAGTTAAGCCAGAAGTTTTGGCTGTAATACAGGCAGTGATGAAAAACATATGAGTGGTAACAAGTCGTCTTAATATCATTCTTCAGTACTAAGATGGGCTTAATCTGAAGGAGCACTTTACTCTGGTATCACCCCACAGTGCCAGGAGGATCAAGAACTTTGGAAGGGGAATTCTTCTTTATATTTACTTTTCCATTTACACAGAACTCAGCCTAACTTCTTTTTCTCTATTTTGTGTTTTTTTTTTTTCAATATGAAATAACTGGACATAAAGATCTCAGGTGGATTATCACAGTGCTTCTGGAAAGAACTATCAAACTTGCAAGGTATGTCCAGTTTGAATACCTATTCTATACAAATAGCAACAAAGAATTAAGCAAAGGTTGTCAGTCACTATGTGCAGATGAATAAAGTCAGGTTAATCTAGAGTTAGAAGTAACACTTCTTTGTATGGAACATTTGAAAATCTACATTGCAGCTGAAATAATTCTGTATTTACTACATCTGAACTGCCACAGCAAAAAAAAAAGCTACAGTGAATTATTTAACTATTAAAGACTTGTCAGAAAGACTTAACAACTGACAATAAAATTTTTTCCTCAGTTATTACAACCTATGAAAATCTATCCTACAATCATAGCAGTTCTTAAAGTTACAACTCAGTGTTAAATTTCTGTAATTTGGTATTTAAGTTTGTTTTTTTTTTTCAAGTAGATATCAGCAAAGTAACTAAAATCGACACATGAAAGAGTGAACTGTAGACGAGCTACAACCTAAAAATGCTCATAGATCACATTCAGTAACACACACGAGTCAAGCAGTTTTTCCGTAAAAAGTGAATACTCTCTAACACATAACTTATTTTGGTAAACATGCTATTCATTATTATACTACATAACTTCAATATTGGACTATTTCTCAAGACCAAATTGTTTCTTCAGTAATCTTACCGATCAAAAATTTCCTCCTGTTTTTCGTAAGCGAGTAAATCAATAGAGTAGACAAAGAGTTAAACTCCCTTTTATTTCTGGAATGGGACAATGACTAATAGAACCAGAAACTATTTTTAAATATAGCTTTCAAAACAGCTATGGTCTTGCCTTTCTTTGGACAAACTCTGTGCACAGTGCAATGATTGTGTTATTAATGAACACAGGGATTTTTCTTTGCCTCTGTAGAGACCACCACTGTGTCATTTAAACATTTCCTTTTCAGAAACAATGCCATAGGAAATTCGCCTCCATACACCGATAACAGAAGTGATTTCTAAATATAATTTAGAGTCTTTTTAAGTCTTAAAGCTTTACCTATTAACTCCTTCAGTGTCAGAACTGGTATGACAACAAAGAACACATGCTGCAGGACTGCATGCAATGCAAGGAATCCAGACTTATTCTTTTTTCTTTTTTATGCACACATCCCATACTAACAACATAACTTCTATCCTCACAGGAAGTGTTTTTTCTCCCATAATTCATGTTTAGAATTTTCATGTCACAGATCGTGGGAATGCACATGCACACTTACGTGGGAATTTTCCACACAATCTCTAAAACATTTTAATCATATTAACATGCTGAGACATCACCTGCATTTAATTAGTTATAAATGACAAGTATTATGCTAAACTAACAGCATAAAAAGTTCCTGTCTTCCACATGCTGTTTGGCAATATGAGCTTTGGTAAAGATAACCACGTTAGTGAGGATAAGTATGTCCCAAACAATTAGTACAGTGATTTTAGGATTGTTACATACTTCAGGAAAGAAAGTCAGCCTTACGGCATCTCTACATGTAAAATTTACTCTCCACATTCAATTACCTGACTTTGGGGTAGCTAGCGTTCCAGTGAAAAGGTGCTACTCAGAAGCTTTGCGTACTGAAGGACAAGTAGGATTGCTATAAAGAAGGTGTAATGAAGAAGTACATGAGCCCTCCTTGAATTCGCTACACTCTTTCTCAAACTCATCTTCAATGTTCCGGTCTGTAGCGATGAGAATGGACAAGGCCAGACTTTGTCCAAGCAACAACTGTCTGTTCAGGGTATTATCAAACAGAACACCTGAGCCTGTCTAACAGTTTGCGTATGCCAAGAATGGCTGTCCCACCTCTTCTCCTTCCCTCTCTTTCCGTTTAACATTCCGTCCCCCTAAACCAGGCTGTTCCACCCATTCCTTTGTGCTGGCTCTGACACTCAGACTCATTCAGTTGTTCACCCGGAAAGAATGTGTTGGGTTTTTTTTCTTGCTCACATTAGTTTTATGCTGGTTTAGTGAGTTCAATCAGCTCAGTGAAGACCCTGAGTGGAAGAGCTGGTATAAGAGAATGGAAAGTATGTACCTGGGAGCAGAACCAGCCTCAAGTGGCAGCAGTGGACCATTAGTACAGCTGATTTATGAACTGTACTTTCTGAAACAATTAATTAAATATTTCATAAAATTCTCATGATAAAATAATTAAAGTATTTCCAGAAAGATCACTAGGATCTTGGATTTTATTGTCTTTTCTTTTAATTCTCTTACTTTTGAAGTTCAAGCATGCAGAAAGTTTGTATATGTTCTTTGAGATGAGCTGCTGAGTCAGAGCATTTCTACAGAGACATATCAACATCTATTTACTGGGAAACTCAAAACCCCAGCCAGGAAAAAAAAATTTAAAACCTCCCTAAAAACCTCAGTTCTTTGGAATCCATTCTTTGGCAGTTCTTGGCCAATGCAAACCTGGAGTCAAACTTGATTACCACCTCTATACTACAAAGCCAATTAGAAATAAGGATTTCCTAATGGGAATATGGAGCAAGGGCTTTTTCTCCTTCCTAAAAAGGGGGGGGGGGGGGGGGGGGGGAAGTATCATGAT
Source organism: Phoenicopterus ruber ruber (assembly GCA_009819775.1). NCBI lineage: Eukaryota > Metazoa > Chordata > Aves > Phoenicopteriformes > Phoenicopteridae > Phoenicopterus > Phoenicopterus ruber. The sequence goes on from CM020224.1 coordinate 20,666,860, forward strand.
TCAGGCTTCCTTCTGCAAAGGGACTTGTTTTCAAGAGATTTAACTCACAGGACTAAGATATGTGATCAATGACATATTTCAACACTACTTTTCTAAAACTGTTCGTGAACAACACGTTTTTCAAGAATTCAAATTGGGCACTACTCCTATCACAGCCTCAACCTTCTCATAGTTTGAAATCACAATTAGTTTTTTGAATATCTGAAAGGAAATACGCAATCCCTTTGCTACAGGTGCAAGCGTGGAAACAGGTTTTTAAATTGTTTCATAAGACAACTTCCTAGCACCAGATCCAGAAAAGCATTTCAGGAATGTACGTGAAAGATTATCTTTCAGATACAGTAAAACTATACATCCAGCCCCTATTACAAATAGAAGACAGCAGGGACTTAGAAACTAGACGTCCCAAGCTATGATACCTGCTACGATGCTTGATATCCTACATGCAGAAATTGTACAACCACACTGAATAAAGCACAGAGTGTTTTGTCACTTAATACCGAAGCAGCCAGGGGAAGACCACCAGCCTGAGTGCCCGTCTGTGAAAACCCAGCCAGTAAAGCACTTGTCCAAGAATAACAAGAACTCGGAAGTCTGAAAGGCTTCAAACTCCTCATCTCCTCATTAATGGTATGACTAAAGTATTGAATATTTTGACTGTTTTGCTGAAGCTGAAATAGAGGATTGAAAGGACCAAATATTCCAAAGGTGTACAGCCAGACATGATCGCAATTCTCTCCAAACAAACAAATGTAGGTTCCACATCTTGTTCCCAGTGCTGTTTATATTCAAAGATTCTTTCAGGAAAACGCATTGTATAGGATTGCAAGTACAACTATAAAATTCTTTCTAGGAGCACTGAAAGAAAGAATATTATTTTGAACGCAAAGGAAAATATATGGGAAAAATATATGTGAAGATTCTTTCAAGAGATTGTTAAATCAGTAGAAGATACACACACTACTCAAATGAGCATGCAACTGGAAGATTACAATAAATATTAAACTTACTTTTATGCTGCATACCTGCAAGATATAAAGTATATTGTGCTTCTGTTTTCAGACACATATTTGGGGGAAAGGAGTCACTGCATTCTTTTCGAAAGGGTGAGTTTTATGTAATCTAAATGCTGTTAGCTTTTTTCTTTTTATACACCCTGAAACATACAGTTACAGTAGTAGTAATGTATGTAATATGCAGCATTTTAATGCTGTTAAAACCATATACAAGAAACATCAAAATGACCTTGTACAGAAAAAAGGAATACAAACAAAACCTCAGAATTTTGAATAAGCCAAATCAACACCCTTGTACGAATCAGTGCACTCCTTTTCCTGTGATTGAGGACCAATGACAAAATGCCTACATAAAGACATTTTTCAGCTATAAACAGATCAGCAAGCATTTAATTAGGTGATGAAACAAGAATTGACATCCATTTAGTATTTCCCTAAAGAGGTCTATGATAGTCTAAATAGAAACATTTTTATAAACAGGATACATATAATAAAATTTACAGCAGCCCCTCTTGGTTTGCACAGTGTGTCGTAGGATCCAAACGACTTCTCGAGTTGGGCTTCAGAGGAGAACAATGTAGAGCAGAGGGCTGAATTTACAGTCTTTTCTCACAGAGTTGCAAAACATCCTGTGGCAATTCTTACTATCTCCGTTTTCCCTTGTGTCTAGTTTTATATGAGTATTTGGTCAATAAAATCATCTTTAGAATAAAACCAGAGTATGTAGAAAACATCTAAGGGTTTTGAACTATTGGTCATCATTATGCAGGTAACGCATGATACTGTAGGTGAAGACTGGCCTCCTGTTTTTCCCAGTCAGGTGTGGCTAAAAGAAATTTGGTAAAATTAGAACTCAGAGCAGCAGAATGAAATTGAATGAGCAGCTGTAATGAGACAGAGCGTGCCATATTTTTCTAAAAACAAATCTACTTTTTTAAGTCCTTCGTAACTTGTGTATTCTTCTCAATAACATCAGGAAAAAATAATTGTAGCTGTCTGACATGGGGTTTTCTGCTTTGGAGGTACCCTAACTGATCCAACATCTTTCCGTCTTCCAGACCGAAAGACCTTCAAGATACTTTCAAGTTACTGGTAATGTAGAAAGCTGATGGGTTCTATGGCATTAAATTCAAGCAAGCGCATTTTCATCTCCTATCAGCTGGCTGCCTAGCTATCATGTACAGGCCCTATGATGACAAAGCTAGGTTGAAAAAAACCCCATGTTTATTGGAAAAACACGCACACAAAAGTATTGGCTTCCAGCTTTTTTCTGGATGTAATTAAAGTTACTGATTTCAAATGACACGGATTCATAACCTGCAAGTTCTTGTCAGAGAAAAGAACCCTCATCAAATAAAAGTCAATACAAATGTGCTTGCACACAGAGGTGAACTTCTGTCAATAGGAGTAATAAATGAATGACTGGAATACGGGAAAAGGTGTTGTCAGGACTGAAAACTCTTATCTGTTTTTCCAGATTAGAATAAGAAGAGTTCAATTAGAAGTGTTTACGGAGTAGAATAACAAGTGTTTAGGGAGTATCCTGATGAGTGCATTTTATGCATTGCTAATCATGTATTTCCCAATTTTCTGGATACAAACAATACACATATGCCCATGCATCCCATTAAAATATTTTTTCGTAAAAAATGAATAAATATATCCAATTCCAACTTCTGGTAAAATTTACTACAAAAATTACACTTCAACGCTTGAAACAAACGATGATACTATCTTTTAAACTCAACTAAAAAACTTTGCTATGACATAATGTCTAATGAATTTCACTTCAATATTTCAATGATATTACTATAACTTATAATTTTATAATAATAATTCATATTTTAAATACTGGGTTTTATATTCTGCATCCTTCATATGCTAATTAAGCCTTAATATTCATAACAGACCATTTTTCAGGACCAGAGACTGTAGCAGCAAGTGAAGTAAATAGTTCAATACCTTTATTTTCTGTTTCACATTCACCGATTCTTGTGTTTGGGTTTTGTTTGTTTGTTTACTTTTCTCCTCAAGATTGGCTATCCTGATTAAGAAGATATGAAAGAATACACGCTCCTTCTCTTCTTGGCTTTGTGCTCTGCCAAACCTCTCATTGGTCCTTCATATTTTACACTAAAGAATATGATGCTCCAAGATATGGAAGAAGAAGATGATGATGATGACAATTCTCTCTTTCCAACCACTGAACCAATGATACCACTAATTCCTTTTGATCTATTCCCAACATGCCCCTTTGGATGCCAGTGCTATGTGAGAGTCGTCCATTGCTCTGACCTAGGTAAGAATGAATTTGTGTGTCTGTTCTCCACTGGACTCTCCTTTGGAGGATCTGCCTTTTGAAAGATGAATTCTACAGCTCCCCAAATTGCACACATTCACATACTCCTGGACTAGTAATTTTCAAAAGGAGCTTACATTTTTACAGTTAGGCTTGCAAACCGTATCTAATTCGTGTCCAGCAACTAATTTGTGTCCAGCACTTTTTACAACATAAATGTTTCCCCAGTTCATGTGCATCAGTTTAGAAAATCAATAAGCTGCTATAGCGCCCTTCCATTAGCAATGACTTCTATCAATAACAACATAGAACAGAAAGGCATTTAGAATATGTAACAAATAACTGTAAAACTATTTAATTGAATACTGATCGGGGTTAGTAAGTACATAATAATCTGCACAGCTTTTTATCCACTAAGAGAACAATCACAGAATGTGAAAATGCTTATATTTACATTTTAGATTACGCTTTCTCTTGTTTCTTTTACTTGCATGAAGTTATCTCCAACCAGAGGAGCACAAAAGTTTTCTGTATCTTCTGTTTGCATTAGACAAGCTATTAGTCCCCTCTCAAAAAAGACTATGGCTAAAGAAGTACTTCATTCACAACTACAAAGCAACAGGTCAAATGACAAGAAAACATAACAAAGGAAAAAAAGGCCATAAATAAACCACAAGGAAGTTTAACGCGAGGGCACGAATGGGATACAAACTATTTGCTCAGCTTAACGTCCATTAAAGTGTGCATCACCAGTAACAACATTTTAACCGAAGGCAAATCTGCTACTGTCACTGTTGCAGATACATCCTAGTCCCTAAATATGAATTAATTATTAATTGCGCCAATTTGAATTAGCGTTCATTGACGTTTTCCCATGATTCAAGGCAATCAAAGGACTATGCTGCTGCCACTAGCACAGGGACAATGACATTCGTTCTCATCACAGCTCTGCCACCATCCTGAACTTAGTCCTAGACTCCTCATGTCTTTGAAACATTGAGTCAATACATAAATTGCTGGTTTTTAAAAAACTGTTTCATTATTAAGGAATCAAAATAAACTTCTGCTGACAAACTGTGGTTATTGCATCTGGTCTACGGATTGCAAACTGCTTTACTTAAGTTCACACATAGGAAAAAAACCCTATTAATAGACTTTAAATAACTGTAACCTGTTAATTATGGAATAATTGTTAATAAACTGGACCAGCACTTCGCATTTAGCATTTGATGCATCAGCATTTCCACTGAAAAGAAAGTTACTTTCCCTTGTTAGTCTCTTCTGCTGATTCAGGAACTCAGCTGGCATGAACTGAAGTGTTTTCGTAACCGAACAGTGAACTGGATTGGGGGATTTATACAACTGGTAATTAAGTACTGGCCAGCTGGAGGACCGTCCTTTGTCCGCTTTTACCAAGAACACATTTCTCAGCCCCGATGTTAACTGCATGGCTGTATAAGCAACTGTGCCAATACAACAGACAAGGCAGCGCAGAGGTAGAGAGGAGCCTTCAAGCACTGAGCAGAAATCCCTTAAAGCCACTGCAACAGCCCTGTCCCTCAATACAGAGCCATAGCCCCAGATTCTCCCAGGGCTGCTTCCTCCAGGGACTTAAGCAGTTTCCCTGTAGAACCACCTGTGCTCTGAGACTACTTATTTCACAGAGGCAAAGAATCTGCAATGAGCACCCCATTCAAGCTTTTCACGGTCAGGGGCAAAAGCGGTTCCTCCTGAAACTATCCATACATTTTTGGTGTATGTTCTTACAGAATTAGTTCCTCTCATTAGCAAACATTCCCTTCTATCCTTTGCTTTATGGCTGTTTTCTTTCCTGTCATCATCATCAACAATCTTACCGTGTTTTGCTGTTTAGCAGTTAATTTCTTTAGACTTATATACAGGCACGTAATGTTTCTGTTTATGTCACATACTTAAATAGGTTTGACATCAATACCTCGCAACATTCCACCAGATACTCGTATGATTGACCTTCAAAACAACAAAATTAAAGAGGTCAAGGAAAATGATCTCCAAGGACTCACATCACTTTATGTAAGCTTGCTGTTTTCCAAGTTTGAAACCTTATTTAGCAATCTGAAATATTTGATACTTTTAAAATACAAATGGGATTTTTCTACTCCAATAGCATCCATAAAAACACAGTCTAACACCTGCATATTTGACTGCTCCCACATAGTAAGAAGCAAATTTCTTTGAGCTGTAAGAACTATACTGCTTTCTACAACATCCAGAAAATGTACCATATGTATCTCACCAAAAAGATCCTCAAGATTTCTTCAGTCCTTAGCATGCACACAAACATTCCTTACATTTTAAAGGCTGCAAGACAAGTCCTCCTTTTCTATCTGCTTAGCTGTAAAATAGCAGAAAGAACTTAATCTCACACAAGAACTAGAATGATATTTTCTGAGGGTATTTTCAAAAGCACACAGCATACAACTAACGTACACCACTGAAACTAATGTTACAAATCCAATTGACCTGAACAGAAAACAGACCAACACTGAATTACTGAAAAATTCAGGTGCTTTACTACTATTTTTTAACACGTTCAAGTATGCACGTAGAGACAGACTTTAAAATAAGTATCACCGGCAACTGATAAATCTATGTATTTACAGTACACAATAATCCCTTTTTGCAATGAAAGAAAAGAAGAGTCTCAGAGGCCTGGAAAAGTAGATTAAATCTGTTTTGGAATACTTATTTCCATAAGATGTCACTTTAGATCCAGTACCAACGAATATTGACAATTTTAAAATTTTCATTGTATAAATGACAAATCTGTTCCACAAGTTATAGCAAATTAGTGACATTCTATTCCACATTAGAAAGATATGAAACACACATTAAACTAACGTAAAACAAATCCTTTTCCGTCATATTTGGTTTCTGAGCAACAACTGAAAATTTACCAGATCTAAGTGTTTATGAATGAGCTTGTTAATTATTATGGGTTAAGCTAGGATAGAAAAAAATAGGAACCATATAAATCCATTGTTTGCAACAAAGTGTTTCCAATTCTCCTTAAGCGTCTGGTATCTGGGTGCAGAATGGTCTTACTAGCAAGTTAGGGGTAAACACACTAACTGTGGTTTATATTCGGTATAAAAGATCTTATAGAAACTAACCTCCAATGACTGAGAAAGTCACTGGAATACATCAGCAATCACCACACTATATATTAGAGTCACCACTCAATTATGTGATAACCGAAAACTCCTAGCTGTTTTGATTTTTCTCATCAGTTCATTTGTGGCAAGGCCTAACACAATTTTTACTGAAAGCAAAGTTTACTTTGTACAACTTGTCTGAGTGCTAGTCTACTTAGCAAAGGCACAGATGGCAACTTGGATTAGGAAGGAGCATTTCCTGTTTATTTCCTTAAGCCATCCTCATTTTTTCTGGGAAAAAAAGATTAAGTCTGTTTTGCTCTACTTTTTTTTCCAAAATTCCAGAGAGCAGGTGACTTACCAACAGCTCAAAGATGTAAAAAAGGAGCAAAAATGAATAGTCTAGGTATGAAATACAGAAATGTGATTTGACATGCAAAACAATTTCAGGTAACTTGTATTTGTTGTCTGTGGTAACTCATTACAAGTTCTCTGATAACACATAGCAACCAAGAACAAAAAATTGTCCCCAAAAAGGACTAGTATACTGTACAGAAGAGAGACGCTTAAATTCATTTAAGTTGAAAAATTATGGCAAATAAGATATAAGTTCATGTGTGTATATCAGTTGTATACAGACATTAACTTTTAAGAAATTCAGATTAAAAACCTGACTTCTATTTTGCAGCATTATGCTCAAACAAAAGATGAAATTCTGAGTTTTGAGAATTCGTCTGCATTAAGGAAGAACAACAACAAAGAATATAACCCCCATCCAATCCCACAAAATATATGAAGACAAACATATTGTTTTGCCAATTCTTCTCATTATCCATTGGCACCTTGTCAGCTCTGACCAGTTTTTCTCTACCTTCTAGTCGATGCTCCAGCTTTCTTTTCTGTTTTTCACAATCAATTGAAATGCCCAAAATATATACAAAGTGCTAAAGTCTGGTATGATGGAAAAATAAAATATTTAAAATACTTAATTGTTAAATTATGTATCAAATTAATGACTTAAAATTCATAATTATAAGATTCCTGTATGAAGAAATTGTCTTTGTATTGCTCTTCCCACATCTCATAGGCACTGGCTTTGAACAACAATAAAATATCCAAGATCCACCCAAAAGCCTTTCAACCAACAAAGAAGCTACGACGACTGTATTTGTCCCATAACCAGCTATCTGAGATTCCAACAAATCTACCAAAAACTTTAGCAGAGCTCAGAATTCATGCTAATAAGGTTAAGAAAATCCACAAGGATGTCTTTAAAGGAATGAAGTCTCTACATGTTTTAGGTAAGTCCAATTAAGTAGAAAAGAAAATGTCTTTATCAAAAATGTAACATACTATATATAATTTTCATTCAAACATTTTCCCAATGTGCAATTTCCTCTTAAAGAGATATCCATGCTGTGGAAACTATCTTTCACAATTTAATTTCTATGTGAAGTGGCTACATAGGTCAAGTTTCTGGTAACCTTGCAAGCCAAGTTAGACAGTCTTTACTCACTGAAAGCTGTGACTTCCACTCCTCAGAACAGGTAATCAAAGCTAAACACTAATTAATGCTTAGAACATCAGAAGTCATAAATAAAATGAAAACAGCTGTTTATAACTTAGTCTAACATACCAAATGTCTATGCCTTAAATACTTTTTTTTCCCCCCCCCTTGAACAGAAATGAGTGCAAATCCTCTTAACAATGATGGAATAGAGCCAGGGGCTTTCGAAGGAGTAAATATCTATCATATAAGAATTGCAGAAGCTAAATTAACTTCAATTCCTAAAGGTATGCTTTGTTTTACCTTTTCTATTTTACCTATACCAGTATACTCCTAAATAAAATGCTTTAACATCTATATAATTATTAAAATGTTCATAAATTCTGGTTTGTATCGTTCATTACTACCAAACCATCTCCTACCTTATTTTTCTTTTTGTACTTAGTATCCAATTCTACATCCCAAAAGTGTGCATGCACACGCACACGAACAGTGCATGCACGCTCGCTCTCCAGCCCCCTCTCCTGCCTTCTCCCTGTCAGGAGGTCCCCTCCTCTCACAGAGTCTTCCAGAGACTCTTCTCAGGAGAAACAATGTGAAGAAAATCATAATAAAGATGTCACTTCGCATCTTTCACATCAGCCTCTCAAAAATCCTTACAAAGAAAGGATAAACCCCCTGATATTTGATCTGGGTCATAAGGGATACAGAATTCCCACTTCCTTTATGCATTTAAAATGAAACCCCAAAATTTCTAACTTTAATTTTGAATGTTTCAAGCAACTCTGTAGCTTAAATATGCTCTGCAATATAATCACCTTAATGCAAAACCCAATACAGCATTTTACACATCTTTTGATCGGGCTTTTGCTAAGTAAAATTTAATATTAGCATTTTAATTAAATTCAACATAACATACTACAAAATTAAATCACTCCTTCATATAAAACAATTAACTTGTGATCTGGAGGTAGCAATAAATTAAAACACTAACTTTACAAATCACTGGCCTCCACACATAAAAAAGTAGCACAAAGGAACTCAGCACAACATTCTACCTGCATGTTCTGTAGGTCAACATAGTATTTAACCAAACTCTCATGATTTTCAACTGCTCAAAACTACTAGCTAAGGGAAAAGGGAGAAAATAAAGTGTAATACCACATATTATATCATTAACTTACAGGGAAACTGAATGTTGGCCCCTACGATATTTATTTCTGGGTCATTCAGATAAAGAACTTGTTTCTTATTAAATTTGATCTCTTCTTGTAGATATATATATATTCAGAAGCATCCCTGTAGAAGAGAACACTAAAAAAAACCCCAACAACAACCAAAACCAACCCACTCCAATTGTTCAGATAATTTTAAGATCTGAAACTATCTGGCTGCCTACAGTAATACTCCTCAACACAAAGAGAAAGACATTCTCCTAGTATCATGATAATACCATCTTCTGTCACTTAGCACAAAAAAACCCAAATATAAAATGATTCAGATTTTGTCTTTGTTATAGGGAAATCTCCTGTAAGGAAACACAGCATGAGGTCCAATATGTGGTGTCAAATACATAAACAAATCATAAACAAACAGGATTTCACGGTGAACACATTCTATATCAATGGAAACTAAGTTTGTAGATCCTTCTATCTGCAAATGTTATAATGACCCAAAAAGATTAAAAAATGTAACTTACAAAATGCCCTTGAAATCTAAAATGGACAGGTGGGTAGTCCTCCCTCTTAATACTGTAACTCAGACACAAGCAGCACCCGGTGGAATTGGAAACTGGAATGTAAACTGGAAAGAAGCCCAAACACACACCCCCCAAAGCATGTCATCTGCCATAAAGACAGACTGTAAAGCATACCTCTTTTCTTCAGTATTGTAATGCTACAACACATAGCAATGGCAATGGGAGCAGTGCTCTCCTAAGCCATATTAGTACAGAAATATGTGGTTTGTCTTGCTTGGTGTCAGGGTGCCATCTAGACAGATGCTAGTAAAACTGAACATAAAATCAGCAAATAGAAATTCAAACTTGTGACTATCTTTCTCTGCCCTCACTAAAAGGATGTTGTAAAAAAGATTTTCTATCACCTGGTCCATTCACTGACAACTCTGAACTGGGACTATCTGGTACCACATTCTGCGTACCGGCACGGGAAAGAGCATACCACCAAATACCTCATTTTGCTTAGAGATTTCTGAAAGCTTTCCTCCCAGATCACACCTTAGGAGCTATAACAGTGCAACTGTTCCATCATTTGGATGAAAATACATATCTACAAAAAAAGTCACAGGTTCCACAGGAGCAGGATTTTGACTACCAGCTGTTAGGTAATTGCACGTAACATACAATTTACATCTTTGACAGGTTAACCAAAAGTACATGAAAGCCATTATAAAGAAAGCTAGCAAAATTATACCAAATTTTGGAACTCTGAAATCTTAACATTAGCATAAGCACTTCTTAATTTTTTTTTAAAGTTACTGTTTTAAACCAAATTATGTTGATGATTTTTTTTTTTTTTTAAGAAAAAGTAACATACTTGTATCTAACACCCATTTCTTTGATGCAGACAACCCTCCCCTAGGATTCTTCACCCAATCCTAAACACAAAGGAAAGAAGCTATTTGGAACATACTAAAAATTCCAACAAAAATAAGTTGACTTACTTTTCTCATACTGTGCATTTGTTTTTCATCAGAATTGCCCTCCAGTCTACTAGAACTTCACTTAGATGACAATAAGATCACAGCAATTGAACTTGAAGATTTTAACCGGTATAAAGATCTTCAAAGGTAAAATTCCCATGCAGAATGCTTTTATTTGACAAAAGGTCAGACCTGGTAGGATCTCTTATTTGGTACTTCTCTTCTTAATGGGAGAAAAGAGAACTGAAAGTTTTAAGTATTTTAGTAAGACCTGCTGTAAATAAGACCAAACTTTAAAAAAAACAAACCAAATCAAACATTAGAACAGATTAGACTAGACTATTTCAGCTGGAAGGGACCTACAACGATCATCTAGTCCAACTGCGTGACCACTTCAGGGCTGACCACAAGTTAAAGCATGTTGCTAAGGGCATTGTCCAAACGCCTCTTAAACACTGTCAGGCCTGGGGCATCAACCGCCTCTCTAGGAAGCCTGTTCCAGGGTTCCACCACCCAGCCTTATTACTACATGCCTTGCCTACAGCCCACAACAAGTGTATGTTATGAACAGCGTCTGATTACAAAACATAATCATCATAAATTCTGACCTCATGGAATGTGGGTGTTGTGTAATACAGCATGGCATTTATATAATATCTCTTAATGTGCTAGTAGTAATATGCCCCACGTAAGCATTGCATATATTTCTCCTACTCAGAATATATGAACCTTTGTGGTCACATTATTTATCAACAGTATTCAGTATTTTTCTCCAGCCTGTTCCCTATCAGGCCCAGGTATTTTAACTCCTTGGTCACTCATCTCACAAATCACCCCCCAAAATGAGGTATACAGCAACACCAACTGATTTTTGTTTTAGGAATGCCTTTCTTGCAACTAAATTTATAGGATTTAAGAGTCATAATAGCTTTTAATTCCAGAGAAGGCCTATGTGTACTGGAAGGAGCCACTCCATACACATCCCAAAGAAAAATATAAAAGGATTGCATGAAAATGGAAATTTGAGACTTGTTTATACAAACATATGGGAAAACTGGTAAATTGTAAGAGAAGATAAATTTACTTCCTGAAAACTAGCCTGAGAGAAATACAGTAGCTGGTAAAGGAAACAACTTGATAACCTGTTTCCAAATGTGATGGGGTTTAAGAAAAAGAAAAAATGCATGTTTCTGAGGAATGGATCACCGATGTAGGACAAAAGGAGGAAGCTCTTTCTGCAAAGCTCAGTTAAGTACTCTGAAAATATGGCTGAGCAGCACCAAATTTTGAATTTGGTCATAGAAACCACTATCAAAGAGGAACTACTGAACTGCGTTTAGATACCAACTTCAGTTTCTGAAGAAATTAAGAAAGAAAGAAAGAAAATGGGGATTGCAGGATGTGTGGAAAGAGCAACTCCAAACTGACCTGTGCCTCCACCTTCTGAACCATCTCCCTAGCAACGCAGGCTCCAGTCTTATAGCAAAAAATCTAACTAAGGCCTAAATTAAGGAAAATGTGGAAGTAGGAAAGAAGGTAGTCCTGCTTATTTTCTAAGCTATATATATAACTGTTTCTTTGCAAGACTTTTTCTTCTTTGGCTATTTATTAGAACAACACTTTTTATCACTGTGAGCATACTTGTTACTATACTACTTGATAAAAGGGCATGATTTATTTTACAAGCAGATTGGTTGATGTTTATCATTTTAACTCTTGCCACTAGAAGTAGAAAAACGGCACACAAAACTAGACAATTGCTCACATCAGGCTAGCTGCTGTCCTTTAAGTGGAGATTAAATTAAGAAGAAAAAATATTTGTTAGATCAATGGTGGGGGTTTTTCTATCAGAGGTAAGATTTCATCATTTTTCCTCAGTTCTTTTTTCCCCTATGTCTACTCCTGTGTATTTCAATCTTTAAAAAAAAAAAAAAAGTATGCTCTTTAATGCTGTTGCGAATCTCAATTAATCTTTAATTAAATGTTCCTTGTACTATTTCTAGGCTAGGCCTTGGGAATAATAAAATCAAAGATGTGGAAAACGGAAGTTTTGCCAACATACCAAGTATACGTGAAATCCATCTCGAAAAAAATAAGCTCAAGAAAGTTCCTCCTGGATTACCCGAACTGAAATATCTGCAGGTCATACACAAAACTTAATAGCAAGCTCTGGTAGTTACGAGTTGTTTGACTTTCACACTGCCATACTGATTAGGACATAAAACCATAATTAACTGTCACATCTATTTTGACATGACTCTCATACTAGGAAAACCTGAAATCATATATGTACTTAAAGAAATAAACAAGATCCAACAGCAGGAATGCTTCCTAGAAAAAAAAAAGGAAAACAACATGCTATGCCCAGAAAATGTTTTCAGGAAGTTTGTTACAGGTTTATTATAGTTTCCGTATTAGCAAGCCAGAGTGAAAATTTTTCCATTCCCACTCTAAAAAGCCTTAAATCCAAAGAAAAATATTTATAAGGCTGAAATGATAAAATTTTAAAATTTATATTTAGAACTAGATAAATTCTGCAATAAAATGCTTTCAAAACACATTTATTTCCTGAATTCCAGAACAGCAATTAAAATCAAATATGTTTTATAAGATGACATATACCTCAGGATACACAGCAGAACAAAGCTTGGGGAAACATGAAGAAATGCATAGACGACAGAGCACATGATAAGCTATTTGGTAAAAGCTTTCACCTCTGAATTTCATTTCTTTCCACTTCTCATTTCACTTCCAATTAAAAAAAAAATCTTTTGAGATTTTTTTTTTTTTAAAAACACCAAATATCAACTTACAATGTAATGTAAAATTATATATACAAACAAAAGAGTTCTTTTGTCAGTGTACATTATTTTACTTAACAAATTCTAAACTCTACTATCACAAGCGCTTTTTTTTCCTAATTTAAGATACGTCAGCATTAGATTGATCTGTTCCTATAACCATACTGACAAATGTCTCCTAATATCAACTTTTCTAGAGACTACTTTTTAAAATGTATTAAATCACTGAAATTTTGCATTATGGGAGAATATAATACTGCATCATTACGATTCTTACTATAAGAGAATATAAAATTGCATTTTAGGAGAATGTTCCATAAGAATACAGTCAAATTATTCTGACAACACACTGATAAAATACCATGTAACTTTTTTTTGTGGGAGAGACTGTGGCAGGAGGGAGACATTTTTTAAAGGTTAAACACAAATTCCTGTTACTATTAAGGTCTGCATCCAACTGATCTTATAGCAAACCTCAGTTATCTATATGTCAATGAATGTTTAGATATTTTTTTTCCCATTTACGTACTAACTATTATATTTTACTGTTTCTTATTGCTGCAGGTAGTCTTCCTTCATTCTAATCATATTGCAAAACTGGGAGTGAATGATTTCTGTCCAACAGGAAGAAGAAAGAAGAAAGCATTATACAGTGGCATAAGCCTCTTCAATAATCCTGTAAAGTACTGGGAGGTTCAGCCTTCAACTTTCCGTTGCATTTTAGCCAGAAACAGTGTGCAACTTGGCAATTTCCTCAAGTGATACTGAAGTTGGTCATTTCAAAAAGCAACTTGTCCAAATCAGTTCTACAATACTTGAAATTTGCAGAAAAATGCCAATTTTACACTATTTAACCAGTTTACAAAGTATTTACTATTTCAGAGATAATTAATTAGAAACAGTATGTTAGTAGGATCCATTGTATTATTTGACAATGTTCAACCTACATTTGAATAATTTAAACAAAAGCCTTTATATCTTACGGAAGAACTCTTGGAAGTGGAACTGGAAACTGTATTTAATGTTTCCTATTATAGATGTTAAATTCTTTACTTAAATCACATAGTTTTGACATATTCTTTCTTTCAAATAAATTCTAAAAATCAAGTGGAAGTGACTTTTTCCACAGTAAGGACCTTTCCCTCTGCCAAAAAGTGTTGCAAGAAAAGTTGCAAAAAAAATTATCAGACTTCAAGGACAACTTCTAGTGCCAGTTTTGATAATCTGCAAAGATGCAATAAAAAGGTACGGTATTGTGAAGTCTTTTGTCCCTAAATCAATACATATTTTTATAATCTATTAAGTGAGATAAAGGTGGGTTTCATATCAAGAAATAACACGCAAAAAACCTTTAAAAGTTTTTGATATTTTTTCTTGCAACTTTAAGAGGGAAATGTCCTTCAGTGTTTTGCTATCAATATAATTTGATGCACTCTGAACATTAAAAAGTAGGATTCAAGATCTATCATATGCTTCAAGCTTAATAGGAATGATAATTAAACTGCCTGTAGGCCAGCACAAACGTTTTCTTTTATCTATAAGAATTGTAATAATGTTTTTCATTTAATTTTTTCCTTTTTTATATTTTGACATCACACGGGTTAAGAATCCCTCATTAACGTTAAGTACCTTAAAATTGCTGAATACAAGCAGATAGCTGGAACTCAACTGCCCTGACTTCTTATGTAGGTCAGCACATAGAATTCTCAATACCGACAGTACTGTATAAAATGGATATTTTATATATCTATTTAGTGTATATTTGCTATTGGGATTCAAAATAAATTAAATAAACTTAAAAGAATACTTGCATTTGTATACTTGATTACCTGACAGGTCATGTCAAAACATTCACAGGTTGTAACCAAACACCTTTCTGACTCTTTTCTAGATATTTTCTCTGTTCTTCCTCTTTCCAAATCTACATACCTTGTCGATCATTTATCACTGCTGTTCTTCACAAAGTTAAGATTCAACGCTTTATTTGAAGTAGCTACAGGAAACGACACAGACTAGTAGTAGAAGAAAATACTATATAGAAATCAAGCAATTCGCAATCTCTCAGCCTGTCTACCACCTCCCTAAGTACACTAAGAAATAAGCATCAAGTCTAACCTCATTTTTTTCATCTGCTTGGTCTCTTTGTATTTAATATTTTGTTAGCACCACTATGTTGTTGAGACCCAAAACACATGGGGGAGAGGAGGGAGAGAGGGCCAGGGGAGGCTTTAACTGAAGAACAGTTTTTGCAAAGAGAAATTCTGTAAAACACGTCAAGGCAGAAGAAAAAAAAAAACAACAAACCACAAAAAACAAACCTAAACAAAACACAAAAAAACCCCAAAACGGATCTGCAGACCACCAATCATCTTTCTATTCCTGGCTTCTGAAGATGTTTCCAAGGAGTACACTTCCCAGCAAATAACATGGGGAAAGCAGCGATCAGTACTGAAAATTATAGTTAATGAGTATATTCTTCATCAGTTGGTCTAGTTTATGTCATGGACTTCTTTAGCCACAGCTATGTCATCATGTGTGAAGAGCTATGATCCCTAAACACAGGCGGGTGTTAGAAGACAAGTCTGATGCATATATAGGAAAAAACGCAGTACCTTCAGTAGATTTTTCCACGAGGGAATTAGTTACTACACTCATAGGAATCACAGAACTGTTGATGTAGAGTTCATACAGGGAATGCATACCAGCTTTTACTGCAACTCTGCATTCCCAGCAAACACACAGTCTGAGCCTCTCTATACGTTGCAATTTAAATAAATTCAACAGTAACAAATCTGACAAGGCTACAGAGGGGAAACAGCCAAGTCTTTAAGCCACCTCTACAAGAGTTATGTGGAGCGTAGAAGAACACTGAAAAGGGCAAGGGCAGAAATAAGTACCTGAGAAAGAAACAGCCCAGTTACATAAAGAATAACACACCACATAGACTAGTCATTTACCCTAGAGTAAATCATCATCACCTAAAATCTTTACATTCATACTCAAGCAGGAGCACCTACTACTTCATGGTAAACAGCCAAGTGCACATTCATACCCTCTGGGAAATACCAGCCTTCCCTTAACGATAGGCTACCCTGCCTTACACTACCGTAAACAGCTCATAACCCCACAGCAGAGAGACAAAGCATTGTCAATAACGACGAACTGTCCAAGAAGAAAGTGAAGATTTGAAATATATGCCCATTCTTATCTAGTAACAGCTAGATAAGTTGAAGCCAATGTTCCACAAAAGGTTCACTGCTTATAAAGTTTACTATTGAAAAGATAGAGGAAAAGCAAATAAAGGATGAGGCAGGAAAATCTGTAGATGACCAGAGCGTAATCAACAGCCAAAAAAGATTTGAGGGACTTCCAGTGGAAAAGAATGGTCAAGTAGCAATATAACAGCAAAAAGAAGTTCATAAAGAAGGTTAAGAATGAAAACTGGAAGGAAAATATCCAAATCTTTTATCTACTTTGCAGAACCCTAAGTTAACAGTTTTCACCTCGAGTAAGTGGGATAAAGGTGGACTTCAACCGAATCTTCAGTTGAAAGCATAACAAAGAGCAAGTACAATGCTAGTAAAAAGAATAGAATGGATAGCAGAAAAATCATTACATTTAGTAATGATCACTAGTTTAAATGTATTCTTAAACACTCATGCTATACTAGTTACACCAATTCAGCAATGACAACATAAATAGAAAAGCTGATTCAAATTCTGCAGCTTAACTAAAAGAACAAACTCACAGTGTAATGTAGTACATTACTCTACACTAATTTAGTGGTAAGGATTAAATGGAAACATAACAGAGAAAGCAAACAATTCCTTACCTAACTGAAGCTTACGCAATGGACAACAGGAATGCTGCATCTGCCAAGACTAAGACATTCAAGATGGACAAAGGTCTCAATACATGTAGAACAACTACTGCTTCCTTTTGTAAGCCTACACCTCTCTACCCCAAAGCAGGCCAGTTCAACCAACCCACTGTTAATAAACCTGCTCAGCAGCGAGGAGCTCTTGGAAGCAATTACCTATACTCTTAGTAAATCTTAATAACTGCATTTTGCATAAGATTTCCAAACATAACAAATGCCCACAGGTGAGCAGGTTGCCACATGAAAATATAAAATCCCTCCTGCTTTTGTTCAAACTGCCTGTGTTCCCATGACTAACCGCCAGGCACATGTAAGAAAAACAGGCACTGGGCTTTTTGGTCTCGTAAGGCACGGAGTTCTGGCTGAAGCTAGTTAATGACCCTAATACAGACTCCAGAAAGTGTACTCAGGCTTGGACCTCATCTGAAACTTTCCTTGGGGCATGGCTTTAGCAGAGTAGCCCTAGTCCCTAGAAAGCATGGTTAGTACTTTCTAAACCTAAGAATTCTTTACAGGTACTCTCGTAAGAGTTTCACCAAATTTTAAGTCCACCGTTGAAGTCAATATAATGGGAAAGCTTTGTAAAAATGTAGCAGAGTCCTAAGAGGTAGAAGTCTTGATCTTATCCTTCCAAAGCCTTAAAAACTCTCTTGCCTTCTCGCTCTTTCCTCTTTGCCATGCATTCAGACCGAGAAACTCTTTCTACAGTCAGCATCTGTGGATATATATAACATTCATAGAATAAACTGCAACACTATATTGAAGACACTACCTCTACTCTCACCCTTAATAAATAATCTCTAAAGGATTTTATCAACTGCTTAGCTTTTCATCATCTTCAAGGCAAATTCAGCTAGCTTTGAGGTTTAAAAAGCTTCATCTGTGACTTAAACTACATTGGCAATTTTGCATTAAGGCAGGTAGGTATCAAGTGGTTCATTCTAACTGTCTCCTATAAGAGTTATTTTTAAAGAAAAGATAGTAATTTCCTATATCACATCACAAATTTATAGGATGTCTGTCATCTATGAGAAAAAAATTTGTTCAACGACCCTCCACTCTTTTCAGATATCATTCTTCAGCTAGCATTTGTGGGTAATAATTTACACACCTTGTATCTTTGGCATACTTTAACATAAAATGACATATAGACATTACAATATAAAATGTGCCTTACACAGTTTCAGCAATGATTTCTGAATATGGACAGCAATTAAATGAACAGAATAATAGCTAACTAATGATAATACACTGGTGTTCAATGGTCTTTCCACAGAACAAGTCAGTTCAGTAACAGCAGACGGGGAGAAAAACTGTCAAGAAATCAACTCCACCTTTACATTCTCCATAGATGTTCTGGAAAAAGGAAAGAAGGAGAAAGAGAGGTTTGATATAAACCCTTCTAAGAGTCTTCTCTTATTACCTATTCCTTGTACAAGTAACAACATTCCTCTAATAGAAAAATTAATATATATTCCATCTAAGCTTTCCAAACTTTAATGGGCTTCCCTCCTGAAAATCTGTCATGGCTCTACAAGACAGTTAACAAATTTCACCAGAGGGTGGCAGCCTATTGTTACCAATAGAAGGAAAAGTAATTCTAAAGAATAAATAACAGACTGTTACTGCACAGTAATAGCCCAGTAAACTTCACAAATACTGATTGAGCAGAGTAGCCTATTTGAGTACTAAAGTACTACTTGAGTACTTCTAAGGACTGAGTTCTATGTCCTGCTCTACACCATTAATTTGCCAAAGGATGAACTAACCTCATCTCTCCGAGTCTTCTCCCTGCCTCTTTCCCTAATATCAACCTACTTAATGCAGTACTTTAAAACACAGCAATACAAAGAATAACACAACATTAGTTGACAGATAACAACAAACTTAATAAGATACAGAAAGTTTATAGAATATAAGATACTATCAAATCGTGACTTTAACTTCCACCATCAGCTATGGCAAGTACATACCATGTAAATCAAAACGTACATTCAATAAAACAGCATTCCTTTTATATCTATATTGAAAAGCCAAACAAATAAAAACAAAATTTTGAAGCATCAAACCACTTCAGTTTGAGAAGTATGGGTTCAGAATCAACTATTTGGTTGTCGGCAGACTAGTGCATGAAACTCGCAGATCATCTAGGTGCTTTCTCTTGCTGCTAAACAAGTTAAAGAAGGTGAAGAAGTGTTGGTTTTTCTTCCTTTTTCCAGTATTAACAGTGTCTTCCTCCTCTGCCCAGCTGTCAATTTACATAAAACCTGCAGGAATTCAGTGTATCTGGCAAACTGGCTAAAAGTATCCACTATGCTCAGAAGTGTCAGGAAAGAAAAAAGGGCAGATGAACAGCGAAAGAGCACAGCTATTTGGATATCACTGCATGACCTTAAGAAAAAAAGAGAGTTGTAAAATCATAAAAGCACAATGAAGTATGGGCTGGATGAGCAGACAGTGAGGTGGATTGAAAACTGGCTGAACGGCAGGGAGCAGAGGGTAGTGATCTAGTGAATTCTAGTTGGAGGCCAGTAACTAGTGGCATACCCCAGGGGTCAACACTGGCTCCAATTCTATTCAACATCTTCATTAACGATCCGGATGATAGGGCAGATTACCCTCAGCAAGTTTGCTGATAACACAAAAGTGGAAGGAGCGACTGATATGCCAGAGGGTTATGCTGCCATCGAGGGACCTCGACAGGCTGGAGCAATGGGCCAACAGGAACTCATGCAGTTCAACAAAGGGAACGCCAAAGTCTTGTACCTAGCGAGGAATAACCCCATGCACTGGTAAATGCCGGACGACCTGTAAAGCAGCTTTGCAGGAAAGGACCTGGGGGTCCTGGTGGACAAGCTGAATGTGAGCCAGCAACATGCCCTTGCAGCAAGAAAGCTAACAGTATCCTGGGCTGCTTTAGAAGGATAAGGACAATCTCCTCAGTGTTGCTGTCACTAAGTTATTCTATGAACAAAGAAGCTGCAGAAGCCTGGATTCCTATGGATTTGAGTCTTACAACCCTCAGGTTCTTCCAGCTTGTCTCTGCCTCACACCAACACCTCAGCATATTCTCCTACAGCTGCCTTCCACAGCTACCACCTGTTTGGCTGCCAAGTGACAGAGCTAAAAGTATGCCAAGGGGTTAGTCAACATCTCTGTTTCCTCTTGCCATCTGGCTGCTTACTCTAAGAAGGAGAATTTGTAACTGTCTTTTCCTCAGTTGAAGTACCTCTTTGGAGTGCTTTCCTCTGCCCAGCTGCTATTTTTCACGAGTTGGTAACAAGTACATACATATTTCCCTCTATCCTGTGTCAAATTTGGTTATAATTGGCAATGACGATCAAAAGATACTGAGTGAATTAAGTGACAAAGACAAAAGCTTCCTTTCCTTAAGAAATCAAGAAGTGAAAGCTTGGCTATTCTAAACATAGTGGAAACTTCCAAAAAGTTTCACATCAGCAGGTAGGCCATCAGAAATTCCTGCACCAGCATTTCGCAAATGTGAGAGAAATGCCTGAGACCAGACCAGTAGAAAAAAGTATATAAATTAAGATGTGCAAGTTTTTAACCATTCATATTGGTTTGCTAAAGTGGTAAAATGTTTCAGCTACCTAAAACAGGTTATGCATAGGAAATTTGATACAGCTTCACTGTTATGAAATTTTGACATAATTCAACAAAACTTCAAAAAGCATTTACCTGTGTCCTAGGAAGCAATTCCTGCTGTCTCTCGAAGACAGCAATTACCAACATTAAATTATGTACCATATTCGTTCAACCATAGTCGGCCATTTACTAATCTTACGACATTTCAAGTTTAAGTTAAATCTAGAGAGCTAAATCTTTCAGAGCTTAAGTTTCTAGCTAATATTTTGATACTTACTACTACTAATTCTACAAATAGATGAATTCACTGGAATCTAATGAAGAAACTTCAAATAGCTCAGAGAAGACTGCTCAGTAAAGTTGAACAAAACCAAGAGATCTCAACTTTCCAAGTTTGAACTATGCCAATGTGTTCTCTCCATTACTCAAAGTTTCTGGATATTTTCCCATGTTGCCCTGATTTCCAAAAAAATCTACTTCACAAGTATTTGTTTTTTAATGACAAATTAGCAAGAACAAAAAAATTAGTAACACAAGCTTGCTCCCCCCCCAATGAAGTTTGAAGAAAAGAAGACAATTCAAATAGACATACTACAAATACCACCAAACATCACCACCCACTATTTCACAGCCTTAAGAGCAAATTCCCTGCTAAAATATTGCACCATTTATCCAGAAAAACTAAGCTACATCACAACAAGACAAAAGAAACATTAATATTTCCATTTCATTTTGATCAGAATTTAACACCAGCATGACAATAAAAGCAATGGTAAACTAAAAATAATGAAATCATATTCTGAAGCCTATTTTTTTTCCTCCTCCTTTATGTTTAGAATTTAAGATTGTTTCTTGGGTTTGTGTTTTTTTCCTCCTCCTTTCTGGGGAGACTAGAGGTTTGAGAACAAAACTGCTAATAGGAAACATATGGAAAAGCCCTGGAGTAAATGAAAATCTGACTCTAATTCCAAATGCCACGTATCACATACCACTGTCTAAAATTATCTGCTAAGATGAATGTAAGATTTACCCTGCATACTCAATGAATCACCTGAGATGGAAGACAGTGTTAAATGTAAAATAAACAGAAAGGCTTTCACGATATTTAAGAGACTTCCAAAACTAATCAATATTTTGAAACAAGTTCGGATGTTTCTCAAAGGTTGTGCTAGCCAATAAAAGATCAGCTCAACAGAACACGCTGCCAACAGACAGTCTTGTTGCAGTTTTTCATATAAAATACGAACAGTTCTACTCAACTGAACAATGCAATTCTGGATTTAACCATTATGCTGCTATGATTGCAGTGGGAATACCATACAGCCAGGTTTTCCTATGCATGAACACTTTTTCTGTCTCAAATTCTTGTCCAGGAGAAATTTGAGGACCTTGAGATTTCTGGAACGGCAGCACTGTGGATGGAGTTTTGATGAGAATCCCACACATTTCCACACACAGCTAAGCCTTGCCACAAACTCCCTGTGCACGAGCAGTAAATTTAACAAGCCTGGATGCATTAGACTAGCCACATGCACACAGAGAATCTAGGCATCTCGTGCAGTATGTTTCATACACCAGATTCATTATGCATGTACTACCCATCACCTATACAAAGTTTTCCATCAGAGTCAAGGGGAGCAACATTGAAATTAATATGCTCCCTTCACAATTACATTAGCAGTAACTGTTAAGGAGTTACATTCTCTGTTAAGCACGGAAAAAATCTCTAGCTGACTGGTTGCCAAAGGATGTAAAATTTCCTGAGGGACAGAGAGGGAGTAAGTCACCGACACAAGCATGCACTTGCCTCTTAATTGTTCAGCCTGTGTTACTTGCAAGTGCTTTTTAGATACAAGACCAATGAAAATATTTTCCTTCCAGAAACACTCTTCATAGAATACCTTCACTCCTTTAAGGTTTCTCATTTGTGGAAAAGACAATTAGCCTGCCATTCTAAAAGATATTATTTTACCAAAATTTATATCCTATTTAGGCCACCAAGAACATTCAGACACCATACTATTCTTCTATTCATACTATTCTTCTTCTGTCAGCTCTATATTCTTCTATCTTCTTTCTGTTCTACAGGATGAAACAAGGAACAGACTGAATGAGTGACTCATGGGTCAGTGATAGGGACTAATTTTATAACATGAAGAAAGTGAAGAAGCCACTGATGTATTAACCTGATGAGTAGATCAGGAAGTGATATAATAACCTATTATTCTGCAAGAATAATAAAAGCAATTGTCTACTCATTTCTCCAGCATCAATAGTGTGATGCAGCATAATTATTACTTGCTCAAAAAAAAGTTTGTGTTTAATAGCTATAAATTAAGAATTTCATAAAACCTTACTTTGCTCTTTGGAATGCATATTTTTCATTTATATTTTAAGCTAATACAAACAATATCCATTTAGATGTTACCCTCCTGTAAATTATTATTTCCAACACTTTCTATTCCCTCAAATACTAGATTTCACGGGGCAAAGAAGAACTTCTATTTAACTTCATTTGTAAAATGACTAACATAGAAAAAGAAAGTCAAATAACTTACAGAAATACAGTGGTAGTAAGTAAATAGTACAACAGTATAATACTTTGCCCCCATATTCACTGACTGCATAATACTGTCCTACAATAACAATCAGCAGAATCTTCATGTAATATGAGGAATTTTGAGATGAAAGAATCAGAGTACTTTTAGAAGGTATGTTCCATGCAAACATCTACCTAAACCGGGTAGTGAAGTTAATGGTTTTATGTTCTACCTGACAAACTATGCTCCCATATAGTGGCCTGTAAATTTGGCACATTTGATATAAAGTCTGTTGTGATGCTATGCAGAAGAAAACATACTTCAAACCTCCAACTACCACTATCATAGCCAGACCCCATAAAGTACTTTCTTGAGCAACATGGCAAGAGATTCCTTATTTGTCATGCCAGGGTCACAGTTAACAATTAGCATTTACCTATACAATATGGCAATAAACTTTTCAGAACACAAAACAGAGTAAGCTAGTATGAGGTCAATAGGCCACTATCTCTTCTCCTTGAGACCACAATCAAGGTGGAATCTGTAGGAAATTATGCGTTGGTACTATAATCCATTGGCACTTTGGCTTTTACTGAAAAAAAAAAAAATCTTGACAAAAAAGTCTTCCTAGAACAATTAATATGGCTGTTCAAAGCTAAATAAAGCTCATTTAGATTGAATTTCTAAAAGTCAAACCCACAATCTTTTATTTCAGAAAAAACAGAAACTAAGTCTGACCTAAAACCAATCTTCAACGTTCTTCTTACTGCTTCCATCTAATAGACGGAAGAAAAAAGTAGTTACTCTTTATAAAACCTTGTATCATCATTTATGATGAAGCCATAAACACAGTGAACAGTAGAAAAAATAAAAGGTTTCTTACCATACTAACTGAAAATCTTTGAGATGTTTTCCTTAAGCACTTTCCAGTGAAGCATATATATGTAAAGCAATATTTCATTACTCCTGTTTCAGGAATGCTTTGCCTTAGCAACACCTGTGTATTATAGATGCATACTACTGCTTCTTCTGCTTTGCACTTAGAACAGAAAGGGTGACACATGCTTCTCACTTTAACAGTTCCCTCCCAAAATCAGAATGCACAGGAAACTGAGAAGAGGAGAAAGTGTGAGCATGGAAAACACATCTGTTAGATGTGCAATTGCTTCATAAAGTAACTTTTCTGTCTTTCTAAAGAGTACCTTTCCACTCAAATATTCCATTGTGGGTAAACCTAGGACCTAGTTCACCCATTAGCAGTTCTAAACAATTACACCAGTCATCTCTCTGTAACTGTTTTCATAACATACAGACTTACTTAGAGGTTTCACCAATAAGACCAGTGTTTGGCAAAGATGTGAAGGGAATTTTGGACAGCTGTCTTGCAGTCATATAGAATATGAACATTTTTAAAGGCAGCTACTAGTATTGTCTCTATTCTGGTAGAGTTCAATCTAATCACTCAAAGCACTGGTTTCATGCCATCCCCTAAGACCCAGTTAGATTGTTGTTTTGGTTTGGTTTGGTTTTTTTTACTTTATTTTTTAAAAAGAAAGCATTATGGAGGTTTGTATTTTGGCTATAAATAGTTGCAGGCATTACCTCCACTCTCAAAAAGTGATATGACAAGGCAAGAGTCAGGTGTCAGAACCATGGCATAAGGCAACAAAGATGCTTGCTTGATTACCATGAAAGATCTGTAACTAATGCCTAGATCAACTCATCCTCCCTAATGAAATGGCCGCTAAAATGAATGCTGTTTTAAGTGTGAACCACGTTCAAGTCCTCACCAGAGACACCCATAAAGCCTTTCAAGAATCTCAGAATGGCTAATGATAGAAGAAACAGAAGACTTTCTGCCACTGAATGCTTGGATAAAATAACTATGAGACCTTGTTAAGACCTTGTCTCAGCTCTGCCAAGAAGCAGCTGTGACTCACAAATTATTCAAACAGTAGAGAAACACTTCAATTTGATTACTTGTCATAAATCAAATAACACATTTATTTTATGTCAGGCAGAATATAGACGCATGGACAAGTATGTCTCCCAAAATAGCGTTAATATTATTTAAAGAAAACCCAAACAAAATGGAGACAAAAATGGAGAGTAACTGAAGGAAATAAAGGGTACAGAGATGACATCCTTCCTTATAAGTGAATATGCCAGGGTACAGATGAATGACGTGTAATAATACTTGGTGTTTCTATGAAAGTTTCTGAGTCACAGATTCTGACTGCAGAAAAAACATACTCCAGGCCATAAATGTAATGCTGGCTGTGATAACAGCATCACAAGCTCTCACACTAAAATGAGAGCATTTATTCTTTAGAAGAAAGAGGGAAAATAAAAATTAAGAAACAGTTTAAGGATAATCTCCAGTTTCCAGACTATTGGAGAAAGCTGAAAGGCTCCCCAGCAAAATCCTCTGCACCACAAGGCAGGACAGTTGTAAATATCTATTGCTCTGGAAATGTTCAAATACATCTATCATGAAAAGAAACACATTCTATAGTCATTGTAAAAACAAGTAAGGACCTTCATTCTTAAACACACTCAAAAGAGTAAATGGGAAGCACTTTCCATCACGTACAAGGGGAAAATTTCTGCTAACGCAAAACATTTTCCTATGCATGATCATTCAGGAATTCTTTGGCAGATAACTTAGACAACTAATCCTTATCCTGGCCTGAAAGTGCCTTAAGAAAAAAAAAAGTTTATTTTTTTCATAGAATCATAGAATGGTTGGAGTTGGAAGGGACCTTAAAGATCATCTAGTTCCAACCTCCCTGCCATGGACAGGGACACCTTCCGCTAGACCAGGTTGCTCAAAGCCCCGTCCAACCTGGCCTTTTTTGGCTATAAACATGTGATTTGCAGATAGGATACAAACATGGAAACAATCTGAAGTTGCAGGAACATTTTCTAGTTCTTTTAACAGAAATGCATGAAGTCCATAGCTATGAATGAACAAAATAAGTTAATGAATAAGGTATTAATATAAATTATTAAGATAGGTAGAATTCACATTATCTCTTTTAGGCATCTATCAGCTTAGGGCATTGAAGTTAGCAGCTCTGTTTGAAATAAATGAGTAGAAGTGTCTGCTTTGGAATAGACTGAAGGAATGAAGTTAGTTCAAGTGGGTGCTAAGAATGCTCTCCCAGTATGCAGCAAGTTTCTAGTCAACTTCACATGTTAGGATGACAGTCCTCAGATTTTGCTGATTTTTTTTTTTACATACATAAGGGTCATGTCTAAGCTACAAAAGAACTGAAAGATACACTAATTTTTTTCAAAATGGTGATTATAAAAAGAGTGTCATTTTACACTATCTCAAATAAATAACACTGAATAAACTATTACAGAAGCAATAAGGACAAGTACAAAGGGTACTACTCTATTTGGACTTACCAACTTGTATTGGTATTGCTCTCTTCACTCTACGTTCAGCTATATTACCTTTCTCACTTTCCTCCATTACAAAACTCTGCATGTTCCTTTAGTTTTATTTACAATGTTTATTACTTTTGTTTATTAATGAGTGCAAGATACCTGTCATATACTGTGATCATCTATATAATTTTATATAGGACACAAACCAGGCAAAATAAAGGCTATGTTAAAGTTTGAGGTCCAATTGCCAGTGCTGCCTCAAGAAAATGAATATACCTGCACCAGTAAAAATTCAGTGTATTACTCTACTAATAGAAGTTACTTGACAATTGCCTATGGGATTATATTAATTCCCACGTTACAAGGTCAATAAGCTCTTGCTGTTTCTCAGTCATTTGTTCTATACCACGATTGGTCTTTGAGATCCAAATGTAGTTGCATTTGTTAACTAGTAATATGCTTCAAAGGTGTGGTTTTTTGAAAACAAAACACAAAGTATAGAGTTTAAAAATAAAGAGTAAGAAAAATACAGAAATACAGAAAAAGCAGATTGTGAGAAAAATTCAACAATTTCACTAATGCTTAGGAATGCTTAGGAAGAAGGGAGAACAAAAAGAGAGGTGAGGTTATTCAACTCAGAATCAGCAAATCCACATAAGTAGAGGAGGTAGAGAAAGTACAGAGAAAAAAAATCCTCCATACCCCACAGCATGGATGAGAGGAAGAGACATGTTTATGTTTCAGAACAATAATAAGCACCCAATGAACCCATCACAGGGCTTAGGATACCCACTATTTATAATTTTCTAGTAAAAATATAGGACAATTTTTGGTTTTTTCATTCTTTTAGGACTGCATGGCCACCTAAAAAGCACATTCTTGAAACACAGCCACAAAACCTACACAGTATCATCTTTAATTTCCTCTTTAAATTCATGGTTGTAGCATGTATACTCAAGTTATAACAGACTGATAAATCAACCAGCAATCACAACCTGCCTTTGATTAGAAGAGTCAATGAAGAAAGTTCAGAGTACCATTTGATCGATATATGCAAAATCTACAGTCCAGCAAATCTTAGGAATTATTTTTCAAAAACACTTTGTAAACTCAACTGTTTTCAGTTGCACAACATGTTCTTCCTAGTAGCTCCTAGCAAAACAAAGCAACACATATAAACCAGGCTGCATAAGATGAGGGTTGCCAGAGTTTTGATCTTGCAATACCACCTACTAAACGGATAATAAGTAGAGACCACACAACAAGGTTCAGGTCAGAGGCAACAGTAAGCCCCACACATGGCACAGCTCTATCTTCCTTTCCTTTTTTAAACAGATTGGGTCTTTTCTCAGCTCTACAGGATTGTTGATATGATTTGATGGCCCCTTTTCCACAACCTCTGAAAATGGATATTCGCACAGGGACACGCTCCTAGAATGACTTTCCATTGAAGGGCAGAATAACATGCAGTTTGTAAGAGCTACTATTAACTGAGTGCTCTGGCTGGGCCGGATGCTCTGTAAGATCAAGCAATTCGGTATCTTGATTTGCTGAGAGCTCCACACTTCCGTAACTGAATTTTCAGATTAGTTCTGGCACAGGATAAATAAATCCAGCCATTACAGTCTTGATAATCAGTTATTTGTGCCTGCCATCAACAGAAGTAAGAAGTGCCTTTGCAGATCACATACGAGACTCATACAGGCTGCAGGTTGTCTGCTAACTGTTTGTGGACTGTCAGTTAAGACCTGAAATTAGGAGGTAAAGAGTTTCTGTGCCTACAATCTGGCTTTGAAGTGCAGCCCAGCCTAGATGATACATGCCTAAGGCCGTTTCTTACTTCTGAAACCCACAAGCTTTACAGGGAACCAAATTACAACATTCAAACTTCCTCATTATATTTGATCATGCATTCTCTTTTCTACTGTACAATCACTTAGAGTAACAAACTAACATCACCAATTCTTATCTAAAACACAGAATTCCTTCACAGTTGTCAACTGTGGACTTTAAAATTTTGAGCTTTAGGCTTTTCTTCAGACATGTGATAGCAGGGCCAGACCTCAGCTGAAGATTCTAACGAGATCATGCTTCCAAGACAATTCTCAGTTCTAACTTACACAGTTTAGTTTCATTTCAATTCCTTTAATCCTCTATGAAAAATACGAACCTTTTTTCCCCTTTCTCTAGGCTTCATATGGACCATTATAAGTTGGAGAGGGAGAAACCCAAAGAAACCCAAGAATCTTTTATAGTAAAATGGCAAATACAGAGAAAAGGCCAAGCAGTCTAATTTATTCCTTCTTATATCAGGGCCAACCCCATTCACCTCAGTGCCACTGGTTATCTTCTCTACCTATTCTATGAATACTTTGGCTAAAATTCGGAAATGTTTTAAGTTTACTCAACTAGCTAAACAAAGATAAAATCACAAAATATTAGAACAGCCTCCTTTCTTAAGCCTTCAGTTCATTCAGAACCAAGGCTGAAAAAGCTAACAAGTCTCATAAGTCGAATGCAGTTAATGAAGATGATAGAATTTCAAACATTTTAATTTACAAAAATGATCCATTCAAGTTTGTCTTAAGAAAATAAGTCAGTTTCAACCAACCCTGACTTCTAGCTTGATACACATCTCGCGTTGCATCACAACTGCATAAATAAAATGATGGAAAAATATTTACAAATTCAACAGTGAAAATAAGTCCTTATGAAACACATTTTTTAAAAACTAAAAACCAAAACACATTGAAAACTTAAGAGATTTGTCACAGCCTTTGAAACAAGAAGTCTTACATGAATGATGTTAAATTTAATCCTCTCATTATCCACCTTGTAAGGAAATTCCTACCACGCCTCAAATGAAAACTAAAAGAAGATCAAACCACACAACTTGACCAAGATCACAAAGTATAGACTTGTTTGTATCCAAGATAGCTCATGCAACAAAAAAGGAACTGAGTCCTAGCATCTCCCATGGCTAGATCTGCATCATCTTTTGCAGCTAAATATGCTTTAAATCAAGAGCTTTGCTACAATTTCTCAAAAGGACAGACTCTTTTGCTCTGCCACCATGGATTTTTAAATGCATCATGAGATCTTAAGTCTCCTGATAGCCTAAGAGGATCTGGGACACATAGTAATTGAAAACAATAGAAAAATATCAGGTATGAAATTAAAATTCTAATTTGGTCCAATTTTTATTTTTAGAGAAAATAATTTTAATTTTTGTATATGCTTTATTTAGAACTATTAACACAATGGAGCTTCAAAAAGTTTGCACCATATTCTTTGTCTTGTGCTTAAAAAAACTCCAAACTTTGTAGCAGCAAATAACGTTTTACTAACTGCAATAACAAAATTAGTGGGTTTTTTCATTTATCATTATGAATGTATTTAATTATTTTAAAAATCAATTACTTTTGTTGATTATTATTTTTGGGGTATAGTGGTAAAATGTAGCTATTCAGCTATTTACAGTACTGTTAATAAAGGATTATGTAGTTTTAATTTTACTCTTTCAACATCTCCCTTGTATTCTGTATTGTCTACATAAATACATGACTAATTTATTTTAGTTCCAGTTTTGCCAACTCCTACAATATTATTTGCGCTCATGACTTGAAGTGCTTTTCTTTATATCCCAAATGTTAGAATCATGCATAATTTATCTTCTTAAACTATGTTCTTGTCCTCAATGTTACAGAGGAAACTTGAAAAGATTAAGCAAAACAATCAGCTGCAGGAAGCTCAAAGACAAAAAAGTAGTAAAACTACTTCTCAAATATGATACCTCTAAGGCACTTATGCTTTTTTAAGAACCTGATTCTTCCTTGTGAATAGATTTTTGAAATAATGTAATTCTTTTACCAAACCAAAAGCATCATTAAATGCTTTTGATAAATCATGCAATTAATCTAGAAGTGTCTTACTTAAAAAAAAGACCCTGTCCTTTTCCTCCATTTTTTGCATATACCGCAGTTATTTAAGTACCATATAGCTGCAAAAGCAGATAACCGTGCCTTTTTTTCCCCTCTTGAAAGCTACAAAAAATATTGTTCTTCAGTAAAGTGGTTTATACCTTGTCATACTTGTCTTTTTTATATGAAGATTTATGCTCTTTCTATGCAACTTAGCAAAAACCTGTTGGAAACTTACTGTGAATCCTGAACTACACCATACCAACAGCACTGTATAGCACAACTGCTTTGCAGGAAGGAAACATTAAATATGGATTGTGGAGGAAAAAGAAATATAAAATGGAAGATGTTCGTAAGAGCTTTGCTGTAGCACATGCTTTCCCTCAATCTTGATAAGGTTAATTTTTCTACTGTTTCTTAACTTCATCCTCCAGAGAATAAATCCTTTGCGTAACTGAATCATTGTCTTTGAAACCACACTATGAACTAACGACCTCCGAAATATTTTTTGAAGTCTTACTCTCTCAATTTCTTTTAATGGGAAGTGGCAACACTGAAAGAGACTTGGCAAATAATTTTGAAGTGATTTTAACAAAAGGAGAAATTGTTTCAGACTTATGACACAGCATCTACAGTAACTGATGATGTGGCACAAAACTTTTTTTTTCTTTCCCCACTGGCAAATCAGAAGAGGGGTTAAGGCTATGATTTTGCTTTGCCTTCCCACAAGGCTCCTCACCACAAAATATGGCTTAGAGAGATCTTTTGTTCCTCCAGCTGTGTTAGGCTATTTCTCAGATGATTTCACCAGCACAATAACTTGCTGCCCTCTACAACTTGAGCTTCACAGACTTCCAAAGAGTAAGTTTTCTTGGTAAACAGGAATAAAATGAACCGATTGTGTTATTTTTGCAGTTAAGAGTGATTCATGCATGTTATATAATTTTAGCTTTCAGCTAGTAAACTGCTTACAAATACAGTTCCTAAGCTTTGAGTTTGTTACAGATGGTAGAGAATCGTGCTTTTAAGATTTTCTATTTTCTTTCAACCTCATAAGCATGCAGCTTATCATATTGTGTGCATCTGACTTGCTTCCCCCATTATGAAGTTTTACCCAACATGATTCTTTGGTGTAAAGCTAGTCAAGTGCTTAGAAATATTTCATGAAGAAGGATTAGTATCTCAGTGCTTTGAGACATGACCTGCAAGCCTGGCAGGACAGTTGTTATTCTACCAAAAAGACACTCAACTACAGCCAAGGTATAAAAAAAAATCCCCCCCAAATACCAGCTCCTCTCTCTCTCTCTCCATAAAACCAGTGAGACACTTTGGTACCTGTTACTCATCATTTCATCTGAAGTGATGATGGTTCTCTCCACATTGTCTACACGGCAAGTGGATCAATTGCATGAAGG
Organism: Phoenicopterus ruber ruber; assembly: GCA_009819775.1. Classification (NCBI taxonomy): domain Eukaryota; kingdom Metazoa; phylum Chordata; class Aves; order Phoenicopteriformes; family Phoenicopteridae; genus Phoenicopterus; species Phoenicopterus ruber. The sequence goes on from CM020224.1 coordinate 20,699,035, forward strand.
CCTAAGTAAGCTTTTTCTTCAAACTGAGCAGGACTTTCCCAAGTTGCTCCTCCTGGTTTCTAAGGACTATTGTGGCACTGAGAACTGAAATTATTAATTGGAAATTTTGTGACACCTAGTAGAAGTGCTGAGAGAATAGAATCAGAAGGTGAAGCTAAAGGTCTGGACTGAAACTGAGGTGCAGTAACAGGAATCAAATGGAAACAAAGAACATGAAATAGGCACAGGGGACAGACGGTGTAAGGATCTGTTCACAAAAAAAGAATCAAGCCACAGGATTTAGAGACACATTTTATATAGGTAGACTTAATCAGGTCTGACTAGGAGTTAGAAACGTGGTAATAAGGTGTTCTCCCACTATACACTGCCTGAAATCTGAAAACCAATTAATTCCTCCTGAAGCACAGTATTGCTTCTCAACCCAGCAAGCGTCTGCAAAGTTTATCAACATTATACAATGCTTGTAGTGCAAGGCTGCTCTCTGTGTAGACATATTTCTGCTATTTACTTAGATTAGCTCAGACATCTGATGATGCTGTAGGGATATGGAGACCCTGGCTTTGCTGAGGACCTACCTACAGTGGGGTTCCAAACAACTGACTCCATTCAAACCTAGTTTTAAGATTTTAATCAGTTATGAAACTTGATTAAAGGAGCATTCAAATACAAATGATACAAAAGTTAAAAATGCAAGTTAGACAATACCACAAATGATTTCACCCAGCTGTTGTCACACACAGGCTGTATGCAACACAGGAAGATTACAAAGATGTACTAAATTCCATTATTTTGTTACTACTTTTTTTCCTTAGGATTCTCTCTCTCATTCATTTTGTAGAATACATCGTGCATTAGGCGTCAATCACCACTATGAAGCATAGGAAATCAGTCTCATCTCCTTTGTTACTGACTTCTTAAAAGCATCAAGAAAATAGAGTCCCCTGATTCAGAAATATGAATGTCATTATAAAAAAACCCAAGAATATTTGCTTTCCTCTGTCTCAGGGTTCCCACACTATACTGAGCGAAGTCTCTTAAAATTTTCCATTATTTATGTGCTTTGACCTGCAACGTTACATTTTTGACCCATCTGTTGTTTAAGCTGAACAGCTTGACATGATTCACAATTCTAATTCTGCCAAATAATAGGGTTCTTCTGACTGCATAAAGTGCTCTAAAATATTAGCCTGCCTTTGAGTGTCGGAAGCTTGACACACAAAATTTTGTCTTTCACAACATCAGTATTTCACCTCAGAAGGGTACTTGGAAGGTAAATTAGTCCATGTCTATAAAGAACATATGATTAGAGAAGCATAGGAAGACTATAAAGAAAACCTTTTATCAATGAAGATTTTTACATGATGTGCAGTACACAATGGTTGAATTGTATTTCATTTAATTAAATGACAGGAACAGAAAAATTAAATTTTCATCATTAATGCACAGTACTAAGTCAGCCATGTTTTGCAGAAAAGAATAGAAAAACAACATAAAATGCCACAGAATATACAATCACCAATGCCATGCAAATTTATATTTTACATAAAATACAATATTTCAAAGTAATCTATTTCACTGTTCTATTTATAGAAACAATTCTGCAATTACTTCACCTTAGTTGAGAATATATATTTTTAACAAAAATAACTTTGTTTAAAAACAAGGACAACAGACACAAGCCATGGCTTGGATGCTTAGTAAGACTAGCAAATTTCTTCACAAGGAGTGTAGTACGATGCTAACTCGGGTTATTTAGAGGTGCTGGAATTCCACCCTTGAAGATTTTCAAGGCTCACCCAGACACAGTCTAGGCTGACCTAATCTACTGGTGGAGATGGAAATACTCGGAGCAGCAGGCTGGACTACATGATAGCCAAAAGTCCCTTCCAAACAACACTGCTATGATATTGACCACACACCATTTGTGCAGTGCAAGTACATGGTGAGAATAACTAATACATTCACAAAAAAAGTTTTCATCTTGACAGAGTTTAATAAGGCTATCTATGTGTTTCCAAAGGTCTGAGGGAGAAACGTTGCTCAGGAATTCCATCTGCACCCATTTAAACTGACTTGTAAGGCTGACGCTTAACCCATTACACTGGAAAGAATGCAACACCTCAAATGTCCAATACAAAGCCCAGACTATATCACTTTATTTAAGAAGTCCTTTTGCAACTTCTCTGTAATAAATTAAAGTGCGAAAGGAATGAAGACTGGGATTTTTTTTCTACTCCCAACTGTTACGGTATCCTTCAGTAACAGGCATAGCAGAGGTAGAAAGCTGTTCCTTGTCTGAAGTCAGACAAGAAAACTTACGTTTACTTCAAGGACGGTGGATTTGTTTATGACTGTTTTCTTGGAAGATACAGATTAAAACTTGTTTTTGCTAATAATGGCTAACACTGGCAGTATTGCCAAAAAATGCATTCTTCTATTTTTATATTGCTGCTTCTTAAAACTGAAACTTATATGTGGTTTACTTTATGACTATCCAATAAACTTATTTTTCCTTCTCATCAACAGGATACAAGATACAAATTTAAATATGGGGATTCTGAGCCAGTTATCAATCATTCACCTCCTCTGGGCTGCTATGGTCTTTTGTCAATATGCAGACTATGATTTTGAGGATGAATATGATGAGGAGCCAGATCATCAACAACCATATTATTTTAATCCAAACACACAAGCTGAAGTTCCTCGCTTTCCTTTTCCAGTTGAGTGCGCCAGAGAATGCTTTTGTCCACCAGCTTTTCCATTGTCAATGTACTGTGATCATCGCAAACTTAAGACAATACCAAATATCCCTAGTCACGTCCAACAACTTTATCTGCAAAACAATGACATTGAAGCTGTGCCTGCAGGACCATTCATTAACGTTACCTTCTTAAGAGAAATTAACCTCAGCCACAACAGAATTAAATTTCATTTGATCGACCACGGTGTTTTTGCCAAACTTTCAAACTTGGTGCAACTTCATTTACAACATAATGAATTAGAAGAATTTCCATTTCCGCTCCCCAGCTCTCTAGAGAGACTCCTCCTTGGTTTCAACAAGATTTCTCGGTTATCTGGAAACGCATTGGAAGGGCTACCTAACATAACCATGCTTGACCTTTGCAATAACTTTCTTGATGACTCAGTACTGAAAGGAAAACCCTTTTCAAACTTGAAAAATTTAATGCAGCTCAACTTATGCAACAACAAATTACAGACTATGCCTCCTGATCTACCATCATCACTTATGTATCTCTCTCTTGAAAATAACTCGATTTCATATATTCCAGAAAACTATTTCAATAGACTTCCAAAAATCATTGCTCTAAGAATGTCCCGCAATAACCTGCAGAACATTCCACGCAACACCTTTAACCTACCTAACCTTCTAGAACTTAATCTTGGACATAACAAACTGAAACAAGTATTCTATATTCCAAGCAGTTTGCAGCATTTGTATATTGAAGACAATGACATTGAAAGTATGTTGATGGGTTGATGGTTTTAATTCTTTAAAAGCAAAATATGTAGGGGATTTTGGCATTGGTTGTGGGAGGGAGTGAGTTCGGCATATTTTCCATCCCGAATTAAGAACTTTTAGCCTACATCAAAAACTATCAGAAACATCTCCTTGTTGCGTCCTTGGTTTTGAGGACCTGTCACCTTACAGCTTCTCAGCTAGGTCACTTATAAACCAAGCATAGAATCCAGCAGTCATCCAAATCTGCCTGTTGTTCAGGAGCTAGTCTGATGTCCTCCTTTGCAGAGAGGTGAGCTTGAGCTCTTAGTGTTCTGAACTAAGCAGTTAATGTGGCACTGACCCAGAGTTCATACACACTGTACTTCTCAGGAGCAAATGCAGCTATGTAGCTTTTGGCCAGCTTACAGTGCAGGAGGAATATCATCCCATCTTCTTCAAGATGCAGTGTAAACACATCCTCAGTTAGCTGAGACCAAACAATGGTGACATTAGAAAGGAATTTATTTTTGCATCTTACCCCTAATTTGCAACTTTTTGGTAAAAGTTTACACTACTTTTTCATATAACAAGCTAAAACATTTTTGAAACTTGCTTCTGATTAGGCAGTTGATAAAAACATACAGAGAAAAGAAATTATGAAAATATTCCATTCACATAAAGTAGTAATTATAAACTGTAGTGGCAGTCATTTTTTTTTTTTTGGCTACCCCACAACCTTATACTTTGCAAACCCCAAAATTGTTATCGCTGTCATTTACAAACGGATTTAAAACAAAGGGAAGGTTTATATTAATATTCTACACCACAAAAATATTTTCTGTTTTAAATTTCAAAACATAAGTTTCACTTTTGCAATAGGTCTGAAATATAACTATTTTTAATTAATATTTTTCTCTCTTACAGTCATAAATGTTACTTTGATGTGTCCATCTATCAATGCAATGAACATCAACCAATTAACCTATATACGGGTGGACCAAAATAAGCTTACAACTCCAATAAGCACATATGCATTCTTTTGCTTCCCTCACATTCGGACCATTTATTATGGTGAACAAAATGTTAACGTCAACAAGTCAACTCAGCTAAGAATACCAGTGTTCCGACGATTTTTAACACCAGAAGAATATGATGAAGTAGAAGACAATCATGAAACTCAGTATCATGAAACTGAAGAAGATCATGAAGCAGAAAACAACTACTTTCATCCTTATTTTCAGTAAAGTAATCATTGTTAATGAGTATATATGGAAACTTTTCCTTAGCTGTGGGGTATTCGTATCCATCTTAGAACAGGTGAATAGTTTAGGATATTTAAGATACATCTATAAAGGGGAGATAGGATTTTAGTGTAGGTAAATGTCCTATTATTGATGTAGTAAAAAACCATAATATTAGGAGCAAAGAGCACTCATCTCAGCATTAGATAGCAATCTGATATATAACCTGGGTTGATGATTGACTCATCCTTGAGTGGGCAGCCTAAGCTGAAAAAAATTGACCTGAAAAAGCTTCTATGTTCTAAAGTGATCCAACTTGCAAAATGACTAAAATACAAATCAATGTCATGCTCGATAGGAACAAGTGGCTAAGGCCAAAAATCCGTCCAGCTATACATTCTGCTACTGACAGCAGTAGAAAATAGACACACTAGAGAAAAGAATAAGAGGCTAAGATCATAAAAATACTTCCACAAGGTTCCTCCACATCTTCCAGAAATACAGATGTTTCTTCTTTCAATTTCTAATTGGACAAGAAAATCTCAAACTCTGAGTTTCAAATCTTCCTCATATTCTATTTGCAGTGTCCTGCCAAAGTATATTATAATATTTACTTATCATAGAATCATAGAATGGTTTGGGTTGGAAGGGACCTTAAAGATCACCTAGATCCAACCCCCTGCCACGCGCAGGGACACCTTCCACTAAACCAGGTTGCTCAAAGCCCCATCTAACCTGGCCTTGAATACTTCCAGGGATGGGGCAGCCACAGTTTCTCTGGGCAACCTGGTCCAGTGCCTCCCCACGCTCATGGTGAAGAATTTCTTCCTTATATCTCATCTAGATCTCCCCTCTTTCAGTTTAAAGCCATTGCCCCGTGGCCTATCACTACATGCCCTTGTCAAAAGTCCCTCTCCAGCTTTCTTGGAGGCCCTCTTTAGGTACTGGAAGGCTGCAGTAAGGTCTCCCCGCAGCCTTCTCTTCTCCAGGCTGAACCACCCCAACTCTCTCAGCCTGTCTTCTCACAGCCTGTACCTCAACTATCACAACTCAAAGGAGATTGTAGCTGATTAGTAATATAGGCAATAAATGACCTTTCTTCAAAGGTCTTAGGATCCAGGGAAAAGGATGCGCATTAATACAACAGAACCATTAGTGTTTACATTTTACCTATGCTTTAGCCTACATTATTTTAGAAGGCACCTAAAAATGTAATGTAATCTTTTTATTAGAATTGTTCATCAAGTAGAACAGGTACAAATAATAGCATTCCAGGTTTTTTAAATTATTAATTTAGACTATCCTTCTGCATAGGTAATACCAATTAGCTATAGCTATATTCTGCTTTAACATAGAACAAAAATTGCTTTAAGCAATCTAAAGGAAAGTACTATATATTATTTGAGCTATGCAAATTTTTTAATTATGTCTTATGCCTAGAAACAGATCCAAATAACTGCAGAGTAAGATAATACTATAGGGTACTTTACTGCTTTTGTTTTATTTAAATTCCTTATTTTTCAGCACTTTTTTCCTGATAAGTCTTTGTTAGCTGTGAGGAAGAATCACCAGTTTCAACAAGAAAAACAAATGAATGCAAGAAATAGATCCATATGTCACACTACCAATTTTGCATTATACTTTAAGTGTGGGAAAACTAAAAAGGCTATATAAAATTATGCACACAAATTTGTATTAGAATTTCTGAAAGCTTTCAGACAGTTTTGGATTTTCCCTCTTACAATTTCAGTTATTTTTTTGAAGCCCATCTTAGTATATTTTGGTTTCTGATGCAAGAACTAAAATATTAACAAAATGAAAATACTTAATGACACTTTTTTTAATGGAAAGAAATTCCTCATAAGCCCATGAATATAACCTTTAAGAACATACAATTAGTCTTTAAGAACAACTGGTGGTAAAAATTTGTGGATATAAAATTTATTGTATCATCATTAAGTTGTAGCTCTTAGGTCAACTAACTCAAGAAATCTATTCTTTCTCTCCTTCTCCTTTTTCTTATCTACTTTCTGGACAGATATAATTTTCATGGCAAAATATTTTATGGTCACCCCACAAATTTACAGCGCTGCAGAGTTTATCTTCCTCTTTTTTAAAAAAAAGTGTTTAACATTAATCAACCTCAAGTACCTCTGGCTTCATGAAGGAGGAATATATGTATGTATTCATTACTTTATTTAAATACTCATATCAAAAATTTATGTACCTTATATACACATAAATTTAAATACAAATATCTCTATAGTTTTAGTAACATAAACATGTAGCATATTAACCGTAGGGAACCTTTATAACTTTTCATCTATTTCAGATTTTAAGTGTAAGCGAATAGTGCACAAAATGCAAATCTAAATAAATACAGGCTTTTTTGAAAGGCTTGCTCAGCTTTAAAAAAGAACACTATGCAAATATAGTACAAGTACTTTATCTTTTATCACAGACACTCTGCTTTTTAAGAACATTTATGAAGCAAAGCTTATCTTTAAAGTAGAATTCAAGATACTGACTTTGTAGCAACTAGTTATATACATTTCTTAAAGTTTAACTATAAGTCAAACTGATAATTATTGAAAACTTTAGAGCTGTCTTATTACATTAAACTCATTCAGATGGAACATGAGAATTGTATTACAAGCAGAACCATCATAACTCACTTTTCATTCAATTAATATTACCATATCTCATCTGTGGCAAATACAATGCTATTCTTTAAAAAAAGATTTTAGGGTGGTCAGAGAACTAAAGACTTGCTAGTATTATGTCTGTATTAGAGAAATGAGAAGTTATAATAAAGTACAGAATTAATGGATATTGAGATAAATACAATTTGCTCTGGTAGTACTGGGCATAGCGTCTGTAAAAGCCATGATGTTTTTATCTTGCAAATCTCTTGGAGCTCTCTGAAGGAATTGTGAAGGATGTGGAAAATGGAGATCCTGGTCCAAAGAGCCTACAAAAATTTCTGAAACGTTTTTACGAAAATTAAGCTGCCACAGATTAAGAAGGGACAGCATGGACAAAAATCAAATAAAATATAAGAAACAGCATAAGAACAAATGGTCAGTTCTTGCTGTGGAGGGAGCCCACTGGTGGGAGCTTTGCAAAGGGCCTGTGCTGGAATTTATTCAATTTAATATACTTGCAAAAGATAGACAAATCCAGCTGAGAAGTGAGATGACAACAAAGATTGCTAAGCGCCAATGAAGAATGACTGCAAAAGGACCTCAGGATGCTAAAATAGCCAACGAAGTTCAATATTGTTAAATGAAAAGTGATATCCATGGAAAAGATGATACTAGCTTCACATAAAAACTAACGAAGCACGTCCTCACCACCACCACTCAGGAGCAAGACTCAGATGTAATAGGCGGTTCAATGAAAACACTGTCTTAGTACCCAGTAGCAGTAAAAAGGAAACTCAAGCATAGAGAGCAACTAGAGAGAAACAGAAAACAAGAGACATCATGATGCCACCATAAACCCATGGTTCACTCAGACATTAAACACACTTTTGATTTCTGAGCCCTTCGAGTAGCTGGTGTAATTACATATGGCATAATTAGAAAAGGATCAGAGACAGGTAATAATGTCAAAGGTAAGGAATGGCTTCTATAAAAGCAACATTGCGTAGGCTAGAACTCACCCAGTTCAGAAAAGAGGTGGCTAAGGGGAGATATTGGAGATACCCACAAAATTATGAGTTGCATAGGCAGCATGGGTCCAGGGATCAACTGCTCCAGTGCAAGAGCAAGGAGCCATCAGATGAAGCTAGCATGTATCAGGTACAAACTAGACAAAAGTTTGTAAGCAATGAGTAGTCAGCTCATTAAACTGCATGCCTGAGAACACACTGGATTCAGCAGCAGTTTTATATGTGGTTTCAAGGGAAGACTGCATAAGTAATTGTATTTCTTGGATGAGATGCATTATAGGTTGTTAAACAGACAAAGCACAGTAGGTACAAAAGCGCTGAGCTGAAAATAGCTGGAGAATGGAAGAATATTTGAAGACAGGATGAGACAAGAATCATACGTGCTTGTCCTATTCTCAGTCTTCCCAAAGCATCTGCTTATGGCCATTGTGGGAGACAGGATATTGTACGCTAACCTTTATTTTGAATTCCACCCCCAGTTCTAAGTTCTCGCTTTCCTGGACTATGCTAACATGCTAGTATTGCTCTTCACTACTAGTAAATACTTATTGCCTTGATATAGTTGAATTTTAAACTTTTTAAGCACTACCAACTATAGTTATATGCCAAGACATATTCTAGCTCATTAAATGTGGGAACAGCTTGTCTACCATACTCCATGTTGCAGTGTTCTGTAGCAGACACACACCCATACTGATTCAGGTACGCAAAGCAGCCTAGCTGTGTAGGCATGGAGCTCTGCATAAACCAAATTATACCACTACATAATCACATAGATTTTGGTATCAAAATATATTTGCTTCATGTTTGCTCTGGTATTTATTTTCAGAATATTATATAGTCTTTTTAAGCAGGAAATAGATTCACAAACTAAGAACTAAACATGCATTAAAACGCTATTACCTATCAGTAACAGCAAAATCTAACAAGTATCAAACAGCTTGATTAGTTTATTTATAGCAGAGTCAGTAAATACAGAAAGAAAGCCTCATCTCGTTTACAACACTGTCTGCATTAGCAATTAAGGTGAAGCACTAGGGTGAATCAGTAGAGCAAAATACTTGTGATGAGGCCACGAGACCCACTCTCTGTTTTTTGAGGGAGAGGAGCTTTACTCCAGACTAGCCCTAGCCACTGATTAAAATCCATTAGCAGCCGCAGCACGTGAGGGGCACCCTTGAATACATACATCTTCTGGTTTGCTACATCCAAAAAGAATAGTCCACATACTTCAAAGAATGCTGTGATGTGAATCAAGGTGCAATAAGATGGCATTATCAGGAGATTCACTTCAAAAATGCAATCCTGATCCTAATTAAAACACTAACAGAAACATAACCAGAAACACAGCAACTGAGAAAAATGAAATCTCAGTTCTACTTTCAGCTTTGGACAAACTATTCTGAAAAACCATGTTTTCCAAGTCTTATTTGTGTAAACGAGGATGGAACGTTCTTGAACTCCAAGCTGAATATTATCAGCACTATCCAGAGTGCATAATAATTAGCAAGGTTGCATTAGAGCACTGTAGAACATTTTGATACCCATGTAAACCTGTAGGGGAAAAGCCACACAGATTTCTGGAAAACATTCAGTTATGACTAAACTGTAATCCACAAAATTAAAGCTCTCAAAACTACAACAAAACTGACAAACAGATTTTTTTCACAAAGGTTACTGTAAAAATCAAAATAAAGAATGAGAAATAACAGTAGTCTAATCCAACTGTCCACATTTCTTCCTTTAGCCTCAACACAGTGGGAATGTTTTGCCTTTTTCCATTTCTTGCTGTTGTTGGTATTTAATACTTATAAGGCTTACTTTTTGAGATATTTACTTCAGTATTCTGACAATAAAAGTTACATGGATTAGGAAAGAAACTCCTTTATAGAAAACAGATGGTTTACATTTCATGTTTTCTGACTTCTTTTAACATATTCACATTCCACTGTTACAATATGAATCAATTTCCTTCTTTACTTCCCAATCTGATCATTGCAAGCAATAAACATAGGAATTTCCTATCTGAAAAATACGAAAGGAGAACATACTATTTTTTTTTTTAACAAAGAAATCATACACCAAAAGAGATTTCACAATCATTTTCCAACACTACTGCAAGAGTAGGAACTTTCCAGCTATAAACCAAATTCCAATTATGCTATTGGAAGTTATGGAACTCCACAAATATACACATTTATCATATAAAGTTTTAAACTATTTTGTCCAAAATTTACATTTCTAACCACCTAATTAATTTAAAAGGAAAATAAATAATACCTTAATCTCATAATTTATTGCATAAAGTCATCATCTACAGAGAAAAAATATAAATCACCCTTCCCCTATTATAAAGCACAACACAAGGAAAAAAATAGATCAATATGAAGATTAGTCATAAATACAGAGAATAAGTAGATGTTATGAATAACATAAGGAACAGATAACAGGAACATAGAAGTAAAATAGATATGAAGCCAATGAGTCTTGGAGCCCTGACTCTAGTGTCCCTGTAGACATAGTAATGGCTCTCAACAAATGATGATATCATTATAAAGAAGTAATGTCAATTCAGGAAGGAATTCTAAGCAACTTTAATAAATTGAGGTAGGTTGGCTTTTGATTCAGGATGTAACTGATGATATATAGGCAAAGTTCAAGAGAACATATGTTCAACAGAGGGGTCTGGGTAAATCGCAGACAGTACTATTACTTTAGTTACCATTTGTATTTGTTAACCATAGTTCGATTTCTGTTCACTATTGTGCGTGATTTTTAAAATGTGCTTTATTCATTTATGATACAGTAACTGATACACAGAGTCTGTTTCTTTTCCAGAAATGCAAGGAATAAAGGTAATGTCTTCAGCTTTAAAAAATTCTAATTATAAATCAGAAACATATGGAAGGATGTTCATACAATCACTAGGTCATTTTTCAGCTGTCTCTATTTTGCAGCTGGTGGCCCTAACAGTGACCTAAACTTAATCTAATGCACTGAGCCTTGGAAATAGTTACAGCTTTTCATAAAAATACTGGAGGTGTTTACGCATAACTATTTCATCTCCAGTACTTTTTTGGTCATTCTGAATCTTTAGGAACATTCTCAGTTTTCTCTGTAAGACATGATGACCATTCATTTTACATTTAATACTACCTCCGAACCCTCCTCCACCCCTCAAGGATGCTGACTTGGAATACCCTTTGCTTAATATTACACAACAACTCTTCTATAGTATCACCTTCAGTCCAATTTCACTGCATTGCTCAAGAATAAACCAGATTGCTTCCTCTCTTTTGGGTACTCTGGCTTTTTGTTCCCAGAATGAATGCAGCCCCAGCATAAGCACAGACATTAAACTGCCTTAAAACTATTTTTACACCCCTGTATCAGGATCTCAACAAAAAGCAGAGGGGGCTGCAGGAGTCACAGAGGTCCATATCACACATATATGCAGCAGTCAAAATATGCAGCTGTACCAAAGAGACAAAAATAATTTTAGAAGGTAAAATTAATCAGGCCACACAAACAGTCAAGCAGAAAAGGCCTGCATTTTAGAAAAAGAAAATGATGCAGAGAACAATCCAGAATACTTAAGATACTTATTTTAGCTTAAAAAAAGAAGAAAATAAAAAGACAAACATTGAGTTCATTTTTAACATCACTTCATGCCTTTGTCCTCTTTAACAGTAAATCTGTGTTTCACTGCTTGCAGATTATTTTGTACATGTTATCAGCCTAGTTCAATAACTACCTTTTACTCTGTAAAACCTTTTCTGTTATAATTATTCCAACCCAGATCAGCTGATCATCATTGTAAAGTGTTTAATCACACTTCATACAAAAGATACACTAAGGAATATTGAACATGTTACCTTCCACAGGGAGCAAAAAAAAAAATCACATACAAAAGAAAATTCAGCATTGTGTCTAGGTCTATAAATGCCCAGAAGTCTTTAAAAGCTTTCCTAATTTGTCCCCATCTTGTTCTGTCACAGACACATTTCTACCCAAGAGAAGACACAACTTTTGAACATTCTGTATAAGTGATTCCCAATATTCATGAGGCATCAGTAAGCTACGCAATAATCCATACACTTCTTTCTTCCAAGAACACTTAAAAGCAATAAAACCCAGAAACTACAGAACTTGCCAATATTGTCCTTCAGAGACTATAATACAAGATGAAAGCCAAGGTCTTTAAGCAGCTGCAAAAATATCGTTTCTTTGCCTAAATATAGAACAAACCTGAGTATTTAAAAATTAAAAAAATCTCAGCTTTAGTTTATTTCATAAGGAATATCTTGATAGCAACCTTACGGCACTCTCCCTAGTGCTGCCTCATAGCCCTAATAACCCATGCACTCCTGAGATAAGGCCCTAGGTTTTTTTCCTTTTTCTTCTTCCCTCTTCTTCCTAGCGTTCTGCCTCCCATCACACAATCATGAGTCTTTATATAGGCAGTGCCAGTCCCTGCTTCCACGTAATTCCTACAGGCACCCTGGAGAAGTAATTTCCAACCAGCAACCTTACAGAGAGGCAAGGCTACCCCCTCTGGTCATCTGGCTCTTTTTAGGTCCATCAGTTCTTCAGTGCCTTGCAGGGGTTTACCAGGAACAAGACGTAAGTGCCTCACACTGAGACTAATCAGCAACCAGCCCTCAGTTCCATCGTAAAACACATTACAGCATTTCAAAGCAATGCTAAAAGAAGTACAGAAAAGCGCTCTGCTATCATTTTTGTACTAAGCTACTAAGGATTAACTAAAAAGTGCTAAAAACCAACATGGTAAAAAGGTAATTAACATGCTAGCACCTATGAGAACCGTTTTTTGCTGAAACCCACAGAAAATAAAGAGAATTGCCCTTCCACTTAAATTGGTGTCATTTTGGGGGGGCAACAAACAACAGATACAAACACCTCATGGCAGCTTTTGCAGTATGCCCCTGAATGATTCGTTTTTAAGGAAAACTTTGGTTTCTTTTTCGATCTGCCTTTTGAGTGTCAGTGGAAAGGTGAGAACAGACATGAACTAGTCATACTAAAGCTCTGAGCAGGCCAGAATATATGAGGCCATTTCAAGTACAGATAAATAGACTGAGCTGAACATCAGCCAGTTCAAATAATTCACAAAACCCGCTCGTCTGCCTACAAAACAAAATCTTTCCTCAGTTCCTCTAGGATATTTTTAGCTGGATTTTTTGCTTTACCTGCTCTTGACATATAAACATTACTAAATACTAGATTCCTTTCCAGATGCTGCAGATTTAATTGACAACGTGTAGAGTTTGGATAGTTATCTTAATTTTCATCTTGCTCTCCCATACCTTTCCTACCTCTGCCATCCATACCCATCCAACTTCTCTCTTTTTCTCTCCTAAAAGCCTTTTATTCTTCGTTGTCTAACTTGATAGAAGGCAACACCGGGGAACAAATTTTGCACCTACTCTGTATGCAACCCTTTTCCCCTAAAGTTAAGTTGTTCTGAAAGCAGAATCCAGAGAGCAAGTGTCCCTTGCTAGACTGACTTGGATTCCCCCTAGTAGAAGTAAAGAAGTGTTATACTTCACTTACACCTTCAGCTACATTTCATATCCTCACAAAATTGTAGGGAAATTACTACCATTCAGATTTATGCCAGGATTCCATTTCAACACAATTAGCAAAATAACCATTTTAAATGCCTAACATTTCAGGTGAAAGTATTTTGTGGGGAAATCAGTCAGTGAAAATGAGATATCATTGGTAAAAAAAAGGCACACCTGACAAATCAGAAAGCGTACCATAAAAATATTATCAAGGCCCTCTGCAAAAACTGGAACTCAAGTAGTTAACAAGAGAGCTTGTTTAGGTTTTCAGAAAAGAAACCACCTTGTAAGACACAGATCCTTGTAACTAGAGTCCAAGCAACAGATACCTATATATCAAACTTTTAAGCACTAACAATGCCTAGAAAGCACTCTCTGCTTGCCAGGGCAAATACTTCCTGCTAGCTTCCCTATTGCCAATGCAGATGAAACACATTTTTCATTCCAGATGATTTTGGATATCGTGGCTTTTTCAAGTAATTTTGAACAAGAATAAAGCAACACTGTTGCCGAAAGAAGCAATACTACTCTTCCTTTTTTGCAGCTACTTGTGCCATCCCCTTCCTTGTGCTGATATAAGCATCTATTACATGTTCAGATATAAAACAGGTAATATCTGAAATTATTTGTTGCTACTTTTTTTCTTCCTGGCACAAGGGATGACAAGCAGACGAAATACAGGACAGGACTACTACTTTATTTGGCACTGACAGTTTAAATGACAGTAAAACTATACTGTAAGGTAAACCTTGATGACATCATGCCAAAGTAATTACTCAACATATCACTCTTCAAATGTATTTGTAAGTAAGTGTTCATGAGTTTCTTATAAGTGCTTGGATAACAAGGAGTACACACATTACACAATGTTTTTGTGGTAAACATACCACTGAAATCTTGTGACCCTGATGCACAGAGACTTCTGAAAATGTTTTCTGCAGAAGCTGTTACTGAAGTCTTCTAACATTACAGAGCTTCTTCTCTTGCAGATCAAAGCAGGTAAGAGCTTTTTTGCATAAAGAATTCCTAAATTTTCAAGGCCTCATTTATCTAGTAATTTCCCCTCATTTTTAAAAATTGTCATATATGAGGAAAAAACTAAGCTATTCCCAAGATATTGCACGTACATATCTGTGAAATCTAGGATTTCAGTACTTACAAAATAAATTCTCATAACAAATATATTTAATATTTTATATCACGCTTTCAGCTTCAATACTTAATACTTTTCCCTTAGAACACCTATTCTTTGATTACATTCAAGCATTGGAAAAACTTGGATGTCCCACAGCCAGATGAAATCTTAACCTGGACGTTTGGTGGGGGGGAGCAGTTGCAAAGAGCCAAGTACAAAGCAGAGCTGCTGTCATTACTTCTGAAACACGCATGAAACCATGAGGGATGGTAAGATGGTATTGACACTGCAACTTTTTTGTCCCTTCCACAGCAAAGCCACCCTTTCTATCACACACAGTACTTCCGGACTGAAAGTTCCCATGTACTGCAGCAGAAAACACCTTAACAACCTAGCCACTTCAAAACTTTTGTTGTTCTTACTGTTCCAGCAGAACAGCAACCAATGTGATTGAGTCCAATTTCCATTATTATTGAGACTCTTCCCTTTACATTTCAGTTATATACTTACAGCAAAATCATTATCCTAGAGCAAGCTCCAAGTCCAAACGATGACATTGTTCAATTTGCATATGAGCTAAACTAAAAACATTTTTATAAAATCCTAATGAGTTCAGAAAGTGGTAACTGATTATAAACTGGAAAAAGTTTGGAGAGCAAATGGCTGTAGCCACTCTCCAATCTGCAGATTTACTACAGACATCTGGTGTCTAAACAAGGCAGCACTTGCAAGAAAACAAACAAATAGGTCCACTAACATTACTCTAGCCAATAGTACTGTCTTAAAAAAAAAAAAGTAATGAAAATGTAAGAGAAATGTAAGTCTGAATATATTCCCAATAGGTTTTATAGCTACATACTTTTTAAAGACTCAAAAAAGCTACTTTGTAAACTTTCAAGTTGGTCATCTGGCTCCCATTTGTACTGACTGCCAAAAATACATAATAAGGAAAAGGATGGGGGAGGAAGAAATGCATTAGAAACCCAGAAAACTGCTGCTTGTAGTTCACATGAAAATTCTGTACCTGGACAGCATTTACTAAGTTATCTATAGAACTGACACAGAACTTTACTCAAAACAAGTATTTATTGTGAAACCAATTTTTCAATAAATTGTCTAACAAGTCATTCAATGAAGCATTTAGCCATGAATTACTTGTCTGAAAATCTCAACACACACACAATTCTAAAAAGTATTTTTTGTTTCCAGAAGTCTTCAGACTGAAAAGTTTCCATTTCATACTTAGGTGAAACTTCTCTAAACATATACAACTTGTAATGAAACATTTTATTACTCATAAAATGTGACTAATATAGTATACGTATGTTTTGGCTCTACCTCTGTCTCAGTCAGAAAGCAGCTGCTTTGTCTCTCAGCTAAACCATTAAACAAAATGGATAACACATGCCTTGTTATAGACCTCTAGTTTGCACAATTAATATTTGATTTACAGAAAAAGCCTTAGCAATTATAAAGAGTAAATCACCACAAAGCAGAAGGCTACCATTTTAACAACTAATATCAAAAGTAGGATGAGCTAGACCGACTTAACATTTACAAACGTTACTCAAAGTACAACCCCCCTGCTCCAGGATATTAACTCTTACCCTAGGGAAAGAATGCTGGCAAAGCATTTTTTACCCCATGGAAAGCACTTTTAAGACTGTCAAACTTTGAAAGAGTATTCATTTCAACAATTTGGATGTCATTCATAACTTTACTCTTTTATCGATCCACTTTAGGTTAACATATAGATAAGGATATCTGGTTTTATGACAATCACAGAAGAAATTTGAATCTGCTAAAACGGTAGGTGGACTTTTTTCCTAAAAGTGTATTAACCTAAAGCTTAAATAAAACAATTACAGTAACAGGAAGAAATGCTGTGTAAAGATTTGTTTTAAAAAGTATTGCATGTGTATTTAAAATGTTTTAAAGATTATGTTTGTAGCCTCCCCCCCTGCCCAAAAAGTGTACAACCTGTAAAATATTCAGGGGGTGTTAAGTTATCTTCTCTTGCTTACTTTCAAATGTAAAGATAAAGACAGTGAGAGATTATTGTTATAGAGCATTTAGGCTTGAAAATCACTATTGTGACAGCTAAGAAAAATGCATTTGAACCTCTCTCATTTTAATTAGTTCAGCTACATACTTGCCAAATGTTTCATAAAATGCTTTACAAAATCCTCTTGCTATTAACAAAAATAACACACTGGGAAACAAGTCATGCAATTAAGAAAATATTTTCCTTATTAGTCAGAAAGTGTTGTTGATTATTTCCCAGTTTCTTTTCATGTTAAGAAGAATTTTTTATAATGCTAGAGTCTAATTAAAGGATATCAAGAGTTAAAAGTTGTTCCGTGTTCCTTATGCGTTAGAAACCCCTGCCAACTAGTCCTCTAGGCTTTAAATATTGTTTTGACGGATTGCATTTTCATTTCCAGTCACAAAGAAAGTACTCTCCATAGTCAACACACGAGCAGATCTTTACCAGCTCAGTGAAAGCCAGATACATTGTTCCGTGCAAGAATGAAGACTTTGCAGACTACTTTTTTTTTGTTTGTGTTTGTGCCTTTGATGAAGTCAGCACCACCTATACAGCAAGAATCACTCCAGTTTTATGAGTATGATACAGACGTTACCATGGGAAGCCTGATCCAACAAGATTATGAAATGCAATCCAAGGATATAAGAAAGGTATTTTATTTATATTATCAGTTTAATATTTTTAACTGCTAAGCATTATATGAATAAGGTGTTACATGCATGTATGCAAGTTTTATGGAAAAGTCTTATAATAATAGCAAAATATACAATGGTTTCAGACATAGGGAAAGCCACTCAAATTAAAACCACAAAAATACTACCCTTGCTACAATTTGAGAAACCCACAAAAGACAAGCTTTCACAAATAAGACTAAAGCATCATTTTTAACTCTGCTGTAGTTACGTGCCTACTGTTGTAAGTTTCAAGAATGGGATATACCAGCATACTAGCTCAACAGTTTGAGTAACATTGTATTAACACAGTAAGTTTGTTTAAAAGCAAGGAGGGTGATTTTATTAAGAAATTTTTTTTTTATATCAAAGTAATACTTGAAGCAGTACTTTTTAGTGAACATAACCTGCCAGCATAAACCACAGTTTCTCTTTTGACTTGCCAAACTATCAAGTTTTTTGCCTTGTTTTTTCAGGGGTGGGTTGTTTGGGGTTTTCGCAACTCAGTAGTTTAGCAGTCCTGAACTACTATGGAACATCCAGTCCTGCGGTACTCACCTACATTATTAACACTTTGAGAGTCTTAAAGGTAGCAATAAAGATTATACCTCATGGCACTCACCAGCACCCCCAAACGGTCAATTCTCAACTTTTTTGCTGTGTGCTCCACATACATGGCTGTTAATATAAAGACTTCAGCAGAAGACACAAAACCAGAAGTTAAAATGAAGTGCAACAGCCTCAGCTGACGGGCAGTTAAAAACCTCATACCTCTGTTCAGACTGCCTCTGACAGCACCTAAATGATACTCATCAAGAGAACAAGATACGCCATTGATTGGGAAGAAAAACTAACAATGACTGACCCAAGACTAGTTGCCAAGGAAAATACCACATATCCAAACAAAGCAGTAACAACCAAGCATTAATAAATTCAAGGAAGTTTTCATTAATAGTACTTGTTACAATAACTTAGTCTGATAAACAAAAAAGACAACAGCACAAGATAATTAGTATAAGTAAAGAAATGCAGCACATATATAGAAAAATCACTTCTGTATACTTTTTTGATATTTTCCCAATTCTACTTAAATTACAGCTTTCCACTGTCAGACTGAAACCAGCAGCTACATATTTTTATTAAAAATGTCTAAGGTATTTTTAAATCTGACATCTGCTACAGTGATGAAGTAACACGTTTCATAAATCGATGAAAAAGAGGCCATTTAAATGACTCTTAACTAAAGGGTGGCTATCCACTCACAACTGAGTAAGTTTTTAAAAAATACTAAAAATGTTAACTTTAACTAGTTAGGCACAGCATCAGATGACATTCATTACTAAAATTGTTCTAATAAGAATACACTGCTATTTCAGTAAAAAGAACAAGGAGGAGTGTATCTACAAGGAAATGGTGCCAACAGAGGTGCCACAGACTAATCAAAGTCTGTACTGGCAGTGCTATAAACTAGAGGTCTTCTGAAGGCCAACAGTTCTGCTTAGGATAATTCTAGGAATGCAGTTGGTCAGTATTTCCATCAGGTCAGTTCTCCAATAACATGTTTTCATTGCAAAATAATAAATTAGTTCCTTATGTGCAACAAATACATCTATACAAGTTCCAGTATTCCAAATTTAAATCGTGGGATGTACAAACAAATCTTCTATTCATTTATCACACAAATTCTAGCTCCCAGAATATTTCAAGTGTTAACTGTAACTGAAATACACGCCAACAATTTCCTCAAACATGCCCAGTCAGAAATCTATCTTGCATGACAAATTTAACTCCTTACTATGTGCTTGAACACAGTTATAAAAAAAGATTTTTAGTGAAAACATCTATTTGTGTTAGCAATCAACAAAATAAAGTGAAGTTTAGTCTACTACTAAGGAAAAGGTCAGCCAAGCAAAATTTATTAAACTGATTATTATTTGAAACCACAGCCACCCCAGTCTTGAATAAAAACATTAGAAGTTTAAAAACATGAAATCTTAATTTCCACAACAGAACAGAACCATCCAATTGGACACCATCTCATATCTGGACTAATTCATTCCATTGAATATAAACTATCAGCTTTATAGACCTTTGTGTGTTCTAAAGATGAATCAATTACTTTGCAGAAGTTTTAAGATGGTTAAAGTATTTAGATGTAAAATGTTAATGTGGTTTGGTATGGGTAATTCGTGTCTGTGGAGTAAAGTGCAAGAGGCAGGTGGAATTTAAGTGTGTAAGTAGGCCAATATTCCTTCAGTGCATTCCCTACATATGTAAGTAATGAACTTTCTGTGGTTATAATCCAAACAATCTTCTGCTCTGATATTCCACGACTAGGAATTTTTATAGCTGACCAGGAAATAACTTCCAATCTATTGGTTATTTATACTGGGGGGGCAGAATCTGTTGTTTAATTTTGTGGATTTAACAGTATTCTGCAAATAATACGTTTTCTTTTTTGTTAACATTTCCAGCTTGCAGAAGTTAGTTGTACACTGTATTCTGCAAAGAACTCGCATGCATATTTTTTCATAGATTGCACCTCAGGTAGGATGCTGTACTAGAAATCTACACCTGGTACAGATATGCTATGTCAGCAAACATGTCTTTCATACAAGAGTATTAAAAATGTCCCTCACGAGCCAAACCAAGCACAACAATAGAAGTGCAGTTGTTCTATTCTAAGTCCATCTACACAGAAG
Organism: Phoenicopterus ruber ruber; assembly: GCA_009819775.1. Lineage (NCBI taxonomy): Eukaryota > Metazoa > Chordata > Aves > Phoenicopteriformes > Phoenicopteridae > Phoenicopterus > Phoenicopterus ruber. The sequence continues at coordinate 20,719,552 of CM020224.1, forward strand.
TCTCTACTGGCATGGATACCTCAAGTCAAGGACCATGTCTCCACATGTCTGATCAACATATCTATGCAGGCTAAACATTTCTGCAGACACCTTCTGTAAGATTCACCGCTTGAGTCCAACTGTTTAGCTCACACCCCCCAGCTTCTCTACACCCAACACTGCAAAAGCTCTTTCCCTACACAGAAGTTTCATGCTACAACTGCTAAACTGTTGCCAGCATTCTAAGTTGGGTATAAAAGTCTTACTAGAACAAACCAAACTAACCCAAACATTACACAAAAACAAGAGGCCAAGAAGAGCCCTAGCCTGGATAGATGCAGGGAAGAGCCAAGGGATGGATGATTCACAGGCTAAAAAAGGGTCAAAATGACAGAGGCTGGCCAAGATATTTGCTTCTCAGGCTTTATGTCAAGCTTCAGGGTTTTACTTTGCAGAATACAAAAATTCCCACAGTAAAATTTATGCAAGCAACCAAATTCTAAATAAAACAAAGTTAGTATCAAAAGTAACTTGACAGATAGCGTTACTTTCACATTGCTCTAATAGATGAACTGTGTGCTACATACCAGGGTGGGGGGGATGGAGGGGAGATTGAAAAAAAAAAAAAAAAAAATCAGTTTACTTGTGAGCCCTCGCAGTGCACAAGAAGCTCTCTTCAACAGGGGCCTGTACTCCTGCCCGGGCCTGATCCTTAAGCATGTTTCAAGAAAAGCATCCTCCGCATCTGATAATGTACTTTTCCCCATGTGTTTTCAATAGCAATGCAGACCAAAAAGCATACTGTCTTACTCCTCCTACAAGTAATTCCCATCAAAAAAGACAACAAATGATGCTAGCCAAGCATAATTGCCACGGTCAACCTAAAAATCCCCTTCACTTCAATACATGCAAATCATAGTATAACCCACTGTATGTATACTATAATTCTAGAAATAGTACGTAATTCTCTAAAATTCCTACAGTATTCAATGAAAAACCTGACTACCATTTCCTGCATCACAAAAGGCCCTTTCTGTCAGCAGCCCAGGTCTTAAAACAGACTTAAGTGCAGTTAATGGAAATTAATTGCTAAATTTCAGCCAGTATCTGAAAGGAACATGTTTGTAACTAAGTTGTCCTGCAACTGAAAAGATGCAACGACTATCTCAACGGGGAATTCTGAATAACTTTAAACGAAAGGAAATGTTCTTTTACTGAGATTATTTGGGTAAAACAAAAAAATATAACTTAAATTCACAAGGATCCTATTAAATTTTGCACGAAGTGCAAAATCTGTCTTCAGAAATCCAGGTTTTTGCAGACACCCATTGCTTACGTTTTCCTTCCCCACCACATAGTCTATATTTTCTATTTTTTGTCTATTGTTCTTTCCTAAAGAACTTTATTTTTCTAAAGAACAGTAGCAGCACCGCCTTCCCTTCCTGCCTTTCAAAGTGAAGAGCTCATGTACAAAAGGGATAATATATGAATATTTTAAAAATTAAATATCATAAGGAGGTATGTTGTAGGAAGCTCATTTTTAAAAGATGTGCTATTTCAGATCCTTGTAATACTCTGTGGGTTTTTTGTTCACTGTTTTTTGAAATAACATTTGCTTTCACATAAAGGATGGAACAAATGTTTCTCTTGACACTTCCCTAAGACTGCAAGGGGATGACAGCGACCGCAATGTACCACCAACAAAGGATACAAGTAAGTTAATTGATATGAATACTGTAACATTTAAGCTCTCCAAAAGAACATATTTTAATGAAAATTTAATATACAAAGGATAATAAGGGATACAGAATTAATCTTTTCATTTCTGAATATCTTTCATACCTCCTGTGGAAAGTCGTCTAACTTCTGAGGGAGCAGGCTGAAAAAATTTAAAGGATCCTCAGGTAAACTCTGAATACACAAAGCACAGCTTATAAGAACCTCTACAGACTGACCCAGCCATATTTGCTGTGGAGATGTATTCAAGTCAAATAAGTTAGGCATGACAATGAAGAAAAACAAAATACACATCCCAATAAGTTCCACAGTTTAACTAAGTCATGATGAAATGTGATGTGCTCAAATCACTTAAATAAATTTATTCGAAGAACTGGCTATTCTCACAGTTTACATCTGATGATCAGAGAGGTCAATGGTTAAAATACATCAGGAACATTCTTCACTAGCCTAAGTTCCTACAAGCTCTGAGGTATATTGTCCAGATTTCTTCTAATGAGCCACAATGATTTCTAAATGTAAAAGGAACAATGTTTTTGTCTGCCAAACAGAGCATTGAAAAAGACACACATATTTCAGGTGTATCTGCGATCTAAACTTCCAAAAATAACTGATGATTCAGCAAGACTGCTGGAGTGTCAGCCTCCAAAGTTTTAATCAAGGTTAGTTATTGCCAAATAGCATCTGTCAACAAGCCCCCATCAAAAGCAGAACAAATCTGTAAGAACACCAGAGCTTCTAGTCACAGACAAGCATAAGAACTGTTGCCTTTCAAATAGTGACAACATTGTTTCACAATCATTTTCCATTTCCTACGCTCCAGCATATGACAAACAAGACATTAAATCAAAAAAAGCAAACAGGGCAGAACTCCGAAGTCTAACAAATGGTAATATTCACAAAGCTAAAACTCAAAATCTCAATTCCATCCTCACTGTAAGGAAAAAAAAAAAAAATTACTGTATTACACAAACTAGGTTGGCTTCCCAGTATTGACCAGCTACTTCTACAACTCTTCGCTGGTTGCGGAAGATCCTATTTTGCTATGTAGTGATAACAAACTACCTAGCAGTATGAGACTGCTCTCTGTTCTACAGACAGACTAATTTGGAAGCTAACCAAAAATCTCACAATATAGAAAACACTGTAGATCAGATAGCAGTGGTGACGAAACTGGATTGAAAGCCATACTCGTTATATGTATTTTAATATTGCTGTCATACAGGACTAATGCAAAGCAGAAATGACTAATACTCTGCTAATGTCTATGAGGAACAGGACAAGCCATAATGGGCTTAAACTGCATTAAAAAATATAAGAGTTTCTCTCACTACTTAAAATAACAGCTGTAAAAAACCTCAGTAAAAAACTGGAACAGATTGCCTAAGGTAATTATATAATCAGCATTGCTGGAGTTTTTATAAAAAGGATTAGACAAAACAGTAGCTAGGAGTAACACAGAGCATACATGACCCTGCAAGAAATGCTCCAATGCAATTACAGCATCAGATGTGTGCACTGCTGGCTGTTTCTCCTGCAAGGATTTCTCTTTTCAAAAGAATGGTTCTAAAGATGGCATTTAACAGGGCCAGAGTTGCAGTTGTCATATTCACAATAGTCTAAGCCAATTAAAGAATGAAACTGAATTAAGACTGATTAACAGCATTTCAAGACATGCTTAGATAAGAACAGAGAACATACACAGGGAAATTACGCATGATAAAAAGAATACAAAACTCAAAAAAGTCCAGAATATTTAATCTTTTCAGAACTTGATGTCAATAGAATTTTTTAAAAATCTAATGATGAGAAATCTTAAAAGACACTAGAGAAAATTCTATTTTGAATAGTCAAGCTTAAGGTAGTTGAATAACTTTTAACTGTCTACTCAAAATAATTTGCTTTCAGATTTACCGACTTGTCTGCTGTGTGTGTGTTTAAGCGGATCAGTGTACTGCGAGGAAATAGACATCGAAGCTGTACCCCCCCTGCCAAAGGAAACAGCGTATCTTTACGCACGATTTAACAAAATAAAAAGGATAGCAGTCTCAGATTTTGCTGACATTAGTAAGTAATGTTCAAACTTTAATTTCTGTTTACCTGATAGTATATTTGAAGTTGTTGTCCCTTAGTAGTATGCCAAGATTACCAAAATAAGATATATTTCATACTTTGCTACATTTCATTACATGTATTACTTATTTAAATCAATGCTTGTATTAGAACAGGAACTATGCAGGCAATATGGAAACCCATTTTGGTTCATGGATCCTTCTTAATATTCCCACACAATCAGAGAAAGAGCAGACAGACAAAGACAAAATTTAACTCTGCATCCCAGTCAATCTTAAATGACCAGGTATTATTTTTCCTTCAAATGCTCCAGGGACATCTCTCCCAGCTATCTCACTCCACAACATGACAAATTCTATGAGTATCTGAAATCATGTTGTCTCTAAGAAAAAAAAGGAAGGATCCAGAGTATTTTCCTTTTTTTTTTTTTTTTTTTTTTAAATTTAAGACCATGAGGAAATCCAAATAGGGATTTTGTTCATATTTTAATAGTATTTACATTTGTAGATCACAGTTAGGATGGTGCAGACAACAGTGTAACATCTAACATATACAACCATACACGTTTCACGTGCCATGTAATTATAAATTCAATATTTAGATTTTCATTTCTTTTGTGTAAAGCTACCTTGAGAAGAATTGATTTTAGTGGAAATAGGATAGAAGAAATAGAAGATGGAGCCTTTTCAAAGCTTCTGTTATTGGAAGAACTTTCGCTTGCTGAAAATCGACTTATAAAGCTTCCTGTTCTACCTCCCAAACTAACAACATTTAATGCGAACCAAAATAGAATCAAGAGCAGAGGAATCAAAGCAAATGCTTTCAAGGTAAGTAAAAGACACGAATTTGGGTAACCAAAGTAAATAAAATTAGTAACCAGAATATCCAGTATACCACCAAATGAATTTTTCTGTGTTTTTGCAATCTAAGAAAGAAACTACAATGAAGAAGCTTTCCAGCTTGTGTTTTGTTTTTAAGGCACTTTGGAACAACAGTCCTTTGTGCACTCACTCTCTCATGTCATTCATATAAAAAAAATTTTCCATGAAATATTTTACCTACTTCCTTTCTCTCTTACATGCAAAGAAAAACTCGATTCAAAATTGACAGCTCAAATACAGTTCTGAGGATCATATAAATACTAATAAACAAGGATATAGCTTTATAGTGGTCTCAAGTTTTATAACCAATAAGCTGACATGGAAATTTCCAAAACATAGGCCTGTTCTATGAGTTTCTTGACACGAGAGAATTAAACATTCACAGCAAAAGAATGTTTCATGTTAGATCACTTTACACGCTTTCTATGTCATCAGAAAAAAATACTGACGTCTATAACAGGCACAAGTTACTTAACCTCAAGTAAGTAATATCAGCATTAATAATCTCTCTTTCTTTCTATTAGAAGCTGACAAATTTGGCCTACCTCTACTTAGGACATAACGCACTGGAATCTGTTCCCCTTAACTTACCAGAAAGTCTGCGTATTCTTCACCTTCAGGTATTTTGGAAGTATTTCTTTAACATTCTATTACAAAGAGCCCTCATTAGTTATATCGTTGAAACAAAACCCACTGTCTTTTTAAAACAGATCACACTGCAGCTGTGCTACAGTTGTCTAATGCTCCTCCAAATAAAACAATTTACCTCTCATCTGTATGGCCACAACCATTCAGTGTTCAGAAGCTGTTTGTTAGCTAATTACCATGCAAGAATTTCTCATTAGTTTCTGTATATCAAGGATAGGAAATGGTAAAAATAAGCAATAATCTTTTATCAACAATACATTTCAAACATCAATAACAATCTCAAATAGCTTATCAGCTCATTGATTGGTTTGAAGAGACTTGATTCCTACATATCTAAAGTACACACAAATCAATCCCAACAACAATAAAATGGGAGAGTAAGAGGAGTAAAATTAAAGTTTGAAAATTCTTCAACATATATGGGTATGCGTGTATATATACATATGTGCATTTATTTATTTATAAAATATTGTTTTGTTTTGCAGTACAACAATATTACTACAATCACCGACGACACATTCTGCAAATCTAATAACACACGTTACATCCGCACACATATGGATGAGATAAGGATGGAAGGCAATCCGATCCTCTTGGCAAAGCATGTTAATGCTTTTTCCTGCTTGAGAACACTGCCTGTAGGATCATACTACTAGCCGCTACTTACGTAATTATACATGCCAAAAGCTAAACATGGTAACAAAAGATCATTCTTTTTCCTCTGTTTACACATTTATATCCTCTCCCTTACTAATGCCGTTTTCCCTGCATACCCAGAACCTTTTGCTATGTTGAAACGTGGTTCTCCTCCGAAATAACTATTTCAAAACAGCCACTTTATTTAGCAGCTACAATGTCATCCACGCTTTCAGAATCTTTTCTGTTAATGGAAGTGCAAACATACATATATGCACACACATATCTTCTCAACTTTTATTTCACCACATGTTCTTTACATGTGGGTAGAATCACACAAGTAACTGCTTGTTCACATTCGCTACCAGTACTGGGTTAAACCACGACACGTACCCAGAACAATCACTACATATTAATTTCAGATAAACACAAAACATTCTTTGAGCAAGCTACAGAGGAAAAATACATCTTAATTCCAATCCCACTTTTTTAATCTGAAATGAAACTTTTTCAGTTGACCTTGAAAAGTATATGGGATGACGTTGCATACAAAAGAAAGTTATGTTCAGAAATAGAACTTCTCAAAGCTTAACTTCATTAAAGCTTCCTTAAAAACTTGGTTTGTGGAAAGTGAGAATAATTCCTACTTAGGCTCAGTGTACCAAGCAACAGAGCAAGTGGAACTTTTCAAAGATGTGTTAAAATCTCCTTCTACTATTTTGCTTTCAAAATAATCTAAGAGTGTGTGTGTATATATACTATATATGTATTTTATTTTCTTTTCACACAAGGTATTTTTAATTGAAATATATAAATCTTGCTCAGCTGTACTCACAAGAGTCATTTTTGCCACACCAGCTTCCCATTTTAATACAATGGTCAAAGTACAGCATAGTATGACTCCAAGTATCTTTGTCATTAACAGATGATGTAGACTGAGCCTTGTTCCACTGCTTTTTCTTGACAAGGAAATGTGACAATATAATTACAAAGCTGAATTAATGTTTTTACCTGTAAATAAGTAAGATTTCAGCTAGAAGTCAGTGCAAAAAAATAGAATTACCCTTGTACAACACTAGTTTCACTCAAAAAAAAAAGGGAAAAATCAAATCAGATCTTTAAATTAAAAAGAAAAGTTGATTCTATCATTAATCTAAAAATAGCATTAACTTCAAGCATCGTTTCAGTCAACTACCTTAAACTATGCAGCATATTAAAAACACAAATTGATGTGTGCAGGCCTCGACAGTTCACTTAAAACTAGACATAATTGATACAGGACACAATGATGTTTTTAATTAGACAACTATACATTTCTGACATTTCATTTTCAGTTTCTCCCCTCAAATACCTACCACAGGTGTAAATTCTTCACATAAATGAATGCCAAAAGTGCGCTAGTTACTATTACCAGATCAACTTCGTACTAATTTTGAAGCTAGTATAGATTCCTAATTTGTAGAAATAGTTAAGCATCAAATGCATGATGATGTATCACTACATCTAGAATACTGATTTTACAAGATATTTTGTATTAATTTTGTTTATTTTATTTAGCTAAGTCTTGATTTGTTAGTGCTTGTGCTATGGGGAATTAAGTGCACACTTAATTCTGAACATACTGATGCTCTGCCACTAAGAGTGTTGAGACCTAACTGACTTTAAGTCACTTTTTAAGTGACACTGTCAAGCATCAATTTGGGTTCATCTTTCTGGAAAGAGTATGCAATTATGAAATGCAGGACAAAAATATTTTTGCCCTGAACCTATTACCCAAGACAAGACATAGCAATCCCCAATATTTGCTATTTCAAGTTACTTGTTACAACAAGAAAGAAATTCCATTGTCTTAATACAACTAAGAACAAAACCAAGTCCGACAGTGAGAATACCACCTGGTTTTCATTTTCTCATGTAAGTCATAACTTTGATGTTTCCAGGTTTTTAGTGAAAGGTAAAAAATAACCCCAAAGCATGTAAGAATACATTTCAACTTCAATCCAAATTTATACTAGGAAAAAACAAAAGCCACCAATTCTCTCATCCCTCTTTTCATAAATGCCTAAGATGGAGAAAACACAGCTAGAAGTGTAATAACATTACATAAGCAGTGGCCTCTGACCTTATTCTTATCAGAAATCATTATCACTAAATAAAGCTCTTTCCAGTATTAATAGGATCAGTAGATATCACCAAAACTCTTCCTATGAAAGCAATTATATGTGTATACAGAAATATATGCACATCTATGTAATATATACACACATGTAAACAGTCTAAGACATAACTAGTACCACATTATTAAATTTACATTAAAATGTTGTATATATTTTTGAAAAAGTACTAAATATCAACAGTAAGACTAATTAATGCTCTTAATATTTTGTGAGCAAACGAAAGTAGACAACTGGTACCTTCTGAACATCTCATGCAGCAATAAATTTTCTGATATGTTTTAATTTACTTTCCCCATTCATAGCAAGTTAACTCATCAAAACATTAAGTGAGAAGGGCTTCAGTATGCAGGATTTTTTTGTCTTCTATTTGTGTGATCAGTACTAATATCAAGCTGAATGTACACCTTTATTTTTTTCCTATCACTCATTTCTGTTCTGTATTTCCAATAAAACTTGAATTTTTTTTTCTTGTTTATCAATATCAGCTTCATCAATCTGCTCTTCCAGCAATGCCAACATGCTTCACTTGTTCAGCCTCACAGCAGACTAAGGGCATATCTAAATCAGAAAATTATCCGCAGATGTAAATCCATTTCACAGACATAATATTTATTGTGACAATACAGTAAGACCTGCTATACAAGTAATACTATACAAAAGCATGGGACACTATACAAAAGTGTGGGACACTTCACTCACTCTTTCAAAATCTTTTTAAAGCACTACCTTGTAGTTTTTTTTCAGTAGAATAGAGGAGCAGCAGCAGAGGGTAGTAACAGTATGCTCAGTTCTTGATTGTGTGCATGTATGAGGCATGCAAGTTGTAGACTAACCTATTTCAGTAAAAAACCCACAACTGCTAAAGCACAATGCCAGGGAGTATATAATGCAGAGCACAAAATGCTTAAAACTGAACATTGCTCTACTCATACCAACCTAAATCTGCCCCTGCTTTCTAGGAAAGCCTGCTTACAGTCAAATCAATGTATATTTTAAATTGCTTTTTTGCTTAATCCGACTTATCCATCCAACCATTACTCTTGTTAACTGGGAAAACTCTCGCTACAAAACAGCTATTTGTGACAGTCAACTTTTTAGAAATACAGTGCTGTCCAACTTTGCTTGAAACTTCCAATTGCCATTCATCTCAAACGTTTATTATTAGTTGAAGTATTCAATCACTTCTACACTATTCCTTTCTTCTCAAGTAACAAAACTAACAGAAAAGAAAAAATAGCCTACCTTTACTGTTTTTACACTACACGTGAGAAAACTACTAGAAGCACTGTGTATTTCTACTTAACAGCCTGAGTAATTCTCTTTTTAAATACCAAAATAATAGAAAAGCTATAAACTCAAAACCCCACCCCAAACAGTCTTCTCTCCAATACTGTGCACAGTGACCTGCCTATATACTTGCAGTCTAGCAAGCAGGTAGGAAAAAAATTACAAAGATTACAGACTGATTTTTTTCATGTTGTCTGAGTGTGAATATTAAAAGGATAAGACTCTTCAGTTGGTTTTATGCATATGTTAAAAGCATATTTCTACTCGCTTTCACACAAATTACTACAGAATATAAAGTTACAAACACACATTCTCCTCAGCAATCTGGTTATTTGAATTGTCAGATTTGATCTTTGAACCCTTTATTAATTGTCTCACCTCAGAAAGTCTTCTATTTCTAAATGAAATCATTACTAATTCTAGCAGAAATAAGAAGGCCTAAACAACTCTTCATAAACACATAGTCAATCATACTTGATAAATACTCTCCCAATTTGGTTTGCCTTTCTCAACAGCATCTTTGTCCATGGAAAGAAAAATACCTTTAGAAAGAACATTTGCAATATTGACAAACTTGTAATATGTCTTCAGTGAATTTATCATCACGCATCTTTTAGCAATGAATATATCCCTTCATTGTTTACACTCAACATCTGAACAAATACTTTTTTAAAACTGCTTAAGATACACACAACAATTTAAAAATAATCTCCAGACCTATCTCCTTTCTATTTTTCCATTTTTGTACTGAACTTTAAAATGAGAAATATTTACAACAGTTCATTGAATCACTGTCCCAAAAACCACAGTGACCACTGTCATGAGGCTGATCTAAGGATCAGAAAGCATCAAGTGAATTTGGAAGAAAAAACAATCAAAAAACCCACACCACAAAGCCATAAAAACCCTTAGTGCTCTACCTTCTCTATGGAGGGATTAAAGGAAAGTCCTTATACAACTACCAGCAGGATTAGACAACATCAGTTTATTACTCATCTGAGGATAGAATTTTTTTTTTTTAATATTATCAGAAATTAGTACTTTTTTTTCCCCTTTAATCTGCTTGATTTGATAATAGAAATTGATTAATCTAGCACAGAACTCAGAAAGGCCTATGTCCTGGTTCAGGCCGGGACGGAGCTAGTTTTGTTTTCAGCAGCTCCTGTGTTTTGGATTTAGTGTGAGAGAATGGTGATAGCACACTGATGTTGCTGGTTGCTGCTGAACGACGAAGGACATTTTGCAGTTTCCCAGGTTTTGCTAACGTGCAGATGCAAAAACTTGGGAGGGGTAGAGCCAGAATAGTTGATCCAAACTGGCCAGAGAGTATTCCATACCATAGACGTCATGCCCGTTATAAGTGAGGGGTGGTCAGTGGGCCACTAGGCTTTTGAGACCCTTAACTTGCCTTAATCCTTAAGATTCCCTTCGGGTTGCTTTTTGTTTCCCTATTTTTTCCTTTTTGTTGTTCGTTTGTTCATTCGGCTGTTCGTTCCCTTGCCTGCTCTCTCTGGAACTTGCTGGTCTGGGATAGCTGGGGGGGGGATACCCCTGCTCCCTGCCTGCTGCTCAGGACGGGCTGTATCGGTCGTCGGGTGGTGAGAAATTGTGTATCGTTTGTTTTACATATTCTATTATCCTTTTATATATATTATCATTATTATCATTATTAATATATTGTTATATTTTTCCTTTGCTGTCCTGGTGAGCTGTTTTTATCTCAACCCACGAGTTTTCCTTTCTCTCCGATTCTCCTCCCCACCCCAGCGGGAAGGGGGGGAGTGAGCGAGCGGCTGCGTGGTATTGGGTTACAATTTGGGGTTAAACCACAACAGCCTACAAGATTCAAAAAATAGAAAACAAAGCAGTTCCCACTTCATACTACAGCTGAAAAGCAAAGATGGTGCTGAGTTTAATGACAGTAAATGCTTGAGCTAAATAAAACTGAACTAAAGAAAAATCACACACAATTAAGCAGCTAAACATCCTCCTCTAACATTAAGCATCATATAAGATGTTCTGTGTCCGTAAGACTGCAGTATTTTTACTCCAAGGATTAGTTGTTTATCTTAAACTCAGTACAAAGACAAAGCAAACAAGCCAAATAATGGTAATTTATAACTAAGTTCAAATACTACGTTACAGTTAAGAGTGAGGAACAGTATTTCCCATTCAAGTAAAACACTTCAGAACCGAAAGTGCTGTCGCCCAAATGCATGCTGCCACATTTTCAAGAGAGATCCATTCCTTCAGAACTAACATTTAAATGCCAAAGACTGCAAATGTCATTTTATTTTCTTCTTTTGCCTTTTTTTTTCTTCAATATGAAATGTCATACCAAGGAAAACTGTCTCACTCCCCCACAGAAAGGCACAGATATTCTTATTTTTCCCCGATGTATGAGGAACACAGCAATAGCATGGTAAAAATCAAGACAAATACCAAGCAAAGGCCTTGCCCCTTGAACACAACACAAAAATCTTTAGCTAATATTCTCTTCTCCACAACATATAAAATTAAGATTCCCATACTCTGCTACAGAGTGCTAATTTCACCTCCATTGTTCTGTCTTAATAAACTACTTAAAGAACTAAATATAGTACTGATATATAAAGGCTTGATAGACACTACCTTGAAATGTAGGAAGGTGCATCTCCGATGTTCATACCACTCAGCATAAGATGAAAGGCTTCTGAAAAATGTTAAAAGACTTCCATGTTCTTCAGTGCTACAAAAGAAAAATATATTGATTAACCCAAACAGTACTAGTCAGACGTACCAATTCTATAGCCTAAAATTTGCACTTTTTCCTTAAAGAATTTGTGAATAGTATTGTCCGAATTTGAAGCCAGAAATCACCCCCTCAAAAAATTATCACAAGGAGAAAAAAGCTGTAGTGTAGATATTGGAAAAAATTGAAGAATTCATTTATAAACCAGTGTTTTCAACTCCTCAGGAAGGTAAGCAGCAATAAAGTTAGTCTTAAATGTCCAATGTGATAACTTGACAAAGTAGTCACCTGTAAAATCTTAGTTTGACTTTATGCTTGTTCATCTAATGCTCTCATTTTCTAAATAAATTACAAGCTGTTGCATAGTAAATCTTTAACCTACAAAACTGGTAAGATTTACCAAACTGCATCACTAAGCTTTGAATATTCCTGAGATCTTTGTCCTATTCCACTGAATTTTTACATGACACGTTATCTGCCTCTGCCCACATGACATTCAGCTTTTCAAGATTAACCTTGAAACTTCAGTAAGCAAGAAGGCCTGTTCATTAGACCATACATGGCATCTAAAACAAAACTTTTGATATACAGTTAAAATTTGATTTATCTGCTATTAAGGAAGATGGTGATATTCTCATTAATTAGGGAGTGGGGCAGGATGGGGGAGAGAGATGTCGATAAATCTGTAACTGAGAAGTGGAGTACAGAGATCTTAGTGCCAAGCCCATTGTAAGCAGAAATTAAAAAGCCTGGATGGAGCAGAGCTGACTCGTGCAGAATGCCCCTCAGTATTTCTGCAGTTTTGGGCTCCCTCATGATTTAATAGGTCAGCTACACATGGATGCATTATGGCTTCATTCATACAAATGATCCTACACTTGCACTAATAAATTGCCTTGGAACCTGATGTCCTGCAAGGAGCAGTGCAGAGACACCTTTGCTGGACTTGCATTTAGCCAGTATGGATTTGGTAGAGCTTGCAGCCTGTATCATGAGACTAACATATCGGTGCTATTCTGGCAAGGAAACCATTCAATTGCAACACTATTGCAAATACTAGTTTTTCATCCACAGTGCCTCTGAAAACTGAAAGGTCAGCGGTAGTCATTTTACCTTCTGGCATTTCTGGGGAATTTTCAATACAGGAGAGAAAGCATAAGAGAAATAAAGAAAAGTTCCTACAGCTTTGGCTTTACCAGTTTCAAAGTAATCAAACAGGATCAAGTGAAAACGTTTACGTACAATGATTCCATGCTTAACATAATAAAGATTTTTCCATTTCCACTGACAATAGTTAACGAACAGAGGCAACTGTAAGAGACTGAGGGGCTGAAAGAGTTAATGTCTCAAACATTCGGCAAGGACCTTGAAGAAACTGAGAAGTTGAAAGAGTTATTGTCTCCAACACTGGAGGACTTGGTGTGACCACACTAATGAGATAAGGTGCAGCTGGAAGGGAGGATCTTGCGGAGGCAGGATAGCGCTTTTCTGGGCCTTATCTTGAGTAATTGCTACAAGCCTGAGACAGCATCGCCCCTGCATTTCGGGGGGGGGGGGGGGGGGGGGGGGGGGGGGCAGCAGCACTAGCCTCAAACCCCCCAACCCCTCAAACCCCCCCGACCCATTTTGAGAAGGTTCGGGAACAACAGACTACACATGCGAAATAATTAGCATATGCAGTGGGACTAGTCAATAAATGGCGCAACTCAGAGAGGCTGGGCGCGCGCGCCCACCACCCGACGGAACCGGACCAGAGACATCGCTGGAACCTAGGGTGGTGATCTTTCCTTTACCTCTATTTTTCCTCTGTCTCTATCCTTAAATTTAGACATGATATACTCCTTTAGACATAAACCGTTGACCAAGTCTGAGACTAGGACTGGACTCAGCCGCACCTAGACTCCTCTCTGAGATGGAGTTTAGAAAGCAAGGGGGTCCTTTCTGAACCTCATGACTCAACAGGAGGGCCTCCCTGACCACTGACCAGAGACCCCCATTGGCTGGACCAACGCTGGACCCTGGACTGATGATTGATTTCTCTCTCTCTCTCTCTCTCTCCTTCTCTCTTCCTTTTTTATTGAAAAGCAGGATTAGCAACTAGTGAACTTTCTGTTATTCAATGATAACTTGTCTGCCCAGATATTGAATGACAACTTGTATGCCTAGTTACTGAATGAATAAATTGGCATAGAAACTCGAGTCACTCATCCCTCTTCTCTGTCACTAATTGTTTATGACCCATAGCTGGGGTGCAGCATCGCTGCGGGCAGGGAAAGTTGGGACGTGACATTAAATCTGAATTGTGAACCTTAGCACCGTCTGTGCTCAATTCCAACAAAGTAGATCAGCAAACCTGAGTCACTCCTCCCTCTGCCACTAATTGCTTATGACCCATAGCTGGGGTGCAGCATTGCTGCGGGCAGAAAGTTGGGCCATGACAGCAACACCACACAGTGCCAGCTAAATCTAGAGATTACAATTCCAGGACTTTGGTGCTAAAGTCAAGTTAAAAACAGAAGCAACACATAGAAGAAATACAAACAGATTTTGCACTTAGAACTAATTACCCATTCTTGCAGATGGGGAAAAATACACACAGTTTTGAAAATAAAAGCTGCTCTTGATATGAAGAGATGATTACTCCTATTAAATAGGATAGCAAAACATCAAACTGACACTGAACTATAACACACCCCACTAACTTGGACTGAGAGATGTCACTGTTATCTTTCATCAGTCTACAACGTAGTACTGATTTTGCATGTAAGAGAAGTCACAATGCATCAAACACTGGGGCTGGTACGTTCCCTTATGTCATGAAATCTGGGTTACAAAAGAAATTTGCTAGCAAAAATAAGTGATATGCTTTTCTACTTCAGTAACTGGCCCTAAAGTTACTTTCTTTCATTATCCATTTACTATTTTGACCTCCTAGCAAAACTGTGTTAGTCTGTATGTCAACTATGATGTATACAAGCACAACATTTTCAGTAGAAGTACACCATTACATTCACTTTGAGACAGCCCAGGAAGGCAGGCAACAATAGAAGAAAGGAAACCAAGGTACTGGAAACCAGTAACGTGCAAAAACCTGCCTCAGAACAATTAGGATTAGAACCAGTCGAATTAAGAGGTCTATTCACTTAAGATAGGTGCCATCACAGAAGTAGAGAGTTTGTAGAAACCAAGAACTGACCAGACCTTACCCTCTTTATTGTTAATACCACAGTGATGGCAACCACTAAAGTATACATACAGCTTCTCAGCTCTAACCAAAAGAGGAAATACAGTCCATCCACTGTTACGAGGGATAATTGTACTAAAGACAGATTAGAGAAAATAGGTGGGGAGCTGGGGGGGGGGGGGAGATGACGTTTGTCTTGGAGGGTTTCTTTTTAAGAAAAATACAACAGAAAAAAAATATTCTTCAAATTTCTAGTAATGTAAGAATCAGGATAGAGAAAGGAAAGGAGACAATATCAGATGACAGAAACTGCCAAGTAACCAGCCATACATCCAGTGTTGTCAGAGGGAGTGAGGAAAAACACTCTTAAAGGGTGTGCAGTTTTACTAAAGAAATGTGGCGAGAATGCAAAGAATGAAAAATTCCACAAAAGCTAAGTGTCAGAATACCTGAAGCAACATGATTCTTTAATCATAACAGTGAACAGCTTCATGTCATTGTTGATATGAAGCCACAGTCAAATGAAACAGACTATTAGCCATTGTCAAAACATACCTGGCAAGCACTGCTTTGAAAATGCAAAGATTTATTTCAATTACTAATACAGGATTTTACAAGTTTACAAAACCTGACTGAGGGAGATACCTGATTTACATTTGGGAATATTTCAGAAAGTTACAGAGGATTTAAATTCTACATGTAAATTTGACTTTTAACATCCTTTCTGTTTGAGATTAGCTATTCTTTTTGGATTTTCAGAACAGCTGAGAGCAGAAACTTGAGGCCTTTAACAGAATGGTTGCAACAGTGTATTACCAAGTCACTTCAGCCATTCACAGAACTGTGCCTCGGATCCAGCTCCATTTAATATACAGAAACGGCAACCCTTAACACGTTACACAAACATAAACTGGAAATAATATATGAAGTTCATTCAGATATTGAAGAGGTAAAAGAAAAGCCAAACAAGTTTTATCCTAGCCTGGAAAGAACAGCATCATTAAAGGAAGTTACCACAGTACTCACAGCTGCCAACAAAATCAGGCCAAGATGAACAACATGCTGGCAGCACAGGCAGAATTGAGTCCCTGGCAGGACATAGACACACACTGATATACAATAGTTGACTAGCTCTATGTTCTGAACAGCTTTTTTAACCACAACTCGTAACTGTACATACAAAAATCTATACATACTATAGTAAAAATCAAGACTTAGTAATGACTGCCCACATCTCACTGTCTAGTGAACATGATTCTACACATACTGCAATATGCTTTTTAAATCTACATACATAGAAGAAAGCAATACAAAACTTTGTTACAAAACTACATACTTAAAATTCTTTTTAAAAACTTGGCAATTTAGATAAGTACCCACTGCTATGCAATTTAAAAGATTATCACAAACCTTGTGACCTTGTTTTAGCATTATGTCTTTAGTTTATTTTTATTTCTTTTTTTTCCTCTCAGATTCACCTTTAGGTGATGTAGCAGATGAAAATTTTTAAGGCTAGATCACCAAGCAGAGAAAGATAGTTTTGGCTAACAAGTTCAAAGAAACAGTTTCAAATATAGAAGTTTGTCTACCAATTATATTTGAGTATATACTTCTCTCATGTCCAGATATAGCATTGGCTAAATTTAAGATAGAAGACTGGATTCAGTGTTTAGAAAGGGGGAAAATCTGTGTCGGCATGAACACACATATGTAATATACATGCTTTTTTGTATTGGCAGGGGAGAAAGAGACTGCATAAGAGCACCATTTCAGTTAACTGCCTCATATCACTTAAACTACCCATAAACAATAATTCCTAATTAGCCTAAGTTAGCCTAATTCCTAATGCTGAAGCCAACTACAACAAATGTTAAAATACCAAGAAAACTTGGTATAACAAGGTACTAAGAGAATATATGTTAAAATTTAAGCCTCTCGGTTTTTTCAAAGAATTTAGCATTATAAAACGCTATCGGATTTAAAAAAAAAAAAATCCACTAGGAGCAGAAAACACCCATCTGCAAAGCCAACATCCATGTAACGGAGAAGTCATCCAAAACTAGCAAAAGCACATTCAGGCAGAGAGTAACTATGTATCAGGTTAAAATTACATGCCCTTCATCCAAACACCCTTTCACTTTTACAAAATAACATCAACAAAACACAGAAGTATATAAGAAACTTAACTGTTGTAAAAGTATTTAAGGCTCCTTTAATATGTTCCGCTATTTTAAGAGAGGAAATCTATTTTAACTCACTGCACTATGTAAGACTTCTTGCACTAGCATATAAAACCAAAGAATGACACTTACAGCTGTGGGAAGAATTCATGCTTCCCCTCACTTCCAAAATATCTAGCCCATGCAGTATTTAATATAATGCAGACATTCCATAAATCCTTCACTCTGACTTATAAATTCTAATTAGTTCATAAAAAGTAGCAGTTTTCAAACTGTTTAAAAACTCCTTCTATTTGATTAAGTAATCTATGCAATAGTTAACCAACCCAATAATTAATGGGATATCAAGCCAAAAAAAAAAAAAAGTAAAAAAAAAAGACTGGCAATAAGATTTTTCGTAGATACTCTGGTCCTCAACACTAATAAGGTATAACATAAGTGATAACTGGTGCAAAGGGGACTCGAGTAAAATCCAGAAATAGAAGGCTAAATATTATGATTCCATTTGCATACATATTTTACTGTGACAACATATTTAAGGAATGGTACACATCTTTTAAAAATAGGTATTATATATTACAGCAGTACCTGGTTGAAAATAAACTGCTGAATTTTGCTTCTTTTAAAAACATGTTGCTCAAATGTTCTAGCATTCCTCCATTTTCTTCCAAAGCAAGATAGGCTTGGGAATTACAACTGAAAGCCAAGTTTTTAACTCTGGTGCTATTAAAGACCCTTTTCTGTCATGCATTATGAAAAATGAAGCCAAAAAAGTTAGAAAGCTGAGGAGGAAAAAATCCAGTCCAGTAGAGAAAACAGAACAGAGCTAGACAATGGATTTGGCAAGACTGGGCCAAGAAGGCAAAAGAAAGAGACAGAAACTGGTAGGGAGGCTGAAAAGAATGAACAATACAGAGGGAGACCAGATTTAGCTGGTCAAGAATGGAGGGGAAGAGAGGGAAGAAGTAGGAATTGAGATTATAAAAGCAGCTAGTGGACTGAAGAATAAAGGGCTAGTTGGGAAAAGCCTGAAACCGGACACGAAAAGAGGAGATTAGGACTTAGAGTAAGAAACAAGAACTAGCTTAACAAGGGGATTGAGAAAACAAGCCAAAGGGAGCTGACATAATCAGATTAGGTCAATCTAACAGTGGGTTGCTGTCAAAACAGACATTGTCAACATGAGCCCCACTCTGACCACATATTTACTGCCTTAGATCAGCAACAAACACTGTGACACTGCAGGACAAGTCAAATAGGAAAAATGAAATTTGAAGAGGTTGGGGGAAGAGGGGCAACGTTGGGGTCCTGACACAAGGACAACAGATGGTACATGCAAATAGAGGCTAAGGAGAGAGAACTGCTTGCTTTATTGACAGCAAAGCCTTAATTCATCTTGTATCATTCATGAAAACTTATGTTTACTTATGAATACTGGCATAATGTGGAAAAACACCAGGGCAGAGAAGAGACAGTGACAAGACAGCAGTGCTCAAGCCAGGATGAAATAAAGTCTGCCACTACTTCAACGCATTCCTTTCCAGTATAACTATTAAGTTCCAAGACGCATCTGCTGCCAGAAAATACTCACGAAAAAACAAGGGTAATTTCCTCTTCTAAATCCTGCTTCTTGAGAGCAGTCAACTACTGTTCTCAGTTATACCATTAGCATTAGTAGATTTGTACGGAAATTCCAAAGTCTCTAAACGAAAAATTCAGCTCTCGGTACAGACTAATGAAGCCTGAGGTGACTCAATAGACCTTTCTTTTCACCCATCCATTTGCCTTCCCTCTCCCTCACCAAGTCTAAAAAAGAATATCAACAAAAGAAATCACTTAAAGAACAAGATTAAGTCAACTACCCAAAAATAATTAATAGATTTGTTCTCAGAATAGTCTGCTAGCAGATTTCACAGTGGAATACCACAGACAAGTAATTTGATCATTATTCATCTTGTGTACCACAAAAAGTTGATATCTTCCAGAAAATAATCAAAAAGTAGCATTCAGTCATACGCTTAAGTTTTAGTATGCAGGTTTTCTTAAGCCATTGCACAAATACACTATTCTAGGTTTTAAACTATATTCTATTGTTTTTAAAATATCAGTGAAAAATCCTGATGCAAAGAGCAATGGAATGGTGAGCAGAGAGTTAGAAACAGGCAGGTACTACAGAGGGGTTCTGGATGTACACTTTAGCCATTACTCACCCACATTGCACATCTGCAACTCACATACACATCTGAGTAACAGTTAACACGTTGATTACATAAATTAAAATGCAATAGCTGAGATTACCTTGTTATATTCTTTCCCTGAATCAAACAATTTCAAACAGCTAAAACACATTATAATCTAAAAACCATTTCTGTTTAAGATGAATTTGTAATGGTCCTTTCAGGCCTTAAAAATTACGAGCATCTCATCTTCTCTCCAAAAGGATACAGACAAGGGATCGGAAGTGTTTAGGGTGGGCTAACAGTACATTACCAAACAAAGAAACTGACTGCCAGCAACTTACATGAAAACTCACTATTACATTTAGTATCAGATATCCCATACAACAACCTTCCTTAAAAATCTCCACCTTACCTTGACACAAACTTGCTCACATCTGAATCTTCTCCAGATTCCATTATAATGCTGAGATCAGTAGTAACAGCAGACACACTCTCTTTGTTCTAGATTGGAAAAGTAACAATGCAATGTTTTAGAAATTTCTCTAGCAAGGAGAAAAAAAAGGTATCTATTTGCATATAAAATAGACAAAAATATATGCAAATGCTGCTAAGTACTATAACCCTTAAAATAGCATTTTTTGAACTACAGCTTATATGTGTGGACATTTTCTTTCATTTCAACAGTATCAGTACTATCCATACAACAAGGCTTTTGGAATAATACCTGAACTAGTCAGCATAGAGAATATATATGTACAAAGCAAGACTTATAACTAAGAGGTTCATTTACTTCCTTTCATGTCACTTCCACTTCTTTAATTCTTCTCGTTTTCCAACACAACTCCTAGCTGCCACATATACCAGAAAACTCAAATATAAGGTTTGATCTGAAAATCATAATAATGCTACCCTAAGTTTAAAAAAAAAATTCCTGTTAGTTTTCCTTTTATTTTACAGCCTATAGTTTTGCCTCAAATTCTTCTCCCTTTTTACAGTAATAACTGTTACTCAGGGATATGTGCATGATAATAAAAATAAAATGTTTCCAAATTAAAATATCTAACAACCTGTAAAAAAATAAGTTCATATAGTAGAAATCAAGCCACAAAAGAATATAATTCTTTTTTCTACGCATTCTTGAACACACCAGAGCAATAGGTTAGATAATAGTGAATAAAAAAGCTTGAAGACCACAACAAATGCTTCACTTTATACTGGAGACTTTGTACTTTATTTTTCTTATACCCAGTCACTACAAGCAAATGGGAATAGCAACACAGAGGAAACTAAAACAGACAAGCTGGAGTCAACTGCAAACATACCACAGCAATCCCTAGTACTGGCTGGACAGAAGTACTGCTAACACTGCCATCAGTAAAGATGGAAAAAGCAAACCAAGACACTACGAAGTTTAGTGACAAGTAAATAACATCAGGAAAAATCATTTTACATTCAGGGCAAAAGGTTCAACACATGCATGGAGTCGTAGAGAAGCTGCTAATAGTCACAAGCTAACATGCTACCTTCTAAAGAAACTGGTTTTCCAATAAGTGGGTTACTAACATATGCTAAGATCACAGAATCACAGAATGGTAGGGACTGGAAAGGACCTCTGGAGACCATCTAGTCCAACTCCCCTACTAAAGCAGGGTCACCTTGAGCAGGTTGCACAGGACTGTGTCCAAGCGAGTTTTGAGTATCTCCAGAGAAGGAGACTCCACAAGCTCTCTGGGCAGCCTGTGCCAGGGCTCCGTCACCCTCACAGTCAAGAAATTTTTCCTCACATTCAGGTGGAACTTCCCATCTTCCAGTTTGTGCCCGTTGCCTCTTGTCCTGTTGCTGGGCACCACTGAAAAGAGTCTGGCCCCGTCCTCTTAACACCCGCCCTTGAGATATTGATAAGCGTTGGTGAGGTCCCCTCTCAGTCTTCTCTTCCTCAGGCTCCCTCAGCCTGTCCCCAGAGGAGAGATGCTCCCAGCCCCTCATCATCTTTGTACCCTCTGCTGGACTCTCTCCAGTAGTTCCTCATCTTTCTTGAACTGGGGAGCCCAGAACTGGACATAGTACTCCCTATCTTGGGGTCAAATAAAAAGATTTAAAAGGAAAGCTCTTGAGAAGAAAGCAACTCTTATTTGAGTGATTGCTTTCTCAAGAGGTTTAGACTTGTTTTGGCAGATTTTCAAGCTAATTGTACATGTCACGCTAAGGACAGTAAGAGGTGAAAATAAATAAATCAAACAATGCTTTTGCATTAACCTGTTTTCTTCATCCACATTTTGACCTTTGTAAGCATCCACCTATGCACAGTGGTGAACAGATGGGAGCTTCTTTGCTTGCGCTCAAAGCTGGCAAAACACTAGTCAGCTTGGTAATATAAACTACACAATAGTCTGACGCCGTGCCAAAAGTAAAGAGCCAGCTAAGATGCAGAATATGTCAGGCAGCGAGTGACCAATACTACACTAATATAGACATAATCTCAACCATTCAAAGCCACTCAGAGTGAACTTAGATCTGCATACCCTTCTTTGTACAACTACATGCTGGAATACAGCTTTTAACATGAATGACATTTAACATTTTGTTTAAGATCAAATTTGAGATAATTGCAAGAACAATTTGTTACTGTGTATTAACAGGTTTGATTTAAGGTGCTATGGAGCTGAGCTAACTGCATCGTAACTTAACTACTAGATTAAACAGCTAGAGTTAACGGTGTGAAAAGAATTATTCTTTATCTTCTGCTGCATACCAATGCATTTGTTACCTGCTGAGCATTTCCCAAAACCAGCTGTCATCTTTTATGTCTCAACATAGGTGAAACTAGTTGCAATTTTACGCTATCTTGCCTGTGCTGATCTCAGTACAGGTTACTTTGAATACAACCATTAATGCCATATCTTAGAAAATGGGCTTCTCCATTTTTATACGCAAGAAGCTGGAGGCATAAAAAAGTTAAAGCTATGTTTCCAGGTCTTAGTCTGGCCTGAAGTCACAACTGTCCTGAAAGCTACGGAGGCAGACTCTTGCATCCACAGAGGACCTGCTGACTTCACCACAGGATGACCTGCACAGCATACAAAGTCTGCGGCAAAACCAGGATAACATGCCACCACTTTTACATCACAGAAACAGCCAACTAGAACTAGGCAAAATGTCTGAATGGAATTGTTAACAATCTAGTCATGATACGCTTTTTCATTACAAATGGAAGAGAGTAATTTTTTAATCATACAAATTCCAAAACTGAATATCTTAAAAATACAATCCTTAGGCTTGAATTTTTGAACTACTAAATTCTCTCAAAATCTACTTGATTTAAACAGTTCTAACAAAATGAAAATATAGAACTGTACAGAATGGTTGTATTTTACAACTCTAATGAAACCATTACATTATGATCTGTACAACAGCTAAAACACATTAACATTTAAGTAAATACAAAACCTTTAATAACATTCAAGTTCACATACAATCACAAACACTGAGTAAAGGAACAGAAATTAGTCTGTGTTTGAAACAGTAAATGTACTTCTTAACTTGGATATGTAACACCAAAAATAAAAAACAAAACCTGTCTCCTATAGCCCAGTTAAAAACTGTACTCTTCATTGGTGTCTGCTTAACTAATTTACCATTTTCCACAACATGTCCACAACCCACACCACACAAATGTATAAAATATTGGCAATCAAAGTTTATTAACTTAAGGTAAATTGATACAATTTAATATGCAATGCAGATGATGTAAGTTACAGGTGCCATGTACTTTTATTAAAAAAATTAATTCATGCAAAAAATTAACTCAAAATTATATTTTTTCAACGGAAGTTTTTTTTTTAAATACATACACTTGGTATTCTATACATCACTTCCACTCTAGGGTATTTCATCAGCACTGAACTAGCCGAAGTTTTAGGATTATGTAGACAAGTGCTACCATCTAGTGGTGTAACCGATTTAAGCATCGCCAAGGCAGCTTTGAATAAACTTAACATCCAGTTATTCATCTGAGCTCCATTGACACTAAGACATTATCATTCTGCAGGAGCATACAGGCAAGAAAAACACATTCATCTAACCACGTCGCATGATCGATGCAGGCTATTTCCATGCTCAAAGCTAAATGCAGTTTTATCCAAGCAAATGGTAAAATGGTATCACTAGGACCACAAGTTTCAAGTCATGCGGGACTTAAGAAGCTGCAAAACCTCATTCAGCTGAACTCCTGCAGTTTCAAATTATGCAATCCACATGTGACGATCTAAATACTCATTCCCTAAATTCATAATATGGCTTTTATTAAGATTAGGAAGGACATCTTTACACAGCAAAGCAGTTTTTAGTACTATCAGGTAATCACATTCAATTTAAAAACTACCTTTAAAGCTGAGCTGAAAATCAAGTTTTCTTGAGAAGGAAATTTCCTGATGTCAAACATATTGTTACAAATTGGGGTACGTTATTATAAATTGGGGTAGCAGCTGTTTTCCACTGCTTATCATTTTGAATTTTGTGCTAAGAATAGATTCGTATGAAAGAGCTTCCTTGCAAAAAATCTGTAATCATTAGTGCAACTTCTGTGCAGTCCCATGATGTAATGGCTAGTCACACTAGCCAAGCAAATAGAAATATAACCAAAGCAAAAAAACAAACAAAACACAATTGTTCAAGTTTGTAGTGTTTTAGCTTTTCCTCAGTTCCTCAAAAGAGGTAAGGTTTGGAATTTTCCAGTCTCCAAAACAAGATATTTGACTACAGGAGAATATGATAAGAATTTCATGACTGAATGTTGAACCTGACCTTCAGAAACATTTTGCTTAGATGCGCATAGAATTCAAAAGTTAGATCCAGTTTTTATAGACTGAGAACAACCCACTGAGGCGTAGATTAAGGACTCGGGCAACCAAAATGACAAAATACCAGTTGAAAGTTTCAGCTGGAAAAGGGATTATTGACATTTGTGCATTTGAAGTTTTGTTTGTTTGCTTGGTCAGGTTTTTTTTAAACATACATCAATCCTTACCTGCATTTCAAGAAGCTGGAATTCCAACTGAAAAGACAGGGAGTGGCAATTCCCTGATAATCTGTGCTTCTGCACTGTTCTGTTTCTAGCTGTTATAAAATAAAGGTAACACGATACTTGATTATAATTCTATCCAACAATTATTGCATTTCTTTCAACTAGTCATATTTAAAGTATCGCTACCACCCATCATATAAAGAAGTTAAAGACGTTAAAAAAAAACCAAACATAACTAACTTCACAGTAGTCTTTCACTTTCCTGCTGTGCAAAGTACTGTATTTACTCAGAAACTGTTTATTTCTGAAATAAAGAAAATTCTATTGTATTTCAAAATAATTGTTTTTCTGCTAACATTGAAAGTAGAATTACAACATACATTTGCAAATGTAATGAACTGAAACAGTATGCTCAGTATAGCACCAGTGAAGGGCACAAAAAGGCTTACTTTTTTCCACTGTTTTCTTGGAATGACGTGTGAACTGAATACCAGTAAATTTCATTAAAAATGAGAGATCTGTTTCTAGACTTTCAAGTTGAGCTTTCAGGTCTGATGAAGATTCATGTCCCTCAGATTCTCCCTGAAATTCCCTTTGGAATGATTTTCTAGAATTGAAAAAGAAAAAAAAATAAAATCAAAAGAGCAAAAGACCCAGACATAAGAACATGTTTTGTT
The DNA here is from genome assembly GCA_009819775.1 of Phoenicopterus ruber ruber. NCBI lineage: Eukaryota > Metazoa > Chordata > Aves > Phoenicopteriformes > Phoenicopteridae > Phoenicopterus > Phoenicopterus ruber. The sequence continues at coordinate 20,744,945 of CM020224.1, forward strand.
ACATCAGTACGGCAATACCATTAAATAAAAGGCATTTGTAATGCCATCTGATGATTTTCAGACCAAGATCAGTTTTCAATGAATCAAATTTCAGTTGGATCATATTACTAGGAACAGTAAACTATTCTAACTTACATAAATACTTTATGTTCACTGCCAGGTAGACACAGCCTTTATTATAAGTCTCGAGATGCAAGTATCCACTTCAAGGAACGTACAACAAAAAAAGGGCTGTGATGCCTTTACTCATCTAAATGACTTATTTTATCTACAGAGTGTACATTTACTATAGAATATCAGTTAAATAATGGAACTAAAAAGCCCTAACATGGCACTTCTTTAGCATATAACTAGTCACACCTGTACATGTTCCCAATCCCCATCTTTTCTTTCCTTTTTTATTTCTTTTTTTTTTATTTCTTTTTTTTTTTTTTTAGTAAATGTGCACTAAGCTGTTTCACAGTGCATAATAGAAAACATGGCCTTTGCATTCAACAAATTCGCAGGGCCCGCACAGTAACATACCTGATATCACACTCTGACCACTATGATTGCCTTTTAATAAACAAACCAACCATAACCCTAGAAAACCACAAACTACCAACAGAAGGCAGTAAAAAGAGATCAACTATTTATTATTTGTAATATTTTACCATATATAGCCCACGTCCTAAACAAGATTGGCACTGTAAAAATAACAAAGTCCTAACATAGAGGCAAAAGCTTATCCTAAACAATTTTGACGAAGAAACACTATTAATCAAACATGTGAAAAAAGGCATACATTGACATTAATATCTCCTCATCAGAAAAAAAGGTGGATTCTTGTTGGCTATCTTCATACTTTTCAGTCAATAATTTAATTTCCTCTTCCAGTGACTGGATTTCATCTTCATAAGCTTGACAAATGCTGTTGTCCATTTCTCAGAATCGATGTTACTAGATAAAACAAAATAAGTATATTTCTTAAGAAAAAAAAAATCCATTTTCAAAATAAACTATTTTTATTCAAGGAATTAATTTAAGAAATGCAAATATAACATTAGGCAATTGTTGCTCCTACCCCTCTACTTAAAATGAGACAATTATATTTTATGACTTTTGAAAACTGAAGAATTGATATGTACAATTTTTAAATATCCCAGGTAGCTTTGACAAGTATAATAATTTATACCTCTGTAAAGAATTCTAGAGTATCACACACTCCTGTTTGCTATGGAAGATTAAACTAACATATAAACCTTGATCCTCAGCAACTAAATTTGACAGGAATTCTGTCACTAACTTGAAAACAGAATTAGGCTTGCAGTAAAACTCTGCTGTGAATACTACAGTACTCTGCCATCAATGTAACTCCTACTTAAACCCTAGAAAGTCCACTTAGAAAGACACTGGTCTGCAAGTAGATATTACAAGAGCAGAAAAGCCACTTTTTCCATAATTCTGAATGTAACAAAGCTTCCTAAGAAACATGATAACTCAACTCTGCTAAAAGCCTCATGAACAGGAAAGACTCTACCTCCAGTGAATACAGGCAGCTACTAGATATCAGCAAGAAAGTGACAAAGAACAAAGTTCTGAAAGCTTTCTCCAAAACAGATAACAGTTTTGAAAAAAATGTAGTTTTGTTGCATTAGTTCCTCAAAGACTTAATTCATTGAGCCCAAATGTAATTATTAAACCAGTTTCAAGACACAGATCACTGCATAGCCTCCAAATACAGAGGTTAAATCCAGAATCTAATGTAGTCAAAGGCTTTCTTTAAAAATCTTTTTAACTAACCATGATTTCATCCAGGAGCGTATCCAGCTGTTTTAAGTTTGCTGTAATAGAACAACAAACTGTTCTGCTGATAAAAAGCACTCCTAATCAGATACAGAAACTGAATCCAGCTTTGACCAATTCACCTAACGATCCACCTGATCAAATGAAGCATAGCTGCTCCTACTAACACAACAGCATAATCTGCTTTTCCAGTAAACAGCAGTAAAGAGACATAAAGAAACCACCATGTTTCACAAATAATTCAAAATAAATAAACCTCAATTTTAAGAAAAAGAAAATCTGACATTCAGCCTAGACATGACACATTCAAAGGACTGTGGAGAATATTACGCAGCTCAATACTGATGTATTAATACTTTCAATCAAGGAAAAAAAAATAAATCTAGTTTTACATGTGTTTTACACTGACATGGTTCAATAAAAAGGGATGAGGGGGAAATAGGATTTTGTTGGTTTATTTCATAAACAGCATCTGAATAACACATATAAGAAAATAACACTCAAAACATGTTTTACATTAAAAACGTATTTAGTGAATAAAGAAAGTTACACAATTAAAGAATTACTGAGATTGTACCTAGTCGCAAGTTCCTCTGAAATTTTAAAACAATCTTATGCAATGTATGACAACAAACAAGGTCAGTGGGGACAAGAAATAGAAGTTCTCCAACTTCTAATGCATCCTATTAGGTTGGGGGGGGGTTTTAACTGGAAACATTGAAGAAAGTTTTAGTCATAATAAAGAATATGTTGGGAAAAAGGAAAAAATTACAATAGCCAGAACTTTACCCTAGGTTATTAGCTAATTGCTCTTTCAACAGCTGGCTGTTCTGAAAAAGGTAACAGAACACAAATGGTGCTTACAGCTATTTTAACTCGAGTGATTTTACTAGACTGCAGAAGACTCAAAGACTAGTTATGACTTCAAAGAGCATTATCTCCAGAAAAAAATACCCGTACGTGTCAATCAAATCAAACATAACTTTAAACAACCAATCATTTCTCCTCACCCTAAATGTACACCCTCCATATATATATATTTGTGCATTAACGGTAAACATTTTACATATCTACGTACCTGCCCGTATACACCCCTAAGCATTTGCGTTTACGCTGCCACAAGAGCTAGGAAGAGCATCCAAGGGCTTGCGAGAAACGAGCTGGTGAGGTGCTGCGTTTCGTGGCTTTGCTTCCAGCCTTCAGACCTCACGAGGTGACGGCTGGAAACGCGACTCGGGGCCGGTGCTATCCCAGTCCGCCCCAAGACACGGGTTGAGGGTCACAGGTGCCAGAGATTGCCCCGGAGGCACAAAGCACGCCCACGGAGGGCGGCCTGCAGCCCCGTCCGCCCGCAGAGCCCCGGCAAGCGGAGGGGCCCCCACAGACCTGGGCACGCGAAAAGCCGGTGCTGAGGAGAGAGGCTCCCGCCCGCCAACGGCTGCGGCGCGTGAGGCACCCCCGGCCCAACCGCCGCGCGCGCGCCCTGCGCCTTCGAACTGCGCGCCCAACCGGCCCGCTATGGCCCTGGGCGCTACCACAGCTGCTGCCCGAGCAGGGGGCTCCGGCCGCGCCTTCATTCCCCCCTTGCGAAACAATGGAGTCGTTTGAAGGGTGTTCCCTAAGGTCATTATTCGAGATGGATGAAAAAAAAGCATTATTTTATCAGCTATTGCCTTATTTTTTTGCTTATGCCTTACAGAAAATCCCCCTACTTTTCTTCCTGGCTAGTTATGCCCAAGCCTTCCCCGGTCACAAGCCCCAACCCGTGTGCTCCCATCACATTTGACCGGCCAGAAACAAGAACCGGAAAGAGACGAGGAGTCAATTAAAATCCAACGGCCCCCGGAGGCGGAACCCTTTTTTTTCCGAGTGAGGGATGCGAGGGGGACTATAAATTGAGTTGCGCTGGGCAGATCGCACATGGAGGCGGTGAGGGACAGTCGTGGCGTCCCCTCGCGGGTGGCGGTTCCCGGGTGCCTCGGCCGGTGCATTGGCCTCTCCTGGGACGCGGGAGCTGGGGCTGGGGGCGGCTCGGGTCCCCGCTCCCCCCCCGGCTTAGGAAATCCTTAGAAATGTTTCATTCCTAAGAGCCGTTTATGCTTCTTCTCGGGTACCCAGTCACAGGCTTCAGGGCTTGAAAGAGCCCCAACGCCCGAACCCTGGTTACTTACAGCAGCGCGATGTTTAATGGGGCTAGAGCGGGGCGTGCTACCTCGTGTAAAGCAAAGGAGCGCTCTTCTCCTGCGGCCCTTTATGGAGGGCTTCTGCTGGAATGATTGGTTCCGTAACTTGGCGCTATGATGGCGTTAACCCCTGCAATGTAGCTGTTGGTGAACTACTGTTGTCTTCTTACAGAGAAACTGTGTGCGTTACAGGTGTGACAGCTTGACTCTTCAACATGGAGAAGAAACGAGTTTCAAAACGCTTATATGTTGGAGGGCTTGGCCATACGGTTTCTAAGGCTGAACTGCAAGAAAGATTTGGCAAATTTGGGCATGTTTTGGATGCAGAGATCATTACCAGGAAGGATGATCAGGGTAACAGTTTTGCATTATTCTTTAAAAGTGAATTGGTTTTCAATTTGTAGTGTGAAATGGAACTTTTGCTTCAGAGACACTTTATTTTCAGGAAATAGCTTAATTTTCAGTTTTAAAGGAAACACTGAAACTATGTAGAAATTAACTGAATGTTTATCATTGACCAGGGAACCCTGTGAAAACTTTTGCTTACATCAGTGTCAGCATTTCTGATGCAGATCTTAGAAAGTGTAAGTACATTTTTTTATTTTTTTAAAGCAATTTATGGTTTTGAGCCAAGTTGTGTTACTGATAACGCATCTAATGTTGTCAAATCAGGATGTGGTCAAGGTGGACCCTGTTTCATTCTGTTGTCATATTCATTCCATTTTCTTTAAGCTGCAATTTTATGGAATTTGCTTTACTGGAACGTTCAGTAAGTAGATGTAAGCAGATTAAAAAGATTCCTTGTGACTGAAATAGGCAATTTATGAATTTGTTCTAACCCTTTTATGAAAAGGTGTAGGAAATGTGCTTCAAACACTTTCATCAGGTCCATAAAACATTAGAGGTGACTTGACATGAGAGAAAACCCAGAAGGAGAGTTTACATAAAGCATGCTTCTGTTAAAGCAATTTTACAAATCCCAAACTAGTTGGATTACAAAATGACTGGCAGGGTTATAATACCACCTGTGTAATATGTAGCAGCAAAATGACAAGTGAAGATACCTATACCTGAAGAGAGGGATAGGTAATATGCCTTTTTATCTAGGGAATGCTGCCATTAGGAATAGAAAAGCTGTTTGAGAGTGACTAAAAGCTAACCCAGCCCTTGATACCTAACTTCCTTAAGTTCTCAGTACATCATTTTGGTTTTCAGTACTCCTTAACTATGTTTTTCAAAGTACAGAAGAAGTTAAGTAGAGAAAAGCCTATCTGACAGTAGTATAGAAACTTCAGGGTACATGTATCTGAATTTTCAGGTTTGTATTTGAACTGAACTGTACAGACTTGAATGACTTTTGAAGTCAGAACTTTAATTTTGGATATAGACCTTCTTGTGTAAGATTAGGGTATGAGATCTTTCATATAGAAACTTAAATCAGGTGAGTAGTGAAGGTTAAGATCATGCTAAAGAAACATCCAACTATCATAGAAGGAAGCATGGTTAAGTCTAAGGTGTATTTTTTTAATGTAGAAAATATTCTTTTCCTGTCTCCTTGTTTTACAGGCATGTCAATTTTAAATAAATCAAAATGGAAAGGAGGGACACTGCAAATTGAGTTGGCCAAAGAAAGCTTTTTGCACAGGTAAAAAAAAAAATTTTAAAAGTATGTTGTTGCTAAAGTTACTCTTTTTCTGTTTATCTGATAATATTATGGCTGTGCTTTCATCTGCCACACTCTTATTCTTTCTAGCTTTTATTGACATCGGTGGACTGTTGATGCATATTAGATAGTGCAACATGTTTTGCATCATTATTCCCTTAAAGGTAGCAGATATGTTAATTCCTTAAGTAGTGAATGGTCACTGTTCTGTGGGAGAGGGTCACTGCCAGCTGTAACTTAGCACACAGGCAGACCTTTTTCATGTACTTTTTTGTACAGGCTCGCCACAGAGAGGGAGGAAGCAAAGCTGCAGAAAGAGAAGCCACAGAGAAATGACAAAACGTGTCTGTTAGAATCGCTGAAAAAGGCTGGAGTTGTAGATTTTCACATGAAAGCAGTACCAGGTACAGAGGTGCCAGACCATAAGGTATGGTGGGGTAGATGTATAGAGAATTAAAACAAAACAAAAACCAGGGTTGGGCACAAGCTTATTACATCTGAATTTATATCAAACCTCTGCGCTTTATGTAAAGAAACTTTTATTAAGTGTGACAGTCCAACTTGTGAAAAGTAGTCTAAAGAAATACGTTGTGTAGGTGTGTAGAATCCTCCTGTTGTTCTTTGTAATGACTGGAAATAATCTTGATCGTACTGTCCTCTCTTGTCATGTTAAATTAGTAAATGCTTTGTTACTCGTTTATGTTGGGAATATCTTTGTGTCACCCTTAAAAGCATGTAAAGAGAATGTGTGTCTTATTTTTATACAGCATATACATTTTTGATGGCTGGGTTGTCAGGAACTAATCTCTGTGCTTCAGCACATTCAGGATCAGGGTCTACACAGCTTACAAAAGTAAGACTTAGAATAAAATCACTGATCATGCAAATTTAGGCAAGAAAAATTATATTTACTCCAAAGTTCTCAAAATTATTACTTAAGCACAGAATGTTTTTGGAGAGTGTTGGGGGGGATTTTTAATTTTTTAGTGGGAAAGGGGAAAAGGGCAACATAATAGTGATCCTGTGTGTATAGTTACCTCTGTTAATCCATAAACCAGAAGCCGTATATTAAAAATAGTACTGGTAAAGTAAAGAAATTCAGTTCTTTATTGTCACTCTTTATTTGCAGGTTGTAGAAATTTGGGGTTTTGGTTCACTTTTTTGGTTTGTTCCTTTTTTGAGACGGAAGCTGGCTACGTTGCACAGTATGAATATATCTCCCTTAAGAGAGTAAACAAAAAAGAATTAGTCACAGATGGTTCTTTATTAGTGTTTCTGTTATCCAAGACCATGCATCTTGTTTTAGTCCAGGGTTACTTCTGTTCCTTTTTTGTTTAACACTGATTATTTTTCTTTTCTTTTAGAACTGGGTTGTTGGTAAATTTGGCAGAGTCTTGCCTATCCTGCACCTTAGAAATCAACAAAAAAATAAAATATCCTTTTCCTATTGGTTGGCCGTTGGCACAATTCCCTTCTTTCTTTTGTCATATGGGGAAACATTTGCTTAACAGTCTTAATACTGACTACTATGTCGTACTTGATTTACTGAATCCCCTAAGTACATCTTGCAGTAAGTTTGTGTGATTTGAATAAATTTTTTAGACTGCAAGTCAGTTGCTTGAAGGCTTATGGTCATAACATTAAAAAGGACTCTTCATTGTCCTTTCACGCAGAATTTAGCCTGTTCATAAAGACTGGAAGTCTTCTTCCAGCCTGTTCATAAAGACTGGAAGATACTGCTTGCTGAAAGAATCATGTTTTAATTCCTTAACTCAGACTAACATTGTGAAATATGACCCATCAAAATATTGCCATAACCTTAGAAAGCTGGAGCCAGACTTGACACGTGTAGTTCCTACATCCGAGTGTACCTGGCACTTGGAAAGGACAGATGACAGCATAAACAAGAAGCGGCAAGGAGAGTTCCCTGTGACTAAGAAGCCACCTAAAAAACTGAGGCAACTGGGCAGCGAAGCTCTGAATGGAGCAGTAGTTCTCTCTTCGGAGTGCCAGTCACATGCAAAAAACACAAGCTCACTGCAGCTAGATCAAAGATCAAAATCCAAACCCAATGAGAAGTCTAAATTGCCTCCATCAAGGAGTCTTAATACTAAAATATCAGGAAGAGGTTTATTACCAGATAAAAGCAATGTTACAGCTCAAAATATGAGTGTTTCTGATAGCGACATTGATTCTGAAGAGGAAATCAGAGCAATGGTAAAGAAAGAGAGAGAAATACAGAAAGCTGAAAATGTTGAGACTGAAAGTGACCACTTGGAAATTGTTGGGGATAATTTTGAACTAAAATACAATAGTCACTGGTCCTTAAGCAATCCAGATGCCATGAAGAAGGATATCAAAGGAAGTTATAGAGAGAAAGAGACTATGGAATGCGATAATGGTTACGATTCGGCAGATACGGATGAAATTATTGCTGAAAGTAAAACTCCAGATCTAAGTAGCAGGAAAACTGCAATTTTAGAAGATTCTAAACAGGTGAAGGTGGAAAATAAAGAAATACTAGCTAACAAAAATGTGATTTGGTAAATGACTCCTTGCTGAAAACTCCCAATTTAAAAGAAGAATACGTTGAAAGAAAAGGGAAAACGAAAAAATCCAAAATTGCTGCCTTGCAGACTACAGCAGTTAACGGTACAACAAAGACCAGTGATAGTGAAAGCTCTTCTTCAGAGCCTGAGAAAGGGGAGTCTGAAATCAGTTCTGATTATGAATCCATGATGCAAAACTGTTACCGCATAGACCTTACATTAGATGACTTAAAAGCATTAGCTACTGAAAACACTGGGACACCAGTAGAAGAATCGGATAGTACACCGAGTTCTAGTCAGCACAGTGTTGAAGAAAATCCTAAGGGTAATGTTGTAAATAAAACAAAACTTTCTAAATTTCGCCCTGCAGTTAAAAAATGTATCTGCCCTGAAGATGTAGTTGCTGCAATTTTAGCAGGGGAGGAGAGTGCTGATGAAGAAAGCTCCAAGGGACAAAATAATGCGCGTTTGAAATATCAGCCCTTCAGAGGAATGGGGTCCCTTTGTGAAAAAGAGTTACCTAAGAACAGCACTGGTTTAAAGAAGAGGTCTGTAGAAAGTTCAGGTCTTGAAGCTTGTATTTCTTATTGTGGGGAGGAGTCACCTAAAAGACAGTCTAAGAACCATCCATTGTATTCACTTGAAGTTGGCAGTAAAAAGAGACAGAATAAGCATTGCGAACAGCCCAAGGAATTGTCAGGTGCCACCTCCTTAGCAGGTAAGAGAGCTCAGCCTGTTTCCAGCCCACATTTACAAGGAAAGAACAAAGACGTGAGTTCTTTACAAGATGACCAAAATTCAGAGCATGGAGCTGCTGCCTCTAGTACTGATCAGAGTGAAGATGAGAGCAGTGACATGGATAGTAATGCTGCAGTGTCACAGAAACATGTTAAACGACAACTGAAAAGCCCAAACCTGCTTTCAAAAAAATTGAAGAGGGATGTAAGCAATAAAAATCCAGAACGTGAAGCTAATAAATGTGAGAATGGAAAGACAAATCTTCTGGAAAATAAGGAGCTTTGTCTTCATGCTACTGCTTCAAAGGAACCTTATACAAAAGAGAAACAGTTGCAGGATAACCAGAAGAGACTGGCAGCTCTAGAGGAGAGACAGAAAGAGAGAGAATTACAGAAGAAACTCATTCAAGGAGCTCTTTCAAATCTGGTAATTACACTCACAACTTCTATCTGAATAGTATGCAGTAAAAGAAAAAGGGAAATTAATAGATGTGGTTTAAGATATTTTAAAATCATATTCTGGCATTTCTGATTACATTGCCAATTTTCTTTTGAGTGTATACAAACTGATGCATACCTAATTCCTGGAATGTCTCTAGACTTGCAAAAGGAATAGTAGATTCCTCCTTTCGTGTCATGGAAGTGTCTTTTAGATACTTATGTATGACTGTAGCAAGTATTTGATACGTTTGACTTGAGTGTTTCACTCTTACATAGGATAGCCAGCCAGCAGGCAAGCATAAACACATCATATTCAATTCAGATGTGGAAAGCGAAGCAGAAGTAGATGAGACGTTGAAGAAAGATGTGCGTCTGGGAAATACGCGTGAAGAAGTAAGTGTTACTAGGAAAAAGTCCAGTATTCTGTAAGGTAATTCCATATCAATGTAACTATGCCTTTTATTCTGAAGACTATTTTTCATAGTGAAGTGACAGAAAAAAGTAGATAAGGTTTGAGATAATACAAATGATTCTTCTTTCTTTGCCAACATGAAACAGGTTTCAAAGAACTTAACTGTGCATCTGATAAAACTGGAGAACTTGGAGAATTTGTAAGGAGATTGAGACTTGTATAAAAGATATTCTAACTTTGATTAAAAGAAAGAATGTTTAAGTTATAGGGCTTACACATAATTAGTTTTGAAATTTTGCTGCTTTTAGTCAAAGGAAGGGGAGGAGATTTAGCTTGAGTTGTATAGAAGGACTCTTTGCGCTTTCCAACACTGTGGACAAAATCTGTATTAATGCAGTGTCTTGTTTTTGAAGTGATGGTAGGGTCCAAAGAAGTTGTGTGGGACTTCCTCTTTACACCTTACCTAATTGAGACCTTATTTAGCAGAATCCTTGATTTTACCACCATGCTTTCAGCACAATCAAGTACTTTTTCTGGAATAGGACTTGTATCATCACCTTTTTTAGTCACATCTCTGCTGAAGCCTTAAACTATTGGTTTTGCTTTTGTTGAGTTTTTTCTTCATAAATGTAATAAGATTAAGAGCATTCTCACTATTTAATTAAAACCTTCTTTTCTCACTTTTCCTCACATCTAGCACTTTTTTTTGCATATATATCTCTTACCCTGTATTTAGAATCCCTGGCCTGTATTTTTCCTTTTCTTTAAAAGAACCTCTAATTCTATGGAAAATTGTTTTGAAGCCATGGAGTGCTTACATTTTGTAATCATTGATATTTATGAACTGACTTAAACTATGTCCTAGAGTTTAAACCATAAATGAAGCTTGTTCAGAAAGAGTATAATTAGACATTGATATTTTTAAATTGATCTCCCGTGACATAATCAAAGTTGGATTTTTATACCCAATTCTCTCATATTGTAAAACCTGAGTTACCCTTTACGTGGACATTTTGCCTATGCTATAATTTAATAGTCATAACTGTAAAACAGAATTGTACAAGGTATGTATACAGTATAAGATTTGAAGCGCATGGATCAACAAGTAAGCTGGTTGTTCTAGAAATCTGCTTTTTCAGATAAACTGGAAAGCACATGAACAAAGCCGATACTGATTTTATTTTCTCAAACTTATGTAAATGGCTGCTTTTCTATTATTTTTTTGTTTAACAAAGGATGAATCTGCTCCTAAGACTTCGGGCAGACTGTTTGAAAGCAGTGAGGATGAGCAAGATGATACGGATGACGAGAGATTCAAAATTAAGCCCCAGTTTGAAGGCAAAGCTGGTGAAAAAGTGAGTGAACCCATTACTGTAACTTAGTTTTCTTCTAATTGTCCACAACGCCACTTCAGAAGAACATAACATGTAGGTTTACATACTTGCTGAACATGATTTTAACAAACTTGGAATAGAATTCTCTTAAATAGACGAAGCAGTAGCCATGGAGTGTTGGGGAGCGGGAGGAGTTTCTCTGATGGTGTCGTCTTTGAATACAAAGGAATTTCTGGAAAAGGCATCAAGAGCTAAAGGTTATTAGTATGTTGCCATAATTATAGTAAAAAAAAAACCTACTGAATGTCAATGATTTTCTTCTCCAGTGCTTAATAGGTTCTGTTTCGTTTTGTTTAGCTCTTGAAATTGCAATCACGATTCGGCACAGATGAAAGATTTCGCATGGATGCTCGATTCCTTGAAAGTGACAGTGAAGAAGAAGGTAAACCTGCTCATGTTTCCTGGTTAATGATAGTAATAGAGCTATATCGTGGTGCCTGAAGCAACTACAGACTACTTCTACTTCTGTGGTGATTCCTTAAAGAAAATAACCCAACTCTGTTGTGGCTGTACATAGTATATATTGGTAGCTGTGTTTTCTTAAATGTAAATGTTGCAAAAGTATTTGTGATAGCTGAAGGAGACGTACTTGGTTGATAAATTGACATTTGAAAATATTTTTTTAATATAGGGTGGTATCTGAATGTGTTTATCCATGTTTTCACAGGATAAATGGTGACTTACTAAAATAAACTTTTTGACCATTATATTCATTTAAACTGTTTGTTTGGTAGTCATCCAGCAGTCCACGGCTGATTTGGCAGCCTTAGAAAGAGAGATTGTTTTTTTAACAGCAGAAGGCAGAAAAGCTGAAAAAGGCAAAAAATTTTTAAGTATTTCTTCCCCCCCCTCTACCAAAGGCAAAATTTTTAACCTAGTTTTCAAGATTCAGAACTTGTTTCTGAAACTTAATTTTTTGCCTAGTTCTGCTATTCCCCTCGTTGCTTTAATGTGATCTTCTGTGCAGCATCCATCAGTGGCAGAGTAGTTGCAGTTACGCGATATAAGCAGGGGGTAGGTTAAATAACTGATCTGATTTTCACATGAAATAGATGCCCATGATATTTCTAATCAAAGATTTTTCTACAATGTAAGGAGAAGGCCTCTAAGTAGCTTGAAAATAAGGAAGTGACGTGTTGATATGTGTGAGCTCTTCTAGTACTATAGTAGTGTTATATATAAAATATTACAGGCTTACTCAGGTCATAGTGGGGAAAAAATAATGTATTTATTTATCTCTTAGCAGAGACAAACAACTTGAAGGCAGACGAGGAAGAAGAGCTTGCTGCGGAGAAAAAGAAAAATCTGCAAATACTGGGAAGCCTCTTGAATATCAACCTGGAACACCCTAAGCCAAATAAAACGACCACAAGTGCTAAGAAATTCAAGTATGAATCATCCGTTAGGAAGGCTTAATTTTTGCCAATGTTTCGCAGCTAAAATTTTTGCCTAGCTGATGGAGAAAAGTATTTCCTTCTCTGTTGTGTGCATTTGAAGTCAGCCTTCAGTTTCCCAACTTGAGTGTCCCAATAGATTATACAACTGGTAATTATCATTATTTTAGGGAAAAAATTATCAGATGCCTGCTTGAGTTTCTTCTAGTAGATTTTTGAATGATTGGATTGTTGGTTATGAAAATTAATATTTTAAGTCCTTGCCTATGTAAGATATATTTCTGTTCTCTGTGGAGACAAACTTAAGGTGGCTAAACAGAGAACATGTGAGTTGGGCAGTAGGTCAGTAAGTTAGAGTCTAACTTCCACAGCAGTTAACAAGGTTGTTTTCTCTGGCGTACAGGCGATTAGCATCAAACTTCTTTTTCGGTGGAGAATTTTATTTTTTCATTTATCTGTATTTCTACTTTTGAGAAATTTCTTCATCAGATTAGGAATTTGTTACATATTGCTGTTGGGCATGCTCTAGTCTTCATTAGAGGATGATGAGATAGGTTTGGAAATGCACTATTGGAAGTATGGTGACATTTAACTATGTACTTTAACAGAAATTGGTCTGTGGACTGAATCGGTGGAAGTTAGTAATAATTAAGGGTAATGCAATAGTGTGCAATGAGTAAATTTTTACTGACGGTCTCTATTGGAGTTGCATCAATTGACTGCTTACTGCTAAAAACCATTGTGACGGCTGCATAATCATATTTAATTCTATAACGTCTGTACAAATTTTCCTGTATTTTCTAAAGACTAAGCAGAGGGGGAAATAATCTGTGCAAACCCCAGAGGTCATCTTAGGAAAGTCTTGTGAATGACAGTGTTCTCTAATACCCAGTTAATAATATAGTATGTAATCATTTAAAAGCAGTTAATTTATGCCCTAAGCATTAATTTAGGGAGAGGAGGGGAAATAAGTGATTACCTTCTTGCATTGCCATAAGGCAGCATGGGCTTTGCTACACTGGTATTGGGGTCGGTCTCGACCTTAGACTGCTTTAGCTGAAAGTCCCCAAAATGCTTTGAAATTTTGAGGGGGGCATAATGGGGGTTGGTTTGTTTTTCTTGTGGTGTTTTTTTTTTCTTGAACTATTTGAATTTATGCGATGTTTGGTACTAGAAGAAATAGATATAGATAGATATATCAGTATGGATAGCTATATTGATACAGCTCCTCAAAAAAATAAACAAGTGCAGGCATAAGCTTCATAACACACAAAATTTGAGGTCTATGTTTTATATGAAATATTATAATTTGATTAAAGCTACTTCTGTTCATAATTTTCCTGACCCGGACACTGACTAGCAGGTACTTTCTAAATACCAGTTAAGTTTTGGATTGATTTGGAGCTTTTTTTGGTAAAGAAGTCAATGTGAATTTGAATCTGACTGTAAGGTTTAAGGTAGCTTTCAGTTGAGCATTTAGAATGTCTCATGGTTTTTCTTTTCATTTCTATTTTTATAGAGATATTAATGCCCTCCGCTATGATCCCACAAGAGAGGACCATGCAGTTTTTGAAAGGAAACCAAGTGCTACAGAAAAGAGAGGTATACTACAGCTTGGTAACTATAATTGTGAAATTTCTTCCCATGGAAAGATGCTATAGCAGAAGACTGAGTTTGAAACCAGGCAGACAACTCTGTTTTTTCCTTAGTTCTCTCTGTTATTGCTAAAACCAAGATACAATAAGAATTGTGACCACTAAAATCGCCATGTAGCATCCTCTTTTCTTTCCTAGTCCATCTACTTTCTGCATGCCACTTTCTGTCTTCCTTCTTCACCTTCAGACTATCTCTTTGCTTCAAGTGATGAACTTAAGATTTGCAAATCTGTGAGGAAAAAACTATTAGCTCTAACGTTTCTTTTGCCAGAAAAGAAATCTGTCCTAAATATCTTAATTTATATGCTATCACATATTAAGTGAAAAGTCAGGATGTGGTTAATTATAAAGTAGACTTGTTCCTGCCTTAGAGTCAAACCTCAGAAGTTTCCCCGCTGCTTACCCTCAAAGGCTGGGTAAATTGCAGGAGGTGAAAAGAGATGGGTCAAAATAGGAAATACCCTATTGCCAGAACCTGGAATTGCTAAGAAGAAGAAAAACAAACAACAACAAAACAACCAATGGGGAAAAAAAAAACCCACAACAACAAAAACCCACAACACCCAAACCTTTAAAAGTGAACTACTTGTTAATGTGCTTAGATAAGTTTAGGAAGACATTAATAGCAAGGTTGCCTCTTAGGGAATCTTACTTAAAAATACATGTGCTGAGTTGCTGTCCTTTAACAATCTCATTTCAGTAAAGCTAAAAGGAAGAAGAAGAGGGAAGAGAGGGAGAAACTGCCTGAAGTGTCTAAAGAAATGTATTACGATATTGCTGTTGATTTAAAGACTTGTTTGGATCTTCAAAGAGCAAATCGGAAAAAATGAAGAAATACCCTGGGACAAAGACGATGCGGAGGACTCTACCCCACCTGAACATTTGGGACCTAACACTGGGAGTAAACGCAGCTCAGTCTGGTGGTTTTCACGTTTTCCTTCTTTGGAGACATGGAGGAGTCAGGCATAAAAGAAGGTAACAGCAGAACGTATGTAACAGTACAATTCTAAGAGTAGCTTATGTCAGGCACCATAGAGTAATATAGTGTATAGAAATGCAGAATCCAGGGGATTTCAGAGGCAAAGTCAGTAATTATGCAAAATCATTATGATCTTCTCTTACACTTGCTAGATTGTTGTAGTTTAATCACAGCTAATTCATGCTGCATCCCAGGAATTTTGAAAGGGATGTTTTGAGAAGAACTGTTATTTATTCTGTTTTGAACAGTGACGGAAAAACTTCTTGTCATCCACTAAATTTCTCAAATAACAGGGAAAAACGATGATACACAAGTCAAATCAGGTTTCATATATACCAACAAGATGTTAAATAAAATGTGTCTTAAGGTGGTAATTATGAGCAACAGAAAATATTAGAGTTGACCCAAGATCCAAGGAACATTTTAGTATGTACTTAATTTTATTATTGTACCTTTAGAAAATTGAAACTGAATGATGCAATTTAAAAAAAAAACAACAAAAAACCAACCAACCCCCCACATTTCCTGCTGACTTCAGGAAGTATTCATATCTCTGAATGCAGTAATAGGCCTTCAGACTATGCAATAGATCTCTAGAGCAAAGTGGGAAATACCTGAGTGGAGATGTAGTTCAGAGTTCACAAAGTTCTTAGCACTGAGAACCACACTTGAGCACTGTGTCTTATATTTGAATAATTATTGGTTTATATTGCATAAGAATATTATTTGGTGGCCACAGGGCCACTGTGCTAGCTGCTGTAGTGACACAAAAAAAAGCTAAGTTTTCTCTTCCATTGCACATACCTCAGTTGCTTAGGTGATTTTTGTGATTATTTCTTTGTTGTTGTTTAACCTGACTTAAGATCATGTGTGTCACGTGGAAACCATGAGGGGAGAACATGTGGATAGTCTTTTGAGCACCAACTATGGGTGTTTTGTGGACAACTTAAACTTGCAAATGCTCACTTTTTTCAAAGTAGAATCTTTCTGATCTTGAATAAAATACTGTTTCATAGTCTAGTTACTGCTGGATTTGAAACTGTTTTGTATGCCAGAGAGAGGCAGTACAGGAGCTGTCATCTCTATTCTGGTCATCCAGACAAGCACTGTGCTTATACCCTAAAAGAAAGGGTGCCACAGGTATGTAACCTCGGTCCTTTTGGAGAGGTGAAGTATAAGGGCTCAGGTACCTGTTTAAGTTACCATGTGTAAACTGGGCTTCTGGCAACTGGCTGTGTATGCTATAGGCAGGCATACATACATGAAAATAACAAAGGTTAAACACGCAGAAAGAATAAGCTATGGCGTTACGAGTTTCTTTGCAGAGGAGCTTACTAAGATATTCACCGTGAAAGAAAGCTTTTATCCCAGCTTCTGCAAGCCAAAAATATGAATAGGCACGGTTACTCCCAACCCAGTTGATAACAATTGTTAGGTTGGAGTGACTTGATAGAGCCCTGGACCCTAACAACAAACTTCAGAAGGACTCCTGCACTTTTTCCCTATGCTGTGATGATACTAGTTGTGAATTTCAAGGGTGAGTTTGTGACACAGGAGAAAGCAAACTAAATTTGTACCTGCTCAGAGGGTGATAGAAAACCTGGGAGGGGAGGTTTTCTGTCCTTCTTAAATCTGTCTTTTCCAACTTAAATATTTCCCTCTAAAGTAGAAAATTTTACTTGCAGGTAGGGCAATAATCTGATTTTTTTTTTTATTGTGATATTATTGCAGAGCCTTACATACTTGAAACAATAAAACCTGTAAAAGTCACATGGCAAGAAGATCCACGTTTCCAAGACAGCAGTTCTGAGGGTGATGATGAACCAGAGGCATCAGAAAGCAAAAGGGACAAAGAAATGCAAGTTATATAAATATTTGTTGTCTACTTGGTTGTAGTAGTTTGCTACTTTGAGAATATTAATAGCAGCACCCAGGTCATGGGAAACAAACATCTTGATTACACATCTCTGAAGAATGGAAGTCGTCTTAGGAAACCATTCCTTGCTGCGCAGAATGTAATAGCCAAAAATCCCAATACCACACTTGATTTGTAGTTGAATATAAAAGCTGAGTTTGTAATTCAGTGCATGAGAACTTAACTGGGTAGTGGATTTGGCCAAGAGTCAAAGATATATCAAGTTTTCTTAAGAAACATTTTTTTTATAGAAGGCTATATTTGGTTACTGTGGAGTAATGTTCTTCAATGCATACTACTTCTCTGAAGCATTACAGCTTTAACTTGTGTTAATGGGATTTGAGAGTAACTTTTATGATGGTAAAATTCCTGTGTTTGTCTAGGTTTTTCTCTTTACCACGGGACAGAAAGTGCTAGATTTTTCTTCTTCTCCAAAGATGATGAACGACTAAGAGGTACAACAGAAGCTTATTCACCCCCTCCCCTTTTTTTAACTCTTACTGAAATTCAATGAAAAAAAAATACTGCCTAGTTACTAATGTTTTGTAGTTAAAACACAGATGAAAGGTTTAAGAAAAAAAATAAAATTGCAAATTTCCATCATTACTTGTCGTATAAATTGTGGTAGCACATCCCACGAGAAAGTCGTGGTAAATAAATGCTGAACAGCTGTCTTGCTTTCCTGTTTTCAGAGAATTGCCTAATACGTGGCTGGTCTTTTGAGGGCTTACCAAAAAAAAAAAAATCACTTGACAAGTTGTCTAGACATTTTAGATGCCTTCAGGCATATATATGATCTTTAACTTTTTTCTGTGTTTCTGGTGTTATCGTTAAGAATATTGAATATTCTTGTCAGCCACACTGCCCACATGGTTCTTGATCCTAAATAATGTGGGGTTTTTTCTTGTGAATATAATGAATTTCATAGTTAAATAAACAAAACAACAAAATGTTAAAAAAAACCAAAGAAAAACACAAAAAAACCCAACCCACAGGCCACCAAAACAATTGCTTTTGATATTTTATACAATAAATTACCAGGACATCATTAAATAATGCTTGTTTCCTGAGACACGTTAGATAACTATCACTAAATGTATGTGTAAAAGTTACTGTGTTAATACAGTTACTGTACTGTAACGTTCCAGCCTATCTGATTTACAGTGCCTGTTAAAATTGAGCTCTGAAGCCTTAGCAGGCATAAATTTTCTGGGGAGACGTGGGATAATGGTGCTGAGCTTTTAACGAAACAGATGCGTGTTCACCTCAACTTATATTTCAGCATATTAGGGAAAACTGCTGCTGCCTTTCATTTTCTGTAGTACACAAGGCTGTAATGAGGACTTCTGTCTGAGCCAAGCATGTTGTGGGGGCAAGAGAGGAATAGGAAGAATAGGCCTTCTGGCTTTATTGCTGTTGTTGCTCATGAGATTTACAACATCGGCATATTTAGAAGCGTTTCATCTATAATTTTGTTTTGTGCAGAGGGCCCTAAGTTATTTTGGAGTCAGTAGACCTCGGTGAGAAAAAAGACGGTTTGGTAAGACAGACGTAGATATTGCTTTGAGGTGAGTATTTAACAATCTGTTACTTGTGTAACTGTGGCTGAAAGCTCAGCATGAGGAGGGAACATGGCTGCTTATTTGCTTAATTTGCATTAAAATTTAATTCAGGACCTTTAGAAGGGCTTGAAACTTTATAATTACCAGGGAACGAAGATTTTTTAGTATAAAAGTGTGTATAACATCATGTTGATGATATCCAGTCAGGTAATTACTGAATCTCTGTATTCTGCAGGAACAGTTACTTTACTGCATGTAAAAAAAAGTGTTGGAGACAAACAGGTGAATTCAAAACTTCCCATAACACTTCATGGTAAAATTTAAATATTTTTCAGGAATGGCAGGAAGAAGCAGAAGGATGCAAGAAGGAAAGTGAAAGCAAAACAATAAATCTTCATCATACTGGACAGAAATGTTTCCTGTTTCTTCTTGGAAGAAGTTGCAAGAAAAATGCGACTTTAAAAATTCTAGTCTCTCAAAGATCTAATAGGAAAAATATTGGAAAAGACCGTTAAACTTTGTTTCTAAACAGGTACATGTTCATTGTGTCAATTCAATGTTTGTACCAAGGTTTGGGGTGGTTTTGTCTATATGGTTTAAATGTGACTTGCTGCTTTGCAAGATTTTGGGAATTTGATCATGTGACAAAGGCAACACAGGGTTATTTTGCTGTGTTCTCAGGCCCAGTGCTGAACAGGGTTGAGAAAGAGCAGGGAGCCCTGTGTCTGTAAGACTATATAACTGTATTCTGCCAAACATAAGGGATCCTGTTTGAGATTCCCTTACAAGTATTTGGAATGCATTATTTCCAGAGTAAAAGTTTACCAGAAGTTTATGAAAATACATATTTAACAGGGAAGTGTATGAAATGGGTAGATTTGTATTTCTTCACAGAGCTGACTTTTCTACTTTTTAATTGAGTGTGTACATTAATAAATACTAAGGTCAAATGTGGCTGGTGTTGTATGCTTGTTGTTGAATGAATGATATTTTTAATCAAGGTCTTATGTCCATTTGCCCTATATGCTGCAGAGGGTATAGCTCCTCTGTGGAGCTGAGCTGAAGCGCAGACTCATGGGTGCTGCCACTCGGTCCCACGCTGACTGCCCCAACAAGCCCTCTGCCAGGCTGTGGGAAGGATACTTTGCTCTCACCCTGCCCTTGAGTCAGGGGCTCCCTTCTCCTGCCTTGCGGACCTCCTCCAGGGGACCCTGCTTGAGCAGCAACCTGGACTAAATGGTCTCAAGAGGTGCCCTCCCGCATGACGTACAGTGGTGCTTGCCTCGGTGTGTGTTTCCTGCTCAGGGTGCAGAATACAGCAGTAGTGGGGTTAGTTCATAGACTTCAGTTTTGCTTTTTCCAAGGTATATTAGATGGCAAAAGCCCCAGGTCGTGTGCAAAACAGGACTCCAAACAGAGTGAGACATCAGGTCAAGGAAGCACAGAGGCTGGCGAGGCCGTGATAAAAGGCATTGAGGGACGGTGGAGAGCAGAAGGGGAAAGAGACAGACTGGACAAAACTCGTCTTTTCCAACAGATAGTGCAGGAGGGAGCTCCCCCACTTGATGGGCCATCCCTTGGGGTCTGGACAGCCTCAGGGGCAGTTCAGCCTTTGCCCTGGGGGAGCTTCCTGGGGGGTTCTGGCCCAGGCCACAGAGTGGCCACCACCCTAGGGTCAGCCAGAGGAGAGACTCCAGGCTTTCGGGCCAGGATGGGGCTGGTAAAATACCCTGAGCAGAAGTTTGGCAAGATTTAGAAACCTGAATCACAAACTCTCACCCCAAAAGCTTTCCCTCCCACTCCTCCAGCAGGGAAGTTCCCAAAAACACCTGTAAAGCCACGGGCCAGGGAGGGGGCTGCCTGGAAGAGGGGCTACCCTGCTCGCTTTGCTCACATATGTACCTTGCTGGTACCTCCGAAGCTGCCCGACAG
Source organism: Phoenicopterus ruber ruber (assembly GCA_009819775.1). Lineage (NCBI taxonomy): Eukaryota > Metazoa > Chordata > Aves > Phoenicopteriformes > Phoenicopteridae > Phoenicopterus > Phoenicopterus ruber. The sequence continues at coordinate 20,765,546 of CM020224.1, forward strand.
CCCCTTGCAGTTTCCTGCCCACCAGGGAAAGGCTCACACCGACTAGGAAAGGCAGTTTATTGCCCTGGGAAAAGGCCGTTTCCGCCGCTGGCGGTCCCGCTGCGTGTTGTTCTGGAGGCAGCACATCACCAAAGCGCTAAGGAGCTCAGGAGAAAGATGTTGGGCCACCTGCGACATTTAGGTGCCGTCCTGAGGTCCTGTGCTGTGCCCCAGCCACCCACCGGCTTGCTGAGCGGATGGGATGACCAGGCCAGGCCTCCAAGGTTCGCTTCTGTGCCCCGTAGCGGGGAGCCCAGAACCGGAGGCAGTACTGCAGATGCAGCCTTAGCGGTGCGGCGCAGAGAGGAAGGATCACCTTCCCCGACCTGCTGGCAGCGCTCACCGTGCCGGGGGCGGGAGCGGAGATTTCCCTTGGCCAGGGCTGGAGCCCTGGAGTGGCGCTGCCTGAACAGCACCTTTCGGCCAACAGTGCCACCCTCGACGGCTGCCCCGGGGACCGGTGTTTGACTCTGCGCTTGCTGCACGAGCAGCCGCCACCTGGCTTACGTGGGTGCCGAGGGCTCGGGCCCCGCCTCGGCACTTCACACCCACCCCTGTGAGGTCGTGGCCGTCTCAGAGTGGCCAGGGTGTCCCTGTCCCTCTTTGGGGTGCAGTGCTGCAGGCCGGCGGTGCTGATGTCACAGCGGCCACTGTGACCCGCGTGGCCAAGCCCACAAAAAGCAGCGCTGGGCTCAGGCCGTGCGTCAGTGCGAGCCGGTGAGGTGAGGAGAGGGCAGGGGAGGGTCGGGGCCTGCGTGGGGCTGCGAGGGAGGTGGGGGGCCCCACGCCTCGGGGCTCTGGGCCTGTGCTGCAAGCTCCCCCGCGTCTCACTTCTCCCTCACCCGCGTCTCGCTTCTCCCTCAGAGTCAGCAGAGGAGCATTTGGAGGAGACACCCCAGTGCTGCTGGGACAGGGACTCCCCAAACGCTCACTGTTGACGTGCACCATGTCCGCAAGGCAGGAGAAGGGAGCCCCCGACTCGAGGGAGCAGGGTGAGAGCAAAGTATCCCTCCCGCAGCCTGGCAGAGGGCTTGTCGGGGCGGTCAGCGTGGGGCCGAGAGCGGCGGCAGGGGGAGGCAGGAGCTCCCCGACCGCCCCGCGGCAGGGCCCCTCCTTTCCTCAGCAAGCAGGGCCCAGGCTGGGCAGTGGGCACCTGCTGGGACCCCCGTGCCTGCAACGGCCCCTTCCTCTCCAAGGCCTCCAGCCCTGCCTGTCAGCCAGCTAGGCAGGACAGAGCAGGCCCGTGGGGGCAATCCCTCAGGGACGCTTTCCCCGGCCCCGCAGAGGTGCTCATTCCCACTGCCACTTGCTCTCTCCCCTCCAGCATGCATGCTGTGTCGCCGGGCAGAGGCTGACCCGGACATCTGCGGGCACAAACTGGAGAAGTATGGGATCTGTGCCCATGAGTTTTGCCTGGTGAGTTCCTCCGGGGCTCGCTCCAGCTTTGCGACAGCAGGCAGTCCCTGCCACCCTCTCCTCATCAGCTCCTCGTCTCTCCTCTTCTGCAGTTTTTTGCCAGCGGCCTTTATCGACAACGGGTTAGGCATGTAGGACTCATGGGATTTCTCCCTGAGGATATCCAACGTACAATCGAGCGGGCAGCGCAGAAGGTGAGGACTGACAAGAACAGGGAGATTTGTGCCAGGAGAGGTTTGCGGGAGTTAGCCCAGATGCCCAGAAAGAAATCCCAGCCCTTCCAAGCAGCTCTGGGACAGACGTCTTGCTCCCAGCAGCTCCACAGAGGCTCCGGCACGGCAGCCTCATCCGCCAGGCGGACCTGCGGGGTGTGACCCAGCAGCGGCCGCATCCTGCGCCCCGCCCGGCAGTGTGGGGCTGGCTGTGGAGGCCCTGAAGCTGCCGCTGATGGGGGTGCTGTGCTCTTTCCAGCACTGCTTCGTCTGTGGCAAGAGCGGGGCCACCATCACCTGCCGGGAGATGGGCTGCGACCGCAGCTTCCATCTCCCCTGTGCCCTGGAGGGTGGATGCGTCACCCAGTTCACTGGGCTCTACAGGTAAGGGCAGCCAGTAGTACACGTACCTCCTCCCCCTCCCGGCCCCACCGGGGCAGGACCCAGCACTTCTCACCTCGCCCATCCCTTTCCTCTTCCCCCCAGGTCCTTCTGCTGGCAGCACCGCCCAGAGCAGGCAGCCGAGGCGGCTCCGGAGGAGAACACTGCCTGCCTCATCTGCCTGGACCTTGTGGAGGACACAAAGTCCTACCGCACCATGGTGTGCCCAGCGTGCAAACACGCCTGGTTCCACAGGGGCTGCATCCAGGTAGGAGCCGTTCCCTCGCCCCCGGGGCACGGCAGGCACTCCGCAGCACCAGGGCCTCACTCACGCTCCTTCTGTTTCTCCCGCAGGAACAGGCTCGGCACGCTGGCTGTTTTTGCTTCTACTGCCCGCTCTGCAGAAACCAGGATCTATTTTGCTCCGAAATGCTTGCTATGGGATCCGCATCCCCAAAAGGTTGGGTTTTTTTCTTCCCGTCTGACAAGACAGGAGGGTGCAGACCTGGCCCTCCGCTGTCCCGTGAGTCTGGGCTTCAGCTTCACAGAGGAGTTGGAAACAGGGCCGAGGGGGAAGAGCGGGGACGCCCTGCATCTGCCTTACGGCGGGACAGCCGGGGCTCATCAATTTTCCTTTCTCCATCAGACTGCCATTATGGGAGAACAACCATGCATATGCAGCACTAAATGAGAGTCACAGCCGCTGCGATGCCAGGGAGTGCCTTTGTCCAGGAGGCAGGGAGCAGGCAGAGCAAGAGGGGTAAGTTGCCAAAGCTGCACCCCAAGGCCCATGCTGCGGTCTCTTTGTCCTCAGGGCCATGAACCCCTTTGCTTCCCCAGGCCCTGGCAACTGCTGCTGTGCTGCTCCTGTGCTGCCGAGGGCACGCACAGACGCTGCTCCTCCTTGAGGAACAGCACGACCAGCTGGGAGTGCGACAGCTGTGCTGGCCTGGGCACCGGTAAGGGGCAAAACCCCCGGGTGCCCCTGGGCTGGGGCCAGGGGCCAGGCAAGGCCTGGCAGCGGGTGCCCAGGGTGGGCTTGGCAGAGCCTCTCTGCTCCCGGAGGGCTGGGGGCACCGCTCTGGCCTCTCCTGCCCCGGGCCTGGGGGGCCGTGCCCTTGACCTTCCTGCTTCCCCTTACAGCCTCCAGTGCCAGCTCGGAGCTCGCCGGCCCCAGCACCGCCAGCCAGTCAGGATCGGGGCCTTCCCAGGGCTCCCCGCCACCCGAGACCAGCAGCCCCAGCACCACCAGCCAGGTGGCATCGGGGCCGTCCCAGGGCTCCCTGGCACCGGAGACCAGCAGCCCCAGCACCAGCAGCCAGGCACCATCAGGGTCGTCCTGCAGCTCCCCGCCACTTCAAGGCTGCAGCCGCTCCAGCCCCCTGCCGTCCCACAGCTCCCCGGTACCTGAGACCAGCAGCCCCAGCTCTGACAGCCAGGCACCACCGGGGTCCTCGGGCAGCTCCCCAGCACTGGAGACCAGCTGCCCCAGCCCCAGCAGCCAGGCGGCATTAGAGCTGTCCCAGGGCTCCCTGCACCGGACACCAGCAGCCTCAGCAATGCGGCACCAGGGCCGTCCCACAGCTCCCCAGAGCTTGAGGGCAGCAGCCGCTCCAGCCCCTCTGGGCCCGACCGCACGCGAAACCGCTCCCGATTGCAACATCGGGCCCAAACCCCTACAGCCGGCCCAGAAGAGGCCGTGAGCGCAGCCGCGCGGCAGCACCAACGGCTGAGAGCAGCACCCCCAGCCAGGCGGCGCTGGGGCCGTCCCACAGCTCCCTGGTACCTGAGACCAGCAGCCCCAGCTCTGACAGCCAGGCACCATCGGGGTCCTTGGGTGGCTCCCCAACACTGGAGACCAGCTGCCCCAGCCCCATAGCCACCTGGACCGCACGCGAAACCGCTCCCGCTTGAAACGTCGGGCCCAAACCTCCTACAGCTGGCCCAAAAGACGCCGTGAGCGCAGCCGCGCGCCAGCACCACGGGCTGAGAGCAGCACTGCCAGCCAGGCGGCGCTGGGGCCGTCCACAGCTCCCCGGAACCTGAGACCAGCAGCCCCAGCACCGCCTGCCAGCTGCCATCGGGGTCCTCCTCTGGCTCCCCAGCGCTAGAGAGCGGCAGAAGCTCCAGCCCCCCTGGGCCCGAGCGGGCGCGAGACCGCTCCCGCTTGCAACGTCGCGCCCAAACGCCCTAGAGCTGGCCTGGACGCCGCCACGGGACCAGCCGTGCGCCATCCCCCAGTGCTGGCCCTCATCCCCCTCCACCGGCACAATAAAGTTGGCCGTTAATCTCTGCACGGGGAGATTCCACGCTCATGTCACGGAGGCACACCAAAACAACTCCACACAGCTAAACTCAAACAAACCTTTAATTCACAACTGAAACCAAACAACCAAAACTAACGAAACAACAAGGTAACCAAATGACACTCCGAGAACATTTAAGAAGTTACAGGTTCGATATACCGGTCGGGGATGTTATTACTGCACGGCAAAACACAAGAATGACGGTCCAGGGTGTGCACACACTCACTCACAAAAGGGAAACTCTCACTCAAGGATATCCAGAAGAATAAGAGCGCTCCCCAAAGGGGGGGCGGGTTCAGGTTCAGGTTCACTCAAGGATATCCAGAAGAAATCACTCACCAGAAGATGGCGAGGGCACTCAATCCCAGGAAGTTTCCTTGGGTGACGTCTCAGCCCAAGGGGAGAGTTTCCAATCACAGGCCCGCTGCTCCGAGGAAAACCACTCAAAGGGGCTTTCCGGCAGGGGCTCCTTTTATAACCTGGTCGGATCTGAGCTGTGGTCATTTATGGTCAGTGTTCCAGAAGCTTCTCTCAACCAAGGCATGCCATTGGTTGAGGGTCCTGTCTCCCCACTGAGGGGTCCCAGTATGGTCAGAGGTCTAGAAGTTTCTCTCAGCTGAGGCCCACCATTGGCTGGGAGCCCTACCGACCGGTCCAGGGGTCCCACCTCTCCCACTCCCACCACAGGGAGTGGGGGGCTGACACCTGAGCTGAGGTGCATGAGTGACAGCTGCCATGGCAGGGCACTGGAGGCGCAGAAATGAGGCGCGAAAAGGAGCCATCGGCTGCCGCCCTGAAGGCCTCTGGCCCTGGTCAGGGCGAGTGTATCTGCCACAGCTCACTTGGCAGCTTCCTCCTCCTCCTCCTCCTCCTCCTCCTCCTCTCCCTTTCTGGAGGGGCAGCGTTCGGGGCTGGGCCCAGAGGGTTGTCTTCTCCGTGGGGGTGGGCAGCACCTTCCCCAGACCTCCCTCCTTGCGGGCTGGCCGTGGCCGGCTGCCCAGCGCCATGGCCCTGTGCTTGGGGCCTCGCTGGCCCCGCAGCCTGCTCAGTGTCCCCGGGGGCAGTTCACACCCAGCCCCGGCACCGCGCGTCTCTGCCCCTGCTCCCACCCCCGCGAGGGTGGCCCGGCACGGCCCAGTCGGCACTGCCGCCCGTCTCCCGGCAACGCAGGCTGCGCCCACACACCCGGCATGGCCCCGGCGGCTCGCCCCCCAGAATCACCCGCCCGGCCCCAGCGACTTTTGACACGCTTCAACTCTGTGGCGTTCTGGACAAGGCCAGAACCAATTCCCGCTCCTCCTTGCCTAGGTTAGTGAGAATTTTGGCCAAGCGGCAAAGCTCCTTTTCTTTACACGTCCAGCTCAGTGTCACGCCTGCACTGGTGACGTGAAGATTTCTGTAGCTTGTGTTTGGACAGCAGCCAAAGGGCATTCCCCCTGCCCCGGCTGCGGGTCCCGTTCCCCAACAGGATTCAACAAAGGCAAGTGCAGGGTCCTGCACCTAGGGAGGACTAACCCCATGCACCAGTACGCGCTGGGGGCTGACCTGCTGGAAAGGAGCTCTGCGGAGAAGGACCTGGGAGTCCTGGTGGACAACAAATTAACCATGAGCCAGCCACGTGCCCTTGTTGCCAAGAAGGCCAACGGCATCCTGGGGTGCATTAAGAAGAGCGTGGCCAGCAGGTGGAGGGAGGTTCTCCTCCCTCTCTCCTCTGCCCCAGGGAGGCCGCATCGGGAGTCCTGTGTCCAGGTCTGGGCTCCCCAGTTCAAGAAAGCCGAGGAACTGCTGGAGAGAGTCCAGCGGAGGGCTACAAAGATGATGAGGGGCCGGGAGCATCTCTCTTACAGGGAAAGGCTGAGGGAGCCTGAGGAAGAGAAGACTGAGGGGGGACCTCATCAATGCTTATAAATATCTCAAGGGCGAGTGTCAAGAGGATGGGGCCAGACTCTTTTCAGTGGTACCCAGCGACAGGACAAGGGGCAACGGGCACAAACTGGAACACGAGAAGTTCCACCTGAACAGGAGGAAAAGCTTCTTGACTGTGAGGGTGACGCATCACTTCGACGTGGTCCTGTGCAACATGCTCGAGGTGACCCTGCTTTAGCAGGGGGGTTGGACTAGATGATCTCCAGAGGACCCTTCCAGCCCCTACCATTCTGTGATTCTGTGATTCTGTGAAGGAAGGGAGGTCTAGAGGGTCCAGAAGAGAACTCGGGGGCAGCACTTTGTGCTTCTATTCTTGACTGCTGCGATTGGGAAGACGTGAGGTCTAGACACGGCCAGAAGACGTAGTGCTCTTCAGGGGGATTGCGATGGGAGCTCCGAGGCACTCCCGAGCAATGGAGCTCGAATGGAGCTGGCCAAAGAGCTGTGGTCAGGCACAGCCTCGCTGTGAACCGACGTGCTTGTTCCCTGGCACCGTTCACCTCTGTCGGCATCCAGCTAACGGAGCTCTGTAATGCCCTGGCGGCGGAAGGCCGAGCGAAGTCTCAGAAAGCCTGGTGAGAAGGAAACCCCGAGCACCAGAGTTTGGCTTGGAAGGCGGCTGGCAGAAGCGGGTGGCTGAGGACACTCTGAAAGCAGGAGCCGAAGGAGGCAGCCTGGGAAGCCTCTAGTCACTCTCAGCAGCGTCAGCCAGCTAGTATTGCAGAAGGGCTTCTGGGGGCTTCAGGTTTCTATCTTGGTCCTGAATTGCATTTCGGACCTGGATTCTCCAATACTGGGCCTCACGCTCCTTTTTTCCTACTCTGCTTGTGCCTGAGACACCGTCTGGTTTTTGTCCTGGTGTCGCAGGTGAATTATTCTGAGAAGTCATCGGTGTGGGGTTAACGGAAAGGGGTTTATTCACGATAAGGCCATGATCCAATGGTAATTAATGGACGACTGAAGGAAAGTCTCAAATGGTCATCAAATGGTGAACAAGCACTAACTGAATGGTAGTTAGAATCAGAGAGTCATTTAGGTTGGAAAAGACCCTTAAGATGATCGAGTCCGACCGTTAAGCTAACGCCGCCAAGTCCACCGCTAACCCATGTCCCTAAGCGCCACGTCTACGCGTCTTCTAAATACCTCCAGGGATGGTGACTCAACCACTTCCCTGGGCAGCCTGTTGCGATGCTTGACAACCCTCGGTGCATCAATCCAGCCTGTCCAGATCCTTCTGTAGAGCCTTTCTACCCTCAAACAGATCAACGCTCCCACCCAGCGCCTCTGAAGCTGCCCCGCAGCCCCTTGCAGTTTCCTGCCCCACCAGGGAAAGGCTCACACCGACTAGGAAAGGCAGTTTATTGCCCTGGGAAAAGGCCGTTTCCGCCGCTGGCGGTCCCGCTGCGTGTTGTTCTGGAGGCAGCACATCACCAAAGCGCTAAGGAGCTCAGGAGAAAGATGTTGGGCCACCTGCGACATTTAGGTGCCGTCCTGAGGTCCTGTGCTGTGCCCCAGCCACCCACCGCTTGTGAGCGGATGGGATGACCAGGCCAGGCTCCAAGGTCGCTTCTGTGCCCCGTAGCGGGGAGCCCAGAACCGGAGGCAGTACTGCAGATGCAGCCTTAGCGGTGCGGCGCAGAGAGGAAGGATCACCTTCCCCGACCTGCTGGCAGCGCTCACCGTGCCGGGGGCGGGAGCGGAGATTTCCCTTGGCCAGGGCTGGAGCCCTGGAGTGGCGCTGCCTGAACAGCACCTTTCGGCCAACAGGGCCACCCTCGACGGCTGCCCCGGGGACCCGGTGTTTGACTCTGCGCTTGCTGCACGAGCAGCCGCCACGGTTACGTGGGTGCCGAGGGCTCGGGCCCCGCCTCGGCACTTCACACCCACCCCTGTGAGGTCGTGGCCGTCTCAGAGTGGCCCAGGGTGTCCCTGTCCCTCTTTGGGGTGCAGTGCTGCAGGCCGGCGGTGCTGATGTCACAGCGGCCACTGTGACCCGCGTGGCCAAGCCCACAAAAAGCAGCGCGGGGCTCAGGCCGTGCGTCAGTGCGAGCCGGTGAGGTGAGGAGAGGGCAGGGGAGGGTCGGGGCCTGCGTGGGGCTGCCGAGGGAGGTGGGGGGCCCCACGCCTCGGGGCTCTGGGCCTGTGCTGCAAGCTCCCCCGCGTCTCACTTCTCCCTCACCCGCGTCTCGCTTCTCCCTCAGAGTCAGCAGAGGAGCATTTGGAGGAGACACCCCAGTGCTGCTGGGACAGGGACTCCCCAAACGCTCACTGTTGACGTGCACCATGTCCGCAAGGCAGGAGAAGGGAGCCCCCGACTCGAGGGAGCAGGGTGAGAGCAAAGTATCCCTCCCGCAGCCTGGCAGAGGGCTTGTCGGGGCGGTCAGCGTGGGGCCGAGAGCGGCGGCAGGGGGAGGCAGGAGCTCCCCGACCGCCCCGCGGCAGGGCCCCTCCTTTCCTCAGCAAGCAGGGCCCAGGCTGGGCAGTGGGCACCTGCTGGGACCCCCGTGCCTGCAACGGCCCCTTCCTCTCCAAGGCCTCCAGCCCTGCCTGTCAGCCAGCTAGGCAGGGACAGAGCAGGCCCGTGGGGGCAATCCCTCAGGGACGCTTTCCCCGGCCCCGCAGAGGTGCTCATTCCCACTGCCACTTGCTCTCTCCCCTCCAGCATGCATGCTGTGTCGCCGGGCAGAGGCTGACCCGGACATCTGCGGGCACAAACTGGAGAAGTATGGGATCTGTGCCCATGAGTTTTGCCTGGTGAGTTCCTCCGGGGCTCGCTCCAGCTTTGCGACAGCAGGCAGTCCCTGCCACCCTCTCCTCATCAGCTCCTCGTCTCTCCTCTTCTGCAGTTTTTTGCCAGCGGCCTTTATCGACAACGGGTTAGGCATGTAGGACTCATGGGATTTCTCCCTGAGGATATCCAACGTACAATCGAGCGGGCAGCGCAGAAGGTGAGGACTGACAAGAACAGGGAGATTTGTGCCAGGAGAGGTTTGCGGGAGTTAGCCCAGATGCCCAGAAAGAAATCCCAGCCCTTCCAAGCAGCTCTGGGACAGACGTCTTGCTCCCAGCAGCTCCACAGAGGCTCCGGCACGGCAGCCTCATCCGCCAGGCGGACCTGCGGGGTGTGACCCAGCAGCGGCCGCATCCTGCGCCCCGCCCGGCAGTGTGGGGCTGGCTGTGGAGGCCCTGAAGCTGCCGCTGATGGGGGTGCTGTGCTCTTTCCAGCACTGCTTCGTCTGTGGCAAGAGCGGGGCCACCATCACCTGCCGGGAGATGGGCTGCGACCGCAGCTTCCATCTCCCCTGTGCCCTGGAGGGTGGATGCGTCACCCAGTTCACTGGGCTCTACAGGTAAGGGCAGCCAGTAGTACACGTACCTCCTCCCCCTCCCGGCCCCACCGGGGCAGGACCCAGCACTTCTCACCTCGCCCATCCCTTTCCTCTTCCCCCCAGGTCCTTCTGCTGGCAGCACCGCCCAGAGCAGGCAGCCGAGGCGGCTCCGGAGGAGAACACTGCCTGCCTCATCTGCCTGGACCTTGTGGAGGACACAAAGTCCTACCGCACCATGGTGTGCCCAGCGTGCAAACACGCCTGGTTCCACAGGGGCTGCATCCAGGTAGGAGCCGTTCCCTCGCCCCCGGGGCACGGCAGGCACTCCGCAGCACCAGGGCCTCACTCACGCTCCTTCTGTTTCTCCCGCAGGAACAGGCTCGGCACGCTGGCTGTTTTTGCTTCTACTGCCCGCTCTGCAGAAACCAGGATCTATTTTGCTCCGAAATGCTTGCTATGGGGATCCGCATCCCCAAAAGGTTGGGTTTTTTTCTTCCCGTCTGACAAGACAGGAGGGTGCAGACCTGGCCCTCCGCTGTCCCGTGAGTCTGGGCTTCAGCTTCACAGAGGAGTTGGAAACAGGGCCGAGGGGGAAGAGCGGGGACGCCCTGCATCTGCCTTACGGCGGGACAGCCGGGGCTCATCAATTTTCCTTTCTCCATCAGACTGCCATTATGGGAGAACAACCATGCATATGCAGCACTAAATGAGAGTCACAGCCGCTGCGATGCCAGGGAGTGCCTTTGTCCAGGAGGCAGGGAGCAGGCAGAGCAAGAGGGGTAAGTTGCCAAAGCTGCACCCCAAGGCCCATGCTGCGGTCTCTTTGTCCTCAGGGCCATGAACCCCTTTGCTTCCCCAGGCCCTGGCAACTGCTGCTGTGCTGCTCCTGTGCTGCCGAGGGCACGCACAGACGCTGCTCCTCCTTGAGGAACAGCACGACCAGCTGGGAGTGCGACAGCTGTGCTGGCCTGGGCACCGGTAAGGGGCAAAACCCCCGGGTGCCCCTGGGCTGGGGCCAGGGGCCAGGCAAGGCCTGGCAGCGGGTGCCCAGGGTGGGCTTGGCAGAGCCTCTCTGCTCCCGGAGGGCTGGGGGCACTGCTCTGGCCTCTCCTGCCCCGGGCCTGGGGGGCCGTGCCCTTGACCTTCCTGCTTCCCCTTACAGCCTCCAGTGCCAGCTCGGAGCTCGCTGGCCCCAGCACCGCCAGCCAGTCAGGATCGGGGCCTTCCCAGGGCTCCCCGCCACCCGAGACCAGCAGCCCCAGCACCAGCAGCCAGGTGGCATCGGGGCCGTCCCAGGGCTCCCTGGCACCGGAGACCAGCAGCCCCAGCACCAGCAGCCAGGCACCATCAGGGTCGTCCTGCAGCTCCCCGCCACTTCAAGGCTGCAGCCGCTCCAGCCCCCCTGGGCCTGACCGCACGCGAAACCGCTCCCGCTTGAAACGTCGGGCCCAAACCTCCTACAGCTGGCCCAAAAGACGCCGTGAGCGCAGCCGCGCGCCAGCACCAAGGGCTGAGAGCAGCACTGCCAGCCAGGCGGCGCTGGGGCCGTCCCACAGCTCCCCGGAACCTGAGACCAGCAGCCCCAGCACCGCCAGCCAGCTGCCATCGGGGTCCTCCTCTGGCTCCCCAGCGCTAGAGAGCGGCAGAAGCTCCAGCCCCCCTGGGCCCGAGCGGGCGCGAGACCGCTCCCGCTTGCAACGTCGCGCCCAAACGCCCTAGAGCTGGCCTGGACGCCGCCACGGGACCAGCCGTGCGCCATCCCCCAGTGCTGGCCCTCATCCCCCTCCACCGGCACAATAAAGTTGGCCGTTAATCTCTGCACGGGGAGATTCCACGCTCATGTCACGGAGGCACACCAAAACAACTCCACACAGCTAAACTCAAACAAACCTTTAATTCACAACTGAAACCAAACAACCAAAACTAACGAAACAACAAGGTAACCAAATGACACTCCGAGAACATTTAAGAAGTTACAGGTTCGATATACCGGTCGGGGATGTTATTACTGCACGGCAAAACACAAGAATGACGGTCCAGGGTGTGCACACACTCACTCACAAAAGGGAAACTCTCACTCAAGGATATCCAGAAGAATAAGAGCGCTCCCCAAAGGGGGGGCGGGTTCAGGTTCAGGTTCACTCAAGGATATCCAGAAGAAATCACTCACCAGAAGATGGCGAGGGCACTCAATCCCAGGAAGTTTCCTTGGGTGACGTCTCAGCCCAAGGGGAGAGTTTCCAATCACAGGCCCGCTGCTCCGAGGAAAACCACTCAAAGGGGCTTTCCGGCAGGGGCTCCTTTTATAACCTGGTCGGATCTGAGCTGTGGTCATTTATGGTCAGTGTTCCAGAAGCTTCTCTCAACCAAGGCATGCCATTGGTTGAGGGTCCTGTCTCCCCACTGAGGGGTCCCAGTATGGTCAGAGGTCTAGAAGTTTCTCTCAGCTGAGGCCCACCATTGGCTGGGAGCCCTACCGACCGGTCCAGGGGTCCCACCTCTCCCACTCCCACCACAGGGAGTGGGGGGTTGACACCTGAGCTGAGGTGCATGAGTGACAGCTGCCATGGCAGGGCACTGGAGGCGCAGAAATGAGGCGCGAAAAGGAGCCATCGGCTGCCGCCCTGAAGGCCTCTGGCCCTGGTCAGGGCGAGTGTATCTGCCACAGCTCACTTGGCAGCTTCCTCCTCCTCCTCCACCTCCTCCTCCTCCTCTCCCTTTCTGGAGGGGCAGCGTTCGGGGCTGGGCCCAGAGGGTTGTCTTCTCCGTGGGGGTTGGCAGCACCTTCCCCAGACCTCCCTCCTTGCGGGCTGGCCGTGGCCGGCTGCCCAGCGCCATGGCCCTGTGCTTGGGGCCTCGCTGGCCCCGCAGCCTGCTCAGTGTCCCCGGGGGCAGTTCACACCCAGCCCCGGCACCGCGCGTCTCTGCCCCTGCTCCCACCCCCGCGAGGGTGGCCCGGCACGGCCCAGTCGGCACTGCCGCCCGTCTCCCGGCAACGCAGGCTGCGCCCACACACCCGGCATGGCCCCGGCGGCTCGCCCCCCAGAATCACCCGCCCGGCCCCAGCGACTTTTGACACGCTTCAACTCTGTGGCGTTCTGGACAAGGCCAGAACCAATTCCCGCTCCTCCTTGCCTAGGTTAGTGAGAATTTTGGCCAAGCGGCAAAGCTCCTTTCCTTTACACGTCCAGCTCAGTGTCACGCCTGCACTGGTGACGTGAAGATTTCTGTAGCTTGTGTTTGGACAGCAGCCAAAGGGCATTCCCCCTGCCCCGGCTGCGGGTCCCGTTCCCCAACAGGATTCAACAAAGGCAAGTGCAGGGTCCTGCACCTAGGGAGGACTAACCCCATGCACCAGTACGCGCTGGGGGCTGACCTGCTGGAAAGGAGCTCTGCGGAGAAGGACCTGGGAGTCCTGGTGGACAACAAATTAACCATGAGCCAGCCACGTGCCCTTGTTGCCAAGAAGGCCAACGGCATCCTGGGGTGCATTAAGAAGAGCGTGGCCAGCAGGTGGAGGGAGGTTCTCCTCCCTCTCTCCTCTGCCCTAGGGAGGCCGCATCGGGAGTCCTGTGTCCAGGTCTGGGCTCCCCAGTTCAAGAAAGCCGAGGAACTGCTGGAGAGAGTCCAGCGGAGGGCTACAAAGATGATGAGGGGCCGGGAGCATCTCTCTTACAGGGAAAGGCTGAGGGAGCCTGAGGAAGAGAAGACTGAGGGGGGACCTCATCAATGCTTATAAATATCTCAAGGGCGAGTGTCAAGAGGATGGGGCCAGACTCTTTTCAGTGGTACCCAGCGACAGGACAAGGGGCAACGGGCACAAACTGGAACACGAGAAGTTCCACCTGAACAGGAGGAAAAGCTTCTTGACTGTGAGGGTGACGCATCACTTCGACGTGGTCCTGTGCAACATGCTCGAGGTGACCCTGCTTTAGCAGGGGGGTTGGACTAGATGATCTCCAGAGGACCCTTCCAGCCCCTACCATTCTGTGATTCTGTGATTCTGTGAAGGAAGGGAGGTCTAGAGGGTCCAGAAGAGAACTCGGGGGCAGCACTTTGTGCTTCTATTCTTGACTGCTGCGATTGGGAAGACGTGAGGTCTAGACACGGCCAGAAGACGTAGTGCTCTTCAGGGGGATTGCGATGGGAGCTCCGAGGCACTCCCGAGCAATGGAGCTCGAATGGAGCTGGCCAAAGAGCTGTGGTCAGGCACAGCCTCGCTGTGAACCGACGTGCTTGTTCCCTGGCACCGTTCACCTCTGTCGGCATCCAGCTAACGGAGCTCTGTAATGCCCTGGCGGCGGAAGGCCGAGCGAAGTCTCAGAAAGCCTGGTGAGAAGGAAACCCCGAGCACCAGAGTTTGGCTTGGAAGGCGGCTGGCAGAAGCGGGTGGCTGAGGACACTCTGAAAGCAGGAGCCGAAGGAGGCAGCCTGGGAAGCCTCTAGTCACTCTCAGCAGCGTCAGCCAGCTAGTATTGCAGAAGGGCTTCTGGGGGCTTCAGGTTTCTATCTTGGTCCTGAATTGCATTTCGGACCTGGATTCTCCAATACTGGGCCTCGCGCTCCTTTCTTCCTACTCTGCTTGTGCCTGAGACACCGTCTGGTTTTTGTCCTGGTGTCGCAGGTGAATTATTCTGAGAAGTCATCGGTGTGGGGTTAACGGAAAGGGGTTTATTCACGATAAGGCCATGATCCAATGGTAATTAATGGACGACTGAAGGAAAGTCTCAAATGGTCATCAAATGGTGAACAAGCACTAACTGAATGGTAGTTAGAATCAGAGAGTCATTTAGGTTGGAAAAGACCCTTAAGATGATCGAGTCCGACCGTTAAGCTAACGCCGCCAAGTCCACCGCTAACCCATGTCCCTAAGCGCCACGTCTACGCGTCTTCTAAATACCTCCAGGGATGGTGACTCAACCACTTCCCTGGGCAGCCTGTTGCGATGCTTGACAACCCTCGGTGCATCAATCCAGCCTGTCCAGATCCTCTGTAGAGCCTTTCTACCCTCAAACAGATCAACGCTCCCACCCAGCGCCTCTGAAGGCTGCGCCGCAGCCCCTTGCAGTTTCCTGCCCCACCAGGGAAAGGCTCACACCGACTAGGAAAGGCAGTTTATTGCCCTGGGAAAAGGCCGTTTCCGCCGCTGGCGGTCCCGCTGCGTGTTGTTCTGGAGGCAGCACATCACCAAAGCGCTAAGGAGCTCAGGAGAAAGATGTTGGGCCACCTGCGACATTTAGGTGCCGTCCTGAGGTCCTGTGCTGTGCCCCAGCCAGCCCACCGCTTGTGAGCGGATGGGATGACCAGGCCAGGCTCCAAGGTCGCTTCTGTGCCCCGTAGCGGGGAGCCCAGAACCGGAGGCAGTACTGCAGATGCAGCCTTAGCGGTGCGGCGCAGAGAGGAAGGATCACCTTCCCCGACCTGCTGGCAGCGCTCACCGTGCCGGGGGCGGGAGCGGAGATTTCCCTTGGCCAGGGCTGGAGCCCTGGAGTGGCGCTGCCTGAACAGCACCTTTCGGCCAACAGGGCCAGCCCTCGACGGCTGCCCCGGGGACCCGGTGTTTGACTCTGCGCTTGCTGCACGAGCAGCCGCCACGGTTACGTGGGTGCCGAGGGCTCGGGCCCCGCCTCGGCACTTCACACCCACCCCTGTGAGGTCGTGGCCATCTCAGAGTGGCCCAGGGTGTCCCTGTCCCTCTTTGGGGTGCAGTGCTGCAGGCCGGCGGTGCTGATGTCACAGCGGCCACTGTGACCCGCGTGGCCAAGCCCACAAAAAGCAGCGCTGGGCTCAGGCCGTGCGTCAGTGCGAGCCGGTGAGGTGAGGAGAGGGCAGGGGAGGGTCGGGGCCTGCGTGGGGCTGCCGAGGGAGGTGGGGGGCCCCACGCCTCGGGGCTCTGGGCCTGTGCTGCAAGCTCCCCCGCGTCTCGCTTCTCCCTCACCCGCGTCTCGCTTCTCCCTCAGAGTCAGCAGAGGAGCATTTGGAGGAGACACCCCAGTGCTGCTGGGACAGGGACTCTCCCAGACGCTCACTGTTGACGTGCACCATGTCCGCAAGGCAGGAGAAGGGAGCCCCCGACTCGAGGGAGCAGGGTGAGAGCAAAGTATCCCTCCCGCAGCCTGGCAGAGGGCTTGTCGGGGCGGTCAGCAGTGGGGCCGAGAGCGGCGGCAGGGGGAGGCAGGAGCTCCCCGACCGCCCCGCGGCAGGGCCCCTCCTTTCCTCAGCAAGCGGGGCCCAGGCTGGGCAGTGGGCACCTGCTGGGACCCCCGTGCCTGCAACGGCCCCTTCCTCTCCAAGGCCTCCAGCCCTGCCCTGTCAGCCAGCTAGGCAGGGACAGAGCAGGCCCGTGGGGGCAATCCCTCAGGGACGCTTCCCCTGGCCCCGCAGAGGTGCTCATTCCCACTGCCACTTGCTCTCTCCCCTCCAGCATGCATGCTGTGCCGCCGGGCAGAGGCTGACCCGGACTATCTGCGGGCACAAACTGGAGAAGCACGGGCTCTGTGCCCATGAGTTTTGCCTGGTGAGTTCCTCCGGGGCTGCCTCCAGCTTTCCGACAGCAGGCAGTCCCTGCCACCCTCTCCTCATCAGCTCCTCGTCTCTCCTCTTCTGCAGTTTTTTGCCAACGGCCTTTTTCAGCAACGGCTTAAGCATGTAGGACTCATGGGATTTCTCCCTGAGGATATTCAACGTACAATCGAGCAGGCAGCGCAGAAGGTGAGGACTGACAAGAACAGGGAGATTTGTGCCAGGAGAGGTTTGCGGGAGTTAGGCCAGATGCCCAGAAAGAAATCCCAGCCCTTCCAAGCAGCTCTGGGACAGACGTCTTGCTCCCAGCAGCTCCACAGAGGCTCCTGGCACGGCAGCCTCATCCGCCAGGCGGACCTGCGGGGTGTGACCCAGCAGCGGCTGCATCCTGCGCCCCTGCCCAGCGGTGTGGGGCTGGCTGTGGAGGCCCTGAAGGCTGCCGCTGATGGGGGTTCTGTGCTCTTTCCAGCACTGCTTCGTCTGTGGCAGAGAACGGGGCCACCATCACCTGCTGGGAGACTGGGCTGCGACCGCAGCTTCCATCTCCCCTGTGCCGTGGAGGGTGGATGTGTCACCCAGTTCACTTTGGCTCTACAGGTAAGGGCAGCCAGCAGTACACGTACCTCCTCCCTCTCC
Organism: Phoenicopterus ruber ruber; assembly: GCA_009819775.1. Lineage (NCBI taxonomy): Eukaryota > Metazoa > Chordata > Aves > Phoenicopteriformes > Phoenicopteridae > Phoenicopterus > Phoenicopterus ruber. The sequence continues at coordinate 20,782,313 of CM020224.1, forward strand.
CGGCCCCACCGGGGCAGGACCCAGCACTTCTCACCTCGCCCATCCCTTTCCTCTTCCCCCCAGGTCCTTCTGCTGGGAGCACCGCCCAGAGCAGGCAGCCGAGGCGGCTCCAGAAGAGAACACTGCCTGCCTCATCTGCCTGGACCTTGTGGAGGACACAAAGTCCTACCGCACCATGGTGTGCCCAGCGTGCAAACACGCCTGGTTCCACAGGGGCTGCATCCAGGTAGGAGCCGTTCCCTCACCCCCGGGGCACGGCAGGCGCTCCGCAGCACCAGGGCCTCACTTATGCGCCTTCTGTTTCTCCCACAGGGACAGGCTCTGCACGCTGGCTATTCTTGCTTCCAGTGCCCGCTCTGCAGGGACCAGGATGTATTTCTCTCAGAAATGTTCACCATGGGAATCCGCATCCCCTTGAGGTTGGTGTCCTTCTGTCCAGCTCACAAGACAGGAGGGTGCAAGCGCTGTGTCGCGCCTGGGCCTGCCCCAGAAGACCTGGCCCTCCACTGTCCCGTGAGTCTGGGCTTCAGCTTCGCGGAGGAGTTGGAAACAGGGCCGAGGGGCAAGAGCGGGGACGCCCTGCATCTGCCTTATGGCGGGACAGCCGGGGCTCATCAATTTTCCTTTCTCCATCAGACTGCCATTATGGGAGAACAGCCATGCATATGCAGCACTAAATGAGAGGCACAGCCGCTGCGATGCCAGGGAGTGCCTTTGTCCAGGAGGCAGGGAGCAGGCAGAGCAAGAGGGGTAAGTTGCCAAAGCTGCACCCCGGGGCCCGTGCTGCGGTCTCTTTGTCCTCAGGGCCATGAACCCCTTTGCTTCCCCAGGCCCTGGCAACTGCTGCTGTGCCGCTCCTGTGCTGCCGAGGGCACCCACAGACGCTGCTCCTACTTGAGGAACAGCACGACCAGCTGGGAGTGCGACAGCTGTGCTGGCCTGGGCACCGGTAAGGGGCAAAGCCGCCGGGTGCCCCCGGCCTGGGGCCAGGGGCCAGGCAAGGCCTGGCAGCGGGTGCCCAGGGTGGGCTTGGCAGAGCCTCTCTGCTCGCGGAGGGCTGGGGGCACCGCTCTGGCCTCTCCTGCCCCGGGCCTGGGGGGCCGTGCCCTTGACCTTCCTGCTTCCCCTTACAGCCTCCAGTGCCAGCTCGGAGCTCGCCGGCCCCAGCACCGCCAGCCAGTCAGGATCGGGGCCTTCCCAGGGCTCCCCGCCACCCGAGACCAGCAGCCCCAGCACCAGCAGCCAGGTGGCATCGGAGCCGTCCCAGGGCTCCCTGGCACCGGAGACCAGCAGCCCCAGCACCAGCGGCCAGGTGGCATCAGGGCCATCCCAGGGCTCCCTGGCACCGGAGACCAGCAGCCCCAGCATCACCAGCCAGGTGGCATCGGGGCCATCCCAGGGCTCCCCGCCACCCGAGACCAGCAGCCCCAGCACCACCAGCCAGGTGGCATCGGGGCCGTCCCAGGGCTCCCTGGCACCAGAGACCAGCAGCCCCAGCACCAGCAGCCAGGCACCATCGGGGTCCTCCTGCAGCTCCCCGCCACTTCAAGGCAGCAGCCGCTCCAGCCCCCCTGGGCCCGAGCGGGTGCGAGACCGCTCCCGATTGCAACATCGGGCCCAAACCCCCTACAGCCGGCCCAGAAGAGGCCGTGACAGGAGCCGCGCGCCAGCACCAAGGGCTGAGAGCAGCACCCCCAGCCAGGCGGCGCTGGGGCCATCCCACAGCTCCCCGGCACCCGAGACCAGCAGCCCCAGCTCTGACAGCCAGGAGGCATCGGGGTCCTCGGGCAGCTCCCCAGCACTGGAGACCAGCTGCCCCAGCCCCAGTAGCCAGGTGGCATTAGAGCCATCCCAGGGCTCCCTGGCACTAGAGACCAGCACCCTCAGCAATGCGGCACCAGGGCCATCCCACAGCTCCCCAGAGCTTGAGGGCAGCAGCTGCTCCAGCCCCACTGGGGCCGAGCAGGTGCGAGACCGCTCCCGATTGCAACGTCGGGCCCAAAATACCTACAGCCGGCCCAGAAGACACCGTGAGGGCAGCAGCTGCTCCAGCCACCCTGGGCCCGAGCGGGTGCGAGACTGCTCCCGATTGCAACGTCGGGCCCAAACCCCCTACAGCCGGCCCAGAAGACGCCGTGAGCGCAGCCACGTGCCACCACCAAGCACTGAGAGCAGCACCCCCAGCCAGGCGGTGCTGGGGCCGTCCCACAGCTCCCTGGGACGGGAGACCAGCAGCCCCAGCTCTGACAGCCAGGCGTCATTAGGGTCCTCGGGCAGCTCCCCAGCACTGGAGACCAGCTGCCCCAGCTCTGGTAGCCAGGTGGCATTAGAGGTGACCCAGGGCTCCCTGGCACCAGAGACCAGCAGCCTCGGCAATGAGGCACCAGGCCTGTCCCACGGCTCTTCAGAGCTTGAGGGCAGCAGCCGCTCCAGCCCCCCTGGGCCCAACCGCACGCAAAACCGCTCCCGGTTGAACCGTCGGGCCCAAACCCCCTACAGCCGGCCCAGAAAACGCCGTGACAGGAGCCGCGCGCCTGCACCACGTGCTGAGAGCAGCACCCCCAGCCAGGCGGCGCTGGGGCCGTCCCACAGCTCCCTGGAACCCGAGACCAGCAGCCCCAGCACCGCCAGCCAGCTGCCATCGGGGTCCTCCTCTGGCTCCCCAGCGCTAGAGAGCGGCAGAAGCTCCAGCCCCACTGGGCCCGAGCGGGCACGAGACCGCTCCCGCTTGCAACGTCGGGCCCAAACCCCCTACAGCCGGCCTGGACGTCGCCGCAGGACCAGCCGTGCGCCTTCCCCCAGTGCTGGCCCTCATCCCCCTCCACCGGCGCAATAAAGTTGGCCGTTAATCTCTGCACGGGGAGATTCCACGCTCACTTGGCGGCTTCCTCCTCCTCCTCCTCCTCCTCTCCCTTTCTGGAGGGGCAGCGTTCGGGGCTGGGCCCAGAGGGTTGTCTTCTCCGTGGGGGTTGGCAGCACCTTCCCCAGACCTCCCTCCTTGCGGGCTGGCCGTGGCCGGCTGCCCAGCGCCATGGCCCTGTGCTTGGGGCCTCGCTGGCCCCGCAGCCTGCTCAGTGTCCCCGGGGGCAGTTCACACCCAGCCCCGGCACCACGCGTCTCTGCCCCTGCTCCCACCCCCGCGAGGGTGGCCCGGCACGGCCCAGTCGGCACTGCCGCCCGTCTCCCGGCAACGCAGGCTGCGCCCACACACCCGGCATGGCCCCCGCGGCTCGCCCCCCAGAATCACCCGCCCGGCCCCAGTGACTTTTGACACGCTTCAACTCTGTGGCGTTCTGGACAAGGCCAGAACCAATTCCCACTCCTCCTTGCCTAGGTTAGTGAGAATTTTGGCCAAGCGGCAGAGCTCCTTTTCTTTACACGTCCAGCTCAGTGTCACGCCTGCACTGGTGATGTGAAGATTTCTGTAGCTTGTGTTTGGACAGCAGCCAAAGGGCATTCCCCCTGCCCCGGCTGCGGGTCCCGTTCCCCAACAGGATTCAACAAAGGCAAGTGCAGGGTCCTGCACCTAGGGAGGACTAACCCCATGCACCAGTACGCGCTGGGGGCTGACCTGCTGGAAAGGAGCTCTGCGGAGAAGGACCTGGGAGTCCTGGTGGACAACAAATTAACCATGAGCCAGCCACGTGCCCTTGTTGCCAAGAAGGCCAACGGCATCCTGGGGTGCATTAAGAAGAGCGTGGCCAGCAGGTGGAGGGAGGTTCTCCTCCCTCTCTCCTCTGCCTTAGGGAGGCCGCATCGGGAGTCCTGTGTCCAGGTCTGGGCTCCCCAGTTCAAGAAAGCCGAGGAACTGCTGGAGAGAGTCCAGCGGAGGGCTACAAAGATGATGAGGGGCCGGGAGCATCTCTCTTACAGGGAAAGGCTGAGGGAGCCTGAGGAAGAGAAGACTGAGGGGGGACCTCATCAATGCTTATAAATATCTCAAGGGCGAGTGTCAAGAGGATGGGGCCAGACTCTTTTCAGTGGTACCCAGCGACAGGACAAGGGGCAACGGGCACAAACTGGAACACGGGAAGTTCCACCTGAACAGGAGGAAAAGCTTCTTGACTGTGAGGGTGACGCGTCACTTGGACGTGGTCCTGTGCAACCTGCTCGAGGTGACCCTGCTTTAGCAGGGGGGTTGGACTAGATGATCTCCAGAGGACCCTTCCAGCCCCTACCATTCTGTGATTCTGTGATTCTGTGAAGGAAGGGAGGTCTAGAGGGTCCAGAAGAGAACTCGGGGGCAGCACTTTGTGCTTCTATTCTTGACTGCTGCGATTGGGAAGACGTGAGGTCTAGACACGGCCAGAAGACGTAGTGCTCTTCAGGGGGATTGCGATGGGAGCTCCGAGGCACTCCCGAGCAATGGAGCTCGAATGGAGCTGGCCAAAGAGCTGTGGTCAGGCACAGCCTCGCTGTGAACCGACGTGCTTGTTCCCTGGCACCGTTCACCTCTGTCGGCATCCAGCTAATGGAGCTCTGTAATGCCCTGGCGGCGGAAGGCCGAGCGAAGTCTCAGAAAGCCTGGTGAGAAGGAAACCCCGAGCACCAGAGTTTGGCTTGGAAGGCGGCTGGCAGAAGCGGGTGGCTGAGGACACTCTGAAAGCAGGAGCCGAAGGAGGCAGCCTGGGAAGCCTCTAGTCACTCTCAGCAGCGTCAGCCAGCTAGTATTGCAGAAGGGCTTCTGGGGGCTTCAGGTTTCTATCTTGGTCCTGAATTGCATTTCGGACCTGGATTCTCCAATACTGGGCCTCGCGCTCCTTTCTTCCTACTCTGCTTGTGCCTGAGACACCGTCTGGTTTTTGTCCTGGTGTCGCAGGTGAATTATTCTGAGAAGTCATCGGTGTGGGGTTAACGGAAAGGGGTTTATTCACGATAAGGCCATGATCCAATGGTAATTAATGGACGACTGAAGGAAAGTCTCAAATGGTCATCAAATGGTGAACAAGCACTAACTGAATGGTAGTTAGAATCAGAGAGTCATTTAGGTTGGAAAAGACCCTTAAGATGATTGAGTCCGACCGTTAAGCTAACGCCGCCAAGTCCACCGCTAACCCATGTCCCTAAGCGCCACGTCTACGCGTCTTCTAAATACCTCCAGGGATGGTGACTCAACCACTTCCCTGGGCAGCCTGTTGCGATGCTTGACAACCCTCGGCGCATCAATCCAGGCTGTCCAGATCCCTCTGTAGAGCCTTTCTACCCTCAAACAGATCAACGCTCCCACCCAGCGCCTCCGAAGGTGCGCCGCAGCCCCTTGCAGTTTCCTGCCCCACCAGGGAAAGGCTCACACCGACTAGGAAAGGCAGTTTATTGCCCTGGGAAAAGGCCGTTTCCGCCGCTGGCGGTCCCGCTGCGTGTTGTTCTGGAGGCAGCACATCACCAAAGCGCTAAGGAGCTCAGGAGAAAGATGTTGGGCCACCTGCGACATTTAGGTGCCGTCCTGAGGTCCTGTGCTGTGCCCCGGCCGCCCACGGCGTCTGAGCGGATGGGATGACCAGGCCGGCCTCCAAGGTTGCTTCTGTGCCCCGTAGCGGGGAGCCCAGAACCGGAGGCAGTACTGCAGATGCAGCCTTAGCGGTGCGGCGCAGAGAGGAAGGCTCACCTTCCCCGACCTGCTGGCAGCGCTCGCCGTGCCGGGGGCGGGAGCGGAGATTTCCCTTGGCCAGGGCTGGAGCCCTGGAGTGGCGCTGCCTGAACAGCACCTTTTGGCCAACAGGGCCGCCCTCGACGGCTGCCCCGGGGACCTGGCGTTTGACTCTGCGCTTGCTGCACGAGCAGCCGCCGCGGTTACGTGGGTGCCGAGGGCTCGGGCCCCACCTCGGCACTTCACACCCACCCCTGTGAGGCGGTGGCCGTCTCAGAGTGGCCGAGGGCGTCCCTGTTCCTCTTTGGGGTGCGGTGCTGCAGGCCGGCGGTGCTGATGTCACAGCGGCCACTGTGACCCGCGTGGCCAAGCCCACAAAAAGCAGCGCTGGGCTCAGGCCGTGCGTCAGTGCGAGCCGGTGAGGTGAGGAGAGGGCAGGGGAGGGTCGGGGCCTGCGTGGGGCTGCCGAGGGAGGTGGGGGGCTCCACGCCTCGGGGCTCTGGGCCTGTGCTGCAAGCTCCCCCACGTCTCGCTTCTCCCTCACCCGCGTCTCGCTTCTCCCTCAGAGTCAGCAGAGGAGCATTTGGAGGAGACACCCCAGTGCTGCTGGGACAGGGACTCTCCAGACGCTCACTGTTGACGTGCACCATGTCCGCAAGGCAGGAGAAGGGAGCCCCCGACTCGAGGGAGCAGGGTGAGAGCAAAGTATCCCTCCCGCAGCCTGGCAGAGGGCTTGTCGGGGTGGTCAGCATGGGGCCCAGAGCGGCGGCAGCGGGAGGCAGGAGCTCCCCGACTGCCCCGCGGCAGGGCCCCTCCTTTCCTCAGCAAGCGGGGCCCAGGCTGGGCAGTGGGCACCTGCTGGGACCCCCGTGCCTGCAACGGCCCCTTCCTCTCCAAGGCCTCCAGCCCTGCCCGTCAGCCAGCTAGGCAGGGACAGAGCAGGCCCGTGGGGGCAATCCCTCAGGGACGCTTCCCCTGGCCCCGCAGAGGTGCTCATTCCCGCTGCCACTTGCTCTCTCCCCTCCAGCATGCATGCTGTGCCGCCGGGCAGATGCTGACCCGGATATCTATGGGCACAAACTGGAGAAGCACGGGCTCTGTGCCCATGAGTTTTGCCTGGTGAGTTCCTCCGGGGCTGCCTCCAGCTTTGCGACAGCAGGCAGTCCCTGCCACCCTCTCCTCATCAGCTCCTCGTCTCTCCTCTTCTGCAGTTTTTTGCCAACGGCCTTTTTCAGCAACGGCTTAAGCATGTAGGACTCATGGGATTTCTGCCTGAGGATATTCAACGTACAATCGAGCAGGCAGCGCAGAAGGTGAGGACTGACAAGAACAGGGAGATTTGTGCCAGGAGAGGTTTGCGGGAGTTAGGCCAGATGCCCAGAAAGAAATCCCAGCCCTTCCAAGCAGCTCTGGGACAGACGTCTTGCTCCCAGCAGCTCCACCAGAGGCTCTGGCACGGCAGCCTCATCTGCCAGGCGGACCTGCGGGGTGTGACCCAGCAGCGGCTGCATCCTGCGCCCTGCCCAGCGGTGTGGGGCTGGCTGTGGAGGCCCTGAGGCTGCTGCTGATGGGGGTTCTGTGCTCTTTCCAGCACTGCTTCGTCTGTGGCGAGAACGGGGCCACCATCACCTGCTGGGAGACGGGCTGCGACCGCAGCTTCCATCTCCCCTGTGCCGTGGAGGGTGGATGTGTCACCCAGTTCATTTGGCTCTACAGGTAAGGGCAGCCAGCAGTACACGTACCTCCTCCCTCTCCCGGCCCCACCGGGGCAGGACCCAGCACTTCTCACCTCGCCCATCCCTTTCCTCTTCCCCCCAGGTCCTTCTGCTGGGAGCACCGCCCAGAGCAGGCAGCCGAGGCGGCTCCGGAGGAGAACACTGCCTGCCTCATCTGCCTGGACCTTGTGGAGGACACAAAGTCCTACCGCACCATGGTGTGCCCAGCGTGCAAACACGCCTGGTTCCACAGGGGCTGCATCCAGGTAGGAGCCGTTCCCTCACCCCCGGGGCACGGCAGGCGCTCCGCAGCACCAGGGCCTCACTTATGCGCCTTCTGTTTCTCCCACAGGGACAGGCTCTGCACGCTGGCTATTCTTGCTTCCAGTGCCCGCTCTGCAGGGACCAGGATGTATTTCTCTCAGAAATGTTCACCATGGGAATCCGCATCCCCTTGAGGTTGGTGTCCTTCTGTCCAGCTCACAAGACAGGAGGGTGCAAGCGCTGTGTCGCGCCTGGGCCTGCCCCAGAAGACCTGGCCCTCCACTGTCCCGTGAGTCTGGGCTTCAGCTTCGCGGAGGAGTTGGAAACAGGGCCGAGGGGGAAGAGCGGGGACGCCCTGCATCTGCCTTATGGCGGGACAGCCGGGGCTCATCAATTTTCCTTTCTCCATCAGACTGCCGTTATGGGAGAACAGCCATGCATATGCAGCACTAAATGAGAGGCACAGCCGCTGCGATGCCAGGGAGTGCCTTTGTCCAGGAGGCAGGGAGCAGGCAGAGCAAGAGGGGTAAGTTGCCAAAGCTGCACCCCGGGGCCCGTGCTGCGGTCTCTTTGTCCTCAGGGCCATGAACCCCTTTGCTTCCCCAGGCCCTGGCAACTGCTGCTGTGCCGCTCCTGTGCTGCCGAGGGCACCCACAGACGCTGCTCCTACTTGAGGAACAGCACGACCAGCTGGGAGTGCGACAGCTGTGCTGGCCTGGGCACCGGTAAGGGGCAAAGCCGCCGGGTGCCCCCGGCCTGGGGCCAGGGGCCAGGCAAGGCCTGGCAGCGGGTGCCCAGGGTGGGCTTGGCAGAGCCTCTCTGCTCGCGGAGGGCTGGGGGCACCGCTCTGGCCTCTCCTGCCCCGGGCCTGGGGGGCCGTGCCCTTGACCTTCCTGCTTCCCCTTACAGCCTCCAGTGCCAGCTCGGAGCTCGCCGGCCCCAGCACCGCCAGCCAGTCAGGATCGGGGCCTTCCCAGGGCTCCCCGCCACCCGAGACCAGCAGCCCCAGCACCAGCAGCCAGGTGGCATCGGAGCCGTCCCAGGGCTCCCTGGCACCGGAGACCAGCAGCCCCAGCACCAGCGGCCAGGTGGCATCAGGGCCATCCCAGGGCTCCCTGGCACTGGAGACCAGCAGCCCCAGCATCACCAGCCAGGTGGCATCGGGGCCATCCCAGGGCTCCCCGCCACCCGAGACCAGCAGCCCCAGCACCAGCAGCCAGGTGGCATCGGGGCCATCCCAGGGCTCCCTGGCACCAGAGACCAGCAGCCCCAGCATCACCAGCCAGGTGGCATCGGGGCCATCCCAGGGCTCCCCGCCACCCGAGACCAGCAGCCCCAGCACCAGAAGCCAGGTGGCATCAGGGCCGTCCCAGGGCTCCCTGGCACCAGAGACCAGCAGCCCCAGCACCAGCAGCCAGGCACCATCGGGGTCCCCCTGCAGCTCCCCGCCACTTCAAGGCAGCAGCCGCTCCAGCCCCCCTGGGCCCGAGCGGGTGCGAGACCGCTCCCGATTGCAACATCGGGCCCAAACCCCCTACAGCCGGCCCAGAAGAGGCCGTGACAGGAGCTGCGCGCCAGCACCAAGGGCTGAGAGCAGCACCCCCAGCCAGGCGGCGCTGGGGCCATCCCACAGCTCCCCGGCACCCGAGACCAGCAGCCCCAGCTCTGACAGCCAGGAGGCATCGGGGTCCTCGGGCAGCTCCCCAGCACTGGAGACCAGCTGCCCCAGCCCCAGTAGCCAGGCGGCATTAGAGCCATCCCAGGGCTCCCTGGCACTAGAGACCAGCACCCTCAGCAATGCGGCACCAGGGCCATCCCACAGCTCCCCAGAGCTTGAGGGCAGCAGCTGCTCCAGCCCCCTTGGGCCCGAGCGGGTGCGAAACCGTTCCCGGTTGAACCGTCGGGCCCAAAATCCCTACAGCCGGCCCAGAAGACACCGTGAGGGCAGCAGCCGCTCCAGCCACCCTGGGCCCGAGCGGGTGCGAGACCGCTCCCGATTGCAACGTCGGGCCCAAACCCCCTACAGCCGGCCCAGAAGACGCCGTGAGCGCAGCCGCGTGCCACCACCAAGCACTGAGAGCAGCACCCCCAGCCAGGCGGTGCTGGGGCCGTCCCACAGCTCCCTGGGACGGGAGACTAGCAGCCCCAGCTCTGACAGCCAGGCATCATTAGGGTCCTCGGGCAGCTCCCCAGCACTGGAGACCAGCAGCCCCAGCTCTGACAGCCTGGCATCATTGGGGTCCTCAGGCAGCTCCCCAGCACTGGAGACCAGCAGCCCCAGCTCTGACAGCCAGGCGTCATTGGGGTCCTCGGGCAGCTCCCCAGCACTGGAGACCAGCTGCCCCAGCTCTGGTAGCCAGGTGGCATTAGAGGTGACCCAGGGCTCCCTGGCACCAGAGACCAGCAGCCTCGGCAATGAGGCACCAGGCCTGTCCCACGGCTCTTCAGAGCTTGAGGGCAGCAGCCGCTCCAGCCCCCCTGGGCCCAACCGCACGCAAAACCGCTCCCGGTTGAACCGTCGGGCCCAAACCCCCTACAGCCGGCCCAGAAGACGCCGTGAGCGCAGCCGCGCGGCAGCACCAACGGCTGAGAGCAGCACCCCCAGCCAGGCGGCGCTGGGGCCGTCCCACAGCTCCCCGGAACCCGAGACCAGCAGCCCCAGCACCGCCAGCCAGCTGCCATCGGGGTCCTCCTCTGGCTCCCCAGCGCTAGAGAGCGGCAGAAGCTCCAGCCCCACTGGGCCCGAGCGGGCACGAGACCGCTCCCGCTTGCAACGTCGGGCCCAAACCCCCTACAGCCGGCCTGGACGTCGCCGCAGGACCAGCCGTGCGCCTTCCCCCAGTGCTGGCCCTCATCCCCCTCCACCGGCGCAATAAAGTTGGCCGTTAATCTCTGCACGGGGAGATTCCACGCTCACTTGGCGGCTTCCTCCTCCTCCTCCTCCTCCTCTCCCTTTCTGGAGGGGCAGCGTTCGGGGCTGGGCCCAGAGGGTTGTCTTCTCCGTGGGGGTTGGCAGCACCTTCCCCAGACCTCCCTCCTTGCGGGCTGGCCGTGGCCGGCTGCCCAGCGCCATGGCCCTGTGCTTGGGGCCTCGCTGGCCCTGCAGCCTGCTCAGTGCCCCCGGGGGCAGTTCACACCCAGCCCCGGCACCGCGCGTCTCTGCCCCTGCTCCCATCCCCGCGAGGGTGGCCCGGCACGGCCCAGTCGGCACTGCCGCCCGTCTCCCGGCAACGCAGGCTGCGCCCACACACCCGGCATGGCCCCCGCGGCTCGCCCCCCAGAATCACCCGCCCGGCCCCAGCGACTTTTGACACGCTTCAACTCTGTGGCGTTCTGGACAAGGCCAGAACCAATTCCCGCTCCTCCTTGCCTAGGTTAGTGAGAATTTTGGCCAAGCGGCAAAGCTCCTTTTCTTTACACGTCCAGCTCAGTGTCACGCCTGCACTGGTGACGTGAAGATTTCTGTAGCTTGTGTTTGGACAGCAGCCAAAGGGCATTCCCCCTGCCCCGGCTGCGGGTCCCGTTCCCCAACAGGATTCAACAAAGGCAAGTGCAGGGTCCTGCACCTAGGGAGGACTAACCCCATGCACCAGTACGCGCTGGGGGCTGACCTGCTGGAAAGGAGCTCTGCGGAGAAGGACCTGGGAGTCCTGGAGGACAACAAATTAACCATGAGCCAGCCACGTGCCCTTGTTGCCAAGAAGGCCAACGGCATCCTGGGGTGCATTAAGAAGAGCGTGGCCAGCAGGTGGAGGGAGGTTCTCCTCCCTCTCTCCTCTGCCCTAGGGAGGCCGCATCGGGAGTCCTGTGTCCAGGTCTGGGCTCCCCAGTTCAAGAAAGCCGAGGAACTGCTGGAGAGAGTCCAGCGGAGGGCTACAAAGATGATGAGGGGCCGGGAGCATCTCTCTTACAGGGAAAGGCTGAGGGAGCTGGGGCTGTTTAGCCTGAGGAAAAGACTGAGAGGGGACCTCATCAATGCTTATAAATATCTCAAGGGCGAGTGTCAAGAGGATGGGGCCAGACTCTTTTCAGTGGTGCCCAGCGACACGACAAGGGGCAACGGGCACAAACTGGAACACGGGAAGTTCCATCTGAGCATGAGGAAAAACTTCTTGACTGTGAGGGTGACAGAGCACTGGCACAGGCTGCCCAGAGAGCTTGTGGAGTCTCCTTCTCTGGAGATACTCAAAACTCGCTTGGACGCAGTCCTGTGCAACCTGCTCGAGGTGACCCTGCTTTAGTAGGGGAGTTGGACTAGATGATCTCCAGAGGACCCTTCCAGCCCCTACCGTTCTGTGATTCTGTGATTCTGTGAAGGAAGGGAGGTCTAGAGGGTCCAGAAGAGAACTCGGGGGCAGCACTTTGTGCTTCTATTCTTGACTGCTGCGATTGGGAAGACGTGAGGTCTAGACACGGCCAGAAGACGTAGTGCTCTTCAGGGGGATTGCGATGGGAGCTCCGAGGCACTCCCGAGCAATGGAGCTTGAATGGAGCTGGCCAAAGAGCTGTGGTCAGGCACAGCCTCGCTGTGAACCGACGTGCTTGTTCCCTGGCACCGTTCACCTCTGTCGGCATCCAGCTAACGGAGCTCTGTAATGCCCTGGCGGCGGAAGGCCGAGCGAAGTCTCAGGAAGCCCGGTGAGAAGGAAACCCTGAGCATCACAGTTTGGCTTGGAAGGCGGCTGGCAGAAGCGGGTGGCTGAGGACACTCTGAAAGCAGGAGCCGAAGGAGGCAGCCTGGGAAGCCTCTAGTCACTCTCAGCAGCGTCGGCCGGCTAGTATTGCAGAAGGGCTTCTGGGGGCTTCAGGTTTCTATCTTGGTCCTGAATTGCATTTCGGACCTGGATTCTCCAATACTGGGCTTCACACTCCTTTTTTCCTACTCTGCTTGTGCCTGAGACACCGTCTGGTTTTTGTCCTGGCAGGTTCAGTAGTGGACTCAGTGGTGCTTGGTGAGGAAACGTCCCTGCTGCCTGGGCGCTCACCTGAGCCCGCAGCCTGGACTGCCTTCCCCTGGGGACTCCTCCCGCCTCTGGTACTGCAGCTCCGTTGCCAAAGACCCCCAGCGACTGATGAAACAGCTCCCTCACCTGCCCTGTCGCTAGCCCAGGTACAGTAAGTTTCTGAGGGTAAAAGGCCTCTGCTCTCTCCTCAAGACATCCTCGTAGGCCTTCAAGAAGCTGGCTAGCATGGGATGGTTTTAGTCTTCCCTACCCTACCTGCTCCTTCCTGAACTTTTGCAGAATCTTTCCCTCGCAGAAGGATGGGGTGCTCAGGTGTGTTAGGAGACGACTGTGAGCGTTGGTAGAGGTGAATGGTCAGCAATTGAGAGGCTTGTGCATGTCTCTTCCACTGAGAATCCCTTGTTTATTTCAGGTAAACCAGAGTTTAATGGCAAGTCAATGACTGGGGAAATACACTGCTGAGATAAGAAAGCTGAAAACTGTCTTGTCTTGAGAGGGACAAGTTAGAGGATAGAAGATCAAAAAGCAAATAGCCAAAGTACTGAGTAGATGAAGAAAAAAATGTGTTTTTTCTGAAGTTCTGTTCTTTTTGTTTTCTTCTCTATGCCTTCTGAAGTTTGTCTGAGTCACGTTTTCCTTTCGTTTTTTTTTTCTGTCTTCAGAATTCATTTTGCATTATAGAAGTCTGAAAACGTACCTAAAAAATTTCTTTACTTAATCTCGCATATTCTTTGGCAAACATGAAAAGGTAAGTTGATAGGTAACAGGCTTTATCTTTGAAAGCCATGAGATCAGGCTCAGTTTTTAAATACCTTGGTGTGTTATGCTGCTTTGTGAAGATCTTAAATTGACCTGTTTTTTTTGTGGTGAACGATCCTTTCTCTTTCTGAGGCTAGGAGGTCCTCCTAGTTGTAGTAAATGCCACATTTTGCAGTATACTGCCTTACTACTTCTGCACGCTCTTATTTTCTCCTAAGAATTCCTGTAGCATTGATGTTCTAATGCGCTGCTTTCCTGTGATCCAGAGCTTCAGAACTGTTAACTGCTAGATGTAGTGCATCGTAGTATGAAGAGACCTAACGACACATTATTTACAGCAGTATAGGGTTTCAGGCAAGACTAATCTTTTCAGGCCACCTTGATGGGCATTAAACTAAGAAATAGGTACATCAAAGCCCCAAATTAGCAGAGGAATGAAAGTGCTGGGCACCTGCTATCAGCCCTTCTGACCTCACTAGAGTTTGTACAGCTGCATGTTTCAACCTGCATGGATTTTTCATGTAGGATAGCTGCAGAAGGTGAAGGAACACTAAGCTAAATTCCCTTTGACTTTTACCATGACAAGGAACGTGTTGGTACCAGTTTGTCAGGAAAGAATATATTACGCAGTAGCACGTTACTAGAAAATCCTCTTTCTAGTAAATCTGTGCTTATGTGTGGGTCAGCATGGATGCTGACACAAAATGGCTGACTTGTTTTGCTAACAATCAGTGCTTTCCTGGAATCTAATCACTCAGATTGCTCAGGCCCTTGGAATATTTTAAGAATAAAGACTGCTGTATCGAATCATTTTATTAAATTGATGTGACTGGCCAAAGGAATACCTAACTGCTTTTTAAAATATTTTTACATATTTGCAAAATTATGAAGGTGGCACATTTTGATGTCTCAAAATTTAGTAGTTTCTTTTCATCATAATGTTTCATCCTTGGTAATGCTAGGTTAATGGTTGGACCCGATGATCTTGGAGGTCTCTTCCAACCAGAACAATTCTATGATTCTATGATTCTATGATCTGTAGTTGAAGATATTGGAAACATGAATGTTTAGTATCTTTGTTCTGTTTTCCCTTCCATCCCCTTTGTCTTTTGATACATCTTCTCTTTCCTTACAATTCTATGGTTTCCCCTGTGGTGTTTAAAGTCAGACGTTTGGAGTATTATATTTAGTGAAGCTCCTGGCTTGATGTAGTGAACGCATGAAACGTTTCACTGGAAACACCTGCTCTGGCAGCAGCAGCAACACGTCTGTACTGCACGCTGTAAATAGGCAGCGTGTTACTCTGCGGTAGCTGCCATGTTGCTGCTCTATCGGTTCCTTCCTGGCGGTGGCACCCGTTGCCTGAGGTTTGACGTGCTGCGGGGAGAACGGGGGAGCACCCCCAGGCCTGGGGAAGATGGGGGGCCACGTTGTGCATCATCCCAGTAGCTCTTCCGTTGCCGTGCGGTTTTCTTTCTCCACAGGGCTACGTTTAGTGATCTTTCAGCTTCTGCATAGCTTTGTATTGTCTTCCCCGAAGCATGGAGTTTTTATCATCTGGTGGTTCTGCTGCATGTGTTTCAGGGTAGCCAGGTCTACGCTTTTGCCAGGCTGCTTACACCATTTTGTAGGTAAAACAGCGTGCCTGCCTTTCAGCAAACCGTGCAGTTATTAGGTCTGCACGCACACGAGGTAACGAACTAACTTGTTTAGATTGACAGTTGTGTTTTCCTATTACGCATCAGCTGCCTGATACTAAATACATCAGCGCCTGAAAGATGCCCCTGCCGCCTTCCCTGCTCTCTCTTTGTTCCAGCTGTGACTTTGCTAGCATGTTGGGTGCGCTTCAGAGCTTGCAGTCTAGGGGGGAGGCTGGGAAAGACGGTGACAAAACAAGGAGGAAAAAGGCGAGACCATTTGCTCCCAGAAGCAAACCCCAGCTCTCTGTTACGTAACAGCTGCTTTCTTCTCCTCCCCCACCTAATGCCACCCTTCCCTCTCCAGGCGCGCTCCTTCTCTTCCCCAGACAGCTCAATGCATGAAGCACCTTTGAAACGTGATTTGAGCAGCACAGCATTTTAGAAACAGCTGTGGAAGCCATCGCTAGCCATGTCTTTGCTGAAGACAGGCGCTGTTTTAAACCAGCGTTTCATTACTGCAGGTATATGAACACCCATTTTGTAGAATCCAAAAATAGCTTGTTCAGCTTGAGAGTGAGGACATTCTCCCTAAAGGTCCTAGGAGCCTGAGGCTATGGCTGTGCCATGTTCAGAAATCCAGCTGGACTGAGTACAACAGTACTCAAATAGTAACACAGAGTTCGGTGTGGGTTAGCTGGCTGAACAAGTGTCCAGGCTTCCCAAGAGGCTTCTAAAACTGGAAGCGGTGAAAGCTGGCCCTAGCCTGGCTGCTGCAGTCATTTTACTGCACCATAGCATAGTAATACAACTTTTTGATGTGACTGCAGAGCGCGAGTACCATTCAAATCATTCGGACGTAAATTCTCGAGGGCTTGGTCATGCTACGAGCTACTTAAATTTTTGTCTATTCAGGTATTCAGCACCGTAGCTGAATGTAGTTACTGAAAGAAACAGCATGTAGTTTTATTTCTGTGGAAATAGAAAGGTAAAATGCATTAGCGTAAGACCCCAGTGAGAACTTCTTTTTAGCCCATGTTTGCTGCTGAGTAATGGCCTGCTTGCTGTTGGTTAATACAGAGCAGCTGTTTAGTAGCTGTACTTTAATGGTAGTGATGTTATCCTGTGTCCAAGCCCTAGGTATGTACGTTACCTTTGAAAAGACAAAAGTATTATCCAGCTGCTTCTGATGATGATGTTATTGTATTTAAAAGAACAGATGCTTGTCAGAAGAGATGGTAGTGAGCATGTGCATGTTGTTACCCTGTGTCCAATGCAAGATAATGTGGTAAATCTTAACCACAAAAGTGCTTTAAGGTAATTCATTTTACATTGCTCCATCAGTTTCCACGATTCAGCTGTGAAGTGGTAATTTTGTATAATTTGCTAACTTGTTTTAATCCAAGGAAGGTAAATGTTGAACCACCTGAGTGGAGCAGTGCCTTAAAAAAAAAAACCAAAACCAAACACCCCCACCCCCCCCCCCACCCCCCGCTTATGATGGTCGTGAAGAGTCTGCTCTCTGCAAAAACTGTTGGTGCTGCAGCTTGCACTAAAAAAGAAGGCTGCAGTTGTCTTACAGGCATTATGTTTTTATGTTTCACTTCAGATATTGCTGAGCGAAAATGAAGAATTATTCTTGTTTAATGTGCTTATGCATTAATATATTTGGATTCGATCCATTTGCCCTGGAGAATGGCAGTGTCAGACTCAGATGTATGATACAAATTCCTAAAAATTCCTACCAGGAGACTTTGGCTTTGTTTTTACTAGCAATCAAGTACTTTCCGAATGCAAACATGCCCAAAAATCTCAGTGTAGATAGTTGCTATGTAGAAGGTCCTTGTTTTAAACATCTGATCGTGGAAAGGGTATCCTCAACTAGGAGATTACTATGGCAAGGTTACTGTATTAAATCTGTATTTGCTTATTATATCCAGAAACTTTCAGCACATTGGCTAATATGACCAACAGTACTTGGCAGGGGTTTTCTGTTGTTTTGTTTTCTGTTTTGAGAAAATGTATGAAAGCATAAGCTAAAAACTAATGTGGATGATAAGCAATAAGCATGTAACTGTAATTGTGGAACTAAGTGCATTTTGTAGTGTGTTAACTAGAAGTTTAGGGGAATTAGGGAGTGAGAAGAGCAGCTAATCTGTGGTCCAGTGTGGCTGTTACACAAGGGGCAGGTATGTCCGTTGTCGGTTTTAAAATCTGCTTGCCAGCTAGAATTCAGGCAGTGAGACGAGCTCCCTGATTTTTATTTCTTTTTGTTTATTTTTTTATTTCACACACCACCACCACCACCCCCCCAGTTTGCCTGCAGCAGCACCAAGGAACCAAACACAAAACGGGCTCTGAGAGAACCAACGCTTCACAACTTCTCAGTGTCCAAAATAAACGAAGGAGAAGCGCGGCTGCGCGACCCGCTGCTCGGAGCTCTGGTTTGTTTTCCCAAACTCCCTTCCCCTTGCCCTGGCCATCCGTGGGGCCGCGTGGGGGGTCCCCGGCCCTGGCCCCTCGGGGTCCCGAGGGGCCTGGGCCGGGGCCCCCCCACGCGGCCCAATCCGCGCCAGCTCCCGGCTGGCACTGTCCAGTGTTCCACCAGCTCCAGTGTCGGGTTGAGCGCAGAGTCAGGCCGAGGTTAACCAGGCTGGCAGGATGGAAAGCCCAGCTTGCTGGTGGGTAGATCGCACCCAATGATTGATTTCTGAGCAAAGAAGCCAAAGGATTATTTTTTTTTTTCTGCCGACCAACCACGCCTTCAAAGGACTCCCTGTTCTTTGGCGTGGAAAGTTTGGTACCTTCCCAACCATGCTACGTGCCTTCTCCTCTTCCATGTATTTGTGGCTTGTGTTTTCTGTTAGCAGTCACGATCCAGCGCAGCTGGAGCAGCAGATAATAAACCGTTCGTGCACAGCTTTCGTCTCTGTAAAGGAAGGAGCTGATGCTTTGAGAAGTTTCTCAATATTCATCAATATCTTTACGATTAAAGTTGAATTTTCCCCATGTTTTTAGAAGCAGTATTTACAGCGTTTGAAATGGCTCTACTGGGAATTACAACTTTTTCCAACATCAGTTTTATTAGAATATGTGTGTTTGGAGTATTTCTGCTTTTCAGCTCTTGAGTGCTCATTTCAAATGGATGTATTTTGGTGTAATATGGTTTTGCAAAATGATACTCTTTAAGAAAACTTGGACACCCCACCCCCCATCTTTATTTTTCTACCTCCAGAACATACTGTATTTAACTTTCAGAATATTGAAGGCAACACAGTCTGACTTCTGTTCTCTATTTTCATTTTATGCTTTGCTATGTTAGATACAAATGCCATACAGCTAACTGAATGATACAGCTGCTTTCTACAAAGAGATCCTACAGCATTCATCTTCTGT
Source organism: Phoenicopterus ruber ruber (assembly GCA_009819775.1). NCBI lineage: Eukaryota > Metazoa > Chordata > Aves > Phoenicopteriformes > Phoenicopteridae > Phoenicopterus > Phoenicopterus ruber. The sequence continues at coordinate 20,800,635 of CM020224.1, forward strand.
GAAAGAAAATCCATTCCCTCATTGTATAAAACATCATGAAAATGATAGTCCTTTAAAAGGAGAAAGTGGGGCCTGTCCCTTGTTAAGTGTTCTTGAAGAATATTGTCAGTTAAAAAAGCAAAGGCATTTTTTGGGGTGGTTTTCTTTGAGGAAGGAAGAACAAAGATGTTACAAGGTTGAAAAGGTTCTTAAGCTTAAAAAAAAAAAGGGAATATGATGTTAAGATGTGCATGAATTGGTTGATGAGAAGATTGAAAGAGGTGTCTGTGTTAGAATATATGTTTAGAGCTTGGGTTTGTCTGATTAAATCTTTGGCTTTTTAACCCTGACAGTTACGCCATGTAGTTAAAAAAACAAACAAACAAAAAAATCTAACAGTGTTTCTCATGCCCTATTTGTTTTAATTTCTGCTTATACATAAATTAAAAATATTTTCCCCTTGGAAGTACCTTTTAGCTTCTTTGAGATGAAACTGGCATGTAAAATGCAGGAGAGTAATTTGAATTAACTTAAAATCTGTGTATTTTCAATGAAGATGTTAATGTGGGTTAGTAGGATATTGCTTTAACCCAAGGTACTTGATAGCTGATTAGGGCAGTTCAGACCACGCTGAAGTCAGTCGTTCCTAAAGTTAATGTTTAATTAGGTAGCCTATTTATTTTGTTTGCAGTTTGTACTAAGAAATTATAAACCAGTCCTTTCGCAGTGTAAGCTCTCAGGAGTCACGGGCTAAACCAGGCTCTACATTAGAAAGCTCAAAAGCAGCAGCGAGGCAAAGGCCTCTAGCAGGCGCCTGAACGAGGACTGTTCTGCAAGAAGTAGCTCGTGGGAGTCTAAGCATGGTACGAACTGCCGAGACAGGGTGTGAGGGACAGGTGTACCTCTTGCTGAGATACACTCCTCTGGGCTAAAGCAAACAATAGCCCATCAATACTTTTGGGGAAGGAAACAAGTTCCTGTTGAGTTAAAGATAATTTTCTTGTTCTTTAAAGGCGGTCGGGGATTAATTTTTATACGTGAACTTAAGTTGGGCTCCCATTTCCTGGAGAAGATACCCCTTCCTTCTTACACTTCATCCTACCTTGCCCCCCCCCCCCCCCAGCCACAGGGCTCTTAACCACAACCTAAATGAGAGCCTGTGACCGTCCTGTTTAATTAAATGGTGGTATTGACATGAAAACAACGGTGACTTCATTCATGGTGCTCCTGACAGAAGCAAACGCTGGGCTGAGATATTACAGCCCCTATCGCAAAGAAATCAAGGTAACGTTACTTGTTCAACACAGTAGGAAAACAATTGTTCATACATCTGTCAAAACCCATAACTTCTATATAAAATTCTCATCCAAAACAAATAATTTGAAGAAATACTAATGTGTTTAAATATATATTAATAATGCTGTCATCACAGCATTGAATTTTAGGTGGTGGACAACTTATTCTTTATATTACTGTTGAAATAGGATATCACTGGTCTCTGCACTTCAGTTCCATGTTTGTAACTGGATTCTGCCTTCAGAAGTGCATGAATTTCTCAGGTCACGGGGGATTTTACTGCAGTCGCCAGTCTGCGCGGCAACGGCCACCGCACGGTGCACGGCGGCAGCGGAGGCCTGCGCCAGCATTCCGACTGTCCTGTGGGTGCGGTAAGGAAGCAGGAGGGTTGGATGTAACCGCCTCGGTGAGTTGCTGTTTGTGTATGTCACCACCTTTGGATTTTTTTTTTTTTTTTTTTTTTTTTGCATTGGTGGAGTTCAAATCCCGCTTTATGTACAAACACAACTTCCAAGGAAATGAAATCCTGTTGGATATTTTGCATTAGGCAGAACTGCAGAATTCAGCTTACTGGAAACATGTTTGTACATGCAATTACTTATTTTATGGCCCTAATGAGCATTGTTGCAAAACTCAAATGTGCATATCTTATAATTTCCACGTGTAACTGACTCCCGTGACGAAGGGCTCGTGACTTTTTGGCCAATTACCTTTTGTAATTGGAGAAGAATTTTCCCATTCACCACAAATGAATCAGGTTTTAGTGTTGGAGATTTAAGTCCCGCTTACTGCTGAGATCTACATGCAAGGTCTTTCCCATCAATGCTGTTTTTGAAGATGACACTTAAAGCTGTAGCAATTATACTATTGATGGACCTGAATTAATCGGACAATCTTGTTAACTTATTCTTTTTAATTATACATGGAGGATTTTCTCAGTAGTTTGGCCTGTTACTTAGGATCATTGATCATAAAAAAGGAATTTTAAAGTGAAAGTGTCCTACTGAATCCCACGGCCCACTCAGGGCTCGCTCAAGCCTATCAGTTCTCACAACATTGTTGTTCATTTTATGAAGTTGCTGGGTTTTGTTCCAAATTCAACATTGCTCTGCATTAGAATAGGAGCTGAAGAGGTAGTATGTTAGCTTTTCCATTTCGTATCTTAAGCAGCAGGTATTTTTGCATCACTTTTCCCTGGGCTAGGGCACGCCCTTGATTTCCAATAAAAAGAGTTAATGCTAGGAGAGGTGAGATTTTTAGACCCTCAGGTACAGTCTTGTCAGTGCTGATTTTAATACGCAGGTCACACAAAAAGGGAAGACTTTTTTTTTTAAATTAAAAAACAAACCAACCAACCTTTAAGGGTATTTTAATTGTAAACCCGTGGCTTGTTTCCTTTTAGGAGAGAGTTTAATTTACTTTCTGCTTTCAGTTTAGTACCGTTTGAAATTGCCTCACCTTGGTCTCTCTGCTTTCCTTCTTACAGTGATCACGCAGTTTTAAAAGATTTTTATCGGACAACACACCAGCAGGAATTTGAACCATGTTCTGTTGCTTTGGAAACAAGAACTGAGAGAAGTTTGCACAGCTTCACGTGAAATGGCTACAGACTAAGGTTTTCTGCCCGTACGCAGCTTAGTTTCAGGGAGTTGTACGTTCTCAGGCAAACTTTTCCTCTTAGCTGGAGGGGGGACGGTCATTGGGTATTCTAATTCCGTAAAGCTTGCCGTGCTAGTCTGTCGTAACTGCGAGCGGGGCTTATTACGGGTGGTAGGAGCAGGCAGAGTTTGTGTAGCAACAGCTCTCCCAGCCAATTGGCAGGGCTGTTAGATAAAGTGGAAGCATTTGTAGCACTTCCTCTGCTTTTATTTTTAATATGCTCTTTCCTGACCCCCCCTCCTCCACTGCAGGCGTAAGGTGATGTCCTGAAGCTTTCACTCTGGTCTGTGCAACAGAGCTTGACTAAACCAAGCCTTTTCTGTTTAATCGTTTAGTTGTGACCTGTATCTGCCAGGAAAAGGTTCTGTATTTTGTTTTCCTCTGCCTTTCTGTGAACTGCTCTGCAGTGCCAGCTGTACGGTGTGGCTGAGTAAAATGTCTGAATTTAGAATCATCACAGAATCATAGAATGGTTTGGGTTGGAAGGGACCTTTTAAAGGTCATCTAGTCCAACCCCCCCTGCCATGGGCAGGGACAACCTCACTAGATCAGGTTGCCCAGAGCCCCGTTCAGCCTGGCCTGGAATGTTTCCAGGGATGGGGCTTCTACCACCTCTCTGGGCAACCTGTGCCAGTGCTTCACCACCCGCACTGTAAAAAATGTCTTCCTTATGTCTACTCTAAATCTCCGCTCTTTCAGTTTAAAACCATTACCCCTTGTCCTGTCGTAGCAGGCCCTGCTAAAATGTCTGTCCCCATCTTTCTTATAAGCCCCCTTTGAGTACTGGAAAGCTGCTTGAAGGTCTCCGCGGAGCCTTCTCTTCTCCAGGCTGAACAAGCCCAACTCTCTCAGCCTGTCTTCACAGGAGAGGTGCTCCAGCCCTCTGATCATTTTTGTGGCCCCCTCTGGACTCGCTCCAGCAGGTCCATGTCCTTCTTGTGTTGGAAGCCCCAGAGCTGGAGGCAGTACTCCAGGTGGGGTCTCACCAGAGCGGAGCAGAGGGGCAGAATCCCCTCCCTCGCCCTGCTGGCCACGCTTCTTTTGATGCAGCCCAGGATACAGTTGGCCTTCTGGGCTGCAAATGCACATTGTTGGCTCATGTCCAGCTTTTCATCCCCCAGCACCCGCAAGTCCTTCTCGGCAGGGCTGCTCTCCATCCCTTCATCTCCCAGCCTGTATGGATACTGGGGGTTGCCCCGAACCAGGTGCAGGACCCTGCACTTTGCCTTGTTGAACCTTATAAGGTTCGCCCAAGCCCACCTCCTGAGCTTGTCCAGGTCCCTCTGGATGGCATCCCGTCCCTCAGGCGTGTCCACTGCACCACTCAGCTTGGTGTCATCTGCAAACTTGCTGAGGGTGCACTCAATCCCACTGTTTATGTCATTGATGAAGATATTAAACAGTACTGGGCCCCATACAGACCCCTGAGGGACACCACTTGTCACCAGTCTCCATCGGGACATTGAGCCATTGACCACTACCCTCTGGATGCGACCATCCAACCAATTCCTTATCCACTGAACAGTCCACCCATCAGATCCATATCTCTTCAACTTAGAGAGAAGGATGTTGTGGGGGACCGTGTCAAAGGCCTTACAGAAGTCCAGATAGACGACATCCGTAGCTGTTCCCTTGCCCACTGATGTGGTCACTCCATCATAGAAGGCCACCAGGTTGGTCAGGCAGGGCTTGTCCTTGGTGAAGCCATGCTGGCTGTCTCGAATCACTAAGGAGACAGTGAACAAATTTTATGAGCTTACAGCAGTTTTCCAACATCCATTTTGATTAAGAAGGCTACAGTAAAGGGAGCGCTGGAAAGCTACTGCATACAGCACAGCGTAACTCATCCCGGGCTGCTGAACCCTAAGCGGTTAACGCTGGCATTAGTGAGTTTCCTCCTCTGAGATGGAGGGGGTTGGACAGCTAACGCAGATGATACTGGCAAGTAGCCTTGCCCTGTAAGGAAATGGGAGTGGCTGAGAATTAATGCAAGTTAGAAAAGCTTGTACTGAGGAACTGAACTCTGGTCCCACCTTCCAGGTATTTAAGAGAGCTGGATGCACTGGATAATAGAAATATGGAAGAAAGGGATCTCTGAATCTCCTGTCTACTTCTCTGTGTTGTGGAACAGAGGAAAAGCAGTCTTTCACTTAAATTAAATTCTCCTTTGCTAGGCAAATTGGTAATTGTTCACCCCTCCTTCCATCTCCAGCCCAATTACCAGATTTTTTTGACAATCTGGTAGCAAGCAGTGTCCTTGCTTTGGTAACAAAGTCCAACCTACAGTAACAGCAGCTGAGTTGCAGGGAAGATATACACGGTATCTCTTTAAAAGACAGGTTCTTAAACACAGAGGCTCTTTGTGCTGCTGAGTAACTTGACCTGCTGCTTCTGACAAGTCCCTGAATTTAGCTTTATGGTATTTCATATCCCGTAGTCTTGTTTGCATTTGTTTTTAAAATGCTGTCTTACCCAAAGACAAAAACCGATACCCTGTTGCTCGGCTGTCAGGCTTGGAGGTGGTCAAGGACACTGATGCGTGATCACAGAACAGAACATGGCACATTTGGGAAATGAGCAGTCCCCTTTCCAAAGAATAAGCTCACCGAAAGATTACATGCCGTGTTTCTAGTACTTGTTTGAGGAAAGGTAGAGCCTTTACTTTCTGTATGAATGCTCGCTATTAAATCTGTCCATTGGTAACTTTTTTTTTTTGCTTTAGAATGTGGCGTATCATCAGTTAAAAGTTAGTCCTTTGCTCTTTTGATTTTGTAAAAACAAGTGTGCAAATGTTGAACTTATCTTTCATTTTCATGAGTAGAATATTTGTGGGGTTTTTCCACCTGAATGTCCATGCACGTCGCTTTTGTAAGGACACAGTTTCATCTGTGTTGTTGCAGTTCTCAAAGGGAAGTTATGAAACGGGCTATATGCTGAGCACTCGTTGAATGGTACTTGTAAAGAATGCTCTGCATTTTCCTCCTGTGGAAAGGCACGGTATAGTCCATTTTTAAAAGAAGTCATCAGGTGGGGAGACGTAACCACATGCTGCATCATGTTCAAGGCCCCAGAACACGGCTAGAAAGGAAGCTGCTATGGATGCAGGCGCTATAAACCCGTCAGCAGTCAGTAATGAACAGTGACGTTGATAGGAAATAGTTACCACTTTTGGGTGCCCCATAATGACAGCTGTACGTGAGGGAGTTACACAAATTTGCTGTGGTACATTTTCAATAACGTACAGTGAAACTAGCCTCTAAAACTAGCTTTTTAGTCTAGCATCAATATGTGATGCTGTAATATCTCAGTAGCGTTTAATTACAGTTTTTCTTTCTGGTAGATGTAGTAGGTTCTTGGGTCTGCTCTTCTCACGGGTGTATATGTCATTGACTTCCATATGTCATGTATATGCCTAAGGCATGTAGATGATTGAAGATGAGACATTTTGCTTTTTAGGAAGTGCAGCAGGTAGTTGGATGTTCAGAAAAGATCAATGACCAATTAGTCATTCCTTCTATCTGTTTGTTCTTGGCAAGAGAAGAACTTCTGTTAAGAAACTCAGAACTTTAGTGTAGTTGAGGGAGGGGGGGAATATGACATCGACTCTGTTGCTTTCCTTACTGAAAGCAAATAACTGAAAACAAAATTCTGAAAATTAAGGTGTCATTTTGTAGATAGACCGTAGTCCCTGAGTTAGTGCTTTCCCTGTCTAGTTTCTACTTTCAACTCTTGTGAGGACATACCAGACAACTCCACAGCACCCCAGAGAAAAATGCTACACAGTGTAGACCTGCTTGCTGTTTTGATTATTCCTGTCCTTTGCTAATGATCTGCCAAGCTTTACAAGCTAGTGGAGTAACTCGGTTGAGGCCTAGATAGCAGCTACAGAAGAAAGTAAGTAAGTAGCACATGAACCTGTGCTGATTCTTTCCAACAGAGAGGCTCAGGGAGGTCAGGATGAATTCCTTACCTCCTGCTCTGGACTGTCAGTATGAAATAATTCCAGCCTGGTAACAACAGTGTCTCAGAGGTGCTGGAAAACTGACACTGACTGAAGTAGTCTTACAGGCATCATGGGAATACGATCAGTAATCTCTTACTCGTATAAGCCAAGAGCAAAAGAGAGTGGAGACTGGTAAATTAAACCATTGTAGAGTAGGTTTGATATAAGCTTTGGTAGATCAAGCTTTTAACCCATTTGTTCCTGTTAACCTCTTTCTTTCTTTCCATCTTTTCTAGTTCAGCAGAATGTTGGATTTTTAATTATTTAATTTCTGCCTCTAACCTGTATTTGAGTCACTGTAAGGAATTGTCACTGTTCAGTTGTTTACCTCAATTAAATGAATCCTACCACTGCGGAGCCAAGATAAATTTTGACAAGCTGCAGCGATTGGCTAAGTGGAGGTTTGGTAGCCATCTCAAAATGTCTTCACCGCGGTTCAGCGTCAGCCTTAGATATGGTACGTGTTACTGCTCTGTGCCATTTTGTTGTCAGACAAAAACTGAGAGATCATATAACCTAGTCCATTTTGTGTCAAGATTTTACGTCTTTGTATAGTTCCATAAGTGTATCTTGTGGAAGGTTCATTAAACCACATTTTAATTATCCTTATTAAGTATTATTTTGCCTTCCATGAAGATAACTTCTCTTTCCCTTCAATACTGACAAACCTAAGTAGCAGGACACCACTAATCAGATCTTAATGCAATGGGCTTCCAGACTTTTAAAGCTCAAATGAGATTTTCTGGCTTTCAGATTTGGGTTGGTTTGGGGGTTGGGGCGGCAGGGGGGGGTGTTTTGGTTTTTTTCCTTGCAACTGAAAGATAGAAAATTTTAGTATTCTTACTTCAGCTGAAAGCTGGAGATCTCTCTGTAATCATGATTTCAAAACCTGGTTCTTCAGAGAGAATGCCACGTCTTGAATCACTGGTAAGTTTTCTTATTCCAAGTAAAATTGATTTTCCATTGTATGCAGTGATAAGACAATTCGTGTGTTCTAATAATGTAAAGTGCTTGCCACCAAAATTTCTCTATACATCTTTAAAAACAAAACAAAACAAAACAAAAAACCCAAAGAACCCCCCAAAAAACAACCCCCCAAAGCATAAAAAGCCTAATTTTGTTTCATTTCTGGGCGTACAGTGAGAACACTAACCCCCAGAGCAAACTGAACACCGAGTTCTTTTGCAAATCAGGCCACATGTTGACATGCTTAAGGTGTTCCAAAGTACACGCAACTCGGGAAGCACTTGCATCTGGGCACGTTAGCCTACCTGTTCAGAAGAGAACTAGAATATTGCTCAAAATAGTCTTCTCTTTCTGATGCCAGCTCTTCGCATATGCTTTGACACTTGTGGTTTCTGATTTCACGGTTACAGAGAGGGCCGACCCGCCGTCGGTGGGGTGTAGGGTGTCGCTGCGTTTTGCTTTCCCCTGGCAGCACAGCTGAGACAGCTGCGGAGGAACAAACTGGGAGTCGGGTTCCGTTCGCCACTCAGCCCCTTCACACTCGCAGGCGCTAGCTTCCCACACCATGTCAAAACACAGCTACAGGAGTGCTGAGCTAATCCGTACCTAGCGGCAGCGAAAGATTTGGTTATTGAGCCCTTTTTTTTCTCTCTCTTTTTTTTTTACCATTCCAGAAACATAAGCAGACAAGACAAATGACTATACAGCTTTAGATATTTTTGGACTGTTAAAGCATTTTATTCAAGAAATAAAGTTATCCAGTTTAGGTACCCACGTGTCTGGAGCCAAACGACCTCTGTCCTTGTGTTTGTCACCTATACGATTTTCTGTGTCTGTGTGGGGTTTCTCTTATGCTTGCTCGCGTGGGCTGTTCCTTTGGTTCAGATGCCCACTTACCGCACAGTACCTGAAAACCTAATATAAGTTTTTGCAACCTTCTCCCTGCTGGGTTCTCCCCTTGAAGGAGTGTTTGCCACTCGTGACGCCGTACCTGTTTTACAGTAGTTTTCACAAATCTGGTCACTCGTACTAGCCATCCAATATGCAAGGTCTTATTTTAGTTCCACTACATGTAGTAGAGGGCTATTTATACTAGCTTGGCTTTGCATGTGACGCTTGGAGTAATGGGATATAAAACATTACAGGTTTTTAAATTCCTTTCCTTAGGTTGGCTCTCATCTGTGCCGTTAATACAAGTTACAAACTGCAGTCGCAGCGGGGAGAAAGAGCAGAGGTAGCAGAGAAGCCACTGATTTGAATATCTTCCTCACAAGCTTCTCAGATGCAGTTATTTTCTCTATGAAATACTAGTCAAAGATGTACATGTGCACTCTTTTCTAGCCCATCTTGAGAAAAAGCTTAAATTGGAAGGAAAAAAAAAATAGCTGCAGCCCTTCCAAGAAAGATGATCTGAGCATAAGCAAAGCTGAATTTGACATGCTGTAGTTTCTTCAAGACAGCTGTGGGGTTTGATTTTTTCCTAGGTTAAAAGCATATGTTTTCTGGTTGAGATTCACATAGATCTTTATCTCCTAGATACCTTCTGCGCACACTCCTCTCTTACCATGGGTGAGATTTGTAATGCCTACTTTGCATAAGCAAACTGACTGATAAATTCTGATCCGTTTATATCTCAATGCAGATAATTGCGGATGCTTGGATGCTGCCATATTCTACAGTTTAACTGGGAATATACTAGATTCTAAGTATGCAGGATATGTGTTTTGTGCTGTCGAGAAGAGGAGAGATAGCAAAGCGTAAGAAACAAGATTATATGGTGCAGTCACTGTTTTTAATTCTGACCACATAGAAATTTGTGGGGTTGACTTGGCAATTAACATTAATTTTAAAATTTTTTTAAATCAGGTTACAACTGTTAGAGGCAATGGGAAAAGTGTGTTGTCAAATGGAATAGCCTTATATCTGTGACTAAAGACAATCTCGATACTGTGAAGGTAATGGCAGGTAGTGAAAAGAGAGCTGAACTGGTAGGTGGCTCAACCTGTTGGTACCTAACAAATGTGTCAGGATTTTACAAGCAAAAAAAAAAAGGGAACCAAAGCACGGAGACAAAAGGCTTACTGGTTTCTGCAGGCTAACGAATGCATGTTTCTTTACATAACCTTATTTGAGCTCTGGCGATAAAGGACTTTTAAAAAACATTTCTTCTATATTGCTTTAAACTTAATTTTAGAGACAGTAGTTTTTATACTGTAGAAGAGATGTAACAAAGATAGCTTGTAGTGAAAGAATATCAACAAATTTCGATCAGCTGAACCTGATGACTGCTGACATTTAAGAGGCATTGACATTCAGAACTCACTGAAAATATTTAGAGAGGGTAATCGCTCCTACATAGATATATACAAATACTGCCATAGCACATTTCAGAGTCCAAGTTCCCTTCTGCAGTATGTGAAAGCTTTAAAATGTCCTATAAAGCCTTCAGCTGAAGTGTTCATTAGCCACTTACTCCAGATGCTTCAAGGATTCTGTGGAATACCACGTGTTCTCAATCTGGCTCTCTGAACACAGCAAGCAACTGTCATTCGCCTGAAATTGCATCTAAAGCTGTATTTCAGGCAGTAAAATACAGTATTTGTTGAAATGTTGGCTTTTGTGCTGCTGATAGAAGGTAAGATCCCAAAATTAAATGCCTAACAGTTGCTAGTGATGTCTTATTTCAGCTGAATTAGGTTATTAGGGAAATCTTCAGTCCTGCCCTCTTCTGCACTGCCCTTTCTCGCTTGTTCTTTTACCTGCATATAAACAGGAGAAACAAACTAAGCTGAAGACTTGCCGATGCTGAAAGGGGTGTGCTGGTGTAAGCAGCAAGTGTCTTTTTGGTTAATTCTTGTTCTGTGACCGTTAATTTGGGTCATATTGTAGTCAGGTGCCACGGTCAACTCAAGAGATGTAGGATGAGCAGGTGGCTGGGAGAGGGAGGGGGGTTGAGACAGAAGTGGGAAAGGAGAGAAGGCGGCAGGCTGGTTTGCAGGTTTTAATGCTTCACAGCAAGCTTCCAGGTATTTGCAAGTGGTTTTTGCTTATATTTGTTAACGCTGCTCCAGGTATGTAGTACAAGTAGAAAAAGTTGTGCAAAATTATCAGCGTTCCTCTGGCATCTTCCCTGCGTCCTTCCTTCAGGCCCCTGGCACCGTATGGGAGTAGATTTGCTTTGTGTGGTTGCAGGAAGGGCGGTAAGATGAAGCTACGTGCTTGCACTTACTCAGAGGCAGCTTCTTGTGGAGACGCACAGAGCGTTACTACTGAGAGAACGCGGGTTTTGACATACAACGTCTTTAAAGACATGTACCTGTGTACGACGTGACTATGTTTTTCAGTGATACTCCAAGAATTTTCAATTCACTTTGTCACATCGTCTTTGTGATATGTTTTGTATTTTTCTTTCAAATATTTAGAAATCTACATTTGATAATTTGTATTAAGAAATTCACAATTAAGGAACTGGTGGGTTACGTCTGCCAAGGTATGATAGTGAGTTTGTTTCGATTACCTGCCTTCATCTGATTGTCCTAGCGTGGATTCTGATCTTTACAGTCGGCTTTGCTCTGATCTCATTATTCATATTTCTTTGAATGTACATTTTGGTAATAATTGGGTTGTCTGTAAATTCTATGACATTGCAGTATTTAAAAGTTACATGTGTGTGTAAAATAATACTTTTAAAATGATGATTACTGAAGTATATGACAACAGAAGTTTGTTTTATTTGTTAAGCTTGTAAGAGAAAATGCTTTTAGTTGACATAGTTGGACAAAATAGAAACCAGTGAATTCTGTCCTTTAGCTAGAGGGAAAATGGGAAGAAACTACACACGCACACAAACACACATGTATGAAATTTAGGAAATATTCTGGCGTGCTAAATCAATGATGTTCTTTATTCAGAAGAGTAACTTAGTTTATGTAATTAGAAATTGATTGAAGTGCTGCATCTGGGAAACTTTGCCTCTAATGGTACTAAATTCATGCTCTTGTTAGGGGAGAATGTGGACTGATTCCCAATTTATATACAGTGAATTCGCCATTGCCAGGGATAGATGTGAGGCTGGAATTCCAGATTATAGAAGAATCTGGACAGTACGCGTCCTGTGCGTTGCAATCCACAGCAATGGGACTAACAGCCCTCCCTGTGTTTGCGCTGCGTGATGCGTCGTTCCCGGAGTGCGGAACGCTGAGTAAGGCCGGGATCGCGTATGGCAGAACCACACGGGCCTCGAGCTGCCGAGCTTCGCTGCGCTCGGGCTGGCTCTGCTCCAAGGCAGCCTGTTGCGTCTGTGCCGTACGCTTCCAGTTTTAAGACGACGGTGAAGTAACACGTGAGTTGGCTTCCGCTTGGAGCGGTTTGGCGCTCTCGGCCGTGTCGCGCGGTGTTTCCGAGCGGAGGTGAGCCTCGGAAGCGAGAGCACGGCGTGAGCCGGCTGCGCGCAGCCCCGCGCCGGAGCTGCCAAGTCGCGCGCTCTGTGGCGCGGTAGCTCACAGCCTGGATTAGCTGTCGGTAAATAACCGTGATCTTGGATTTGAACCGGCTCTTGTAAATGATCTCGTTTATACGGTGAGAAGGAAGGGGATCGCGTGTCTTTAAACTATACGGAGCACATTCATTCCTGATGCATAACAACAAACCTTGAAAAACTAGGGAGAATAGATGCTTGTAAACTTCATTGGCTTTTGGTGGTTTTTTAGGCAATTCACTGTTACTTTTCCATGATTATTACTATTTTCAGTTAAAATTCAACGTCTTTTTTGAGTGCAGAGGTATTTGAACAGATCAGGTAGGATTCACCCTCATTTCTTACCCACAGAAATGAAGAAACGTGTAGCCCCAAAATATCAACAGAAATGCACAAAACCTAACACTTTAATCTACTGGAGTGCTTTATTTCATTTATGGCCTATCAGGTTTTTTAAAACAGGCAGATTAATCACCTTTTGTAACAGGCTCAAATTAACATTTTATGCTGCTTTTTTTCATTAAATTAAACTTTGACCCTAAAAACTTGGATGATTGAGTCAGTGGTTGCTATGGAAATGTTCATTTGATACATAAAGCTGTAATTGGTTTCCTCCTGGCTTGCAGCTTCTCCTAATCCTCTCCCCGCTGGTAACTGCTGCCTTTTGCAAGGCATCTAGAAGGATGATGCGAGGGTCCTCTGACCTGCTTCGGGCCAGATGAGCTAGATAAGCCGAATAATTGAAATCGGTGATCTGAGCTAACTTGTCTGAATTTTTGCCTGAACGGTAAGACAGTGCTTGCACGAAGTCGGCCGCTGACTCTGTGGCGGAGGTGGTAACGCCCTGGCAGAGAGGCAGATGGCAAGTTCAGGTGGTTCATGGCGTCTTCTCCTTCAGCTTAACTTTGTACAAGATATACATCCACTTGCTTTAGTGTTTGTAGGACAAGGGCGATTCTTACATCTTGTTTTACAGTAAACTTATTATCAGGCTTTTACACCTAGCTAAAGCATGTTTTGTAGTAGTCTAACCCAGACTACGCTCTTACCAGTGCTTGTTCTAACCATTGATTAGCCCCTGCTTGTTGGAGGTGAGGGGGTAGGACAGGACATATTTTGGGGTTTGTGGAGAACTGCACTTCTGGGAACGTGTAGATTTTCACTTTGACAATTGGGACAGCAGGAGGTACAATTCGGGAAGGTGGTCTATATCTGAATGCTTTATACTGACTTTAGCTCACCACAAATTGCTAGTCTCTCTCCTGGTCGTCATCGGATGAATGATTTTTCTTTTTTCCTTTTTTTCCCTTTAAGGAAGGAGAACTATACCTGAATTGCAGTTTTCAGTCTGAGGTTTTACAGCACAACAGAAGATTCTTGCCTCTTCTGCCTCAGAATTGAATGAAGCAAGTTCAGGTACTTACCTATTCACTGACTGCGTGTCCAGTCTGTATATTGGAGACACAATTTTTTTTAAATAGAGATAATGTCTTTTTAAAAAAAAAAAACAGCTGATATAATTAGAAAAACATACTAGGGTCTCCCCACCTCTAACTCCCTCAACTCTTCAAGTCTTAAATAAAAGCAGTGTAGTTCAAAGTTAAATAAAAGTAGAGATCAAATCCAAGTTGAGTTCAGAGTTTAGTTAGACGTATACCCGTCAGACCATATTGGGAAGACAGATCAGGCTGGCAAAAAAGGTAGTAAGATGACCTTCTCTAAAGGTGGGCAGAGGAATGCATAGCCTGTGGAATATGGACAAGGTGGTTTAGGGGGAAAAAAAGTGCATCTTTTAATACAGTATGCGGGTATTTGCAAAAAGCCATCTATTTTCAAAGTTATAGCTGGGTTTGAGTTTTGTCTTTCCTGCTGAAATGTGCTTGGAGGATTATGTGCTGGTGTGGGTGAAGGGGAGAGGTTCTAGAGAGTGGAGAGAGGCCAAAGTGGGCTTGCAGCAGGGCAACAGGCCTCTGCGTCGTGTTTGAAACAAAACATCAAATCAAGTAGGCTTAAATCAAGCATGCTGTATTCTAAACATGTATATGAGGAACTGAAAGAAAAAATATGGTTGTAGAAGTTAATAGGTGTGGAAAAGAACTCTGCAAAGAAGTTCTTTTGGTGTCCTGAATACCAAGGATTAGATTAGGTTTGGAGGAAAGAAGTATCTACACCTCGCTTTAGGAACCAAGACTATATCTTTGTGGTGAAGACAGGACAAGGACATTCTGAACCACTTATTTTCCCTGAAAGAGGAAGCTATCTGCTTGTAAGGAACCTGATCTTTATGGAAGGTTATCCTATCAAGATTTTCTCCTGCTTCATAACTGTTGAGATAAAAATTCAAAGCATTCTCTTTTTTTTTTTTTTTGGTTGTGTATATAATCTGCTGCACCCATGGTGGGGTTTAAGATACGCTATTTATGTTGTGATGACTGGACTAAAATCCATGCCTAACCCACTGAGGAGTACTTCTGTTGGTACAATTCCAAATGAGCAGGAATGCCAAGCCATAGAACGCACTTCACTGCCGGGCAATTAAACAGGAGTCTTGTATTAACTGGGATGTGTCCTCCAGAAAGAACTTAGTATCACCTTTATCTCGTGAGGCTTTGTGGTTAATTGGCACGATTTTTTCTTAATTGCTGTCTTAACTGACACAGCTGGAAGTTCTTGCATTGAATAGAATTGATAATGTTGATAACATTTGGAAAACATAGAGCTAATCCATATTGAAATAATTTTACAGTCCCAGAGAATGAAAAGTCTAATTCTGTTTTGTAACATTAAATAAATCTGTTTATTTTCTTAAAAAGCCTTGGAGGCTGGTAGCTATCAGCTGTTACTCCTTTTGAGTATTAAAACTGGAGCTCTAAGCCAGCACCTCATTAAAATACGTAACCAGCTCTTTCAAAGCTCTTTCCAACTGGAAACTTAAACAAGCCTGTGATAAGGGAGAGTCAAAAGAGACATTGTGAGCAGTCTGTACATATGTCGTAAGGCGTTTGTTTTAAAAGTACAGTAATCAGGAGAACTGTCAAAATGCAATGGAGTTGTTAAAACACTTGTTCTAGTTTTGCTTTGCCATAATGGCGATCTTTCTTGAGATGAATATTTAGAATTACCGAATCCATGATATAACTGAATGCCGGTCACAACCAGCCATCCCGAGAAACTCTGTGTAACTCAGGATGGAATTGAAAGGAGCTACTAGTTGTAAATATGTCCACAAATTTTAGATTGTCATTTCATAAAAGCTAACTCTGCCTGTAGTGCTAAAGTATTTACCCGCTGGCATATAATTCTGGCCTTGAAAGGCAAATTTTTATGTAAATTACTAGTCATGAGCCAAACCAAACAAGGTTGGTGCGCACACATTGGAAAGTACGGAAACCGGTGACGTGGAGTAACTGAAGACGTTCATCTACATTGTTTATAATTATTCAAAAAAGGCGCACGTCTGAAGCATGCGCTGAGCCTAGTACGTTACATGGAATGGGTAGTCTGGGGAGCAGTGCTTGGGATGATAAATGGTCTGTCGGTCCAGAAGCGTGAGTAGTCGGTTAACTCTGCCTCAAAGTGTGCCACGTGGTCAGTCGTAGAGGGTTTCTCCTTCTGCAGAATGAAGTTCTTTTTCCTGCTGGGAGAAATCCATTTTTCTGTGGATCTCCTGAACGTGGATTTTGGCCAGACTGGTGAGATGAGGCTGACGTTGACAGTGCTGCGGACTCCTCTAGAGTTAGGTAAAGGAGTTATCTGTCCCTCTGCTGGAATGGAGGCCATGAAGACAGAATACATACATTTATACACACATACCTTTTTTTGCCATTCCTAGCTATATGTGTAAGTGCTGAATAATGTCGCAGAGTGCTGAACTCTCTTATTCTCTAAACCTTTAAAGACTTTAGTGGTATCACTCGGTGTAGTAAAGTTGTATTAAAGCTCCTTGTCATGTAGCTATCCAGAGAGATGCTATTTTGTACTCACTGATAATCTGATACCTTTTACCAGCTCTGAAAGACGTAAAAAAGAATTGTAATATACTTTAGTAAATTATAAGGAACTATTTATATTGGGGAAAAAAATAGAGGTCTAAGGAGCTTTGATATGCTTTTCCTTTAGAGCGCTCCAATATTTTCTGTATCGGGTGGAGGTTATGCAGCATTTTTATCCTAATGTTAACATATTAGGTTACAGGAATCTTTCCACTTAATTGAGCAAACACAGGAGAGTATTTATGTAACTGAAGATCTGCAACTGCCAGTAGAATTAATTAGGAGAGGAATAATTAGGCAAATAGTAGTGTCCAAATGGTCCCAATAGAAAAATGTATTGCAATCCCAATAGAAACCTCATTAATGTTGTTGTTTGTGATGAGCTGTGCCTTTTGCAGTACCATAAAGGGAGGCAAACGTGGAAGGATCTCAGTGGGGTGCCAGCTTGGGTACGAAGCAGAAACAATATCAAGGTTTCAAGCTGTCTAGCCTCGTTATTGTCACTTAATCATGGCTGCAGCTCCGCTATCTGCTTAAAAGCCTTCCTTGATTGAATGAGCCACTTTGTGGTGAAATAGGTACAAAAGAGAAAATCTCAGGTTAGTGCTTGTTATAGAATTGTTGCTTCATGTATCAGAAACAACTTGTCTCTTATGCCGAGCAGATAACCGAGTAAAAAATGAGACAACTGAAGCTTATTTCAAGTACCTTTGCTTGAATTCGACAGCTTACTGGTTCAAAGAATGGAAGAGTTAATGAGCGTGTTATCTAGACTTTCCATCATAACATTACTCATACAGTGGAATAAAAGAAAGGTTAATTAATGTGATGTCATATTTATAGTGGCTGTTCTGGGAAGTAGTCTCTTTGGTTCCCCGTCTGTGGCAGCAAAGTCTCTCATGTGCTCGGTGAGGGGAAAATACCTCGGCCATAGGTCTTCGGGGGAAGCCGAGGGTGGGTGCTATATTTTCCCCTTGTTTTGTCATCTGATAATCTTTCTTAGCTCTGTTACAAATTACTGTATTGCATCTCTCTCTACAATACTGTACAACACGAGTGCGTTTTTCAAGCTTGTTTCATAGGTGCATCGGAATGGTATATATGACTAAAACATATTGTACTGTGGGAATATCTTTTATCAAAACCTATCAGTAAAGCCAAAGCGTTTCACAGATAATCATTCAGAGATTCTACCTTGGGAAAGAGGTAAGCGTTACTTCCTCTGAAATAGCCTCCTCCACACCTTCCATCTGAGGCATGGAGAGGTTAAGGGAGCTCTTTGAGGGACACAAATACCATCTGAAGCAACGCTAGTAATATAAATCGTCTTCTATAACTGCAGTTCCTAACCAAATTGGAATAATGGCCTTCATTCCTCTACCAGTGAGCTACAGTGCCATCCTGATTTGAACTGTTAACAGGATTTTGTTTTGCTTTTTTATCAAACGTGCTAACCACTGAGTAGTGCATGATGTAGTAAATTAATTTTATTTTTAGTGATGCGTAAATTAATCCACATCAAAATGCTGTAGACTGACAGCTCTGGAAACCTTGTGCCCCTCTGTCATAGCGAAAGTTTACACTCACACTTTGCATTTTGTATTTATCTCCTCCACTTCCCCTATTAGCTGTAGTTGCTGATGTCTTTAACTTGGTTTCCTCTTATGGCAGCAGCTGTGGATAAATATCAGTTAAGCAGGCCTCTTATTTATGTGCATTTTTTTTTTAAATGTGACTATAAAGTATTAACTAATTCTAGATTCCTGGGGCCACGTTCAGACACACCTCTCTCTTCCTTAGTGAAAAGAGACAGACATCCAAGCGGGATTTTTGTGACGCTTACTGTAGACAGTACGTAGGAAAACAGGGCGCAGAGAAATATGGAAACAGTTGTCTGACTATGGTCTTGGAACATGGTCTAGATGAGAGGCAATGCTCTGTACTTTACTGTCCAGGCCAGAATATCTGAAAATGTGGGATTCTGATTTCTTCCAATACACTGAATTTGATGCCATTTATTAGCTAACCATTTGTAGCGTTAATGGCAAAATCGTTCTTTTGATGCTTTCTGAACACAGCTCTCTTGTACTCTTGCCCAGAATTTCTAGGAGGGTGTACAAAAGAGCTGCGCAATGAATGAGCAGCGAGAGCGGTGTGTCTGAAAGGAGCTGACCGCACTGCGCATCCCAGAGCGGTAGTTTAACGCACGCAACACGTGCCGCAGCTACATCGGCTACGTCTGGGGAGCGCCGAACACCTGCAGCAGGGACAAGCCACGGTGACACACGTGCAGCACCTCTGGTCCGTACCAAAAATACCAGTTGCTGTGCAAACGCTGTGCAGCTAAAGAAGGGTTGCTTCTCTCTGTGGTGGTCTTGAACCAAACGTGAAAGCGTCGTGCTGTGCAAGCATGACTAAGGCCAGCGCTTTCAGAACTGGCGAGATTGACTGGCATGAAGGATCTTCTCACAGCCAGCGTACATTGAATGTGGACTTTGCATCTCACTTGCACAGAAAGTGCAAGTGAGACAGAGCTGGACAGAGCTGTACTGCTGAGCCCTGCAGGGCTACTGGAATCCTAGATGTCTGGGAGAGACAGAAAACAAACCTTAAGCCCATCCAGAGAAGCAAGCAGAAAAGCTTTTTCTTTGCGTGCTTTTTTTTTTTCTCTCACCAGAACAAAAACACTTCCTGAAGCATTCCAACATTCGCTCAACCTAAATTTTAATACTTTTTTCCAGGCATTTTTTTTTCCTGATATCCATAAGTATTTTTTTCAAAGTGGAATCCAGGCTAATGCAAGGACAGAAACTGTGGATTTTGAATAATGTGGAAATTGAAATAATCTAGGACACAAAGGGAGTCAGAATTAAACAAGCAATAGAAAGTTAGTGCAGGGGAGCACTTCCCAGTGCTTCAGGGAAGTTCAACAGCTCAGGTGAAGCGTAGCTCTGGATGCGTATAACTCCTCTCTGCTGTGCCGCAGCTGACCAGCGTCCTCCCTCTGCTCCTCCTGTGGCTCTGTCCTGCTTTGCCTTTTTCACCACTAAATCAGAGAAGAAAAATTAGGTCCAAGTTTTTAAGCCACTTCTACTGTAAAATTCTCGTGCACTGGCTATCATTTTCTCATAAAATCACAGAAGAAAAAAAAAAAAGAAAAAGAAAAAACAAACCAAAGGAACAACCCAGCGGAGAGGCTAAGGGCTGGCAAATCAAACAGGGAGAAGAAGTGAAGATGAGAAAGTGAAAAACATGGAAGTTACTTCAGGAGGAGACCGCGAAGGAAGGTGTTCAAAGGGCAACGCTGGTCAGCAGTAAGAGGAGTTAGTTATAAAAAAAAAACCCCAAACACTACTAAACATTAACAAATCCAGTCATATTCATGTGAGGGCAGAGGCAGTGAGTCAGGAGGTTAACTGGTGTATACCACGTCGCTCCTCTTACATTTTGTATGTAAACCAGTGCATCTTGGCACGACTGCCTGCTGTTGGGATTTTAATTCGACCGTACCAGCAAGAGCAGCCGTTTCTAAACCCCGGTGCTGTTCATCCCGGTTTCAAGGCTTGTGGCCCTGCTTCTCTAACTGAACTCCATTGGGTTCGCGTCTTCCGTGGTTAAATGCTGAGGGCCAGGGCCTGCTTCTGGGGGAACTGCTGTACTGACAGGACTCATCAAAAAGTGTTGTCTTCACATACCTCACGAAATTAAGCCTTGGGAGCACGGTTTTAGCAAGCTTGGGGCTGCTATGCTGTACGCTGGCGCAGACAATTCATTCACAAGTTACACAAGTCCAATTAGTAATTGAAAACGTAATGACTTGAAAATGTAACCCTGAGGTAGGTGGGGGACTGCTGGCTCCCTGTGCCTCGCTGTTTCCCCCCGGGCGGGAAAAGAAAGGGCACTGGCTGTTAGAGAGGGTGCTGGGGAGCATCCCCGGGATCAGAGGGCATCTCTGAGGGGCCAGGCTGGGGCCGGGCGCTTCCACTGCAGCTTGTAGTAAGTTCTAGTTCAAAAATCATTGAAAGCCAAACCTCCTCCTAGTTCTGATTAGAAGCCAATTCTTTTTTTCTATGGGAACGTAATTGTTTCTTGCTCTTGTTTAACTAGATGATGTTAAAGCTGTACTTTAACATAAATTAAAGTACTGTTGATGCTCCCCCCCTCTCCTTTTCCTTTTTCCCAGTAGGAAAGGCTTGAGGATGTGGGTCAGCATGGGGACAGAGCTGCAGGCGTGATGGGGAACAAACTGCTCACCCTTTCCATTCCTGAGCTGGGCCGGGTCCTAGCGCCGAGCTGCTGCCGAGCTGCTCTCATCCCAGTTTGGTGTCTCTTAAAATGCTTCAGAACAACATCCAATAGGTTGGGAAAACTCTGATCCAGTAAATAAAAAGCAGGTCACCTCTCAGAATCACGTGCAAGTCCCACGCAAGCCGCTTTCCAAAATTAGAGGCTGTGTTAGTCTTTTATTTGTGTTAGAGAGACAGTGTTGCCCGGAGTAAGAACTGATTCTAACCTGGAACCGCGCTATCACACGTGCGGTCACCGCTGTGACCAGGCACGTATTTGCTCTGTGCGGCTGGTGTTTACTGAGGAACAAAACCTGCCCCACGCGAATGTTGCCGTCGGTTTCCTAAAGCTTTACTCCTCTGTGTTCAGCACTGGGTATCGTGCAGACCTACAATGGGAGAAGTGTTTGTAACAGCTTTTGTTCCGCTCTCTCCTTCTCTTTCCCAAGTAACGGAAACTGTTACACATTTAAGGTATGTTTTGGAGAGGTTATATTTTGATGTGTATATTTTGGCCGCTTTATTTATGAAAGCAAAGCAGAGCAGTAGTTTAAAGATAAATAGCATTAGAGATGAATTGTCTCTGCTCCAAAAATTGATTTGCAGAGATCTCTTCTGTAATTCTAACTAGCATTACTATGTACTAGATAGGCCATCATAAACTAATATGAATACAAATTTGCTAATCCAACAGATTTTATTATAAATGAAAAAAGTGGTTTATGCAAGTATTTTGGTTTAAAGAAGTTTTTCGGAGGAGCATAGCGTTGGCTCAGCAGGTTCACTGAAACACTGAAAGTGGTTCATATAGATATGTAACTCTCCTTTCCTTTCCTGTTACACTACCTCACAATTAAGCTCTTACTTTTGTCAGTTTTTATATTTCCTGCATATGGGAGCAATAATATCACATGATGAAAAATATGTTGAAGTAGAAACTGAGGGGTTGGGAATGTAATGTAAGTATGGATTTATTTTAAAAAAAACCAACAACAAAAAAAACTTGGCAAAAGTTAGTTGTATATTCTTTGAGAAACTAGTACTCTGCACTCCGGTTTGTTTCCACAGCTTTCAAAAGTTACCAGGCCGTGACTGACAGACCCAATGACAGGCGGACAAGGGCTGTGCAAAGTCTCACCCCGCCGACGCATCCTTCCTGATCCCCTTCAAAAACCCAGAACGCTTTGGAGGACGAAACGCGGAAGATGGAAAGCTGTAGGCGTACGGGGACAAAGCCGGTCCCGACAAGCGCAGACACGGCTCCCGCTGGCTTTGCTGGGAGCTGCGCTCGAGCCAACGCTGAGGTAGTTGGTGTAAGGCTGCCGCAGCACTAGCGTAGACCTGCCTTGCGGAAGGTTAGGCTGCAAGACAGTGCTAAAGCTTTTCTGCCCTAAATAACTGTGGGAAGATGGGTGAAGTGGCCTTAGAATAGTTCCGTATCTTTGACAACTGTTAAATGTTTATGGTGCTTCCTGCATGAAATATCTGCCGTGTTAAATCACGGAACAGTAGAACAAAGAGGGGGCGTAAATTTAAACTAGTTAAAAGAGAGTACTTTCCACAACAGACTCTATGCCTTGCCCCAGTAAGAAAGTGTAGGGGCAGATGATATCAGTCGGTCTAATCAGGGATTAGACAAATTTGTGATGACAGCCCCACAAATTAATGGGAACAGTTAGCGTAACGATAGTAGGTGCTGGGGGAATATGAGGGGAATGAGTAGCAGAAAGCAGGCAGATACGTGCTTTCCTCTGCACAGCTTCTATTGCTGCTCTTGGAGATCAAATACTGAGCTGGATGGACCATCGGTCTGATCAATAATGTATTCCCAGTGTTCTTAAACTTTGCTATCTTGTGATTTTTAATTTTTTAATTGAAAATGGCAAGTTCCTGTTATTGCTGAAGTCAGCAAGTTGATCGTCATATCCAAGCAACGTGAAAGTGAAGCAGTTTCGTGTTATGGTGATCACCATCTCTTACGGTCCTCCTGAGACCGAGTTTTGGTGCGTAGGAACTGTAAGGAGAACAAGACAATGAAAGATGTGAAGGAAAGGAGAAAAACGGGTGATCTTTAGGAACACAAGGGAAATGGGGGAAAGGAGAAAGTTGGAGCAGGAGGATGCTAAAGCAAACGGAGTAATATGAACACAAGACGTGATTTCCGGAAAACAGAGATACGAGGAATCACTTCTGATCGCTAGTGAGAAGGCTGGCTTGCACTTTTTAAAACAGGATTTGTATCCCTAAAATGGCCCACGTTTAGAAGCCTGGCAGTTGCCCCTCAGAAGCTATAAACTCCTGAAGGAGGGGGAGTTTCTCTTCCTAAGCTTCATCCTCAACTGAAACTCAAAATAATCAATAAGTATAAAATCAGTATTAAAAGCAAATCTTGTGATTTTGGGAGTGTCCAACTCCAGCTTTTTTTTTTTTTAGTAGAATTTTGTGTTGATATACTGGATATTAGCCTATAAAAACCAGGCATAAGCCCACTGGAAAACAGGCTTCAATAGTCTTGCTGTTTAAAATGATGAATTTTAGCTGGCGCTCTGATACGCGCTGCCTTTCTTCCACAAGGTGAGATTATAGTGATATGGCTGTAATACCATACACACCCCCCCCCCCCCCCCCGGCTTGTCAAATCATTATAAAACACTTTTTCTGTCCATAGTGTGTATTAATAAGAAGTACCGAAGAGTAGTTGTGATCTTATTTTTCTTTCTGCTTTTGTTCACGTTTGGAAGCAAGTACTTTTTGTTTGTTTACAAATTGATGAGTTTAGTTTTACACTGTTACATAAAAATTGGTAAATCTAACTTGAAACCGACATTCAGTTAACCACAGGAAGTTTTTTACTTGGCAGACATTGCAACATCTGAAATATTCCTTCCTTCCTGATACTGAACCTACGTTTTCTCTATTTTAAAATTACATTTAGTTGCATTTTCTTTACAGACATCTTGTTGGCAGCTGTTACATTAAAAAGGGGAGACATTGAATTCATTGCGATTGATCTGTTGTAAAATTAATTTACAAACCAAATAACTTCTGGTTACAATGAAGTAATCTCAGTTATATAAATGACCTTTCTAGGTACAAGACATTTTCAAGTACAAGTCACCTGTAACCTTACAAGACAAAATGCAGAGACTAAATTTTTAGATAATAAATTTTTAGATAGTACCAGTGACTCATATAGAGAAACCGATTAGAAAGCCTGCAAGAGGAGATGCAGCCCTTGCAATAATTCTGTGCAGATCGCAGGGCTGATCAGTGTGAGAAAGAGATTAGAAGTCTGCAGTTCGGAAAAGAGACAGCTTGGGATGTGACAGAGGTTGCAAAACCATTAGTGAGATTAGATAAAGACTAGCTGTTCAGCACCTCTTCTAATACAAGACCTTTGGAGACGTCGCATAAGCCTAACAGAGTCAGGACATGGACCTGATGCAATACATGGTAGACTTGTGAAGCTCATTTCCAAAGGATATTAAAGGTCTCCTTGTGTTGAGAGAGTGAAGTGGTACGTGGACTAGAAATACGCCGAGGACTGCTGAGTGCAGGGAGCCCCACCAGGCTCTGACGGTTCCCCGGCATGAAAACAGTTACAGTTTGGAACAGCCTTTGGGGAAAGTGTTGTATAGCTGTAATTTGTGCCTTGCCCTTCCTCCTTCTTACAGTCGTACATGACCATGTTGAAGACAGTATGCTAGTCCAGCTTTTGGTCTGACTTGATTGAACCGATCTCAATTTTGTATGTTATGTCCTGATTTGGTAAATAAGAAAGGATGTGACCTTGAAGTAGACTCTTGAATATGATTTTGTTGGTTTTGCTGTGCAGAAAGACTGCTGGATGACAGTAAACACAAGAAGACTTAAAGTAGGTGTCACATAGCTAGGTTGTAACCATCTGTCTTCATGCTTCTGCTGACAGATTCCATGATCAAGAATCCACCGAGAGGTCCACCTGTCAAATCCGTGTCTCTCCAATGTAGAAACAAGGATGTCGTGCAGGACAGTGTCAAATGCTTTGCACAAGTCCGGGTAGATGATGTATAAACGTAGGAGACAGAACTTTCTCTCCAACGTTTCCCAAAATGGGAAGCGGGCATACTACTCCAGAAATGGCGCGAGGGCTGTTCAGAGAGGGCATGGAAGTGGGTCCGGGTTTGGAAGCAGCACAGCTTTGTCAGCGTGGCTGCTGCTTTTGGGGCTGATCAGGGACGGGAAGCGAAGGACAGGGTTCATTTGTGGAGAGAAAAGGGGCTGAGCAAGATAATTAGGAAACGCTGGCCTGGGCAGGCCTCTGCCGTAGTAACAAAGAGGCAAAACTCTGCTCGGCCCTTAACTTGGCAGCAGATAGCGCTGCTGCGCTGACTCGCTTCGTGAGGATGGAAGACTATTAAATTTTTTTACCACCGACTTGACTCTTGCAAGAACCCTTGAAATAGCAAAATTAGCATATTGCCATGATATTTTGGGGCCTCCTACTCTTATTGAAGCAAAGATCATTGACTCCGTTTCCGGCTGGACTGGGCTCTCAAGTGGAGTGCATGGGGATACTGGCAGGACAGTACTGCTGTAGTGCTTTCCTCTCGGGAACTTCTTAACCTGACTGATGTGCTCGGGCATGCCAGAAGGAGGCTTATTTTTTTTTTTTTCTTGGCAGAAGTTGCTGGCTTATGTTTAAAAGAACTGTTCTGGAGCTTGGAATTTTAATTATTTTGAATCAACTTTTGGTTAAATTGTTGCTATTAAATAAAGTATTCGTCTTCTGGAAAAGACATTTAACTGGCTGGGAATAATCCTGCTAGACAGTGTATTTATTATTTCAGTTTAAATCTGTTGCTGCTAGGCTCTGGGTTTCTTTTCCTGAAGAGACGCTAGGAGGAGGGGTAGAAACAGAAGAATAACATAAATAAAATTTTTATTCTGAACTAATTGCCTTGTTCTGAATTGCATAAAACGTTCGGTCTTTTTCACTACAAAAATTCAAGATAGAAGGATCATTAATAGTAAAGATAATATGGAATGCAAAAGTGTGTGTTGCACGTTAGATGGAAGCTTCTCTTAGCGTGGTATCTTACTTCTCTTGTTTCACAGCTAAAACTAGCGTGTCGGAGCTGAATATGATGTAGCAGCAATACGGCCAGAAGCGAGGGCAAGTTGCACCCCAGTTTGATTGAAGAAATAGAGAATGAAGGTAGCTTCAGTCCCACCACCCCAAGTAAACGTTACTCATATCTGTTCTTTACTTTTAATTTCCACGGGCCTTTTCACTTCACTCTAGCTCTGCTTGCTTCTCGGGACGGAAAGCCTGTACGCAGGCTTGGAAGGAACTGCCCCAGTTAGGTGCCGTCCCTTGAAATCACAGGCTCCTCCGTAGGAGAAACTGTCAAGGAGGATTCCCCAGGATTGCACTTTGTATTTAATTTCCTACAAGCCACGAAACTCTCCATTACCTCAAAACAGCGTATGACCATTTGCACAAAAGACGTAACTTACCCGAGCCCGCAGTGAGTGACAGGAAGGGCACTGCCATGTCTCCGCTTCCTTCAAGAGCTCGGAATGTGCTTATGGTGCAATACATCACGAGTTTTTTTCACTAAAGAAACACTACAGTTTATAGTATTACTTCTAGTCCTACCCAGAATGTGAAATAAGCGTAGTTCCCAAAATCCTATTAGAATTTGTGTCTAGGTTCTGGACTTCTCTCCCTATTTTTCTGAAAGTATGTCTTAATTTCTTAAACTTGATGTTCTTAATTGATCTGAGAACATTATTCAGGACAATCCTTTTCTTACGGTCTTTGAGACACTGGGGAGTGACTTTCTTTAGGGCTGGATGACTGGAGAGTCTAAGGTGCGGTTCGCAGTTGGGATTCTTTCTTTTTGATTTTACTTGAGAATCTGCTTAGGTTTCTTATGCAAAAACTTTGTATTTCACTTCTACTGTAGACGCTGAGCTTGAGTAAGAAAAAAATCTTTTCAGAGGCTGTATAGAAAGGTAGAACACAGCGGGATCATCTCGTGCACCCCGGCGTAACCGTATGCATGTGGAACCTCACGGGGGAAGTACAAAGGGAAAGAGAAAGGAGCTGACTTGAAGACAAAGGTGGTAGGAATTGGTAAATCTGCCCAAGCGGCGCTGGATGTGTAACCATTGCGCTTGTAAATTAACGCTGCTCTAACTTGCGTTTAGTTTGGTATGTGTGGGAAAGCAACTCAAAGATCAGAAAGCCACAGAAGCAGCTCAATAAACGGCTAAGGTACTGTATTGGACATTGAAGGAAAATTGCCTCCTCTCCTTCTAAAATGTCATCTGTAGGGTGACGTGAAATTACTGCAGTCTTTATGAAACTGCGTATATGTTTTCAAGACAAGTTTGAGGGCTTTTTACCTGCATGGTGAAGAAGGATCTCCTGATCCAGCAAAAATAAAATAGGCCAAATGTGAATTTTATTAGCCATCGCTTTTTGTCTTGGAAACAATACAAGAGTTAAGAAAAAATAACCAGAGATATCTGAATACAATTGAAACATATAATAGCAAAATGGTCACTCATATTACAGCAGATAGTTAAAAA
The DNA here is from genome assembly GCA_009819775.1 of Phoenicopterus ruber ruber. Taxonomy (NCBI): domain Eukaryota; kingdom Metazoa; phylum Chordata; class Aves; order Phoenicopteriformes; family Phoenicopteridae; genus Phoenicopterus; species Phoenicopterus ruber. The sequence continues at coordinate 20,827,872 of CM020224.1, forward strand.
GAAATACCTTTTTATCACCCCATGTTTGATGAATTGAACATCCTCAGATCTGTTACAAATGCATTGTTGGAAATGAGGGGTGACTGGGTGACAGTTTTCTTCCCACCGTGGTTAATTTTTTCCAGTCAATGTGACTGGAAGCCTTCCAGGAATTGTGCAGCATCACCTGTTCCTCAACAAAAAGCAGCGCTTCTGCCTTGCTGGAGATTTCAAACAACTCTGCAGCCATACGCGCTGCTTACCTACATGCTCAACAGAATGTGCTGAAATGTTAATAATGCATAATAAAAGGGAAACTCTGTCTCCTTCATACTATTACCAAGCCCTTTTTCTCCAGGTAAGTTTACCAAATCCAAAGTCGTCCTGTGCACAGACTGGCCATAAAAATAAATTACACAAGTTACAACAGAACCCTTTGTGTTGTGGCAGCATAGCCGCTCTATAGCTCAGGCCTTAGTCTTTCCTCCCATCTGCCTTGGACTTCCAAGCAGTTTGTGCATATTTTGTCAGTGACCCCTAACAAAAATTCAGTGATTTACTGACTTGATATATAAGGTTCTGGTAATAACATTGCTTGAAATTTGTAAAGCTTACCTGCATGAGAAGTGTGGCTGTAAAAGAAAAATCCTGTTCTGGTGGATCTATTCAAAAATGAAAATGTGGTGGAAGTATTTCTAAAAATGCCGCTGTTTTTACAAGCACATACTTCATGTTTTATCACGTCCATACAACAGCGATGGTGTGACTCACAGCACAGGCGTATGTTTCCTGACTGATAATACTTCTCATCTACCTCTCCTTCTACAAACGCTAGTGTTCGATGTGTCGCTGTAATACAATCTGATAGGTTACAACGACAATCAGACCAATAACTTACCAAAGCAAAATGTAGGCCCTAAGGATTCAAAACATGAATCGATTGGGTCCAGTGATGTCCTTGATCAGTTTGAGAACTACTCCTGTAGTTTTGTGATCTGCTTCAACACCTCTGTGTATGAATCGGATTTGAGACAGGGGCACAAGAAATACTTGGAAGCAGATGATGCCCGTGTAAAACTTGCCATTGTAAAGTCTGAGAAGATGAGCGAGTTTGTTGGCCAGTGGGTCAATCAGTAATCTTCTGAAGTAAGAGCTTTTGGTTTATTTTCCCAGCTTTGATGTTGACTAACTTTGTTATGTTTTGAATTTCAGCTTTGTAAAGTGCTTTCAAACTTAGTATTAAGGTGTTATTTGTGGTTGCATCCATTACAAGGCAGGTACTTTCCAAATACTTAAGAAATTCATAATTCAAGTGATAAAGGAAGGAAATAGAAAAAAAAATTATGATTAAGCCAGATCTAAGTAATACAAGTACCACACCAAGAAAAGGTCTCTAAGAGAATTGGGGCTTGCGGATGAGACAAGGGGAACTACGTAAGTGTGGAGTCAGAAAGTGACTATGAGAGCACGGAGATAGGAGGATTCTTCACTGTAAGTGTTGGTATCAGCTTTGCTTCATGCATGGCCAAACCCATCTACATGTCAGCTCTGTACTGACTCAAAGGAGAAAGGGGGAACCCCATCTGTGTCATCTTTCTTTCCCTCCTCCTTCCTCGACTGACGAGCAGGCTGGAGCGGGTGGTGTCTGATGCTCCTGTCCAGGACAGGGCGCTGCAGTCTGAACTGGCGGTGGGTGCTGCAAGGAATCAACGGAGAAGGACACCCGGGGAGGAGGGGGAAGGCTGGGTGCCGTGATGTGCACCTGCGGCTTCATCACAAATGGATCGTTCGTGGCAAATCTCTCTGTCTAGTGGTGAGAACACAGCGCCCGCTTTCCAAATGCAAGGTATCTCTGTAATTGCCAGGCAGTATGTGACCTGTAATTATTTCCCTATGCTGTTCTATTAATTTACACTCCTGCTCTACTTGTGTTCAAGCAGACCCACATTGTGATGCAAATTTACCAGCAGTACTACAGACCAAAGGCCAAGTTTCAAGTAAGTGTTCATAAGTGAGTTTTTGTCATACCTGTTTGAATAGCAAGTCAGGAAAATATAAAAGAAAACAAGCATTCAAACCATTAATTTAACATGTTACTACAGATCTGGATTCGTTAATAAAATACAAGCTTGCTGAAGACCAAATCTTTGCAGTTTTTCTGGGTACAAACTTAGGTTTCATTTACCTGTATGAGAGGTTTATTGCTGTACCTCTCTTCTAGAACGGCTTCCCATCGAGTAAAATTCCCAATATAGGCACTGTTCTAATACAAACCTGCCGTTGCCAGTAAGAGCTATGTTTTGCATCTAACAAATTGCCTATATGGCCTGAAGTTCGTATGTATAGACCATATGGCTGTTTCCAAATAAAATAAATGTGATGTTAGTCTTAACATCTTCAGCAGCTTTGTTTCTTAGGAAAGGTGAAGAAAATGGTGTCTTTGGACATTGTATTTCATAGGACTGCAACTGAGGTACTAGAAATCTCAAATATTTTGCCTTAAAATATGTTTTCCTTTGCAAGGATAATGATTAACTCCTGTCTCTGCATCTGTAATTGCAAAGGGCGTTATCTGCAGATCAGCATCACACCTTGCGTTGCTCTCCTGACACAGGAGCGCAGATGTACCCTCATTTCACAGGCACGCACTAGAGGAGAGGTAGCAACTTTCCCAACTCTACAAACTTCATACACCGTGTCTTTACGTGGTGGTAAAGCACGAGGCATGTGACGGTCCTCAGGGAGCTGAAGGGAAAAGGGGGCACGTTGAAAAATGCTTCAAGGCAACCGTGCATCTCCAAGGGTGCTATAGCTACGCTGCAGTTGGGGTTCAGGGGGTAAGAAAGGCCCTAGGTGCAACCTGTGGCTCCCCCGGCCCTGCGTTCCGTCTCCAGCGGCGCAGGCAGGGCTGTGTGGGGACCCCGCCGGCGAGCAGCCGCTTCCACCGTCCCCTCCGTCCCCTCGCTCCCCCAGCACAGGCTGCCGGTGCTCCGGCTGGTTGTGGACGTGTCATCACTCATCTCTCTAATCCTGTTTCAGGCCAGTTGATACAGTTTGCCCCGTCTTCTCCTGTGGCAGCAAGTTCCAGGAATGCGTTACCTGTTGTGTAAAGTAACTTTTAACTGCTTCGAGCCCATCTCCTGCTAGCAGGAATGTGTGCCTCCCAGTTCCCGATTGAGGGATTTGGTGAGTTTTGCGGTTACCGTATCTGCTCCCTTCGTGGTAGGTGTGAAACAGAGAACTGAATCCTAACCTTCTCTGGAGAACCTGGTTCAGCTGGTAGGCGTCTGCATTTTTTGGTGTGCAGAGGCCCTTTAAATCTCTTTCTAGACATTTCTCCCTCTGCTGTAGTTGGTAAAACAGGAATAAACCCCTGCTGTCATAAACACAAGGCAGCCATGAAAACGCTCCCGCTACAGTAGGAAACCGGCACAGCGGCGCGATCGGGAGCTCGGGGCCCAAGTGCCGCTCGGCTTTGATTGCGTTCCTTAAAAGCAGGGGAATTGTAAATAGCTGCGGAGCAAGGGCTTGGTCTGTCCCCCACGGCCGTGCAGGTCCCCAGCTTCTCCCCGCAGGGAGCCGCGCCGAGCCGAGCCGGCGAGGCCGGGCAGGGCTTTCCCACCCCGGCGCCGGGGCCCCGGGACCCCTCCGAGCTGTTTGTTTTCCTGTTGCTGTTTCTCTCCAGCGTCTTCCCGCCCCCTCCCCACCCCCTTCGAAGCGCTGGCAGCCGCCGCTCCCTCCATGTTGCCGTATAAAGGGCCGTTTTTCCCGAGCTGGCTTTGCTCCCCGGCTGCCCTCCGCTTGCGGCGCTAATTAAACGACTTTTCCGTAGGAAACTAAAACCAGGGGCGAGAGCCAGCAACGCGTGAAACTTTTCCGCCATGATTTTGGACGTAAACAGGCCGCCCCCGCTTCCCCCCGCGGAGGCCAGCCCCCCCCCCGCCCACCCCGCTGGCCCGGCCCCCGCCCCCGGCTCCCCTCCCTCCCTCCCTCCCGGTCTCAGCAGCGCCCCCGCAGGGGCAGCGGTTGCCCCGGCAGCCGCTCCCCCCCCCCCCCCCCCCCCCAAACAAAGCGCGGTCCGCTCCGAGCTCGCCTTCGGAAAAGTTCGCTTTATTTACAAGGGAGGTGCGGGGGGTTCCCCCTTGTTTACACACGCACACACTTATAAAATTAGCCAACCCCCCCTGACAAAAACGCAAAGGGGTGGCTGAGAAATAAATAAGCCTCCCCCCCCGCCCCGAGGCGGAAAGGCTTCGCGGCCGGCAGGCTTCCTCTGCCCCCCGAACCGGCCAGGCAAAGCCGGAGCAGCGCGTCCGTGACAGCGCCCGTCCGCGGGGGCTCAGGCGATCCTGCTGCAGAACTCGTCGAAGTCCCTCTCCATGAAGAGCTCGCTCTCGATCACATCGTCCTCGGAGGGGAAGTACTGCTGGCTCTCCTCCTGCGGGGGGCCCGCGGCCGCGCCGCCCCCGGCACCGCGCGGGGCGGGCGACGAGCGGGCGGCGGGGCCGGTCTCCCCGGCGCACTCCATCAGCGCCCCGCGGGCGTTCTCCAGCACCCCCAGGTACGAGTCCATGTCCAGCGGGTCCATCTCGCAGTCCGACCCGCCGCTCTCGGTGCCCACCGAGTCCGAGCGCAGGTGCATGAGCTGGTACTTCTCCCGCATCAGGAACTGGTTGGTGTTGCGGGGCGCCCGCATGCCCGGCGCCCGCCGGCCCAGGACGTTGACGGGCCGCAGGGAGAGCAGCACCCGCGGCCGCGCGGGCCGGTGGCAGCGGCGGAAGGCGCGGCAGTGCTGCTGCTGCTGCTGCTGCTGCTGGGAGTGCTGGTAGTGGCTGTGCGTGCGGCTGCCCAGCAGCTTCCGTGAGACGCCGGGGTGCCTCCCGCGCCGCCCGGGCGGCCAGCGCGACCGGCTGCCGCCCCGCCGCGGCTCGCCGCCCTTCAGCGGCGGCGGGGAGGCGCCTCCCGGCACCCCTTCGCCGCGGGCGGGCTCCCAGGGGGGGCGCCGCGCTCCGCCGCCGCACACGATCAGCTCCGCGCGTCGCAGCATCGCGGCCCGTCGCTCTCACATGCTCCTCGCCGCCGGGAGAGCTGCCGGGACACCCTCGCCGAGCAAGTCCAGCGCCGTCGCCTCCCCGGTGCGCCTTCTCCCCCTTTCCCCTGGGCTGAGCTGCCGGTTCCCAAGAGCCCTGCGGCGTCCCCGCTCGCGGGGGCCTCCCCGGGCGCCTCTACCTTTTCACGATCCGCTCTGTTTTTTTCTTGAGCGGAGCCCCTTTACAGCGCATAGCCTGGCTGAAGGGCTGCGGGCTGGGGGGCAGCTTGACCGGCTCCAAGCCGCCGCCTCGGAGAGATGGTCTCGCCTACTCCCCAGCCGGCCGCTACCGGGCTGTCAGCGCTCCGCCAGGGGACGGCGGGCCGGGGCAAGGCCCAGGAGGGGAGCGAGCGAGGGGAGGGTGCGGGGAAGGCGCTGAGCCACAGGGACTGCACAACACCCGCAGCGCCCGCCGCCCCACGCCGACTGGCGGCACGCACCCACACGCCCCCTATTTATAATGCCCGGCGCAGTCCAACTGCCGCCGCGCCTCGGGGGGTGGGGGGGAGGAGAAGCACAGCCGCTCCTGAGCAAGCCTGTCCTCGCCAAACCTCGCCCTCCGTGCCCGGTGAGCGCGAGCGCTCTGCGCCACGACGAGCCGCGCCGGGCCGCGCGCTCGTGGCTCCCGGGTTAATCCCGGGATCATTCCCCCCCGTCCGTCTCGTTTTGGTTTGGCTCAGCGATCCGCGAGCGTTATTTTGTTCATCCCCTATTCACGAACACCTTTTGCGCTCAGTTCCCCGCGTAAACGCGGTTGCCCTCCTCCCCGTTGCTGTAGCAGTACGTAAACTGCTTAAGCCGCCCGTGAGGCACGGAGCGGCGCTGGAGTTGGGCGGGCGTAATGGCTCCGGGGCGAGCCGGTGCTCAGCGGAGGGGTGTGGGGGGGACAGGGGCGCCCCGAGCCGGCAGCGCCGAGCGCCTGGCGCCGCCGGCAGCGCTCTGGGGCCCGTGACCAAGCGCTGGAAAGCTGCGGCCCTCTGTGCCAGCGCCTCCTGCCCCCCCTTCCCCCGTGACTCCTGACTGGGGCCGGTGCCAGCCCCGGGGAACGGTGATCCCGCTCGTAGCCCACAAAATGGTGCCCGTGCCTGAGCGAGGGGTGACCGCGCCTTCCCCCCGCAACGCGCGGGGAGGGGAGGCCTCCACCGCCGTGACAGCGAGGACGGGCGCGGCGGGGGCGGAGGAAGACACGCGCTCCTGTGGGGTTGCTCTCCGGTCTGCCCCGCTCTGGCGGGGGGGGGCGTCGCTTGACCGGCGACGGTAACCGGCACAACGCCGACGGCGGGGCGGCGAGGCCCGGTCCCCACCCCGCGGCAGCCGCCGCCATGGAGGCGCGGGCGGCGCTGAGGCCTGGCCGAGGCCCAGGCGCGGCCTGTGCCGGAGAGAGGAGCCGGGGTGAGGAGGTTGGAGCTGGCATTTGGCTAGAGGGGAGGGGAGTCCCCTCCTGAGGCTTTCTGGGGTTTCGTTTCCCCCCTTTCACCTTTCCAGATGAATCGGTGCTTTTAAAACAGTATTTTGTGAAAAAATGAGAGCAGAGACATTCATTCTTACAGTTTGGGGACTATCCCAGTTGCTTGTGCCGGGCCTTGGTCCCTCTGCTACATACTGCCCTCGGTTTTCAAACCTTTTTTTTTTCCCTTAGTGTAACTACTGCACTACTAAGTATGACAGTGACTTCCCTGTTCGCCCCTTCGTTATGGTCAGTTTGTTTATAAAAAATGAGCTCAGTGTTGCAGCCCAAATGGTTTCAATTAAAGGCCGTGCATGAATAAGGACAGTAGACTTCCATGTAGATAACAGTTTATGATCATTTACTAGTGAAGGGCAGAGAAGTACAAAATACACAGGGAGGAACAAGGTGAAAATTTGGATGTGTGGTAACTGCAGAGTCAACATTGTCAACAACAAATTGTCAACATTGTATTTCGTTGCTTAAGAGTACATATTTTTAAGCAGTGTTTGTTTTAAATTCCATTCAGAAATAATAACAGTATTCCATTTTAAAGTCAACTGGCCTTATCACCTCTGCGTTTCACAAACTAAAGTCTAAAATTGAAGGAGTTGGCACTGGAGCAAGAACAAGTTACGGTTGTCTAAAAAATGCAACCTCTCTAATCTGAAGGAATGTGAAAGCAGGGGGAGGCTGCAGTGCTTTCAGATTTGATGAAGTGTATGTTTACACAGAAAGAGCTCATGAAGTGGTCCGCACCTGTTCGGGATTTTTTTTTCCAAGTAAGCTTATGCTACTTGGGGGGAAAAAGTTCAAACTAAATTAACAGAAGCCACCGTTGAATTAAATTAAAGGCTTCCTGAAAGTAATACCCATCTGTCTGCATAGCGAAGAAAGCTTTCTGGGCATAGAAAAGGTCCACAATGGTAAAATGAGTAAAATCTCTGAATTAGTTATTTTCTGCATTTTATCCCTCTCTTACCTACCCGTCTTCAATCTTGAATCACACTTACTAAATTTTCTTTAAAAAAAACCCAACGGAAACTCCAAAACATGACAAAATAAAATGCTCGGTTGAAGGAACGCGGCATCAGGTGGTAGAATCCAAGTCCTCTTCCTTTTAGTTCTGACTTATCACAGGCTTTTTCATAGCTTTTAGATGCATTAGAAAGCAATATGGGTTAAACGGATTTTGTCTGCTTCAGACTTCCCTCCTGGATACAGAACATCCCGGATCCACGCAGGCAGGAATCTGCGCATCGTGTTTATACTGGAGACTCTCTCCTGGCAAGCACACGCGCCCAGTCTCTCCCAGAGCAGGTCAGTCCTGCTCAGTCTGGCCTCAGTTCACGTTTTCTGGGTTGTTTCTCTGAGCTGGAAGCAGCTCGAGTTCCCCTTTTAGCTATTCTAGAGTGACGTACGAAATTCTGTGCAGAAAATAGTCTTGTGCTTCCTTGCGCAGGTGAGAATCCCGTTTAACGTGGCACGCTTCGCATCTGGAAGTGTCCCTCATCTGCAGACTGAGGCACTGCCCTGGACGGACCAGTGAGTTGATCTTGTATCTAGTCCTGAAAATCAAAATCAAAAGCTGGCTTTTATTGATTGCCTCCATTTGTATTAGTATAAAAGTTTTCAGAGCCACTGAGAATCATTACGTGGAGGCAGCTGACCTGTTCAGACCACTGTTGATCTGAACTTCATTCCCCAGGGTCTGTTTTGGTTCGGGGTTCGGGTGTGAGGTGTACCTGCCTCCCGTCATCGCCTCCCTGGATGCCGTTCCATTCTTCACCGTCAAGAGCCTTTCCACAGCTGTTTTCAGCTCTTGCTATAGGTGGGAGGAAACGTTCCGTAATTTCACAATGCTACGGTTGCCAGCTGGTAATAACACTTTTCCAAATTCTTAAGTTTCCTTTGACATGTGGGAACCCACCTACGAGTTTATTTTTTCCTAGCTGGAGTGCAGCGGTAGAGGGGGGGCTTCGGTTGTATTCACAGCCTTAAGCACTGGTATCTCAACGTATTTAAGAACATTCCTTTAACGAAGGCAAGTTCAGGCTTCCAAGACGCGTGTTTGGTCGAGTCTCCGGAGACGCCCTCGGTATCCCGTTAGCGGGAGAAGCCCAGCGGAGCCCCGGCCTGGGACTTGGCTCTACGCGGCGGGCTCGGGCTCGCTGCTGGGGGGCCCTCCTGGACTCCAGGTTCAAGTCCATGTCACTCTTAGGATTGTAGAGGCTTTTCTGGTTTTGTGTGTGGGAGGGGAAGCGGCGCGGCCGAGGGAAAACGTTTCCACTTTCTGCGTTCCGAGCCCGGGAACGCCACAGCCGGTCACCGGCTGCCGGGCTCCGGACGGCCGTTTCCCTCAGCCGGCAGCCGCCTCCGCCCGCCGCGCGCAAACGCGGCCGCGGCAACCCCTGAGCACTGAAAAGCCATTTTAGCCCGTGAAAGAACCGTACGGCGTTAAGGCCGGCGCAGGACCGAGCCCCCGCCGCCGGACAGAGCCGCCGCGCCGCACCGCGGGCAGCCTCCGCCCTCCGCCGCCCTCCCGCGGGCAGGCCCCGCCCCCGGCCTGTGCTGGCCAATGAGGAGGCGCAGGGTGGGAGGGCGGGAAAGGTTTCCCGGTCTGCCCTGCGCCGCCGTGACCTGGCGTTTCCAGGAGCGCAGCATGCCCAATGGGAGGCCGCCTTATTGCGCCCTCAGTGTGCTGCGCGCTGACTGGCTGCCGCTGCCGGGTGTGCCCGCCGGTGCTTCCTGTCATGCTTTCCCGGGCGCGGTTGCATCATTGCGGGACGGGCGGCGCTGAGGTGAGCGGCGGCGGCGGCGGGACCCGGCCCGGCTCTCGGGGCCGCTCTCCCGAGCCCCCCGCATCCCCCTTCCGTCCCCCGCCGGCCGAGGGGGCGTGTCAGTGAGGTGGCGGTCGGCTCAGGGGCCTGAGGGAGGGGCGGCGCCGGGGCCCCGGGGGCGCTGCGGGGCTTTCGGGGGCGCTTCGTGCGGGCGCCGGTGCCGGGCGGCGCCTTTTAGGGTGTCAGAGAAAGGGCGCGGCTCGTACGCCGGGTGCCGGTCCCGCTGGCTGGCTGCCCCGCCGTCGCCCCGCGCCGCTCGGCGGCGGGACCCCCAGCGCGGCTTGTGGCCCGGCTGGTGCCTCTGCTGTCACCGCCCCGAGCCCCGGGGCGCGTTAATGTCCCGCTCTGCCGGCGGCCGGCCGGGCTGGCTGCCCCACTGCTGCGTTTTGGCGGCATCAGCCGCTTTGCAGTCGTTAGAGTTAATGCGTTCTGTATTTGCAACGTTAGGTTCACGTATAAGATATTTCACTCTTAGACTTCCTGGGTGCTATACAGATTCTTTGCTTTTTCTGGAATTTAGTGATTACTTAAAATAGGTACTTATTAAAGGTTAACCGGTTTCCTTATTGCAGAGTTTAATACCTGTCAAGGCTTAATTTCATTCATTAGTTGAATGAAGAACCTAAGATGCCTTGCAATGTGTAATATGTCTTAAGCATTCCACTTCAGCATCCTTTTGATAGAGGGGAAATTTTTGAGGAAGGCACGCTTTTGATTAGTGTAGCTGTGATGGACTGGACGTTTCTATCTTCAGCAAATGTTGGCTTCACCATCCCCCTCAGGAGCCTTCTGGAAACTGAAGAAAGCATATTTTTTCTGTTTTGTTGGTGACGTGCTTAGGAAGCGGCTGTCAGGTAATAGCAGAATTTAGCTGGCACCTAACAGCAGTGTTTGCTAACTCCACTGACAGTAGTTTCTGATTTTTTTTAAATACATAGTTCAAAGTTATTTCAAAATAACCTAGATTTTTTTTTTTGCACAATGACAAATTTTACACTTTTGATCAAGGTAGTATGAAGACAACAGAAAAATTTGCTTAAGACATCATAAGATACAGGGTAAAACTGAGTTCTTGCATAGTATGAAATATATTTGCGTTTAAACAGAGGATTAATTTATGAGTCCGCTCACTGTTTCAGCAATTTTTTAACTGGCTTTTCAGCATAAAAAGAAACACTCCTTGCTGGGGGACAGATGGGCTGTAGTCCATCTCGGGTAGTGCTTCATCTTGAGCGATACGTTGAGATGAATTAATCTTGGTACGCTTTCCCTAACCCATCCTCAAGTATCAGGCTCAGCTTGAGTAGACTTAATTTACCTGTTTAGAAATTAGAAACTGTCACTTCCTTGTTTCCTTGTTTAGTTTTCGGATCTCCTCACTTTGGGCCATGTTTTTCAGTAAGAAAAGTCTACCTTGTCCGTTTTGTGACCCATCAAATAGAAAAGTGGAACAATCAGGCTATTATCAGTCTGCTATGAGTAAGGTGTAAATATAAATTTTCTATGTTGCCATCAAACCCAAAGCTTTTGTGAGGAAAACCATGTATTTAATTCTTTCCTGAAGTAATTACACTTACAAATTGCAGTGTCAGGGAGACTGGCCACAAGGGTGGCAATTTTATGTCCTTTTGGAGAAGAGAACTGATTGCTCAAATGTTTTTTTGCTAGTTGCAGTAGGATGAGATTATTCAGTTTAAAATGAGGTTTTAAAGGTAGGTGTGCATGATTGGTTTGGTTTTTTCCACCTGTTCTCAGGTCTTTGATCAGTGTTGCAGTTTTATTTTGTTCCCATCCATCCTTCCTTTTATTTTAAACTTGGTTATTTCCATCCGTTCTAGAAATGGATGCTTTTGATTATCAGATCGGTTTACAATATTGTCTCCCCAGAAATTGCCTTGCCTCAAAGCTCAGTACCTAAAAAGGCAGAAATGAGGAGGCTATTTCTGTGTGTCTGTAAAACAGTGCATTGTTTAACTTTGGGAAAGGCATCTGTGGATGGAGAAAGGAGGCTCCTCCTAGTCTACGGAGGACAGTTTGTGCATAGGTCTGTTATATAGCATAGTTTGTGGGAGAAGGTAACTGCAACAAGGATAAGAGATAGATCATAAACCCCTTGAAATTAAGAGACCTTTTGTGCACTTTTAGTTGATACCGGTTCTTTTCAGTTTCTCAGTCAACAAAATGAGTAATATCTTGAAATCCACTTTGTTTTAATCATCTATCTATATGTGATGTATGTTAAGTCCAACGCATTTCTGAAATGTTGGTTCACTTCATTTTTATTGAATTTTTGTTGAAAAAATAAATACTGATTTTTTTTAAAAAAAAATCTTAATATGCAAACCCCCACTTTCTAACTTGCTTTTACAGTTTTAATGCTTGTTTTTTTTTTTCTTCTAGATAAGAAGCCCAGCATAAGTTTGAGACTGCTGTAGTACTATCTACAAACTTTGACGCCTTTCCTATTGAATGTTATTATCTTTTAGAAAAAGTGAGTGTACTTAAAAAAAAAATTCTCCAGTGGTGCATTGTCTTAAACTTTAACGCTTTTTGTCAGCAGAAAATGAACAGAGGAACAAGAAAACAAAACCCCCCTTGTGTTACTAATCTGTATGTAAATTTGGAATCTTGTCCAAAAGTGTTGTTTTATTAGATGCACTTGTATAATAATTTCTGTAACATCGTTTGTGGTGTTTTCACTCAGTCTGTGTTCAAAGTGATGAATTGTCCTTGATTTTTTTCTCTTTTAAAGTACCTAGATCGCTTATAGTAATGAACTTTTTTTGCTATAGGTATACAGAATTATTCATATCTCTGTCTATATACTGATTATGCTTTTCCTGAACACAGAAGTCTTCACTTTTTGCTCAGCTGAGGTTGAGCCATACATAGATTTTAAATGTGGTTTGTCTTTTAAGTAAGTCTGTTTAAAATTCTGTTCTGTAACTTGAAAAAGCTGACCTGTAGTGACTGTTACATATTGAGTCTCATCAGTAATTTTTTTTTTCCTAATTCTGACATAATAAACTTCTCTTGTAATATTGATAAGAGTGTGTATGAATTTGTGCCCTGTGGTTACTGGACACTGGTTTGTGCGTACAGTGCTTCAGTTGGTAGAAATGGGCCAAAAGTGATACTGTGATTTACGCATGGAGCCTGTGATACGTGAGCAGCTTCCATAGCCCGGTTGCAGTTACAGACCCAACTTTAAACCTCTATTTACTTTATTAGATTATAGGGACTTGACAGCTGGGCCAGTTGCCAAAACCTTTGCAGTTATCACTAAATTGCAAAGGATGAGCTTGATCTAAGTAAAACGTGCAGATCCTGAGTCCTCTTCTCAACTCAACTGGCTTGTAGGAAAGAAGCTTTCAGGGTGAATTCTTTTATCACCTCCGTTGTCTCTGGCACTGTGATCTTGGAGCTGTGATCGAATTACTGAGAAATGGCGTGGCCTAATTAGTGCTTTGTCGAGTGCTTTGAGATATGATGATGAAAACTCGTGTACAAGTTGTGTATACTGTAAGTTACCATGCTAAGACTGGTTATTACCTTTTTAAGAATACATCCAGGCCGTGTCCACGTGTCCCTTGTCAGCTGGTGATTTCCCATCCAGCTGCTGTGTCGCCTGTGTAGCAGGTTGTGGGTTTCTCAATTTCTCATCTTACTTGATAATTTGTGTTTATTAGTGGGGAGAATGATCTGTTGTTAGTACAAAAAGTATGAATGGTGGAATTTGTCTGTAGGTTTCATTTTGGGGCACATTTTTTCATACGGGTTCAAGCATTGAGCGAGCAATTTCTATAGTGTTCTGAGTTTCATGTAAGTAAAAGGTTTGGAACTTTAGTGCTACCAAGCAGCATGTCAACTGTAACTTGAAGTATTGTCTTTGCCTGCTTGCATTTGCTGCTGCTTATGGTTACTATTTGACAAACCTGAGTAAATAAGAAGATTCAGTCCTTGTGCTAGTACTTGTAATTCTACAATGCTAAGCGAAACGCGAGGCTGTCATAGTGCTCAGCTCGTTCTGGTGTAAGCGCTAAGGCGCAGCAGCGCTAAAGTGGGAGAGCCTGTTTCTTCTCTGCAGTCATCTATTACAACCTTCATAACCAGTTTTCTTCTGTTACGGAACTCCTGTCTTAAATATCCTTATTCCACAGAGCTTTTGCTTAGTGCTTGCTGTAGCGTTTTGCTGAAATTTGACCCCTTTGGATCATGTAGCAGGTCTGGAACACCAGGCAGAGAATTCTCTTCCCTGTGTTGTGAAGAAAGCTCGTATATAATTTTGCTTGTAGTGATTTTTGTTGACTTGCCCAGAATTGAAGAATGGCTTTGGCCTCTGGTGGCTGAAACCCACCAAATAAAAAAAGACCTTCAGGAAATGGCCAGCAAGAAGTAGCCTCTCGTGGCTTGGTTCTGACATACTTGTAAAACTGAAGGGACAAAAAGCCCCAAGACTAGAAAGAGACTAGTCGTTTGCCAGTCTGGAAGTTAGAGCTTTTCGAGATTCACAGCTGAGGTCTTTGAGCTTTTTGCTCATCTGTTTGTTCAAATTCTTCCCACATGTTCATCCTTCATTGCAATGTGTTTCAGCTATGCTACGTGAAGTCTAGCTGCTTTTAGGAGCATCTGAGAATGATGGCCTAGCTAGATGGAACAGTGCTGTTTTAAACCTTTGGATGGTAGGAATAGATGTTCAGTGAAAAGGAGCCTCTTCACTAGTTTTAGTTCCTGCACTTAAAGTAAGTCTTACTAGTTCACAAACTGATGCTGAAAGGTCAGTTTGAACTTGGAAACTTTTCCTAAAGAAAAAACCCCAAACTTGTAACCAAGAAATAATTTGTCCTTTGACTGTTTGCTGTAGGAAATGAAAATAAAAGTATGATAAAAAATGAACAACCATAGTTGAATGAATGGAGAATCCTTTTCCTGTTACAAAACTTTGGTGCTAGTTAGTCTGTCAGAATTATTAGGCTTTCTTTAGAATATAGTGCTTGCTTCCGTGTCTACACTGAATGAAGCTCTTTGAAAAACAGATGTGGTTTGGTGATATGTATTTGTAAGACAATAAATTGTATGTGTGAAGTAATTTTTTTCTCACTTCTGTTCAATATGTATTTTATTTTCTCTGCTCGGTCGTTGCTGGGAAAGAATGGTTCAACAAGTTCCAGAAAACATAACTTTTCCAAATGAGGAAGAGAAGATATTGGAGCTCTGGAAAAATCTTAATTGTTTCCGGGAATGCCTAAAGCAATCCAAGAATAGACCTAGGTAAGAATCTGCTAGAAGCTGTAGCACCTGTGTGTGACAATGCAAGGCTGGCTTAGCTGTAATTACTTTTTTTTTTTTTTGCCTGGGTTCTGTTAACAACAGCTGCTCCCTTTGCAGATAGCAGTCTTGGCTAATGTTGCTGTCATGTCGGTTACTGTTTACATGTCACTGTGAAGAATCAACAGTGTACAAACAGTAGTAATAAACCTCTTATTTCCTGCTTGGTGGGTTTATAAAAGAAACCTGCAGGTAAGCAAGGACCGCTCTTTCCTACGTCTGCCAGCTGTGGAGCAGCATGCTGGTGTTTTCAGTAGTTATCTTAGTAGAACCGGCAATCGGTAGGAACTGAATGAGTTGAAATGTTCCCTTTAGTCCCACTGCCAACATGATATCTGTGCTGACTGATAATAGAAGAGGAAGAAATTGATGTTGTCCTAGTAAGACATAAGAAGCATAAGCATACAGATACACTTGAAGATGTGATGCTCAGTTTTGATTTAATTAAGAATGTTGTCTTGTGTTGTAGGTTTAACTTCTATGATGGCCCTCCATTTGCTACTGGGCTTCCACACTATGGCCATATTCTTGCAGGAACCATTAAGGACATAGTAACCAGATTTGCTCATCAGAGTGGTTTTCATGTTGACAGAAGATTTGGCTGGGATTGCCATGGCTTACCTGTGGTATGTGTAATAAATCTGCCTACAGATATTTCTGTTGGTTCCTCTTTCCCATGTTGTTACCTGCTTATCAGTCATGTTGCTATTGCTCTTATGCCTGGCTTTGTTGCTAAAAGAGAAATGAAAGTTCTTTGTCCGGTGTGTTGCTCTGGCTTTTGCGTGTGTGGTGATTTCGGGTGCTTCCTACTGGTCACCTGCCCTTCGCCAAGCACTCTGCTCATTGCTGTCAACATGTATTTATTTGGTATGTGTTTCAGAAAATGTTTCTTTTCCTTTTTCTAAAGATAGTGAAGAAACCATCACAGCAGGGTTATCCTTTGAAATATCTGCTTAGTTCAGGTGCATTACTCATGAAATCTCAAAAGGATAACGGAGGCCCTTTAGCCTCATTTGAATGCATAGAACATAAATAAACTATCCAGAGAAATCCTGAAAGCTTTTGATGACAGCGTGGGGTTTTTGTCTGGTTGTTTTCAATGCTCCCAGGAATATGAGATTGACAAGACCTTAGGCATTAAAGGGCCAGAGGATGTGGCAAAGATGGGGATTGAAGCATACAACAACCAGTGCAGAGGAATTGTGATGAGATACTCGAAGGAATGGGAGGTAAGTAAAGACTCAGTGCATGTTCTGCTGTACGTTTCTAATTGTATGTGTGCAGAAGTTTTTCAGCTGAGGTGAGCTTCATCCTTCTGTCTGTTTGATTACGTGCACAAATCTCAGGTCTTTAGCTACCGTGTTTCTCACTGGTGATACTGAAAGGGGAGCAAAAAAACCCAACATTGTGGCTCAGACCAGGGAGATGGCTGGGATGTCAAGAGAAGGTTACTTTGAGGTAACCTGTGCTCAAAGCGTCTCACTAGCATTGAACAAATAATAGATACATTGAACATCTAATAGATACATTGAACAAATTATCTCTTTCTTTGTGTCTTCTCTTGTATAGAAAATGGAAAGTAAGATCTGACTTGGATTGTTTTTCAAATGGAACCAATAAAGGAGATGCACGTTAACCTCCCTGCTTTTCTGGTCCCTCACTTTTCAGTCCTCTCATTGCCAGAGTATAGGACTATAGCTTGTATTTCTGGAGCAGCAGAAGTTCTGTCGTCTGATTTTGTGTCAGACTAGGTGTGGGTAAACCCTCAGTCTTCCAAGAGAATATTGGTCTAAACTTTGTATCCCGTGAATATAGTGATAGGGAGAGCATTGGTGTGTGCAGACTCCTTAGGTTGGAGAGCTGTTCCAGGTAGGTGGGTTAGATATATTCTTAAGAGATGCACAGGGTTTTTTTTCTTCCTAACTCTGAGTAATACTCATCCTATGCATAGGACCTGATGCTATTTATTTTTGTCCTTAGCAGTGTGGCCAGAATGAAGTACATCTAGCCCTGTACTTTGTATTTGCTGTCAGTCTGATATGTCTGTGAAGTGATAACTCTCTTCTGTGGCTTTCTGGAGCTGAGTGGCGGCCCAGGTGCTTTCCTAGCTGTGCCCCTATGTTACAGTGACAGCACGCAATAGAAGTGCCAAAGGAAGAATGGAAGAACAGGCCGTATTTTTTTCAGCCTTTGTGGCACAGGGCCTTCCTAGGCCAAAGGATCTTTATCTTCACCATCAGTTGTTTCTTTTTCTAGGCAGAATAGTCCTAATTCTTTAGTTTTTCCTCATGCAGAAGCTATTCTACCACATCACACTCCCCTGTATGTTCTCTAGTCCTGCTGTATTCCTTTTGCTTGAAATCGCCATTTCTTGTTTGAGTATCACTTACCTCTTGCCCTTGGGAGTGTTTTACAGTTATGGCTAGTACCTGAAGAAGCTACAGCCGCCTTTGTCAGAATAGCTGTGGCCTAAATCTAAGTGAGTGGCTGGATGCAAAGCACAGAATTTTTTTTTTTTTCCAAATACACAATCATTCATCTATACTCTGAAACTTTGTATTTCAAAAACATCATCAATGATTCTTTGTTGCTTTTAGAAATAAAAATAAAAAGATTCATTCTGGTTCATGTTTTGTTTTCCATATTTGTTCCTTTTAACTTGCTGTTGTCTTCAGCAACTAGTATTTTTGCAGTGCTGGTTAGTTCAAATACTTAGTCTTTTGGATGGTAAATAGATTTTGTATTTTGTTTTGTGCGTAAACTTGTGCATGTATATGCGTGTATTTCCACCCACACACATGTATTTCAGATTATTAATAAAAGTAATGAAATTTGTTTAAATGTCTTGTTTGTGATTGGCTGGTAATAAATTCAACTATTTGGGGATAGTGTTAGGAGAGAAATTCCCAACATTTCTATTGGAGATAGTGTTTATTTTCTGACTGGACTGGCTAGCAAATGTTTGAACCTTATGGAAAAATACAAAAGGTTCCTTGGGTGTGTAAGATCTTTCAATGCTGAGACCAAACGTAATGCTCCAACTTCATGGATCCTTGTAGTAATCAGTCCCAGGCTTTGGATCTTAATAGTGGAATGTCGGAGTGGCTTAAAGGTCAGGAGCAAAACTGATATGTTTCAGGAGCTCAGGTATTATGTGAAAATATAGAGGTGAGAGAATTCATTTGCTTTGTTTTCAGTTTACTAGTTCGACATTCAGTATGGTCTGTGTGTAACAGTATCAGGACAGGTGTATCTGGGCTTGGGTATTTGCAGAGCTGGGGGTTCCAATAGCTGTGACATCGGCAAGAGAGTGCCACTTGTCCAAGTGAATCCCATAGCTAACTTATTACTCATTAGTTTTCATATTCTGTGCCAGTGGACGTGACCATAATCTGTCCTGAGACAGGGACTAGCACCTGTCGGTCTTGTGGTCTTTGGCAGCCCTGTCATAGCTTTGGGAAGTCAAAGAAGGCAGTTGGCCCTGAAATAGTTTTGATAACTTCTTGTGACATATCAATTTCTTTCAGCATTTCTTTGTCTTCGAATTACATCATGTTTTCGTATAACTGAAAGCTGATAGACTATGTGTTCTGGATTTTATCTGTCTCTGTGACTAACTTAAAAATAGAAACAAGACTGCTGTAATCAAAAGCAATTTTCAGGCATTTGACCCTCGGCTGAACCTTGAATGATTCACCAATGATCCACACGATCTACCATTTCTATTTAGTAGCGTTGAACACGTTTGCCTGTTGTGTGACCTGGGTTCTAAACAATTATGTTCGCGGCTTCATTCTTTGCTTATTTTTGCTTGTTTAAATACTGTGTTTGGAACTATTGTCAGGCTAAAATATTTCATAGTGTTTGTCCCTTATCAATGAAACACATCTAAATTTAAAAATCAAGCTGTTCTACAGAATAAATATTGGAAATGTATTATGATCTTTAATGTTAAGAAGCCTTTCAATCTGTGTGTTTGTTTCTTAACAGTGCAGTGTTACCAGGTTAGGACGCTGGATTGATTTTGAAAATGATTATAAAACTCTTTATCCTGAGTTCATGGAGTCTGTGTGGTAAGTTAACTTATATACATTGCATACACGCTTTATGAATTTGAAATGTTAAGAAGGCTTCAATTATTGTAAACGTGTGTTGGTCCATATATCACTAGAATTATTTTGAAACATGCCAAATTCAGATAAACAGTGGGCAAAGTAAGTAAGGTGATGTGAAGTCTCTTGATGTCGAAGTGAGGGAATTAATTGGCCTCCTTTTTTGTTCTTCAGGATAGTAGTTTTTTTCAAAATAAAGTACAACAGTACTGCTTTTATTGACACCCAAAATCTTACTGCTCTGTATTAACTTAAAAGCAGTTCTGAAGATCTGCTAATATGTTCCTTGCTTGGTTTAGGAAATTACATTATATCTCTACATTCTTGATGTTCTTCACATGTTGACTGCAAATGGGCAAACTACCCAAACTCAGTTTAGCTCTAAACCTGTTCTTCAAGCCTGAATTCAGAGGCTGGGAACCTGCTGTTATCTTTTTCTTGGCAGCATAGTTTGACAACTGTCTTGGACTCCTGGTGCAGAGCTAAGTAAAGTTGGGGTATTTTGGCAATGTAAACAGAGTGACTGTTGGTATTCCAAAAGACAAGATGACCTTATAGGTTAGGGAGAATCAAATTGACCTAACACAGTGGAGAAATGGCAACATCGAGTCCTTCAGGTGATAGAATTACAAGGTGAATTGCAGGGAGAGGTTTAGCAGAGTATGTGCTGAGAAAAAGCCATCGAAAAGCAGATTATATGCATACTAAAGTAGTATTGATGTCCTTTAATACTAGTTTTACTAGTAAACTTTAATTGTATAGTAGTTAGTTACATATAGCTATAATAAAGGATTGACAGAAGTTCTAGATGCCTTTGAAGCCAATGTAGAGGGCTGAAGTGCCAGTGAGTTTTCAGTGAGCATTGAAAAGATGGTGGGAAAGGAGCAGATGTTTAACTTAGCTGAAGAAACTCTGCATAATGCTGAAGACTGACAAAAAACTTTCCTTTTGTAAGTTATAAAAATACTTGGTGGCACCTTAAATGCTGTTTAACCAGCATCTTCCAAGGATCATTTAAAAAACAAACTTGGCTTGAACTAGCTGCAGGGTCTCTCTCAACAGCCCAAGCCTTTTTTTTGTGGGTTGTTTTTTAGGGGTTTTTGTTTTGTGTGTGGGTTTTTTTTTTTTCCCCTCTTTGAAAGAAAATTTCTAGTCTTTCACCTGACTTGCAGAGGTTACCTCCTCTAATGCTTGCTTTGGATATGGACTCTAAAATACAAACTTTGGATCTGAAATCTCTGTGGTAGGAGATTTCAGGAAGTATGTAGGCGGACAGCCTTTTAATTTAGTACTTTTTTCTTCTTGATGCTGTTTATTTTCTGTGTAATCATGTAATGAGATACATTTTTAAAAGTCTGTGTTTAAAAATTGAGTTTTCTGGAAAGTCTTCTAGGTCATGGAGGGGCACGTTCCAATGCCATTGCCAGCTTGCTCTCACAGTAGAACAAGAGATGGAACCACTGGTGTTTGCATAGAGTGGATGGAGGAGGGAAATGGAGAAGGAATGCAGGATGCCTGTTCCAAGGCTACAGGAGCCCTGTAACTGTAGTTATAGTAGTGCTTTTGACAGGATAATGTACAATTTTCTAAAAAAATCAGATTGTTACCTAGGCAATCATCAAACTGAAAATCTGTGTTACTGAAGTTACATTTTCCGTCCATTAGGTGCATTCATTTGAACAGTAGATTCTAGTGTGGTTCTCTTACAGTTGATTTGCATTTTTTTAATACGAGTTCCTTTTTAAATTAAAAAAAAGTTGTAAAACTTCAGTGTCCAGGTAAATACAAAAGAGAAACTGCAGATTAATTTCTGCATTGACTGTAACCTTGTGACCATATTGGCCTGTCCAGTGTTTTTATATTTTTGTGGGGTTTTTTTTGTTTTTGTTTTGCCTGTGGGAGCAGAACGCTGCTCTTAGGCCCAGAAGAAAAACATTGATAATAATAATGGTAGTGAGCATGGCAATCATGGATTTTGTGGTTAAAATATGGTAAGAATTTTGTCTTTAGTCTTTTAATCAGCTAAATCTATCTGTTTGGTGTGGGGTTTTTTTGTTTGGTATGGTTTTTTTTTGTCTCTAGCTCTTCCTGAGGCTTGCAGTTCTGGAGTGGTCTCAACTGGAATTTCTAGCTTTCTATGAAACATGGTGTTTTCAGCCATGATGTTTATGTTGAGTTCAGTGAGCTAATGTAATACTTGTGAGAAATGTTGTTTCTAGCAGTGGATGATTTTTATCCAAATTATTTAGACTTGAAATAATTTAGGACTCAGACACCAAATATATCTTTTGTTAATATCTTTTTTTTGTAGAGATACCATACCAGCTCAGGATGCTAGAGAGTATTCTTTTTCATATTTTATAACGAGTTTGTTGGAAATGGCTGCTTTGTAAGCATTTTGATGCTGTGCCATATGGTGGCTGACAGAGTAGAACGAATTTTCAGCCTGCTAAATTTTGACTTAGAACAAAACTTCATCCAATGATAAAATTGTGGTGTCCTGGCAGAATTTTTCAGGGGAGCGTGGAAGGTTGGTGTCATTAAGAGGTGATACTGCAGTGGTTTCTCATGTGAAGGCATAGTCAACTCTTCATGTCTTAACTTAAATAGAATTTTTAAGTTCTAATTCTGTAGAACCTGTGTATCCATCCTGCAGCCAGCGTGAATCTCAATGGAAGTGTGTCCTTCACTGAAAACAGTACAATGAGAATGATGGTCTTGAGCTAGCATGGAACAAACACGCGATATATTCTTGCTTTTTTTTTTGTACAGCTCATGAGACGGATACGGTGAAATTGAGAGCAGTTTGATGCGATCTTAAACTTTTTACTGATCTACAGTTGGTATGAAAGAAGTACATGAGTTTTGGGGAAAAAAAACCCATAAATTATTGTCTTCGTTACAGGCTTATTAGCTCGCTCTCAGGCCGGCTGCGAGTTTGGGCCTCAGGAACAGTTCTCCCTGGCCGCTGAGGAGAGCAGGGGAATAGCTCTGCGGTCAGAGCTGCGGCATGTTCCTGGGTCTGCTGACGAGGGGTTTTAATTTCCGCCTTTGCACGATTTTAGGGTTAGTTGAACAGCTTTCTATCACCATCTAGTGGCTAAATTTAGCAATTGCAGTCGGAACGTAATTCAATTTTAAAAACAGTCGGAAGCTCCGTGGATGTTTTGAAAGACTTGCTTGTATGGCGTGAAACCACAGGTGGCAGAAACGCTTCTGAGCTACTTCTGTACCCTAAGAAGATACTCTTGAGTCCTTTTGTGATAACACTAGATAGTGGCTGGGGGCAGAAGGAAAAACATTCCTAGTTACGGTAAAAAATTGGTACTCTACATGTTTGAGATCATGGCTGCACACTGAAAACTCTGCTCTGTTTACTGTGGAAGTGCAGTATGGAGCTCCCTTTGGTGATGGTTTTTTGTCCATTTCTGCCTTCCCTCCATCCAGACCCATCTCAGTTGTTCCGTCTTCAGTTTTCCTTTCAGGATTGTTATTAAAAGGGGACCTCTCTTTCCTTCCTTACCAGGTGTGGCCTTTGGCCTCGCAGCCCTGCCCTTCGCTGTTCTGTAGTGGCATCAGGCTTCGGGTGCCACCGCGCTGCTTCTAGGCTGCAGCTGAAGAGGTTGTAGGTAGCTCCTGAAACTGGAACATTTACCTGGGGTTGCCCGACTGCCTATGTGTAGCTTTGCTTTCATTTTGGCATGAATTTTCGTTTCATACTCTATATTCACATATGTCCTGCTGCCTTAGCCTTTCTCAGTGAGAAGGTGAACGGGGACTCCCCGTTGAGAGGAGGACTGGTTTGTTGTAAAGATCAAAGCAACTGGATTGTTTTGGGTTTTTTTTTCTTTTCTGTGTAAGCAGTAAAAGTTGTTTTCGGACTTAATTTTTTTTTACTGCCTGTGGAGTTTATCCAGCACTAAACCATAATGATTTCAAAACAACAGATCTCTGGGTCCTAATAGGAATCACTATTGCATTTTGTTGATTCCATGACACTTTAATGATTCTCTAGAGAGATACTGGTCACGAGAAATCTGTTTTGTCCATTTTTCTACTGGCTATCTGCATTTTTTCTCATACTTTTACTTCTTTTGCACTTCTAGTGCTCTAGTCCCCTTGTTGTTATCTTCTTACCATTCCAGTCGTTGTTTTATCTCCTTACTTGTATTTTGAAGGAGGAATACACTGAACTCCTACTTAGTTGGATGATCTTTGGGGTAAAAGTCTAGCATCCGTTTTAGATATTTATATTTTCTGCTATACAGGTATCTTGCACGTCTGGCTTGATCCAGAGTCGTTCAACACACTGACCCAAAAATTACATCAGGAAATCCCCTCGCTCTTGCTAGTTGAGAGCTTGGAGGGCAGACCTGGAGCAGAATGATCTCTGTATGCTGGCATTTTAAAGCCTTCACTGGTAGTTGAACGTAAGACTTGACAACTTCTGTACTTACAGTTCCTATGCCCCAGAACAAATGCTTTTTCTGTCTGTCTTAGGAAGGTGTCTTTCAAACATGCTATTCTAAAGACAGGATGTCTGTGTGTGTTATTGGGCTTAACGTTCCTCTTATATTTATGCTTTTTTGACTCATGTCTAGTGTCGTTTGAATACTCTTTTTTTTTTTGTCTGTTTTCACCCGTGTGCATCTGTTTTTGATTGTTGCTGCTTCCTTGATTTCATCTTGTCTTTCAAGCGTAGCTCATGAGTCACAGGAGAACCTTTTTCTCAGAATCTCTGCTGCTTGTGGTGCTGGTTGAATGCAGTCTGCCTGCTGAACGGTGTAGATGACAGCACTTCTTACATAGTGTGGTGTTTGTGATTATTATTTTTTTTTTAAAGTCTACAGAGGCTGTTAAATTGTCATTTTATCTTGACGTGAACAGATACTAGGTCACACAGCAGTAATTTTGTTCACTTAATGTATCCATGGTAGTATAGATGAAATCATACAATTCTAGATCCTGCTGTCATAATGTATTGCCCGCCTTACTTTCAGCCTTTATCGATAACTGAGTTTACGATTGTTGGTTTTTTTAAAAAATAAAAAAGGAGGAAAAGCAGTTTATATGAGCTTGAAAATAATTTCTCAATATTAGTCACGGGTACTTCCATTTTCTGGAAAACTAGGAGTTTTCAAACCCTTAAACAACCCTTAGATACTGAGTCATTGCAAACAGAAACACTGGAAATCACTCGATACCCCAAAGGAATGGCATTAAGAACTTGAGAAGCTCTAAGATCAAATCCTTCTCTTCGATGTGAAGTGAATGTATGTGTTTGAAGAGGGCAACTTGATTTTGCATCTGTTTAGGAGATGCTGTGGGATGTTGGATTTTGTGTGGGATGCCAAGGGTTTTTTGAGTATTGCATTGACTGATTCAGTATCTTTTGGAAGCAGAAACTCCTTTGTAGGAGTTTTATTACATCCATGTGGTGTTCGCATGGTGTGTATGTGACTCGGATCAATGAATATTGTAGCAAAGTTCTAATTTCTTGGAAGTTATGCCTATGGAGAGAGAAACTCACAGTCTTGGTTACTCACTGGGCTCAAGCCAGTTGTATCATCCCCTCATGACGCTTTAGGAACAACAAATGTGTGTTTTCAGTTTATGTCATACTTTTTAGAAGATAAAGCTACCTTGCATCTCTAGGGACCAGATTCTCTGCGAACAAGTGGCTGAAATATGCATCTTGAGTTCACCTTTTCCCTAACTTCGTTTTTCTTCAGTAGAGGAGTATGTAAGTGCTACTCCCACAGCCAAGAGGATGCAACTAAATTTATTTACGTTTGAGGAGAAGCATAGCAGAATTAGGGGGACAAGGTTTGATTTCTAACTTCTGTGAATAAACTTCTGTTTGTCAGTAGAAAGGAGCTTTGTGGTTTTGTTAGCTTATTTCTTTTGCAAACGGCTGCAGTTTCAATTTTGGCTTACAAACCCAGAGCCTCTTTCTTGCAAAGGGTCAACATTCTGCAAACATAAGGGTTGAAACACGATTTCATGGTTTATTGTCTAAAATATCATGTGTTGAATTTTTAAGCAAAACATGCTACCCACCTGTAAGTGGCTCTTGCTGTCAGAGCTAGGTTCATCTTTAGCAGTTGCTTTGTTTTAGGTGGGCAGTGCTGCTAGCAGGAAGCTCTTTGGGAGTCGTCTCCTGTGCACTTCTGATGGTCACACAAGAATTGGTCTCAGCAGCTTTCTCGTTAAGGAAACCAGCTAGGTGTTTTTCAAGATACCAGGTTTTTGTAGGGATAATGAGGGCTATTGCATCAAGCAGCGGTCTTGACTCTATCATAATTCTCCTTATGTTGGAATGGTTGTCTGAGAGTAGTGGTTATGATAAACTACAAACGAGGGGTCATTAGGAACTGTAACGAGGGCTCTGAAGAGTGATGTGGTTTGAAAGCCCATCTTTTTGCTCAGCAGTGGAACAACTAGGGAGCACTCGGTTTGCAATAGGGCAGAGTTACCACAAGAGGGAGATGCTGGCTTGGGTTTTTAACTTGGCAGCTCCATCTAGCGTTCACCTTTTCTGAAGTTTACAGTTATATTTACAGCTGAATTAAATATTCAGTGTTTCTCTGGGTAGTTTTCTTCTGTGCTGTTAGTAGGCAGTGTTCTTTAGAAAGTAGAGATAAAGTGGAGCTTTCTTCTATAGATATTTTAGTTTTTGAAAGGCAAGTAGAACACCTTCAGTAGAAATGCTGTCACTTGTCACAGTCTGCATTAATTATGCTCTGAGATGATAAGCATACATTTAATTTTTTTTAACTTGCATGAAAACTTCTGCAATTAGCCAGCTCAAATGTATATGCTGAAAGCTGATGAAACTGTATTCACGAATCATTTTTATAAAAGACTGATTTGTATTCATGTAAGTTTAAGTTGATGCAGTCTCTGTTGTAAAACAGATGCACTCGCTGCTACGTTTTGAATTTGGGTTAGGGGTCCGGCAGCCACAACTTGCCACTGAATGACATTTATTACTTTAACAAGGTTACTTTTGAGGTGTGTGTGTAAGGTGAGGCACCTTTGCTGGAGTGCTCCGAGAGACTTCTGGGTGTGGCTCCTCTGGGGCAGAACTTGATGCTCCTGAGGGTCTCTTAGGCTTTATCCATCTTAGAGTTCAGATTATTTAATTTTTCTGATGTTAGTGACCACTCAAAGGAAATTTTGCACTTTTACTAGAGGCCCGTGGATGAATCTGAGTGAACTGCGTGTCTTTTCCATATGACAGTCTACATTTTCTCCAACTGTCTGATCTGCAGGGTAATAATTATTCTGATTAAGATACCATATGACTTCCATGACAAGCCAGTGCATATCTTTCGATATTCTTGTTTCAGGCTGCAGATAGTAATCAATGTGATAATCTACTTGCGTTTTGTCTTGAAGATTAGGATTTCAAACACAGAAGGCAAGACACTGACTTAAATACAGGTCCAGATTCTCAAGCACAAAATGACAGCCTGCAGAAAAAAAGTGCCGCTTGCCAGGATAGGGTTGGTTGCTTAGCAATGAGCTATTTATCTGGAAAGGGACCCAGAAAAGTGATCAGGATGGTTTGAAAACATAGTTTGAGTAAAGGAGTTTTTAAAGTCAGCAGCGTTTAACAATTTGGCTGTGGAATTTGAAATGACCGGACTCTGCAGAAACTCTGTTTTTTGAGTTGAATTGGCATGATTATTTAAGGCTTGCCCCCTCCTGCCTTTACTTTTAGGATAGCCAACCTGCAGACCGTGCCACTAAGCGTGCAGGTCAGTGAGACCTGATAAGCTGATAAAAGTTGATGATCCTTTGGCAAACCCTGCAGTATTCAGATACAGAGAAATGTAGGGCTTTGTCCATCACGTGGACAAAGTGTGAAGTATATTTCTCTTCCAGCTTCTGTTCATGCTGAGCATGAACTCAATTTGTCATATTGTAACGGTATGTGCTGTCTTGATTATTTCAAGAAGATGTAAGGATCCAAATATGCTACAGGCTGTATTGAAGATTTCATAAACGGAGTTAAAGATTAACGTGAGACTGTGATCTTGGACAGGAACTGAGTCCAGAGTGAGATGAACTGATAAAGGAGAATATTAATTGTGGAACCATAAAACTGGGTTCATTACTTGGCATGGTTAGTTGTGTCCTCTTGTGAAAAAGGCTCTTCAGATTGTCAGGATTTATTTGGGGTGGGTTACAGGTATCTCTAACCTGTATCTGTCTCTCTTTTTAGCACTGGTTGCTGTAGTAGGTGCTCAAGATCATGTGATAAGTGAGCAGCCATGTCGCTACACATCCCTTCTCTCAAAATTATGGCTGATTTCAACCTTGTTCAAATTTTAGGTC
The DNA here is from genome assembly GCA_009819775.1 of Phoenicopterus ruber ruber. Classification (NCBI taxonomy): domain Eukaryota; kingdom Metazoa; phylum Chordata; class Aves; order Phoenicopteriformes; family Phoenicopteridae; genus Phoenicopterus; species Phoenicopterus ruber. Next base: position 20,855,010 of record CM020224.1, read on the forward strand.
GTCTTTGTATTCAAGAAATTTGAGAAAGACTAATGAGCAATAGGGATTTGTATTTCATCTAAATACTGAGCGCTGAGCAGTCAGTGCACGGAAAACCAGGCTGGTAGAATCAGCTAAAACTAAAAATCAGCCAGAAATACACTTGCAATCAATTTATCTCTTTCCTTTTGACTTGCAAATATTGTCTTCAGTTGATGATTAATTGTTTAAAAAAGGTGTCATTCAGAACGGCGCTCCAGCTAGAGCAGAACCCCATTTTGCAGTTGTTTTATTAAATTTGAAATGCCAAGTGCTATTCCATGTTCCTTGTTTACTTCCAGGTGGGTTTTCAAGCAGCTGTATGACAAAGGGCTGGTGTATAGAGGTGTTAAGGTCATGCCTTTTTCAACTGCGTGCAACACCCCACTGTCAAACTTTGAGTCCCATCAGAATTACAAGGTAAGTCAGTGTATGTGTACGTTATGTGTTGCAATCAGATTTCTCTATTGTCTTCAGTTTGGATTTGGAAAGCTTTAGTATTTTTTTGCTTGGTGGTACGTGAGCATATTATTACACTCCAAATTGATAGTAAAAATATAGGCAAATGAGTTAGTTTTTATTTTATTTTGCTGTGTTTGTTTGGATCACTTGATCTGGGCCTTCTTCCCTGTTCTTCTTGGTTACTACTTACAGATATATAAAATACATACTTTGTTTTATTTTTGTAAATTACTCTCACTTCCTCTCTGGGCTCTCAAGATGAGTATTGCGCTGTGTTGGGTTTTTATGGTAAATAGTTAGAGACAGCTGCAGCCGTCCTTGCCTGTGCAGATCTGAAAAGAGGGGGGTCCTTGGCAGAGTTGAAATCTTCTGTGAGGAGATTAACGAGAGTTATCAAAGACTGCGTTTGGTTGTAGGGCAGTAGGATAATACCTCTTCTAAGAATCATTAATTTAGATTGAGATACTCCAGGAAATGTTTACCTAATATAATGCGTAGTCTACTATGTTTTATAAGATGTTCCTTTAAAAACGAATGACTGGATACAGTACGTGCAGCTTCTCATTTGCAACAAACTTACATTCACATATGTGAAGGCAGAACTTGTGTCCCAATTTTCCAAATTTCACGATAGTTTGTGGACAGAGGTTTTGTATCCTTTCCCATCCCCACCCAAGCATCCATTTCCTTGTATCATAAATCTTTCACTTATGTTGTTACAGCAGAGAGCTAGCACAAATTGTACATCTGGTCTTTTTTACATCTTGCCTAAAAAAGGCCAATTTGCTGGCCCAAAATACTGTTTTTAAAACACGTATTTAAATAGACTTGTAGTACAATGCAGTCCACAGATACTAGAGCTTTCAATGTTGCTGAGGGGTATTTGACTATACTGAAGAATAACGGTTTTGTGATTTAAGAAAGTGAGACCTGCAAAGATATCTTGATATTTGTGACTGTCTGACAACTGAAATAATTACTTTGCTCATACTGATTAACTGATGTTTCACATAGGCTCAGATTGATGAGCTTTCTTTAGAACAAAGGCTATTTTGGGGGTTTTGTGTGTGTGTGTGTGTCCCTTTTCCTTAAAGCCAAAGCTCTTTTCTCTTCTTGAGTCTTAATGAAACATTTAGATGCTATTTCTTACTCTAGAACCAGTGGAGTGGGGAGGGGGATTTGCTGCTCTGCCACTTCATGCAAAAATTACCTTTTTTGTCTGCTAGAGGTGGTATTTTGAAGCCTGAAATGTTGAAGGTCTGTAAGCTGACATGATTTTTTCTTGGCGAGACCAGTCATTTCTGGGTGTAAGGCAGCTGGTAGGTTTCTCACTGTGGAAAGCAGGCTTTGGCTTCTGTTTATCGATCCTGTGAGAATCAGGACACAAATCATGAGAAACAGGACACAAGAAGCATGTTTAGAAACTGAGTCAGGTGTCTAATGTACACTTGAGTGAACTATGTCAGCAGTTTGTATTACATTTAGCTGAAGAAGTGTTGTCTTCAGATGAAAACAGGCATAATTTTGTGAACAGTTAAGACATTATACTATGCCATTACTTGGCAGCCTGGATGTTATTTTTTATGGTTTACCAGTTGGTTTTATCTACCTGGTCAACTTAGTGCTTCAGAAAATGAAGTGAATAGCCTACAGTGGTGTTGAACAATTGGTAGAGACAGAACTGTAGTGGTAGCTCGAGCTTTGCTTGGTATTGAGTGCGGTTCGAGAGTTATGTAATATTTATGTTTTACTGTTGACTGCACCAGATGTTCACAGAAAATTCCCTCTGGAGCAGCCCTTGGCTCAGCCATAAATAGCTGCCTGTCCCATGATGCCGTTAACTGTTCCAGGATGCTGGATGGAAACCAGAGTGCCTTGCACTAGAAATGATGGGGGGGATAGGACCTATTCGTGTGTTTAGGGTCTGTGCACATGACACTCATTTTTGCTTGGCATTTAAAATTAATAGTGAAAATTTCACATTTGCAAGATTAGAATTGCTTTTTCAATCTGCTTTTCATAATATGTGAAACGTGAAGTGACTGAATAGGATTGTACATGTCTGAAAGAAAAACTTGTTTTCAGGGGATTCTTTTGACTCATTTGGAGGCAAAGTTTTATAGAGTAGCTGACAAAGATCTCCTTCCCTGAGATTGTTTTACTCTTAAGTATTGACGTACTCTTGTTTTTAAGTACCCAAAACTTTTTATTTCCTTGTTAGCAACAGCTTCTTAATAAGAGATTGTGTCATCTTAACTGATGGCTATTCTTCCTGCTCTCTGACCCTAGAGGAAAAGGTGGGAAAAGACTTTGTGTAGCAGTATCTGAGAAACTGCTGATTATCTTGATGGTTGAGATTGATTATAAACTTTTAAAATGGAATTGTAAGAGGTACCTGAGGGAACTGGCACTCAGTTCTCTTTTGGTGTTTTGGCAGCTAATTCCCCAAATCCCACTGCTAGTCTGAATTTTTAACCCTGTGGCCTTGTCGGACTGACAGTTTATGCTGGTATAATGGAGGAACATTGTGATTTGTGTTCTCTTCAAGCTTTCTTATGGTGCCCCTTCACCTTCTGCCACTACAGTGCTGAACTAGGCAAGTTGCAAGATAGGTTTTAGTGGATGGCAGTAGTAGTTATGGCTTCTTAGATTGTATTTTCTCACTAATACATGCAGTGACACCCCCCCCCCCCCCCCCCCTTGACTTTCTTTATTTTGTTTTTAAGGACGTTCAAGATCCTTCAGTGATCGTGAGCTTCCCACTGGATGAAGATGCAAGTGTTTCTCTTGTTGCTTGGACCACTACTCCTTGGACGTTGCCTAGTAATTTGGCCCTTTGCGTTAATCCAGAATTGCAATATGTAAAATTGAAAGGCAAGTGTTAACTGAAGGTGACATATAATGAACACTTCTTTCTGCAGTGCCTGTGAATATGTACTTGTATTTTGTATGATAGACTGTTTTATGCTAAATTTATAGCACTTTGCTGGGGTTGGATCAGTGTTATTTTGAAGGATGAGATTTACTTCCTTCGTGGCTGATGATTTCCAATTGCTGCACTCTTTTTATTTTACATGCATTTTGAGGATTGTTTCCTAAAAAATACTGATGGATGAAATAAAGAACAAGAGCAAATGTTTTATCTGTCTTCTTAAAGTCACACTATATTTGTGAGACAAGGAAGTGTGACTGGGTGTCCCCAGCTTTTTTTCTTTCCCCCCATTTCTTGGGGCTCACTCGTGAACAAGTTACTGCTATATGACAGCTAAGTTGCAGTAACTGAACATCTCTGTACTCTTAACCCATGACAGACCCAACATGTCATGTGCTAGTCTCAACCTGACTGAAGTATGTTTTTCTAGCACAAATGTAAGGCAAGGTATATACTGTGGTTTCCAGTGTAAGAGTACATTTGACCAAGTGCTTTGGCTTACTCATGGACCAGTTGGTTGTGCCTGACTGAACAAGTTGTCCTATAAGGTAATCTCTTTCATGAGAGCACCCAGCACCTCAGGAATTGTATGCAGCAGAGCATGTAGGGTGTCTAAACAATATAGGCTGTTGCTTTTCTTGTTACTGCTTCAAGTAGTTTTCCGGGGTTTGCAGTTCCATTTTTCTTTTCGGTTTGCGATGGAGTATGTTATGATGTATCTTCCTTTTCACTTAGGAAAGGAATTTATTTTATTCTTGAAATGCAGTTGTCTTATAATTATATCTTGATCTACCAAACCTCTTTTTTTTTTTTCTTTTGAATTTAAATAAGAAAAGTAAGCAGGAATTTAGATAAAAGTACTTCTTGCATTGCTGTTTTCAGGTTCTCCCAAACTGCTCACCTTTTCTGACTTTTCAGTGTAAGTTTAAAAAAAAAAAAGAGATAATCAAGTTAATGATGGCATTTAATCTGGAGTAAAAAAATGCCAAAGGTGTAATTTCCAGTTCCAGCATAACCACATGAATCTAATGTGTGCCTAAGGTGATGTTAAACATGAAAAGTTTCAGAGGCCTTTACAGTGAACTCCAGGTGTTTGGGTTTTCTTTGTTTTAAGAGAGTACTAAATATGTTTTGGTTTTCAAAGGTTTTAACATAAATTGGGTCATCTCAAAAAGAGTTATTGAGTACTTTCAGAAAAAACACCTACACCTGCCTGAGATGCTGAGTTGTTGGGTTTGGATGCTTCTGGCCTACAGTCTGCTGGTGGGATAGTGACCCTGGCTAAGCTGGTAGGGTAGTACTCTGAATAAAACTTGTCATTGAAGTTAAGAGATTGGGGTTATTTGGGGGTAGAAAACGGGTCTCCTTCATAACGTTTCACTTTTTATTTGTATTTACTTCCTTTAAAAAGAAATTCAAGCATAAAATTGATTGGAATAGTAAATCTCAGGCAGCAGAAAGTGCAATCGCTATCCCTAACATCACAATGATATTGATTTTATGTAGTAATTGTCCATCTTCCAATTGTTTCCCTCTGTTTCAGTTACATATACTGAAACTACTCAATTGCTTTTCTTTGGCACAATGATAATAGACAAGGTAGGGTATTTCTGTCTCAAACCAAAAAACACACTGAGCATCAGTGGACTGGGTTTCCTCCTGTGGTTTCTGTTTAAACTTAACTTTTGAGAAGTGTTCATTAAGTGGCTGTATGGGGAAGAAGTAGCTGGAAACTAGTGGTCGATCAGCAGGATTATTCTGGACAGGTTTATAGCTTATGTGATACCATGTTGCATAATTGAAAGGTTTTGTAATGGTGCAAATAAGGGTATTAAATTGAGATTTATGTAACTTTTTATTTTATTTTATATTGTAGATAGTGCCACAGGAAAGATTTACATTTTGATGGAATCCAGGCTGATAGCACTGTACAAATCTGACAGTGAATATGAGATACTTGACAGGCAAGTACATAAATTATTACACACTTGTTAACTTCCAGTATTTTATAGATCAGAAGTTAAATGTTTCAAGAAGTTGGATTTTGCAGTTATCTAAAGCGGGGTTTCCCTGCATGTGTGTATATTGTGCAAAAATCTATAAAAGAGATTGAAATTTACTGGAACAAATTGGTCTTTTACATGAAGCTACAAACAGAATAAAAGTTTCATTGGATCGTTGTATTGTGGTGGGGAAAAAAAAAGGTTCCTTAGTCCTTCCTTTTCCTGTGTGTTTTCTTAGAAAGACCTTACTTTGATTTGGAAGTCTCAAAAAACCCTGGAGACTGTCCAAATACTGAACACTTTTTAAATGTTATGTAAATATTTAAAGGAAAATGGGCAAAAGCAAAACCATTGTCTTTAGCAAGCAAATACTGCTTCCGTAGGATGATCTACCAAAGTTCTGTAGTTAGTGGCAGTTAATGCTTTCTGTAGACTGCTTATTCATCTCGGTTCAGTGGAAAAAGATGAATTATTTAATAAGTCAGACTAGGTAGGGGATGCAGGTATTAAATTCTGTAGTTCTCTTAGACAAAATATGTAGCTTGGCTTCTCTTAAATCTTTTGTATAAAATGTTAACCTGTTAAAGAGATAAAATACAACAAATATTTATTTGCTCGCTTTATTCAGTCCTGTGCAGTGGGTAAACAAACAAACAAACCCAACATACAACAAACAAAAAATCCCAACAAAAACCCACATAACACAAAACCAGAATAAAACAAAAGAAATGAAAGACTAGAAAGTTTTTTGAGAATAACAACCCTTCTTCACTAGCATCAGTTATTTTTATTTTTATCTTTTTTTTACTAAACAGTTGAAAGCTTTACATGTAAAAAAGCATATTGAAAAAGTAGGATACATTTTATTTCAGTTAAGCAATTACATGTAGTCATTGAATTAGGGGAATATAGAGCTGGAACGTTTGCTTAAGATGTTGTCTGCTCTGATGCCTCACACTGTGGCAGTTGAGTAACTCTCATTTGTATTTCTGCATTGATTTCCCCCCCCCCCAACTAAATTCTCTTCATCTATCACTTACTCTGTAGCAATTTAAGCTGGTACTCAATTTATAAAGATGATTTTCAGTGCTCTCATTCTTCAGGGTTGACAGAACTTCTGATCTCCAGATTTTTTCCTCCCTTTAGAGTCCTCAGTAAAATCATTTAAAAGCGTCAGCATTCTGATAGTCTCTGCCAGGATACCACTGGAAGTTTTCTTTCAGTCTGATACTGAATTAACAATAATGTTTTTCTTGAAGTGGTTGTGCGTCCATGTAAACGTACGGTCACCTAGTTAAATATTTATGTATGTCAGAATGTCATGTCAAAGTGTCAAAAATGTTACTAACATTAAGACTTAAATCCACCTGCTTGCTTGCTATCGAAGCTAGTTAGTCTGCTTAAAAAGAAATAATTTGGCTTGGTGTGACTTATTCTTGACAAATTCATATTGTATGTTCTTTAGCACTTCGCTTTTTAAAAACTGTTCAGTCACTGAAGGTTGAATCAGGTTATTATGCTAGTCTGACTGGTTTTTAGGTCCATCAGTACTCCATCTCTTTCTTGAAGTGTAGGTACTATGTTCCTTTCCAGTCTTTTGAGACCTCTTCAGAGTATCTAAAAATGAAGCCTTCTACCAAACCCACTCTATTTTCTTAAATATTTTTGAATGCATTTCCTTTAGACTTAACAAAAAAAAAAAAGGCAAGGTAGATGTATTTAACTTGTTGATCTATTGTCTTTTGGTTCCAAATTCTTCTTTTAATGGAATACTACAAATTTAATTTCAGTCTGATTGCAGTCATTCTGTATCCAGGAATGCACTGAATGTTGCGGCCTTTTTTGGTGTGGTGTTTTCATCAAAACTGAAGTACCTGCTCTTTAAGACAGTCATACACAGGTTTCAGTTGTCATTGGTCTTGCTTATGTCCCTGGCTAGTTGTATTTCTAATTTCCCCTCCCGCTTTGATTTTTTTTTTAACCTCTCTGTACCTATACATTAGGCTGCTAGCAATTTTTATTCTCCTTGCAGAGCGGTATATTTTTCTTCTTTCTGTATTAGTGCTACAGTCTTCTCATTCTGACATTTTTTTGTCATGCTCCGATTTTTATATTATGTAATAAATTAGTTCTCTCAAATGTGAAATGTGAGACAATTACGAGGTAGCTGGTAGTTGAATTGATCTTTTAAAGATTCAGATCTATAAGTATATAAGTTCATGGAAATGAACTTTCCCATTTCTACTCTTAACTTTTTTCTTTCTTTAGCTCACTTTTAAATTCTTAGGCAGTTAGGTCCTTGAGGGAGAAATTCATGACACTTGTTCTATACCAGGTGATAGGCTGAGGTAAAGGAATGATCTTATTGAAAATTTTCTGTATCTGAAGTCATCTGAACTTCCTGAGTCCCCTCAGCCTTCCCACCTCCCCAAACCTGACTTTTCTCTCCCTTCTCTTCCCAGATGCAGTTGGTAGGTTTTTGTGTGAGAGCAAATGGGAACACTACTTTGTTTTGCTGATGAGATGGCTGCCGTCTTTGTCAGAATACTTTCTGCAGCTTTGCACAAATGTCTTGGTATATTACCCCACTTTTGGCCATTGAGTGGCTTGTTATTTTATTTAGCAGTGGTAGATACGAAATGATTGAGCATTTTCTTCCCTTTGTGTCACATTTCAGTCTATTTGCGTATTAAACACTTCATTTCTTTACACTGTTTTCCACTGTTGTCTCTTTTTGGATTCTAGAGAATCTGACAAAGAGATTTATGATCTCTTGAGAGGGAAGGATTACTATAGTGATTTTAAACCAGTCTGTCATTACTATAACTTAGATCACAAGAAGGCAGCACTGTATAAATTTTCAGCTTGAAGTTCAGGACTTTGATAAACAAAGTATTTCAGATATGAAAAGAGAAAATTGGCAATGTGATCCACAACCCTTACCTTTTGCTTACTTGCATTAAATAAGGATTTAACTACATTTTTTAAGCCAGTTCTAGTGCTTCATGTTCTGTGTCTGAGCATTCCCACATCTGTGTGGCTGAGCACTGGGATGCTTTTCTCTCATCTGATCCCGATTAAGCACCTCAAACATTCCTAAGCCTGTTTGTAATATAAAATATATAAACCATCCGTGAAGCTGTGGCTTAAAATAGAAATCTCCCTTTTTCCTAGTGGATATAATGTATGCCGAGCTGAGGAGTCATGCTCTTTAACTTGGCATTAAGTACTGCTTCAGTTCCTTTTTGTACAATGAAACAGCTTTGTAGAGTTCCCCACTTTGAAGTAGTCAAATGTTTTAGGGCTTGATCGTTGTTTTGGAAGGTGTGGATAGAGAAGAGTATAGGGAAAGACCACAGCTGTGACACATTGAGAGGTATCCCATCTATTAAATGAAGTTGTGTTTTAACTAGGCCTTTTCCTGAAATGGAAGATTTAAGCACTTTCAGGAGAGTTCTGAGCAGTGGATCCCACCCTAATCACTGTCTGTGTCGACTGTTGTCAGAAGCCTGAAGACAACCAGATCTACAGGCTCTGTCTTGCATTTCTTGTCTGGCTCAGTTGGTTCCTCAGTCAGTCCTGTCTGTGTGGATCTTTCTCCGAGATGCTCCTGGAGAGCTTCGATGCCTAATTTTAGGAAAAGAAATGAGGCATCCAAGCTTTAAACACTGCAATACCCTGTATGACAATCTTCTGTGCATAAACTTTTAGGTGGTTTGGATCAGTGCTTACTTAGTTTTGTTGAACATACTGAGCTATAGGGCTTTGTTGTTATGAATATTAAATTGAAGTTGTGTTTTATCTAGAAGCTCCTTGCCCGGCTTTACCAGAAATAGTTTGTTATTAATGCTTAATTCCTACATTAATTTGCAATGATTGCTTGATTGAAAGACCATCAAATCCAAGCGTACCTGTTGACTGTTAGCAGAGACGCAGTAAGACATGTTACGGTTTTTGTCCCAAGTCCAAATTGCCCAAGAGGTGTAGAAATGGGAAGCAAACTATTGAGAAAATACTTTTTTCTTCACCTTATGAAGTCAAATTCTGTTAGGGATGGGGAAAAGGGAAATAGGAAAAAATAGCATTCCTACCAGCTGACTAAGCAATTTTCAAGTTGTTAATTTGTGTTCATGTAAATCTTTCTCCTCAGGTTTCCTGGCATTGCTCTTAAAGGCAAGAAGTATAAACCACTTTTTGAATATTTTATTCAGGTAAGATGAACAAGTTTGGTGTTTGATACAGGATACCAAGACAAACATAAAAATGGTTCTCAGTATTCCTTGTTTATATTATAAAACCTTGCGTCCTAATAACAAACCCCATGTTGTATTGAAATAGTTCAAAATCCTAGTGAAAGGTTGAAAAACAGAAGGTTGACTTTTTTCTGTATTTTTTCATTTAAGTTTTAAATACACCCAGAGTAAGAACTCGGTGATAAATAGTAGTTCGACTTCAGACTGCACAGAAACTTCCAACTTCTCAGCTTTTCATCTGGCGAGATTCTGTTGTCTGCCTGTTAAGTCCACAAATTTTGTATTCACAAGAGAATGACTTTGACTGTGGATAACAGTTGCAGACGTGTAGTGTTTTCCATTGAAGAGTTAAAAGCCTTTGCTAAAATAACTACTGATACCTCTGTTTTTTATGGATGTCCTCCTGTGCAGCGTTTAAGCACTGTGTAAGCCTAGCATAGTTAATAGCACTGCAGATGATAATAGAATATATAGCAATAAGGGAGGGGGTAGAGAATTTATGTGGGTTTTTTTTAAAATTCTGATTAAAAATGGATTAAATTTTTTGAAGAGTTGAAGTGGATTACAGTACTGCTGGACAAGCAGCTGTTAACTTGTGCAAGGGATTTGTTCATTTGTGACTACCATCTGTTCTGAAGCACGTGCTGAAGTCGGCAAAGGTGCGAAAACCTCTGTAGGGAGCGGGACCCGTTGATTTCTAGAGAAAGGTCAAACACATAGCTGAATCTGAAAAATGGGACTGCAGGAGTAAGGGTTTGGAATGGATAAATTTTTTGAGTCCTGCTGTACTTCTAAGGAGCAGATGGGCATCTACCAGGGTTTTTTTTGTTGTTTTTTTAGAATGGATGTCTTATTGTATTGGGTCTGTGTGGCCACATTTTGGTAGTGGGGGGCTACAGGGGTGGCTTCTGTGAGAAGCTGCTAGAAGCTTCCCCCATGTCCGACAGAGCCAATGCCAGCCATCTCCAAGACGGACCCACTGCTGGCCAAGGCTGAGCCCGTCAGCAACAGTGGTAGTGTCTCTGGGATAACATAGTTAGGAAGGGGAAAAAAAAAGCTGTGCAACGGCAATTGCAGCTGGAGAGAGGAGTGAAATGTGAGAGCAACAATTCTGCAGACCCCAAGGCCAGAGGAGAAGGAGGGCAGGAGGTGCTCCAGGCGCTGGAGCAGAGATTCCCCGGCAGCCTGTGGTGAAGACCATGGTGAGGCCGGCTGTGCCCCTGCAGCCCATGGAGGCCCATGGTGGAGCAGATCCCCACCTGCACCCGGGGAGGACCCCACGCCAGAACAGGGGGATGCCTGAGGGAGGCTGTGACCCCGTGGGAAGCCCGTGCTGGAGCAGGCTCCTGGCAGGACCTGTGGCCCCATAGAGAGAGGAGCCCAGGCTGGAGCAGGTTTGCTGGCAGGACTTGTGACTCCCGTGGGGGACCCACACTGGAGCCGTGTGTTCCTGAGGGACTGCGCCCCGTGGGGGGACCCACGCTGGAGCCGTGTGTTCCTGAGGGACTGCGCCCCGTGGGGGGACCCACGCTGGAGCCGTGTGTTCCTGAGGGGCTGCCCCCCTGTGGGAGGGACCCACGCTGGAGCAGTTCATGAAGAACTGTAGCCTGTGGGAAGGACTCACGTTGGAGAAGTCCGTGGAGAACTGTCTCCTGTGGGAAGGACCCACGCTGGGGCAGGGGAGGAGTGTGAGGAGTCCTCCCCCTGCAGAGGAAGGAGCAGCAGAGATGACGCGTGATGAACTGACCGCAGCCCCATTCCCTGTCCCCCTGCGCTGCTCGGGGGGAGGAGGGAGAGAAATCGGGAGTGAAGTTGAGCCCAGGAAGAAGGGAGGGGTGGGGGGAAGGTGTTTTTAAGATTTGGGTTTATTTCTCATTATCCTCCTCTGATTTGATTGGTAATAAATTAAACTAATTTCCCCAAGTCGAGTCTGTTTTGCCCATGATGGTAATCGGTGAATGATCTCTCCCTGTCCTTATCTTGACCCACGAGCCTTTCGTTAAATTTTCTCTCCCCTGCCCAGCTGAGGAGGGGAGGGATAGAGCAGCTTTGGTGGGCACCTGGCATCCAGTGACGGCCAACCCCCCCCACTTATCTCAAAATATCCCTCTTCAGAACAAGCCAAAGCTAATATTTTGTAACATACTTGGTTCAGCTGTGACTGCAGTAATTTTTTTTTACTACTTTTGTATTAAGGAATAGAAAATAGTTCTTTATTTTTCATTATCTACATGCTGAACACACTGAAAATTGACAGATCTTTTCTTGGCAATTTTTTCTTTTTTTGTTCCTTTTTTTTTTTTTTACTTGATACTTACCACCTTCTCACTCTCTGGAGGAAATAAAGAAAATATATTACTATAAAAGCAAACTTCTTTTTTAAAATTAGAAGGTACAGTGGACATACAAAATGCAAGGAGACTTCTGTATATAGAATCCCTGTAGCTTTCTTGATAGTATCCTCACTTACAGGAGTGTATTGATTTGTATCTGTTAAGCACAGAACTGTGTGAAGGTCTGTGGCTTGAAGAGTAATTGTGTACGAGGCCTTCTGGAGAGGTCTTAGATTTAATCACAATTGACACTGTTTAAATGAATTATACAGCCTGGGTGTCTTAACTATGGGAAATGATTAAATAATGTTAGGAATGTCACATTTTACTGTGTCACTTATTTTTGATGCAGTTCTTTACTCTTGCAGGTGGCTAGTGGCTCTTCCATGTTCTTAAGAATTCTATTTTGCTATATATATGTATACATATATATATGAAAAACATATTTTTGTGTTACAGCGCAAAGATAAAGGTGCCTTTGCTGTGGTAGTAGACAGTTACGTGAAGGAGGAGGAAGGCACAGGTGTTGTACATCAGGCCCCCTATTTCGGTGCTGTGAGTATGAACTACGTGTCTGTTATGTTGATTTTGTTCCGACACACATTGCTTGACTTTCGGGCTGCTGGGGACTGTCTGTCAGGGTGACTAGGATATTAAATAATCCTCTCATTTGCTACTTAAAAATGTAGGAATACAATGTAGCATTGTATTCTAATGAGTTCTTGCACTCACTAGTGCCCTTTGTGTGCTAGACTGGAGATTTTAGGTGTCCCTTGATTTGGTTATTGTTGTGATATTTGAAGTGAACTCACCACTATCTTCTGAGTGTCATTGAGCTTTTCTCAAAGTCTAAATTTACAGCTCTGAGAAGAAATGATCTGTTACGCTGATAGTCAAACTGGCTTTGCGAAGTGATAATTTTGGGTGATAACAGCAGTTCTGCTCAGCACGCTGCCCCTCTTCAGTGTTTCAATTTCATTACTCGTTGGGCTTTTTCAGAATGAAAAATGCTTTGACTGCTTTTGTACTGAGACTTTATCCTCGGTGTAAAAGGATTTTGTTGCACTCCATTCTTTCTTCTGTCTTTATTGTCCTTTCCTTTAGTCTATTCTTCTGAAGGTTAAGAGGGGTAATTTTTCATGGATTTCATCATTTCAGTTTTTAGACACATGAATTAAATGCACTGGTTTGGACTCATTGTCCTTTTTTGTATAGTGTCCTGTCTTCAGTCATTCTCCAAAGATGCCCTCAAAAAACTTGCAATAGAGCTATCAATGCCCAGCATTACCAATTCCTGGACCACGAGCTCTATCATCATTTCCAGAAACTGTTGGCATTAGTAATAGGCCTCTTTGTATTGATGTGAAGTGTCCCATCCTTTCCTGTCTTTTTTTTTTTTTCTGCATTTTCTGAAGGGTGCATCCATTGTGATGTTGTTTCCCTTGTCAAGATGAACATTGATATGAAAAGATGTCCAGCGTAATACAGCTGTGAATAAAGAAAATCAGACTGGGCTGTATGTTGTTAGTTAATAAAGAAATTTATGGTGACTGGTAAAGTGTCTTAAGAAGTCTGAAGCCTATCACACTACTTGCACCTCGGATATTTCCTTATAGCTAAATCTTCGAAGGACTTGACTGAGGGGTGAGGGAGCAGACTTGGTTTTGAGGGAGCAGACTTGGTTTTGAGGGAGCAGACTTGGTTTTGAGGGAGCAACTTTTGCTGTAGGAGATGGAGTAAAGGAAGAGAATGGACTGCTAATAGAGAAGGAGCTCTGGAAGGAACTTTCCCTTGGCCCCTGTATTTTTTTGTTGTGTATTTGCACAATACAGTTTAGTTGTTGAAAAATGCTCATTGGAAAGCCTGACTGGCCAGTTAGAGCAACGATTATCTGCCCTCTTTTATTTGATTTTGTGTAAGCACAGAGGAAAAAAAAAAATCCTCTCTCTCTCTCCCAGGAAGTCAGCAATTATCTTTAAAACCATTCTTTTAAAAAACATGAGTATCAGTTAAATGCATTGCAAAGAAAAAAATGCATAAAATATTTGTCTGAGGAAAAAGTACACTAACATCACAGACAAAACTTTGCATTCATTAGCTTGACTTTATAATGCACGATGCATAGACCTGAGTCAGCTGGATATGCTACCTTAGAAGGAAATTGCATAGCATATGTTGCACTTAATGCTGCTGTCTTTTTCTTTTGGGTGCATCTAGTTCGCTTTTGACAGCCCACTGATTGTTTTTGTTCAGAAAGGCTCACAAGGGTTCTGGTTTAGGTTCAGAAATTCATCATTGTACAGTAGGCTCTGTGTTAGAATACCGAGTGTTACATGTGTTGGCATTAATGTTTGCCTTTAAGCAGACAAGCTTAGATGAAAGAAGGGAGATAACTCATGATTGTAGGTAGGACTGCCTTCCTAATTTATTGGCTTCTCTGCAAATTCCTTTACTGTTGTGTTGAAGGTGAATAGGAAAGAGGAAAGGGGTAAGTGGAGCAGGAGGCGAGGATCAGAGGAGAATAAAAAGAGCAGAGTCCTTCACAGAAAGTGTCATATCTTGTCTGTAGCCCTTCCCCTCAATATAAGTAATTCCCTTTGAGAAATAGGGATACAAAAGCAAATTGTGTGGGGTTTTTTTTTTAATTCTACTTACTGATACATATTCTGTATTGCTGATATCTTAGAAATGTATCCTTCTCCAACAAAATTTAAAGTAAAAATTCACCTTCATTTAGTTCTCGGATTTGTAGTTTCATTGTCTTGTGTGATGCTTTTTGCCAAATACAAGCTGCCACACAGTATCAGAGCGCTCTATTATTTCAGTTCAAAAAAATCAAAATTAAAGCTCACAGAACAAGACACAACCTGTATTCAAAACTCTGTAAACTCACTGTACCTCCAGATTAACATGACACTGAAATTCAGCTGCTCAGGCATTTCATCATACATAGATGTATCTACAGTCAACTTTAAAAGCTTTAGTAACACTTTAATTTGCATGCAAGCCCTATTCTGCTAGTGCCTGCTCAGACTGAGTCACAGAAGTTTCATAGACATGTTACTGTTGCACTTTCTTTTCAGTAAATTGCAAAAGTATACTTGATTTCTGTTAAGAGGTGCTGAAGGTGAACCTTTTGACGTCATGTTTTTGTTGTGGGTTTTTTTTTTTTTTTTAATTTCAGATAGAAAAACTTTGAGTTCTCATCAATGAGCTGTTTAATAGCTTCTGCTTCATTCATTTTGTGTATGGTTTTTAACTTTTATTTGTAATCTTTAGAGAGATGTAATTGTGGCAGGGGTACAAAAGTGAACACTATGACTTTGCTCCTGGAAAGAATGGAAATTTATCTTAGCTTTCCAGTGGAGCTTGGCATTTGTGGATTTCTGTATGTGCCTGAATATATTCTTGGGTTGTGGTTACTGAAGCAAATCTTCATTAAATCAAATGGCAGGTCAGTCTGGAAAGCTTTTACATTCAAGTTCGAGTCCTTCAAAAGAAAGGAGCTAACTGTAGAAAACCAAAATAGCAAAGCCCTTTATATATCATTGGCTGCATCAGTGATGCAAATCGGACCGAACCACCTCTTGACCTAGGTCCTGCGAAGTGGAAGGTTTGTTATTATGTCTTAGCTAGGTTGTGAGCGTGCCAAGCTTTGTAGTCTTTGCTGGCTGCTTCTTCAAAGCCTTTTACAATTCGCTGCCAAATCAGGGTTGACGTTAGTTCTGTCATCTGGCCTACATTTTAAATACCGCAGTCTGCTTGCTGTATCTCAGCAATAATAGCTGATGAAAGGTCAACTGAGAATGAGCTTATCTCAGTTGATCTATTGACTGAAGAAGCTGGTTGACCAAATGGAGGCTGAATAATTGTGATGGCTCTCCACAGCTGCTGGAGAGTGGAAGGAGACTCTGGTCTAGAGTAAATGAGTGCTGTAGCTGAAGTGGTTTTTCGTTTCTGCGTGTAATGCCTTGGTACATGAAGTAGCCAGCTTCACTATCACTATGGATGAGTGTCATCATTGTAAAATATACTGTGGACCAACAGGCAACATCTGCCAGATCTG
Organism: Phoenicopterus ruber ruber; assembly: GCA_009819775.1. NCBI lineage: Eukaryota > Metazoa > Chordata > Aves > Phoenicopteriformes > Phoenicopteridae > Phoenicopterus > Phoenicopterus ruber. Next base: position 20,871,077 of record CM020224.1, read on the forward strand.
ACTTGAGGGAGCCGGTAACTACAGGGACTAGTGGGTAGGGTTGGAGGTACAGGATGAGGACCACAGAAAGGATCTGGAAGCCCTGCTCTGTCACTCCAAAGTTGCCTCGCCTGTATTGGTTATATCTAGGAAAGGAGAATTCAGCTGGCCGTGGAGCACTTGCTTATTTACACAACTTGCTTCTCATGTGGTCTCCTTGATCAAGGTGGACAAATTGCTTTAGAATGCAACTCCTATGGAGCAGCTGCTGCGTTTTACGAAAGGTAAATGAGCTCTAGGCATAGAGGAGGCTAACAGTTCAACTGCTGCCAGTTTTGGTGGGCAGGGTCACTGCAGGTTGTGTTTCACACTACACAAAACTTCAGGTTCTGTTCCTGAAAGTCTGTGGTTTCCCCCGTTTTGTCAGATCAGCGACACAGGAACCTCTAAGACTCAAAAAAGCAACCTGACTTGATGCAGGCTTAGACAGGGCCTTTTTCTTTGAGGGAGATGAAGCGATTCTGTGAATGTGCTGAGAGTGACCAATCTCTTAACTGTCCCCTTCTCCCTTCCCCTCCCACCCCCAATAATATTCTCTTGCCTTAGGGCAAGAAAGTGGGTAATCTGGAGTGATAATTGGTTAAGATATGGACTTACTTTGACTTCAGACTTGACAATTAGTATCTGAATTTTTCTGTTCCCCTAAAAGTTTGTTTTAACCTTGTCTAAGATACCATTGTTGTTTAGTTATGTTCATGAAAGTCTGAAGTGACCCTCTATTTCTTATTTTTTCTTTTTTTTCTTACTGCCACAGGAAGTTAAAAATTTAAAGGAAACTGGCCAGGAAGATAAACTGTGTTGTTGTCCATGTGTGGGTCCTGGTCAGTAGCGTTGCCTATGGACCAACAAAGATTGAGAAATACAGATTTAAAGGCTTTGGATCATTAAGAACATTCAGAAAAATCATAGAATCATAGAATGGTTTTGGGTTGGAAGGGACCCAGGGCTCAGTATTGGGGCCAGTCCTGTTTAATATCTTTATCAATGATCTGGACGAGGGGATCGAGGGCACCCTCAGTCAGTTTGCAGACGACACCAAGTTGGGAGGGAGTGTTGATCTGCTTGAGGGCAGGCAGGACACTACAGAGGGGTCTGGACAGGCTGGATCGATGGGCCGAGGCCAATGGTGTGAGATTCAACAAGGCCAAGTGCCGGGTCCTGCCCTTGGGCCACACCAACCCCAGGCAGCGCTACAGGCTTGGGGGGGAGCGGCTGGAAAGTGCCCGGCGGAAAAGGACCTGGGGGTGCTGGTCGACAGGCGGCTGAATATGAGCCAGCAGTGTGCCCAGGTGGCCAAGAAGGCCAACGGCATCCTGGCCTGTATCAGAAATAGTGTGGCCAGCAGGAGTAGGAAAAGCGTGATGTCCCCCTGTACTCGGCCCTGTGAGGCCGCACCTTGAGTACTGTGTTCAGTTTTGGGCCCCTCATTACCAAGACAGACATTGAGGTGCTGGAGCGTGTCCAGAGAAGGGCAACGGAGCTGGGGAAGGGTCCTAGGAGCACAAGTCCTAGTGAGGAGCAGGCTGAGGGAACTGGGGATGTTTAGTCCTGGAGAAAAGGAGGCTGAGGGGAGACCTTCTCCTCTCTGCAACTCCCTGAAAGGAGGTTGGAGCGAGGTGGGGGTTGGTCTCTTCTCCCTAGTACCAGATGACAGGAACAGAGGAAATGGGCCTCAAGTTGCTCCAGGGGAGGTTTAGATTGGATATTCGTAAAAAACTTCTTCACCTGAAAGGGTTGTCGGGCATGGAAACAGGCTGCCCAGGGAGGTGGTGGAAGTCCCCATCTCTGGGGGTATTCAAAGACGTTTCGATGAGGCCCTAAGGGATACGATTTAGTGGTGGACTTGGTAGTGATAGGTTAATGGTTGGACCCGATGATCTTGGAGGTCTCTTCCAACCAGAACGATTCTATGATTCTATGATTAAAGATCATCTAGTTCTGGCCCCCCTGCCATGGGCAGGGACATCTTTCACTAGACCAGGTTGCTCAAAGCCCCATCCAACGTGGCCTTGAACACTTCCAAGGATGGGGCAGCCACAACTTTGCTGGGCAACCTGTGCCAGTGCCTCACCACCCTCAGAGTGAAGAATTTCTTCCTTCTGTCTCATCTAAATCTCCCCTCTTTGAGTTCAAAGGAATTACCCCTTGTCCTATCACTACATGCCCTTGTCAAAGTCCCTCTCCAGCTTTCTTGAGGCCCCCTTTAGGTACTGGAAGGCTGCATCAGTCTCCTTAGAGCCTTCTCTTCTCCAGGCTGAACAAGCCCCAACTCAGCCTGTCTTCACGAGGAGAGGTCCTCCAGCCCTCTGATCATCTCCATGGCCTCCTCTGGCCCTGCTCCAGCAGGTCCACTGTCCTTCTTGTGTTGGGGGCCCCAGAGCTGGACGCAGCACTGCAGGGGGGTCTCACCAGAAGCGGAGTAGAGGGGCAGAATCCCCTCCCTCGCCCTGCTGGCCACGCTTCTTTTGATGCAGCCCAGGATACAGTTGGCTTTCTGGGCTGCGAGCGCACATTGCTGGCTCATGTCCAAGCTTTTCATCCACCAGCACCCCCCAAGTCCTCTCAGCAGGGCTGCTCTCGATCCATTCTCCACCCAGCCTGTCTTTGTGCTTGGGAGATTTATTATGTGGAGTTCCAGAATGAGATCAATTAAAACAATTTGCCTTCTGAAAAATGCCGTGCAGGCTTGTGTGCTAGACGGAGACAAGTCTCTGGCTGGTACAGGAGCATGGCGTAGTGGTGGTCAGTGCCTCTACTATGCAATAGTAGCCTGAAGCTGTCGAGTACGTGTATGTATGTGCGTACATATGCACATAAAATATGTGCGTGTATATATGCACATATATGTATATGCACAGAAGCACATGCACATACTCCTCTATTAGGTGAGATAAACACATTCTGAAGAAATCATCATTTCTGTGATGAATAAAAGTACAATCCTGTAAATACATCTTTTTCTATGCATATTTGGGATTAGTGAAGGCTGAGTATTTTGCTATTCTTGTCCAGTCATCCCATTTTCTATTTAATATTTCATTTTGTTTTCCAGGGATGGATATTTTAACCAATATCTTGTATTTCTATAACTTGACACTTGTCTCTTTTGTAGGATGATTACAGAGTCTGTATGGATTTTAATATTATTCAGAAAGATTCTGTGCCCGTTTGTCCTGTTGATGCGTCAGGCTGCTTCACAGCAGAAGTGACTGACTTTGCTGGACAGTATGTGAAGGTTAGTGATCTTGGAGGAAGTAAATTACTATTTTATTCAAGATAAATTTTATATGTGGTAGAAGTGTTCTTTTGTTTCCCTAAGTGGCTTTGTCTTCAATGTGTCTTTGGTATCTGGAAAAATAAAATGTGTTTTAACATTTGCAACAATGTTGCAATTGTTTATACAATAGCTGAAAAATAAAGACTTTGAAACCTAAGTAATACTGTGTATCTAGTAGTGAAAGGGAAAGGAGTATCTCCTGGTGGCATCTACTGCAGAAAGAATCTCGCTTTTCCCTGTTTCTTATGGAAATGTTGTGTATGCAGTCTCTAGGCAAGTGTGCAGAGGCCTCCTTTACCTCTGGATGACTTCTGAATTCACAGATGTCGTCATGAAGTTTCTACACCAGCCAGTTAGTGCAACAGGGCTTGTTAGAGGAGAGAAATCCAGTCCCTTCCCCCGCTTGTGGGATGTGTTGCAATGTGAATTTACTTGCCAATAGATGCAAGAGAATCCATGTAAAAGGAACCCACAGGAACTCCAGATTGCTACAGACACAAATCCATAGAAAGGAGTGCCTCTTTAATTCTGTGTGCTAAGAAAACAAATTGGTTTGAGTCGGTTTCCTGCTGGTACGGTTTGGTAGCAAAGTATGTTCCTGTAAACACAATTTACTTGAAAAAGACTTAACAATCTTGTATTGCATTTGAAGCCAAACAGCTATCATTGCTTCCTGCCATATTTAAGGCAAATAAGAGAACTCTGGAGGCTACATGTTTATCTTCTTGCTGGTAGGAATCTGAACGTAAGGCTCCTGGAAAATATCTTATGCTGCTGAATTCTTAGCTTATGAATATTGCTGTATCATAAATCTCTATATTTTTTTTTCCTTTCTTAATGTCATGTTGACACTTGTTTGTTCAGTAGAATGTCTTCGATTATTAATGTACAACTTTCACTTCCAGCTTAGAACGTAAATCCTGTTTAGTTAGTAAGGTGTTGTAAACGATGCTTCAACTTCTGTAGCTGTAGTCACGTTAGAGGAATGTGTTGTAGTCAAGCCTGAATATTAGGTAAGAAGCACTATGTGGCTTCCTGCCACAAAATCAGGAAACTCAGTAAAAGATTTAACATACTAAATAATATAAGTTCTGGCTTGTATTAGGGCTACAGAAAATTTGGCTTTTGTACACAGTTGTGTGTATGTGGAAACAGAGTTAAGGGCAAAAAGGGACTGATGCTGTTTACTAGGATTTCAAGAGCAAATGACTTTCCAAATTTAGTGTTTTACAGTGCCTCTGCAGTAAATGCATAAATTGTATAGAAGCTTTTTGGATTTTTTGTGTGTGTAAATACTGGATTATTTGTAGGAGTTTTCTTAATTTGGGTATTGGAGACAAATCCTGTAGTAGCTTACTGAAATAGTGACATTTGTATTCCAAGGAAAACTTTTTGTTCTGTCTTTTTAGGATGCAGATAAGAACATCATTAAATTACTGAAAGAGAAAGGCAGACTGATTCACAGCAGTAGTTTTAAGCACAGCTATCCTTTCTGCTGGAGGTAAGGAGAGAAGTGCAATATGGCTTTAAGATTAAGGGTTCTAACTGAGTAGTTCTTCAGCTTTGCATTCTTCCCCTCCCTTGACCTACTTAATGTTTTTAACAAGACTAAAAGTAACAGGAATCAAGAATATTGAATTAGGAGAGCTCCAATTTTGGTTTAGTAATCAAGTAAATTAATTTTTTTGCCATAAAGATGAATTCAAGTGTAGTGCTAAAAATTTTTTCTGTTATGATGTTACAGGTATGTTTTGTTGTTTGAACTTCTCATTCTTCAGTTGCATGTAGCACTGCTAACTACCTTTTGAAGATGGCTATAAATAGTCTAAAAAGCTTATTTCTAAACAGCTAAGTACTGAGTGGTGGAAAAGCATATTTTGGTACCCTTTGAATTGTATCCAAATCAGTATATTGCAGAATGCCTTTAAATGTTTGTGTTCAAATTTTCCATGTTTTGGATAAAATGGCTATTATAGCTGTTGTCATAGTTACTTCTTTTTAAACTGTAAAATTACTTCTTTCTTTGGAGTCAGGTAGAGCCCAGTTGCTTATAATGTGGGAATGTCTATATTGTTGATTAAAATCGAAGTTAGCATTTATCCACTGCGATGGGTAGTAAGTGTAATATGTAAATATGTTTTTCTGCTCAGTCATTCCTGAATGGCGTTCACAGACAATGGTTATGTCTCAGAAACAGCAGTTGACATGTTTATGATATCTGTGGGGACTTCTTAGAAATGTTGGGTTTTGTCAACTAGAAATTCAAGATTAGCTCTGGAATTTCAGGTAGGTGGTTCAGCACAGGGGCCTGTCAAGAATCTTCCTTCTCAGCTTGGGAATTTTGCAGAGGTTGAAGGAGGACTCCGTGTGCAAGTCTCCATGGGCCTTCAGTATAGTAAACTAATGTAAGAAGTTTTGGTTATGAGAAATACAGGCTAGACAAATATAATCTAGAAATGAAGCATGTTTTTATTAGTGTCTTCTCTGGTTTTAAATGTATACAATTGCTATTGCAAAATTGAGGGGGGAAAAAAAAGTCACTAAACAATGTCAAATTTAAAAAAGGAAACACCAGTAATCTTTTAGTAGGAATATTGTATTAATTTGTTTTATTACAAGTAAAGACACACTTCAAAAAAGTAAAATATCTAATTTCATATCTGAAATGACTTGAACATTTGAAGTCATATGTGATGCATACAGCACCTGTACTGAAATAACTAATAAAAGCTTTTCTCTCTGTCTAGCTTTAATGCTACTAGGTGAAGCGTTTTAGCAGTGTGCATTTATCTTTGATCTATAGCAAGAATAACCTTTACTTGCTCTTGAATAGCATGATTGGTTTGTTTCTAACAGCTACCTGGAGGAAGAAGGGGAATTACTCTTCAAGTGTTATGTCCTTGATGATTTGGGACGTTTTTGAAAAATAGCAGCCCAAAACCAAGCAATGCTTGTGTTTTTCTTATGTAGCAATTCAAACGTACAGTCATGGCCTTCTGAGACAAACCAGTATGTAGAAATGCTGATTCTGTAGAACATGCTTAATCCTGCCACTCTGTTGACATTTTTGTTGATTGATGATAAGTTGCAGGCAGCACCTAGCAGCAAATTATCTGGTGGGAAGAACAGAATAATGGATTCTACTTGAAAAGCTCATTTCACTGCCATCAGAAATCAAACCATAATTGGAATATGCTAAAAGTAGAAGAGTAGTTCTTAACTTCGAACATAGTTATAAGTTATTTTGATTAATGTAAGAAAACTTTGAAATCAGACTCTTCTACTTAATGTACTACTGTTCACGCTTTTCCCTGAAACCAGGCAGTTGTTGAATCCTCAGTATGTTGAGATATTTTCCCTTTTTTTACATATCATCAAATTAGGGTCTTTCTCTACATTTTCTTGTTATTGTGATATTTAGTCATTTTCTGTCAACTAAACTTTAAAATCTGAGAGGAAAGCAGTAACAACTTGGTAAATATGCAGTAGATCGTTTTCAGTTAGAATTCCCCTTCATTGGAATTGCTGAAGAGGGAGGTCATTAGTCAAAACACTCTATGTACATGTGAGATGTTGAGATTCTGCATGGTCTAGGTAGCAATTTAACAACGCTGGGAGACAGCAAAGGTGACTAGCATGACCGCCGAAGTGTCCATCGCAGCTGCTGTGTGCCATTCTGCTAGGAAGCAATACTGGGAAGCTCTACCATTGACAGATACAGAGCTTTGTCTTTTTCAAGCCAGTGAAAGCAAAGCCAAGAAGCATCTTTCACAGCGCGGGGTTGGTTATCTATCATTTGTTTCCTAAATTACAAGGAAATGGAATGGGACTAAGATCACAATAACTTGTTTTAAACAGCTGTGCAGTCCAAAACAGATATGAGAACTATTGGGAGCGTGTAGTGTCCACAGAGAATGGTCTTTCCAATCTTTATCTTTTCAAGTATAAAGATTGTTTTTCAGAAAATGCTAATTTTGTGGCACTGCTAAGGAACAGGCAGTTTGCTCAGATGCTTTGATTCCTTTGATACAACTTTAAAGGACAAATTTATAAGAGGAACAAAATATCATTCAGTTGAGACAGAGAGGAATGTTTAGGCAGGAATTTTGTAAGCATCAGTCTCTGATTTAAGGTCTGTCTGGGTGGTTTTTCCCTTGTCTTGTATTGATGGAAACCACAACCCAGTAATGGGTATTTCTCATTTGAATCTACAGCAAAGAATTGAATCTGGTTTCCTCAACCTTCTCACCAGTCATGAAGGGCAGAAATGTGTAAGATGTTACTGTCTGGGCAGATTTTCAGCATATTGTTCTGGTTTTGTCTCCTGCTGAGACACTACTTGGCAGTACAGCTAGAAGAAAGAAAATCTTCAGGGAAACTGTGCCATCTCCCGTTTCTTACTGCCTTCATGTAGGGGGAACAGTGCTCTGTGGGTGCTTTGGAGTGGTTATCAGGTATTATAAACTTACAGCGTTAGGTTGAAAGCCGGGGAAATGATCACGGCTTCATCTGCTTGTCTCTTTTTCATAGATTCTTTGTGTCTGAAGCTACTCTTGCCCTAAAGCTTGTCTTCCATCAGCCCCCTCTGTCAGCTCCTTACTCCTGATAGAGGTTGCGTACCAGTTTATTGTCCCAGCATTCTTTTTGGAATATGTTAATACCATTTGAGAAACTGTTATTATCAGGTTCTATCCTTCTTGTTTCCAGTAGCTCAAGTCTTATATGTGATGGCAATTCATCGTTCTTCAGCACATCTAAAACAAGATGCTCAGTGAAACTAAAATACTTCTGGAGTACCTTGTAGCTTGCAGAATACTGTTGGGTTTTTACTGTGATCTTGCTGCTGTGGAAGGAGTTAACTGAACTGCTCTCTTTTTTAGGTGCTAGGACATAAATTTGAGAAGCAGAACTTCCTAGCTTAGGACATTTGCATTTTATAGCTAGAATACTACTACGTTATTATTGCTTTGAGCTCTTACATTTCCTGTAAGGTTATAGATAGTTTAACTCTTAAAAGATACAGATTGAAAGGTATTGCTTATAGTTAAAAGGAAATATCTTTTGAAATACAGTATTAAGAGAAATGACGTGTGTTTTCTTATTAGGCTCTATGCAATGTAAGTGCAGTTTTTCAGGTTTGAACCATCTTGCTGTGGGTTTTCTTTTCTTTTGTTGGTCAGGCAGGTGTACCTTTAGGCAGTGCTTCCACAGTAGCAATTTTAATTTACATCATAATCTCCAGTAGTTTGTGCATTTCAAATGAGTCCTTGCTATGGATATAAGTAAAATGAGTTAAACTTTTAAGATGGGTTGTTTACAGTAATCACAGAATGGTAGGGGCTGGAAGGGACCTCTGGAGGTCATCTAGTCCAAACCCCCTGCCAGAGCAGGTTTACCTACAGCAGGTTGCACAGGGCCGCATCCAGGTGGGTTTTGAATCTCTCCAGAGAAGGATACTCCACACCGTCCCTGGGCAGCCTGTGCCAGGGCTCTGTCACCCGCAGTGAAGAAGTTTTTTCTCATGTTCAGGTGGAACTTCCCGTGTTCCAGTTTGTGCCCATTTCCCCTTGTCCTGTCACTGGGCTCCACTGAAAGAGTCTGGCCCCATCCTCTTGGCACCCTCCCTTAAGATAAGCATTGATGAGGTCCCCTCTCAGTCGTCTTCTCCTCAGGCTGAACAGCCCCAGCTCCCTCAGCCTTTCCCCACAGGAGAGATGCTCCAGGTCCCTCATCATCTTTGTACCCTGCTGGACTCTCTCCAGCAGTTCCTCGGCTTTCTTGAACTGGGGAGCCCAGAACTGCACTGTGTAGGAGATAATGGTAGTTTCTCAGGGTCTTTGCTTGCGAATTACTGTTGAGCAAGTGTGTTTCCAAGTCCTGAGGCAAAGTGACTTAAAAGTAATATTTCAAGCAGCATTTTGTGGGGTGGCTTGATACTAAGGGCGAATGAGCTTCTTGTCTCGGTGTTGTTGAAGCTGCTCTGTACCCATAGACAGATTCCATTCCCTAGGGCTCAGTCTCCCTTTTCCAGTTGGAATAATGGGATGGATGTGAAGGGTTAGAAATGTCTGAACTCTCCTATAATGACTTTTACCCACTATTTGATTACTGGATCCTTTAGAAGGATGCATGCTGCTTGAACAATCTCCCAAGACCTTAAGCAGTTGTGTTATGGAACTGACAAATAGGAGACCGGGTGGAGACACAATGCATTCAGACGCTTAGAGGTACTAATTTTACTAGGTAATTAGGGAACTTACCAGTCTGTACGCTCTGCCCGTGGTGTTCCCATTTCTAAGCAATCCCATGTTCTGAACCTGCTCCCACCCTATATGGGTTTCATATGACTTTCATTGAATGTTGAAGTAAGGAATATATTAAGATGTCTTTGTAACTTCTTACTTTTATATGTTTATCTATATCTCTCTCTTTCCTTCTCCTCCTGGAATGGGACATTCTTCTAGTTAACCCTGGGTGCTGTTACTTCATCTTTATGATTTATTATTGTTCTTTTAAATACAGATAGTAAAACCATAGCATAATGTTCTCTGGCTTTTCAGATTGAGGTACACATAAATAAGATACAGAACGAGCTAACGTGGAAGACTTTAAATATGACTCATTTTAATACTTACTGCAGTTCATATTATTGTACTATATAGGAACATAAATTTCAAATTCAAGTATTGTTTAAATGTTCTCATGATTTCTCTTGTTATAGAAATTACTTAAATTGCTGGGTTTGAAGGCTTTTAAAACATTTTTTTATTAGGATTTGATCTTAAAATAGTAGCTCACATAAGTGTAACAGTTTGCTTAATTTAAAAAACAAAACAAAACCCAACCTTTAACTGTGATAATATTTCAGAAACAACAATGAATTCATTGGAAAGGGGACTGTCATGTACAAAAATAGATTTGAAAGAGTATTTTATAAATAATATAGCACTGAAAATGTTTTTGTTTGTTTTGCTCCCTTCCTCATCACCTTCCCTCTACAGGTCAGATACTCCATTGATATACAAAGCTGTGCCAAGCTGGTTTGTAAGAGTGGAGCACATGGTGGAGAAGCTACTGGAGAATAATGCCCAATGCTACTGGTAATGTCTTCTGCATATATATAATTTTTTTTTCCCCTCTGCCTGGGATGAGTAGGGGTGTGTGTGCCAGAACTCTACAAAGCTATTTCACTGTTAGCGTGCTAACTTAACTTCATATTTCCATTCTGTCTTTCTGAGCCAATGTTACTGGAATGGGGCTGGTAACCAGTTTTAAATAGTGTTTTATCTCAGGTTTCACAATGTGCCTCAAACTGGTGGAGCAATGGGGCAGCCTTCCTGGCATAAACAGATGTAACCTGCTTAATTGCGTATCAGCCCAGTGCTTGAACACGTTTGCGCACTATTCCTTTCTTGCATCGAGAAGGCATTCTTTGCTTGTGTAAAATCCCAATGAGAAACCTGTTTTAGGGTGTAAGTAAGGTTGAATACATACTAATAATTTCCAACGAAATACTTTACGGGATCATTAAAAGTATCCTCAAATTCTGTTATATGATCCTAAGAAATTCAGCATGAGAGAAACTGCAAAGGAAAATCAACCTGTGGAAGCATGGAAGTGCACAGTTAAGCCTCCCAAAAGGGTCCAGTAGAGAGAATATTTAGGCAGCTAAACTCTGGATATTTTTTGTTCCAACTTAAACTAATTTTAGATTTTTAGATTTTTTTTTTTTCCCATCTAGTTATTGCAGGTGAAGTTGATACTTTGTCATAGGTGCATTTGAAGAAAAAAAAAACCACAACCAAAACATGAAACCACAAAAATGCCAAACAAACAAACAAAAAACCAAACCACAAAAAAATCACCCCTCCCCCAAACCCACCCTCCCCCAAAACACCCACAAAAACCCCCAACCCAACTGTCCTAGCTTGTGTAATACTTGTAAGTAAACTCGGTTTCAGAGGTTTAGATCAAAATTTTTCTACTAATGGCAAAAATTAATCCTTATATAGGGAATGTGAAAAATATTTGCGTGAAATTTACAGATAAGTTTTAGATAATTTAAATACACTATTAAATTAGCAGTAAGAGGGAACTATTGGCGATGGTAGCCATTTTGAGAGTCATTTGTGGGTTTATGGTCTGTTAGTAACAAAAGGACCCTGTCTTCTCCACCTCCATAACCTATTTTTATTCCCCTCCTTTCATAAACTTGTGCCTGGGAAGTTGAGACCAGGTGGGGAAGATGTGGAGGTTACAGCCTCTCCCGGTTGTACCGCGTGCCATTTCAGTTGTCGTTCAGTCTTGTCGTACGGGGATTGTAGGAGAGCTGGATTGCACCACTGTGTGCCTCTGCTCAGCAACTGAAATGGTGTTAAGAAGGTGACTCAACTTTCAGTGAACAATTACGGCTTATGCTGCGTTTTTCATGGACAGTAGTTAGCAATTAAATTCTCCATGAGCAGCTTTTGCATAACTCCTTACGTGGTACAAGCACTGTAAATATTGAAATATGTGGGAAAAGTTAGTGATCCATGATACAGACTGTCCAAAAATGCTGCAGCGTTGGCTTGCTAATAAGCACATGCCCAGTCTGGATATGTAAGAAGATTTATAGATTAGTAAGTGTTGCTTTCTGTTTTCCATAACGGAACATAC